>OX493264.1:53746721-55061721 GCA_950370525.1 Bellardia bayeri | reverse complement strand
ATAATCACAGACGTTCGAACTAAAAAAAGAAATAAACTAAGTCATATAATTTTAAATTCAATTTGTATAATAAGATCATATATGCAATGCCAAGACATAGACTGCACCAAATTTAAATTAAATTCGGAACATTTTAAAAATATGAATAGCAGCATTCTCTATAAGTGATGTTTAGTGTATATTTATGTATTTTGTCTTTGTATTTAAAGTTTAATTTAAGATTTAATGTATAAAAAGTCAATAAAATAGTTTTTTGTTTTGAAAAATGAAGTTATTTTAAAAATTTTATCATTAAAAACGTAGGTATAAATGTAGGGATTTTTTTTTACAAAATGTAGGGGAAAAAGGAATTTTTTTTTACATGTGTAGGTTTTTAAGAAAAAAAAAGTTGGCAACACTGATGTATATGTATATGTATATGTATATGTATATGTATATGTATATGTATATGTATATGTATATGTATATGTATATGTATATGTATATGTATATGTATATGTATATGTATATGTATATGTATATGTATATGTATATGTATATGTATATGTATATGTATATGTATATGTATATGTATATGTATATGTATATGTATATGTATATGTATATGTATATGTATATGTATATGTATATGTATATGTATATGTATATGTATATGTATATGTATATGTATATGTATATGTATATGTATATGTATATGTATATGTATATGTATATGTAATGTATATGTATATGTATATGTATATGTATATGTATATGTATATGTATATGTATATGTATATGTATATGTATATGTATATGTATATGTATATGTATATGTATATGTATATGTATATGTATATGTATATGTATATGTATATGTATATGTATATGTATATGTATATGTATATGTATATGTATATGTATATGTATATGTATATGTATATGTATATGTATATGTATATGTATATGTATATGTATATGTATATGTATATGTATATGTATATGTATATGTATATGTATATGTATATGTATATGTATATGTATATGTATATGTATATGTATATGTATATGTATATGTATATGTATATGTATATGTATATGTATATGTATATGTATATGTATATGTATATGTATATGTATATGTATATGTATATGTATATGTATATGTATATGTATATGTATATGTATATGTATATGTATATGTATATGTATATGTATATGTATATGTATATGTATATGTATATGTATATGTATATGTATATGTATATGTATATGTATATGTATATGTATATGTATATGTATATGTATATGTATATGTATATGTATATGTATATGTATATGTATATGTATATGTATATGTATATGTATATGTATATGTATATGTATATGTATATGTATATGTATATGTATATGTATATGTATATGTATATGTATATGTATATGTATATGTATATGTATATGTATATGTATATGTATATGTATATGTATATGTATATGTATATGTATATGTATATGTATATGTATATGTATATGTATATGTATATGTATATGTATATGTATATGTATATGTATATGTATATGTATATGTATATGTATATGTATATGTATATGTATATGTATATGTATATGTATATGTATATGTATATGTATATGTATATGTATATGTATATGTATATGTATATGTATATGTATATGTATATGTATATGTATATGTATATGTATATGTATATGTATATGTATATGTATATGTATATGTATATGTATATGTATATGTATATGTATATGTATATGTATATGTATATGTATATGTATATGTATATGTATATGTATATGTATATGTATATGTATATGTATATGTATATGTATATGTATATGTATATGTATATGTATATGTATATGTATATGTATATGTATATGTATATGTATATGTATATGTATATGTATATGTATATGTATATGTATATGTATATGTATATGTATATGTATATGTATATGTATATGTATATGTATATGTATATGTATATGTATATGTATATGTATATGTATATGTATATGTATATGTATATGTATATGTATATGTATATGTATATGTATATGTATATGTATATGTATATGTATATGTATATGTATATGTATATGTATATGTATATGTATATGTATATGTATATGTATATGTATATGTATATGTATATGTATATGTATATGTATATGTATATGTATATGTATATGTATATGTATATGTATATGTATATGTATATGTATATGTATATGTATATGTATATGTATATGTATATGTATATGTATATGTATATGTATATGTATATGTATATGTATATGTATATGTATATGTATATGTATATGTATATGTATATGTATATGTATATGTATATGTATATGTATATGTATATGTATATGTATATGTATATGTATATGTATATGTATATGTATATGTATATGTATATGTATATGTATATGTATATGTATATGTATATGTATATGTATATGTATATGTATATGTATATGTATATGTATATGTATATGTATATGTATATGTATATGTATATGTATATGTATATGTATATGTATATGTATATGTATATGTATATGTATATGTATATGTATATGTATATGTATATGTATATGTATATGTATATGTATATGTATATGTATATGTATATGTATATGTATATGTATATGTATATGTATATGTATATGTATATGTATATGTATATGTATATGTATATGTATATGTATATGTATATGTATATGTATATGTATATGTATATGTATATGTATATGTATATGTATATGTATATGTATATGTATATGTATATGTATATGTATATGTATATGTATATGTATATGTATATGTATATGTATATGTATATGTATATGTATATGTATATGTATATGTATATGTATATGTATATGTATATGTATATGTATATGTATATGTATATGTATATGTATATGTATATGTATATGTATATGTATATGTATATGTATATGTATATGTATATGTATATGTATATGTATATGTATATGTATATGTATATGTATATTATATGTATATGTATATGTATATGTATATGTATATGTATATGTATATGTATATGTATATGTATATGTATATGTATATGTATATGTATATGTATATGTATATGTATATGTATATGTATATGTATATGTATATGTATATGTATATGTATATGTATATGTATATGTATATGTATATGTATATGTATATGTATATGTATATGTATATGTATATGTATATGTATATGTATATGTATATGTATATGTATATGTATATGTATATGTATTGTATATGTATATGTATATGTATATGTATATGTATATGTATATGTATATGTATATGTATATGTATATGTATATGTATATGTATATGTATATGTATATGTATATGTATATGTATATGTATATGTATATGTATATGTATATGTATATGTATATGTATATGTATATGTATATGTATATGTATATGTATATGTATATGTATATGTATATGTATATGTATATGTATATGTATATGTATATGTATATGTATATGTATATGTATATGTATATGTATATGTATATGTATATGTATATGTATATGTATATGTATATGTATATGTATATGTATATGTATATGTATATGTATATGTATATGTATATGTATATGTATATGTATATGTATATGTATATGTATATGTATATGTATATGTATATGTATATGTATATGTATATGTATATGTATATGTATATGTATATGTATATGTATATGTATATGTATATGTATATGTATATGTATATGTATATGTATATGTATATGTATATGTATATGTATATGTATATGTATATGTATATGTATATGTATATGTATATGTATATGTATATGTATATGTATATGTATATGTATATGTATATGTATATGTATATGTATATGTATATGTATATGTATATGTATATGTATATGTATATGTATATGTATATGTATATGTATATGTATATGTATATGTATATGTATATGTATATGTATATGTATATGTATATGTATATGTATATGTATATGTATATGTATATGTATATGTATATGTATATGTATATGTATATGTATATGTATATGTATATGTATATGTATATGTATATGTATATGTATATGTATATGTATATGTATATGTATATGTATATGTATATGTATATGTATATGTATATGTATATGTATATGTATATGTATATGTATATGTATATGTATATGTATATGTATATGTATATGTATATGTATATGTATATGTATATGTATATGTATATGTATATGTATATGTATATGTATATGTATATGTATATGTATATGTATATGTATATGTATATGTATATGTATATGTATATGTATATGTATATGTATATGTATATGTATATGTATATGTATATGTATATGTATATGTATATGTATATGTATATGTATATGTATATGTATATGTATATGTATATGTATATGTATATGTATATGTATATGTATATGTATATGTATATGTATATGTATATGTATATGTATATGTATATGTATATGTATATGTATATGTATATGTATATGTATATGTATATGTATATGTATATGTATATGTATATGTATATGTATATGTATATGTATATGTATATGTATATGTATATGTATATGTATATGTATATGTATATGTATATGTATATGTATATGTATATGTATATGTATATGTATATGTATATGTATATGTATATGTATATGTATATGTATATGTATATGTATATGTATATGTATATGTATATGTATATGTATATGTATATGTATATGTATATGTATATGTATATGTATATGTATATGTATATGTATATGTATATGTATATGTATATGTATATGTATATGTATATGTATATGTATATGTATATGTATATGTATATGTATATGTATATGTATATGTATATGTATATGTATATGTATATGTATATGTATATGTATATGTATATGTATATGTATATGTATATGTATATGTATATGTATATGTATATGTATATGTATATGTATATGTATATGTATATGTATATGTATATGTATATGTATATGTATATGTATATGTATATGTATATGTATATGTATATGTATATGTATATGTATATGTATATGTATATGTATATGTATATGTATATGTATATGTATATGTATATGTATATGTATATGTATATGTATATGTATATGTATATGTATATGTATATGTATATGTATATGTATATGTATATGTATATGTATATGTATATGTATATGTATATGTATATGTATATGTATATGTATATGTATATGTATATGTATATGTATATGTATATGTATATGTATATGTATATGTATATGTATATGTATATGTATATGTATATGTATATGTATATGTATATGTATATGTATATGTATATGTATATGTATATGTATATGTATATGTATATGTATATGTATATGTATATGTATATGTATATGTATATGTATATGTATATGTATATGTATATGTATATGTATATGTATATGTATATGTATATGTATATGTATATGTATATGTATATGTATATGTATATGTATATGTATATGTATATGTATATGTATATGTATATGTATATGTATATGTATATGTATATGTATATGTATATGTATATGTATATGTATATGTATATGTATATGTATATGTATATGTATATGTATATGTATATGTATATGTATATGTATATGTATATGTATATGTATATGTATATGTATATGTATATGTATATGTATATGTATATGTATATGTATATGTATATGTATATGTATATGTATATGTATATGTATATGTATATGTATATGTATATGTATATGTATATGTATATGTATATGTATATGTATATGTATATGTATATGTATATGTATATGTATATGTATATGTATATGTATATGTATATGTATATGTATATGTATATGTATATGTATATGTATATGTATATGTATATGTATATGTATATGTATATGTATATGTATATGTATATGTATATGTATATGTATATGTATATGTATATGTATATGTATATGTATATGTATATGTATATGTATATGTATATGTATATGTATATGTATATGTATATGTATATGTATATGTATATGTATATGTATATGTATATGTATATGTATATGTATATGTATATGTATATGTATATGTATATGTATATGTATATGTATATGTATATGTATATGTATATGTATATGTATATGTATATGTATATGTATATGTATATGTATATGTATATGTATATGTATATGTATATGTATATGTATATGTATATGTATATGTATATGTATATGTATATGTATATGTATATGTATATGTATATGTATATGTATATGTATATGTATATGTATATGTATATGTATATGTATATGTATATGTATATGTATATGTATATGTATATGTATATGTATATGTATATGTATATGTATATGTATATGTATATGTATATGTATATGTATATGTATATGTATATGTATATGTATATGTATATGTATATGTATATGTATATGTATATGTATATGTATATGTATATGTATATGTATATGTATATGTATATGTATATGTATATGTATATGTATATGTATATGTATATGTATATGTATATGTATATGTATATGTATATGTATATGTATATGTATATGTATATGTATATGTATATGTATATGTATATGTATATGTATATGTATATGTATATGTATATGTATATGTATATGTATATGTATATGTATATGTATATGTATATGTATATGTATATGTATATGTATATGTATATGTATATGTATATGTATATGTATATGTATATGTATATGTATATGTATATGTATATGTATATGTATATGTATATGTATATGTATATGTATATGTATATGTATATGTATATGTATATGTATATGTATATGTATATGTATATGTATATGTATATGTATATGTATATGTATATGTATATGTATATGTATATGTATATGTATATGTATATGTATATGTATATGTATATGTATATGTATATGTATATGTATATGTATATGTATATGTATATGTATATGTATATGTATATGTATATGTATATGTATATGTATATGTATATGTATATGTATATGTATATGTATATGTATATGTATATGTATATGTATATGTATATGTATATGTATATGTATATGTATATGTATATGTATATGTATATGTATATGTATATGTATATGTATATGTATATGTATATGTATATGTATATGTATATGTATATGTATATGTATATGTATATGTATATGTATATGTATATGTATATGTATATGTATATGTATATGTATATGTATATGTATATGTATATGTATATGTATATGTATATGTATATGTATATGTATATGTATATGTATATGTATATGTATATGTATATGTATATGTATATGTATATGTATATGTATATGTATATGTATATGTATATGTATATGTATATGTATATGTATATGTATATGTATATGTATATGTATATGTATATGTATATGTATATGTATATGTATATGTATATGTATATGTATATGTATATGTATATGTATATGTATATGTATATGTATATGTATATGTATATGTATATGTATATGTATATGTATATGTATATGTATATGTATATGTATATGTATATGTATATGTATATGTATATGTATATGTATATGTATATGTATATGTATATGTATATGTATATGTATATGTATATGTATATGTATATGTATATGTATATGTATATGTATATGTATATGTATATGTATATGTATATGTATATGTATATGTATATGTATATGTATATGTATATGTATATGTATATGTATATGTATATGTATATGTATATGTATATGTATATGTATATGTATATGTATATGTATATGTATATGTATATGTATATGTATATGTATATGTATATGTATATGTATATGTATATGTATATGTATATGTATATGTATATGTATATGTATATGTATATGTATATGTATATGTATATGTATATGTATATGTATATGTATATGTATATGTATATGTATATGTATATGTATATGTATATGTATATGTATATGTATATGTATATGTATATGTATATGTATATGTATATGTATATGTATATGTATATGTATATGTATATGTATATGTATATGTATATGTATATGTATATGTATATGTATATGTATATGTATATGTATATGTATATGTATATGTATATGTATATGTATATGTATATGTATATGTATATGTATATGTATATGTATATGTATATGTATATGTATATGTATATGTATATGTATATGTATATGTATATGTATATGTATATGTATATGTATATGTATATGTATATGTATATGTATATGTATATGTATATGTATATGTATATGTATATGTATATGTATATGTATATGTATATGTATATGTATATGTATATGTATATGTATATGTATATGTATATGTATATGTATATGTATATGTATATGTATATGTATATGTATATGTATATGTATATGTATATGTATATGTATATGTATATGTATATGTATATGTATATGTATATGTATATGTATATGTATATGTATATGTATATGTATATGTATATGTATATGTATATGTATATGTATATGTATATGTATATGTATATGTATATGTATATGTATATGTATATGTATATGTATATGTATATGTATATGTATATGTATATGTATATGTATATGTATATGTATATGTATATGTATATGTATATGTATATGTATATGTATATGTATATGTATATGTATATGTATATGTATATGTATATGTATATGTATATGTATATGTATATGTATATGTATATGTATATGTATATGTATATGTATATGTATATGTATATGTATATGTATATGTATATGTATATGTATATGTATATGTATATGTATATGTATATGTATATGTATATGTATATGTATATGTATATGTATATGTATATGTATATGTATATGTATATGTATATGTATATGTATATGTATATGTATATGTATATGTATATGTATATGTATATGTATATGTATATGTATATGTATATGTATATGTATATGTATATGTATATGTATATGTATATGTATATGTATATGTATATGTATATGTATATGTATATGTATATGTATATGTATATGTATATGTATATGTATATGTATATGTATATGTATATGTATATGTATATGTATATGTATATGTATATGTATATGTATATGTATATGTATATGTATATGTATATGTATATGTATATGTATATGTATATGTATATGTATATGTATATGTATATGTATATGTATATGTATATGTATATGTATATGTATATGTATATGTATATGTATATGTATATGTATATGTATATGTATATGTATATGTATATGTATATGTATATGTATATGTATATGTATATGTATATGTATATGTATATGTATATGTATATGTATATGTATATGTATATGTATATGTATATGTATATGTATATGTATATGTATATGTATATGTATATGTATATGTATATGTATATGTATATGTATATGTATATGTATATGTATATGTATATGTATATGTATATGTATATGTATATGTATATGTATATGTATATGTATATGTATATGTATATGTATATGTATATGTATATGTATATGTATATGTATATGTATATGTATATGTATATGTATATGTATATGTATATGTATATGTATATGTATATGTATATGTATATGTATATGTATATGTATATGTATATGTATATGTATATGTATATGTATATGTATATGTATATGTATATGTATATGTATATGTATATGTATATGTATATGTATATGTATATGTATATGTATATGTATATGTATATGTATATGTATATGTATATGTATATGTATATGTATATGTATATGTATATGTATATGTATATGTATATGTATATGTATATGTATATGTATATGTATATGTATATGTATATGTATATGTATATGTATATGTATATGTATATGTATATGTATATGTATATGTATATGTATATGTATATGTATATGTATATGTATATGTATATGTATATGTATATGTATATGTATATGTATATGTATATGTATATGTATATGTATATGTATATGTATATGTATATGTATATGTATATGTATATGTATATGTATATGTATATGTATATGTATATGTATATGTATATGTATATGTATATGTATATGTATATGTATATGTATATGTATATGTATATGTATATGTATATGTATATGTATATGTATATGTATATGTATATGTATATGTATATGTATATGTATATGTATATGTATATGTATATGTATATGTATATGTATATGTATATGTATATGTATATGTATATGTATATGTATATGTATATGTATATGTATATGTATATGTATATGTATATGTATATGTATATGTATATGTATATGTATATGTATATGTATATGTATATGTATATGTATATGTATATGTATATGTATATGTATATGTATATGTATATGTATATGTATATGTATATGTATATGTATATGTATATGTATATGTATATGTATATGTATATGTATATGTATATGTATATGTATATGTATATGTATATGTATATGTATATGTATATGTATATGTATATGTATATGTATATGTATATGTATATGTATATGTATATGTATATGTATATGTATATGTATATGTATATGTATATGTATATGTATATGTATATGTATATGTATATGTATATGTATATGTATATGTATATGTATATGTATATGTATATGTATATGTATATGTATATGTATATGTATATGTATATGTATATGTATATGTATATGTATATGTATATGTATATGTATATGTATATGTATATGTATATGTATATGTATATGTATATGTATATGTATATGTATATGTATATGTATATGTATATGTATATGTATATGTATATGTATATGTATATGTATATGTATATGTATATGTATATGTATATGTATATGTATATGTATATGTATATGTATATGTATGTGTATATGTATATGTATATGTATATGTATGTGTATATGTATATGTATATGTATATGTATATGTATATGTATATGTATATGTATATGTATATGTATATGTATATGTATATGTATATGTATATGTATATGTATATGTATATGTATATGTATATGTATATGTATATGTATATGTATATGTATATGTATATGTATATGTATATGTATATGTATATGTATGTGTATATGTATATGTATATGTATATGTATATGTATATGTATATGTATATGTATATGTTTTTTTTTTTTTTTTTTAATGGACGTAGTGATAGCGCACTATCATCTAGTGGTCCTACACAGGAACCACCACCCCGGGACCGCTCCCGCATTACTTCGAGGTGGAGTTCGTTTACTGCTAAGCAGTTGTCATCCTTGTCCTAATCCCCCGTCCAACATATATTTGTATGAGATTAGGGGTTCGGCACATGTCTTTGTTGGCATTTAGATTTCTCCATCATTATCTCCTGCATGAAATGGGAGTATTTGCACCAGTTCTCCTTTTTGACTAACATTGAGTTAACCAACTGCTCCATTGTCGTATTCTCAAATATGTCCTGTAATACGTTTCGCCTGTTGTTCCAGAAGTTACATTTTAGGAGTGTATGCTCAACGTTGTCCTCGCATTCATTGCACATTTCGCATATTGCTGTTTGTTTTATATGGAATCTTTGTAAATAGCTACCAAAGTTACCATGTCCGCTAAAAATCTGGGTCAGATAAAAGTTAAGTTCTCCATGTTTTCGGTTTATCCACGTTTTAACATTGGGAAAAAGAATGTGTGTCCATCTTCCTTTTGTTGATTCATCCCATAGTGTTTGCCACGTTTGAAGTAACCTTTCTCTTGCAGCTTTTTTTATATGGTATTTTTCGCTCATATGGTTATGTGTTATAGACAACCGTTTATCATATATTTCCTTTCTTTCGTTTAGTTGTAAGTCAATCGATGGCACACCAGCGAGAACGGACACAGCAGCAGTAGATATTGTGCGGTATGCAGATGTTATTCGTAGTGTACATGTTCTGTGTACTTTTTCTAGTACGTTTTTAAGCTTTTTATTATTCGAGACAGCCGTACTGAACACAGGTGCTGCATATAGTACTTGCGAGTACGCTACTGTAGCTATAAGTCGTCTGGTAGTTTGTCCTGGACCCTTTATATTTGGCATTATTCTAGCTAGTTTCGATGCTGTTGCTAAGGCTTTCTCAGATACCATCCCTATATGTGGCTCAAAAGATAGTCTGCTATCTAACACTACACCTAGGTATTTCAAAGTCTTACCTATAGTAATCTGGTATCCGTCCACAGTCTGTTGACAACATGCCCTATTCAATAAAGACAGATGCAAGTGCTTATGCAATAGGAGCGGTTTTACTCCAGGGGGAGGGTGATGAGGAACATCCGATAGAATATGCGAGCCGTTTATTAAGCAACGCCGAACGTAACTATTCCACTACGGAGCGAGAGGCTCTGGCAATTATATGGGCATGCAGTAAATTTCGTGGCTACATTGAAGGAGAGGAAATTAAATTGCTAACCGACCATCAACCCCTGAAATGGTTGCTAACCCTGAAGTCACCAACCGGACGACTTGCTAGATGGGGATTACAAATACAACAATATAATTTTACGATTGAACATCTTCCCGGTAAAACAAATGCCGTAGCTGATATGCTATCCAGACCACCGTGTCCGAGTCATGGTACTGAACTTGATGACGGCAATTGTTTTTGCTCATTTCACGTGGATATGCCAACGAAACCCGTGAAGGAAATCCGAGAGGAACAAATGAAGGATGACTACCTTAAGGATATAATTACGTCTTTGGAAAATCAGGATGAGAACTCTATTCGATGGTTAAACAGGAGCTATTTGTTAAATGATGGTATTTTGTATTGTTATGCTAACGATGACTGCGAAGATGCACAATTATACCTACCCATGAACGTCCGGAAATATTGAGAGCATACCATGACGAAAGTAATGCGGGACACTACGGGACTGAGAAAACCATCGCACGAATTTCAACTAGATATTTTTGGCCAGGAGTGCCAACGATTTAAAGCATCAAATATGAAACCCGCTGGACTTCTGCAGACAACTAGCATTAAACACCGATTTGAGGTTATAGCCGTAGATTTGTTTGGTCCCTTGCCACCGACTAAGGAAGGTTATCGCTGGATACTAATTGCTGAAGATGTGGCCAGTCGCTGGACTGAAATTTTTAAACTAGAGGAAGCAACTGCGGAAGTATGTGCCAAGATTCTTATTGATGAAATATTTTTGCGATATGGAATACCCAGACATATTAAATCCGATAATGGAGTGCAATTTGTGTCGGCAATAATGCAGAAAGTCACATTTTGCCTTGGAATACAGCAACAATTCACACCCGTTTACCATCCCGAGGCAAATCCTGTGGAACGAAAGAATAGAGATCTGAAGAGCCAACTAGCTATTTTAGTGCAACTTCAGCATGACAATTGGTATGCAAGTTTAGCTGCCATACGTTTCGCAATGAATACCGCCAAATGTCAGAGTACTGGATATAGCGCTGCATTCCTTACTTTCGGTAGGGAATTTCATTTCGGAAATATCATCCTATCTGCAGACGATTGCTAATGTTCTTAAGGATGCGAAGGAGGCCGAAATGAAGATCCAGGATAAGAACAAAACTTATGTAGATCGACAAAGACGACCACAGCCGAATTTTGAAGTCGGTACTGAAGTATTGGTAACCACCCATGTTTTGAGTAACACAAGTAAGGGCATAACATCCAAGTTTGTGCCTAAACGTGATGGTCCCTACATAATAACCAGGAAGATTGGGTCATCCACATATGAAGTGTCATCGCCAGACAATATGACCATACCACTTGGTACCTACCATGCTTCTGCATTGACATTGTACAGAGGTACTAACACAAAGGAGAATCCTGCACCCGTTCATCCCATGAAGAGACGCGGCCGTGTGGGAATGACTGTTGAAGATTCTGATGTTGTTGTTGGTCGCGATGGTGCCTGCAACTACTAAGAATTATTCGAGCACACATACTATTCTTTGTACAGTTATTCTTTCTACCGTTATTATTTTATTCATTCTTTTTGTACAGATTGACTTTTGTGAAATTAAATAAAATAAACTTTTGTAAGAAACAATTGACTAAAAAGACTTTTGTAAGAAAGAATTAATTTGAAGAAAATTTTGTAAGAAAATTTGATAAAAACCCTTACAAATTAGCGGCCAACTTAGAGGCCGTGGAAAACGCCCATACTCGTATAGCCGTATTGAATATCGTGATTTTTTTTCTGTTGGTCAATCGTGGCAGAAACTTCTGGAGTTTTAAGAAGAAGTGAACATGTTGCGGCAATATTGAACATGGTTTCGTTGTCTACAGAGCAATTTCAGCAACTTTTGAGCGTTGTCAATAAGTCTAATGAGAAATGTGGCTCGTTTAGCAGTTGTTCTGCACGTTATGGTGGTGAAAGAAATCCGCCCAAGGTAGAAGAATTTATTTCTGCAATATCTACGTTTAAATTGGTCGAGAAAATATCAGATTTGGATGCAGTAAATGGTATGCCGATGCTTCTTGAAGATGATGCTGCGGAATGGTGGCGTGGTGTGAAAAATAATGTGCAAAATTTTGATGATGTTGTGCGTATGCTACGTGAATCGTTTTCCCCCCCAAAATCAGCATGGAGAAAATACGCTGAGATAAACGATTTTAAACAGCAGAAAAATGAACCAACAGATTCCTTCATCCGCAAAAAGCGTGCTTTGTTTGCCCAGTTGCCTAGTTGAATTCGCAGATTTGTGAACGTCTTTTCCAACATAAAATACGAACTTTTGATGAATTATTGATCGATGCCCGTGAGGCTGAGCATTTTTTAAGTGAACGCGTTACAGTGAACACTGAAGTTGGTGATGTTACCAGTGGTCCTGAAGGCGGTCCTAAGCGATGTTCCTTTTGTCCTAAGAATGATGTCAAGAATGATGCAGTAGTGCCTAAGCCCAAATTTGCGTGTTATGGATGCAATGCTCCAGGGGTAGTGAGAGCTAATTGTGCCAAAAAGGTAAATGGTAATTCACCGATGGGTGTAAGTTTTAATTCACTGGGATTATGTATTGGCCGGAATATACCAGTGGTGAATGTGCAGCTGTTTGGTGTTCCAGGACAGGCATATTTTGATTCAGAGGCAAAAACAAGTGTCGCGAGTACAAATCTGAAGAAGATAATGGACTTTAAAGGCTGTCAATATGATTCAATTATTTGCAACATATCCCTTGCTGATGGTACCTCCTGTAGCAAAAAGTGCTGACAACAAAGTGCAAGATTGTAATTGGTGGTAGATGTCTAAATATCAAATTCTTAATTTTTCCAGAGGAAAAGAGTAACCGGACCTTGATTGGATCTGATTTTATGGAGGAAGCAGGAATTGTTTTGAATATGGGGCAGCGGTACTGGTATTTTGAGAATTACCCTGGACAGCAATTTGATTTTTGTGAATCGTGGCCGTTAAATTTAAATCTAGTCGAATCTATAAAGGTGGCGGAAACATCTAAACGTGTCATTGATAGAATGGTAAAGGAACCTATTCAAATCACTCCTAAGAGAATAAGCCAGACTTACATGTCAGATTTTGAATCATATGGACCTGAGTATAATAAGGAAAATGACTATTCACCCCATTCGATTCAGGCAATATTTAGAGATGCAATTCCTGCAGATATGGTGACTCCCGACAGGTCGAAAGATAATGGTCTTTTTAGTGGTGTGATATATAAATCCTACAGTGATGACGATGATCCAATGTTTGTAATGTTAGTACCCATCGGTTGGAATGGGAAGTAATACTCTAATTGTTAAGTTTATTAAAAAACTAGAGGTCAGTTATTTTGCAAGCGACCAGATTATTCAACTGTAGAAGTTTAAACAATTAGAGATCTAACTAAAAGGGACTATGGGAGCCTTTGAGCAGCTAGCTACAGCCGGGAGGGGGGTTCGTTGTCCTATTAGATAGATAATTACATTAACAGAAAATTTTATAGACTCCCTTTAAAACAAATCGTATAGATCAATACCCCAAACTGGATTAAAGCTAATTTTATATCTGACAAAACTTCTAAAAAAAAAACTCTCTGATGTTATAGAGTTTAAGCGCAATTTGCCCACCCAATCCGATGCTCTGAGGACGCTTTTAATTTAACTCAGAACCCCTAACTACCTTCACAATCTAGCCCTTTCAATCACATTTTAGACGAAAACACTTTGTTTCAGATTCACCAATTCATTTTTGAACTATTTTATTCATTTAAAGCAAGCATTTAGGGTAATAGACTAACCCTGATCGAATTTAAAAAAAAATAAAAAAAATATGTAAAGAGCTTAATTAAGCAAGTGTATAAAGATTAGATGCTATTCTTAAATATAAACTAAATGATTAACATGCGTTACTCAGTCTAAATATTCATGAAAGTGTTTACGAAACGTTTACGTAATGTTTGTACTTTACTAGATGTTTCAACTCCAAATAGTTCTAGTGATCAATGAATATCATTACACTTCAAAATGTATAGAAAAAAAATAAAAAAAGAAAGAATGAAATCAAAACAGAATGATGAATGAAATAATTTATGATATACCAATATCAATATTCTACAATACGGTTGTTGTGTGTCTCTCTCTTTTTCTACTAATTATTTTAATATGTACCAAAAAAAAAATATATAGTTATATGCAAGAATAAAGATTTTATTGTAAAATAATTGTTTTTGTAATTACACTCACCAAAAAAATAATCGACGTTGTTGAAGGCCTCCAGCAGATCGATAAAGATGTTTATGAAGATGATGATTAGCTAGATGATTATGTTAAATTTTTGTTCTTGCATTTACATAGAATTATAGGGGATGGTCAAATATAATTTCTATTAGTTGAACTAAATCAATAAAAGTTAAAAGAAATAAATGTTAATCACTTTCATAAATTTAAGAATTGAATATTGATACCACGTAGACAATCTTTGTCTAAAACTAATAATCCACAGATATTTTTTAGAGAGAAAGAGTTTGTGTTTTCTTCTTAATAATCTATTCCGCTGAAGTTTCTTAAAATCTAGAGCTTTGACAAACTGATCTTGTCAGCAAGGCAAAATGATTTTTCTTCCCAAATATAACTTTCAGTTTGGAGTTAGTGTTGGGTAAATTTTGTTCGTCTTGGGTTATAAAGATTTTCCACTTGACCTTTGGCAATATTTTATTCGTCGGATTTATGGAATGCTCAAATAACGATGGAAGATTATTAAGCCGCCAGATGCTGGATTTATAGTTCTAAAATTTTAAGTCAAAAAAAAAACACGTGAACCCTTATTTTACTTTAAAAAAAAATATTATTATCTTACCATAAATTTATATTACGACGGTCAAATAGATGCACTTTTTGGTCGCAATTGCTTTATAAATGGAATCTTCGTGGAGGACTAGAAAGCAGCTAATCCTCTCTAGACTTTAGACGCAGTTTTAGGCAGTTAAGCAATAATTTATATTAAAAAATATTTTTTCGATTTACTTGTTTTATAATAATACTAAATTTTAATCTGGAAATCAAAAGTTTGACCTCGAGATGAAAGTGAGTTTTCCGGATACTTTTATCAATTTTCTATTGTAAATTGAAGTACTTAGTTAGGAAGAACACGTCTTGTCTTGCTGACATTTATTTGTGAAAGGAAGTATAACAATTTGTATAAAACCACATTGATTAGTTTGTTTTCTATAGGACGTTTTTACACTCAAACGAATATAAACCAAAAGAAAAAATGATAATCATATGCGAAATATGTAATCAATTATTTGTACTTTACGTTTTTATGCACCGATATGTTATGACGTACGTAAACTGTTAAGATACATTAATGTTAATTTAAATCCACTACTAAATATACATATGTTAATAACATGTGGGATTATTGAAATTGTCATCTCTATGTATTATCAATTACTCAAACCCTTTTATACACTTCGTTACTGGTAAAAGGTGTGATTATATTTTTTCATATTAAAATAAATAAATTAAGTTGAAGCAGACAAGAAAAAAAAATTTAAATTAAAAATAAAAAATATAAAAAAAAACGTTCATTACAAAACCGAGTAATATTGACCTTTCGGGAAACCATATTAATCGGAAATATAAAAGAAGTAAAAAAGAAAAAACTTACATTTTTTTTTTTTTTTAAATCCAGTTTTTTTAAAATATATAGTATATATATTTGTAATAAATGTGTTTTCCATTTCTTTCGATAGTATATTACTAACGTAACGAAAAACAAACACATTTATAATTATTACCTGCTTCTTTTATTTTTCGTTATTAACAAAATGTTGATACTAGCACGAATTAATGGGAGTAAACTTACTTAATTGGGGTTTATTTAAAATTTTCAGAAATTAGAATATTAATTTTTTCGCAAATTGATTTCCCAGTTACCATTCTATCATTCTTAGTACTCTAGGCACGAATATCTTTTCCGTGGAATGTTCCTAAAACTTTACCGTTAAAATCTTCTAGGATATAGTAGTTTCCGCCTACTTTTTGTTTAACTTTTGCCTTTATGAAAAGTGGCGCTAGTTTAGCGTTATAATTTTTCTCTGCCGAACTTTGAGAGAAATTTCTCCTAAAGACTTCTTGACCCACATGAAATGTTGTTGGCCGAGCTCGTAAATTATACTGATTTTGATTTCGTTCATATGCTTCAGAAATATGTTTTCGTAGGTTTGCACGTAAGAGTTTGAAGTTATCATCTCGCTCCAACGAAAACTAAGGTTCATCTAAGAGCTGTAATTTTGACAACAATTTATATGATTCACCATGTGTAATCATATCGAACCCGTACAGAGCATGATAAGGGGAACATTTTATCGATTGGTGTGTAGAATTTCTAAGCGCACAACTTATATAGCTAAGGTTTTCATCCCAAAGTTTTTGGTCAGATTTTAAAAATGATCGTATGCCGCTGATGATCGACCGATTTACACGCTCGGAAGCATTTGATTGCGGAGAGTAAATGGCCGTATATACATGTGAAACACCCAAAGATGTTAAAAATGCGTTAAACCCGTTTCCACGAAACTGAGAGCCGTTATCGCTCACCAGCGTTTCGGGTATACCATAAACATGGAAAATATCTTTAAGCAGAAATGTTTGAATAGCAGACGAAGAAAACTTTTTTAATGGACAAAGCCAGTGAAATTTTGATAAATGGTCGAGAACAATGAGTATACCGATATTTCCCGCCTTACTTCTCGGATATGGACCGAGAATGTTCACAAATAAACGTTGAAAAGGCCGAATGGAAACTACTGCCTTACCCATTTCTGGCTTCATAATATAATTCGGAGCTTTCGTAGTCTTACAAACCTCACATGCCCGAATATAATTTCTGACGTCAGTAGTCATCCCTGGCCAAAATAAATTCCTTCGGAGAATTTCTAAAGTCTTTCCAACTCCACCGTGGCAAGCAACTTTGGAATCGTGAAATCGTGACACTAAACTTAGTCTTAACTGTTTGGGAATCCAGAGTTTCCAAGTTCGTACTTCTTGTTCAAGATCACCACTATAATGTTCGTTGCGAATATATATAAAATTGTCCACAACTTTCAGATCGGCATATTTTGTTGTATTTTCATTAATTTTCTGTTTTAGCGCTATATAATCATCGTCAGAGAAGTGTTTAGAGTTTAGATCAACTTCCGGTTCTGATAAATCGACCGAGAAAACTTCCTCACAATGTTGTCTAGACAACGCATCAGAGACAATGTGGTCCTTACCTTTCCGATAACTAATATTAAACTTATATGCCTGCAGTTTAAGAACCCATCGAGCTAATCGCCCACTTAAATCAGGCTGCTTCATCAACCATACCAAGCTCGAGTGGTCAGTTATGACTTCAAATTCTTGGAGCTCCAAGTAGCAGCGAAATTTCTTTATTGCTTCGACGGCAGCTAGGCATTCTCTTTCCGTCACGCTGTAATTCCTTTGGGACGAGTTTAATTTCTTTGACATATAAGCTATAGGTTTTTCTGCGTCGTTTTCATCCAACTGTACCAAGACTGCTCCGATTCCAAAGTCACTTGCGTCAC
The DNA here is from genome assembly GCA_950370525.1 of Bellardia bayeri. Taxonomy (NCBI): domain Eukaryota; kingdom Metazoa; phylum Arthropoda; class Insecta; order Diptera; family Calliphoridae; genus Bellardia; species Bellardia bayeri. The sequence goes on along the minus strand of OX493264.1, from coordinate 55,041,492 downwards.
AGTGAAGATAAAATTTGCGTGTAAAATCTGGGTTGGAAAGTACAGGTGCTGTGGTTAATAGTTTTTTAATTGTGTCAAAGGACTTTTGGGCTGCTTCTGTCTACCCGAACTTCTTTTTTGTCGATAGAATTTCGGTAATAGGGAAAACAATATCAGAAAAGTTCCGAATAAAACGACGGTACCATCCCGCCAAGCCTAAAAACCCTCGAACTTGTTTCAAATTCTTTGGTGTTGGCCAGGATAGGATGGCATCAACCTTATCAGGATCAGTTCGAATTCCTCCATGACCTATTATATATCCTAAATATTTTACCTCTGTTACACAAAAATGACTCTTACATATGTTAAGCGTCAAGTTAGCTTTTCTGAATTGTTCAGCTATTCTAACTAAAACTGTTAAATGGGTGGAGAAATTTTCGGACACGATTATGAGATCATCGAGATAACTTAATACGCAATGTCTCAGATCAAAAGGGATTAATTCGTCCATGAGTCGACACATCGTCTGGGGCGCGTTACATAATCCGAATGGCATAACCGTGAATTGATATAATGGTTTGCCTGGAATTGTGAAAGCTGTGAGTGGTTTTGCCTTATCGGATAAGCCGATTTGCAAGTAAGCGTCCTTTAAATCAAGTTTTGATATTACGTTTGCCTGAGGAAGTCGTGAAAAAATTCCCTCAATACTGTGCAACGGATAGGCGTCTTTTTTAGTGACGGAATTTAATTTTCTGGCATCTAAACACAGACGAACTTTGTTTGGTTTAATAACTAAACGCATGGGAGAGCTCCATGGGGAATTGGACGGTTCTATAACTCCAAGCTGTAACATCCTATCTATCTCTCTGAACATTAGTTTCTCGACTGCTGGAGAAACCGGATTTATCGGCTTGACATCGCCGACATCGATATCATGATGGATCATGTCGGTTTTTCCTAACCCTTGTTGTTCGAAATTGGGAAACAGAGCTATAATTGCTTCTAATTGTTGATGTCCATAAGAGGACAGAGGGTAATTCTTTTCGTCAGAATTTTGAGACTCAAATTTTTTTTCACAAATTGGTATGACTTCGTACATTTTTATATCGAACAAATTTGGCGAAACATTTGATTTATATTTACAGAAAGACTTACTAGATACTATTCCTGTTTCAAAAATGTTAGGCGCAATTCGGAACGCCTTCCAAAAATCTAAACCTAATATCAATCTTTGACTTAAAGTTGGTACGATTAATATTTTGATTTGCTGCTTCAGATTTTTAAAAGTAACTTCGACATCTAAATAGCCTAGAACTTTTTGATGTTTTCCATCAGCAGTTTGTACACTGGTTTTTAGTCTATGAAATTCCGAAAATTGTGAAAAATCAAATAAAGCTAAATCTGAACCTATGCAGCTAACATTTGCCCCAGTACCTAACAATCCAAGTTCATTAAATTTTAAAAATGAAACCTTGGCATAATACCTTTCATCTTCTGATAATTTTGTAATGGTAGAAATTGTATACCTAGATATATATTTTCTATTTTTGAAATATTGGCGAATTCTAACCGTAGATCTTTTGGACGATCTGGGTATTTGTAAAGACAATTCTGAGACTTGAAAAATTTTGTTACGTGCAGCAATATACTCTTCCAATCTTTGGTGGTAGGGACGAATGGGATATATAAGTTTATTATAATTTTCCTTTTCTACAGAATGAAAGTTGTCACGTTGCAACATTTTCACTGTGTCGGGTGTCATTTTTGGAGGTGTTACATTTTTGATAATTAAGGATTCCGAGGAGTTTGGATTTACTCCCGATCCTTCTGAGGATTTGGAGGATAATAGTTTTTTGAACGATTAGAACATTTCTCACAATTCGGTTTATAGGTATTCTTGGCTCCGCAGCCATAGCAAAATATTGATCTTTCCTTTACACAATCTTCCCAGTAGTGACCTGGGTCATTACAATTCCAACATAAAGCAACAGTTGTTTTCTGTATGGCATTAATCTTAAAGTCATCAATGTGAACATCTAAATTATCATCAACTAACTTTATTTCAGCAACATTTCTTCTAGGTATGCAAATGGGTGGCCTTGATGTGGTTGAACGCCGGAAGTTTTCCTGGCCTAACAAGTTTTCTCGCATCTGAACTAATTTGCGCAGATGTGCTAACGAATAAATAGGTACATATAACAATTCGTGTCTTATATCCGGGTGCAGATTTCGACTTAATATTTCTATTAGTTCCTGCTCTGACATTGGTGTACCTAATCTATCCAAATTGACCACAATTGACTCGTAGAAAGCTTCAAAGCTTTCACCAGGTTTTTGTTTCCTGCCTCTAATTTCTTCTTTAATGTCAAAATCGGATCTAAATTCTTTATATTGGTAACGAATGGCAGCACAAAATTCGTCCCAGTTAATATTCTGAACCTGCTTATGATATCTCCAAAACCAGTCACGTGCCTTTCCAGTTAAGAGGATTTTTTGCATATTATGGAGAAATCATTTCCAAAATTAACAGCGGTTAATGACCGAACTCTATACAGAAACTCCTCGACATTGAGACCACTTGTAGAACCATCAAATTTTAGATTCCAGTTTTGTATAATGGAAGTAATTTTATCGGTTCTCAGTGCAAAATTATCGAAATGATTTGGTGTAGGATTGTTTAAATATGGTGTACGATTATTTAAGTATTGTGTGGGATAAATTGGGTTTGTGTTAGGATTAATCGAATTGTAACGAGAAGCTTCAGGAAGATGTGAATTATTGGAATTACGATTGTTTCGGGGAAGAGGATTTCCGTTTAAATTCAAATTCCGAAGTATTCTTGTTACACTTGATTCAATTATCTGAGAAATCTGAGCATAATCAATATCTCGTAAAGCAGAATCTACTCTTTGCGGGGTTTGAATAATAGAAGAATTTCCAAAATTTACTGTATTTGCTGGCGCAGGACCAGCAGGAGTTGAAAGACCTTCAGCTTCCTGAGCCATAGCTCCTTGATCACCTGAACTGAATTCTGGCAACTGACTTTGATTTTCCTCCTGAAATAAACTCTTACTAAAACTACGAGTGTGAGGCCGTTTAGCACATGCGCCACGAGATTTACCACGAATAGGATTAGCATTTGATTTTGTTTTTTGCTGAGTAGTTAGGTTTACAAAAGTATTGTCCTGTTTAGGAGGAGATTGAGATGGATGTGTAAAATTTTGAAAGTTTGCTTTACGTAATTCTGATAATTGGCAAAAACGCTTACAAGTAGGACATTCTGAAGATTTAGATAACACTCCCTCAATACAATTTCTATGAAAGGTGTGCTCGCATTGTGATATGACTAAACAATCTTGCTCAGAAGTCATTGTTTCATTACAAATAATACATTTTAACATTTGGTCTACATTAGATCCAGATGCCTGTGGAATTGGAGATCGTACAATAGACATTTTGAAAATAAAAGTAATTCTCTATTAAAATATATATATGTATATTATACAACAAATATCAAATTCAGCAATTTAAGTGTTTTCTACTAAACGTGTGATTGGTTAGATGTGAATAACTATGAAAGAAAATTGTCAGATAAACTAATAAGTTATCGGTTCTCTTATTGTCTTTAAATAAATTTTATATGTCGATATGAGATCAAATCAGTAGGTCAAAACATTTAAAAAAAAAATCTACGCTAGCACCAGTGATAGTTATTGGATATCTAAAAGTAATCAGCCTTTAAGATATATTCCTAAAAAAAAATCTGATAACTCAGTTCTCAACTCTTGATATAAAATATTAAAAACAATTTTTTTTTCTGGAAAAGATCAATTTATATAACATAGTCATGCCCACCAAAATCATGATAGCTATCTTGTCGGTCAGTATATCCGAAAAATGTAACTCAGATAACCGAAATTCCAGAAAAGCACTAAAATGGATTAATGGTACAGTCTTGTTATTATAAAAAAGTCTTAACCATATCGATAAACACAATAAAACCTATAGGTTGAGCAGAGCCGTAAAAGAACAATATTGTAGTTCTTCGTGCCCCACGTTGGGCGCCATTTCTGTAATGTTAGTACCCATCGGTTGGAATGGGAAGTAATACTCTAATTGTTAAGTTTATTAAAAAACTAGAGGTCAGTTATTTTGCACGCGACCAGATTATTCAACTGTAGAAGTTTAAACAATTAGAGATCTAACTAAAAGGGACTATGGGAGCCTTTGAGCAGCTACCTTCAGCCGGGAGGGGGGTTCGTTGTCCTATTAGATAGATAATTACATTAACAGAAAATTTTATAGACTCCCTTTAAAACAAATCGTATAGATCAATACCCCAAACTGGATTAAAGCTAATTTTATATCTGACAAAACTTCTAAAAAAAAAACTCTCTGATGTTATAGAGTTTAAGCGCAATTTGCCCACCCAATCCGATGCTCTGAGGACGCTTTTAATTTAACTCAGAACCCCTAACTACCTTCACAATCTAGCCCTTTCAATCACATTTTAGACGAAAACACTTTGTTTCAGATTCACCAATTCATTTTTGAACTATTTTATTCATTTAAAGCAAGCATTTAGGGTAATAGACTAACCCTGATCGAATTTAAAAAAAAAATAAAAAAAATATGTAAAGAGCTTAATTAAGCAAGTGTATAAAGATTAGATGCTATTCTTAAATATAAACTAAATGATTAACATGCGTTACTCAGTCTAAATATTCATGAAAGTGTTTACGAAACGTTTACGTAATGTTTGTACTTTACTAGATGTTTCAACTCCAAATAGTTCTAGTGATCAATGAATATCATTACACTTCAAAATGTATAGAAAAAAAATAAAAAAAGAAAGAATGAAATCAAAACAGAATGATGAATGAAATAATTTATGATATACCAATATCAATATTCTACAATACGGTTGTTGTGTGTCTCTCTCTTTTTCTACTAATTATTTTAATATGTACCAAAAAAAAAATATATAGTTATATGCAAGAATAAAGATTTTATTGTAAAATAATTGTTTTTGTAATTACACTCACCAAAAAAATAATCGACGTTGTTGAAGGCCTCCAGCAGATCGATAAAGATGTTTATGAAGATGATGATTAGCTAGATGATTATGTTAAATTTTTGTTCTTGCATTTACATAGAATTATAGGGGATGGTCAAATATAATTTATATTAGTTGAACTAAATCAATAAAAGTTAAAAGAAATAAATGTTAATCACTTTCATAAATTTAAGAATTGAGTATTGATACCACGTAGACAATCTTTGTCTAAAACTAATAATCCACAGATATTTTTTAGAGAGAAAGAGTTTGTGTTTTCTTCTTAATAATCTATTCCGCTGAAGTTTCTTAAAATCTAGAGCTTTGACAAACTGATCTTGTCAGCAAGGCAAAATGATTTTTCTTCCCAAATATAACTTTCAGTTTGGAGTTAGTGTTGGGTAAATTTTGTTCGTCTTGGGTTATAAAGATTTTCCACTTGACCTTTGGCAATATTTTATTCGTCGGATTTATGGAATGCTCAAATAACGATGGAAGATTATTAAGCCGCCAGATGCTGGATTTATAGTTCTAAAATTTTAAGTCAAAAAAAAAACACGTGAACCCTTATTTTACTTTAAAAAAAAATATTATTATCTTACCATAAATTTATATTACGACGGTCAAATAGATGCACTTTTTGGTCGCAATTGCTTTATAAATGGAATCTTCGTGGAGGACTAGAAAGCAGCTAATCCTCTCTAGACTTTAGACGCAGTTTTAGGCAGTTAAGCAATAATTTATATTAAAAAATATTTTTTCGATTTACTTGTTTTATAATAATACTAAATTTTAATCTGGAAATCAAAAGTTTGACCTCGAGATGAAAGTGAGTTTTCCGGATACTTTTATCAATTTTCTATTGTAAATTGAAGTACTTAGTTAGGAAGAACACGTCTTGTCTTGCTGACATTTATTTGTGAAAGGAAGTATAACAATTTGTATAAAACCACATTGATTAGTTTGTTTTCTATAGGACGTTTTTACACTCAAACGAATATAAACCAAAAGAAAAAATGATAATCATATGCGAAATATGTAATCAATTATTTGTACTTTACGTTTTTATGCACCGATATGTTATGACGTACGTAAACTGTTAAGATACATTAATGTTAATTTAAATCCACTACTAAATATACATATGTTAATAACATGTGGGATTATTGAAATTGTCATCTCTATGTATTATCAATTACTCAAACCCTTTTATACACTTCGTTACTGGTAAAAGGTGTGATTATATTTTTTCATATTAAAATAAATAAATTAAGTTGAAGCAGACAAGAAAAAAAAATTTAAATTAAAAATAAAAAATATAAAAAAAAACGTTCATTACATGTTTACACCTTTATATGCGTTTGAATACAAGGTACTAAAACCCACAGATGGCGCACAGTTGAGCGAAGAGGAGAAGATACAGTTGGATAAAATATTGTCAAAACATAATACTGTGTTTGGTGGTCTTGGTAAACCACCGCCGTATGCTATCCATAGGATAGAACAGGAAATCACCAACCAATTGCTTCACCCTCATATCGACGTTCATTTTCGAAATCCTAGGAGCTAAAACGTGAGATTGAGAATATGCTTGAGAATGACATGATCGAAGAATGCGAATCTGCTTGGTCGTCGCCGGTAGTTATGGTCCCTAAAAAGGATGGTTCAATTCGTGTTTGTGTGGACTATAGGAAATTGAATTCTATAACGGTTCCCGACAGGTATCCATTACCTCGTATGGATGATTTATTACATTCGGCGAAGAGCACAAAATACATGACAACCTTGGATTTACAATGTGGTTACTATCAAGTGGAAGTGGCAAATGAGGATCGTGATAAAACTTGCCTAATTACCCCATTTGGAACGTTTCATTTTAGAAAGATGCCTATCGGGTTGCGGAATGCACCCGCAACGTTCCAGAGACTTATTAATCGTTTTAAAGCCGGAATTCCTGATATATGTATTTTTGCCTACCTTGATGACATCATTATATGTTCTGAAACTTTTAAACAACATTTACATAATCTCGATGTAGTATTGGAGCGATTGTTACTTTTTGAATTACGTTTGAATGATCGAAAATGCAAATTTTGTTGTTCCAGTGTCAAATTTCTTGGACATATTCTAACTCCGGATGGCATAACTGTGGACCCATGTAAAATTCAGGCAATTATTGAACGCAGAGAACCTCGAAATGTTAAGGAACTCATATCTTTTATACAAACGTGTTCCTGGTATAGGCGATTCGTTAGTGGATATGCAGAAATCGCAAGACCACTGACAAACTTGACAAAGAAAACAGCTGTGTGAAAATGGGAATCGGAGGAGATGGCAACATACAACGAGCTGAAAAAGGCATTAACTACCTCACTACCCGAACGTAACTATTCTACTACGGAGCGAGAGGCTCTGGCAATTATATGGGCATGCAGTAAATTTCGTGGCTACATTGAAGGAGAGGAAATGAAATTGCTAACCGACCATCAACCCCTGAAATGGTTGCTAACCCTGAAGTCACCAACCGGACGACTTGCTAGATGGGGATTACAAATACAACAATATAATTTTACGATTGAACATCTTCCCGGTAAAACAAATGCCGTAGCTGATATGCTATCCAGACCACCGTGTCCGAGTCATGGTACTGAACTTGATGACGGCAATTGTTTTTGCTCATTTCACGTAGATATGCCAACGAAACCCGTGAAGGAAATCCGAGAGGAACAAATGAAGGATAACTACCTTAAGGATATAATTACGTCTTTGGAAAATCAGGATGAGAACTCTATTCAATGGTTAAACAGGAGCTATTTGTTAAATGATGGTATTTTGTATTGTTATGCTAACGATGACTGCGAAGATGCACAATTATACCTATCCATGAACGTCCGGAAATATTGAGAGCATACCATGACGAAAGTAATGCGGGACACTACGGGACTGAGAAAACCATCGCACGAATTTCAACTAGATATTTTTGGCCAGGAATGCGCAGTGAAGTTTCCAAATATGTTAGGCGCTGTATTGAGTGCCAACGTTTTAAAGCATCAAATATGAAACCCGCTGGACTTCTGCAGACAACTAGCATTAAACACCGATTTGAGGTTATAGCCATAGATTTGTTTGGTCCCTTGCCACCGACTAAGGAAGGTTATCGCTGGATACTAATTGCTGAAGATGTGGCCAGTCGCTGAAATTTGTAAACTAGAGGAAGCAACTGCGGAAGCATGTGCCAAGATTCTTATTGATGAAATATGCGATACCCAGACATATTAAATCCGATAATGGAGTGCAATTTGTGTCGGCAATAATGCAGAAAGTCACATTTTGCCTTGGAATACAGCAACAATTCACACCAGTAGTATGTTTATGCCGGTTCGGTGACACTTTTTCCATACAAATTTGGGATCGTGCCTGGATGGGAGTATGTAATTGTTAAAATGAATTTCTTATTGTAAAATGTGTTTGGTGAATGTGGTATTGTGTTGATGTTTTCCATCCCTGGATATAATTGTGATTAGTATAAGTGAGTGTTTGTTGGATGGGAGTATGTGATTGTTAAAATGAAATAGTTAGTGTAAAATGTGTTTGAGTAGGAGGGTGCGAGTAGGGTGTTTGAGGAGAGGGTTAGAGTAGGGTGTGAGAGTAGGGTGGTTTTACGTTTTCTAAATGAAATAGTTAGTGTAAAATGTGTTTGTGTTTTATGAATGTGATATTGTATTGGTGTTACCATGCCTGGATATATTTGTGGTTAGCGTAAGTGAGTGTTTATTTTTGTTTGTTTTTATTTGCTTTAGTTGCAGTTTTATGTTTTTTCATTGTTTTGTTTATTGAATGAAATTTGTTGATCATTAATTTGAGTTTGATTTATGCGTTGGAGTGTGTGTGTGTGTGTATGTGTGTTTTTGGTAAATATTAATAAGAATTCTTTGTTGAAGAGCATTTGTATGTTGTTGTTATTGTCGTGTTTTGTTGTATGTTTTGTTTTAAGTAGGGATCTTGCATTAACAGAATCTTTTTTTTTTGTTTATAACATACTTTTTAAAGATTATAATATAAACTGTGAAATGTTGTCAAGCATTCAAGGGAGAGTTAATTAAGTATATATGTTTATATTAATTATACAAAGAAAAATTTGTTAGGATTAAAATGAATAAACAAATAATAACGAATCAATGTCAATGACACTTGATTTGTTAAATCAATCCCGATTTATATATTTTTCTAGTTTTGTTTTGAAGAATATTTTTTATGTTTTGTTTTGATGAATATTCTTAAACATTCTAATAAGGAACTGTAAGAACTATTATTTTACAATAAGAAAAAATATAATATAAAAGGGATAGTTTTGAAAATATTTCTATTAGTATTTCTTAAAAAATTTAAATAACAAGTAATATGTATGTCGACTGTGTGTGTAAATTAAAATTTAAAAGTTCATTAGAATTATGGATGAACGAGGAATTTGAAAGAGCCCTGGAAAACAGTTCGGAATTCTTTTCGAGGGTTCGAAAAGAAAAGAACTTTAAGCCATGTTTTGAGGAAATTATATTAAACAATGTTCTAGTTTTCAACTAGAACATCATATTGATAATATGATTATGGAATGGAATGCAGCTCTGGATAAAATATCCATTAATATAAATAATGCCGGGGAAGAGAGCACTTGGGGGCATATAAGCCTCCAAGAAGATGGTATAATATTTAATAATATCAAATATTATATTCTGTTTAAAACATTTACAGAATGTGATATAGAATAAAAATGTTTATATATTTAAAAAATTTTGTTTTGTGTTTTATTTAAATTTTATTAAAAGTGCAATTTTTATATTTTATTAAATAGTAAAAATTCATAGTTTTTTTAGCTTCTTCTTCTGCTTCCCTCTTTCTATAATATAAAATCCTTGAACATCTACTACTATGAATCTATCTCGATACATTATCCTTAAACAACTGAAATTAAAATACATAAATAAATTTCTTTTATATTTTGTATATATATAATTTTTATTTATTATTTCATATACAAATGAAAATATAATAATATTGTTTATTTTATCTCAAATATAAACTTATAATAAAATCCATTTAAAACTTTTTTAACATAAAATGTTCCAGTAGACAACTGATCCATGATCTCATCAGGAAGAAAACTATATTTCTCAGGAAGAAAAATTACATGTTCCTCTAACTCCAACATGGTTTTAACGCCAAATGTGGTGATTTTTCTTTCACATTTTAGTATTTTCAATGATTCATTTACCGGAACTTCTTTTAAGGGTAATATACTCTTCTGAAACTTTTTATCTCCAATCGTATTAAGATAATTGATTACATTCATTTTAATATTATTTTTTAATTATGTACTTGATTTAACAAACTTTAAGATTCAACTAATTCTTTTTCTCTGTCGATTTAACTATTTATACTGAAAAGTGAGGGCGAAGAGGTAATAAAGTACAAACTATAGAGGGGTATTATTAAAAACCGCAAAAAAATTATTTTTTTAAAGTACAGTTTAAACAAAAACTCACAATGTATTAGGAAGTGTTATTAAGATAGAAAGTGTTATAAAATACAATAAAACGACTCAATGTATTAGGAAGTGTTATTATAAAAGAAAATAAAACAACTCAATGTATTGAAAAGTGTTATAAAATAAAATAAAACCACTCAATGTCTTAGGAAGTGTTATAAAAGAAAATAAAACAACTCAATGTGAGTAAATTAAAAATATACATTTCAGTATAAATATAACATGTTTGATTTAATAGAGTCATTCTTGTTAAAGAAATCTTTCAGTAAACATAAACTCGGTTGAAAAAATGGCTAGCAGATTTGTTTGTGAATTTTGTCAAAAAGTATTTACTCACAATACAAATTTAAGAAGACACATTCGATTGTATCACGATGGACCTTCCTCATCGTTTAAATGTGCAAAATGTAATAAACATTTTTCGAATCGTCAAGAATGGCATCAACACTCGCACTCCAATACAGAAAATGACGGCAATGGGGAAATCAAAGTTTATTGCGACGATTGTAAAGAGTATATTGAAAAAAAAAATTGGTGTTATCACAAAAGAACCAATAAACATAAACTGAACAGTGCTGAAAAAATAAATAGTGTTGACGATGATGTAAAATGTATAAATTCATCGTTCAACAGCAGAATTGTTACATATTTAATTGAAAATAAAAATAAAAGTAATTTAATACCGGAAAACTTTTTAACGGAAATCAGGGAGAAATTATTTAAATTAATAAATGACGTCATACAAAAACATGAAAACATAAAATTTAATATGGAGCTGTTTTGTGAATATGTGTTGGTAAAGGAAGATGAAGATTCATGCAAGATCGATAAAAAGTCTCATCAGACTAAAATGAGAATTCTAAACATGCATTCAACGCGAGAAGAAATAATTGATATCTATAATGACCAATGTAATATCATAATTAAAAAGATGAGCGAATTTCAGGAGCGTGATAGTGGCTGGGCATTAATTGAGATATTACGTTTAGAGATGAACATTAATCAATATAATTGTATAAAAGGTTCTGCATACATTCCCTTACCATCTTCAATGCAGAGAAAATTTGCATGTGTTAACGTAAAAAATGATGATGAGTATTGTTTCAAGTGGGCTATAATATCAGCATTATATCCAGTCGCAGCTGATCTAAACATTAATAGATGTACTTCGTATAATGTTAGAAATATTAAAGATGAAATTATATCGTTGAATAATAACATTATTATAAATTTTAAAAAATTAAACTTCCCGCTTCCAATAAATAAGATAAAAATATTTGAAGCTAATAATAAGGAAATAAGTGTTAATGTATTTGGATTAGATGATGGCAATAATATAGTCGGTCCATATTACTTTTCTAAACAAGAAAAATCTAAGCACATTAACTTGTTGATGTTGGAAGATGGTGAAAGATTTCATTATATATGGATTAAAAATATATCAAGATTAATTAGTAGTCAATTAACAAAACACAGTCATAAGATATATGCGTGTAACACATGTTTAATACACTTCCATAATGAATCATCTTTGGAAAATCATAAGAGCGAATGTAATAAGATTGTAACCAGAATGCCGACTATGGAAAAAAATAAGCTGTCTTATAAAAATTATAAAAAACAAATGGACGTACCATTTATAGTATATGCTGATTTTGAATGTATTCTGGAGTCAGTGAGTATAGAAAATTCTTTAAATGTCCACTCCGTACAGAAACATATTCCTTTTGCATATAGTTATTATATTAAATGTTCATTTAAAAGTTTAGTAGATGATAGTTTAGATATTTATAATAATTATTTAAATATAGTTAAACCAATGAATTCCTTAACACCAAATCAAAAAAAGATACAAAATGAAGAACCAACATGTCATATTTGCAAGAAATTGTTAGATTTTAATAATCGAGTGGCTGATCATTGTCATTTGACAGGTGAATATAGAGGTCCTGCTCACAACAATTGTAATTTAGAATATCAACTTGCAAACTTCATTCCTATATTTTTCCATAATTTTTCATCATATGATTGCCATTTGTTTGTAAAAGAACTTTCCTCTATTGAAGGTGATATAAACATAATTCCTTTAAATAAAGAATTATATGTATCAATATCTAAGAAAATTTCAGTAAATGAAAAACATACTATTGAATTACGTTTTCTCGATATATTTCGATTTATGTCATCGAGTTTAGAAAAATTAGCAAGATATTTATCCGATAGTGATTTAACGGTAGTACGATCATCTTATCCAAATGACGAAGAATTTAATTTAATGAGACGTAAAGGTGTCTTTCCATATGACTATTTAGATTCAGCGAGTCGTCTTGAAGAAACACAATTACCACCTCGTGTTAACTTTTTTAATAAACTTGTTAATGTATCATGTAGTGTAGATGATTATGAACATGCTCAAAAAGTATGGACCACTTTTAAATGTATAACCTTAAAGGACTATTTACTTTTATATCTAAAAGTTGATGTTCTTTTACTTTGTGATATCTTTGAAAATTTTAGAGTAGTTTGTAAAAATATTTACAATTTAGATCCCTGTCAGTATTATACAGCTCCCGGTCTGTCTTGGGACGCAATGTTGAAAACAACTGAAATAGAATTAGAGTTGTTGACTGACATTAACATATATAATTTTGTTGTTCGTGGTATTAGGGGAGGTATTGTCCAATGTTCTAACAGACATTCGGTAGCTAATAATAAATATATTAGTGATTATGATTCTAACAAGGAATCAAATTACTTAATATATTTAGATGTAAATAACTTATATGGTTATGCAATGTCACAATACCTCCCCTATAAAAATTTTAAATGGGTTGAAAATTGTGAACAATTCAATGTTAATAATATAAAGGCAGATTCTCCATTAGGTTATATATTGGAAGTGGATTTAGAATATCCATATACATTACATGATTATCACAATGATTTTCCTTTTTGTGCAGAAAATAAGAAAACTGAAACTATGAAACAGAAAAAACTTATAACTGATTTCAATAAGAAATCTAATTACATAATACATTATCGCAATCTACAGCAATGTATTCAGCATGGATTAATTTTAAAGAAAATACATAGAATTCTTCAATTCGATCAATCAAATTGGCTTCAAAAATATATTGATTTAACTAACCATCACAGAACACTAGCTAAAAAATCATTTGAACAACATTTTTTTAAATTGTTGAATAATGCTGTATACGGAAAAACTATGGAAAATGTTGACAAGAGGAAAGACATTAAAATAGTATGTCAATGGGAGAATAGAGGTAAACGTTTAGGAGCTCGAGCTCTGATTGCTAAACCAAATTTTCATAGTTCATTAAAAATTCATGAAAATATGCATGCTATTCAAATGTCTAGAGTTAAAACTGAATATAATAAACCCATTTATATAGGATTTTCAGTTTTAGAAATATCAAAATGGAAAATGTATAGTTTTCATTATGATTACATAAAACCGAAATATCGAGAAAACATTAGACTCAATTATATGGATACTGATTCTTTTATTTATGATATTAAAACAACTGATCTGTATGATGATATCAAAAATGATATTAGCACACATTTTGATACATCTGCATATCCAAGAGATAATGTATACAATATACCACTTGTTAATAAAAAAGTTTTAGGGATGATGAAGGATGAGTGTAATGGTAAACTTATTAAGGAATTCATTGGTTTAAGAGCTAAAATGTATTCCGTTAAAATTGATCAAAGTGATAAAGAAATTAAAAGAATAAAAGGAGTTAAACAATGTGTAACTAATAAATTAAGTGTAAATGACTTTAGAAAATGTTTATTAGAAAAAAAATTGTATTATGAGCAAATATTATATTTAAATCTAAGGTACATCAAATTTATACTCAAAATATAAGTAAACTAACATTAAGTTATTTAGATGATAAGAGATATATAAGAGAAAATGGTATTAACACATATGCATGGGGACATTATAAAATAAATTCTCCATCTAATTTATATAATGAAATTATGAATGATGATGAAACTTTTTTAAATGTAAATATAGATTAAGTAGTTTATAAGAATGTAATGTAAAAAAATAATATGAATTAATAAAAAATATTTTTTCTTCTTTTTATTTAATTTTAAATTATATTTATTATACAAACATTTTAACGACAAGTGTCTACAATTGAACAATTATTTCATTTTAAATTATATTTATTATACAAAAACTTTAAACATAAGTGACCACAATTAAATGTATTGAATTGTTGTTTTCGTTCATAATTATATTCAATGGGTAATTTTAAATAGTTGACGATTTCAAGTGGTGGTTGCAAGTCTCCAAAGCTGTCAAAATATTCTTTATAATTATGATTTTTATAATATGCTACCCAATGTGTTCCATCACCTTTTACGTTATCTAAATTAACAATACCACATTCTTGTTTTAATGGAATTTTAGGTAAAGAATCTCGCATGAAAACACCTCTAAAATGTTTAAATTGTTTACAGTATTTTTTTACATCTATATCCGTTAGGGGGCGATTGGGTAGACTTTTTAAAAGTTTTTTGGAGCCGGACTATAATATAATCCATATCCAGTTTTAGATAGAGTCCTTTTCCATAGCAATTGATTCCATATGTCTATTATGACGATTAGCTTCTGCTAGCTGTTCTTTTCCATTTTTTACGTTATTTATAGCTTTTACTATAGCTGATCCACCTGTAGCTAAACCACCTAGTGCTGATAATGCTGTCAAGACAGGAATTAATGGCAGAAATCCACCAATTTTAGGTAATGGAATTACTCTCGGTACACTAATAGTGGATCTCCTCTTGCCCTTGAAATTAGTATGAACAGCTTTCTTCGCAATTTTAATAGCATCATGAAATTATTCGGATTTTCTTTTTTCAAATGTTTTAATGTATTTTTAACGGTGTTTGAAAATAGTTTTTTATTACACACCTTTCGACTCTTTCTTTTTACATTTGTCTTCTTCGATTTACTTTTTTTAGTTTTAGTTGTTTGCGTTTGATTCATACCTAACCCAAATTTAACCTTTGTCTTCATTGCATTCGTAACAAACCAAGCGTTTGCTCGTTCTTTAAAATTACTATCTTTAGATTTTACTCGTTGCCAGGCTTTTTCAGCTAATATTTTATCAGCTTTGTGTCTTTCATTTAAATCTTTTGATTGTGAGTAAGCAATATCGTGATTCTTGCATGCAGCGTCTAATAAATTTATTCCTTTATCTCCTCTTGCCAAGCGTTCTTGAAGTTTTGTACCAGGTCCACAAAACTGATATCCACTTACCGGTAGGTAATTTATTTATTAACGTGTTTACCAAACCACTTCCAGTTAGAGACTGATTACTATTCTTGTTTTTATAGTTTTTTATTACCATTCTTCGTCTATGAATGTTAACCGATTAATAAAAAGCTAAAAGTGTTTATCTCTTATATATACATTAAGTTAGTTTTACTTAAATTTCATCAGTCATTAAAATCGGTTAATTAAACAATCTAAACAAATCGTAATTAGAAATGTTGATAATGAAGAGAAAAAAATAGATAGAAGCCGACATAGTACCTAATTCAATACGAGCATTAATTGTGGGACCATCGAATTGTGGCAAGACTAATGTTATGATTAGTCTCATAGAGAGTCCTAATGGACTTTGCTTTAAAAATATATACATATATTCAAAATCTTTATATCAACCAAAATATTGTTATCTTAAGAGATTGATTGAACCAATCAAAGAAATAAATCTATTTACATTCTCGGAAAATGATAAAGTTTTAAGTCCAGAAAAAGCAAAACCACATTCAATAATAATATTCGATGATGTAATTTGTGGTAAACAAGATAATATACGAGATTATTTTTGTATGGGTAGACATAAACAAATCGATTGTTTTTACCTGAGTCAAACATATACGAAAATTCCAAAACATTTAATACGTGATAATGCAAATATGATTATTGCATTTAAACAAGATGAAATGAATTTACGACACATCTATAATGATCACGTTATCGGAGATATGCCATTTAATAAATTTACAACGATTTGCAGTGAATGCTGGAAAGATAAATATGGGTTTTTAACCATAAGTAAGGATGATATAGTCAATAAAGGACGTTATAGAAAGGGTTTTGATAGTTTTATTCAATTGTAAGGTAATTCTAGATATAAAGCTCACCAAAAGCAGATTAGAAACAGTTATAAAGCTGATCAGAAGCAGATAAAGCTAATCAAAAGCAGATAAAACTGATAAAAAGCAGATAAAGCTGATCAAAAGCAGATAAAAACAGATAAAAAGCAGATAAAGCTCATCAAAAGCAGATAAAAGCTGATCAAAAAAAACTATTATTTTACAATAAGAAAAAATATAATATAAAAGGGATAGTTTTGAAAATATTTCTATTAGTATTTCTTAAAAAATTTAAATAACAAGTAATATGTATGTCGACTGTGTGTGTAAATTAAAATTTAAAAGTTCATTAGAATTATGGATGAACGAGGAATTTGAAAGAGCCCTGGAAAACAGTTCGGAATTCTTTTCGAGGGTTCGAAAAGAAAAGAACTTTAAGCCATGTTTTGAGGAAATTATATTAAACAATGTTCTAGCTTTTCAACTAGAACATCATATTGATAATATGATTATGGAATGGAATGCAGCTCTGGATAAAATATCCATTAATATAAATAATGCCGGGGAAGAGAGCACTTGGGGGCATATAAGCCTCCAAGAAGATGGTATAATATTTAATAATATCAAATATTATATTCTGTTTAAAACATTTACAGAATGTGATATAGAATAAAAATGTTTATATATTTAAAAAATTTTGTTTTGTGTTTTATTTAAATTTTATTAAAAGTGCAATTTTTATATTTTATTAAATAGTAAAAATTCATAGTTTTTTTAGCTTCTTCTTCTGCTTCCCTCTTTCTATAATATAAAATCCTTGAACATCTACTACTATGAATCTATCTCGATACATTATCCTTAAACAACTGAAATTAAAATACATAAATAAATTTCTTTTATATTTTGTATATATATAATTTTTATTTATTATTTCATATACAAATGAAAATATAATAATATTGTTTATTTTATCTCAAATATAAACTTATAATAAAATCCATTTAAAACTTTTTTAACATAAAATGTTCCAGTAGACAACTGATCCATGATCTCATCAGGAAGAAAACTATATTTCTCAGGAAGAAAAATTACATGTTCCTCTAACTCCAACATGGTTTTAACGCCAAATGTGGTGATTTTTCTTTCACATTTTAGTATTTTCATTTACCGGAACTTCTTTTAAGGGTAATATACTCCTCTGAAACTGTTTATCTCCAATCGTATTAAGATAATTGATTACATTCATTTTAATATTATTTTTTAATTATGTACTTGATTTAACAAACTTTAAGATTCAACTAATTCTTTTTCTCTGTCGATTTAACTATTTATACTGAAAAGTGAGGGCGAAGAGGTAATAAAGTACAAACTATAGAGGGGTATTATTAAAAACCGCAAAAAAATTATTTTTTTAAAGTACAGTTTAAACAAAAACTCACAATGTATTAGGAAGTGTTATTAAGATAGAAAGTGTTATAAAATACAATAAAACGACTCAATGTATTAGGAAGTGTTATTATAAAAGAAAATAAAACAACTCAATGTATTGAAAAGTGTTATAAAATAAAATAAAACCACTCAATGTCTTAGGAAGTGTTATAAAAGAAAATAAAACAACTCAATGTGAGTAAATTAAAAATATACATTTCAGTATAAATATAACATGTTTGATTTAATAGAGTCATTCTTGTTAAAGAAATCTTTCAGTAAACATAAACTCGGTTGAAAAAATGGCTAGCAGATTTGTTTGTGAATTTTGTCAAAAAGTATTTACTCACAATACAAATTTAAGAAGACACATTCGATTGTATCACGATGGACCTTCCTCATCGTTTAAATGTGCAAAATGTAATAAACATTTTTCGAATCGTCAAGAATGGCATCAACACTCGCACTCCAATACAGAAAATGACGGCAATGGGGAAATCAAAGTTTATTGCGACGATTGTAAAGAGTATATTGAAAAAAAAAATTGGTGTTATCATAAAAGAACCAATAAACATAAACTGAACAGTGCTGAAAAAATAAATAGTGTTGACGATGATGTAAAATGTATAAATTCATCGTTCAACAGCAGAATTGTTACATATTTAATTGAAAATAAAAATAAAAGTAATTTAATACCGGAAAACTTTTTAACGGAAATCAGGGAGAAATTATTTAAATTAATAAATGACGTCATACAAAAACATGAAAACATAAAATTTAATATGGAGCTGTTTTGTGAATATGTGTTGGTAAAGGAAGATGAAGATTCATGCAAGATCGATAAAAAGTCTCATCAGACTAAAATGAGAATTCTAAACATGCATTCAACGCGAGAAGAAATAATTGATATCTATAATGACCAATGTAATATCATAATTAAAAAGATGAGCGAATTTCAGGAGCGTGATAGTGGCTGGGCATTAATCAATATAATTGTATAAAAGGTTCTGCATACATTCCCTTACCATCTTCAATACAGAGAAAATTTGCATGTGTTAACGTAAAAAATGATGATGAGTATTGTTTCAAGTGGGCTATAATATCAGCATTATATCCAGTCGCAGCTGATCTAAACATTAATAGATGTACTTCATATAATGTTAGAAATATTAAAGATGAAATTATATCGTTGAATAATAACATTATTATAAATTTTAAAAAATTAAACTTCCCGCTTCCAATAAATAAGATAAAAATATTTGAAGCTAATAATAAGGAAATAAGTGTTAATGTATTTGGATTAGATGATGGCAATAATATAGTCGGTCCATATTACTTTTCTAAACAAGAAAAATCTAAGCACATTAACTTGTTGATGTTGGAAGATGGTGAAAGATTTCATTATATATGGATTAAAAATATATCAAGATTAATTAGTAGTCAATTAACAAAACACAGTCATAAGATATATGCGTGTAACACATGTTTAATACACTTCCATAATGAATCATCTTTGGAAAATCATAAGAGCGAATGTAATAAGATTGTAACCAGAATGCCGACTATGGAAAAAAATAAGCTGTCTTATAAAAATTATAAAAAACAAATGGACGTACCATTTATAGTATATGCTGATTTTGAATGTATTCTGGAGTCAGTGAGTATAGAAAATTCTTTAAATGTCCACTCCGTACAGAAACATATTCGTTTTGCATATAGTTATTATATTAAATGTTCATTTAAAAGTTTAGTAGATGATAGTTTAGATATTTATAATAATTATTTAAATATAGTTAAACCAATGAATTCCTTAACACCAAATCAAAAAAAGATACAAAATGAAGAACCAACATGTCATATTTGCAAGAAATTGTTAGATTTTAATAATCGAGTGGCTGATCATTGTCATTTGACAGGTGAATATAGAGGTCCTGCTCACAACAATTGTAATTTAGAATATCAACTTGCAAACTTCATTCCTATATTTTTCCATAATTTTTCATCATATGATTGTCATTTGTTTGTAAAAGAACTTTCCTCTTTAAATAAAGAATTATATGTATCAATATCTAAGAAAATTTCAGTAAATGAAAAACATACTATTGAATTACGTTTTCTCGATTCATTTCGATTTATGTCATCGAGTTTAGAAAAATTAGCAAGTTATTTATCCGATAGTGATTTAACGGTAGTACGATCATCTTATCCAAATGACGAAGAATTTAATTTAATGAGACGTAAAGGTGTCTTTCCATATGACTATTTAGATTCAGCGAGTCGTCTTGAAGAAACACAATTACCACCTCGTGTTAACTTTTTTAATAAACTTGTTAATGTATCATGTAGTG
This sequence comes from Bellardia bayeri, assembly GCA_950370525.1. Taxonomy (NCBI): domain Eukaryota; kingdom Metazoa; phylum Arthropoda; class Insecta; order Diptera; family Calliphoridae; genus Bellardia; species Bellardia bayeri. The sequence goes on along the minus strand of OX493264.1, from coordinate 55,020,989 downwards.
TAGATGATTATGAACATGCTCAAAAAGTATGGACCACTTTTAAATGTATAACCTTAAAGGACTATTTACTTTTATATCTAAAAGTTGATGTTCTTTTACTTTGTGATATCTTTGAAAATTTTAGAGTAGTTTGTAAAAATATTTACAATTTAGATCCCTGTCAGTATTATACAGCTCCCGGTCTGTCTTGGGACGCAATGTTGAAAACAACTGAAATAGAATTAGAGTTGTTGACTGACATTAACATATATAATTTTGTTGTTCGTGGTATTAGGGGAGGTATTGTCCAATGTTCTAACAGACATTCGGTAGCTAATAATAAATATATTAGTGATTATGATTCTAACAAGGAATCAAATTACTTAATATATTTAGATGTAAATAACTTATATGGTTATGCAATGTCACAATACCTCCCCTATAAAAATTTTAAATGGGTTGAAAATTGTGAACAATTCAATCTTAATAATATAAAGGCAGATTCTCCATTAGGTTATATATTGGAAGTGGATTTAGAATATCCATATACATTACATGATTATCACAATGATTTTCCTTTTTGTGCAGAAAATAAGAAAACTGAAACTATGAAACAGAAAAAACTTATAACTGATTTCAATAAGAAATCTAATTACATAATACATTATCGCAATCTACAGCAATGTATTCAGCATGGATTAATTTTAAAGAAAATACATAGAATTCTTCAATTCGATCAATCAAATTGGCTTCAAAAATATATTGATTTAACTAACCATCACAGAACACTAGCTAAAAAATCATTTGAACAACATTTTTTTAAATTGTTGAATAATGCTGTATACGGAAAAACTATGGAAAATGTTGACAAGAGGAAAGACATTAAAATAGTATGTCAATGGGAGAATAGAGGTAAACGTTTAGGAGCTCGAGCTCTGATTGCTAAACCAAATTTTCATAGTTCATTAAAAATTCATGAAAATATGCATGCTATTCAAATGTCTAGAGTTAAAACTGAATATAATAAACCCATTTATATAGGATTTTCAGTTTTAGAAATATCAAAATGGAAAATGTATAGTTTTCATTATGATTACATAAAACCGAAATATCGAGAAAACATTAGACTCAATTATATGGATACTGATTCTTTTATTTATGATATTAAAACAACTGATCTGTATGATGATATCAAAAATGATATTAGCACACATTTTGATACATCTGCATATCCAAGAGATAATGTATACAATATACCACTTGTTAATAAAAAAGTTTTAGGGATGATGAAGGATGAGTGTAATGGTAAACTTATTAAGGAATTCATTGGTTTAAGAGCTAAAATGTATTCCGTTAAAATTGATCAAAGTGATAAAGAAATTAAAAGAATAAAAGGAGTTAAACAATGTGTAACTAATAAATTAAGTGTAAATGACTTTAGAAAATGTTTATTAGAAAAAAAATTGTATTATGAGCAAATATTATATTTAAATCTAAGGTACATCAAATTTATACTCAAAATATAAGTAAACTAACATTAAGTTATTTAGATGATAAGAGATATATAAGAGAAAATGGTATTAACACATATGCATGGGGACATTATAAAATAAATTCTCCATCTAATTTATATAATGAAATTATGAATGATGATGAAACTTTTTTAAATGTAAATATAGATTAAGTAGTTTATAAGAATGTAATGTAAAAAAATAATATGAATTAATAAAAAATATTTTTTCTTCTTTTTATTTAATTTTAAATTATATTTATTATACAAACATTTTAACGACAAGTGTCTACAATTGAACAATTATTTCATTTTAAATTATATTTATTATACAAAAACTTTAAACATAAGTGACCACAATTAAATGTATTGAATTGTTGTTTTCGTTCATAATTATATTCAATGGGTAATTTTAAATAGTTGACGATTTCAAGTGGTGGTTGCAAGTCTCCAAAGCTGTCAAAATATTCTTTATAATTATGATTTTTATAATATGCTACCCAATGTGTTCCATCACCTTTTACGTTATCTAAATTAACAATACCACATTCTTGTTTTAATGGAATTTTAGGTAAAGAATCTCGCATGAAAACACCTCTAAAATGTTTAAATTGTTTACAGTATTTTTTTACATCTATATCCGTTAGGGGGCGATTGGGTAGACTTTTTAAAAGTTTTTTGGAGCCGGACTATAATATAATCCATATCCAGTTTTATATGGTTTTAGATAGAGTCCTTTTCCATAGCAATTGATTCCATATGTCTATTATGACGATTAGCTTCTGCTAGCTGTTCTTTTCCATTTTTTACGTTAGCTTTTACTATAGCTGATCCACCTGTAGCTAAACCACCTAGTGCTGATAATGCTGTCAAGACAGGAATTAATGGCAGAAATCCACCAATTTTAGGTAATGGAATTACTCTCGGTACACTAATAGTGGATCTCCTCTTGCCCTTGAAATTAGTATGAACAGCTTTCTTCGCAATTTTAATAGCATCATGAATATTATTCGGATTTTCTTTTTTCAAATGTTTTAATGTATTTTTAACGGTGTTTGAAAATAGTTTTTTATTACACACCTTTCGACTCTTTCTTTTTACATTTGTCTTCTTCGATTTACTTTTTTTAGTTTTAGTTGTTTGCGTTTGATTCATACCTAAACCAAATTTAACCTTTGTCTTCATTGCATTCGTAACAAACCAAGCGTTTGCTCGTTCTTTAAAATTACTATCTTTAGATTTTACTCGTTGCCAGGCTTTTTCAGCTAATATTTTATCAGCTTTGTGTCTTTCATTTAAATCTTTTGATTGTGAGTAAGCAATATCGTGATTCTTGCATGCAGCGTCTAATAAATTTATTCCTTTATCTCCTCTTGCCAAGCGTTCTTGAAGTTTTGTACCAGGTCCACAAAACTGATATCCACTTACCGGTAGGTAATTTATTTATTAACGTGTTTACCAAACCACTTCCAGTTAGAGACTGATTACTATTCTTGTTTTTATAGTTTTTTATTACCATTCTTCGTCTATGAATGTTAACCGATTAATAAAAAGCTAAAAGTGTTTATCTCTTATATATACATTAAGTTAGTTTTACTTAAATTTCATCAGTCATTAAAATCGGTTAATTAAACAATCTAAACAAATCGTAATTAGAAATGTTGATAATGAAGAGAAAAAAATAGATAGAAGCCGACATAGTACCTAATTCAATACGAGCATTAATTGTGGGACCATCGAATTGTGGCAAGACTAATGTTATGATTAGTCTCATAGAGAGTCCTAATGGACTTTGTTTTAAAAATATATACATATATTCAAAATCTTTATATCAACCAAAATATTGTTATCTTAAGAGATTGATTGAACCAATCAAAGAAATAAATCTATTTACATTCTCGGAAAATGATAAAGTTTTAAGTCCAGAAAAAGCAAAACCACATTCAATAATAATATTCGATGATGTAATTTGTGGTAAACAAGATAATATACGAGATTATTTTTGTATGGGTAGACATAAACAAATCGATTGTTTTTACCTGAGTCAAACATATACGAAAATTCCAAAACATTTAATACGTGATAATGCAAATATGATTATTGCATTTAAACAAGATGAAATGAATTTACGACACATCTATAATGATCACGTTATCGGAGATATGCCATTTAATAAATTTACAACGATTTGCAGTGAATGCTGGAAAGATAAAGATAAATATAAGTAAGGATGATATAGTCAATAAAGGACGTTATAGAAAGGGTTTTGATAGTTTTATTCAATTGTAAGGTAATTCTAGATATAAAGCTCACCAAAAGCAGATTAGAAACAGTTATAAAGCTGATCAGAAGCAGATAAAGCTAATCAAAAGCAGATAAAGCTGATCAAAAGCAGATAAAAACAGATAAAAAGCAGATAAAGCTCATCAAAAGCAGATAAAAGCTGATCAAAAGCAGATAAAACTCATCAAGAGCAGATAAAAGCAGCTCAAAAGCAGATAAAAAGCTGATCAGAAGCAGATAAAAAGCAGATAAAGCAGATAAAAACAGATAAAAAGCAGATAAAGCTGATCAAAAGCATATACAAAGCAGATAAAACTGATCAAGAGCAGATCAAAAGCAGATAAAAAGCTGATCAAAAGCATATCAGAAGCAGATAAAAAGCAGGTCAGGAGCAGATAAAAACATAATCATGAACAAAAAACTAATGAAAGAACTTATAAATACTAGAGCAGTATTAAAGGAAAAATTAAAAAATATTAAATTAAATGAAATTGAAAAAGTTAATCTGTTAGAAGATACATTTCAACCTATAACTAAACCTTTAAAAAATATAATTAATAAACTAGATAATTATCAATCCTTAAAGAAAAATAAAAAATTTAAATCAACTTTAAATTCATCATATCCATCTTTATCTTCACAACAATCAATAACAACAACAACAGATAATGATAGTATTAACGATAAAACCGATTTTATTGGTGTAAATAGCGATATGAATTATGATGAAAATATATCTAGTTTTTCTAATCATAAAAATCATATGTTAACAACTTCAACACCCTTTAATTTAAATTCAGATCAAAATACAAACCTTCCATTATCATTTCATATTGGTGGTCCTACTAGTTCTGATCAAAATAAAATTAAATCTTATAATGCTATGGATTATGAGAATATTGATGATGATCATTCTATGGTTTATGAGAATATTGATGATGATGTTATGGATTATGAGAGTATTGATGATGATGGACGAGGAAACCTTAAAAGAAATAGATTAATACTGAATAGTCCTACATATAATAACAATACGCTGGGTATACTAAAATCATCATCATCGTATATAAACGAAAAACCTTCAAATTCATCACAAGCAAAACAAAGATATATATCTAATAGAAAAAATAAAGCAAAAGCAAAACAAAGATATATATATAATAGAAAAAATAAAAGTAAACTAAAATTGTCATCATATATAGAACCTTTATCTTCTTCACATTTAATTCAAAATGATTCTAATTTTCAAAAACAAAATCTTACAAACCATATACATAATATGAGCGTTGGAAATGATTCAGTAAAGATGTTAAGAAGACCCAAACGAAAAAACTCTTCTAGCCCATTAAACGGATTCGATGAAAATAATATTAAAAAAATAAAAACACACATTTATTTTCAAAACAAAAGAGTCAATCACAACTAAATAAGGATAAAAAAAGAATTAAAATCAATAATAGTAATACAAATAAATCTTCACTTATTGATAACATAAAATTATTAATGAAAAATGGAATGTTAGATAAAGTTTATGGATTTAATATAGATCAAACTGGAAACTAACAAGGAATCAAATTACTTAATATATTTAGATGTAAATAACTTATATGGTTATGCAATGTCACAATACCTCCCCTATAAAAATTTTAAATGGGTTGAAAATTGTGAACAATTCAATGTTAATAATATAAAGGCAGATTCTCCATTAGGTTATATATTGGAAGTGGATTTAGAATATCCATATACATTACATGATTATCACAATGATTTTCCTTTTTGTGCAGAAAATAAGAAAATTTAAACTATGAAACAGAAAAAACTTATAACTGATTTCAATAAGAACTCTAATTACATAATACATTATCGCAATCTACAGCAATGTATTCAGCATGGATTAATTTTAAAGAAAATACATAGAATTCTTCAATTCGATCAATCAAATTGGCTTCAAAAATATATTGATTTAACTAACCATCACAGAACACTAGCTAAAAATTCATTTGAACAACATTTTTTTAAATTGTTGAATAATGCTGTATACGGAAAAACTATGGAAAATGTTGACAAGAGGAAAGACATTAAAATAGTATGTCAATGGGAGAATAGAGGTAAACGTTTAGGAGCTCGAGCTCTGATTGCTAAACCAAATTTTCATAGTTCATTAAAAATTCATGAAAATATGCATGCTATTCAAATGTCTAGAGTTAAAACTGAATATAATAAACCTATTTATATAGGATTTTCAGTTTTAGAAATATCAAAATGGAAAATGTATAGTTTTCATTATGATTACATAAAACCGAAATATCGAGAAAACATTAGACTCAATTATATGGATATTAAAACAACTGATCTGTATGATGATATCAAAAATGATATTAGCACACATTTTGATACATCTGCATATCCAAGAGATAATGTATACAATATACCACTTGTTAATAAAAAAGTTTTAGGGATGATGAAGGATGAGTGTAATGGTAAATTTATTAAGGAATTCATTGGTTTAAGAGCTAAAATGAATTCCGTTAAAATTGATCAAAGTGATAAAGAAATTAAAAGAATAAAAGGAGTTAAACAATGTGTAACTAATAAATTAAGTGTAAATGACTTTAGAAAATGTTTATTAGAAAAAATATTGTATTATGAGCAAATATTATATTTAAATCTAAGGTACATCAAATTTATACTCAAAATATAAGTAAACTAACATTAAGTTATTTAGATGATAAGAGATATATAAGAGAAAATGGTATTAACACATATGCATGGGGACATTATAAAATAAATTCTCCATCTAATTTATATAATGAAATTATGAATGATGATGAAATTTTTTTAAATGTAAATATAGATTAAGTAGTTTATAAGAATGTAATGTAAAAAAATAATATGAATTAATAAAAAATATTTTTTATTTTTTTTATTTAATTTTAAATTATATTTATTATACAAACATTTTAACGACAAGTGTCTACAATTGAACAATTATTTCATTTTAAATTATATTTATTATACAAAAACTTTAAACATAAGTGACCACAATTACATGTATTGAATTGTTGTTTTCGTTCATAATTATATTCAATGGGTAATTTTAAATAGTTGACGATTTCAAGTGGTGGTTGCAAGTCTCCAAAGCTGTCAAAATATTCTTTATAATTATGATTTTTATAATATGCTACCCAATGTGTTCCATCACCTTTTACGTTATCTAAATTAACAATACCACATTCTTGTTTTAATGGAATTTTAGGTAAAGAATCTCGCATGAAAACACCTCTAAAATGTTTAAATTGTTTACAGTATTTTTTTACATCTATATCCGTTAGGGGGCGATTGGGTAGACTTTTTAAAAGTTTTTTGGAGCCGGACTATAATATAATCCATATCCAGTTTTAGATAGAGTCCTTTTCCATAGCAATTGATTCCATATGTCTATTATGACGATTAGCTTCTGCTAGCTGTTCTTTTCCATTTTTTACGTTATTTATAGCTTTTACTATAGCTGATCCACCTGTAGCTAAACCACCTAGTGCTGATAATGCTGTCAAGACAGGAATTAATGGCAGAAATCCACCAATTTTAGGTAATGGAATTACTCTCGGTACACTAATAGTGGATCTCCTCTTGCCCTTGAAATTAGTATGAACAGCTTTCTTCGCAATTTTAATAGCATCATGAATATTATTCGGATTTTCTTTTTTCAAATGTTTTAATGTATTTTTAACGGTGTTTGAAAATAGTTTTTTATTACACACCTTTCGACTCTTTCTTTTTACATTTGTCTTCTTCGATTTACTTTTTTTAGTTTTAGTTGTTTGCGTTTGATTCATACCTAAACCAAATTTAACCTTTGTCTTCATTGCATTCGTAACAAACCAAGCGTTTGCTCGTTCTTTAAAATTACTATCTTTAGATTTTACTCGTTGCCAGGCTTTTTAAGCTAATATTTTATCAGCTTTGTGTCTTTCATTTAAATCTTTTGATTGTGAGTAAGCAATATCGTGATTCTTGCATGCAGCGTCTAATAAATTTATTCCTTTATCTCCTCTTGCCAAGCGTTCTTGAAGTTTTGTACCAGGTCCACAAAACTGATATCCACTTACCGGTGGGTAATTTATTTATTAACGTGTTTACCAAACCACTTCCAGTTAGAGACTGATTACTATTCTTGTTTTTATAGTTTTTTATTACCATTCTTCGTCTATGAATGTTAACCGATTAATAAAAAGCTAAAAGTGTTTATCTCTTATATATACATTAAGTTAGTTTTACTTAAATTTCATCAGTCATTAAAATCGGTTAATTAAACAATCTAAACAAATCGTAATTAGAAATGTTGATAATGAAGAGAAAAAAATAGATAGAAGCCGACATAGTACTCTATTACCTAATTCAATACGAGCATTAATTGTGGGACCATCGAATTGTGGCAAGACTAATGTTATGATTAGTCTCATAGAGAGTCCTAATGGACTTTGCTTTAAAAATATATACATATATTCAAAATCTTTATATCAACCAAAATATTGTTATCTTAAGAGATTGATTGAACCAATCAAAGAAATAAATCTATTTACATTCTCGGAAAATGATAAAGTTTTAAGTCCAGAAAAAGCAAAACCACATTCAATAATAATATTCGATGATGTAATTTGTGGTAAACAAGATAATATACGAGATTATTTTTGTATGGGTAGACATAAACAAATCGATTGTTTTTACCTGAGTCAAACATATACGAAAATTCCAAAACATTTAATACGTGATAATGCAAATATGATTATTGCATTTAAACAAGATGAAATGAATTTACGACACATCTATAATGATCACGTTATCGGAGATATGCCATTTAATAAATTTACAACGATTTGCAGTGAATGCTGGAAAGATAAATATGGGTTTTTAACCATAAGTAAGGATGATATAGTCAATAAAGGACGTTATAGAAAGGGTTTTGATAGTTTTATTCAATTGTAAGGTAATTCTAGATATAAAGCTCACCAAAAGCAGATTAGAAACAGTTATAAAGCTGATCAGAAGCAGATAAAGCTAATCAAAAGCAGATAAAACTGATAAAAAGCAGATAAAGCTGATCAAAAGCAGATAAAAACAGATAAAAAGCAGATAAAAAGCAGATAAAGCTCATCAAAAGCAGATAAAAGCTGATCAAAAGCAGATAAAACTCATCAAGAGCAGATAAAAGCAGCTCAAAAGCAGATAAAAAGCTGATCAGAAGCAGATAAAAAGCAGATAAAAACAGATAAAAAGCAGATAAAGCTGATCAAAAGCATATACAAAGCAGATAAAACTGATCAAGAGCAGATCAAAAGCAGATAAAAAGCTGATCAAAAGCATATCAGAAGCAGATAAAAAGCAGGTCAGGAGCAGATAAAAACATAATCATGAACAAAAAACTAATGAAAAAACTTATAAATACTAGAGCAGTATTAAAGGAAAAATTAAAAAATATTAAATTAAATGAAATTGAAAAAGTTAATCTGTTAGAAGATACATTTCAACCTATAACTAAACCTTTAAAAAATATAATTAATAAACTAGATAATTATCAATCCTTAAAGAAAAATAAAAAATTTAAATCAACTTTAAATTCATCATATCCATCTTTATCTTCACAACAATCAATAACAACAACAACAGATAATGATAGTATTAACGATAAAACCGATTTTATTGGTGTAAATAGCGATATGAATTATGATGAAAATATATCTAGTTTTTCTAATCATAAAAATCATATGTTAACAACTTCAACACCCTTTAATTTAAATTCAGATCAAAATACAAACCTTCCATTATCATTTCATATTGGTGGTCCTACTAGTTCTGATCAAAATAAAATTAAATCTTATAATGCTATGGATTATGAGAATATTGATGATGATCATTCTATGGTTTATGAGAATATTGATGATGATGTTATGGATTATGAGAGTATTGATGATGATGGAAGAGGAAACCTTAAAAGAAATAGATTAATACTGAATAGTCCTACATATAATAACAATACGCTGGGTATACTAAAATCATCATCATCGTATATAAACGAAAAACCTTCAAATTCATCACAAGCAAAACAAAGATATAATCTAATAGAAAAAATAAAGCAAAAGCAAAACAAAGATATATATATAATAGAAAAAATAAAAGTAAACTAAAATTGTCATCATATATAGAACCTTTATCTTCTTCACATTTAATTCAAAATGATTCTAATTTTCAAAAACAAAATCTTACAAACCATATACATAATATGAGCGTTGGAAATGATTCAGTAAAGATGTTAAGAAGACCAAAACGAAAAAACTCTTCTAGCCCATTAAACGGATTCGATGAAAATAATATTAAAAAAATAAAAACACACATTTATTTTCAAAACAAAAGAGTCAATCACAACTAAATAAGGATAAAAAAAGAATTAAAATCAATAATAGTAATACAAATAAATCTTCACTTATTGATAACATAAAATTATTAATGAAAAATGGAATGTTAGATAAAGTTTATGGATTTAATATAGATCAAACTGGAAACTAACAAGGAATCAAATTACTTAATATATTTAGATGTAAATAACTTATATGGTTATGCAATGTTACAATACCTCCCCTATAAAAATTTTAAATGGGTTGAAAATTGTGAACAATTCAATGTTAATAATATAAAGGCAGATTCTCCATTAGGTTATATATTGGAAGTGGATTTAGAATATCCATATACATTACATGATTATCACAATGATTTTCCTTTTTGTGCAGAAAATAAGAAAATTTAAACTATGAAACAGAAAAAACTTATAACTGATTTCAATAAGAAATCTAATTACATAATACATTATCGCAATCTACAGCAATGTATTCAGCATGGATTAATTTTAAAGAAAATACATAGAATTCTTCAATTCGATCAATCAAATTGGCTTCAAAAATATATTGATTTAACTAACCATCACAGAACACTAGCTAAAAATTCATTTGAACAACATTTTTTTAAATTGTTGAATAATGCTGTATACGGAAAAACTATGGAAAATGTTGACAAGAGGAAAGACATTAAAATAGTATGTCAATGGGAGAATAGAGGTAAACGTTTAGGAGCTCGAGCTCTGATTGCTAAACCAAATTTTCATAGTTCATTAAAAATTCATGAAAATATGCATGCTATTCAAATGTCTAGAGTTAAAACTGAATATAATAAACCTATTTATATAGGATTTTCAGTTTTAGAAATATCAAAATGGAAAATGTATAGTTTTCATTATGATTACATAAAACCGAAATATCGAGAAAACATTAGACTCAATTATATGGATACTGATTCTTTTATTTATGATATTAAAACAACTGATCTGTATGATGATATCAAAAATGATATTAGCACACATTTTGATACATCTGCATATCCAAGAGATAATGTATACAATATACCACTTGTTAATAAAAAAGTTTTAGGGATGATGAAGGATGAGTGTAATGGTAAACTTATTAAGGAATTCATTGGTTTAAGAGCTAAAATGTATTCCGTTAAAATTGATCAAAGTGATAAAGAAATTAAAAGAATAAAAGGAGTTAAACAATGTGTAACTAATAAATTAAGTGTAAATGACTTTAGAAAATGTTTATTAGAAAAAAAATTGTATTATGAGCAAATATTATATTTAAATCTAAGGTACATCAAATTTATACTCAAAATATAAGTAAACTAACATTAAGTTATTTAGATGATAAGAGATATATAAGAGAAAATGGTATTAACACATATGCATGGGGACATTATAAAATAAATTCTCCATCTAATTTATATAATGAAATTATGAATGATGATGAAATTTTTTTAAATGTAAATATAGATTAAGTAGTTTATAAGAATGTAATGTAAAAAAATAATATGAATTAATAAAAAATATTTTTTATTTTTTTTATTTAATTTTAAATTATATTTATTATACAAACATTTTAACGACAAGTGTCTACAATTGAACAATTATTTCATTTTAAATTATATTTATTATACAAAAACTTTAAACATAAGTGACCACAATTACATGTATTGAATTGTTGTTTTCGTTCATAATTATATTCAATGGGTAATTTTAAATAGTTGACGATTTCAAGTGGTGGTTGCAAGTCTCCAAAGCTGTCAAAATATTCTTTATAATTATGATTTTTATAATATGCTACCCAATGTGTTCCATCACCTTTTACGTTATCTAAATTAACAATACCACATTCTTGTTTTAATGGAATTTTAGGTAAAGAATCTCGCATGAAAACACCTCTAAAATGTTTAAATTGTTTACAGTATTTTTTTACATCTATATCCGTTAGGGGGCGATTGGGTAGACTTTTTAAAAGTTTTTTGGAGCCGGACTATAATATAATCCATATCCAGTTTTAGATAGAGTCCTTTTCCATAGCAATTGATTCCATATGTCTATTATGACGATTAGCTTCTGCTAGCTGTTCTTTTCCATTTTTTACGTTATTTATAGCTTTTACTATAGCTGATCCACCTGTAGCTAAACCACCTAGTGCTGATAATGCTGTCAAGACAGGAATTAATGGCAGAAATCCACCAATTTTAGGTAATGGAATTACTCTCGGTACACTAATAGTGGATCTCCTCTTGCCCTTGAAATTAGTATGAACAGCTTTCTTCGCAATTTTAATAGCATCATGAATATTATTCGGATTTTCTTTTTTCAAATGTTTTAATGTATTTTTAACGGTGTTTGAAAATAGTTTTTTATTACACACCTTTCGACTCTTTCTTTTTACATTTGTCTTCTTCGATTTACTTTTTTTAGTTTTAGTTGTTTGCGTTTGATTCATACCTAAACCAAATTTAACCTTTGTCTTCATTGCATTCGTAACAAACCAAGCGTTTGCTCGTTCTTTAAAATTACTATCTTTAGATTTTACTCGTTGCCAGGCTTTTTAAGCTAATATTTTATCAGCTTTGTGTCTTTCATTTAAATCTTTTGATTGTGAGTAAGCAATATCGTGATTCTTGCATGCAGCGTCTAATAAATTTATTCCTTTATCTCCTCTTGCCAAGCGTTCTTGAAGTTTTGTACCAGGTCCACAAAACTGATATCCACTTACCGGTGGGTAATTTATTTATTAACGTGTTTACCAAACCACTTCCAGTTAGAGACTGATTACTATTCTTGTTTTTATAGTTTTTTATTACCATTCTTCGTCTATGAATGTTAACCGATTAATAAAAAGCTAAAAGTGTTTATCTCTTATATATACATTAAGTTAGTTTTACTTAAATTTCATCAGTCATTAAAATCGGTTAATTAAACAATCTAAACAAATCGTAATTAGAAATGTTGATAATGAAGAGAAAAAAATAGATAGAAGCCGACATAGTACTCTATTACCTAATTCAATACGAGCATTAATTGTGGGACCATCGAATTGTGGCAAGACTAATGTTATGATTAGTCTCATAGAGAGTCCTAATGGACTTTGCTTTAAAAATATATACATATATTCAAAATCTTTATATCAACCAAAATATTGTTATCTTAAGAGATTGATTGAACCAATCAAAGAAATAAATCTATTTACATTCTCGGAAAATGATAAAGTTTTAAGTCCAGAAAAAGCAAAACCACATTCAATAATAATATTCGATGATGTAATTTGTGGTAAACAAGATAATATACGAGATTATTTTTGTATGGGTAGACATAAACAAATCGATTGTTTTTACCTGAGTCAAACATATACGAAAATTCCAAAACATTTAATACGTGATAATGCAAATATGATTATTGCATTTAAACAAGATGAAATGAATTTACGACACATCTATAATGATCACGTTATCGGAGATATGCCATTTAATAAATTTACAACGATTTGCAGTGAATGCTGGAAAGATAAATATGGGTTTTTAACCATAAGTAAGGATGATATAGTCAATAAAGGACGTTATAGAAAGGGTTTTGATAGTTTTATTCAATTGTAAGGTAATTCTATATATAAAGCTCACCAAAAGCAGATTAGAAACAGTTATAAAGCTGATCAGAAGCAGATAAAGCTAATCAAAAGCAGATAAAACTGATAAAAAGCAGATAAAGCTGATCAAAAGCAGATAAAAACAGATAAAAAGCAGATAAAGCTCATCAAAAGCAGATAAAAGCTGATCAAAAGCAGATAAAACTCATCAAGAGCAGATAAAAGCAGCTCAAAAGCAGATAAAAAGCTGATCAGAAGCAGATAAAAAGCAGATAAAAACAGATAAAAAGCAGATAAAGCTGATCAAAAGCATATACAAAGCAGATAAAACTGATCAAGAGCAGATCAAAAGCAGATAAAAAGCTGATCAAAAGCATATCAGAAGCAGATAAAAAGCAGGTCAGGAGCAGATAAAAACATAATCATGAACAAAAAACTAATGAAAAAACTTATAAATACTAGAGCAGTATTAAAGGAAAAATTAAAAAATATTAAATTAAATGAAATTGAAAAAGTTAATCTGTTAGAAGATACATTTCAACCTATAACTAAACCTTTAAAAAATATAATTAATAAACTAGATAATTATCAATCCTTAAAGAAAAATAAAAAATTTAAATCAACTTTAAATTCATCATATCCATCTTTATCTTCACAACAATCAATAACAACAACAACAGATAATGATAGTATTAACGATAAAACCGATTTTATTGGTGTAAATAGCGATATGAATTATGATGAAAATATATCTAGTTTTTCTAATCATAAAAATCATATGTTAACAACTTCAACACCCTTTAATTTAAATTCAGATCAAAATACAAACCTTCCATTATCATTTCATATTGGTGGTCCTACTAGTTCTGATCAAAATAAAATTAAATCTTATAATGCTATGGATTATGAGAATATTGATGATGATCATTCTATGGTTTATGAGAATATTGATGATGATGTTATGGATTATGAGAGTATTGATGATGATGGAAGAGGAAACCTTAAAAGAAATAGATTAATACTGAATAGTCCTACATATAATAACAATACGCTGGGTATACTAAAATCATCATCATCGTATATAAACGAAAAACCTTCAAATTCATCACAAGCAAAACAAAGATATATATCTAATAGAAAAAATAAAGCAAAAGCAAAACAAAGATATATATATAATAGAAAAAATAAAAGTAAACTAAAATTGTCATCATATATAGAACCTTTATCTTCTTCACATTTAATTCAAAATGATTCTAATTTTCAAAAACAAAATCTTACAAACCATATACATAATATGAGCGTTGGAAATGATTCAGTAAAGATGTTAAGAAGACCCAAACGAAAAAACTCTTCTAGCCCATTAAACGGATTCGATGAAAATAATATTAAAAAAATAAAAACACACATTTATTTTCAAAACAAAAGAGTCAATCACAACTAAATAAGGATAAAAAAAGAATTAAAATCAATAATAGTAATACAAATAAATCTTCACTTATTGATAACATAAAATTATTAATGAAAAATGGAATGTTAGATAAAGTTTATGGATTTAATATAGATCAAACTGGAAACTGGCGATATGGATCAAATAAATTAAAATTTAGTAAAAATAACAACGCTTTATATATAGGAGATGAAAGAATAAGAATTACACCAGGATTATTTGAATTATTATTTCACTCTAAACCTTTACATTATACTAAAATCGATTTAAAAAACTATAAAAATATTATAACTAATACAAGTGTACACAAACGTAACTATCAATCAAATAAACAAATTAAAGGTACAAAAGCATTTAAATATCAACGTGTTATAAAAAAATTTCTTAATGAAAAGTTCAATATTCTAACAAAAGGTAGTGGATTATTAAAATCAGTAGAAAATAGAAAATCAAACTATATATATTGGGATGATCCTAATGAATTAGTCAACAGACTACGTTTACTTATTGCATCGACGGGTGCTGGTCATAATAATCATAAAAACGAAATAATTTCCATTATTGAGGAACTAAAAGAAGCTAATATAATTTGCTAATAACAAACGGAAAATGAGTTATATTAATAAATTTGGAGAAAGTTTAAATAAACGTCGAAAAGAAACCATTAATGATAAATTAAATATCGATCTATTTAAAGTACTTGATGTTAGTATAAATAATGAATGTTTTGATCTTAATAAAAAAAGAATTTGTAATTTGTTAGAACCTATTGATCCTAAAGATGCCGTTATAAAAGCGTATTTAAATAGTACAATTAATATCATAAATAATACACATACAGCTGATATAGAAGAGGTTAAGCATACAGTTAATAACACATTAACTAATAATCAACAAAACGTATATAAGCATCTTAAAGATCATCAAACTTCCATTATACAGTTAAAAGAGTTGCATAACGAAATAGAAAATATAAATACTATACATACAACTGATATAAAACAATTGAAAAATGATGTCAGTGAATTATTAAATAATAATCTTAGAAAGGCTCATACGGATATAGAAAATGTTAGCAAATCTGTTCAAAATCATATAAGTAAACAAGATAAAACAATTGAACAAACTATTAAATAACATATACTGAACGCAAATAAGGAATATATGAATAAAATCGAAGAAAGATTTAACAAAATTGAAGAATATATTTTTAAATGGGTTGCAGCCGATGAAAGATTAAATAATATTGAAGATTACCTTTACAAAAATATTATTGGAAGACCCGAGAAACAATAATGAATTCAAGTGTAGATAAAAGAGAAATTGTTAATGAGCTACATAGACAGATGAGAAAAAATTTTAAGAGAAGGAGAGTTGTCGTCAAGGGAATTGATGATTTATGGCAAGCAGATTTAGTGGAAATGAATAATTATGCTGATTATAATAATGGTTATCGATATCTTTTAACTGTAATAGATACATTTTCGAAAAATGCGTGGGCACTTGCAGTAAAAAATCAAACTGCTCAAAGCGTTACAAACGCTATGAAAACAATATTTAATAAGAGTCATAGAAAACCAAAAAACCTACAAACTGATGACGGTAAAGAATTTTTCAATAGTCAATTTCGTCAACTGATGCAATCGAAAGAAATTAATCACTATTCAACATATAGTGTCTTAAAGGCGTCCATTGTTGAACGTTTTAATAGAACACTAAAAGGATTAATATGGAAAGAGTTTAGCTATCAGGGAACCTATAAATGGATTCATATATATAAAAATCTTTTAGATATATATAATAACACCTATCATAGAACTATAAAGATGACACCAAATCAAGTAAATTCATCAAACGAAAAATCACTATTGAATACAGTATACAGCAAATTAAAAGTTTTTCAAAAGCCCAAGTTTAAAGTTGGCGACAATGTTCGAATAAGTAAATATAAACATATATTTGAAAAGGGTTACACCCCAAATTGGACGACGGAAGTCTTTAAAGTTAAGATTGTAAGAAATACAAATCCCAACACATATATATATAATCTTGTAGATTATCAAGGTCATGAAATTAAGGGTGGCTTTTATGATTACGAACTCATGAAAACTAAATATCCTGATATATATTTAATTGAAAAAGTAATAAGAAAGAGAGGTAA
Organism: Bellardia bayeri; assembly: GCA_950370525.1. Lineage (NCBI taxonomy): Eukaryota > Metazoa > Arthropoda > Insecta > Diptera > Calliphoridae > Bellardia > Bellardia bayeri. The sequence goes on along the minus strand of OX493264.1, from coordinate 55,003,611 downwards.
TATGTTATATGTGAAGTGGTTAGGATTTTCATCAGAACACAACTCTTGGATTAACAGTTCATCTGTATAAAATACACTAGAACATTTATAAATCTAGTTATTATTAAAGCAACTGCAACTATGTCAATTACATTAACAATAAACGGTAATAGTTCAATATTATCAGCAAACTACTTTCCACCGATTCAACTAAGTGAAAATTATGTATGTGGATTAATAAGCTTTGATACATATCACTCAATACCAAATGTTGATATAGGAAACAATCTCTTTCATATAGGAAGTCATGAAATTGAAATTCCTGTGGGTTCATACGAATTTTCTGATATTAATGATTTGCTTACAACAAAATATAAAAAAATAAATTCAAATGGAAATCTTATCATTAAGGCTAACTATAATACTATACAAACATATATAAGAAGTTCTATAGATCCAGTATATTTTAATAAGGAACGATCAATCGGTTCGCTGTTGGGATTTAGTGACAGAATTTTAAAACAGGGTGAAGACCATTATTCTGATAAAACTATAGAAATAACTAAAATAAATACAATACTAATTCATTGTAATATTATAAGTGGATCTTTTATAAATAACGTGTCATCGCATACTCTTCATCAGTTCACACTTGTTGTCCCTGCAGGATATAAAATAACGGAGACACCGTCTAATGTAATATATTTACCAGTTAATATTAGAACAATACATTCAGTAGTTTTAAAAGTTACCGATCAAGATAGTAATTTAATAAATTTTCGTGGAGAGAAAATAACAATAAAACTACATTTAAAACAGTGATGCCCAAGGTAGTAGTATTGGTGAGAGTGACAAAATAACACTGGAAGAAAACAATTTGATATTCATTTTATTTAGTCGTCAGCGAGAAAACACTTGTGTTGTCATTTTTTTCTGTTTCTTAATTTAACAAAAGGGAAATATAAAATTAATGTATGTACATATTTTACTAATACTCTTGATGAATGAATTGATAGATATGTACATATATATATAACACATACATATATAATTTATATGTGTGGACATCTGGATAGTTAGATATATATACATATTTCGAAATAAAAAGATTCTTCGAAGTGTTTATAAATTTTCCCTCAATTAATCATTGTCCTATTTGCAATTAAAAAGTAATGAAATCTTCCATGTTGATACTCTTATTGCAATTACGCAGTAAAAGTATATTTCTCAAACTAGAATAATTTAGCTTATTGCGTGTTTTTTGAGCAAATATAATTCAGTCTCGATGACGATTAAAATGTAATCATTAAATATATTTCCTTTTTGATTTCCCTTGTTTGGTCCAAAAATATTTTAATAATATTAATTTTCTATTATCTTGAATCATAAGTTCTGTAAGTGTATTTTGTCTCTCCCACTCAACATGCTGATTTCCTATTGGTTGATTGACGATCAAACAAAAGAGCGTAAGTATACGTGTGAGTTCAATTTGCTGATATCAGCCACTACTGGGCATCTATGATTTAAAACCATATTAATAAAATGATTGTCTACAATACCAACAACAACAATATACCAAATAGATATATAAACAAATTGAATAGTGAATCATCATTCAGTCTTGCACTATCAACATTGAAAGTAAGAGAAAAATCAACATCAGCTTTAAAACCATCATCACTAACTAAAAGTAATCAAGAGTTTTTAGAAAAATTAGGATTTCGATTAAAATGAGTGATATTATAAACGTTTTACAAAAACCACATATTAATAATTCTATTATTAAAAAAGAATATCATAGTTATACATCATATTTACAATCTTTTAAAAATAATGATGAAATTCGTATATCAATTCAGAATCAAGATTTATACGTTCTTCCACACGAAAGCCTTCTATACATTGAGGGATATACAACGAAAGAAGATTCTACAATATCAACAAATATACAAATCTTAAACAATTGTGTAGCACATCTATTTGATGAAATTCGATACGAGCTTAATGGTATAGAAATTGATCGTACACGACATTTGGGAATCGCAACAGAAATAAAAAACTATGTCTCGCTAAATAAACTAGAAAGTGATAATCTTTTAAATGCCGGTTGGGCACCATTGAATGAAGATGATCTATCTCTTGTATGCGGATATTTCAATTTTTGTATACCACTAAAACATTTACTTGGTTTTGCATACATTGCGATCTGTCTGACATAAAAGTATATCTAAATTCAGAAACTTATCCATATGATGATCTAAATCTTAAATTTGATAGAAATCGGTTTGCTCTATTATACGATATGTATTTAAAATTTCAACAAGGCTATTATTTTCGTAATCCTCAGCCATTGTTGACACGTGAAAAATTTAATAGTTCTGGATGTGACTCATCAAAATGAAACGGTTAAAACAGGATAGATATACGTATTGAGATTAAAACTCTAAAAAATATACCAGCTGATACATCTGCATATTGTCTAATTATACATGATAAAATGTTTCAATACATTCCTCTCACAAATGAAGTAAAAAAACTATTGTAAAAACTCTAATATATATATATATATATATATATATTTGTTTCAATAAAATATTAATTTTTATTACGCAATATTGTGAAATTAAGAGAAAAAACTGTTTCTAAACATAAAAGAATCTTATACTATTCTTTTAACATTATTTTATATTTGAAGATGAAACAAGCCCATTATTTAAACTATTATCAAATGATATAAATATTAGAACAACTAACATTAAAGATTATTCGCAAACAGTACACATTAGTATACAGTAATAACGTCATCAACATGCTACTAAAAGATATATACAAGTTCTTAAAAACATCTTATCATTTAATTTCGGAGCAGGATAAAACTAAACTTCTAAACATTCAATCACAACTAGAATATATACAAAATTTGTTAATAATAACCAACAAACATGGTGAACATTTTGAAAATTGTGCATGGGCTGATGAAAATACAACATGTGGACCGGACACTTGTCGATGTAACAACTATAAGCATAGAAAGAGGGAAGCAGAAGAAGAAGCTAAAAAAATTATGAATTTTTACTATTTAATAAAATGTAAAAATTGCACTTTTAATAAAATTTAAATAAAACACAAAACAAAATTTTCTAAATATATAAACATTTTTATTCTATATCACATTCTGTAAATGTTTTAAACAGAATATAATATTTGATATTATTAAATATTATACCATCTTCTTGGAGGCTTATATGCCCCCAAGTGCTCTCTTCCCCGGCATTATTTATATTAATGGATATTTTATCCATAGCTGCATTCCATTCCATAATCATATTATCAATATGATGTTCTAGTTGAAAAGCTAGAACATTGTTTAATATAAATTCCTCAAAACATGGCTTAAAGTTCTTTTCTTTTCGAACCCTCGAAAAAAATTCCGCACTGTTTTCCAGGGCTCTTTCAAATTCCTCGTTCATCCATAATTCTAATGAACTTTTTAATTTTAATTTACACACACAGTCGACATACATATTACTTGTTATTTAAATTTTTTAAGAAATACTAATAGAAATATTTTCAAAACTATCCCTTTTATATTATATTTTTTCTTATTGTAAAATACTAGTTCTTACAGTTCCTTATTAGAATGTTTAAGAATATTCATCAAAACAAAACATAAAAAATATTCTTCAAAACAAAACTATAAAAATATATAAATCGGGATTGATTTAACAATTCAAGTGTCATTGACATTGATTCGTTATTATTTGTTTATTCATTTTAATCCTAACAAATTTTTCTTTGTATAATTAATATAAACATATATACTTAATTAACTCTCCCTTGAATGCTTGACAACATTTCACAGTTTATATTATAATCTTTAAAAAGTATGTTATAAACAAAAAAAAGATTCTGTTAATGCAAGATCCCTACTTAAAACAAAACATACAACAAAACACGACAATAACAACAACATACAAATGCTCTTCAACAAAGAATTCTTATTAATATTTACCAAAAACACACATACACACACACACACACTCCAACGCATAAATCAAACTCAAATTAATGATCAACAAATTTCATTCAATAAACAAAACAATGAAAAAACATAAAACTGCAACTAAAGCAAATAAAAACAAACAAAAATAAACACTCACTTACGTTAACCACAACTATATCCAGGCATGGTAACACCAATACAATATCACATTCATAAAACACAAACACATTTTACACTAACTATTTCATTTAGAAAACGTAATACCACCCTACTCTCACACCCTACTCTAACCCTCTCCTCAAACGCCCTACTCGCACCCTCCTACTCAAACATCCTACTCAAACACATTTTACACTAACTATTTCATTTTAACAATCACATACTTCCATCCAACAAACACTCACTTATACTAACCACAATTATATCCAGGGATGGAAACACCAACACAATATCACATTCAACAAACACATTTTACAATAAGAAATTCATTTTAACAATCACATACTCCCATCCAACAAACACTCACTTATACTAATCACAATTATATCCAGGGATGGAAAACATCAACACAATACCACATTCACCAAACACATTTTACAATAAGAAATTAAGTTTAACAATTACATACTCCCATCCAGGCATGATCCCAAATTTGTATGGAAAAAGTGTCACCGAACCGGCATAAACATACTACTCACACCCGTTTACCATCCCGAGGCATATCCTGTGGAACGAAAGAACAGAGATCTGAAGAGCCAACTAGCTATTTTAGTGCAACTTCAGCATGACAATTGGTATGCAAGTTTAGCTGCCATACGTTTCGCAATGAATACCGCCAAATTTCAGAGTACTGGATATAGCGCTGCATTCCTTACTTTCGGTAGGGAATTACGTACGTTAGATGATGTCAAACATGACGTCAGGCTGATTGTTGAATCCGAAAGTTTCATTTCGGAAATATCATCCTATCTGCAGACGATTGCTAATGTTCTTAAGGATGCGAAGGAGGCCGAAATGAAGATCCAGGATAAGAACAAAACTTATGTAGATCGACAAAGACGACCACAGCCGAATTTTGAAGTCGGTACTGAAGTATTGGTAACCACCCATGTTTTGAGTAACACAAGTAAGGGCATAACATCCAAGTTTGTGCCTAAACGTGATGGTCCCTACATCATAACCAGGAAGATTGGGTCATCCACATATGAAGTGTCATCGCCAGACAATATGACCATACCACTTGGTATCTACCATGCTTCTGCATTGACATTGTACAGAGGTACTAACACAAAGGAGAATCCTGCACCCGTTCATCCCATGAAGAGACGCGGCCGTCCGAGAAAAGCCTAGTGAGATGTTGTCGCACTGATATTATTAATTATTAATTAATGTATTTTTGTTGAATTATATAGAACCCTACACACTACTGTTAAATACAACACTTTACACATTGTATTGCTAAGTGCACTTTAATCAACTATGTATGAACAGAGAGAGAGCTTTCGTTGAGTTTGAATAATTAACGATCTTTCGTTTTGTTGAAAGCTCTAGCTTGGGAGTATAAAAGCAGCACCCTCAGCTCATTCTTTTTGTACAGGTTGGTTTGAGCGGTCGGACGACTAGTCATGACAACTACGCAAACTTCGTTGGCTGTCGTTGTTTGTGTGTGTGGGAATGACTGTTGAAGATTCTGATGTTGTTGTTGGTCGCGATGGTGGCTGCAACTACTAAGAATTATTAGAGCACACATACTATTCTTTGTACAGTTAGTCTTTCTACCGTTATTATTTTATTCATTCTTTTTGTACAGATTGACTTTTGTGAAATTAAATAAAATAAACTTTTGTAAGAAACAATTGACTAAAAAGACTTTTGTAAGAAAGAATTAATTTGAAGAAAATTTGATAAAAACCCTTACAATGTGATATATTTGAGATCTTTCATGTTTTTGGCTTTAGACGGTTTTAGTAACTTTTTTCAAATCACTATCGAAATTTCATCTTGAAAACTATATTTTTTTATTAGACGATATATATCAATATTAATATCTTGTCTTGAAAATATTGTAATTTATTTACTTACTCATATAGACCTTTTTCCCGGATTTTTTAGGTTTTTTAAAAAAATTTCGGATCAAAAAATAATTTTTCGAAATTTATCAATAGGTGGTCCATATAAATAGGTCATGTTACATATCGTTGGAAAGGTATTTTTGATACCTTTAATTTAATGTATTACAAATTATCAGACACTCAGTAGTTCCCGAGGTATAGTCCTATATATTTTCAACTTTAAGGGCTCGCCCCCTCGAAAATAGGCGTGACCGCCAACAATTTTTTTTTGCTGTCATCTCCTCTAAAAGCCCTATATGATGAAATTTTTGTTTTGAGCAAAGCCACTTAAATCGACTTGTTCCATGTTTTTTATTATATGTTGTGTTTGATTTTAAATGGTTTTTATATTTTTAAATAATATTAATTCCAAATACATGTTTGTGTTCTCTTTTAAAATTTTGGTGCTTTTGTAGCAAAAATTTTTTTTTGGAAACGAAGTTGTTTTTTTCAGATATAAAAAGTTTTTAAAAAAATATATATGGTAACGCTGGTTGCATACTATATAAACTGAACGATATGAACTGAACTAAAGGAACTGAACAATATGAACTGTACTAAATGAACTGAACGATATGAACTGAACGATATGAACTGACCTAAATGAACTGAATGATATGAACTGAACTAAATGAACTGAACGATATGAACTGAACTATATGAACTGAACTAAATGAACTGAACGATATGAACTGACCTAAATGAACTGAACAAAAAGAATAACTAAACTCAGTGTTGCCAGAAAATGAATTTCAAAATACATATGGTAAAACTTGAAAAACTAAGTGCTAAAATGTTCTACAGAAGAAAAAATAATTGCTAAATTTTTTCAGTGAAACAATACAATTTTTATTTTATATGTTACAAATATAAATTATAGTTTTTTCTAATTTTGTTCATAACAATTGTTGACTTGTTTTAATAGATTACATTTCATATATTAATTAAAAAAATTTCGTGTTCATTTACTTAAAATTTTTTTTTTAATTAATATATGAAATGTAATCTATTAAAACAAGTCAACAATTGTTATGAACAAATTTCGTGTTCATTTACTTAGCACACCCACCACCTGGATAACTATCTTGCCGCGATGTGGTGGCTTAAATGCTGGCTGTAGTGTATGTCTTGAAACTTGAATCGGTAAATTTAGCCGGTACAAGTTAGAAGGCATAAGCTCTAAGGCCAGCATGACCAAGGGTTATCCATCCATCCAACTCCTATCCCATTACCTATATTCCTATCCATATCCCATATCCCCCACTTTTAAGGTCAAGGTGGTTGATAGCAGTGCCGAAGACCTGAATGGCTAGTTAGTGGTTAAAGAAGCTAGTCGCGAACAGCTTCCCTCCGACGCCAGGGCACGGGTCGGTTGTAAACAAAATTTTGCCTAATCCATGTACGCCGTCACTGCATGGATGGTCCATTCCCATACGCGCATACTCGTGGGACCAAAATTGAGAAACATAATAATAAAAAGAAAGAAAATGATGCGACTCTAGAAGTCGTTGCGGAGAATGTCTCTGACAACTCGGCAGTTTCGGGGTCAAATCCAGTCTCCGATTGGCTGGGTATTTACAAGGATATTCTGTTGCAAGAGGGCCAGTTACTTACAGAACTGACAGAAGTGGAAGAAATGGAATCCCCAGTTGGCTCACCGTCTAGAACTGGGGCCTCTGAAAGACTCGTTGGTCTAACTTTGAGTTCTGATGATGAGCATGAAATCACAGTGATTCAAGCTCATGATCAGAACCAGGGAGCTAGAACTTCGGTTCCGGAGGTCACACTCGGAATGGAGAGCGGACTGGCGAGTCCATTAAAGCCCGTCGTTCGGCAGGATGCGACAGAACAGGTCACATCAGATTGTCGAACAAGTCTTGAAAAAGCCAAGAGTGGTGTGAGAGTCTCCTTAGCCTTTCTGGAAAAGATAGCTAAGAAAGACCCCTCGCTGCACGATGGGCGGGATAGGCATCTACTGAGGAAGCACCGAAAGAACGTCTCGAGATTCGAACGAATCCACGGATCTATCGTTGCTGTCCTAGGTATTCCCTATCCTGCGAGATACACAACAAAGACTGCGGTTGATTCAAATGTTGTCAGAAAAGACAATGAATCCTCAGCAGTTTTTGCTGAGAAATCCTTTAAGAAGGCAACGAGTAAGCAGGAGGAGGGTAAAGGCTTAAGGCCTGGCAATCTTAGCCGCGACAAAACAGTCACGGCTGGGGGAGCTAAGCCTGTAAGCGAATTACCCACCAGTAGTCGCGCGATTAGGACTGGGAATGTCTTGATAATCTCCGACAGTCACTCCCAAAAGGGAGTCACTAAAGGTAATATCAGGGCAGACCAGTCAAAATCTGCAGGGAAATTGGGTGATCATCGACCAAACTCTGCCAAGCCCCCCCACAAAGGGGCAGTTAAAAGAGTTCGGTCTGATGATGACCAGAAATCCCCAGAGGCTAAGAGGACTGGTCAGACTGGTGTTGGTCCTCTTCTAGATTCCTGTAAGGTAATCAGCAGGAGGACTGGTTCCAAAGCTGACCAGCCCTCAACGTCAAGGAAGCTAAGGGATTCGTCGGGTAAGGACGGTATTCTGGCAGCTGTCATTGATCGTATGGATCCCGATGGTAGGATCAGCGTCGAGAAATGGCAGGTGCTAGAGAACAAACTTCTCGACGAAATCTTTAGCGTGAAAGGAAGGCCGGACGAGGTATCGTTCAGAGGGGCCGACTGGGCAAGAGGTGTCAAAACTGTCAGTTGCGGTAATCAAAAAACCTTTGAATTTTTAAAAGCTGCAATTGGCAGGTGTGGCAGCACTTGTCCGGAGGCCAGTCTGGACGTTATACTTGCGTCGGAATTGTCACTGAGGCCAGTAGTCACAGTGTGGATACCTCCACCTATAAAACCGGTGGAAGTCATACTGGGACTACTGTCCAATCAGAACCAGGGACTCATTACAGCACAATGGAAGTTGATAGCTTCATTGGGCCGATGAGAAGGTACGAACATGTATACTAGCAAGAAATGAACATAAATTTAATTTGTCTCATTCTTTCAGTGGTGGAGACCTCACGGTCGTGACAGGAGAAGCCAAGGACAGAACGGTTCTGGCTCTAGCATCGGTCTACTTGCCATACGAGGCTACCGATCCTCCTGGTGGAAAAGTAAACGAGTTGGTGAAGAATTCGGGCAGAACAGGCTCGAAGCTGGTACTGGGGTGTGATGCAAACGCACACCATACCCAGTGGGGAAGTACTGACATCAACAAAAGAGGTGCGTCTATGTTTGATTTTATTATTGCTAACAATCTCTATATCTGTAATATGGGGAATACGCCAACATTCAGGAATAGGGATAGGGAGGCAGTAATAGATATTACGTTGACGAACTGTAGGGAATTAGTGAAGGATTGGAGGGTGGCTTTGGAATTTTCCTTCTCTGACCATAGTCGTCTATCCTTTAACCTAGTGTTTGAAAGATCAAAAAAGAGTCCGTATAGGAATCCGAGAAGGACGAATTGGGATTCTTTTTTAGTGGTAGATAACCTTAGGGTTACACACGAGTGGAGGTCGACTCCGACCGGAGTGGAACGACTGGTAGGTACCTTTACGGAGGCACTAATCAGTAGTTATGAAAGATCCTGTCCGCTGAACTTCCCGGGCAGACGCGAACAACCAAGATGGCGGACGGAGGAGTTGAGGACTCAGAGATCTACTGTAAGAAGGTTGTTCAACAGGGCGAAATATATGCATAGGGAAGAAGATTGGAGTAACTTTAGATTGAGTTACAATAAGTACAAGAAAGACATTAGGAGAGCTAAAAGGGACTCGTGGATCAAGTTTAGCGAGTCAGTTGAATCTGTAAATGAGATGTCCAGGTTCAGAAGAATCTTATCCAAGGACCCAGCAGTCCCAGGATTTATTCAGAGACCAGACGACTCTTGGACAGAATCTAGCTCTGAGACCTTATGCCTTCTTATGGAGACTCACTTTCCGGGGTGTGTGGATCCTGGGGCGGGGGAACGGGTTGAGAATGCCGACTCCTTCTCGGGGCCGCGCTCAGGCGATGAGGCAATGGAGCCAGTGGGAGACATGATCACCTTGGATAAGGTAACATGGGCGGTCAATACCTTTGGGTCTTACAAATCGGCAGGACCAGATGGTATCTTTCCGGCGATGCTACAGAATATCGGGAGATCATCGCTCCTACTGTTGGTGGAACTTTTTAGGGTATGTATATTGAACGGATACATCCCTAAAGGATGGACAGAAGTTAGGGTCGTGTTCATACCCAAAGCAGGGAAAACCGGTCACTCTAAACCAAGTTTCTGCCGACAATTAGCGAAGTCATGCAAGGGGCACTGGGCGAACTGTCAACCTGGGCTAGTGAAAAGGGCTTGGGAGTCAATCCGGAGAAGACAGAGTTAGTTCTGTTTACTAGGAAGTACAGGGTAGAAAGTTTCAGGCTGCCGGTACTGGGAGGAGTAGAGCTTAGGCTATCGGATAGTGCTAAGTATCTGGGAGTTTTTCTGGACAGAAAGCTGTCTTGGAAAAGAAACACTCAGAAGAGGCTCAATAGGGGTCTCAATGCCTACTATACTTGTAGATCACCGATAGGTAAGAGTTGGGGACTTCGGCCGTCAGTGGTGGGATGGCTTTACACTTCGGTGGTCAGGCCCATTCTTACATATGGATGCTGTGTTTGGTGGGAGGCATTGAGATTGGCTAATCGAAGAAACCTTCTGTCTAAAGTTCAGAGGTGTGCTTCAATCGGCATAACAGGGGCCATGAGAAGCACTCCTCAAGCGGCTCTGGATGTCATTCTTCATATATTGCCTATAGAGCAGTATGTGATGGGAATGGCAGCCAGAAGTATTATTAGACTGAAGGAGCTGGGACTGCTAAAGGGTCACATGCAGGGTCACTCGCGAATCCTGTGTGAGATTGAGGCAGGTGGAAATTGCCTGGGATCGCCTGGCTCTACGGATTATGTGAGCACCTTCGTAGACTTTAGGCGGTTGCCGGAGGTGATACTACCGTCTAGGGAGAGCTGGTCTGGAAGGGGCAAATTGTATGACGGATTTGCCATTTTCACGGACGGCTCAAAGATGAACGGCACGGGCGCAGGGGTCTATATTGAGGATCTAGACATCAGAATGTCATATAGGCTGTCTGACGACTGTAGTGTTTTTCAGGCGGAAGTTCTAGGGATCTTGAGGGCCGTGGAACTGATGAGGGACAACATCGACAGAGGCTCGGAGGTCACGATATATGTGGATAGCCAGGCGGCCCTTTTGGCCATAAGGGGCTCTTATGTGAACTCCAAGCTAGTCGACAGTTGTAGGAGGGCTCTAGAGGTAGCCTTAGGGTGTTATACGGTCAGGCTGTGCTGGGTACCGGGTCACTCTGGCATCGCCGGTAATGAGGTGGCCGATGAGTTGGCAAGATTGGGCTCAAGCACAGAGATGGATAACCGTATGGAGGCAGTCGAGCCTCCAATAGGCTTCTATTATGGAAGAATTAGGGAATGGGTTTTAAACGCAGCCAATCAAGCCTGGGGGAACCGAACAGACTGCCAAGTCTCACGGACGTTATGGCCGGTGCTTAGGAGGTCTGAGTCGGAACTGCTGTTGGGCAGAAGTAGGATCTGCGTTAGGACCATGATTGGCATTATCACGGGCCACTGCATGATAGGCAGGATGGCGGTGAGAATGGGATCCGAATTGTCGGATATGTGCAGACTATGCGAGGACCCGGAAGAACTGGAGACAGTTGAGCACATTCTGTGCCATTGCCCCAGGTTACAGGGCAGTAGAATGAGATGGCTGGGTAATAGATTCTTGAGCGAATTAGGGGATGTCTCGAGCTGTAGGCTTGAGAGTCTGATAGGATTCGTAATGGGAATGGCCTGGTTACGTGCCAATATACGGAGTGCGGGTCGCACAAATGGAGGACATACGTCTGAGTAGGATTTGGTCAGGTTTTCTTCTCTTCTCTCTATTCTCTCTCTATCCTAACACTCTAATATTCCTCTTCTTTTCTTTACTCTACATATTTCTATTACTTCTTCTATCAAGGCATCGCAATGGACCATATTGGTCTCTGGGTGAAGGTACCCAGAGTGTGAGGTGACTCACACCAGCCTTCCTACCTACCTACCTACCCTACTTAGCACACCGAAAGAAATTTAGTTGAAATATTAGTAAAAGTTATTTTTTATTTCTCCAAAAATATTTTTTAAAGTAAAATAGTAAACATTTTTTCGAGAAAAATTTTTTTTTATCAAGCAAATTATGCTAAAACCCATTTAGAATACAGGTATGTGATGAAAATCGAAAGCGAATGAGTTTTTGAAGTCCATTTTAAAGTATTTCTAATCAAATTTTTAACATTTTTATTTTAAGATTCTCTTTAATAGCAAAATATCTTTATATTTTGTGGGATTAAACTGTTTCAATACCGAAATATTACGAAAAAATTAACTTCTAAAACTCACTCGTTTTCGATTTCCATCACTTACCTGTATCAGGTTAAAAATTTCAATGCATATGTAGAAAAAAATGCTAAATCTAGCACTGAAAGTGCTAAAATGACAACACTGACTGAAGTAAAGTAAATGAACTGAACAAAAAGAACGAACAACTGAACAGCGTTGCCGTTTTGATTATTTTTAACCAAAAATGGTTATTTTTTCTTCAATGTGGAGATTCGAACTTTTTTTCTTTTTGGTAACTTTCTTGGGAATCAAAAATATAAATGTTTTGGTGTCTATTTAATTTAAAAAAATTTGATTATTTTTTTTGCTTTTTAATATTATTTAAAAATAAACGTTGTTATAAACAGGTTTTTTTTACGTACAAATTTCTTTGATTTGTCAAACACGAAAAAACGCGCATTAAATTATTTAAACAAATGCGAAATGGATAAGAAATATTTTTTTTCATGTTTGAATCTATTTAAATTCAATAATATTTTTTAACTTCGTTTTAGGTTTTAATTGAACAAGATTTATCATCTGAAAAATAAATGGTCAAAAAAAAAACAAACTACATAATTATAAAAAAATGTTAGTTATTTTTTTTCTCAATTGGTAACTTTTTGGTTACAAAATTTTTTTGGTAGTGGCAACACTGCAACTGAACAAAAAGAACAACTATACTGAACTAAATGAATTGAACTAAATGAACTGAACTAAATGAACTAAACGACTGACCAAAAAGAACGACTAACTCATGGTGAAACAACTCTACAAGGTGATGGCAATATTACAACAATATAAAAGCAACAGAAACAACATGGTATTTTTGTTTTTGCTTTCATGTTTGCAATGTCAAAAACAACTGGTTATTGTTTACAAACATTTTTGCAGGAAAAATAAATACATAGGTTCATATAATTTTTTTAATTTCAAGATGAAAATAAAAATAATTTATAAATTTGTTAACTTATGAAACATTTAATTTATGGACAATTGTTTTTTCACTTTTTTTTGTATAACTTGATACGTTTGCTATTTTTTTAACACAACTTGAGCATTCATACATACATACATATGTATATAAAGTTTGACATAACGAACATGACTAAAAAAAACAGCTGACGTTTCAACACCACCTTGTAGAGTTATGCTTATAACAGTAAGCTTTTGTATTTACTTCGAAAATCAATATCATTTTTCAACAATTGTGAAAACAAGATCTACCAAATCTGCTCCAAAAATGGAAATTTATTTTCGCTTCAGGCGATTTGGTAACATTTTGTTCTGAGTTCGACAACACCCCGGTTGAAGAGCTCACAGATTGCCGGTTAGAAGTAAATCTTCAAGATTTAAATGATCGTTGGGCTAATCTTCAACGATCTTACAGATCTCTCTGTACTAATAAAGATAGTAAAATAGAAACAGAATTTTTAGAATCCGCAAAGGGAAAATATTTTCTTGCACAAAAGCGTTTCATAAATGTAAATCTAAGATTCTAGATTTACAGAAAACTTTCATAACAAATTCCACAATTAAAATACCCAAACATCCTATCCTTGATGACAGCTTTTCTCAAGTTAGAGTTCCACCATGCGACACCGATAATTTGTATGGTGGCTATGAAGAATGGCCTACCTTCTGTGACATGTTCACTGCCGTGTACATAGATAACCACCGCATCCCGATCGTTGGTTGAAAGTTCAAGGACAGGTGGGTGGTATTATAAGGAAATACAAATTATGTGCATCTAATTTTACTCTCGCTTGGGAAGCATTAAAGGATAGATACGAGAATCAGAGAATTCTCGTCGAAAATCAAACTAAGATTCTTCTCAATTTGAACCCATTAACCAATGCAAGTAGTGATTCCCTTCAAAATCTTCAAAGCACAATTAACGACTGTCGAGCGGCCATAAATACACAGAATGTTCCCTAAGGTGAATGGGACCCATTTATTATAGTACTTTGTTCAAGCAAACTACCTGTAGAAACACTTTCTTTAAGGGAACAATCTCTAGAATCATATAAGGAATTACTGTAGTGGGAAAAATTGGATACATTTCTGTCTCACAGATGTGAAGTTGTTGAAAGATTGGAATCCCGGCATAGAGATTTAGGACCCCAAATACAAAACAAAGAAGACAGTTCTAACACAATCACATCAAAAATGGAAAATACTCAATCTCCGTGCAAAATTTGCGCTTCCAATCACTCTCTCAAAAATTGTTTACAATTCTTAAGTTTCGATCCTCAAACTAGAAATCAATTCATCTCTAACAAACAAAATATGCATTAATTGCTTATCATACAATCATATTAAGAACGATTGTCCCAGCAAATACTTTTGTTCTCACTGCAAAAGAAAGCATCATTCTCTATTACATTTCTTCAAACCCATTAACATAGATAACCCAAACGCTACAGCATCAGGTACACATATATGCACGAATGCAGAAGACAAACATCCCACTGAAAATACCTTGCTACCTACAGCAATAGTTCAGATTAGGCACCAAGAGGAAGATTTTAAAGCCCGAGCTTTTCTTGATCAAGGTTCAGAAAAAACATTTATATCTAAGAAGCTTCAACAAAAACGTATGCTCCCAACAGAAAAAAGGGAATTTCAAATTTTCGGCATAGGCGGCCAAATAGTAGCAAATTCGAACTCCTTGTGCCGACTGACTCTGTATTCTAAGTTTTTCCTTCTCTAAATTTGATCCATCTGTGTCCGATATAAATGACATCGAACTGGTAGATCCCGATTTTCACAGATCTGGTTGTGTAGACGTACTAATTGGAAGCAATGTCCTCCCACAAGTCCTACTTGAAGGAGTTCAAATTACGGCCAATTCTCTTATGGCACAATTAACTATTTTCGGATGGATTATTAGTGGCCCTATTTGTGCGGAACCGGTTTCCTCGTTTTCAATTGAAGTCACAGAGAACAGTTGCGACACCATCAATGACCAGTTAAAGAAGTTTTGGGAACAAGAAGAGATCTATACAAATCTCTCGATGCCCAAAGAGGGTGAATTTTGCGAAACATTATATAAAAAAAACACTTTTAGAAATAGTGAAGGTCGCTTCGTCGTAAAACTCCCTTTCAAATCAGAATTCCCACGGGACATGTATCTCGGACCCTCTAGGAATACAGCAACGGCACAATATTTCCATATGGAACACACACTAAGTAAAAACCCCGAACTAGCTCAAACGTATATAAATGTTTTAGAAGAATATTTAACATTAAATCAGATGGAACCAACTGTTTCTTGGGAAAATGTTTCCCGTTATGGATACAATTCTATTTATTTACCACATCACGCAGTGGTTAAACCAGAGAGTTGTAGCACTAAAGTTAAAGTAGTTTTTTATACGTCGAAAAAAACAAACTCAGGATTGTCACTCAACGACGTCCTTCATGTTGGTCCTACTCTACAAGCCGACTTGATGAGTTTGATTTTGAAGTGGCGATTGTATAAATACGTTTTCAATGGCGATATAGAAAAAATGTATCGTCAGATTCTAGTTCACAAAAAAGATACCCAATTTCAATGAATTCTCTTTCGGAAAAACCCGACCGATCCCATTCAAGACTTTGCCCTAAAAACTGTAACATTTGGTATAAATTGTGCTCCATACTTGGCAATTAGAACTCTTGCTCAATTAGCTAATGATTCCCAAGAAGAATATCCACAAGCATCTTATATTCTCAAAAATGACACATATGTTGATGATATACTATCAGGTTCTCACGACATAATATCGGCAATCGATTCATTATCTCAGGTCATAGTAGTATTGAAATCTGAAGGTTTCCTAGCTAAAGAAGATCACTTCGAATTGCCCTGAAATATTAGCATCAGTCCCTAAGGATAGTATTCTCGACTCCGATTTTCTTAAATTTAAAGAAACAAGTGCAACAAAGACTCTTGGAATTCAATGGAATGCACTATCTGATCGTTTTTCTTATACTATTGAACGTTTAGTCCCAGTAATACAGTAGCGAAAAGGAAAATTCTTTCTAGTGTTGCCAATCTCTTCGACCCAGCCAGTTGGATTTCCCCCATTGTTATACAAGCAAAAATGATACTTCAACAACTTTGGTTAGATGGTACAGGGTGGGATGAGAAAGTTAAACCCGGTACCCTAGAAATATGGAACGAATTTGTAGCAAATCCACCTCTTGTTGCAAACCTTAAAATACCTCGATGGACTGAATAATCGAATAACTGAAATCCATGGCTTTTGCGATGCCTCAGAGAAATACTGTTCTGCGATATATATCCGAATTCAAATAGATTCCATAATTTAATCGCACTTGTTAGTTTCAAAAACGAAAGTAGCTCCCATTGTTCCGGTTAGTCTTCTCCGATTAGAGCTTCGTGGCGCTGTTTTGCTATCGCAACTAATCAAACAACTTACGAATACTCTATCGTGCCATAATTATAATCTGTTTCTTTGGACTGATTCCTCTATTGTCTTAGGATGGCTAGAAAAACCTCCTAATACATGGAAAACTTATGTTGCCAATAGAACAGCCCAAATATTTCGCAATGTTGGTAACAATTCTTGGAGGCATGTAAGATCGGCTGATAATCCGGCAGGTTTGGGATCTCGCGGTTGCAACCCCATGCAACTCTTAAATAACTCGCTCTGATGGAACGGACCAATCTGGCTTCAAATTTGTTGTTGCTTCTTGTTGGAAGAAGTATATCAAACACACACGATTCAATTACAATTGAATACGAAAAATAAAAGACTGGTTTAGATGAACTTCTTTTTGTTTTTTCTCAAAATAACTGTTCTGAAATTAGTTTTTGATATTGATAAATGTTATTTACGGTCCCTGATGTTTTTTTAGGTGTTTATATTTGTAAAAAATTTATTCGAAGTTTTACTTCAAGTCAAATATACAAATTGTTTGAAAACAACCATACACTACAATTCATTTTTTAAAAATTTTCAAATACTCGCAAGAGGAAAAATTCTCAATTAGTGTTTATATTTGTCAAAAACTTCATTCTTTTTTTTTTATTTTAAGCGTTTGTCAATTTGTTTGCTGGGCAAAATCTCTCACCAATACATCTTGATTTTTATTTTTGAACTCCACTGGTGTAAATATACAAGGTGAGTGGAAATCGGCAACACAATACAGAAACAATAGGCATTTTTATTTGTGTAAAATAATGTACTACTGTCAAAAACACTTGAAAAAGTTTACTATTGACACAAGTAACTTGTAAAGAAACTCTGTCAGCTGGGCTCTTGCGGTTACTTCATAAATTACTACACACATTAGAAAATTTTCGAGTGGCAATATTGAAGAAAATGAATAAAAGTCAATTGAATAAAAGACCAAGTGAACGAAAAGAACAAACATACAAAAAAACTGATAGAAAAGAAACAACTATAGTATAGTGAGTTCATTTAGTTGCATGCAGCGTTACCATTTGTCAAGTTTTCACTTTTTTTTGCAAGTTTTTTGAGATGCCAAAAAGTTTTAAATTTATCGGGTAAAAAATAAATTTTTGAAAAAATATAAACATATAAAAGAAAAGGCTTTAAATTTAAATAAGAAACAAATTTATAAATGTATGTGATATATTTTTAAAGATCTCATGTTTTTGGCTTAAGACGGTTTTAGTAACTTTTTTCAAATCACTATCAAAATTTTATCACTACTAGAATTTTAAATTCTGATTAAAATAAAAAAATTGGGGCGGTCACGCCTATTTTCGAGTGGGTGGGGCTCCAAAGTTTGTTATATATTTAGGTTTATCTTGAAAACTATATTTTTTTATTAGACGATATATATCAACATTAACATCTTGTCTTGAAAATATTGTAATTTATTTACTTACTTATATAGACCTTTTTCCCGGATTTTTTAGGTTTTTTTAAAAAATTTCGGATCAAAAAATAATTTTGCGAAATTTATCAATAGGTAGTCCATATAAATAGGTCATGTTACATATCGTTGGAAAGGTATTTTTGATACCTTTAATTTAATGTATTACAAATTATCAGACACTCAGTAGTATATTTTCAACTTTAAGGGTTCGCCCCCTCGAGAATAGGCGTGACCGCCAACAATTTTTTTTTTTGCTGTCATCTCCTCTAAAAGCCCTATTTGATGAAATTTTTGTTTCGAGCAAAGTCACTTAAATCGACTTGTTCCATGTTTTTTATTATATGTTGTGTTTGATTTTAAATGGTTTTTATATTTTTAAATAATATTAATTCCAAATACATGTTTGTGTTTTCTTTTAAAATTTTGGTACTTTTGTAGCAAAAATTTTTTTTTTTTGGAAACGAAGTTGTTTTTTTTCAGATATAAAAAGTTTTTAAAAAAATATATATGGTAACGCTGGTTGCATACTATGCGATATGAACTGACCTAAATGAACTGAACGATATGAACTAAATGAACTGAACGATATGAACTGAACTAAATGAACTGAACGATATGAACTGACCTAAATGAACTGAACTAAATGAACTGAACAAAAAGAACAACTAAACTCAGTGTTGCCAGAAAATGAATTGCAAAATACATATGGAAAAAACTAAGTGCTAAAATTTTCTACAGAAGAAAAAATAATTGCTAAATTTTTTCAATGTAACAATACAATTTTTATTTCATATGTTACAAATATAAATTATAGTTTTTTCTAATTTTGTTCATAACAATTGTTGACTTGTTTTAATAGATTACATTTGATATATTAATTAAAAAATTTTCGTGTTCATTTACTTAACACACCGAAAGAAATTTAGTTGAAATATTAGTAAAAGTTATTTTTTATTTCTCCAAAAATATTTTTTAAAGTACAATAGTAAACATTTTTTCGAGAAAAATTTTTTTATCAAGCAAATTATGCTAAAAACCATTTAGCATACAGGTATGTGATAAAAATCGAAAGCGAATGAGTTTTTGAAGTCCATTTTAAAGTATTTCTAATCAAATTTTTAACATTTTTATTTTAAGATTCTCTTTAATAGCAAAATATCTTTATATTTTGTGGGATTAAACTGTTTCAATACCGAAATATTACGAAAAAATTAACTTCTAAAACTCACTCGTTTTCGATTTCCATCACTTACCTGTATCAGGTTAAAAATTTCAATGCATATGTAGAAAAAAATGCTAAATCTAGCACTGAAAGTGCTAAAATGACAACACTGACTGAACTAAAGTAAATGAACTGAACAAAAAGAACGAACAACTGAACAGCGTTGCCGTTTTGGTTATTTTTAACTAAAAATGGTTATTTTTTCTTCAATGTGGAGATGCGAACTTTTTTTCATTTTGGTAACTTTATTGGGAATCAAAAATATAAATGTTTTGGTGTCTATTTAATTTGAAAAAATTTGCTTATTTTTTTTGCTTTTTAATATTATTTAGAATCGATACAAGTGGAGCCTTCATTAGACTTGTCTTCAGATCACTCTCCTTCTATTATTTCAATGCGTTTCCTTCAAGGGTATGGCTCTCCATTTCGGGACATGTCTAAATCCAGAGTAAGTTGGATAAAGTATAAAAAGTATTTAAGTTCCCACTGCACGGAAAATGTAGTGTTGAGAACTACCGAGGATATTGATGGGTCGATTGGCAAGTTTACTGAGGACTTACGAAGAGCTGTGCATCACGCTTCCACATATGACGTTGAATGCAGAAATAGGACAAACAGAACTTATTTCGCTGAACTCGAACATCTCCTGACAGAAAAAAGAAGAGTTAGAAAAGAGTGGCAAATTCACAGGTCTCCTCAACTGAAAGCTGGCTACGGGAATGCAGAGATATACTAAGAAATTTCTTAGAAACCCAAAGAATGGCTTCACTTAAATCATACTTGGAGGGAATTGACAGTTCCCCACAATCTGACTATTCGTTATGGAAGGCGGCACGAGGTTTAAAAAGACCAGTTAGAGGAAAGCCTCCTTTGCGAAATCCGATTGGTGACTGGGCTAGAAACGATTCCGAGAAAGGGACTTTATTTGTTAACCATTTGAGAAATGTGTTTACTATAGACAACTCAAATAATGCAACTGAATTGCCACCACTCGTTATTAGACCTCCTGTACCTCTAAGACTTAGCTTTAATGATATTCAAAGCGCTATTGGTACTCTGAACCTTAAAAAAGCTCCAGGTATGGATAAAATCAGCAACAAAATGCTCGTGGAGTTACCTCGTGTAGCTAGAAGAATTATTCTCTTTATCTTCAATGCTATTTTACGCCTAGAATACTATCCTGCAGATTGGAAGGTATCTATGATTACCATTCCTAAGCCAGGGAAGGACCTCACCAAAGTAGAGTCATATAGGCCAATTAGCCTACTGCCGACAATTTCAAAACTGTTTGAAAAATTGTTAATGGCTAAGTTGATTCCAATTCTGAACGACACTCAATGTATTCCAAATCATCAATTCGGGTTCAGAGCTAAACACAGTACCATCGAACAAACACACAGATTAGTAAATGTGATAAGACGGTCGTTTGAAGAGAAAAAATACTGTTCCGCGCTTTTCATTGATGTTTCCCAAGCGTTCGACAAAGTCTGGCATGAAGGTTTAATGCACAAAATAAAATTAGCTCTGCCTGCTAACACCCACAAACTTATGAAAAGTTATTTATATGGTCGCAAATTTACAATCAAAGAAGGCGATTTTTTAAGCCCCGCTCAGCCAATTGAAGCAGGAGTACCCCAGGGTAGCATACTGGGTCCTACTTTATATTTGATTTATGCATCCGATATGCCGTCAGACCCCAATATACATACTTCAACTTTTGCTGACGATACAGCCTTTATTAGCGTTCATAAGGACCATCAAATAGCATCACAGAATTTGCAGAATTATATTTATAAACTAGAGAATTGGCTTGAGCTTTGGAAAATCAGGGTTAACGAACAGAAATGTATTCATATAACTTTCACATTGCGAAAAGATACCTGCTCTTCCATCAGAATAAATAACCAAATTATTCCGCAACACAATGAAGTCAAATACCTCGGAATCCACCTCGATCGTCGTTTAACCTGGAAATCTCATATTGACGCAAAACTTACACAGATGAGATTAAAAGCAGTGCAACTTAATTGGCTAATCGGCAGAAATTCTACATTAAAGTTGGATTGTAAACTTTTGTTGTACAATGCAATTCTAAAGCCAATATGGTGTTATGGAATTCAATTATGGGGTACTGCCTCAGCATCCAACATTGAAAAAATTCAAAGAGGTCAAAATAAAATTCTACGTATAATTACTGCAGCTCCATGGTACGTTAAAAATTCTCGAATTCACAAAGATCTAGGCATGCCTTTGGTGAAAGACGAATTTACAAAATACGCCTCAAAATATGTCAGCAAACTTGAACACCATCCAAACCCACTTGCACGAGACATCCTTAACTTTAGTGGCCATGTTCGGTTGAGAAGGAGGGATACCCTTGCTTTAACTCAAACGCAAAACAGATGACTGGATCAGTGGATGTAAATTTTTTTGTAGTATCATAATATTTTGTCTAGCACTGGCTGGACTTATTATTTTCTTTTAGTATTAAGATTCGAAAACTTATTGTCATTTCAATATCTGAAGATTCAATAAATAAATATAATGTATTATAAAAAAAAAAAATTTGTTGTTAAGGGAGAATGGTCTGCTGAAAAGAGCTGCTGAGCTGGAAGCACGAAACTCAATAGCGCCTGGATGTAACGAAAATGTGGTACAAAATAAAGCCGATGGCGTCTCGTTTGGTGTTTTACGGGAATTTTTGCCCGACTTCGATGGAAACAGCAATTTTGACCTATGGGCTGTTCAGCTAAAAAGTGTTGGCGGAGCGTACGGCGTCGACGACAACATGTTGCGTGCTCTATTGATAAGTAAATTGAACGGTAAGTCACTTGCTAGGCTGCAGTCCACATCCAGTTATGCAACAGAAACTACCGACAACCTACTGGGTCAAATGAAAGAGTTATTTGGCACAAAAGAAGGCAAACTGTTGCTACGTCGTAATTTTGAAGATCGCAAATGGAAGTATGGTGAAACTTTCACGGAATACTACAACGAAAAAATAATTCTCGGGAATCAAATAAAATTAGACGACGACGAGCTCGTCGACTACTTGATAGAGGGAATTCCTGATGTCCAGTTACGCAAAATTTCACCAACAAAACGCAGCTACAAGTAGCATTCGCAAAAATCGAATCGGAACGAAGACATTAGCCAAGTCAAGCAACACAACCAACATCAGATGCTACAATTACAATTTTCTTGGTCATTATGCAGCTGATTGTAAAAAAGCCAGACGTGAGCCAGGTACGTGTTACGGTTGCGGTGGCTCTCAACACCTCATTGCCAGCTGTCCGAAAAGAAGAGATGCGGCTATACATATGGTGGATGGAGAAGATTATGTACGATACTTTAAGATATTTATAAATAGTTATGATAAAATTTTATCTTAACCCTTAGAATGCCTAATAGACTCTGGGAGCCCGATCAGTTTTGTGAAAAAATCTTTGTTACCTAAGGAATTGAAATTTAATTAATTTTTGCATTGTTTTTACGGAATTAATAAAAGTGAATTAAAAGTCCTTGGGACTATTTTATGTTTTCTAATGATAAACGGAAATAAATTTTGTTTTGAATTGTGTGTGGTACCAGATGAGTCTAAGGGTGTTCGGGCTGTCTTAGGAAGAGATTTTATGAAGACTTGTGGATTTAAGTTGGTGAGTGAAATGGAGGATAATAATGATCAGAGTATCGAAAATATAGAATCAGGACTTGGAATTTATTAGGTCTGTTATGGCAATAGAATATCTGGCCGATGGGACGAAGTATGCAATAGGCGACAGTGTGACTTATGCGGATAGGCAAACATTTGGCAGGATTTTTGATAGTTGTTACATAAAACCGGCGCGACCAAATGAACTAGTAGTTAGGAGTGAGATGAGGCTGATTTTGGAGGATATGAGGCCCTTCAACTGTCCTCCAAGAAGACTCTCGTATTCTTAAAAGATTGAATTGCAAAAGCTGTTAGACGAATATTTATCTAAGGGATATATACGTGCTACCGAGTCGGAATTCACTTCACCAATAGTTTTAGTCAGAAAGAAAACAGGGGAACTGAGAATGTGCATAGACTATCGCAGGCTTAATAAGGTCACGGCTAAGGACAACTATCCGATTCCATTGATCGATGACTTACTGGACAGATTGGCAGGTAAGACAATTTTCACGAAACTCGATTTGAATGATGGATTTTTTCATGTATACATGGACAAGGACGCTGTGAAATATACTTCATTTATCACTCCGTTAGGCCAATATGAATTTCTCAGAATGCCGTTTGGACTGAGAAATGCCCCGTCAGTTTTCCAACGTTTTGTAAATAAGGTTTTCGCAGATATGGTATGGAACGACCAAGTTATAATATACCTTGACGACATAATGATAGTGACAGATAATTTTGAGGAACATTTTAGAATATTGAGGGAAGTTTTAAGGCGTCTTGTGGAAAATAGACTTGAGCTTAGATTGGATAAGTGCGTATTTTTACAGTCGGAGGTTAAATATCTAGGATACACGATAAATGGTGAGGGAATAAGGGCAGATGACAAAGGTTTGAGGGCGATCGAGGATTTTCCGGTTCCAGATAAGGCACACTCGGTGCAGAGCTTCTTAGGTCTCTGTTCATATTTTCGCAGGTTCATAAAGGATTTCTCCATTTTGGCAAACCCCCTGTATGAACTAACTAGGAAGACTTAAAAGTTTGAATTCGGTGCTGAGCACCTTGAATGTTTTGAGTTACTTAAACGGAAGCTGGTGGAAGCTCCAATATTGGCACTTTACGACCCAAGGGATGTGACCGAAGTCCATTGCGATGCTAGTTCCTTGGGGTTGGGGGCTATCCTTATGCAGAAGAAACAGGATGGTAAAATGCACCCGATTTTTTATTTTTCTAGACGGACTACGGAGACCGAGTCCAAATACCACAGCTTCGAGCTGGAGACGTTGACCATTGTGAGTGCGTTGAAACGTTTTAGGGTTTACCTACAGGGTAGACAGTTTAAAATAGTGACGGACTGCAATTCTTTGACCTTGACAAACAAAAAGGAATTGAACCCTAGAATTGCCAGATGGGCTTTAGAACTACAGAACTACGATTATACGCTGGAGCATCGGCCTGGTACAAGGATGCAACATGTCGACGCTTTAAGTCGTAGTAACATTTTGGTTTTAGAGACAAATACTTTGGAGAAAAATTTGATAATCTGTCAGGGGAAGGATAAAAATTTATCAGGGCTAAGGGAGTCGTTACAAAAGTCAGAGGATAAATTAATTCAACTAGCCCAATTAAGACACTATAATAATGAATATTATTGTTTACTAACACATAAGAATATAGATAAGAAAAGTTCTCTATATCCCTTAAACCCATACATAGACGATAATGGTATTATAAGAACAAACGGCAGGATATCAAACTCAGCGATCCCTTTCAATGAACGGTGTCCCGTTATTCTTCCTGGCAATTCTACATTTTTTAATTTATATATCGATTTTACGCATAATCTTCTTATGCATGCAGAAATCAATTTAATGTAGCGAACGATAAGATCCGAATATTTTGTTCCACGATTAATATCAGCGATCCGATATTTTATTAGAAAGTGTCTTATATGCGTTCGCTACAAGCAAAAAGTAAGATCGCAGCTAATGGGGCCCCTCCCAGTAAAAAGAAGTTATTTCTCACTTCCATTTACTGTCAGCGGTTTAGATTTTGCAGGTCCATTCTCAATCATACGAAATGCACCGTATCACAAGTCATATGTTTGCATTTTTGTCTGTTTTTGTACGAAAGCGGTACACCTTGAGTTGTGTTCAGATCTCACCACAGGCTCGTTTTTAGCAGCATTTACAAGGTTTGTAGGACGTAGAGGATTACCGAGAAAAATCATGTCAGACAACGGAACTAATTTCGTTGGCGCTGAACGAAATCTTCAATTGGAGTTTGAAAATTTTATTAAAGTAAAGATATCGCTGCGAAGTATGCGGCCCTAGGTCTTCAATGGTCTTTTATTTCCCCTAATGCACCGCATATGGGAGAATTATGGGAGGCGGGAGTGTAGTCCTTCAAGAGCCATTTTAAAAAGGTAACTCAGAATACGAGGTATACATTTGAGGAATTCACTACTCTCTTATCCGGAATTGAATCAGTTTTAAACTGAATACTTTTATCACGCATGTCCGATGACCCAAGGGAATTACTAGCGCTTACTCCGGGCCATCTTTTACGCGGTGCCCCCTTGTAACACTACCTGAAACTCCCGTAGAAACCCTTACCTTAAGAGATCGCTGGGAAAAATTTAAATTTCAACACCATCAATTTGCTCAAAGATGGAAGGATGAATACCTAAAGGAACTTCAAAAGAGATATAAGTGGCAGTACTCTGAAGAAAATGTAAAGATTGGTCAACTTGTTGTAATTAAAGATGATTTATTACCCCCTATTGAATGGAGACTATGTCGCATCTCAAAAATATATTTCGGAAACGATGGTTTAGTATGAGTCGCGGACATCCAAACTCAAATAGGAATGATAACTTGGGCTGTCACAAAAATATGTGTTCTTCCAGTCCATATCATAGGAAACCAGTAGAAAACAAGCCTGCTATTGTCCAAGTCCCTTATTCCTAATTTCCCATTAAACCTTCATGAACGTTCTCATTTATTCGGATACACACCAATACATACACACACACCATAAATACTCTAATATTTCACTTACTATTTAATTCTGTGCTAATAATAGTTTATTTCACAGGTCTCATGGAAAGACCAATTTCCACCAATGTCTCATCTGCTACAGATTCTATCCACTAAAGTTTTGTAAAATGTTTTTAGCAATGAGTGTAGAACAACGGAAAAGAGAGGCGCGAATCAACGGTTATTGCCTCAATTGCCTAGCCAGGTCGCATGTTACTGATAACTGCATGTCAGAAGAGGTTTGCAAACGTCATGTTTGCAAACCGTCATGTATGCACCTCACTCTCTTCTAATCAACGTTAAGACAAAGAGGAACGAAATGGATCTCATTGCAAAAAAGCGGCTTCTCGTCGTCGCTTTTCTTCCCAAAGGTCACGAGTATCAGATCGTCTTCGCCCATAATCACTCCCTGCACACACTCACGTAAACAAATGCGCACTTCGGATGATACCACACGTTCAAGTGATCAAACGAAACAAGAGCCTAAACAAATCTTGATGGGTGCACTTCGAGCATTAGAAAACCTAGCCAAAACTATATAAGTCAGTTGGGCATATTGGCCAAGGGGCCCAGTATGTTTAAATTATAATTTCTTTATAATTTTAAATTGATTTTCTTAACCATGTATAATATTGTAACTGAACTTAATCTATTTATATTATTGTAATTAAATCAAAATTGTAATTGTAATTGAATTCTATATTATTGTAATTGAATTTAAACTGTTCACATTATTGTGATTGAATTTATAATCCAGAAATTATAATTGTAGCTTAAGGTATATTTGTAGCTTTAAAATAACGAGCTTTTGAGGTCCCGAGCAAATTAAAAGAAAGAACAAAAGTACAGTTCATTAGTAACCAGCAATCCATAAGGCCGAACCTCAATCTCTCACATCCTATATCCATTTGGAAATTAATAAATGTAAGTCACCTAAATTCGAATAAATCTCTTATATTTATTATTATAAAATCCCTTTATAATACCAAGAAGATTCATCATAATCTTCCCATATAACTATCCCGGTTAAAACCTTAATCCCATTATATACCTCACACGATACCCTTAATTCAATAGAATTAGCTAGTTCCCATACTAATTCTATTTAAATAAGAATAAAAGCGGCTAACCTTCAGTTACCTTTTATTCTTTTCAATGCCTTTAAATTCAATAGATTAGTTATTTCCCCAACTAATTCTCTTTGGTATAAAAATAAAAGTCGCTAACTTCCAGTTACACTTTTATTAAATACTTAAAAGTAACTAACACCTAGTTACTTACAGTTTATTCATTATTAATCCCTAAATTATTCAAAATTTAATCAATATTTTTTACACATAGTTTATATATATATGTATGTATAAGCTCTTATTAATGTAAATGATAATAAAATAAAAGAAGATGAACGGTCAGTCATGATTGTGCGCTCGCAATAAAAGGTTAATTTTGAATTTCACGTCCTGACTAAAGCTCAGAAGTGGGATTGAACATTAAGTGTCTTGTGTCTACGCTAATAATTTTTTTTTATTGTGGATCAATACGCTAATATTAGCAAAAGAAATTCAAATATAAAACAAAAAGTAGTACCTACAGAAGACAGAAGCAAAAAAAAGAAATATAATAATTTATGAGAAAGACAGTTTATGAGAAAGATCGAAAAATATACAGAAATTTTGTGAGAAAGGAGATAAAAGAAAGATCGAGAAAAAATATACAGAAATTTTGTGAGAAAGGAGATTAAAAGAAAAGATAAAAATGGAGACAATCGACATGACCAAGTACACACTTGTGCAACTCAAAGGGTGGCTGAACAATCTAGGCCTGCCGACAAGTGGTACAAAAATTACACTTGCCTCAAGAATTAATGCTGTGCCTGTAGAGGAAAGAGGGGTGTATCCAATGTCTGATGCTGATGAGGATACAGGAGGTGAAGAAGAAGTAGAAACTACAGTTAGAGAAATGCAGCTGATGGAAAAAGAATTGGAGATGATGAAGCGTGAGCGTGATTTGTTGATGGTTCATAAGGACCATCAAATAGCATCACAGAATTTGCAGAATTATATTTATAAACTAGAGAATTGGCTTGAGCTTTGGAAAATTAGGGTTAACGAACAGAAATGTATTCATATAACTTTCACATTGCGAAGAGATACCTGCTCGTCCATCAGAATAAATAACCAAATTATTCCGCAACACAATGAAGTCAAATACCTCGGAATCCACCTCGATCGTCGTTTAACCTGGAAGTCTCATATTGACGCAAAACTTACACAGATGAGATTAAAAGCAGTGCAACTTAATTGGCTAATCGGCAGAAATTCTACATTAAAGTTGGATTGTAAACTTTTGTTGTACAATGCAATTCTAAAGCCAATATGGTGTTATGGAATTCAATTATGGGGTACTGCCTCAGCATCCAACATTGAAAAAATTCAAAGAGGTCAAAATAAAATTCTACGTATAATTACTGCAGCTCCATGGTACGTTAAAAATTCTCGAATTCACAAAGATCTAGGCATGCCTTTGGTGAAAGACGAATTTACAAAATACGCCTCAAAATATGTCAGCAAACTTGAACACCATCCAAACCCACTTGCACGAGACATCCTTAACTTTAGTGGCCATGTTCGGTTGAGAAGGAGGGATACCCTTGCTTTAACTCAAACGCAAAACAGATGACTGGATCAGTGGATGTAAATTTTTTTGTAGTATCATAATATTTTGTCTAGCACTGGCTGGACTTATTATTTTCTTTTAGTATTAAGATTCGAAAACTTATTGTCATTTCAATATCTGAAGATTCAATAAATAAATATAATGTATTATAAAAAAAAAAAAAAAAAAAATATTATTTAAAAATAAACGTTGTTATAAACAGGTTTTTTTACGTAAAAATTTTTTATGTAAAAATTTCTTTGATTTGTCAAACACGAAAAAACGCGCATTAAATTATTTTGAATGTACACATAGTGTTGTTGAACTGTTCGGACGTGTTATTTTTAGTGCGGCTGAATTTTCGGTGAAAAAATCGTAATAGGTGAAAAAGTGTAATAGGTCGAAATAAAACAAAAAAGTTAAAAAATAATTCGTAATAGGTAAAAATACCTACGATAAAAAAAAAAAAAAAAAAAATAAAAAACATTAAAAAAATAAAAAACATTAAAAATCGCATAAAAACTGTATGAGTGTTCCTCTCAGATGTAATTCTGAGAAAGAGCTTAGCTCGACTAGAAAATCTTTATGGATCTCTGAGGAAGAATCCTTAAAAAAATCTGTGGAGAATCTTCTCACTACAAGAGCCGTAGAACGGCGCCCTTCCTGTTCGCCCAATATAGTGATTTCATCAGATGATAAAACATCAACATCTTCTACATCAAAAAGCGCAGTCAAACCTAGAAAACAAGTAGGTATGGATAAATACGTCACAGTTCTTAAGCGACAGAGGAGCCCGACATCTGCTCAAATGTCATCAAATTCAAAAGCTCCCAAGACCGTGAGTATTGACAATCCAAATGATCAAAACAGGTTTGCTCTCCTCCAGACGGATGATCCAGAACTTCCTAAAAAGACGTTTAAGCCCCCACGAATTTATCTGAGAGAGCTCACTTCCAGTAAATTGGTACAAGGAATTGTTTCGGTAATAGGTGAAAATATGTTTAGCGTAACCTCAATTAAACATGGAAATATCAGCGAAACCAAAATTCAAGTGAAAAAGGAAGATGATTTTCGAAAATTGTCCAACCAGTTGGAGAGGGAGAGTAGGGATTTCTATACCTACCAGCTGAAAAGCGCAAAAGGACTCCAAGTAGTTCTAAAGGGTATAGACCCAGATGTTGATAAAGACTAGTTTAATGGAAAATGGCTTCAAAATTAAGAGCATAACGAATATTAGAAACCGTGAAAAGATTCCTCAGCCGATGTTCAGGGTGGAATTGGAACCTGGAGATATCGTCTTAAAGAAAAACGAGTCCCATCCCATCTACAATCTGATTTACCTTCTGCATCGGAGAATCACCGTGGAAGAACCGCATAAGCGTCAGGGACCCATCCAGTGTCTTAATTGTCAAGAATTTGGTCACACCAAAGCGTATTGTAAATTGCCGTCAGTTTGTGTTGCGTGTGGGGAACTACATACAACTGCTCAATGTGATAAGTCGAAAACTGACTCAAAAATCAAAAAATGCAGTAACTGCGGAGGTAATCATACCGCAAATTATAGAGGTTGTCCAGTTTACACTCATTTGAAAGGCATAAGGACCAACAAGACGTCAGTATTACCTGATCATCCTCAACAGCCTAATTTTGCATCGAGTAACAATTTTCCTCAATTGTTACGGCCCACTAGTCATGTAAACGTGCCTAGTTCTAGACAAGTTTCTTACGCTAACGTGGTTAAATCTAATATGCCAGGTTTGGAACAGGAACCTAAATCACAATATTACGAGCCTAATATTAACACTCTAGAGACTACTTTGCAGACACTTGTCCAAACTATGAACACTTTTACGACCACTATAATAATAAGCAGATTGATGTTATGATGATTGCTGAAACTCACTTGACGTCGACAGGGTACTTCAAAATTAATGGCTACGTGTTGTACGATACTAAAGATCCCCGCGGAAGAGCTTGTGGAGGTTCGGCAATTCTTATAAAGAACAGAATAAAACATTATCTAGTGAATAACATAAGTGAGGATTACCTCCAAGCAACAAACATTTGCATTGAATTCTGTCAATACAAATTTGTTTTATCATCGATTTATTCTCCGCCTCGATTCTCAATAAAAGAACACCAATACCATAACTTCTTTAATTCCCTTGGAGCTAGATTTTTAGTTGCTGGCGACTTTAACGCCAAACACACATTTTGGGGTTCACGTCTGGTAACCCCAAAGGGTCGCGCACTCTTCAACACCATTGCTCAAATGGGCTTAGATGTACTCTCAAGCGGACATCCCACCTACTGGCCGACGGACCGACGGAAGATTCCCGATGTTATTGACTTTGGAGTAGTGAAAAATATCCCTGTAGAATGGATGTAAGTTGTTGCTTCTTGTTGGAAGAAGTATATCAAACACACACGATTCAATTACAATTGAATACGAAAAATAAAAGACTGGTTTAGATGAACTTCTTTTTGTTTTTTCTCAAAATAACTGTTCTGAAATTAGTTTTTGATATTGATAAATGTTATTTACGGTCCCTGATGTTTTTTTAGGTGTTTATATTTGTAAAAAATTTATTCGAAGTTTTACTTCAAGTCAAATATACAAATTGTTTGAAAACAACCATACACTACAATTCATTTTTTAAAAATTTTCAAATACTCGCAAGAGGAAAAATTCTCAATTAGTGTTTATATTTGTCAAAAACTTCATTCTTTTTTTTTTATTTTAAGCGTTTGTCAATTTGTTTGCTGGGCAAAATCTCTCACCAATACATCTTGATTTTTATTTTTGAACTCCACTGGTGTAAATATACAAGGTGAGTGGAAATCGGCAACACAATACAGAAACAATAGGCATTTTTATTTGTGTAAAATAATGTACTACTGTCAAAAACACTTGAAAAAGTTTACTTTTGACACAAGTAACTTGTAAAGAAACTCTGTCAGCTGGGCTCTTGCGGTTACTTCATAAATTACTACACACATTAGAAAATTTTCGAGTGGCAATATTGAAGAAAATGAATAAAAGTCAATTGAATAAAAGACCAAGTGAACGAAAAGAACAAACATACAAAAAAACTGATAGAAAAGAAACAACTATAGTATAGTGAGTTCATTTAGTTGCATGCAGCGTTACCATTTGTCAAGTTTTCACTTTTTTTTGCAAGTTTTTTGAGATGCCAAAAAGTTTTAAATTTATCGGGTAAAAAATAAATTTTTGAAAAAATATAAACATATAAAAGAAAAGGCTTTAAATTTAAATAAGAAACAAATTTATAAATGTATGTGATATATTTTTAAAGATCTCATGTTTTTGGCTTAAGACGGTTTTAGTAACTTTTTTCAAATCACTATCAAAATTTTATCACTACTAGAATTTTAAATTCTGATTAAAATAAAAAAATTGGGGCGGTCACGCCTATTTTCGAGTGGGTGGGGCTCCAATGTTTGTTATATATTTAGGTTTATCTTGAAAACTATATTTTTTTTATTAGACGATATATATCAATATTAACATCTTGTCTTGAAAATATTGTAATTTATTTACTTACTTATATAGACCTTTTTCCCGGATTTTTTAGGTTTTTTTAAAAAATTTCGGATCAAAAAATAATTTTGCGAAATTTATCAATAGGTAGTCCATATAAATAGGTCATGTTACATATCGTTGGAAAGGTATTTTTGATACCTTTAATTTAATGTATTACAAATTATCAGACACTCAGTAGTATATTTTCAACTTTAAGGGTTCGCCCCCTCGAGAATAGGCGTGACCGCCAACAAATTTTTTTTTTTGCTGTCATCTCCTCTAAAAGCCCTATTTGATGAAATTTTTGTTTCGAGCAAAGTCACTTAAATCGACTTGTTCCATGTTTTTTATTATATGTTGTGTTTGATTTTAAATGGTTTTTATATTTTTAAATAATATTAATTCCAAATACATGTTTGTGTTTTCTTTTAAAATTTTGGTACTTTTGTAGCAAAAATTTTTTTTTTTGGAAACGAAGTTGTTTTTTTTCAGATATAAAAAGTTTTTAAAAAAATATATATGGTAACGCTGGTTGCATACTATGCGATATGAACTGACCTAAATGAACTGAACGATATGAACTAAATGAACTGAACGATATGAACTGAACTAAATGAACTGAACAAAAAGAACAACTAAACTCAGTGTTGCCAGAAAATGAATTGCAAAATACATATGGAAAAAACTAAGTGCTAAAATTTTCTACAGAAGAAAAAATAATTGCTAAATTTTTTCAATGTAACAATACAATTTTTATTTCATATGTTACAAATATAAATTATAGTTTTTTCTAATTTTGTTCAGAACAATTGTTGACTTGTTTTAATAGATTACATTTGATATATTAATTAAAAAATTTTCGTGTTCATTTACTTAACACACCGAAAGAAATTTAGTTGAAATATTAGTAAAAGTTATTTTTTATTTCTCCAAAAATATTTTTTAAAGTACAATAGTAAAAATTTTTTCGAGAAAAATTTTTTTATCAAGCAAATTATGCTAAAAACCATTTAGCATACAGGTATGTGATAAAAATCGAAAGCGAATGAGTTTTTGAAGTCCATTTTAAAGTATTTCTAATCAAATTTTTAACATTTTTATTTTAAGATTCTCTTTAATAGCAAAATATCTTTATATTTTGTGGGATTAAACTGTTTCAATACCGAAATATTACGAAAAAATTAACTTCTAAAACTCACTCGTTTTCGATTTCCATCACTTACCTGTATCAGGTTAAAAATTTCAATGCATATGTAGAAAAAAATGCTAAATCTAGCACTGAAAGTGCTAAAATGACAACACTGACTGAACTAAAGTAAATGAACTGAACAAAAAGAACGAACAACTGAACAGCGTTGCCGTTTTGGTTATTTTTAACTAAAAATGGTTATTTTTTCTTCAATGTGGAGATGCGAACTTTTTTTCATTTTGGTAACTTTATTGGGAATCAAAAATATAAATGTTTTGGTGTCTATTTAATTTGAAAAAATTTGCTTATTTTTTTTGCTTTTTAATATTATTTAAAAATAAACGTTGTTATAAACAGGTTTTTTTACGTAAAAATTTTTTATGTAAAAATTTCTTTGATTTGTCAAACACGAAAAAACGCGCATTAAATTATTTTGAATGTACACATAGTGTTGTTGAACTGTTCGGACGTGTTATTTTTAGTGCGGCTGAATTTTCGGTGAAAAAATCGTAATAGGTGAAAAAGTGTAATAGGTCGAAATAAAACAAAAAAGTTAAAAAATAATTCGTAATAGGTAAAAATACCTACGATAAAAAAATAAAAAACATTAAAAAAATAAAAATAAAAAACATTAAAAATCGCATAAAAACTGTATGAGTGTTCCTCTCAGATGTAATTCTGAGAAAGAGCTTAGCTCGACTAGAAAATCTTTATGGATCTCTGAGGAAGAATCCTTAAAAAAATCTGTGGAGAATCTTCTCACTACAAGAGCCGTAGAACGGCGCCCTTCCTGTTCGCCCAATATAGTGATTTCATCAGATGATAAAACATCAACATCTTCTACATCAAAAAGCGCAGTCAAACCTAGAAAACAAGTAGGTATGGATAAATACGTCACAGTTCTTAAGCGACAGAGGAGCCCGACATCTGCTCAAATGTCATCAAATTCAAAAGCTCCCAAGACCGTGAGTATTGACAATCCAAATGATCAAAACAGGTTTGCTCTCCTCCAGACGGATGATCCAGAACTTCCTAAAAAGACGTTTAAGCCCCCACGAATTTATCTGAGAGAGCTCACTTCCAGTAAATTGGTACAAGGAATTGTTTCGGTAATAGGTGAAAATATGTTTAGCGTAACCTCAATTAAACATGGAAATATCAGCGAAACCAAAATTCAAGTGAAAAAGGAAGATGATTTTCGAAAATTGTCCAATCAGTTGGAGAGGGAGAGTAGGGATTTCTATACCTACCAGCTGAAAAGCGCAAAAGGACTCCAAGTAGTTCTAAAGGGTATAGACCCAGATGTTGATAAAGACTAGTTTAATGGAAAATGGCTTCAAAATTAAGAGCATAACGAATATTAGAAACCGTGAAAAGATTCCTCAGCCGATGTTCAGGGTGGAATTGGAACCTGGAGATATCGTCTTAAAGAAAAACGAGTCCCATCCCATCTACAATCTGATTTACCTTCTGCATCGGAGAATCACCGTGGAAGAACCGCATAAGCGTCAGGGACCCATCCAGTGTCTTAATTGTCAAGAATTTGGTCACACCAAAGCGTATTGTAAATTGCCGTCAGTTTGTGTTGCGTGTGGGGAACTACATACAACTGCTCAATGTGATAAGTCGAAAACTGACTCAAAAATCAAAAAATGCAGTAACTGCGGAGGTAATCATACCGCAAATTATAGAGGTTGTCCAGTTTACACTCATTTGAAAGGCATAAGGACCAACAAGACGTCAGTATTACCTGATCATCCTCAACAGCCTAATTTTGCATCGAGTAACAATTTTCCTCAATTGTTACGGCCCACTAGTCATGTAAACGTGCCTAGTTCTAGACAAGTTTCTTACGCTAACGTGGTTAAATCTAATATGCCAGGTTTGGAACAGGAACCTAAATCACAATATTACGAGCCTAATATTAACACTCTAGAGACTACTTTGCAGACACTTGTCCAAACTATGAACACTTTTACGACCACTATAATAATAAGCAGATTGATGTTATGATGATTGCTGAAACTCACTTGACGTCGACAGGGTACTTCAAAATTAATGGCTACGTGTTGTACGATACTAAAGATCCCCGCGGAAGAGCTTGTGGAGGTTCGGCAATTCTTATAAAGAACAGAATAAAACATTATCTAGTGAATAACATAAGTGAGGATTACCTCCAAGCAACAAACATTTGCATTGAATTCTGTCAATACAAATTTGTTTTATCATCGATTTATTCTCCGCCTCGATTCTCAATAAAAGAACACCAATACCATAACTTCTTTAATTCCCTTGGAGCTAGATTTTTAGTTGCTGGCGACTTTAACGCCAAACACACATTTTGGGGTTCACGTCTGGTAACCCCAAAGGGTCGCGCACTCTTCAACACCATTGCTCAAATGGGCTTAGATGTACTCTCAAGCGGACATCCCACCTACTGGCCGACGGACCGACGGAAGATTCCCGATGTTATTGACTTTGGAGTAGTGAAAAATATCCCTGTAGAATGGATGTAAGTTGTTGCTTCTTGTTGGAAGAAGTATATCAAACACACACGATTCAATTACAATTGAATACGAAAAATAAAAGACTGGTTTAGATGAACTTCTTTTTGTTTTTTCTCAAAATAACTGTTCTGAAATTAGTTTTTGATATTGATAAATGTTATTTACGGTCCCTGATGTTTTTTTAGGTGTTTATATTTGTAAAAAATTTATTCGAAGTTTTACTTCAAGTCAAATATACAAATTGTTTGAAAACAACACTACAATTCATTTTTTAAAAATTTTCAAATACTCGCAAGAGGAAAAATTCTCAATTAGTGTTTATATTTGTCAAAAACTTCATTCTTTTTTTTTTTATTTTAAGCGTTTGTCAATTTGTTTGCTGGGCAAAATCTCTCACCAATACATCTTGATTTTTATTTTTGAACTCCACTGGTGTAAATATACAAGGTGAGTGGAAATCGGCAACACAATACAGAAACAATAGGCATTTTTATTTGTGTAAAATAATGTACTACTGTCAAAAACACTTGAAAAAGTTTACTTTTGACACAAGTAACTTGTAAAGAAACTCTGTCAGCTGGGCTCTTGCGGTTACTTCTAAATTACTACACACATTAGAAAATTTTCGAGTGGCAATATTGAAGAAAATGAATAAAAGTCAATTGAATAAAAGACCAAGTGAACGAAAAGAACAAACATACAAAAAAACTGATAGAAAAGAAACAACTATAGTATAGTGAGTTCATTTAGTTGCATGCAGCGTTACCATTTGTCAAGTTTTCACTTTTTTTTGCAAGTTTTTTGAGATGCCAAAAAGTTTTAAATTTATCGGGTAAAAAATAAATTTTTGAAAAAATATAAACATATAAAAGAAAAGGCTTTAAATTTAAATAAGAAACAAATTTATAAATGTATGTGATATATTTTTAAAGATCTCATGTTTTTGGCTTAAGACGGTTTTAGTAACTTTTTTCAAATCACTATCAAAATTTTATCACTACTAGAATTTTAAATTCTGATTAAAATAAAAAAATTGGGGCGGTCACGCCTATTTTCGAGTGGGTGGGGCTCCAAAGTTTGTTATATATTTAGGTTTATCTTGAAAACTATATTTTTTTTATTAGACGATATATATCAATATTAACATCTTGTCTTGAAAATATTGTAATTTATTTACTTACTTATATAGACCTTTTTCCCGGATTTTTTAGGTTTTTTTTAAAAAATTTCGGATCAAAAAATAATTTTGCGAAATTTATCAATAGGTAGTCCATATAAATAGGTCATGTTACATATCGTTGGAAAGGTATTTTTGATACCTTTAATTTAATGTATTACAAATTATCAGACACTCAGTAGTATATTTTCAACTTTAAGGGTTCGCCCCCTCGAGAATAGGCGTGACCGCCAACAAATTTTTTTTTTGCTGTCATCTCCTCTAAAAGCCCTATTTGATGAAATTTTTGTTTCGAGCAAAGTCACTTAAATCGACTTGTTCCATGTTTTTTATTATATGTTGTGTTTGATTTTAAATGGTTTTTATATTTTTAAATAATATTAATTCCAAATACATGTTTGTGTTTTCTTTTAAAATTTTGGTACTTTTGTAGCCAAAATTTTTTTTTTGGAAACGAAGTTGTTTTTTTTCAGATATAAAAAGTTTTTAAAAAAATATATATGGTAACGCTGGTTGCATACTATGCGATATGAACTGACCTAAATGAACTGAACGATATGAACTAAATGAACTGAACGATATGAACTGAACTAAATGAACTGAACGATATGAACTGACCTAAATGAACTGAACTAAATGAACTGAACAAAAAGAACAACTAAACTCAGTGTTGCCAGAAAATGAATTGCAAAATACATATGGAAAAAACTAAGTGCTAAAATTTTCTACAGAAGAAAAAATAATTGCTAAATTTTTTCAATGTAACAATACAATTTTTATTTCATATGTTACAAATATAAATTATAGTTTTTTCTAATTTTGTTCAGAACAATTGTTGACTTGTTTTAATAGATTACATTTGATATATTAATTAAAAAATTTTCGTGTTCATTTACTTAACACACCGAAAGAAATTTAGTTAAAATATTAGTAAAAGTTATTTTTTATTTCTCCAAAAATATTTTTTAAAGTACAATAGTAAAAATTTTTTCGAGAAAAATTTTTTTATCAAGCAAATTATGCTAAAAACCATTTAGCATACAGGTATGTGATAAAAATCGAAAGCGAATGAGTTTTTGAAGTCCATTTTAAAGTATTTCTAATCAAATTTTTAACATTTTTATTTTAAGATTCTCTTTAATAGCAAAATATCTTTATATTTTGTGGGATTAAACTGTTTCAATACCGAAATATTACGAAAAAATTAACTTCTAAAACTCACTCGTTTTCGATTTCCATCACTTACCTGTATCAGGTTAAAAATTTCAATGCATATGTAGAAAAAAATGCTAAATCTAGCACTGAAAGTGCTAAAATGACAACACTGACTGAACTAAAGTAAATGAACTGAACAAAAAGAACGAACAACTGAACAGCGTTGCCGTTTTGGTTATTTTTAACTAAAAATGGTTATTTTTTCTTCAATGTGGAGATGCGAACTTTTTTTCATTTTGGTAACTTTATTGGGAATCAAAAATATAAATGTTTTGGTGTCTATTTAATTTGAAAAAATTTGCTTATTTTTTTTGCTTTTTAATATTATTTAAAAATAAACGTTGTTATAAACAGGTTTTTTTACGTAAAAATTTTTTATGTAAAAATTTCTTTGATTTGTCAAACACGAAAAAACGCGCATTAAATTATTTTGAATGTACACATAGTGTTGTTGAACTGTTCGGACGTGTTATTTTTAGTGCGGCTGAATTTTCGGTGAAAAAATCGTAATAGGTGAAAAAGTGTAATAGGTCGAAATAAAACAAAAAAGTTAAAAAATAATTCGTAATAGGTAAAAATACCTACGATAAAAAAAAAAAAATAAAAAACATTAAAAAAATAAAAATAAAAAACATTAAAAATCGCATAAAAACTGTATGAGTGTTCCTCTCAGATGTAATTCTGAGAAAGAGCTTAGCTCGACTAGAAAATCTTTATGGATCTCTGAGGAAGAATCCTTAAAAAAATCTGTGGAGAATCTTCTCACTACAAGAGCCGTAGAACGGCGCCCTTCCTGTTCGCCCAATATAGTGATTTCATCAGATGATAAAACATCAACATCTTCTACATCAAAAAGCGCAGTCAAACCTAGAAAACAAGTAGGTATGGATAAATACGTCACAGTTCTTAAGCGACAGAGGAGCCCGACATCTGCTCAAATGTCATCAAATTCAAAAGCTCCCAAGACCGTGAGTATTGACAATCCAAATGATCAAAACAGGTTTGCTCTCCTCCAGACGGATGATCCAGAACTTCCTAAAAAGACGTTTAAGCCCCCACGAATTTATCTGAGAGAGCTCACTTCCAGTAAATTGGTACAAGGAATTGTTTCGGTAATAGGTGAAAATATGTTTAGCGTAACCTCAATTAAACATGGAAATATCAGCGAAACCAAAATTCAAGTGAAAAAGGAAGATGATTTTCGAAAATTGTCCAACCAGTTGGAGAGGGAGAGTAGGGATTTCTATACCTACCAGCTGAAAAGCGCAAAAGGACTCCAAGTAGTTCTAAAGGGTATAGACCCAGATGTTGATAAAGACTAGTTTAATGGAAAATGGCTTCAAAATTAAGAGCATAACGAATATTAGAAACCGTGAAAAGATTCCTCAGCCGATGTTCAGGGTGGAATTGGAACCTGGAGATATCGTCTTAAAGAAAAACGAGTCCCATCCCATCTACAATCTGATTTACCTTCTGCATCGGAGAATCACCGTGGAAGAACCGCATAAGCGTCAGGGACCCATCCAGTGTCTTAATTGTCAAGAATTTGGTCACACCAAAGCGTATTGTAAATTGCCGTCAGTTTGTGTTGCGTGTGGGGAACTACATACAACTGCTCAATGTGATAAGTCGAAAACTGACTCAAAAATCAAAAAATGCAGTAACTGCGGAGGTAATCATACCGCAAATTATAGAGGTTGTCCAGTTTACACTCATTTGAAAGGCATAAGGACCAACAAGACGTCAGTATTACCTGATCATCCTCAACAGCCTAATTTTGCATCGAGTAACAATTTTCCTCAATTGTTACGGCCCACTAGTCATGTAAACGTGCCTAGTTCTAGACAAGTTTCTTACGCTAACGTGGTTAAATCTAATATGCCAGGTTTGGAACAGGAACCTAAATCACAATATTACGAGCCTAATATTAACACTCTAGAGACTACTTTGCAGACACTTGTCCAAACTATGAACACTTTTACGACCACTGTAATAATAAGCAGATTGATGTTATGATGATTGCTGAAACTCACTTGACGTCGACAGGGTACTTCAAAATTAATGGCTACGTGTTGTACGATACTAAAGATCCCCGCGGAAGAGCTTGTGGAGGTTCGGCAATTCTTATAAAGAACAGAATAAAACATTATCTAGTGAATAACATAAGTGAGGATTACCTCCAAGCAACAAACATTTGCATTGAATTCTGTCAATACAAATTTGTTTTATCATCGATTTATTCTCCGCCTCGATTCTCAATAAAAGAACACCAATACCATAACTTCTTTAATTCCCTTGGAGCTAGATTTTTAGTTGCTGGCGACTTTAACGCCAAACACACATTTTGGGGTTCACGTCTGGTAACCCCAAAGGGTCGCGCACTCTTCAACACCATTGCTCAAATGGGCTTAGATGTACTCTCAAGCGGACATCCCACCTACTGGCCGACGGACCGACGGAAGATTCCCGATGTTATTGACTTTGGAGTAGTGAAAAATATCCCTGTAGAATGGATGTAAGTGGATCCATCATTAGACTTGTCCTCAGATCACTCTCCTACTATCATTTCAATGCATTTCCCTCAAGTGTGTGGCTCCCCATTTAGAAACATGACTAAGACCCGAGTAAGCTGGATAAAATACAAAAAGTATTTAAGTTCTCATTGCACGGAAAATATTGTGTTGAGAACTACCGACGATATCGATGAGTCGATTGGCAACTTTACCGAGGACCTTCGACGAGCTGTGCATCACGCTTCCACTTATCACGTTGAATGTAGAAATAGGACAAACAGAACTTATTTATCTGAACTCGAACATCTCCTATCCGGAAAAAGAAGAATGAGAAGAGAGTGGCAACTTCACAGGTCTCCTGAACTGAAAGCTAGGCTACGGGTATGCAGAGATATACTAAGACATTTCTTAGAAACCCAAAGAACGGCTTCACTTAGATCTTACTTGGAGGGTCTTGATAGTACCCCACAATCTGACTACTCGTTATGGAGGGCGGCAAGAGGTTTAAAAAGAGCAGTGAGAGGAAAACCTCCTTTGCGAAATCCGACTGGTGACAGGGCTAGAAACGATTCCGAGAAAGGGACATTATTTGTTAACCATTTAAGAAATGTGTTTACTAAAAACAACTCAAATAACGTATCTGATTTGCCACCACTCGTTATTAGACCTCCTGTACCTCTAAGACTAAACTTTGGTGATGTCCAAAGCGCTAGTGGTACTCTGAACCTTAGAAAGGCTCCAGGTATGGATAAAATCAGCAATAAAATGCTTGTGGAGTTACCTCGTGTAGCTAGAAGAATTATCCTCTTTATCTTCAACGCTATTTTACGCCTAGAATACTATCCTGCAGATTGGAAGGTGTCTATGATCACTATGATTCCTAAGCCAGGGAAGGATCACACCAAAGTAGAGTCATATAGGCCAATTAGCCTACTGCCGACAATTTCTAAACTGTTCGAACAATTGTTAATGACTAAGTTGATTCCAATTCTGAACGACACTGAATGCATTCCTAATCATCAATTCGGCTGCAGAGCTAAACACAGCACCATCGAACAAACACACAGATTGGTAAATGTGATAAGAGGGTCGTTTGAAGACAAAAAATACTGCTCTGCCCTTTTCATTGATGTGTCCCAAGCGTTCGACAAAGTCTGGCATGAAGGTTTAACTCTGCCTGCTAACACCCATAAACTTATGGAAAGCTATTTATACGGTCGCAAATTTAAAATCAAAGAAGGCAATTTTTTAAGCCCCGCTCAGCCAATTGAAACAGGTGTGCCACAGGGTAGCATACTGGGTCCTACTTTATATTTGATTTATGCCTCCGACATTCCGTCAGACCCCAAAATCCACACGTCAACTTTTGCTGACGATACAGCCTTTATTAGCGTTCATAAGGACCATCAAATAGCATCACAGAATTTGCAGAATTATGTTTATAAACTAGAGAATTGGCTTGAGCTTTGAAAAATCAGGGTTAACGAACAGAAATGTATTCATATAACTTTCACATTGCGAAAAGATACCTGCTCGTCCATCAGAATAAATAACCAAATTATTCCGCAACCTGGAAATCTCATATTGACGCAAAACTTACACAGATGAGATTAAAAGCAGTGCAACTTAATTGGCTAATCGGCAGAAATTCTACATTAAAGTTGGATTGTAAACTTTTGTTGTACAATGCAATTCTAAAGCCAATATGGTGTTATGGAATTCAATTATGGGGTACTGCCTCAGCATCCAACATTGAAAAAATTCAAAGGGGTCAAAATAAAATTCTACGTATAATTACTGCAGCTCCATGGTACGTTAAAAATTCTCGAATTCACAAAGATCTAGGCATTCCTTTGGTGAAAGACGAATTTACAAAATACGACTCAAAATATGTCAGCAAACTTGAACACCATCCAAACCCACTTGCACGAGACATACTTAACTTTAGTGGCCATGTTCGGTTGAGAAGGAGGGATACCCTTGCTTTAACTCAAACGCAAAACAGATGACTGGATCAGTGGATGTAAATTTTTTTTTAGTATCATAATATTTTGTCTAGCACTGGCTGGACTTATTATTTTCTTTTAGTATTAAGATTCGAAAACTTATTGTCATTTCAATATCTGAAGATTCAATAAATAAATATAATGTATTATAAAAAAAAAAAAAATTTGTTGTTAAGGGAGAATGGTCTGCTGAAAAGAGCTGCTGAGCTGGAAGCACGAAACTCAATAGCGCCTGGATGTAACGAAAATGTGGTACAAAATAAAGCCGATGGCGTCTCGTTTGGTGTTTTACGGGAATTTTT
The DNA here is from genome assembly GCA_950370525.1 of Bellardia bayeri. Lineage (NCBI taxonomy): Eukaryota > Metazoa > Arthropoda > Insecta > Diptera > Calliphoridae > Bellardia > Bellardia bayeri. The sequence continues at coordinate 54,960,165 of OX493264.1, read as the reverse complement.
GCCCGACTTCGATGGAAACAGCAATTTTGACCTATGGGCTGTTCAGCTAAAAAGTGTTGGCGGAGCGTACGGCGTCGACGACAACATGTTGCGTGCTCTATTGATAAGTAAATTGAACGGTAAGTCACTTGCTTGGCTGCAGTCCACATCCAGTTATGCAACAGAAACTACCGACAACCTACTGGGTCAAATGAAAGAGTTATTTGGCACAAAAGAAGGCAAACTGTTGCTACGTCGTAATTTTGAAGATCGCAAATGGAAGTATGGTGAAACTTTCACGGAATACTACAACGAAAAAATAATTCTCGGGAATCAAATAAAATTAGACGACGACGAGCTCGTCGACTACTTGATAGAGGGAATTCCTGATGTCCAGTTACGCAAAATTTCACCAACAAAACGCAGCTACAAGTAGCATTCGCAAAAATCGAATCGGAACGAAGACATTAGCCAAGTCAAGCAACACAACCAACATCAGATGCTACAATTACAATTTTCTTGGTCATTATGCAGCTGATTGTAAAAAAGCCAGACGTGAGCCAGGTACGTGTTACGGTTGCGGTGGCTCTCAACACCTCATTGCCAGCTGTCCGAAAAGAAGAGATGCGGCTATACATATGGTGGATGGAGAAGATTATGTACGATACTTTAAGATATTTATAAATAGTTATGATAAAATTTTATCTTAACCCTTAGAATGCCTAATAGACTCTGGGAGCCCGATCAGTTTTGTGAAAAAATCTTTGTTACCTAAGGAATTGAAATTTAATTAATTTTTGCATTGTTTTTACGGAATTAATAAAAGTGAATTAAAAGTCCTTGGGACTATTTTATGTTTTCTAATGATAAACGGAAATAAATTTTGTTTTGAATTGTGTGTGGTACCAGATGAGTCTAAGGGTGTTCGGGCTGTCTTAGGAAGAGATTTTATGAAGACTTGTGGATTTAAGTTGGTGAGTGAAATGGAGGATAATAATGATCAGAGTATCGAAAATATAGAATCAGAGGACTTGGAATTTATTAGGTCTGTTATGGCAATAGAATATCTGGCCGATGGGACGAAGTATGCAATAGGCGACAGTGTGACTTATGCGGATAGGCAAACATTTGGCAGGATTTTTGATAGTTGTTACATAAAACCGGCGCGACCAAATGAACTAGTAGTTAGGAGTGAGATGAGGCTGATTTTGGAGGATATGAGGCCCTTCAACTGTCCTCCAAGAAGACTCTCGTATTCTTAAAAGATTGAATTGCAAAAGCTGTTAGACGAATATTTATCTAAGGGATATATACGTGCTACCGAGTCGGAATTCACTTCACCAATAGTTTTAGTCAGAAAGAAAACAGGGGAACTGAGAATGTGCATAGACTATCGCAGGCTTAATAAGGTCACGGCTAAGGACAACTATCCGATTCCATTGATCGATGACTTACTGGACAGATTGGCAGGTAAGACAATTTTCACGAAACTCGATTTGAATGATGGATTTTTTCATGTATACATGGACAAGGACGCTGTGAAATATACTTCATTTATCACTCCGTTAGACCAATATGAATTTCTCAGAATGCCGTTTGGACTGAGAAATGCCCCGTCAGTTTTCCAACGTTTTGTAAATAAGGTTTTCGCAGATATGGTATGGAACGACCAAGTTATAATATACCTTGACGACATAATGATAGCGACAGATAATTTTGAGGAACATTTTAGACTATTGAGGGAAGTTTTAAGGCGTCTTGTGGAAAATAGACTTGAGCTTAGATTGGATAAGTGCGTATTTTTACAGTCGGAGGTTAAATATCTAGGATACACGATAAATGGTGAGGGAATAAGGGCAGATGACAAAGGTTTGAGGGCGATCGAGGATTTTCCGGTTCCAGATAAGGCACACTCGGTGCAGAGCTTCTTAGGTCTCTGTTCATATTTTCGCAGGTTCATAAAGGATTTCTCCATTTTGGCAAACCCCCTGTATGAACTAACTAGGAAGACTTAAAAGTTTGAATTCGGTGCTGAGCACCTTGAATGTTTTGAGTTACTTAAACGGAAGCTGGTGGAAGCTCCAATATTGGCACTTTACGACCCAAGGGATGTGACCGAAGTCCATTGCGATGCTAGTTCCTTGGGGTTGGGGGCTATCCTTATGCAGAAGAAACAGGATGGTAAAATGCACCCGATTTTTTATTTTTCTAGACGGACTACGGAGACCATTGTGACCATTGTGAGTGCGTTGAAACGTTTTAGGGTTTACCTACAGGGTAGACAGTTTAAAATAGTGACGGACTGCAATTCTTTGACCTTGACAAACAAAAAGGAATTGAACCCTAGAATTGCCAGATGGGCTTTAGAACTACAGAACTACGATTATACGCTGGAGCATCGGCCTGGTACAAGGATGCAACATGTCGACGCTTTAAGTCGTAGTAACATTTTGGTTTTAGAGACAAATACTTTGGAGAAAAATTTGATAATCTGTCAGGGGAAGGATAAAAATTTATCAGGGCTAAGGGAGTCGTTACAAAAGTCAGAGGATAAATTTTACGAGATGAGGAATGGGGTAATCTATAGGAAAAAGGACGGTAACGTATTGTTTTGCATGCCCAGCGATATGGAGAGCCATGTCATGTTCAAATATCATGACGAAATGGGACACGTTGGGGTGGACAAGATGACTGATCTAATGGGTAAAACGTATTGGTTTCCGGGGATGCGCACGAAGGCTAGGAAACACGTTAGCAATTGCCTAAGGTGCATTGCTTTTTCAGCGAATGTTGGTCGTGAAGAAGGGTTTCTCCACAACATTCCGAAGACAAATTTACCGTTTGATATTATACATATCGACCATTATGGACGGTAGATAATAGTAGGTCAAGAAAATATTTGTTAGTTATAATCGATGCATCTACCAAATTCGTAAGATTATACCCAACCAAAACCACGAACACAAGGGAGGTTATTTCTTCTCTGGGGGATTTCTTCAGGTCGTACAGTCATCCAAGGTGCATAGTATCGGATAGGGGAAGTGCTTTTACGTCAGGTGATTTCATGGTTTTTCTGGAGGAAAATAACATTATACATATCAATGTAGCTACCGCCTCTACACAGGCGAACGGACAGGTGGAAAGGGTTAACAGGAACCTAAGACCAATGATCGCGAAACTGTGCTATTTGGAAAAAGGCCTTCATTGGAATAATGTGATAAAGACCATCGAATTTTCTATTAATAATACCAGACATAGATCAATTAACGAGTACCCGAGTAGAATGTTCTTTGGGGTGACACAGAGGGGCTAAATTCTGGATACACTAAGGGAGAATTTAATTGACTTTGAACAGGGAAAAGGACAGAAAGCGGATTTGACTATGATCAGGGAAAACGCTTGTAGGGCACAGGAAAAGTTACAGCCATATAACAAGAATTATGTAGATCTGAAGAGGAAACCACCGACTAAATATGAAAAGGGCGACTATTTTATGATGAAAAATTTCGATTCGCAGGCAGGGGCATTGAAGAAACTGATACCTAAGTTTAAAGGCCCTTATCAGATCTCTAAAGTGTTACGAAATGATAGATATGTGTTGGAGGATGTTGAAGGGTTTCAACAGTCACGCACCCCCTACAGTGGTGTCTGGGCTGTAGGTAATCTGAGGCCTTGGTTCAATCCTCGCGAAGGTTTTTAATTAAATTTTATTAAATTCAAGATCAGGGGATCTTATTGTCAGGATGGACGAGTTGTAGTAGTATTTCCATTTTGGATTGCCCGTTTTACTACAATGACGCTGTATTATTAACGGTTGGTACATTCCACCAGCATTTGTTTGAATAGATGTATGTATGTATACATACATTCACTTTCATGGACACATCTACTTTACTTTAACTAACTGTTGTCATTTATAAACCTTTTCATTGTTGTCGTTGTTGAGAACACAATTATTACTCACTCTCTCAAACAGACTGTTTTTATGTGGATCACATTTGCTTCTATCTCTCTCTCTCAGACATGCTGTTTTTATATTTGTTACACATAGTTTTTATATATGCATAAGCTCTTATAATTGTAAATAATAATACTCTATATTTAAGTGGATCACATTTGCTTTTCTCTCTCTTGAACATAATGTTTTTATATTTGTTACACATAGTTTTTATATATATGTATGTATAAGCTCTTATGAATGTAAATGATAATAAAATAAAAGAAGATGAACGGTCAGTTATGATTGTGCGCTCGAAATAAAAGGTTAATTTTGAATTTAACGTCCTGACTAAAGTATCAACATACATACCTACATATACACAGAAGTAATCTCCAATTACAAATTAAAAAAATGTAACTAATCATAACAAAGCTCACACAAATTTTTATTTGAAAAGAAATAATAAACCACCCCATCTCTTTATTTATTTCTTTTCTCAACCACCAACAATTATAATCTCTTACGAGGGGTTATAATTATAATTTTCTACATACTACAAACTACATACCGTGCAGTTTCGAGACAAAAAGGGCAATTATTTAATATTTCTGTTGATCCCTCATACACAGAAATACATGGTTTTTGTTTACATAAAAGAAACAATGTTGCATACCTAAGGGCAATAAAAACTACAATTTTCTTCTAAATCGCGGCATTGTCACCACTTGCTAATTGTCAAAATTTTCAAACGAAATAATTGATATTGCTCAACAAATTTCGCAAATTTGAACAGAGTGCCATGCTTAAGGTAAAAGAAATTATTTTGAAAAACTTAAAGTGCACATATGCGATTTCTTTTAATTCATTAGTACATAGTTCCAATTATGCGTGATTTCTGTAATTGAACAAACTGTTCAATTAAACGGGATTCTTGTAATCGAACGAATTGTTCAATTAAGCGGGTATCGGCAAATTGGTTCCCCGGTTAATTGAACAAAAAGTTGTGGAAATTTTGATGTGCAATTAACCGAAAAACTGTATTAAGAATAGTCCGGTCATAAAACCACTTAGCCACAAAGAACATATGACATCTTTAACCAAACCCAATACGAATGAGGTTACGAAGTGTGCAAATAAGAATGAAATATTCCCAGTAATAAAACTACCACAAAATAAAAATCAACTTTCAAATCATTCACCTGATGAACAGAAGATAATTCTAACTGTACTGCTACTGACAAAGATGAGAATACAAATACGTCAAGTTTAAGTCTGTCAGTTGTTTCATCAATTTCCAACAATAACACCAACAATTTATCAGACTGTAGCCCGAAACTCGAAACTTTAAGTTCAACAAACATAGATGAAAATTTTGCTTCAGAGTATATTCCTGATCCTATATCGCGAACCAATATAGATAATTTTGAAAAATCTGTGGAGAAAATCGTTATTCTGAAAAATATTTTAATAGCAAAAGAATTAGATGTCAAAAATGCTGCGACAGAAATTAATGATAGTCAGATAACTAATACAATTAAAAATAAAGACTCGCTTGATTTTACGGAAGAGTTTTCAAGTTGCCAATTCATACAACCAATCGTTATTACAAATATTCAGTATAACCCAGTTATAAAACCACTTAGGAACAAGGAACTGACATCTTTAATCAAACACAATACGAATGAGCTTAAAGAGTGTGCAAATAAAATATTTCCAGAAATAAAACTCCCTCAAAGTAAAAATAAAATTTCAAAACGTTTACCGGATGAATCTTCTTTTTTTTAATTCTGACTGTACTATACTGACAATTTTCAACTTGAGAATTGAAATACATCAATTCTGTTACATATTTCATCAATTTCCAACAATGACACTATAAATTTATCAGAATGTAGCGCGAAACTCGAAAGTTTTAAAACTCTAAGTTCAACACATATAGATGAAAATTCTGCTTCAAAGTATATTCCTGACTCTATATCGAGAGCAAGTATTGATAATTTTAAAAACGATAAAAGCTTTAATAATAAATCTGCGAATGATGAAGTGATGATGGAGGAAGTCGTTGTTCCATATTCTAACACAAAATTAAAAAAACATTTCTGCGTTTTCTGTAAAACACTGCAATGTAAAATTGCTAGGCACTTGTGTTTAAAACATAAAAACGAAGCGGAAGTTAAAAGAGCTTTAGTTTTTCCTAAAAAAAATAAAGAACGTGTAAATATAATAAATAAACTACGAAAAGTAGGGGATTTTATACATAACACTTCTGCAAATTATATTACAGGCGTCTTAATTGTATGCAGACAGCAACAGAAGAGATGTAAAAATAATGTTGACGGCTATGTCAGTTGCAAGAAATGCAAAGCCTTTTTTTCTAAAAGAACTCTTCGAATTCATTTATCAAAATGCATTGGGTCTAAAAAGCCACGTACTAATTTAATTGAAAGCCGAAAATTAATGTGTTATGTGCATTCAGTAGCAAATAATACGTTAAAAAATAAAATATTTCCAGTCCTGAGAAACGATAAAGTAACAAAGGCTGTCAGGTATGACGAACTAATCATAAAATTTTTAAACAAATTAACTGAAAAATATTCCTTGGAACATCAGCATGATATGATTCGGGCCAATATTAGGTTGCTTGGTCGTTTTATATTAGAACTGAAAAAAATAGACCCAGATGTAAATGAATTGAAAGATATTTTTAAACCTAATTTGTTTGATAAGTGCATCAAAGCACTTCGAATTGTTGCTCATTGGGATTAAACTTTAATGTGGTTTAAAACTCCTGCAGTAGCGCAAAATTTAACAGCGCTTATAAAAAAGTGTGGTAAAAAGCAGAGAGCAGAACTTATTAAACAAGAACGTGAAGACATGAAAGTGGAACTAGAAAACTTTCTTTTACTATGGGAAGAAGAGATTCCAACATTAATAAATAAGAAGGCAGTTGAAGACCAAACTAGTAAAAAACTAATAAAAAAAACGTGGTATTACCTTCAAAATAAGACCTAAAAATATTGTACTCTTTTTTAATGGAAAATATTATTAAAGCCATTGCAAAACTTTCGAACAAATTTCGTATGTCAAGCATAACATGCGTTTCTAAATTGTTATTGGCTGCTGTAGGGGATGATGATGAAGTGGAAGGTGATAACATAGAAGACAATATTGATAATCCAGAAAACAATATTGATGAGTTAGAAGATACCGAAGGAAATTCTAAATCAAAAGACTCTTTGTTTGAAAACAGCAAAAATTCAAGTTCATCGTCAAACAGAAAACGTGGAAGTAGTGAGTATTAGAATTAACTTGAACATGTACTTTGAAGTTTTCGACACCATTGACTGAAATTTATAGATGTTTCATTATTTTGCAGTGATTTTTTATTTAGCTAATTTCATAATGTTTTATTATGATAATTACTTTTATTCTATTTAAAATTTTTATGTTTTAATTAGCTTCTCCATTTGGGAAAACAAAGCGATGCAAATGGAGTAACGATGAAATGGAAGCAGTATATAAAGTATTTGGAAATCTGCATAAATTAAAAAAACTTCCGTCTCTAGCAGAATGTCTCAAAGCGATTCGCCAATATCCGGTTTTAAACAAGAGGACAATAAAGTATTTTGATAATTTGGTTTTATTTTTAGAAGTATTTTTGACTCCTTTTGTTCTCCTAACAATGAATTGTATTTTTGAAAAATAAAGTTTAAATTATAAACAAAGTAAAACAAAATGTCTTCATAAAATCTGCTATAATCAATTTTAAAGTCCTTTATGTAGTAATCAGTAAAAGTCCTTTCCATTAGGCAATTTAGTTGATCATGTCTATTGCTCAATAATAAAACAATATGCAAAATTTTTTTCTCCTTAACCCGGCAAGATCAAGCATCTAGAAACACAAGAGACTTGCGCAATTAAATTGCATAATGTGAAAGAGCTCTAGAAATACATATACATATATATTGAAATATTCACACCATTTGTAAAAACTTCCTAAACGTGCTAATAATATAAACTAGAAGTTTATTAAAAATTTTTATAATTTTATAAAAATAAAAGCTTACTTTATTTAGTTGAGCTTGAGATCACTTTTTTATAAAAAACTTTATATTTTTATTTATTTTCTATATTTTGCTACTCTTTGTGTAGCATCTTCAAGAATTTTTTTTTAACAATTTAAATATAACAACAAAGTGTTTTTGCAATAAATCAATAAAAGTAGTACAACTGAAAAATTTTAAATATTAGACAAACAAAAAATATTACAACAATATTTAATTTTTTTAAACTTATAAGATAGAAACGACATTGTAGTGTGCACTTATAATTGTACAACAAAACCCACTGCCACCCATACAAGCTGTTTGGTGTAAGTTACAAACATTGCCTTACTTAATTTTGCTGACACAAAACACAGCAACCAAAACAAAGCAATCGACTAATTGGGTCAACCAATTATGTTGTGATTGCATTAAGTGAGTAGAAGAGTATTTGTGATCTTTCTTCTCTTTTGGCTCACTGCACTAAACGGCATGTAAATGAGAATGAAGTAGTTAATGTAAGTTATAGAATAAGTTATTGAGTGGGTTATAGAAACCACTCAATCTTTAGTTTGTAAATTTTAGATATAAGATAGAAACTTTTGGAATAAAGAATTAATTATTAATCTAGACTCAAAACAAAAACGGCTTATTAATTAATTAAGAAGACCAAACTTATTATATGGCGATCCTGCCTTTCTTGATCCTGCATTCTTACCGTACTGATGATGAAGAGATCCTGCCAACGTTCCTGAACATAGCGCCGCATTAAGTAAGAAAATAATAATAATAAAAAAAAAATTTGACCAGAAAGTGCATGGGCATGTCTGGCAAATCAATATAGAAAAATAGTAATAAATAAATAAAAACAAAAAACCAGAAAGTGCATGGGCATGTCTGGAAATAAACAATAAATAATTTTTGAAAGTGCTAAAGCACATCTAGCATATCAAAAATTAACACAGAAAGTGCAGTTGCACATCTGTAATAATACATAAATGTTATAATAACCAATAAATAAAAATGTCTTTCAAAATGTACCTTTTGTTGTATGTAATGCCAATATTTCACTAGAAGTTAAGGACAAAAAGATTTATCACATTAACTATAAGAAGCAAATAAATTGCAATTGGAACAATAAATAAAATACACAAAATATTAAATCAACAACAGATAAGCCACAAATGTCCGTATTACAACCTTTAGAAGAGATAAAACAAAAATAAAACATTCAACAGTGACACATAAAATAACTTTTATAAAATAAATTACATGGTAGGTCCTATCTGGGGAAACAAAAATAACAATATGGGAAAACTTCAAAGCAAGGTCGAAATCCAAGAGAATATTGTAAAAAATGGCAATGCAGGCAACTCTTTGGAATTAATTCCAGAATACCTAAAAACACTAATAATAGTATTATTTATTCTATTCATATTATATAAAATAAAAAAACATTTTAAACAATATGTAAATAAATATAGAAACCAAAACGCTATTAACAATGTTTAGTATAAACAAATATATAAAAATACATTATAACAAATTAAATATAATTGAGTATATATGATGTATAAGTAGAAATTAAAAATAAATATTATGAATAAATAAGAACATATTAAAGAAACTAATAGAAAATTTTTTTATTTTTGAATTCTGTAATAGGAAGTAATTAATTTGAAACTAGATGGATAACATCTATGAAAGCATAAAGAATTTGATTACCAATGCGAAAAAGTCTTTAAGCAAGGGTTATACTATAGAGACCATAGTAACAAAGAAGAATATATAATAAAAGTATTAGCTAAGAGTAAATTATCCCAAGAGGAAATATTACAACAAACTTCACAATTTCAAAAAAAATTAAACTAGAAGCACTACAAATACTAAAATTACACGAAGATAAACTAGCACAAAGTGGTAGTACTCAGACTGTACAAGAAAATTCTACAAATATGACTGAAGAACATTTAAACGCCAATGAACTGGCATCAATTTCAAAACTTATTACAATTTTTACAGGAACAAAGGAAGAATTAAATTCTTTTATAGCAAATATAGAAATTCTTAGAGATACGTTCCCAACAAGTAAACATGACTCATTTTTCAATTTCATATACTAAACAAAATTAACACCCAAGGTACAAAACAGAATTAGACAGATACAAGTTCCAAATAGTATAAATACACTACTTACAACATTAAAAGATGCATATAAACCAAAAAAAAATCACCAAATATAATAATAAATGAACTAACTCGCATAGTCCAGACAGAATCGATTAGAAAATTTGCCGATAGGATAGAACAACTGACTTTAGAACTCAATGAAATTCAAATTAGTACAATGGGAGAACAAAATAGAGAAGTCATAAGCGAAACAAATGCAGTAATAGCGTTTAACTCATTTAAAAACGGCTTGAAAAATAAAGAAATAACTAGAATAATAGAAGCAAGTAGTAAAGAAACTTAGTGAAACCATCGAAATAGCAACGGAAGTCTCTACTGACATAAGACAAAACCAAATCTTGTTCCATTCAGCACAACAGTCAAACAATTCCAGAAATTACAGAAATAATAACAACCAAAACAACAATAGCTATGAAAATAGATATAGAAATAACAATAACAAAAGATTTAAAAATAACGGTTATAACGGACACGGTTATAATAATAGAACAAACCATAGTATAAATAACAATAATGGAAATAACAATAGAAGAAACAACAATGAAAGATATAGTAACAACTATAATAATAATAACAACTCCAACCACAGAGATTACAATAGGAACAATAATAACAACAACTCCAACAACAGAAACTACAATAGGAACAATAATAACAATTATCATAATAACAATAGAGGACAAAATGCATATCACGTACAAAACCAGGGCAACGAGTCATATCCGGAGGTATCATACCAACAGACATCTCCGGATCAAAACGAATAAATACCAATCAAATAAATATTTAGCATTTCATCTGATATTAAAAACTATATAAAAATAAATGTATTGAACACACCCCGTATTCTGACTTTTCTGGTAGACACAGGTGCAGATGTCTCTCTGTGCGAAGAAGATTTTCTACCAGAACACGATGAAAATCCAGATGACTACTGCTGTTTAACGGGAATCACAAAAGAAGAAATAAGATCATTAGGATCTACTGAAATATCAATAAAATTTGACGAAACAGTTTTCAAACATAGAATACATATGGTTAGAAATGATTTTCCTATTGTTACTGATGGAATTATAGGACGTGGTTTTTTACAAAACTATAATTGCAAAATAGATTATGAAACATTTATACTGACAGTTAACGTAGGAAAAGAAAACTTTTAACTACCAATGTATGACAAAAGATTCGGCATTAAATTTGTAAAGATTCCACCAAGAAGTGAAATTATTTGATATAAATATTAATGAAGATAGAGTAATATGCAATAGAGAAATAGTTTATAAAAAGGGGTAAATAATACAAATGCAGACGCATTATCAAGAATAGAAATTAATTCTGACATATTGAAAAGCATGATACATATCATCAGAAAATGATGAGAAGATAAAAAAACACTATTTGTAACAAGAGGTATGAGCAACAAGTCATCAGAAAATAATAATATCATAAGCGGATCTCATAACGAGTCTGATCAACTCCATATGTGGGACTGCACGTCCATCAATGATATCAAACGCGCAAACAAATTAAAATTTATATTAGAAAAGAGGCCAATAAACAATGCTAAAAAATTGTATGAACACACAATAGAGTGTGATATTGAAAATAATGAAACACGTGTTAGATGTAGCGATAATCCATTGTATTTAGATACTCTTATGGAGAAACTATCATCATATTTAAAGAAAGTAAGAAATATGAAAAATAAGAAATTTGCAATCGAAAGTAATGATGCAATATTTAGTATAATTCCCGCGGATGAATTTAAGGCCAAATACAATGCAAATTGTAAAAAGAATAAAGATGACATAGTAATAATATTGTATACAAAACCTCAAAAGATGCTAGACGAACACAAAAAACTAGAATTAATAAAGTTATATCATGATACACCCCAAGGAGGTCACTTTGGTATGAGAAAGACCCTATTAAAATTAAAACAAAAATACATATGGAAAGGAATGAAAAAAACTATCAAAGAATACGTATCTAAATGCAAATTATGTCAAAAAAATAAACAAATCAGACACACGAAGGAACCACTAAAAATTACAGAAACACCTTCAAATAGCTTCAACACAATAGTGATAGACACAGTACGTCCAACTAATAACCAAAGATATATACTAACAATGCAATGCGAATTAAAAAAAAAATATCTCATAGCCTGTCCATGAGAATGAAATAGTTAATGTAAGTTATAGAATAAGTTATTGAGTGGGTTATAGAAACCACTCAATCTTTAGTTTGTAAATTTTAGATATAAGATATAAATTTTTGGAATAAAGAATTAATTGTTAATCTAGACTCAAAACAAGAACAGCGGCTTATTAATTAATTAAGATGACCAAACTTATTATAACATAAAAAAATTCCAATATTTTCATTAAATATCAAATATACAATAATTGTACGAAAAATAACAACAAAAAGTCTACGTTAATTCTTTAATTTGAGAAATGTGTTATTATATGTCAGAATTTTTTAATTGTCTTTTAATTTGAGAAATTTGTATATGTATTGATATTCGATTTTCTGCAATACAAATGGACGTTTCTGAAATATAATTGGAATTGGAAAATTCAGAATTTCTATTGGAAATTTCTGAAATACAATTGAAAAAAAGAATCAGGTCTATTCGGGAATACGCGCTTCACTTCTTCGTCGTCGAACGTTCACTTTCGGCATATTCTAAAATACGAGTGAAGAATTATCGTTTGCAGTAATCGATTTTTTGTAATCTCTTATGAAAAACATAAACATTAAAAACAGCTGTCTAATTAATACACGGAAAAATTTAAAAACAAAAATATAATTTTAAAATAAAAATTAAGATGGATTCGATAGCATTTTTAATTAATGCACAATCTGAAAATCTTAGAGGAGTAATTAAAAATTTAAGAAATAACACGCCAGATATATTTAAAATGAATGATGCCAGGTATGTAAGTATGTTTATTAGAAATTTAAAATCCCCCTTATACCAAAAGAAGTTTTAGGAAAAATTTTAGAATCAACAAAGAGGCATTTAAATATATTTTATCTGAGTTGGAAGACAAAATCAAACAGCAATCACGGCTTGGATGCTTAAGGCCTGTTGACAAGTCGATACCAGGCGTAACCATGGCTATTGATGGAACGCATGTAAAAATTTTTACACCATCAAATGTCGTCATTTATTCTACAATAGAAAAGGATATCATAGCCTTAATGTGATGCTGGTAAGTACAATTTACTAGAAAATTTTAAGCCTGTTAAATATATTTATGTAATTATCTACATATCTGATTTTTCATTAGGATGCGACCATTTAAACAGAATACGATTCGTAAATGCTACTTTTGCCGGTAGTTGCCATGATTCACATATTTGGAAACTTTCAAATATAAAAATATATATTTGTGACAGCTGCCCAGCATGTATATATATATTTTTTATACACAAATCTTCTTTATTTTGTTTAAATAAAATTTCAAAGAAAAAAACTTTAAAATTGTGCGGCTTCTATGTTTTTTTTTTTTTGGTTTATTGTTTTTCGCTTCTTCTTCTGTTAACACATTCACTAACATGACAGCACTCTTGCTGTAATACGAAAAGATGGTATTGCTCTATATATGACGTATAGGGGGCAGTGACATCATTGTGGTAACGCAGTGCATGAAGGGTTGTATAAAGGGTTCAACAATGAATCGTATGATTATACAAATTTACCAAGAAAAAAGAAACCGGTGGTAAAGAGGCTAGCGATAGGGAAGGTGAACACCTCATACACCACTAAGCTTAAGATCATTAAGTCAAAAAAGGTCACATAAGAAACATCTAGAGTGAAATAATAAAATAAAACACATGAAGTTTTTTTTTATTTTTAAAGTAAAACCATTCGAGGTAGAATAATTTTCTTCAAAATAATAATTAAAATAAATTTCAGTGCAAATTGCAAAAAACAATAGAGGTAAGAAAGAGAAAAAAATAACAAAGAAGAATTATTATTTATAATTAAAGGAACTTAAATTTCATTATTGAATGTGAACTTTATAATTATATATAATTAAATACATAATTATAAAGATTAGACATTTAGTAAGGAAGTTTAATTAGATTTTACTTATAAATGTACGAATGTATGTACTTATAATCATTTTTGGTAAATATGATTTATAGACATTGTAATAAATAATCACGCCAGAGCCATCTAGTGCCCGTTTTGGAGATAGGAGGAAAAATTTGAAAAGTCACCACTCTATACATCTGCCAATTATAGCATCAGGGACAGGAACCTAAACCAAAAGCAAAAACTACATAAAACTCTGCACGGGGAATAACAGCAGATTGCAAGATAAGTAAATATCTTGAAAACAAAATTTCAATCATAAAAAACAAATACCGTTAGAAAATAGGTTAAAATTAAAGGTTGTTAATAAGGAAAAAACCGTTAGATATACATAGATGTACACAGACACGTGACTAGAATGCACCTTTTGACCTACACTAAGGACTTTTAAACGACTTTGTCAATAAACAAAAAGAAAGAAACATTTTGTGTTGAATGTTTATCATAGATCTATATTTATTCATTTATATAATTAAAAAAAAAAATAGTCCAAATACAAAAAAAAAAATTTACAAAATTTAATTACATATATAGAATTAAAATATAGATAAATTAAATTAATATATAAACACTTAGCTTACTAAATTCATTTAAAATTCCAATTATCTTTATAACTTAATATTCATAAAATACAAAAAAAAAAGAAGAAACAAACTAAAAAAAAGATATATTATAAAAAAAAATACTAACAAATTATTATAAAGAATAAATAATTGATTCAAAATTTATTGATTAGTTTAGAAATTTCCATTTGAGTAAGCTCATATTAATTTAAATAAATTTTGAGTCAATAAAATATCATATATATTCTATAAATATATAATCATTAGATATAAGAATAATTAGTTATATTGCTAGAAATAAACTAATAAATTAATAAATAACCAAATAAAAAACCAATAAATTAATAAACAACCAAATAAATAAATTAAAAAATAACCAAATAAATAAATTAATAAATAACCAAATAAAAAAACCAATAAATTAATAAATAACCAAATAAATAAATTAATAAATAACCAAATAAATAAATAATTGAATATAGAAATTAATAAAAAAAAATTAACTAATAAATGAATTAATGAATTAATCAATAAATAAATAATTTAATAAGATAAATAAACAAATAATAGAATGCATCTTTAGATAAAAAAAATTATTTTATAAAACACAAATAACACATTATTTCTGAAATAACTTAACTTAAAATCAAATTCAATTGATAAAATTAACAAAATAAAACTCAACAAAAAAAAAAAAATAGATATCATTAAATAATAATAGTTCGAAAAAAAATTATAATATAATAGTAATGTTATTGTTATAATTAATTTTATACTTTTTTGTTAGTGTATAAATAAATATTTGTATAGATGTTAGTATTTTTTGTGGTATACAAAAAGAAAAATATTGTTAATTAGTTATAACTCTATTATAATAAAATCATGAAGTATATAATGTATTGTATTTATAGAAATTATTAATAAAGTAATGTTATTTATATACATTATGTGCTAACTACTCGGATTTGGTTGAAATGTAGCTTGGTCAAATAGACTTTGGTGAGTTTTATGTAGGGACATCATTTGAAATTCAGTTTAATCAAAAGGGCAAAAATGATGTCACGGTCATAGCGGGAGGGCAGCCTCTGCAGGAAAAGGCAATCTAAACCTGCACACTCTAGGCCTGCCGTGTTAACTTTGATTTGCTTCCTTTTTTTTTGAATATATATTACACCCATTTGTAGTATATATGAATTTTTTTTGTCACATTTGTATTTTAGGCACGAACTAATAATTGTGGGAACCCAAGGAAAAACAACCCCCCCATTTCCGGCGAGCTACAGCCGCAGCGAACACCAGCGTGCCGTTTCCTTCAACACAAGGGTTTATCACATATTGGAAATCAATACCATCGTGGTGACAATTTGCGCATGTTGGGAGACGCTGGCTATCCCCTAGAACCGTGGCTACTGTAGGAAGCAGAGAAACTAAGTTTAACAAGGACAATAGGCATTTTGAAAAATTGTTTCCGATGCCTTACAAATGAAAGAGGTCTTCATTACAGTCCAGAACAGGCCGCACGTATAATAAACGTTTGCTGTGCCTTACACAACATAAGAATTCATTTTGTGCGGCCTGAAGAACATTTAGATGACCTCGGGATAATAACGAACCATGAAGACGAAGAAATCATTCACACCAACCCATTTCCGGCGAAGCTATATTATTAAGAAATGATATTTTGAATACATTTTAAGAATTAAGTTACTACAAATAAAAACTATTCGTCAAAAACTTTCAGTAGAAAATAAACTAATTTAGTAATAATAATAAACACATTAAATAAAATATTTTTAAGTATTTATTTTAATTAAAGAAATAAAATTTAATTCATTTGAATAAAAACAAATTATTTATAATGAAAATTAAAAATGTTCAGTTTTGCAACTATTTAAAATAAAATGTATTTTACAATTTAAATTTGTACTTGGACTTAGGTTTTGAGATCTTTGATAAAAGTAAAATAAGGAACACAGTAACTTCACAGGTAGCTCAAAATGGATATTAGTAACTTTTTACTTATTTATTTTGGTATGATTGAATTCCGTCTGCAATTTTCTTTAAGTATAGGAGTTCTTCCTTTTTTAATGCAATATAATTTTCGAAAAATGATTGCTGCAGTGCTATTTGTTGCTGCAAAGGATTTGAATTTGACTTTTCAGTTTTACGCTTTTTGCACTGGAACTAGCATTTGTTTGAAAACTAGAATCAAGTTTATCTGTGTCGTCATCATCCAAAATATATTCAACATTTTCCATTGGTTCATGAATATCAAATGTTGTAATATTCGGTAATCCATTCACTGATGTTTTTAAGTTCAATAAAGATGACACAGCCTCCTCCAAATCATTTAAAAGTAGGGTTTTATTGGGACCCCCACCAGCACCTTCCATTTGTTGCTTATTAGTAACCATTTTCTTCTTTGTGTTCGCCTTAAAGTCTCTCCAGACCTAAAATAAAATTTTTATTTTCAATTTAATCGAATACTTAAATCATACACCATTTTTTGTCTTACCTTTTTCCATGCCGGTACGTCTCTTATTGGGACACTGATAGAGTTAAGCTTCTGGTTCAGTTCTTCCCATATTCTGTTCTGCTCCTCCGGCCTTTGTTGACTTGTTCCTGTTGCAATAACAGGATGGTCCACCATGAAATCGACCATGGCTCTGAATTGTTGCGGTGATGTTTGTTTTTTTTTTTTTTTTTTTTTTTTATAATACATTATATTTATTTATTGAATCTTCAGATATTGAAATGACAATAAGTTTTCGAATCTTAATACTAAAAGAAAATAATAAGTCCAGCCAGTGCTAGACAAAATATTATGATACTACAAAAAAATTTACATCCACTGATCCAGTCATCTGTTTTGCGTTTGAGTTAAAGCAAGGGTATCCCTCCTTCTCAACCGAACATGGCCACTAAAGTTAAGGATGTCTCGTGCAAGTGGGTTTGGATGGTGTTCAAGTTTGCTGACATATTTTGAGGCGTATTTTGTAAATTCGTCTTTCACCAGAGGAATGCCTAGATCTTTGTGAATTCGAGAATTTTTAACGTACCATGGAGCTGCAGTAATTATACGTAGAATTTTATTTTGACCTCTTTGAACTTTTTCAATGTTGGATACTGAGGCAGTACCCCATAATTGAATTCCATAACACCATATTGGCTTTAGAATTGCATTGTACAACAAAAGTTTACAATCCAACTTTAATATAGAATTTCTGCCGATTAGCCAATTAAGTTGCACTGCTTTTAATCTCATCTGTGTAAGTTTTGCGTCAATATGAGACTTCCAGGTTAAACGACGATCGAGGTGGATTCCGAGGTATTTGACTTCATTGTGTTGCGGAATAATTTGGTTATTTATTCTGATGGACGAGCAGGTATCTTTTCGCAATGTGAAAGTTATATGAATACATTTCTGTTCGTTAACCCTGATTTTCCAAAGCTCAAGCCAATTCTCTAGTTTATAAATATAATTCTGCAAATTCTGTGATGCTATTTGATGGTCCTTATGAACGCTAATAAAGGCTGTATCGTCAGCAAAAGTTGAAGTATGTATATTGGGGTCTGACGGCATATCGGATTCATAAATCAAATATAAAGTAGGACCCAGTATGCTACCCTGGGGTACTCCTGCTTCAATTGGCTGAGCGGGGCTTAAAAAATCGCCTTCTTTGATTGTAAATTTGCGACCATATAAATAACTTTTCATAAGTTTGTGGGTGTTAGCAGGCAGAGCTAATTTTATTTTGTGCATTAAACCTTCATGCCAGACTTTGTCGAACGCTTGGGAAACATCAATGAAAAGCGCGGAACAGTATTTTTTCTCTTCAAACGACCGTCTTATCACATTTACTAATCTGTGTGTTTGTTCGATGGTACTGTGTTTAGCTCTGAACCCGAATTGATGATTTGGAATACATTGAGTGTCGTTCAGAATTGGAATCAACTTAGCCATTAACAATTTTTCAAACAGTTTTGAAATTGTCGGCAGTAGGCTAATTGGCCTATATGACTCTACTTTGGTGAGGTCCTTCCCTGGCTTAGGAATCATGGTAATCATAGATACCTTCCAATCTGCAGGATAGTATTCTAGGCGTAAAATAGCATTGAAGATAAAGAGAATAATTCTTCTAGCTACACGAGGTAACTCCACAAGCATTTTGTTGCTGATTTTATCCATACCTGGAGCTTTTTTAAGGTTCAGAGTACCAATAGCGCTTTGAATATCATTAAAGCTAAGTCTTAGAGGTACAGGAGGTCTAATAACGAGTGGTGGCAAATCAGTTGCATTATTTGAGTTGTTTAGTTTAACCATTTCTCAAATGGTTAACAAATAAAGTCCCCTTCTCGGAATCGTTTCTAGCCCAGTCACCAGTCGGATTTCGCAAAGGAGGCTTTCCTCTAACTGGTCTTTTTAAACCTCGTGCCGCCTTCCATAACGAATAGTCAGATTGTGGGGGACTGTCAATTCCCTCCAAGTATGATTTAAGTGAAGCCATTCTTTGGGTTTCTAAGAAATTTCTTAGTATATCTCTGCATTCCCGTAGCCTAGCTTTCAGTTGAGGAGACCTGTGAATTTGCCACTCTCTTCTAACTCTTCTTTTTTCTGTCAGGAGATGTTCGAGTTCAGCGAAATAAGTTCTGTTTGTCCTATTTCTGCATTCAACGTCATATGTGGAAGCGTGATGCACAGCTCTTCGTATGTCCTCAGTAAACTTGCCAATCGACCCATCAATATCCTCGGTAGTTCTCAACACTACATTTTCCGTGCAGTGGGAACTTAAATACTTTTTATACTTTATCCAACTTACTCTGGATTTAGACATGTCCCAAAATGGAGAGCCATACCCTTGAAGGAAACGCATTGAAATAATAGAAGGAGAGTGATCTGAAGACAAGTCTAATGAAGGCTCCACTTGTATCGATTCTACAGGGATATTTTTCACTACTCCGAAGTCAATAATATCGGGAATCTTCCGTCGGTCCGTCGGCCAGTAGGTGGGATGCCCGCTTGAGAGTACATCTAAGCCCATTTTGGCAATGGTGTTGAAGAGTTCACGACCCTTTGGGGTTACCAGACGTGAACCCCAAAATGTGTGTTTGGCGTTAAAGTCACCAGCAACCAAAAATCTAGATCCAAGGGAATTGAAGAAGCTGTAGTATTGATGTTCTTTTATTAAAAATCGAGGCGGCGAATAAATTGATGATAAAACAAAGTTGTATTGACAGAATTCAATACAAATGTTTGTTGCTTGTAGGTAATCCTTACATATGTTGTTCATTAAATAATGTTTTATTCTGTTCTTAATAAGAATTGCCGAACCTCCACATGCTCTTCCGCGGGGATCTTTAGTATCATACAACACGTAGCCATTAATTTTGAAGTACCCTGTCGCCGTCAAGTGAGTTTCAGCAATCATCATGACATCAATCTGCTTATCCATCAGGAAGTGTTCCAGTTCGTTTTTATGTTGGCGGAGGCCGTTCGCGTTCCAAAAACAAATTTTTAAACAAATCATTTCTTTAAAATTGCTTGTAAGATAGTGGATTGCATTTTCAGCATTTCCTGCATCATGGATGTCATAGTGGTCGTAAAAGTGTTCATAGTTTGGACAAGTGTCTGCAAAGTAGTCTCTAGAGTGTTAATATTAGGCTCGTAATATTGAGATTTAGGTTCCTGCTCCAAACCTGGCATATTAGATTTAACCACGTTAGCGTAAGAAACTTGTCTAGAACTAGGCGCGTTTTCATGACTAGTGGGCCGTAACAATTGAGGAAAATTGTTACTCGATGCAAAATTAGGCTGTTGAGGATGATCAGGTAATACTGACGTCTTGTTGGTCCTTATGCCTTTCAAATGAGTGTAAACTGGACAACCTCTATAATTTGCGGTATGATTACCTCCGCAGTTACTGCATTTTTTGATTTTTGAGTCGGTTTTCGACTTATCACATTGAGCAGTTGTATGTAGTTCCCCACACGCAACACAAACTGACGGCAATTTACAATACGCTTTAGTGTGACCAAATTCTTGACAATTAAGACACTGGACGGGTCCCTGACGCTTATGCGGTTCTTCCACGGTGATTCTACGATGCAGAAGGTAAATCAGATTGTAGATGGGATGGGACTCGTTTTTCTTTAAGACGATATCTCCAGGTTCCAATTCCACCCTGAACATAGGCTGAGGAATCTTTTCACGGTTTCTAATATTCGTTATGCTCTTAATTTTGAAGCCATTTTCCATTAAACTAGTCTTTATCTCGTCAGGATCAACATCTGGGTCTATACCCTTTAGAACGACTTGGAGTCCTTTTGCGCTTTTCAGCTGGTAGGTATAGAAATCCCTACTCTCCCTCTCCAACTGGTTGGACAATTTTCGAAAGTCATCTTCCTTTTTCACTTAAATTTTGGTTTCGCTGATATTTCCATGTTTAATTGAGGTTACGCTAAACATATTTTCACCTATTACCGAAACAATTCCTTGTACCAATTTACTGGAAGTGGGCTCTCTCAGATAAATTGGTGGGGGCTTAAACGTCTTTTTAGGAAGTTCTGGATCATCCGTCTGGAGGAGAGCAAACCTGTTTTGATCATTTGGATTGTCAATACTCACGGTCTTGGGAGCTTTTGAATTTGATGACATTTGAGCAGATGTCGGGCTCCTCTGTCGCTTAAGAACTGTGACGTATTTATCCATCCCTACTTGTTTTCTAGGTTTGACTGCACTATTTGATGTAGAAGATATTGATGTTTTATCATCTGATGAAATCACTATATTGGGCGAACAGGAACGGCGCCGTTCTACGGCTCTTGTAGTGAGAAGATTCTCCACAGATTTTTTTAAGGATTCTTCCTCAGAGATCCATAAAGATTTTCTAGTCGAGCTAAGCTCTTTCTCAGAATTACATCTGAGAGGAACACTCATACAGTTTTTATGCGATTTTTAATGTTTTTTTTTTAATGTTTTTTATTTTTTAATGTTTTTTATGGTTTTTTTTTTTTTACCGTAGGTATTTTTACCTATTACGAATTATTTTTTAACTTTTTTGTTTTATTTCGACCTATTACACTTTTTCACCTATTACGATTTTTTCACCGAAAATTCAGCCGCACTAAAAATAACACGTCCGAACAGTTCAACAACACTATGTGTTTTTTTGACCTGGATAAAAAAAAAACAGAATTAACTTTTATTGTATGGTTTTTATACATGTACATATATTTACTTACATTTGAAACTTGTTATTTATTTTTCAGCTATGTATTTTATTTTACGCGCTAAATCAAGCGTCGAACGAAAATTATGTAGATGTGTGGTGAACAAGTATTTTAGAATGCATACAAAGTGAACAAAAACATATGTTTTCTGTTTGCACATCTTTTACACATATGTTTTCTGGTACTCACATCGCTAACGTATTTTAGAATAACAAAAAGCGAATGTAACGCGTATTAGTGGTGAAAGTGACTTCCCGAATAGACCTGAATATGAATATAAAATAGTAATACATAAGTGTTTTTTTAATTTATTTTATTAACATTATATGCATTGAAATATATTTTATTATTTTTAATTCTACATATGTATGTATGTACATATTTCAGCTTTAAAATATTTTTATTTTGAACGAAGTTTTAAAATATATACAAATAAAAAAAAAAACATGGAAAAAACTTAAAAACAAGAAAGAGATCTATCTATCACCCATGTTCTGATACTCGCATGATTATGAAATCGCATGCGTTTTGCAAATCGCCAAATTTATTTAGGCATGTTCTCTAGTTCACGCGTTTTGCTTGCGTTTTGATGTTTTTCAAACATGTGTTTTTGCGGTGTAAAACAAAACAATTATTTTAAAATTGATATTTTTAACGTAATAGTCACCCCTATCGTGAATAAAAATTGCACATGAAATTTGTTCACTTTTCACACGTTTCCTATTAAAATTCAATGTTAAAGAAATAAAAGGACTTATTGAGTATCGAATTAAATTCAAACTCCAAAGTCGCTACTCATAAAAAATGACGCCGTAAAGAATTTGCAAAAATAATGTATATAATATATATATTGTGTATACATTGAGGACTTGTTCTTAAATAATGCGCAACATATATGAGTTTTTTCAAACTATGCGTAAGGTACTTAACGCAAGATCAGGGGCTTGTTCCGCGACTATATGTTAAAATGTTGATATAGGTGGTAAAATTATTCCAAAATAGTTATAAAAATCGAATTAAACCGTAAAGATTTTTATGTACCCAAACTATGCGCAATGCATATATATATAGAGTAATTCCATATGAAAACGATCAAAATTGGCAAATTTTTGGACGACCCCTCTCCGATTTTAAAATAAATAGTCTCAATCGATTGCCCAGCAAAAAATAATGGACCTACATATTTTTTTTTTTTTTTACAGTGACTGGTTTAGTGGTGGTGTACACCACTGTCATGTGACAAAATTTAAGAATTTAAGGACCTCATTGAAAGTTGTTTTAAAAAAAACTACTAAAGCGATCGCAACGAGTGATAGCTCGTTGGAAAGGTATTTCCGATTTTCCACAGAAGCTCCTAAATTTTCCGGCTAATTTTTTTTTTTTTTGGATTCCTCATAATTTTTGCTTTAAGAATCAGCAATAAAAAAATGGGCCCCGACTCCTTGTTTGGACAGGAGAAGAGCATTTAAGAGACCACCTTGTTAAAAATACATTTTAAAAATTATTTTACAGTTAAAAATACATTTATGAAGAAAAAATCAATTTTTTTAAGAGCCCCAAATTGAGTGTGTAGTGAATATGGTCTGCCTGCCTTCACAAGATCGGCCATAAATCCATGGATAATAGCAGCAGTGGCATGTAATGGCACACCAAACCCGACTGAGGGTACAGGTCATAAAATGTTTTGTAAATTTTTTAAATTATCAGGTAATAAATATTTCGCCTAAAATGACACGTGCAGAAACAAGTCATAAAACAGGGATTTTCCATAGGTAGGTAGGTAGGTAATAAGGCTGGTGTGAGTCACCTCACACCTTCACCCAGAGACCAATATGGCCCATTGCGATGCCTTGATAGAGGAAGTAATAGAAATAGGAAGTAAAGAAAAGAAGAGGAGGAGGAATATTAGATTTTTAGAATAGAGAGAAGAGAAGAAGAAGAAGAAGAAGACCTGACCAAAACCTACTCAGACGTATGTCCTCCATTTATGAGACCCGCACTCCGTATATTGGTACGTAACCAGGCCATTCCCATTACGAATCCTATCAGACTCTCAAGCCCACAGCTCGAGACATCCCCTAATTCGCTCAAGAATCTATTACCCAGCCATCTCATTCTACTGCCCTGTAACCTGGGACAGTGGCACAGAATGTGCTCAACTGTCTCCAGTTCTTCCGGGTCCTCGCATAGCCTGCACATATCCGACAATTCGGATCCCATTCTCACCGCCATCCTGCCTATCATGCAGTGGCCCGTGATAATGCCAATCATGGTCCTAACGCAGATCCTACTTCTGCCCAACAGCAGTTCCGACTCAGACCTCCTAAGCACCGGCCATAACGTCCGTGAGACTTGGCAGTCTGTTCGGTTCCCCCAGGCTTGATTGGTTGCGTTTACAATCCATTCCTTAATCCTTCCGTAATAGAAGCCTATTGGAGGCCCGACTACCTCCATACGGTCATCCATCTCTGTGCTTGAGCCCAATCTTGCCAACTCATCGGCCACCTCATTACCGGCGATGCCAGAGTGACCCGGTACCCAGCACAGCCTGACCGTATAACACCCTAAGGCTGCCTCTAGAGCCCTCCTACAACTGTCGACTAGCTTGGAGTTCACATAACAGCCCCTTATGGCCAAAAGGGCCGCCTGGCTGTCCACATATATCGTGACCTCCGAGCCTCTGTCGATGTTGTCCCTCATCAGTTCCACGGCCCTCAAGATCCCTAGAACTTCCGCCTGAAAGACACTACAGTCGTCAGACAGCCTATATGACATTCTGATGTCCAGATCCTCAATATAGACCCCTGCGCCCGTGCCGTTCATCTTTGAGCCGTCCGTGAAAATGGCAAATCCGTCATACAATTTGCCCCTTCCAGACCAGCTCTCCCTAGACGGCAATGTCACCTCCGGCAACCGCCTAAAGTCTACCAAGGTGCTCACATAATCCGTAGAGCCAGGCGATCCCAGGCAATTTCCACCTGCCTCAATCTCACACAGGATTCGCGAGTGACCCTTTAGCAGTCCCAGCTCCCTCAGTCTAAGAATACTTCTGGCTGCCATTCCCATCACATACTGCTCTATAGGCAATAAATGAAGAATGACATCCAGAGCCGCTTGAGGAGTGCTTCTCATGGCCCCCGTTATGCCGATTGAAGCACACCTCTGAACTTTAGACAGAAGGCTTCTTCGATTAGCCAATCTCAATGTCTCCCACCAAACACAGCATCCATATGTAAGAATGGGCCTGACCACCGAAGTGTAAAGCCATCCCACCACTGACGGCCGAAGTCCCCAACTCTTACCTATCGATGATCTACAAGTATAGTAGGCATTGAGACCCCTTTTGAGCCTCTCCTGAGTATTTCTTTTCCAAGACAGTTTTCTGTCCAGAAAAACTCCCAGATACTTAGCACTATCCGATAGCCTAAGCTCTACTCCTCCCAGTACCGGCAGCCTGAAACTTTCCACCCTGTACTTCCTAGTAAACAGAACTAACTCTGTCTTCTCCGGATTGACTCCCAAGCCCTTTTCACTAGCCCAGGTTGACAGTTCGCCCAGTGCCCCTTGCATGACTTCACTAATTGTCGGCAGAAACTTGCCCGATACCAAAATAACTACATCATCCGCGTAGGCCACGACCTTCTGACCCATTCTGTCAAAAAGTCTCAGAACGACATTGACAGCCAAGAGCCATAGTAAGGGAGAGAGAACACCCCCCTGCGGGGTTCCTCTGGTCACCAGTTTCCTCAGGCGTCCGTTTCCCCAGTCCGAGTGAATGACTCTACTGCTAAGCATCAGAGTTATCCATTCGACCAGGAAGGACGGAACCATTAGGTCACATAGTGCCTGCCTAACAGCCTCTACTCTCAAATTGTTAAAGGCACCCTCTATGTCAAGGAATGCCGCCAAGGTGTATTCCTTGTTTCGCAGTCCCTTCTCTATAAAACCCACCACATCATTCAGCGCACTCTCCACAGATCTACCCTTAAGGTAGGCATGCTGAGCGCAACTGATTATGCCGGCGTCTATCCTCGTCCTCAGATATAGATCGATCAGTCTTTCCAGTGTCTTCAAAAGAAAAGACGACAAGCTAATCGGTCTAAAATCCTTAGGTTTAGAGTGACCGGTTCTCCCTGCTTTGGGTATAAACACGACCCTAACCTCTCTCCATCCTTTAGGGATGTATCCGTTCAATATACATACCCTAAAAAGTTCCACCAACAGTAGGAGAGATGATCTCCCGATATTCTGTAGCATCGCCGGAAAGATACCATCTGGTCCTGCCGATTTGTAAGACCCAAAAGTATTGACCGCCCATGTTACCTTATCCAAGGTGATCATGTCTCCCACTGGCTCCATTGCCTCGTCGCCTGAGCGCGGCCCTGAGAAGGAGTCGGCATTCTCAACCCGTTCCCCCGCCCCAGGATCCACACACCCCGGAAAGTGAGTCTCCATAAGAAGGCATAAGGTCTCAGAGCTAGATTCTGTCCAAGAGTCGTCTGGTCTCTGAATAAATCCTGGGACTGCTGGGTCCTTGGATAAGATTCTTCTGAACCTGGACATCTCATTTACAGATTCAACTGACTCGCTAAACCTGATCCACGAGTCCCTTTTAGCTCTCCTAATGTCTTTCTTGTACTTATTGTAACTCAACCTAAAGTTACTCCAATCTTCTTCCCTACGCGTATATTTCGCCCTGTTGAACAACCCTCTCACAGTGGATCTCTGAGTCCTCAACTCCTCCGTCCACCATCGTGGTTGTTCGCGTCTGCCCGGGAAGTTCAGCGGACAGGATCTTTCATAACTACTGATTAGTGCCTCCGTAAAGGTACCTACCAGTCGTTCCACTCCGGTCGGAGTCGACCTCCACTCGTGTGTAACCCTAAGGTTATCTACCACTAATTCCGAAAAAGAATCCCAATTCGTCCTTCTCGGATTCCTATACGGACTCCTTTTCGATCTTTCAAACACTAGGCTGAAGGATAGACGACTATGGTCAGAGAAGGAAAATTCCAGAGCCACCCTCCAATCCTTCACTAATTCCCTACAGTTCGTCAACGTAATATCTATTACTGCCTCCCTATCCCTATTCCTGAATGTTGGCGTATTCCCCATATTACAGATATAGAGATTGTTAGCAATAATAAAATCAAACAAAGACTCACCTCTTTTGTTGATGTCAGTACTTCCCCACTGGGTATGGTGTGCGTTCGCGTCACACCCCAGTACCAGCTTCGAGCCTGTTCTGCCCGAATGCTTCACCAACTCCTTTACCTTTCCACCAGGAGGATCGGTAGCCTCGTATGGCAAGTATACCGATGCTAGAGCCAGAACCGTTCTGTCCTTGGCTTCTCCCGTCACGACCGTGAGGTCTCCACCACTGAAAGAATGAGATAAATTAAATTTATGTTCATTTCTTGCTAGTATACATGTTCGTACCTTCTCATCGGTTTGAGGTGCAAACAATGTATACCCCGTGGCCTTTAATCCAACTACCCTGTTTTTGTTAATCCAGGGCTCTTGGATTAAAGCCACATCCACGTTGTTGTCAATGAGATGGGTTACTAGTTCGGTTGAGGCTGCTTCACAGTGATGCAAGTTTATTTGCACCACTTTCAGCCTCTTAGGGTTTATCATTTTTAGGAAACCTAAACCTGATAGACCCCAACCCGAAAACTGCAACCCCTCCCATTGATCTCAACCTCTTGAGAGACTCCTGGTCTACTGCGAACCTGAAGTCCCTCCCTTGGTTCTCATTACAGCCCAATGAAGCTATCAACTTCCATTGTGCTGTAATGAGTCCCTCGTTCTGATTGGACAGTAGTCCCAGTATGACTTCCACCGGTTTTATAGGTGGAGGTATCGACACTGTGACTACTGGCCTCAGTGGTAATTCCGACGCAAGTATAACGTCCAGACTGGCCTCCGGACAAGTGCTGCCACACCTGCCAATTGCAGCTTTTAAAAACTCAAAGGTTTTTTGAGTACCGCAACTGACAATTTTGACACCTCTTGCCCAGTCGGCCCCTCTGAACGATACCTCGTCCGTCCTTCCTTTCACGCTAAAGATTTCGTCGAGAAGTTTGTTCTCTAGCACCTGCCATTTCTCAACGCTGATCCTACCATCGGGATCCATACGATCAATGACAGCTGCCAGAATACCGTCCTTACCCGACGAATCCCTTAGCTTCTTTGACGTTGAGGGCTGGTCAGCTTTGGAACCAGTCCTCCTGCTGATTTCCTTACAGGAATCTACAAGAGGGCCAACACCAGTCTGACCAGTCCTCTTAGCCTCTGGGGATTTCTGGTCATCATCAGACCGAACTCTTTTAACTGCCCCTTTGTTGGGGGGCTTAGCAGAGTTTGGTCGATGATCACCCAATTTCCCTGCAGATTTTGACTAGTCTGCCCTGATAATACCTTTAGTGGCTCCCTTTTGGGAGTGACTGTTGGAGATTATCAAGACATTCCCAGTCCTAATCGCGCGGCTACTGGTGGGTAATTCGCTTACAGGCTTAGCTCCCCCAGCCGTGACTGTTTTGTCGCGGCTAAGATTGCCAGGCCTTAAGCCTTTACCCTCCTCCTGCTCACCCGTTGCCTTTTTAAAGGATTTTTCAGCAAAAACTGCTGAGGATTCATTGTCTTTTCTGACAACATTTGAATCAACAGCCGTCTTTGTTGTGTATCCCGCAGGATAGGGAATACCTAGGATAGCAACGATAGATCCGTGGATTCGTTCGAATCTCGACACGTTCTTTCGGTGCTTCCTCAGTAGATGCCTATCCCGCCCATCGTGCAGCGAGGGGTCTTTCTTAGCTATCTTTTCTAGAAAGGCTAAGGAGACTCTCACACCACTCTTGGCTTTTTCAAGACTTGTTCGACAGTCTGATGTGACCTGTTCTGTCGCATCCTGCCGAACGACGGGCTTTAATGGATTCCCCAGTCCGCTCTCCATTCCGAGTGTGACCCCCGAAACCGAAGTTCTAGCTTCCTGGTTCTGATCATGAGCTTGAATCACTGTGATTTCATGCTCATCATCAGAACTCAAAGTTAGACCAACGAGTCTTTCAGAGGCCCCAGTTCTAGACGGTGAGCCAACTGTGGATTCCATTTCTTCCACTTCTTCTGTCAGTTCTGTGAGTAACTGACCCTCTTGCAACAGAATATCCCTGTGGATACCCAGCCAATCGGAGTCTGGATTTGACCCCGAAACTGCCGAGTTGTCAGAGACATTCTCTGCAACGACTTCTAGAGTCGCATCATTTCTTTTCTTTTTGTTAATTTTTCCTTCAATTTTGGTCCCACGAGTATGCACGTATGGGAATGGACCATTCATGCAGTGACGGCGTACATGGATTAGGCAAAATTTTGTTTACAACCGACCCGTGCCCTGGCGTCGGAGGGAAGCTGTTCGCGACTAGTTTCTTTAACCACTAACTAGCCATTCAGGTCTTCGGCACTGCTATCAACCACCTTGACCTTAAAAGTGGGGGGATTTTCCATAAATATGGGGAAATATTTATTACCTGGTAATTTAAAAAATTTACAAAACATTTGATGACCTGTGGTCGGCTTATTGGCAGTAACCAATTAAGTCCCTCTTTAAAAAACATTTTATGACCAGTAGTTCACGCAAATTTTCCTATTAAAGAAAAGCAAATATCGCTTATTTTTTTACCTATTTATTAACAAAAAATAAATATAAATACTTCACACACTCTGAGTCAAATTTCAGTTGAATACTAAACGTGAAAGTGTTAAAGTGTTTTTTTTTTGTAAAGTAAAGAGTGAAGCTGTAAAGACAATTTAAAGTAAAATGAATAAATTTTGCTGCAATCCGTTTAACAAGAGTGGGCATCGTTCGAAAAAGATAAAAGTATTAAAATGCGATACATGAATGAATTAAATATACATTAATTAAATGCTTAATTAATGAATTAAATACGGTGAAGAAGCAGAATTCATTTGCCCCAAGTGTAAAATCGATGTGTCTCAACAAGCAAATGCATTGAAACAAATGCAGCCACAATCCGAGAGTGAAATGACAAGTGAACAAAATGTTTCATCTGATAGTGAGGCAGACATTCCGATGGTCAATATGTCTTTAAGTCCTTTGAATGAGGCTATTACCACTTTAGGTGAAACGCCTATTAGAAAAAGAAAGTTGCGAAGTGAAACATACAGGAAAGAGAAAAAAGGCAAGGTTATGAGTGCAATCGCGACAATATTTGATGAAGGCTCTGATAACGAATGCAGTCAAGCAGATGACGTTGATGACGGCAAACAAATGATTGAGCAGTTGAAAAGAAAATTCAATTTAGCGACCACTTTTCCGGAGAAATATCTCATTTTATCTGTGCTGCCTCAATCATGATCTATACGCAAGATTTCTGAACAGTTTCAAACATCTTTTTACATCGCGAGAAGAAGCAAAGAATTAGTTCAACAGAAGGGCATATTGGCGACTCCCACCAAGAAATTTGGCTCAAGGACCCTCAGCGAAGCAACGGTGAAATTGATTCAAGATTTTTACTGCAATGATGACAACAGCCGCGCCTGCCCAGGTACACGTGACTATGTTATCACACGTGAAGATGGAGAAAAAGTACACAAGCAGGGCAGATTATTATTATGTAATCTATCCGAAGCATACCATCAGTTCAATGAGAAATACCCAGCAAAGTAAGGAGAAATTAGCCCAAAATGAATTCATTGTGATAAGCGACTTTGCCGAGAATTACACTTTTCTCGTTCAGGATGAAATTCAGGCTTATCACTGGGCAAACGACCAATGCACGGTGCATCCTTTTTGCATTTATTTCAAAAATGAACATAACGAACTACAGACCGTAAGCCTTGTTGTTGTCGCGGAGAGTTTAGCTCATAATTATGTGTCCGTTTATTTATTTCAAATGAAACTGTTTGAATTCTTAAGATCAAAATTCGATGCAATCGACAAAGTAACGTTTTTCTCAGTACAAGAATAAAAAAAATTTTTACAATCTTTGCATAAGTGAAGAAAAACAAAACTGCAAGGTCGAGTGGCACTTTTTCGCGACGTCCCACGGTAAGGGCCCATGCGATGAATTAGGGGGAACCCTAAAACGCATGGCGACTAAGGCAAGTTTGCAAAGGCCATATACTGACCAGATCTTAAATGTACAACATTTGTTTTCGTGGATTCAAAGCAAGGAAATTGCCATTAACACAGTTTTATGCACTCAAAAAGAACACGATGCCATGGAGCGACGAATTCAAAACAGACATAATGTCATACCAAATATTTCTGATATGTCAATTAATGTAAAGCGGTACTCTTCGTCTGCCGACGTGCTAAATTTAAAGTTACTTTAATTTTATAATGATGCCAAGACAATTGAAATTTTTAATAAATATTGTAATTAAGTATAAGCAGCAAAATAAGAAAGATTTTTTTCTTCATAAATGTATTTTTAACTGTAAAATAATTTGTAAAATGTATTTTTAACAAGGTGGTCTCTTAAATGCTCTTCTCCTGTCCAAACAAGGAGTCGGGCCATTTTTTTTATTGCTGATTCTTAAAGCAAAAATTATGAGGAATCTAAAAAAAAAATTAGCCGGAAAATTTAGGAGCTTCTGTGGAAAATCGGAAAATTTAATTTTCATGGGAAAATTTAAAGGTAAATTTCTAAGAAAAATTAGGAAAATTTTATTTTTCAATTAAAGCCTGATTCAACGAGCTATCACTCGTTGCGATCGCTTTAGTAGTTTTTTTTTAAAACACCTTTCAATGAGGTCCCTTATGAAGAATTCTTCAATTTTGTCACATGACAGTGGTGTACACCACCACTAAACCAGTCACTATAAAAAAAAAAAAAAATATGTAGGTACATTATTTTGTGCTGGGCAATCGATTGAGACTATTTATTTTAAAATCGGAGAGGGGTCGTCCAAAAGGTGATTGCTTTCATATGGAATTGCTCCATAACATATTAAGTTATCTAAAAAAAAAAGAAAAACAAATTTATATAATAAATAATTTTGTTGTTAATGATTGTAAATATTATTACTAACTTGTCTATGTATTAAAAACTAATTTGTTTCGTTTTTTTTTGGTGTTACAAATATACGTACATACAACGGACGAACAAACTAAATATTTGATACAAATCAAAAAAAATATATATACATACATACATACTCGTATGTATCTCAAAACTTTATTTTCGCCTAACATTATTTTCGACATTCTCTAAAAAAAAATAAATTTTTTTTTGAATATCTACTGCGATCTTATAGGGATAGGATAGAATTATAGTTTTTTTATGAGTAAGATGAATCTTAGGTCATCGAGCAGATTAAACACTACGACAGAAAATAATACAGTAGTCACATCTTCAACCACAACAACCTCTACTACATCAAGTTTCACTTCTGCAATACCCAACCCATTGGTAACCACAAACGCAGTAACGCCTTTACTTAGCATACAATTTCCGCCCGGATTTGGACCAACAACCACGTCATCTCTTAATAACAGCGATTGCACAATAGCGACACCCCCTTACAGCAGTATTACTATCAGAAATAGAAATAGTCAAGAATCCAACAACATGCCCAATACCCAACCAAACCTACCAAGATTGAATGAAGAAGTTTATCCGGATTTACAGGTAAACGAGGATGGATTAACACTCCATGATTATGTACAAGCATCTGTAGGAGCGGCTCAAGCATCTATAATGCGTGAAGTTCAGGAGAACTTACAGGTAATGATACCACAAATCTTAAGAAACTCCTTTAGATCCGAGCGTACTTCTACGTTAGAAAATCAAAATGGTAGAACCGATTTTCCACGTTTTAATGAACGTTCATATCAACAAAATATAAACACATATGGACAACGACAAATGAATCCACAAAATTTTAATCCTCTACCACAATATCCAAGTCTACAGCCACTTTTAAATCAACATCCGTTTGCAAATCAACATCGTAATACTTTTGCACCTCGAGCTGACTTTCAACCGCGATTCTCAAATCACCAAGTCCAACCAAATATGGATGGGAACATGCCTGCCGGAAATAGATCATTTACGCCATGCCAACTAGAAAAATGGGGACTAAAGTTTGACGGTACAAATAAGTCATTCAATGTGGAAGACTTTGTTTTTAGAGTGGAAGCACTGAGAGCTGACTACAACTGTCCTTGGGATGTGGTAATGAAAAGATTTCACCACTTAGTTACCGGTAATGCCAGCAGTTGGTTTTGGTCATACCGAATGCAAAACCCGTTTTGTGAATGGACAACATTTAGAAGAGACATCATAAAGAAATTTCGCAATTTTTAAAGCGACTTCGAAATACATCGCAAGATAATGGAGCGAAGACAGTTACCTTCAGAAACCTCCGATACTTTTATTTTAGAAATAGTAAAATTAAAAAACCAGATGCGTCATAATGTACCCGAGGATGAACTAGTGCAAATAATGAA
Source organism: Bellardia bayeri (assembly GCA_950370525.1). Taxonomy (NCBI): domain Eukaryota; kingdom Metazoa; phylum Arthropoda; class Insecta; order Diptera; family Calliphoridae; genus Bellardia; species Bellardia bayeri. The sequence goes on along the minus strand of OX493264.1, from coordinate 54,926,636 downwards.
AGACAACCTGAAAGATGGATTAGCACAGCTCGTTTTTCCGATAAAAATTAACACCATAGATCAATTACTGGAAGAATGTAAAAGAGCTGAAAGGAATATAGCTAAGCGAGCTCCATATCGCCATGCTATTCAAAACTACAAGCGACTAGCTGAGCTAGAACACGACACGATTACAGACGACAATGACACCTTTCACATCGAAGCTCTTCGACAAAATTCTCTACCTGCGAAACAGTTAATCTGCTGGAACTGTAAAGTAATAGGACATTCATTTATCGAATGCTCAGTAGTTCAAAGGAATCTGTTCTGTTATAGGTGTGGGTGGGTGGAGAACGTTACGACACCGCGCTGCCCAAAATGTCAGGGAAACCATCAACTGAACATGCAACAAACTGGGCAGGCGTGTTCGAAAATGAGACCAGCCCAGTAAAATATATTTGTAAGACAAACTTCGTAGAGAACAACTAAATATTGATAAAGACAATGTTACTATTATAAACAAAAATGACGAAACAAAAAAACAAGTTCCAATTTCGAAAAATAAAAGTTTAACAAACACAAATGGAGAACATAACACACCGTTTGAAGTCCGAATGGAAAATTACAATAGGGTAAGAGAAAGAATATTTAACGATTATGAGCCAATTACAAGCAAAAGAATAACTAAAACAAGAGAAAGATATAACAAAAGAAAGTCGGAAAGAAATGTAATTGCCTCGGCACACGTTAGCGGCAATGAAGATGTAAGACCATATATGGACGTGCTTATAAATGACTTACCAATTAAAGGACTCATGGACAACGGAGCTACTATAAGTTGTTTAGGCCACAACTGCTTAAGCAATGTAAATAAAATGAACGCTGAAATATTAAATTTTAAATCATCGATAAAGACAGCTGATGGCAAAAGCCATACGATCATTGGAAAAGTTAATGCCAGTGTAACAGTAGGTAAAAAAACTGTGAACTTAATGTTATATCTTGTTCCGAATCTAGTTCAAGAACTAATACTAGGTTACGACTTTTGGCGGAAAATTGTAATTAAACTAAGTATAGAAGAAGATATAGTAAATGAAATTTCATTAGTAGATGAGCCAGATAGCCACCCAATACATCAACTATCGCAAAAAGCAATGTTAGAAAAAGCTAAAAAGACATATAAATGTTACACCGAATTCGGACTGGGTAAAACGAAGCTTGAAACTCACACTATAGAAACTGGGGAAGCCCCAGCAAAGAAATTACGTCACTTTCCAGTAAGTCCGGCCGTTCAAAAATTGATGTACGCCGAATTGGATAGGATGTTAATGTTAAATGTTATTGAAGAAACAACTTGCGCAGAATGGAATAATCGCGTAACACTGGTAATAAAACCTAATAAAAATAGACTTTGCCTCGATGTCAGGGAGCTAAACAAAGTAACCAAGAAGGATTCATATCCTCTCCCAAATATGGACGGTTTACTAGCAAGGCTCGGCGACACCTATTTCATTTCTTCGATAGACCTGAAAGATGCCTTCTGGCAAATCCCCTTGGACAAAGACAGTAGACCAAAAACAGCGTTTACGGTCCCTGGTAGGCCGCAATACCAATTTAAGGTGATGCCGTTTGGATTGTGCAACGCTGTCGCCTTATGGATAAGGTTATACCTGCGGAACTGAAGGATCGAATTTTTGTGTACTTGGATGACTTGCTGGTAGTATGCTCAAATTTAGAAACTCACATGCAGATGTTAGAATTAGTAGGCGAAAGACTCACTGCAGCTGGACTAACAATAAATATGGAGAAGTCAAGATTTTGTTATAAAGAGCTAAAATATCTAGGATATATTGTAGGAGGCGGAAAAATCAAACCAGATCCAAGTAAACTAGATGCAATCCTAAAAATTTGTCCACCAAAGAATCCTAAGGAAGTACGGAGATTTCTAGGTACAGTCGGATGGTACCGTAGGTTCATCCACGACTTTTCTACACTGACTGCACCACTAACAGATACCCTAAAGAAATCATCAAAGTTCACATTAACGAATGAGGTTTTGTTAGCTTTTGAAACGCTAAAACAGAAGCTAGTATCCAGACCAATCCTTAGCAGCCCGGATTTTAATCGCAACTTTTTTATCCAATGTAATGCCTCAAACGTAGGTGTAGGAGCAGTTTTGTTCCAAAAGAATGACGATGGCGGAGAACACCCCATAGAATATTATTCAAAAAAGCTAAATCCGGCACAAAAGAATTATTCAACAACTGAAAAAGAGTGTCTAGCTGTTGTACTGTATTGTATTGAAAAATTTCGTCAGTATGTTGAATTAATGGACTTCACAGTCATAACTGATCATTCCTCACTCAAATGGCTTATGAAGCAACAGGACCTAAACGGACGTTTAGCTCGATGGAGTTTAAATCTTCAAGGGTATAAGTTCGAGATATAGCATAGAAAGGGATCAAAGAATGTAGTACCGGACATGCTTTCTAGAATAGAAGTAATCGTAGGAAATGAAACAAACCTAATAAATTTTGACTCGGCGAAATTTAAAACAGAAGAATACTTAACACTAATGGACACCATCGAACAAAATAAGGGCAAATTGCCCGATTTAAAAGTGTAGTGTATAAAAAAGTAAAATTTACAAAAGAGAATGATGAAGAATGTTGGAGAATATGGTTACCGACAGGATTGACTCATGAAATTATTAGAAAAGCACATGAAAACACCTCGCATGGAGGAACTGGTAAAACTCTTTACAACATACGTGAATTTTTCTACTGGCCATCAATGGTAAACCAAATAAAAGATTTTATTGGAAAATGTCGGAGTTGTAAAGAAAATAAACATCCAAAGTATACTTTAAGACCTAAAATGGGCAAAGAGGTAGTGACAGACAGGCCTTTCCAGAAAATATGTATAGACTTTCTAGATCCTTACCCAAGGTCTAAAATAGGTAACAGCTTTATATTTATCGTCCTCGACCACAAAACTAAATTTGTATTACTCAAAGCTATGCCAAAAGCAACGACCAAGGCTATTAACAAATTTTTAATAGATGAAGTTTTTCATAAATTTGGAGTACCAGAAATATTACATTCTGATAATGGGAAACAATTTGTGTCAGAATCTTTTAAAGAACTGTTAAATATGTATGGAGTTAGACATATTAGAACTGCAATTCATTCTCCACAAGCAAACGCCAGTGAAAGAGTGAATCAATCGATTTTGACCAGTATAAGAAGTTTCCTACAATCTGATCAAGCAAAATGGGATGAGAACTTATCAACAATCGAATGTAGCCTTAGGTCTACAATTCATTCATCAACTGGTGTTACACCATTTTATGCTCTTACAGGATATAACATGATAACACATGCTCAAGCTTACGAAATACTGAGAAAACTGGGATCTATTGCAGATGGTGAAAATTTGGTTCTACCTCATTCAGGACAAATACAAATAATACACAAGAAAATGAAAGAAAAAATGCACGATGCGTATATTAGAAATGTCAGATCATATAACAAACGCAGTAGATGTATTAAATTCATACCAGGTCAAGAAGTTTACAGAAAGAATTTCATGCAAAGTAACTTTTCTAAAGGTATTAACGCTAAACTCTGCAAACCATGGCTTAAATGTCGAATAAGAAAGGCAATAGGCAATAACCAATATGAGGTTGAAAATTTGAAGGGTCAATTGATTGGTACGATTCACGTACAACACCTAAAACAATAAGTTATAGCGAGTCCATTCGAAATAACAAGCCGTCTATATATTATTAATATAGATTGAAACAAATTTCCATACTAAAAGTCTATACGGCTGATTTATGTTTCAACGCCGTTATGAGCATTACCCAAATCTTCCTATTGAGATTTAATTACCGACTTCATATTTCTATAAGATTCGACAATTTCTATAAGACAACACAAATTGCAATTGAATTTTCTTAGGCTCAACTCCGGATTTGAGATTTGATAGAACTTTTTTGAACAATTCACGTATTCGAGTTTGATTTCCGATTTCACATATAGATAGTATGAGGATTATAGATAAGAAAAGAAAAAAGTGTACAGTGATTAACAAATTCTGCTGGTATCCTAAAACCCGTTGGCATAAAACAAAATTTATTTGAAGTATTAAAAAAAAAAGTAATATATATACACACCTATGTACATGATAGGGGACAGCTCATTAAAGACCAAAGATCTGCGTTCACAGTATGAGGACTTGCTTTGAGAACCATAGTAGTGTTAGTATGAACCAGTTGGTTGAACCAACTGAGATAATTCATTGAATTTTAAAGTCTAAAATTGTAGGCCAACAAAGGCTAACACGCGACATACACCAATGCTGACATGAATGCTCGAAGTAGCTTTTTTTCCCAACTTTTTATCCTCCCCAGGCTGCGGATAAACAGCTGGCTTTGTGACAGCTGCCCAGCATGTATATATATATTTTTTATACACAAATCTTCTTTATTTTGTTTAAATAAAATTTCAAAGAAAAAAACTTTAAAATTGTGCGGCTTCTATGTTTTTTTTTTGGTTTATTGTTTTTCGCTTCTTCTTCTGTTAACACATTCACTAACATGACAGCACTCTTGCTGTAATACGAAAAGATGGTATTGCTCTATATATGACGTATAGGGGGCAGTGACATCATTGTGGTAACGCAGTGCATGAAGGGTTGTATAAAGGGTTCAACAATGAATCGTATGATTATACAAATTTACCAAGAAAAAAGAAACCGGTGGTAAAGAGGCTAGCGATAGGGAAGGTGAACACCTCATACACCACTAAGCTTAAGATCATTAAGTCAAAAAAGGTCACATAAGAAACATCTAGAGTGAAATAATAAAATAAAACACATGAAGTTTTTTTTTATTTTTAAAGTAAAACCATTCGAGGTAGAATAATTTTTTTCAAAATAATAATTAAAATAAATTTCAGTGCAAATTGCAAAAAAACAATAGAGGTAAGAAAGAGAAAAAAATAACAAAGAAGAATTATTATTTATAATTAAAGGGAACTTAAATTTCATTATTGAATGTGAACTTTATAATTATATATAATTAAATACATAATTATAAAGATTAAACATTTAGTAAGGAAGTTTAATTAGCTTTTACTTATAAATGTACGAATGTATGTACTTATAATCATTTTTGGTAAATATGATTTATAGACATTGTATTAAATAATCACGCCAGAGCCATCTAGTGCCCGTTTTGGAGATGGGAGGAAAACTTTGAAAAGTCACCACTCTATACATCTGCCAATTATAGCATCAGGGACAGGAACCTAAACCAAAAGCAAAAACTACATAAAACTCTGCACGGGGAATAACAACAGATTGCAAGATAAGTAAATATCTTGAAAACAAAATTTCAATCATAAAAAACAAATACCGTTAGAAAATAGGTTAAAATTAAAGGTTGTTAATAAGGAAAAAAACCGTTAGATATACATAGATGTACACAGACACGTGACTAGAATGCACCTTTTGACCTACACTAAGGACTTTTAAACGACTTTGTCAATAAACAAAAAGAAAGAAACATTTTGTGTTGAATGTTTATCATAGATCTATATTTATTCATTTATATAATTAAAAAAAAAATTTACAAAATTTAATTACATATATAGAATTAAAATATAGATAAATTAAATTAATATATAAACACTTAGCTTACTAAATTCATTTAAAATTCCTATTATCTTTATAACTTAATATTCATAAAATACAAAAAAAGAAGAAGAAACAAACTAAAAAAAGATATTTTATGTTTGAATTGTATCAAGTCAGCTAATTGGGCCTATATTATTTAATGTAAATAAAAAACTTCTTTACATGTTTTCCAACGTTTCGTCAATTTTTTGTTGACTTCATCAGGGTTACGTCTATTTAATTAAAAATTATAATACATTAATAAAAAATAAATACACCAAATATTTTTTCCTTTTAGACTTACAAATTTAACAGTAATTTTCACATTAAATTAAAATTAAATAAATTTTACAAAAACCAAAGAACATATAAACACAAGCAATAAATTAAACCACAGCTTAAAAATTAATATCACAGTTTGAAGTTATATTGCAACTCTATAGCTTGTATTTATATTGTCAGTATCCTCCTTCTTGTTCATAGTCCTTTCTATTTTTTGTTGTATACGTAAGCTTTCTATTGTGTACCTTTTCTTTACTCCACCCTCTATGTCTAAAATTTTTACGTCATCAAAGTTGATTTTATGTCCAGATGACAGAATATGTGTTGCCAACCCTGTTGATTCCCTAAGTTTTGTTATGTCGTTTTTATGTTCAATCATTCTTGTTTGTAATGATCGTTTTGTCGTACCTATATATATCCGATTGCATCTCTGTTCGTCATTTCCCATGCATTCAAGTTCGTACACAACATTGCATTGTTGTTGTTTTTCGATCGGTGCTTTTACATTTGAAAAAATTGTACTGAGTGTGGAGTTAGGAGTATAAGCAAAACATATGTTTTGTGATTCTATTGTTGTTTTTATATTTTTGTTGTCTGTTAAACCAGGAATAAATCGTACACTGAAAAAAAATTTTTCTTTTCCATCATTATTTTGTGTAGTGATATTATTTTTTAATTTTAGCTGCGTTTGTTCAATTAATGAATAAATGAGTTTAATTGGAAAACTATTGTTAATTAATAAATGTTTTATATTTTTAATATTTTTGGCATGAAATTGTTGATCACTAATATTTAAAACTCTGAAAATAAAGTTTTTTGCTGTATTAATAATTTGGTGTTTAGGTTGTGTAGAATTGAAGTTCATTAGTCTTCCTGATGATGATTCCTTAGCATACCAATCAAATGTGATCCTGTTATTGTCCCTGTGTATCTTAGTATCTAGATAGGCAATCTGTTTATTTGCTTCCAATTCCGTGGTAAATTGAATTTTGTTGTGGTAATTATTTAAAACATTTAGTATTTCATCCTTATCTTTAATTTTGATTATCGCTAATATGTCGTCTACATATTTAACTATGTACTTAAAGTGGATATTCTTCTTCCTTAATTCATTTATCGCTTCGTCAAGTAGGCTATCAAGTATTATATCGGCCACTGTAGGAGAAAGAGGGTTGCCCATAGGCATTCCAAATATTTGGCTATAAATTTTCTCATTAAACACAAAATAATTGTTATCGGAGAGACAAAAATTAAGTAATTTTAGAAACTTCGAGCCTGGAATTCTTGTGAAGTTCTTAATCGTTTCCCATTTTCCCATTATATTTTTTATTGCCGTATGTACCGGGATATTCGTAAATAGAGAAACAACATCAAATGATATTAAAATCTCATCTTCTTCTATTCTAATATTTCTCATCTGATTTTTTAGTTCATTTGAATTTTTAATGTTATATTCGTCTGAAATAATATGTTTTAGTATTTGTCCCACATGTCTTGAGAGTCTATAACTTCAGGATGCCTTTTCAAAAATTTTCTCGTTTTCTCGTAAACTGTTAAAATAAATTTCTCTTTTGGTGAATTTTACAATTTCCTTTTGAAGCTCGTGATATTATTTGCAAATTTTGTCCTAACTATATCTTTTTCTTGATCCTCGTTTTCATCCATTGCTTGTATGCACTGTTCAACATCGGCAATTATATGTAGTGACGAAAAATTATTTTTGTCTATCGGTAAAGCAAATTTTTTTCCCAATGATAATAACCATTTACTTTCCATTGGAATCTCCACATTGGTTTTGTTCTTAAACCAATTTTCGTTAAAAATCAGATTATGCACTCTAAACATTCTTTCCTTCAGTGTATCAAGTTTGTGTATTTATATAGAAAAGATATATTATAAAAAAAAATACTAACAAATTATTATAAAGAATAAATAATTGATTCAAAATTTATTGATTGGCTTAGAAATTTCCATTTGAGTAACCTCATATTAATTTAAATAAATTTTGAGTCAATAAAATATCAGATATATTCTATAAATATATAATCATTAGATATAAGAATAATTAGTTATATTGCTAGAAATAAACTAATAAATTAATAAATAACCAAATAAAAAACCAATAAATTAATAAACAACCAAATAAATAAATTAAAAAATAACCAAATAAATAAATTAATAAATAACCAAATAAAAAAACCAATAAATTAATAAATAACCAAATAAATAAATTAATAAATAACCAAATAAATAAATAATTGAATATAGAAATTAATAAAAAAAAATTAACAAATAAATGAATTAATGAATTAATCAATAAATAAATAAATTAATAAGATAAATAAACAAATAATAGAATGCATCTTTAGATAAAAAAAAATATTTTATAAAACACAAATAACACATTATTTCTGAAATAACTTAACTTAAAATCAAATTCAATTGTTAAAATTAACAAAATAAAACTCAACAAAAAAAAATAGATATCATTAAATAATAATAGATCGAAAAAAAATTATAATATAATAGTAATGTTATTGTTATAATTAATTTTATACTTTTTTGTTAGTGTATAAATAAATATTTGTATAGATGTTAGTATTTTTTGTGGTTATACAAAAAGAAAAATATTGTTAATTAGTTATAACTCTATTATAATAAAATCATGAAGTATATAATGTATTGTATTTATAGAAATTATTAATAAAGTAATGTTATTTATATACATTATGTGCTAACTACTCGGATTTGGTTGAAATGTAGCTTGGTCAAATAGACTTTGGTGAGTTTTATGTAGGGACATCATTTGAAATTCAGTTTGATCAAAAGGGCAAAAATGATGTCACGGTCATAGCGGGAGGGCAGCCTCTGCAGGAAAAGGCAATCTAAACCTGCACACTCTAGGCCTGCCGTGTTAACTTTGATTTGCTTCCTTTTTTTTTTGAATATATATTACACCCATTTGTAGTATATATGAATTTTTTTTGTCACATTTGTATTTTAGGCACGAACTAATAATTGTGGGAACCCAAGGAAAAACAACCCCCCCATTTCCGGCGAGCTACAGCCGCAGCGAACACCAGCGTGCCGTTTCCTTCAACACAAGGGTTTATCACATATTGGAAATCAATACCATCGTGGTGACAATTTGCGCATGTTGGGAGACGCTGGCTATCCCCTAGAACCGTGGCTTTTGACACCATATAGGTCACCTACTGTAGGAAGCAGAGAAACTAAGTTTAACAAGGACAATAGGCATTTTGAAAAATTGTTTCCGATGCCTTACACATGAAAGAGGTCTTCATTACAGTCCAGAACAGGCCGCACGTATAATAAACGTTTGCTGTGCCTTACACAACATAAGAATTCATTTTGTGCGGCCTGAAGAACATTTAGATGACCTCGGGATAATAACGAACCATGAAGACGAAGAAATCATTCACACAGATGAGGTTTACCAACCCATTTCCGGCGAAGCTATATTATTAAGAAATGATATTTTGAATACATTTTAAGAATTAAGTTACTACAAATAAAAACTATTCGTCAAAAACTTTCAGTGGAAAATAAACTAATTTAGTAATAATAATAAACACATTAAATAAAATATTTTTAAGTATTTATTTTAATTAAAGAATCATCACATCAACTGATCCAGTCATCTATTTTGCGCTTGAGTTAAAGCAAGGGTATCCCTCCTTCTCAACCGATTATGACCACTAAAGTTAAGGATGTCTCGTGCAAGTGGGTTTGGGTGGTGTTCAAGTTTGCTGACATACTTTGACGCGTGTTTTGTAAATTCAACAGTACGCATAGATCTTTGTGAATTCGAGAATTTTTAACATACCATGGAGCTGCAGTAATTATACGTAGAATTTTATTTTGACCCCTTTGAATTTTTTCAATGTTTGATGCTGAGGCAGTACCCCATAATTGAATTCCATAGCACCAGATTGGCTTTAGAATTGCATTGTACAACAATAGTTTGCAGTCCAACTTTAGTGAAGAATTTCTGCCAATTAGCCAATTAAGTTGCACTGCTTTTAATCTCATCTGTGTAAGTTTCGCTTCAATATGAGACTTCCAAGTTAAACGGCGGTCGAGGTGAATGCCGAGGTATTTGACTTCATTATGTTGAGGAATAATTTGATTATTTATTTTGATGAACGAGCAAGTTTCTTTTCGCAATGTGAAAGTTTTTTTTTTTTTTTTTTTTTTTTTTTTTATAGCCTTTATTTATTTATTGAATCTTCATATAATGAAATGACAATAAGTATTCAAATCTTAATACTAAAAAGAAAATAATAAGCCCAGCCAGTGCTAGACAAAAATTTTATGATACTAAAAAAATTTCACATCAACTGATCCAGTCATCTATTTTGCGCTTGAGCTAAAGCAAGGGTATCCCTCCTTCTCAACCGATTATGGCCACTAAAGTTAAGGATGTCTCGTGCAAGTGGGTTTGGGTGGTGTTCAAGTTTGCTGACATACTTTGACGCGTGTTTTGTAAATTCAACTTTTACTAATGGCACGCATAGATCTTTGTGAATTCGAGAATTTTTAACATACCATGGAGCTGCAGTAATTATACGTAGAATTTTATTTTGACCCCTTTGAATTTTTTCAATGTTTGATGCTGAGGCAGTACCCCATAATTGAATTCCATAGCACCAGATTGGCTTTAGAATTGCATTGTACAACAATAGTTTGCAGTCCAACTTTAGTGAAGAATTTCTGCCAATTAGCCAATTAAGTTGCACTGCTTTTAATCTCATCTGTGTAAGTTTCGCTTCAATATGAGACTTCCAAGTTAAACGGCGGTCGAGGTGAATGCCGAGGTATTTGACTTCATTATGTTGAGGAATAATTTGATTATTTATTTTGATGAATGAGCAAGTTTCTTTTCGCAATGTGAAAGTGATATGAATACATTTCTGTTCATTAACCCTGATTTTCCAAAGCTCTAGCCAATTCTCTAGTTTATAAACATAATTCTGCAAATTCTGTGATGCTACTTGGTGGTCCTTATGAACGCTGATAAAGGCTGTATCGTCTGCGAAAGTTGACGTGTGGATTTTGGGGTCTGACGGCATGTCGGAGGCATAAATCAAATATAAAGTAGGACCCAGTATGCTACCCTGTGGCACACCTGTTTCAATTGGCTGAGCGGGGCTTAAAAAATTGCCTTCTTTGATTTTAAATTTGCGACCGTATAAATAGCTTTCCATAAGTTTATGGGTGTTAGCAGGCAGAGTTAATTTTATTTTGTGCATTAAACCGTCATGCCAAACTTTGTCGAACGCTTGGGACACATCAATGAAAAGGGCGGAGCAGTATTTTTTGTCTTCAAACGACCCTCTTATCACATTTACCAATCTGTGTGTTTGTTCGATGGTGCTGTGTTTAGCTCTGAAGCCGAATTGATGATTAGGAATGCATTCAGTGTCGTTCAGAATTGGAATCAACTTAGTCATTAACAATTTTTCGAACAGTTTAGAAATTGTCGGCAGTAGGCTAATTGGCCTATATGACTCTACTTTGGTGTGATCCTTCCCTGACTTAGGAATCATAGTGATCATAGACACCTTCCAATCTGCAGGATAGTATTCTAGGCGTAAAATAGCGTTGAAGATAAAGAGGATAATTCTTCTAGCTACACGAGGTAACTCCACAAGCATTTTATTGCTGATTTTATCCATACCTGGAGCCTTTCTAAGGTTCAGAGTACCAATAGCGCTTTGGACATCACCAAAGTTTAGTCTTAGAGGTACAGGAGGTCTAATAACGAGTGGTGGCAAATCAGATACGTTATTTGAGCTGTTTTTAGTAAACACATTTCTTAAATGGTTAACAAATAATGTCCCTTTCTCGGAATCATTTCTAGCCCAGTCACCAGTCGGATTTCGCAAAGGAGGTTTTCCTCTCACTGGTCTTTTTAAACCTCTTGCCGCCCTCCATAACGAGTAGTCAGATTGTGGGGTACTATCAAGACCCTCCAAGTAGGATGTAAGTGAAGCCATTCTTTGGGTTTCTAAGAAATGTCTTAGTATATCTCTGCATACCCGTAGCCTAGCTTTCAGTTCAGGAGACCTGTGAAGTTGCCACTCTCTTCTCATTCTTCTTTTTTCTGATAGGAGATGTTCGAGTTCAGATAAATAAGTTCTGTTTGTCCTATTTCTACATTCAACGTGATAAGTGGAAGCGTGATGCACAGCTCGTCGAAGGTCCTCGGTAAAGTTGCCAATCGACTCATCGATATCGTCGGTAGTTCTCAACACAATATTTTCCGTGCAATGAGAACTTAAATACTTTTTGTATTTTATCCAGCTTACTCGGGTCTTAGTCATGTTTCTAAATGGAGAGCCACACACTTGAGGGAAATGCATTGAAATGATAGTAGGAGAGTGATCTGAGGACAAGTCTAATGAAGGATCCACTTGCATCCATTCTACAGGGATATTTTTCACTACTCCAAAGTCAATAACATCGGGAATCTTCCGTCGGTCCGTCGGCCAGTAGGTGGGATGTCCGCTTGAGAGTACATCTAAACCCATTTGAGCAATGGTGTTGAAGAGTACGCGACCCTTTGGGGTTACCAGACGTGAACCCCAAAATGTGTGTTTGGCGTTAAAGTCGCCAGCAACTAAAAATCTAGCTCCAAGGGAATTAAAGAAGTTATGGTATTGGTGTTCTTTTATTGAGAATCGAGGCGGAGAATAAATCGATGATAAAACAAATTTGTATTGACAGAATTCAATGCAAATGTTTGTTGCTTGGAGGTAATCCTCACTTATGTTATTCATTAAATAATGTTTTATTCTGTTCTTTATAAGAATTGCCGAACCTCCACATGCTCTTCCGCGGGGATCTTTAGTATCATACAACACGTAGCCATTAATTTTGAAGTACCCTGTCGCCGTCAAGTGAGTTTCAGCAATCATCATGACATCAATCTGCTTATCCATCAGGAAGTATTCCAGTTCGTTTTTATGTTGGCGGAGGCCGTTCGCGTTCCAAAAACAAATTTTTAAATAAATCATTTCTTTAAAATGGCTTGCAAGATAGTGGATTGCATTTTCAGCATTTCCTGCATCATGGATGTCATGGTGGTCGTAAAAGTGTTCATAGTTTGGACAAGTGTCTGCAAAGTTGTCTCTAGATTGTTGATATGTGGCTCAGAATATTGCGATATAGGTTCCTGCTCCAGACCTGGCATATTAGATTTGACCACGTTTGCGTAAGAAACTTGTCTAGAATTAGGAGCGTTTACGTGAGTAGTTGGTCGTACAATTTGAGGAAAATTCTTACTCGACGTGAAATTAGGTTGTTGAGAATGGTCAGGTAATACTGGCGACTTATTGGTCCTTATGCCCTTCAAATAAGTATAAACTGGACAACCTCTATAATTAGCGGTATGATTTCCTCCACAGTTACTGCATTTTTTTATTTTTAAGTCCGTTTTGGACTTATTACATTGAGCAGTTGCATGTAGTTCCCCACATGCAACACAAACAGACGGCAATTTACAATACGCTTTGGTGTGACCAAATTCTTGACAATTAAGACACTGGACGGGTCCAACACGCTTATGCGGTTCCTCCACGGTAATTCTACGATGCAGAAGATAAATAAGATTGTAAATTGGATGGGACTCGTTTTTCTTTAAGGCAACATCTCCAGGTTCCAATTCTACCCTGAACATGGGCTGAGGAATCTTTTCACGGTTTCTAATATTCACTACGCTCTTGATTTTGAACCCTTTGTCCATTAATCCGTTCTTAATCTCCGCAGGATCAACACATGGGTCTATACCCTTTAGAACGACTTGGAGTCCTTTTGCGCTTTTGAGCTGATAGGTATAGAAATCCCTGGTCTCCCTCTCCAACTGGTTGGACAATTTTCGAAAATCATCTTCCCTATTCACTTGGATCTTTGTCTCGCTGATTTTTCCATGTTTAATTGAGGTTACGCTAAACATGTTCTCACCTATTACAGCAACAATTCCTTGTACCAGTTTATTGGAAGTGGGCTCTCTCAGGTAAATTGGTGGGGGCTTAAACGTCTTTTTCGGTATTTCTGGGTCATCCGTCTGAAGTAGAGCAAATCTGTTTTGATCATTTGGCTTATCACTGCTGACGGTCTTAGGAACTTTATTGGAATTGGAAGACATTTGAGCAGATGTCGGGCTCCTCTGTCGCTTGAGAACGGTGATGTACTTATCCATACCTACTTGTTTTTTGGGTTTGACTGCACTATTTGATGAAGATGATGATTTCTCATCGGATGAGATAACTATATTGGGCGAACAGGAACGGCGCCGTATTTCGGCTTTTGTAGTGAGAAGAGACTCCACGGATTTTCTTAAGGATTCTTCCTCAGAGATCCATAAGTTTTTTTTACTGTAGCTTAGCTCTTTCTCAGAATTACATCTGAGCGGGACACTCATGCAGTTGTTTTGCGATTTTTAAATTACCGAAAAACCACTATTTTTCCACCTATTACGATATCTTTTTTTATATATATATATATTTTTTTTTTTTTTTCACTTATTACAAGTTTTTTTTTTTTTTATTTTTTTTTCACCTATTACGAAAATTCAGCCGCACTAAAAATAACACGTCCGACCAGTTCAAGCAACACTATGTGAATGCAATGTGAAAGTGATATGAATACATTTCTGTTCATTAACCCTGATTTTCCAAAGCTCTAGCCAATTCTCTAGTTTATAGACATAATTCTGCAAATTCTGTGATGCTACTTGGTGGTCCTTGTGAACGCTGATAAAGGCTGTATCGTCTGCGAAAGTTGACGTGTGGATTTTGGGGTCTGACGGCATGTCGGAGGCATAAATCAAATATAAAGTAGGACCCAGTATGCTACCCTGTAGCACACCTGTTTCAATTGGCTGAGCGGGGCTTAAAAAATTGCCTTCTTTGATTTTAAATTTGCGACCGTATAAATAGCTTTCCATAAGTTTATGGGTGTTAGCAGGCAGAGTTAATTTTATTTTGTGCATTAAACCGTCATGCCAAACTTTGTCGAACGCTTGGGACACATCAATGAAAAGGGCGGAGCAGTATTTTTTGTCTTCAAACGACCCTCTTATCACATTTACCAATCTGTGTGTTTGTTCGATGGTGCTGTGTTTAGCTCTGAAGCCGAATTGATGATTAGGAATGCATTCAGTGTCGTTCAGAATTGGAATCAACTTAGTCATTAACAATTTTTCGAACAGTTTAGAAATTGTCGGCAATAGGCTAATTGGCCTATATGACTCTACTTTGGTGTGATCCTTCCCTGACTTAGGAATCGTAGTGATCATAGACACCTTCCAATCTGCAGGATAGTATTCTAGGCGTAAAATAGCGTTGAAGATAAAGAGGATAATTCTTCTAGCTACACGAGGTAACTCCACAAGCATTTTATTGCTGATTTTATCCATACCTGGAGCCTTTCTAAGGTTCAGAGTACCAATAGCGCTTTGGACATCACCAAAGTTTAGTCTTAGAGGTACAGGAGGTCTAATAACGAGTGGTGGCAAATCAGATACGTTATTTGAGTTGTTTTTAGTAAACACATTTCTTAAATGGTTAACAAATAATGTCCCTTTCTCGGAATCATTTCTAGCCCAGTCACCAGTCGGATTTCGCAAAGGAGGTTTTTCTCTCACTGGTCTTTTTAAACCTCTTGCCGCCCTCCATAACGAGTAGTCAGATTGTGGGGTACTATCAAGACCCTCCAAGTAGGATGTAAGTGAAGCCGTTCTTTGGGTTTCTAAGAAATGTCTTAGTATATCTCTGCATACCCGTAGCCTAGCTTTAAGTTCAGGAGACCTGTGAAGTTGCCACTCTCTTCTCATTCTTCTTTTTTCTGATAGGAGATGTTCGAGTTCAGATAAATAAGTTCTGTTTGTCCTATTTCTACATTCAACGTGATAAGTGGAAGCGTGATGCACAGCTCGTCGAAGGTCCTCGGTAAAGTTGCCAATCGACTCATCGATATCGTCGGTAGTTCTCAACACAATATTTTCCGTGCAATGAGAACTTAAATACTTTTTGTATTTTATCCAGCTTACTCGGGTCTTAGTCATGTTTCTAAATGGAGAGCCACACACTTGAGGGAAATGCATTGAAATGATAGTAGGAGAGTGATCTGAGGACAAGTCTAATGAAGGATCCACTTGCATCCATTCTACAGGGATATTTTTCACTACTCCAAAGTCAATAACATCGGGAATCTTCCGTCGGTCCGTCGGCCAGTAGGTGGGATGTCCGCTTGAAAGTACATCTAAACCCATTTGAGCAATGGTGTTGAAGAGTACGCGACCCTTTGGGGTTACCAGACGTGAACCCCAAAATGTGTGTTTGGCGTTAAAGTCGCCAGCAACTAAAAATCTAGCTCCAAGGGAATTAAAGAAGTTATGGTATTGGTGTTCTTTTATTGAGAATCGAGGCGGAGAATAAATCGATGATAAAACAAATTTGTATTGACAGAATTCAATGCAAATGTTTGTTGCTTGGAGGTAATCCTCACTTATGTTATTCATTAGATAATGTTTTATTCTGTTCTTTATAAGAATTGCCGAACCTCCACAAGCTCTTCCGCGGGGATCTTTAGTATCGTACAACACGTAGCCATTAATTTTGAAGTACCCTGTCGACGTCAAGTGAGTTTCAGCAATCATCATAACATCAATCTGCTTATCCATCAGGAAGTATTCCAGTTCGTTTTTATGTTGGCGGAGGCCGTTCGCGTTCCAAAAACAAATTTTTAAATAAATCATTTCTTTAAAATGGCTTGCAAGATAGTGGATTGCATTTTCAGCATTTCCTGCATCATGGATGTCATGGTGGTCGTAAAAGTGTTCATAGTTTGGACAAGTGTCTGCAATGTTGTCTCTAGATTGTTGATATGTGGCTCAGAGTATTGCGATATAGGTTCCTGCTCCAGACCTGGCATATTAGATTTGACCACGTTTGCGTAAGAAACTTGTCTAGAATTAGGAGCGTTTACGTGAGTAGTTGGTCGTACAATTTGAGGAAAATTCTTACTCAACGTGAAATTAGGTTGTTGAGGATGGTCAGGTAATACTGGCGACTTATTGGTCCTTATGCCCTTCAAATAAGTATAAACTGGACAACCTCTATAATTAGCGGTATGATTTCCTCCACAGTTACTGCATTTTTTTATTTTTAAGTCCGTTTTGGACTTATTACATTGAGCAGTTGCATGTAGTTCCCCACATGCAACACAAACAGACGGCAATTTACAATACGCTTTGGTGTGACCAAATTCTTGACAATTAAGACACTGGACGGGTCCAACACGCTTATGCGGTTCCTCCACGGTAATTCTACGATGCAGAAGATAAATAAGATTGTAAATTGGATGGGACTCGTTTTTCTTTAAGGCAACATCTCCAGGTTCCAATTCTACCCTGAACATGGGCTGAGGAATCTTTTCACGGTTTCTAATATTCACTACGCTCTTGATTTTGAACCCTTTGTCCATTAATCCGTTCTTTATCTCCGCAGGATCAACACATGGGTCTATACCCTTTAGAACGACTTGGAGTCCTTTTGCGCTTTTGAGCTGATAGGTATAGAAATCATTGGTCTCCCTCTCCAACTGGTTGGACAATTTTCGAAAATCATCTTCCCTATTCACTTGGATCTTTGTCTCGCTGATTTTTCCATGTTTAATTGAGGTTACGCTAAACATGTTCTCACCTATTACAGCAACAATTCCTTGTACCAGTTTATTGGAAGTGGGCTCTCTCAGGTAAATTGGTGGGGGCTTAAACGTCTTTTTCGGTATTTCTGGGTCATCCGTCTGAAGTAGAGCAAATCTGTTTTGATCATTTGGCTTATCACTGCTGACGGTCTTAGGAACTTTATTGGAATTGGAAGACATTTGAGCAGATGTCGGGCTCCTCTGTCGCTTGAGAACGGTGATGTACTTATCCATACCTACTTGTTTTTTGGGTTTGACTGCACTATTTGATGAAGATGATGATTTCTCATCGGATGAGATAACTATATTGGGCGCACAGGAACGGCGCCGTATTTCGGCTTTTGTAGTGAGAAGAGACTCCACGGATTTTCTTAAGGATTCTTCCTCAGAGATCCATAAATTTTTCCTACTGTAGCTTAGCTCTTTCTCAGAATTACATCTGAGCGGGACACTTATGCAGTTGTTTTGCGATTTTTAAATTACCGAAAAACCACTATTTTTCCACCTATTACGATATCTTTTTTTTATATATATATATATATTTTTTTTTTTCACTTATTACAAGTTTTTTTTTTTTTTATTTTTTTTTTCACCTATTACGAAAATTCAGCCGCACTAAAAATAACACGTCCGACCAGTTCAAGCAACACTATGTGAATTTTAATTAAAGAAATAAAATTTAATTCATTTGAATAAAAACAAATTATTTATAATTAAAATTAAAAATTTTCAGTTTTGCAACTATTTAAAATAAAATGTATTTTATTTACATGTAAAGAAATCCTTTACAATTTAAATTTGTACTTGGACTTAGGTTTTGAGATCTTTGATAAAAGTAAAATAAGGAACACAGTAACTTCACAGGTAGCTCAAAATGGATATTAGTAACTTTTTACTTATTTATTTTGGTATGATTGAATTCCGTCTGCAATTTTCTTTAAGTATAGGAGTTCTTCCTTTTTTAATGCAATATAATTTTCGAAAAATGATTGCTGCAGTGCTATTTGTTGCTGCAAAGGATTTGAATTTGACTTTTCAGTTTTACGCTTTTTTGCACTGGAACTAGCATTTGTTTGAAAACTAGAATCAAGTTTATCTGTCTCGTCATCATCCAAAATATATTCAACATTTTCCATTGGTTCATCAATACCAAATGTTGTAATATTCGGTAATCCATGCACTGATGTTTTTAAGTTCAATAAAGATGACACAGCCTCCTCCAAATCATTTAAAAGTAGGGTTTTATTGGGACCCCCACCAGCACCTTCCATTTGTTGCTTATTAGTAACCATTTTCTTCTTTGTGTTCGCCTTAAAGTCTCTCCAGACCTGAAATAATATTTTTATTAACACTTATTTTCCTCTTTCAATTTAATCGAATACTTAAATCATACACCATTTTTTGTCTTACCTTTTTCCATGCCGGTACGTCTCTTATTGGGACACTGATAGAGTTAAGCTTCTGGTACAGTTCTTCCCATATTCTGTTCTGCTCCTCTGGCCTTTGTTGACTTGTTCCTGTTGCAATAACAGGATGGTCCACCATGAAATCGACCATGGCTCTGAATTGTTGCGGTGATGTTTGTTTTTTTGACCTGGATAAAAAAAAAACAGAATTAACTTTTATTGTATGGTTTTTATACATGTACATATATTTACTTACATTTGAAACTTGTTATTTATTTTGCAGCTATGTATTTTATTTTACGCGCTAAATCAAGCGTCGAACGAAAATTATGTAGATGTGTGGTGAACAAGTATTTTAGAATGCATACAAAGTGAACAAAAACATATGTTTTCTGTTTGCACATCTTTTACACATATGTTTTCTGGTACTCACATCGCTAACGTATTTATGGCCGATCTTGTGAAGGCAGGCAGACCATATTCACTACACACTCAATTTGGGGCTCTTAAAAAAATTGATTTTTTCTTCATAAATGTATTTTTAACTGTAAAATAATTTTTAAAATGTATTTTTAACAAGGTGGTCTCTTAAATGCTCTTCTCCTGTCCAAACAAGGAGTCGGGGCCCATTTTTTTATTGCTGATTCTTAAAGCAAAAATTATGAGGAATCCAAAAAAAAAAATTAGCCGGAAAATTTAGGAGCTTCTGTGGAAAATCGGAAAATTTAATTTTCATGGGAAAATTTAAAGGTCAATTTCTAAGAAAAATTAGGAAAATTTTATTTTTCAATTAAAGCCTGATTCAATACCTTTCCAACGAGCTATCACTCGTTGCGATCGCTTTAGTAGTTTTTTTTAAAACAACTTTCAATGAGGTCCCTTATGAAGAATTCTTCAATTTTGTCACATGACAGTGGTGTACACCACCACTAAACCAGTCACTGTAAAAAAAAAAAAAAATATGTAGGTACATTATTTTTTGCTGGGCAATCGATTGAGATTATTTATTTTAAAATCGGAGAGGGGTCGTCCAAAAGGTGATCGCTTTCATATGGAATTGCTCTATATATATATATATTAGGGTGCACCTTATATGTATGGGACAAGTTTTTATTAACATATTTGATCGTAACTCCCCCTAAAAATGTTCTACCTAGTAAAAATATGGGCTGTGGAAAATTATATACGGATTGTAATACGGAAAGGCGTGCCGCATCCGCCAAAAAGTTGATAATATTACTATGGTAAATTGATATGAGATAATTATAATTGTTGAGTGGGGTTCGGTTCATAAAACACTGGTAAATTTGTTGTATATTATAATAAATTGATTCGACCCAAACCCGTTTTCAAAATAATAATAATGAGAAAACAGTTAAGTCATAAAAATAGGTGTTTTTATTTTAAGAACATCGAGATTTTACCAGCAAATGTAATTTATCGTTTGTGGTCAATTAAATCTGGCAGCTTTTAAAGTTCGGGGAATTCCAAAATAAAAACAAACGCACTTAGATTACATTAAATTTGTGTTAAATGGTAACGTATGTAAGTGCATATTCAATAAAAAAAACGGTTTTGTACAAGAAATAAAGCGAGAAAACAATTAAGATTGAATAAATATGAATACAAGATGACAAGAGCAGTTGTACCTTCTCGGCCATGATGCTAGCCAAATAATCGGTGCTAAATTGCCTTCAAATGGTCAAGTTTTGCGTGTTTTATTCTACAATATGCGAGAAATAAAACTAGAGTTGCGGGATAGTGCTTCCCTTTAGTGAAAGAGGTAGAAGTTTTATGGAACAAAGCACGAATACCAGTTAGATCTTTTGACAAGTGTGTCTTAAAAGTTGAAGCTTTGTATTTAGAATGGAGAAACTTGCAAAAAAGTTCGAAACGCCGGACAGTACTCCAGGAAACACATGAAAAAGAATTCGTAGATAAACTTGATGATTTGTTTGATGTTGCATATGCCGATGCGCTGAATATTATATCGCTACAATCAGCTAAAAAGGCAGGTATATTAAAAAGAGAAAGAAAATATTTTCTGGTAGTAAATTTGTAATGTGAAAAAGCACTATATAGAACAAGAATTTTGTGGACAAAACAAAATAAACAAAACAATTTGATAGAATATTTGAATTGAAATTTTGTTTATATGTTTGTGATTTTAATAACTAAATAAATTTTATTTTAATAACTGTTATACTTTGTGGTATGCATTGTGGAGTTTGTGCATTCGTTAGATGATATAAATGCATTTTTTTTATAGTTGTATCAAACAATACAAAAATACTCTGTGCCAAAAATTAATTTTATTGCGTCAGAAAAATAGTAACATAAAGAAAACAAAAAGGCAGGTTCCAAAGAAAGAGACAAGAAAAAAACTACACTATCTTTGCTCTTCTGTTGCCTCTGTGTACTCTGTGATTATAACTCTGGAAGAAGATAAGCTTTTTTTTTAACAAATCAAAGAAAAAAAGGAAGACCTGGTGCAATGATAGTTTGTGACTCCAACTTGGCAAAAAAATAAAAGGAAAACCCCTTCAGGAGGAGAAAAAACAACGTTTAAACGAGAAACATACAGTCGTATTGCAAGGTAAATATTGAAGATGTAGACGCTTTCAGTCAAGTCTTCACTTGCAAGTTCTCAGTTTTATTTGTATATAATAATATTTTTATAGTGAGATTAACATTATTCTGCAATATTTAAAAAAAAAAATTATAGATCAATTTGAAACCGTCCAATGGCAGTCTAGTGATGAAGAGACTATTGAAGATTGTGAAGTGGAACAATTTCCAGAGTCACCAAGTGAAGTAGGTCCTAGTACTTCAAGAAGAAAACGAGGCAGATATAATTTTATCACTCCAAAGCTTGTGTCAGTATTAGATAGGTGTAAAATAAGTGACCGCGACGCTGTTCGAATTCTTATAGCAACTGGGAAAGCGGTGCAACATAACGTTAGCGATTTAATTATAAATAGCACCTCAATTCGCCGATCCCGTACAAAGTTTCGATTTGATTCAGCCAAAAAAATCCGCGAATCATTTAAAAACAAAGAAATTAAGGCAGTAACTGTTCATTGGGATGGTAAAATGTTGCCATCATTGATAGGTAGGGAACATATTGATCGTCTACATGTAGTTGTATCTTTTAATGGGACAGAGCAGCTACTCGGAGTCCCAGCGACCACGGCGGCACATCTCCATCCGATGGTCCAAATTTTCGATGACCCTGAGGCATAATGGAGGTTCTATGCCGTTAATGTGCCGAATTATCTCATCCTTTAGCTCTTGAATTATTGCTGGCTTATCGACGTACACATTTTGTTTCAAATAACCCCAAGGAAAAAAGTCCAACGGTGTGAAATCACATGATCTTGGCAGCCAATTGACATCGCCATTACGTGAGATAACACGGCCATTGTTTCGTTAGCTGTGTGGCAAGTGGCACCGTCCTGCTGAAACCACATATCGTCCACATCCATATCTTCCAATTATCATCTCACGATAGCGAACACCATTCACAGTAACTGCCTGACCGGCCTCATTTTGGAAAAAATACGGCCTGATGATGCCGCCAACCCATAAACCGCACCAAACAGTCACTCTTTGTGGGTGCATTGGTTTTTCGACAATCACTCTTGGATTCTCATTCGCCCAAATGCGGCAATTCTGTTTATTGACGAATCCACTGAGGTGAAAATGTGCCTCATCACTGAAGATGATTTTCTTCGAAAATTGATCATCCACTGTTGCCATTTCTTGCCACCATTCTGCCCATTCACGACGTTTGGAATGGTCAAGAGGCTTTAGTTCTTGAGCCAATTGCACCTTGTAAGCGTGTAAATGCAAGTCTTTATGCATAATGTTCATCAACGACGAGCGTGAGAGGTGCAATTGTTGGGCACGACGACGAGTTGAGGTGGACGGCTCTTCAGCCACACTATCGCGAACAGCAGCAATATTTTCTGCAGTACGAGCTGTACGAGCATGCACTGGTGTTCTCACATCTTCTACAGACCCGGTTTGCTCGAATTTTTCCATGATTTTTGCGATTGTACGCACATTTGGACGATCAAATTGACCAAAAAATCACGAAGTGCACGATATGCATTTTGATTTGAACGGCCATTTTCATAATAAGTCTGGATAACTTTAACACGTTGTTGGATTGTGTATCTCTCCATGGTTCAAATTGAGTAAGTCTGAAATAGAGAAATGTCAAATAAAATTCGGAAAAAAGCTTGGCGTTTAGGTGTGGATCACATTCAACATCGGCCCTTAGAATTTAATAAAGACATTCATCTAGAGTATTACTAAAATATGTACGCTTTTGTTAAGCAAAGAAACAGAAAAAAATTACAACACCCGCCACACATGTGCTTTCATCGCATTCTCGCCACAGAGTATAACAGAGGTGACTGAAGGGGAAAGAAAATGTAGTTTTATACTTGTCTCTTTCTTTGAGAACTGCCTTTTTGTTTTCTTTATGTTACTATTTTTCTTTATTTTTCTGACGCAATAAAATTCATTTTTGGCACAGTATTTTTGTATTGTTTGATAATATCATAGAGCAATTCCATTTGAAAGCGATCATCTTTTGGACGACCCCTCTCCGATTTTAAAATAAATAGTGAAGTTATTTGGCGTGGGTTTTGGGGATGTTGGGTTTTGGACTGTAACCTGGTTAGGAAAAAACACCAAATATCTTATAAAGTATAATTTCTCACCATCATGAGAAATTATACGAGTTTGGGATTTGAAATAAAATAAAGAAATTTAATTATAAGAAATTTTATAATTATACGGGTTTATAAAGGGTGTGTGGTTATGAATTAATGTGTAGGGATGTGAGCTCACCTTGTGTGTATGCTGTATGAGATGTGAATGTGTTTTTAATTTAAATAAAGAAGAGTGTTATTAATTTTAGATTTTAATTTCAAAGTGTTTTATTGAATTTAGGTAATTTTGGTTTTTTACGGTGTAAATGTTGTATGTACAATTTGATGTTTAATGTGTAAAGGGAATTTCTGATGTTTATATGTTGATGGTTAAAAATAGAGTGGTGTTTTCTTATTTATACGATAAAATGGAAACTTAACATATTAAAAGTTTACAACAACAATTTACTTTAGATAATTTATAACATTTTTCATTTGTGTTATTCACCATAATTATTCGTTCCAATTCATAATCTTATTCACAATAGTGATTCGTTACAATTCATAATCTTATTCACAATATAAAACTAATACAATAATAAAAGCATAACTAAATACAAATAATCATTTAACATTTGGGTTTGATTCATTAATTAATTAATTCATTTTTATTTTATTAATGTTAAATGGTTTTATTTACTTATTGTCTAAACGCAAGTTTAGACATGGCGCCGGCCTTGGCTTAGCCAACAGATGCGGCATTGTTACTGGCCAACAAAACGTCAGCCAACGATTTAATTGCTTGAGCCAGAATAAGGGAATCTGGTTGTGCTGATGAGGTTACCGGTGGTTGTGTTGTAGGTTGTTGAGGTTTCTGCTGCTGATGATTTTGTCGTTGTTGTTGACGCTGTTGTTGATGATGACGATGTTGTTGACGATGACGATGTTGTTGTTGTTGACGATGTTGACGCTGGTACTCACGTTGTTGGATATGTGGTCTTCTAGGGCTTGGGGAATGGTGTTGCGATCTGCTACGTCTTTGGGTTGCTTCCCGTTGACTTCTTTGTTGTTGAGGTAGATGTAGCAGTGTGTGATGCAGTTGAGCACACTTCATGCATGCACCCATAGACGTACATGAGTTCAGGTTATGGCTTCTTGCCAAACAATTAAAGCAATAGCCTAAATTGCTCACTATCTCTCGCCTCCTCTCTACCGTCATCTTGGCAAACTTCCGGCAGAATCTCAACCCGTGATAACCCTTGCATATTACGCAGTACAAGACTTCTAGGTCACGAGGCCGTTGGCTGTTACTGTCGATGGGTTCACGGCTTGGGCTGGTTATTCTTGTAGCCGTTAGTCTGCGGTTGGATCTATGACTGATAAATGGGATATAACAGAAAGACAAACAATTTGATTAGTTGATGTTAAATTTAAATTGGAACCTGGAAAGAAGTACATTTATGTTCTTAGTGGGAGATAGGGTTGGTTTATAATTATGAGTTAAATTTAATAATGAGAAGAATTAAGTGTAATATAAAGTAGTGTTAGTAATGTTTTAAACATCATTTTCGCTCAAAAAGGGTAGGTAGCATAATTTTACGATAGGTCGAGTGATAATTCCTGAGCTTATGCGTATGTCGGCAACTCGTACATTATTATCTGATCCCAAATACGTTTTCTCGATTCTTCCCAATCGCCATTCGTAAGGCGCCTGAAGATCGTCCATTACAACGACAAGATCTCCGATTTTAAGGTTTGACGTAGTGTTTTTCCATTTGTAGCGGTTATGTAGAGTCTTAAGATAATCGTTTTTCCATCGTATAGAAAATTGATGATGAATAGCTTTCAGTTTTTCCCAGCGGTTAATTAGCGACATATTTTCTAATCCTTGTTCTGGGAGAGCCATTATAGGGGCTCCTCTGAGGAAATGTCCTGGAGTTAGTGCCGTTAAATCTGATGGATCTTCAGATAGAGCTGATATTGGGCGAGAGTTTAGAACACCTTCAATTCGAGTCAAAATTGTTGAAAATTCTTCAAAAGTGTATTTTTGAGCACCAGTAATTCGTTTTAAATGAAACTTAAAACTTTTCACGGCGGCTTCCCATAAGCCGCCCATATGAGGAGCGTGTGGGGGTATGAATTTCCATTCAAATCCGTGAGTTATGTATTTTTGAGCTATATCTTTTGATGTGTTTTTTATGAAGGATGAAAATTCACGCAAAAGTTCTCTGCTTGCGCCTAAAAAGTTCCTGCCGTTATCAGATACTACCCTTTGGGGTAGTCCTCGCCTCCCAACGAAACGAGCAAATGCAGCTTGAAATGCCGCTGAAGACAGATCTGAACATACTTCTAAATGAACGGCTTTCGTACTAAAGCAAACAAAAACGCTAACATAACTTTTGACCAATATAGATTTTCTCAAAGATGAAGCTTTAAGTTCAAAAGGTCCAGCGAAGTCAATTCCTGTTATTTGAAAGGGTAGAGATAAATTACATCGGGTAGGAGGTAGTGGAGCCATTATCTGTGTACACGGTTGTTGTTTGTAAATTA
This sequence comes from Bellardia bayeri, assembly GCA_950370525.1. Lineage (NCBI taxonomy): Eukaryota > Metazoa > Arthropoda > Insecta > Diptera > Calliphoridae > Bellardia > Bellardia bayeri. Next base: position 54,900,346 of record OX493264.1, on the reverse strand, counting down.
TACAAGGTTTACAGTGTCGTATTATGTTTTTTACACGAGGTTTGAGTCTGAACACATAAAATTCAGTTTGCACCATTCGGCACATTAGACTGCATTCGGCATGAGATAAAAATTCGTGCAAATATTTGAGATACAGTTTGCAGAATTTTGAATTACCGTGTAGAATTATGGGATACCGTTCTCTATAGGGAAGAGATGATTGAGATAGTCTGCCATTTACACGTAAAACTGAGTTTGAATCAAGAAATGGGTTAAGAGCTTTTAACGAACTTTGATTGGGTAAAACTTTGGTTTTTTGGCAACATTCATATTCTTCGAAATAGAATGTTTTTTGAGCGAGTATCATGAGTTTAGTTTTTGCAATTTTCATTTCTTCTTGAGTTAAAGTGTTTTGATTACTGCAAATAATATTTCTGCATTTATTAATAAATCTGTAAACATAACAGATAACACGTAGAGCTTTGCTGTATGACGAGAATCTATCTAGAATATCTGTATGTTGAATTTCGGAATGCATTGCTATTACTTTCTTAGAACTTTCAGGAGTTTTTAATGGGTTACGGTTAGGCCACTCAGACGAGGGTTTATTTAGCCATGATGGGCCATTCCACCAAAGAGAATTGTGTAAGAGATCTTGCGGTTTACAACCTCGAGTTCCTAAATCTGCTGGATTGTCATGAGTTGGGACATGTTTCCATGTTGCGTTTGGTGTCATACGGTGAATTTCTGCGATGCGATTTGCCACATATGTTTCCCATGAAGAGGGGTGTTTCGCGAGCCAACCTAACACTATGGACGAGTCGGTCCAAAGGTAAATTTCTTGGGTATTGAAATTCAGAGATGTGATTACGTAGTTTACTAATTTTGCCAGCAATACTGCACCATTTAATTCTAACCTGGGAAGACAAACAGTTTGAATTGGTGCTACTTTACATTTTGCTACTAGTAAATTGACGAAAGTATTATGAGTTTGTGTTTTACATCGAATGTAAATTGTGGCACAATATGCAGTTTTCGAGGCATCTGAGAAGCCATGAATTTGAATATGGTCAGATGGATTATACTGTATCCAGCGTGGAATCGAGATTGTTTCCACTTGGGATAAATCTCGAACAAGATTATTCCATTTTTGAAGAGATTCAACAGAAACATCTTCATCCCATTCTAAACCTTCTAACCACAGCTGCTGCATTAGCATTTTTGCTCTGATGACTATAGGTGCAAGCCATCCAGCTGGATCAAAAAGTTTTGCTGCTGACGAGAGAATTTGGCGTTTGGTTATTCTTTGGGATTCATCAAGGGCAGAAAAACTGTATGAGAATGTGTCTGTAATTGCATTCCATTTAATGCCAAGTGTTTTAGTAGAGCTTACTTCGTGAAAACGTAAAAAGTCTGAGTCATAAAGATCTTCTTTGGGTAAATGAGCAAGTAATTCTGGGTAATTTGCAGTAATTTTCTTTAATGGGAGTCCCGCTGAGTTTAATGTTTCCCTGATCTGAGTTTGAGCAGAACGTGCTTCTTCAATAGTATGACCTCCTGAGAGAATGTCATCAACATATGTTTCTGTGCGCAGTATTGATGCTGCTTTAGGGTATGCAGATTCAGAATCGGATGCGAGTTGAAGTAGGGTCCGAATCGCAAGATACGGGGCACAGTTTACACCAAAAGTGACAGTTTTGAGTTGATAATCTTTGACTGGACCATCAGGTTCAGTTTGGAATAAAATTCTTTGAAACGGTCTGTCAGCAGGGTGAACGAGTATTTGGCGATACATTTTTTGTATGTCACCACTAAACACATATTGGTACTTTCTCCAATTAAGAATTATAGTGATTAATTCATTTTGTAGAGTGGGACCTGTATACAGAATGTCATTGAGAGAAAATTGGGATTTTGACTTTCGAGAAGCATTAAAAACTACTCTTACTTTCGTAGTTTTGTGTTCCGGGCGAACAACTGCATGGTGTGGTAAGTAAAATGAGTAATGCTTTTCTTGAGATATAGTTTCATAGGAATGAGTTTCTTCCATATGATTTAGAGTTATGTATTCATTCAGAACCGCTTTATATTGAGCCTGAAGTTCTGGGTCTTTTGCGAGTGTTTTTTCCATTCTGGAATATTGGGCTAAAGCAATAAATCTAGAAGAGCCTAGGAAAACTTTGTCCGGAAATTCAGTTTTGAATGGTAGTCTTACGATGTACCTACCATTCTCCTGACGAGTAGTAGTTTGTGTATAAAACTTTTCACAAATTTCATGTTCCATAGAGGTTGCGTTGGTAGTAGGGATTTCTTCCTGCTCCCAAAACTTTTTTAACGTTTCATTTAATTCAGAAGTCTCATATGATGCGACTGAAGTAGTAAACGTTTGAATCGTTTGAGTTTTAATAGGACCACTAAGAACCCAGCCAAATACTGTCCTGTACGCAGATGTTTGACCACAAATATTCTTTTTTATACCTTCTAAATTCAAAAAGTGTTCATAATCGTTTCCTATAATTAAATCAATTTGAGCTGATTTATTGAAATTTGGATCTGCGAGATCTAATTCAGCAAGCTTTAATGAGTAAGGAATTTCAAATGAATATGTAGGGAGCCATTTAGTAACTTTCGGCAATACTATAGCTTTAACTGGAACTTTTAGTTCATATCTTTTAGCATATATAACGAATTCACACTCTTTGTTTGCTGACTGCTTTTGTCCGCCAATACCAACAATTTCAAAATGAGATTTTTGATAAGGGAGTTGTAGACGATTTCGCACCTTTTCTGTTAAAAATGTTCGTTGAGAACCGGGATCAATTAAGGCTCTAACTGTAAATAGTTGACCTTGATGATCAATTTGTACTAAAGCCGTACGCAAGAGAATATTTTCATTACTCATAGAGCAATTAGACTGGATTTGATTTGAAGTTGAAGGTAGTTCAATTTGATTTCTGTTCAGATGAGGTTGAGCTGTTTTTGACAAATTATTTCGGGGATTATTGTCATTTTCTTTTGGCTCTTCATTAATTTTGGTATGTTCTGTAGTTTGAATGGGATTTTTAAACATTTGTTTCATATGAAGTAAAGTGTGATGATGTTTTTTACAATGGAGACATGTGTTTTTACTTTTGCAGTTTGTTTTAAAATGAGAAGTAGCTAAACAATTATTGCAAAACTTGTTCTTAAAGACAAAATCGATTCTTTGTTGTACAGTGAATGTTCGAAATTTGGGACAATTCCTTAGATTGTGATTTTCAGAGCATAATTTACAAGAAACTTTCAAATTTTCTTGTGACACATACGTTTGAATATTGGGATCATGTATTTTATTAGACATGTTGAAACTATCTTTTGAGACTCTAATATTAGCGAGACGTTCTACTGCCTCATATCTATCGACGAGAAACTGAGACATTTGGGACCATTTCGGAAGTTCACGTGGAGATTTGAGTGACTGTTCCCAAAGAGAAAGTGTTGTGTCTGGCAATTTAGTGGAAATTAAGCGAATAAGAATAGGGTCCCAACTGTTGACTTCAACTTCAAGGGTTTTCAGAGTGGCTAAGCAGTCATTTACTGAGGACTGAATTATCCTTATAGATTCACTATCTTCATTGATAGCTGAAGGGATATCAAAAAGTAATTTTAGCTGATTGTCTACAAGAACTCGTTTATTTTCATAACGAGTTTTGAGAGCATTCCATGCTAGATTAAAGTTTTCATTTGATAAGTTGTATCTCTTAACTATTGAGCCTGCTTCTCCTCTAGTTTTATTGCGAAGATGATATAGTTTAGTTACCGGTGACAGTTTTGTATGATTAATGTACACAGCTGTGAACATATCACGAAATGATGGCCATTCCTCGTAACTGCCATGAAAAATCTCTGTGTCACAAGGAGGTAACTTTATAGTGCAATTGCTAGAGTTCTCAGCGATAAAGGTGGGATTTGGGACGGGATAACGAGATGTGGATTGGAGCATTGGAATTGGAGACGTATTTACTCTGCTAAATTTTAGCATATCGTTGATTTGAGAATGGCAGTGGTAATATGCTTCTGAGCAAGCATTATAATCCTCTTTTGCCTTTGTTTTAAATTCAGTTTCCACTGATCCGTCTCGTGAAACCATTACTTTGCGATATGAATCCTTTAAATTTACCCATTCTGAGTCTAGCTCTTTCAATTTTAATTCAAGAATTGATTCATTGGGTTCTTCTAACGTATTACTATTGAATGTATCACAGATCTCAAGCAAGTGACCACAATCAAACAGAAACTGCTCTTTATACAGCGGATTAAAAGCTGTGATAGATTCTTCAGTTACGGAAGGCATTTTTGAAATGTGGATTGGGTAGTGAAGAACGTTATTGAGTTTTTTAAATTGCAAGTTAATTTTAAATTTTCAAGACTGTTCAAGACTGGTATTTTACTAAATATGTGGATCTAGTTAAGTATTTAACCAATGGGAACTTAGCAATAGGTATGATACACTACCTTAAGTTTGGTTAAAAAAAAAGAGTGATTTAGAGATTTTACTAGATATGGGTATCTAGTTTTAACTTTATTTATATAGTTGGGGCTATTAGCTAAATAGCACTAGATTTGTAATATCTAGTTTCAATGGTATTTATATAATTGGGGCTATTAGAGAAATAGCACTAGATTTTACGATCTAGTTTAAATATTAATGGTATATTGGGGCTATTAGAGAAATAGCACTAGATTTGTAATATCTAGTTTCAATTTTATTTATGTAATTGAAGCTATGTGGGAAATAGCAATCGAGTTAAATGTTTTTCGTAGATTTGTGGCTATTTTGGGAATAGCATTAGATATTTTCCAGATTTGGGGCTATTTGAGAAATAGCAATAGATTTTGTATTTATCTATTTAAAGTTATCTTTGGGATTCGGGGCTATTAATGCGTTTCATTAAAACATATTTGATTTTAACCATCAATTTTGCATTTTGTATTATATTAATCTTCCGATCAATATTACTTCGCTTTAATTCATAGGGTACACGTAATGACCAAAACTAAACACGAAGAGCCGTTGTGTTTATTTCTCTTAAGTCGTCTGGCTAATAATTATAAGCGTAACCTTATTGATATTTTACTTAAATAAGAGAATTTTCGCAAGACGTTTAATATTAAATCGAGCGCACTTATTTTTACCACCGGTATTCGCGATTTATATAGAGTGACTATAAATTTTCATGTAGTTAGTGAGATTAGCTTTTAGTGGATAAGAATATCAAGAGTATAATCTTTTCAAGTATAACTGAGTGTTTAGTGGTTAGTGAGTAAGAGATATATTAGTGTTAATTAAAAAAAAACCAATAATCAACGCAATGATTGATCCTAAACTTCAATCGGCTGTGAGTATATGTGGCTGTAAATGTATTCTCTACATTTACTTTTAATCTTATTTTATTCTGTATAAAATAAGAACCACTATCGCAAGTACTACACAGTATGTTACCGTAAACTTTCGCTCCTTTTAATAATTTTTTATTCTATAAATTCTACCAGCTGTGGCCTTATGTGGCTGTAAATGTATTTTCATACAATTACTTTTAATCTTATTTTATTTTAAATAAAATAAGAACCACTGTCGCAAGCGCCACACTTATCTGTACATACCTACAATTCCAAGTGTAGTGTACCGATGTGTTGTTATTTCTTAATTTTCTCTTCTTTGCTATTTTCGCTTTCCTTGTATTGCATTTATATGCAAGTACAAACAAAGAATAAATAACACAGCGTTGTCAAAAGTTAAGAAATTCTATGAGAGAATAATTCTTTAGGGTTGAAATTGTACGTTCTCAATTTATTGTATATTTATATATGTTTGTATGGATGTTAATTGTTGTGTAACTAGTATTTAAGTTTTATTTATATAAATGTTGGTTGGTATTTTTCATGTTCTCAATTTGTGTAAATTTAACTCATTGGGAAATTTTCTCTTTTCTCTTTTTCTTTTCTCTTTTTTTTTTTTTTTTTTTTTTTTTTTTTTACTTGTGTGTGAAAATTTTGTAGGTGATATAGATTTATGTTTAATTTTATTTATTTTTAGATGTGTTTGTTTATTTGAGAATTGTGTTTAATTTTTGTGTATTTATTTTGTATATGTGAATTGTGTTGTGAAAATTATATAAATTTTTGATATAAACTGTTTGTTGGGTTTCTTTGATAAAATTGTTTTCTTTTCTTTATATTCTAGTTCTTATGTGTTCACCCAACAAACAGTTGTTATTACTTTTTTAAATTTTCGTTTTCCTTTTGAATATATTTATATATTTTTTCTTTATACCTATGTAATTAAATGTTATGTGTGGAATAATTGTTGTATGTGTATGTGTGTATATTAATTTGTGTTTGAAAATATTGTTTTCTGATATGATATTTCATTTGTTTAAAATTGTTCGGTGGTTTATTTTCATGTAATGGGACTAATCACATAAATAATTATTTACATACCATCTTTACTTGTATATAGATATGTATTCCGTTTATCTTTCTCTGTTCTTTGTCTTCTTGTTTTCCTTACATGTTTATTAACGGGATCCCCTTTGGAATTTCACTTTTCTGTATGTGATTTCTCGTTTCCTTATTTTAACGGGATTACTTTTTTCTGAATTTCACTATGTAATTTTTTGTTTCTTTATTTTAACGGGATTACTTTTTCTGAATTTCACTATGTAATTTTTTGTTTCTTTATTTTAACGGGATTACTTTTTCTGAATTTCACTATGTAATTTTTTGTTTCTTTATTATTAACTGTTATTTTTCGTAATTTCTTCGGTTAATTTAATTTTATATAAGATAAATTCCTGTTTTAATTTATTTTTGGGTTTCTTTTACCTCTTTTTTAAACTTTTCTTGCTTGGCGATTTTTATATAAATTATCTGGCATCACAATTATGTTGAAGTATAGTTTTTTCTTTTTGATCTTATATAAGAGACATTTTAAAAAGAGCACTGCATAAATCTTAATGCGTCTCTTAAACTTTACTTAAAAAAAAGGTGGTGGTTTTTTACAAAAACAATTTCTACTATAATTGCGGTACATTTTTTTTTTTTTTTTTTTGGTTTTTTGTTATAATTCTGAAGCCAATTTCCACTTAAATTACTTTTTAGGAATTTATTTTAATTTGCAATTAATGTGTAATATATGTATAGGAAAATTTTAAATAACAACATATATTAGTGTTATTAAATTACACTTTTTCACTAGCTGTTTCCTTATACTTATTTACCTTTTGTTTATTTATTAATTTTGGTCTTTTAACACTCACAACTTTTTGTTTAGTTATTTATGTAAGTACCTATGTACATAATTTCTTTATTTTAATTTTGGTCTTTTCACTTTTATTTTTATTTTCACGAATTTTCGTTTATTTTTACACACTTTGTTTATTTATTAATGTCACTTTTTTTTTTTTTGCGTTTAAATTTTATTTATTTTATATTAGACGACGTATTTTACTTTATTCTGTCCGCCCGCACTGAGATTAAAATTTTAACTGATCCTTTACTCTTTTGCTTTTATCTATGTAACAAATTTTTTTTTTTTTTTTTTTGTGACTAAGTAAATTTATTAAGAGAGCTTTTAGATTTGTTTTCTTTAGCTGTTTCTTTGAGTTAAGAGAATTTTGTCAATAATTTAAAATTTTATGGGAATGAATTTAAATAATGAATTTTTCGTTGATATGCGTTGCTATAAATTGTATGGGTTTTGTTTAATATTTAAGGGTGGGTACTTACATGTAATTTTTAATAGATATAATTGAGCCTTTTAAATCATGTTTTATTACCTCATCTTTTTTGTTTGGGTGGCTTTGGTTAGATATAAATTGGATGAGTTTTTTCTGTCTTGCTTTTAGCTATAGGAAATCTCCAGGGATCCTGGGATGGCTCAAAGGATTATAGGATGCAAAGTAATCCGGCTCGAAGGACCATGAAGTTATTTGGCGTGGGTTTTGGGGATGTTGGGTTTTGGACTGTAACCTGGTTAGGAAAAAACACCAAATATCTTATAAAGTATAATTTCTCACCATCATGAGAAATTATACGAGTTTGGGATTTGAAATAAAATAAAGAAATTTAATTATAAGAAATTTTATAATTATACGGGTTTATAAAGGGTGTGTGGTTATGAATTAATGTGTAGGGATGTGAGCTCACCTTGTGTGTATGCTGTATGAGATGTGAATGTGTTTTTAATTTAAATAAAGAAGAGTGTTATTAATTTTAGATTTTAATTTCAAAGTGTTTTATTGAATTTAGGTAATTTTGGTTTTTTACGGTGTAAATGTTGTATGTACAATTTGATGTTTAATGTGTAAAGGGAATTTCTGATGTTTATATGTTGATGGTTAAAAATAGAGTGGTGTTTTCTTATTTATACGATAAAATGGAAACTTAACATATTAAAAGTTTACAACAACAATTTACTTTAGATAATTTATAACATTTTTCATTTGTGTTATTCACCATAATTATTCGTTCCAATTCATAATCTTATTCACAATAGTGATTCGTTACAATTCATAATCTTATTCACAATATAAAACTAATACAATAATAAAAGCATAACTAAATACAAATAATCATTTAACATTTGGGTTTGATTCATTAATTAATTAATTCATTTTTATTTTATTAATGTTAAATGGTTTTATTTACTTATTGTCTAAACGCAAGTTTAGACAAATAGTCTCAATCGATTGCCCAGCAAAAAATAATCTACCTACATATTTTTTATAGTGGTGTACACCACTGTCATGTGACAAAATTAAAGAATTCTTCATAAGGGACCTCATTGAAAGTTGTTTAAAAAAAAAACTACTAAAGCCATCGCAACGAGTGATAGCTCGTTGGAAAGGTATTGAATCAGGCTTTAATTGAAAAATTAAAATTTTCCTAATTTTTCTTAGAAATTTACCTTTAAATTTTCCCATGAAAATTAAATTTTCCGATTTTCCACAGAAGCTCCTAAATTTTCCGGCTAATTTTTTTTTTGGATTCCACATAATTTTTGCTTTAAGAATCAGCAATAAATGGGCCCCGACTCTTTGTTTGGACAGGAGAAGAGCATTTAAGAGACCACTTTGTTAAAAATACATTTTAAAAATTATTTTACAGTTAAAAATACATTTATGAAGAAAAAATCTTTCTTATTTTGCTGCTTATACTTAATTACAATATTTATTAAAAATTTCAATTGTCTTGGCATCATTATAAAATTAAAGTAACTTTAAATTTAGCACGTCGGCAGACGAAGAGTACCGCTTTACATTAATTGACATATCAGAAAAATTTGGTATGAAGCAATGAAACTTTTGCATTCCAGTTATAGTTTTGACATTATATCTGTTGTGAATTCGTCGCTCCATGGCATCGTGTTCTTTTTGAGTGCATAAAACTGTGTTAATGGCAATTTCCTTGCTTTGAATCCACGAAAACAAATGTTGTACATTTAAGATCTGGTCAGTATATGGCCTTTGCAAACTTGCCTTAGTCGCCATGCGTTTTAGGGTTCCCCCTAACGCATCGCATGGGCCCTTACCGTGGGACGTCGCGAAAAAGTGCCACTCGACCTTGCAGTTTGTTCTTCTTCAATTATGCAAAAATTGTAAAAATTTTTTTTATTCTTGTACTTGTACTATGCTAACACCCACAAACTTATGAAAAGTTATTTATATGGTCGCAAATTTACAATCAAAGAAGGCGATTTTTTAAGCCCCGCTCAGCCAATTGAAGCAGGAGTACCCCAGGGTAGCATACTGGGTCCTACTTTATATTTGATTTATGCATCCGATATGCCGTCAGACCCCAATATACATACTTCAACTTTTGCTGACGATACAGCCTTTATTAGCGTTCATAAGGACCATCAAATAGCATCACAGAATTTGCAGAATTATATTTATAAACTAGAGAATTGGCTTGAGCTTTGGAAAATCAGGGTTAACGAACAGAAATGTATTCATATAACTTTCACATTGCGAAAAGATACCTGCTCGTCCATCAGAATAAATAACCAAATTATTCCGCAACACAATGAAGTCAAATACCTCGGAATCCACCTCGATCGTCGTTTAACCTGGAAGTCTCATATTGACGCAAAACTTACACAGATGAGATTAAAAGCAGTGCAACTTAATTGGCTAATCGGCAGAAATTCTACATTAAAGTTGGATTGTAAACTTTTGTTGTACAATGCAATTCTAAAGCCAATATGGTGTTATGGAATTCAATTATGGGGTACTGCCTCAGCATCCAACATTGAAAAAATTCAAAGAGGTCAAAATAAAATTCTACGTATAATTACTGCAACTCCATGGTACGTTAAAAATTCTCGAATTCACAAAGATCTAGGCATTCCTTTGGTGAAAGACGAATTTACAAAATACGCCTCAAAATATGTCAGCAAACTTGAACACCATCCAAACCCACTTGCACGAGACATCCTTAACTTTAGTGGCCATGTTCGGTTGAGAAGGAGGGATACCCTTGCTTTAACTCAAACGCAAAACAGATGACTGGATCAGTGGATGTAAATTTTTTTGTAGTATCATAATATTTTGTCTAGCACTGGCTGGACTTATTATTTTCTTTTAGTATTAAGATTCGAAAACTTATTGTCATTTCAATATCTGAAGATTCAATAAATAAAAAAAAAAAAAAATTCTTGTACTGAGAAGCCGCGCCGTCTGAGAAAAACGTTACTTTGTCGATTGCATCGAATTTTGATCGTAAGAATTCAAACAGTTTCATTTGAAATAAACGGACACATAATTATGAGCTAAACTCTCCGCGACAACAACAAGGCTTACGGTCTGTAGTTCGTTATGTTCGTTTTTGAAATAAATGCAAAAAGGATGCACCGTGCACTGGTCGTTTGCCCAGTGATAAGCCTGAATTTCATCTTGAACGAGAAAAGTGTAATTCTCGGCAAAGTCGCTTATCACAATGAATTCATTTTGGGCTAATTTCTCCTTACTTTCCTTTAGAAATTTCGATTGCATCTCGGATATGAAATGGTGCGCCTTCAGTTCATTCAACTTGAATCCGAATTCCTCGATGAATTCCGAAATCTGCTTTACCACGGTCTCAAGGGAACATCTGCCGCTGCTAATTATCCACTGTTTGAAATGCACCTCCTGAATTAACAGCTGTTCAAACTTTTCCGCCAAATATTGCTCTAGCTCGTCAATCTTCGGACAATTGTCGCATTTGGACAGAAGACAATTTTCCGTAGGGTATGCGTACAACGACTTCGACAGGAGGTCCCTATATGTTCCAATTTCACCGTGAAATACTTTCAATTTCTTGCATGGAAAGAAAATTAATTTGATGTTTTGATGAAACATGCAAACGCAGACTGAATGCGTTCCGTGCCTGTCTAATGCCAGCACGCATTCTTTTGGTCGTAGGATGGCAAACTTAGAAAATCCCACTTTTTCTGCTGGGTATTTCTCATTGAACTGATGGTATGCTTCGGATAGATTACATAATAATAATCTGCGCTGCTTGTGTACTTTTTCTCCATCTTCACGTGTGATAACATAGTCACGTGTACCTGGGCAGGCGCGGCTGTTGTCATCATTGCAGTAAAAATCTTGAATCAATTTCACCGTTGCTTCGCTGAGGGTCCTTGAGCCAAATTTCTTGGTGGGAGTCGCCAATATGCCCTTCTGTCGAACTAATTCTTTGCTTCTTCTCGCGATGTAAAAAGATGTTTGAAACTGTTCAGAAATCTTGCGTATAGACCATGATTGAGGCAGCACAGATAAAATGAGATATTTCTCCGGAAAAGTGGTCGCTAAATTGAATTTTCTTTTCAACTGCTCAATCATTTGTTTGCCGTCATCAACGTCATCTGCTTGACTGCATTCGTTATCAGAGCCTTCATCAAATATTGTCGCGATTACACTCACAACCTTGCCTTTTTTCTCTTTCCTGTATGTTTCATTTCGCAACTTTCTCTTTCTAATAGGCGTTTCACCTAAAGTGGTAATAGCCTCATTCAAAGGACTCAAAGACATATTGACCATCGGAATGTCTGCCTCATTATTAGATGAAACATTTTGTGCACTTGTCATTTCACTCTCGGATTGTGGCTGCATTTGTTTCAATGCATTTGCTTGTTGAGACAAATCGATTTTACATTCTGCTTCTTCACCGTATTGTATATTTAATTCATTCATGTATCGCTTCGAAACACCGGATAATTTTAATACTTTTATCTTTTTCGAACGATGTCCACTCTTGTTAAACGGATTGCAGCAAAATTTATTCATTTTACTTTAAATTGTCTTTACAGCTTCACTCTTTACTTTACAAAAAAAAAACACTTTAACACTTTCACGTTTAGTATTCAACTGAAATTTGACTCAGAGTGTGTGAAGTTTTTATATTTATTTTTTGTTAAAAAATAGGTAAAAAAAATAAGCGATATTTGCTTTTCTTTAATAGGAAAATTTGCGTGAACCACTGGTCATAAAATCTTTTTTAAAGAGGGACTTAATTGGTTACTGCCAATAAGCCGACCACAGGTCATAAAATGTTTTGTAAATTTTTTAAATTACCAGGTAATAAATATTTCCCTATATTTATGGAAAATCCGTGTTTTATGACTTGTTTCTGCACGTGTCATTGTAGGCGAAATATTTATTACCTGGTAATTTAAAAAATTTACAAAACATTTTATGACCTGTAGCCTCAGTCGGGTTTGGTGTGCCATTACATGCCACTGCTGCTATTATCCATGGATTTATGGCCGATCTTGTGAAGGCAGGCAGACCATATTCACTACACACTCAACTTGGGGCTCTTAAAAAAAATTGATTTTTTCTTCATAAATGTATTTTTAACTGTAAAATAATTTTTAAAATGTATTTTTAACAAGGTGGTCTCTTAAATGCTCTTCTCCTGTTCAAACAAGGAGTCGGGGCCCATTTTTTTATTGCTGATTCTTACAGCAAAAATTATGAGGAATCCAAAAAAAAAAAATTTCCCGGAAAATTTAGGAGCTTCTGTGGAAAATCGGAAAATTTAATTTTCATGGGAAAATTTAAAGATAAATTTCTAAGAAAAATTAGGAAAATTTTATTTTTCAATTAAAGCCTGATTCAATACCTTTCGAACGAGCTATCACTCGTTGCGATCGCTTCAGTAGTTTTTTTTTTAAAACAACTTTCAATGAGGTCCCTTATGAAGAATTCTTCAATTTTGTCACATGTCAGTGGTGTACACCACCACTAAACCAGTCACTGTAAAAAAAAAAAATATGTAGGTACATTATTTTTTGCTGGGCAATCGATTGAGACTATTTATTTTAAAAAAAGAGGGGTCGTCCAAAAATATGCCAATTTTGATCGTTTTCATATGGAATTGCTCTATAACAAATAAACGAAAACAAAACTTAATAAAGATCGAACGAACATGCTGTAACCTTATGTCTTTCAACTTCCATTGAATCGGTTGTAACCTATTTATTTATTTGTCATATTAACATAAGAGATTCAAGCATGTCGTGACCTACTTTTGGCATGCAACCTAAAGTATACATTCACACAAACCGACATGAATCGATCAGCTGTTCCACTTTTTTTCAGATCCCCCACTGTGCAAGGTTCAATAAACTTTAATAAGTTTTTGTTTTGATTTATTTGCTAATTTGTTAACATAACAAAACAAAAGAATTTCACTATGGGTCAACCCGCATTATATATATAGTATTTTGTTCCTTTAAATTAATTCTTAAAATTAAACCTATAAATAACTTGATAAACAAAGATTAATTTTAATCTATTATTCTAAAATGTTTAAATTTGGTCTATAGATTTGTTAATGGTAATATTATGAAATGAAATAATGGTGAAATCTATAGTTTTTTTTTTATTATTATTTATTTGTTTATATAAAACTTAAGTGAGCTTGAATATAAATTTATGAAATATCAATTTGTAAATTTTAATAAGATAAAGTAAAATGAATAGTATAAAATACCATAAAATAAAGAATTGTATTATGAATGCGTAAAGTTTAAAAATTTGGTCTTCTAAACCAATGGTAATGTGAGAATGTGCAGGTGAAATTTGGTTTTGGGGTTCTAGAAACATGATACGCCACTCTGCGAAAAAAACTGAAGAAAAAGCAGGAAACATGAAAATAGAAATTGATAAATAAATAAAAGTGATAATTACAGCAAAACTTCGAACCACCATAACACTGGTTAAAAGATTGATGTTTGTCTGTTGGCTAGCAGGCACCGCAAGTGGTGAAGAGGGTTAGAACGCAAAGAATTCTGATGAGAGAAAGTGGATTTCTCGAAACATATGTAAATTCAACAACCCAGGTTCGAATCCCAGCCAAGAAAAATTATCATTAAAAATTTTAATAATAAAAATTTTTTCAAGTTGTAAAACAATTCCTACCTTCAGGAAAAATAATTTAATGAAAATTAAATTTAATGAACACGAGCCCGACTAAAATAAAATATCAAAAATTTAAAATTAACAGTTCGAATAAAAAATAATAAATTGTTCTTAAAATAGCTAGGGTACAAGCTAATGTTTGCAATTGTACTTAAAGTAGTACACATAAAATGTCGACGAAAGTGGACAACAAACATAATAAAACAAATGTATTCAGGTTTTCGAGACGAAGTCTTGACATGAATACGAAAAAACTGAAGAAGAAAAGGAAAAAAACAACTATGAATAGAAATTAATAAAAAATGATAATTACAGCAAAACCTTCGAACTACCAGAACGAACACTGGTTAAAGGATTGATGTTTGTCTGTTGACTGGCCGGCACCGCAGTGGTGTATGTGGTTAGAACGCAAAGAATTCTGATGAGAGAAAGTGGGATTTCTCGAAACATATGTAAATTCAACAACCCAGGTTCGAATCCCAGTCAAGAAAAATTATTAATATTTGTAATAATAAAATTTTTCAAGTTGTAATTCCTAACTTCAGTAAAAATAATTTAATGAAAATTATATTTAATGAACTCGAGCCCGATTAAAATAAAATATCAATTTTTAATATATCTAGTTATTTTATCCACCAGAATATCATCGATTATATATTTCATTTTAGGGAGTCTATAATAAAGAGCATGTAATAAAACTGAAAAGACAAGCAACACTGAGCTACCATGTATCCGCACATACATATATCGTGTATTTTAATTATTATTGTACTCTTAATATTAGTTTATATAAAATGGAAATGTATCAGTGGTCATAAAACCACAGTGAGATTATATTGGACCCCCGGCAGAATGTTTGAAATAGTTTAAACATGTTTTCTAGTGTTTGAGTGTTCTTAGAAACAAACAAACCTTATTGAAACAAGATAATAATTTTGTGGAAATAACGAGAAGCATTTAGAGTGATCTCTTTTGAAAGGATAAGCACTATCAAGTATATTGTTTACATATAATTTACGCTAATTATAGGAAATTTCGGAAATCCCTTTTTTGTTAGGTAATAAAATGTATCTGCTTATGTTATCACGTATACATGTGCCGTGTAAACTTAAAATTTTTGCCTTCCAACGTTGTAAGAAAAAGCATTTTCATATATTGGAAGACAAAAATATTGTCAGACATCTAAAAATCGTGTAAATACACAATTTTCATTGTCATTGTTTTAAGACAATTGTTAAACACTTTTCATTGTCATATGTGCAAAGTTTATGCATCTGCCAATGGCAGCATTATATAATTAAATTAAAGTGTGCATTAGGACAGAAGCAGATGAAATAGTTCCAATTGCTCTTTTTTGTTCCATGACAATATTTAAAATTTTTAAACACACACACAGAGAGCTGCAAAACGAATACGACAATGCCACACAACAATCTGACAACCGTGTGAACTGACAATTTCAGTTGACAGATAAATTCATTGTGTGATAATTGTGTGCAAATGAAATTGTTAGTTTTCTTACAGTCGTCTAAACTGACAATTTGCCTTTTGCTAAAAATTTTTCAATGTCAGTACATTGCTAGCACATTGCTAGATATGACAACTTTGTAATATCTTCTTCACTGTTTTACAAACATTCAATCGGTTAAGAGGAAATCTTGAGTTTACTTTTAATCGCTAGTAATGTAAAATATGGTATTTTTTAACATTTATAACATTTATAACACGAACCTCGCACCCGACTGCTAGCTAGCATTTCAATGGCTCCCATCGTCCATATTTCTAAAGCTTTTATTTACCGGAAATCATATTATTGAAAAAATAATAAAGTAGAACTTGGCGTAAACGTTGGCCTTAATTCAATTATGGTTTTCTGGATTTAGACTAAGCATTTTTTTAAGTTAAGGAAATTGCTACCTCTAAACATAAAACCAATATACATAACTAATTTATGTTGTGTATATTCTCTGAAGAGATCTTACCTTATACTACATTACAGATGTCGCAAGTTCAGCTTAATTCTTGCTGAAGAAACTCTAAAGAATAGTATAATTGTAAAGAAGATTTTGCATGGAAACCTGCAATAGAGCGATCATACGAAGTTTCTGCATTGAAACAATCGCATGCTGAATGTTCTTTTCAAGAAATCAAAAAAATTATCGAGCGTAGACTGCGGAAACAATAAACGTGACTGGATAACATTACCTCGCAAAGGTATACAGTAGTTTCCGCTTAATTGACCCCCGCTTTATTGATTTACCCGCTTAATTAATACAAAAATTCGCAATATACATTTCCCCATAAAAACTATATGAAGATAAATGAATCGGATAAATGAATTTTCGTGTAATTGATCCAAAAGCTATGCATTTTCGGAAAATCAATTAAGCGGAAATTACTGTACTTAAATTTACGGCTGGTTGTACGCTGTATATGAAGGAATAACACTAGCTTCTTCACAACATTTTATTACCAAGAAGAAGTCTTCAATTCAACAACATCGTGGGGTTCGAGTTTCAACAAGCAAAAAACAAGTTAGTACAGCCATTTGAAATAACGAAATTAACAATGCCGAATCTATACTAAAGGTACAACAAGATGTGCATGACATGCAGGCTAGCAACACTGAGCTACCATGTATCCGCACATACATATATCGTGTATTTTAATTATTATTGTACTCTTAATATTAGTTTATATAAAATGGAAATGTATCAGTGGTCATAAAACCACAGTGAGATTATATTGGACCCCCGGCAGAATGTTTGAAATAGTTTAAACATGTTTTCTAGTGTTTGAGTGTTCTTAGAAACAAACAAACCTTATTGAAACAAGATAATAATTTTGTGGAAATAACGAGAAGCATTTAGAGTGATCTCTTTTGAAAGGATAAGCACTATCAAGTATATTGTTTACATATAATTTACGCTAATTATAGGAAATTTCGGAAATCCCTTTTTTGTTAGGTAATAAAATGTATCTGCTTATGTTATCACGTATACATGTGCCGTGTAAACTTAAAATTTTTGCCTTCCAACGTTGTAAGAAAAAGCATTTTCATATATTGGAAGACAAAAATATTGTCAGACATCTAAAAATCGTGTAAATACACAATTTTCATTGTCATTGTTTTAAGACAATTGTTAAACACTTTTCATTCTCATATGTGCAAAGTTTATGCATCTGCCAATGGCAGCATTATATAATTAAATTAAAGTGTGCATTAGGACAGAAGCAGATGAAATAGTTCCAATTGCTCTTTTTTGTTCCATGACAATATTTAAAATTTTTAAACACACACACAGAGAGCTGCAAAACGAATACGACAATGCCACACAACAATCTGACAACCGTGTGAACTGACAATTTCAGTTGACAGATAAATTCATTGTGTGATAATTGTGTGCAAATGAAATTGTTAGTTTTCTTACAGTCGTCTAAACTGACAATTTGCCTTTTGCTAAAAATTTTTCAATGTCAGTACATTGCTAGCACATTGCTAGATATGACAACTTTGTAATATCTTCTTCACTGTTTTACAAACATTCAATCGGTTAAGAGGAAATCTTGAGTTTACTTTTAATCGCTAGTAATGTAAAATATGGTATTTTTTAACATTTATAACTGTAAATATATAACACAATTTATATGTTATGGAGTCTATAGTAGTATTATAGACCTTATTTATACCATGTTAGAGAGCTAATGATTCATGCATGCAACGGCACCGGCACCGTCGATATAACAGAAAAAGATTTTGAACAAGAAGACCTTTAAAAGCTGATTTCGACGATCTTGTTCGCGATTTACACTTGTCAAAGCGGCAATCTGAAGTCCTCGGTTCGCGATTAAAGCAGTGGAATTTGGTGGAAAAATTCTGTTATAACATCTGGTAGAAAAATTGACCGGACTTGGTTACTGAAGAAAGTTTTAAGACTGGTTCTAATGACAGTGATTTTGTGTATTGCGTTGATGTACAGAAACTATTTTTGGCATTAAATCATAATTATAATGCAGATGAATGGCAACTTTTTATTGATGGTTCCTATAGAAGTAAGTTTTCTTATAAAAATGTATGACTTTATTTTTATTAATTTAAGATTTGTTATGTAATATCTAGGATTAAAAGCTGTTTTATTGCATAACCAAAATCAATTACCTTCAGTTCCAATCTCAATCAGTTTACGAAGTGATGAAATATATACGAATGTTTGTTAGCTATACCACCCATAAATAGAAAGTCATCGCTCTTAAAGGTTTTGACAATTTTATTTGGTATGCAAGGTGATTACACAAAGTATCCATGCTATCTTTGTGAATGGAATAGTCGTGCACCGAATCGTTATGATCGCAAAGTATGGTCATCTCGTGAGTCACATAGCAAAGGCAGCAAAAACATTTTAAATGACCAATTAGTTATTCTGCGACCACTGCATCTTAAAATGGGATACATGAAACAATTTGTAAAAACTTAGATGTAAACGGCGACGTTTTTTGTCATCTCAAAGCGGTGTTCCCAAAACTAAGTGAAGCAAAAATAAAAGGACGTTTTAATTAATTTGTTTACATATCCAGTACATTTTTCATCGTTTTTATCTGTTTTGATAACTTTTAGGTATTGTTATTATTATTTCATTAACAAGCTAAGTTCCGTTGAAAGGCGTGCATGGAATAGTTTTGTTGGGCTATGCGATAATTTCCTTGGAAATCACAGAAGCAACGACTATGTCACAACATGTCCATAAAAATTCATTTTCTGCATTCGCATTTGGACTTTTTCCCAGATAACCTGGGCCAGTTCAGTGATGAACAAGGCGAACATTTTCACCAGGAAATGGCAACTATTGAAAAACGCTTTGACGGAAAAAATAATATAAAAATGATTTCAGAATATTGCTGGTCACTTAAACGAGAAACTGATTAAAAAAAAGGTCAAGCAAACACTTCTGAGTTAAATAACCAAATATAAAATTTGTATAAAATGTTTAAAAGTTTATTTTCATGAAAAGTTAAATAACTCAGTCAATAACTAATCTATTTTTAAACCCACATTGGCAAATATGCGTTGAAATCGTAAAAAAACGTAATTTTTGAATAAATTCAATAGTATAATAGTTTCTTAATAAAATAATGTATAAAAACGTCAACAAAGTTGAGCATTTTTTGAAAAATCTATAAAATTTGTGTTTGCTCGACAATAACACTTAAATTTCCTAAGTTTTCTTCTTCTTTCCAAATCTAGTATGAAATTGAAAATCGGATCATTATCAACAAAATTACAGGCTTATAAGTGTGCAAAGGTACAAAAACCGGTTTTTAATCGTAAATCCGGATTTTGGAGGTGTCCGGAATATTTCACTATTAGAATCTTGCTTTACTCGACAAGCCCTATAATAAAAATAATATCCGGTCCCAGGTTTTTTGGACTGCCAAGTAAAATCCGGATATAGGCTACTTGAGTGTACTTTTAATGATAGATTTGATAGATTTCTAAGCCTAATTTCTAATTAAACAAATTGTTATATTTTGTGAAGTTTATAAATCATTATTTTATAAAAACTTAGAATATGTACTTTTGAAATTAGTCCTGTGGCAATATTGTTGACAGTACTAACAGTAAAACAATATTGCATTGTAAACAATGTAGTCAGCGCAATGGTGACAAATACAACGTATTACACATTAAAATCGTTATTCACTCAAATGCTCACAAATGTGTGTTTTTATAGTTTAAGAATTTCGAAAATATCACTTTGTTCGATTGTTTTTTGCTATTTCTACTAGATTTAGTTACAATGATATTATCAGGTGATTATCCAATGTTATCACATATGATAATGTGTGATAATCGTTTTCGAATCGAAACTGATAGTAATTACCAGCTAAAATACCAATTTTATGATATTGTTTTCGATATAAATATGATATCTTCGCTATAGTTATTTCTAACTATAACAATTTATGTTCTTATCATACACAATTGATAATTTAGTTTTGGTTAAATATCTCCATGTCAAATACTATTGTAATCTGACCGTACCTATAGTATTGCATAACGAATGCAAACTTACATATGCTCTCTTTCACCTCATGTGGTGGTGAATGTGAAAATCCAAAATGCTATACAGAAAGGATTTCATGTTATATTTTTAAGGGTTAGTTTAGCTCCTCCTCTTTTATATATTTTTTTTTTTCGTAATAATACAGTTCGATAGAGACAACTACAATTCTATTGGTTACAACAGCCAATTTGTTATTGAGTTTCGGTCTCAACTTTTGACAAAAAAGTAGAATGAAAAAAGTTTAGTATCAAAAATGCTACTGATTGAAATAAAACCTAACAAATAACCAAACGAAAACAGTGTGATTTAAAAATAAACTATTTAAAGTAAGGTTTTTTTTATCAAAAATTTGTAATTTTTGAAACTGAATAGTTCAATGGTTGATATATGTATGTATATACAAACCTATTCTGCGTTCCTATTTTAGGAGAATTTTTTCATCTGTATACACCTAACTAAAAGAGTAAAGTGACTGACTGTCTGAGTCATTCATCATTGCACAGCCCAAACTGTTAAAGCAAGAAACTTGAAATTTAGTTACTTCTCTCCTTTTGGTTCCTTTTTCTATGTATAGATGGGGGAGAAAATAGGTACAAATGGTAACTCTGTATTTTTAGTGGCTTGCCATAGTGAGTAATCTAATTGTAATTTTCCGATATTCCAGGAGCTCTTTAAGTCTTTTAATGCAATCTTTTAGCTTGGATCTAAGTTGGGGCGATCTGTGCAATTGCCACTGCAATTGCAGAATAAATTCTGTTATATCTAGTTAGACTGGTAGCAAGTTGAGCAGCCAGTGTAAGATCTTTACCCAAATTGAGAAGAGAGTAATCGATATTTTCAGGAGTTCTTAACGGTATGTTTTCAAAACAATGTGTAAAGAGGTATTTTATATATTTAAACCAATTTATTTTTGTGGCTGTCATCGCTAAATTACCAGTCAGGGATACAATATCTGGGGATACACTATCCGATGGGCAAAGAATGAAACTGAAATAGTTTTTAGTAGCAAATAAAATCATGAGGAAACATTAAAAATTTTTAAGAGTAGATTCGACGCTGCTGTAACAATTGATGGCACAGCTCAATACCATACTTTTATACCCCTTATCGATGAAAGACTCCAGTTGAAAATGTTTTCTGCATCTACTCAATGCGATTTCTTTCCAAAGCCAAAAAAGACAGCATCAGCGAAATCAGCAGCTGAACCAAGTAACTCCAAGAAAGGATTGACAAAAAAGCTAAAAATAAAGGCAATAAACAAGAAGGAAGAAATATTGGCAATTTCAAATTTTATTTACTAATTTTATTAAATTATTTATTATTATTATTGTTATTTAGTAGGAAATAAAATGAAAATAGTGCATATGGTAAAAATCTAAACAATTTCTTCTTTGAGTTGGAAATTTTTTTTATAGATACTCCAAAAAGTAAATGCATAAATGCAAATAAAAAACTCCATTTGGAAAAAAATAAAAAAAATGGGGGAAAATGAAAA
Organism: Bellardia bayeri; assembly: GCA_950370525.1. Lineage (NCBI taxonomy): Eukaryota > Metazoa > Arthropoda > Insecta > Diptera > Calliphoridae > Bellardia > Bellardia bayeri. Next base: position 54,878,363 of record OX493264.1, on the reverse strand, counting down.
TATGTATCATAAATATTGAAAAATCCTATTCTTGAGTTAAAAAATAATTAAGGTACATCTTTCAGTCTGAAGCCATGAGTCAAATTTTATCTCATCAATACATTCTCGATCAAAAGAGTTCATTAAATTCTCTTTCAGTCTTTCATTCCTGGCATCATTCGACTGATATCATCTCGCTGATAAAATTGAGTTACTAGAGCTTCAGTTTCACACGCTAAAGTTTTTTCCTTCTTCTCGTTTGGAAGTGTGTGAATCTCATGCTCAGCAACCAAGTTTTTAACAATTCTTGCTTTTCGTTGAGACGTTCCAAACTCGGTCATTATTTTTGAACAATCACGGAACATTACGATTAGCATTAATAAATACAGAAGCTGTGCCAAAAAGTACTAAAGTGCAAATAGGCATGGACAGACATATTACAATAACTAAGAGAAAGGCTAGCCCTAGGTCCACCCAACAGGAACGCATGGCCAAACAATACAAAGGCTCTAACGTAGTCTCTTTGCCAACAAGTGGTAACAGATTCTCTATACTATCCATACCTGACGATGAAGAAGCAGAATCAACTAATGCAACAGCTACTAAAGAAGTTAAACCGCCACCTATCTATCTGCGGGAGCAACCATCAAATAGCATACTCAACATGTTGACTCAACTTGTAGGTAAGAATAATTTCTACGTCGTTTCTATACGACGCGGGCAAATTCAAGAGACCAAAATTCAAGCCAGAACAGAAACGAACTTTCGTATTATATCAAGATACCTGGACGCAAAAAAAAAGTTACTATACTATATACAATATGAACATATCAATTCAAAAGTGCTTGATTATTGTCATAAAAGGCATAGATAGTTCTGTTCCTACAGAGGAAATAAAATCTGCCATAGGGCTAGAGGCGTATGAGGTAAAATCTGTTCATAACATTTTGAACAGGAATAAAGTTTCTCAACCAATGCACCGCATTAATATATCGTTTGATTCATCGGTCCTCAAAATCAAAAATTCAGTTCATCCCATATACAACTTGCGTTACCTACTCAACAGAAGAATAACGGTTGAGGAGACATTAAAACGAAATGGTCCCTCCCAATGCACAAACTGTGAGGAATATGGACATACGAAAACATATTGTAAATTGCTTCACGTATGTGTGGTTTGTGGCGACGCTCATAAAACCGCCGAATGTAATCGTTCTAAAGCTGACCCGAATGTTAAGAAATGCAGCAACTGTGGCGAAAATCACACGGGTTGTAAAGTCTTATTGCATTTAAAAAAACCTGCTTTAGTTCAAAAATATACTCACTCCCAATATGGTCCGTCATATGCGCCCAGCGTGTTATTTTTAGTGCGGCTGAATTTTCGTAATAGGTGAAAAAAAAAAAATAAACAAAAAAAAAAAAAAACTTGTAATAAGTGAAAAAAAAATATATATATATATATAAAAAAAAGATATCGTAATAGGTGGAAAAATATCTATAGTGGTTTTTCGGTAATTTAAAAATCGCATAACAACTGCATGAGTGTCCCGCTCAGATGTAATTCTGAGAAAGAGCTAAGCTACAGTAGAAAAAATTTATGGATCTCTGAAGAAGAATCCTTAAGAAAATCCGTGGAGTCTCTTCTCACTACAAAAGCCGAAATACGGCGCCGTTCCTGTTCGCCCAATATAGTTATCTCATCCGATGAGAAATCATCATCTTCATTAAATAGTGCAGTCAAACCAAAAAAACAAGTAGGCATGGATAAGTACATCACCGTTCTCAAGCGACAGAGGAGCCCGACATCTCCTCAAATGTCTTCCAATTCTAAAGTTCCTAAGACCGTCAGCAGTGATAAGCCAAATGATCAAAACAGATTTGCTCTACTTCAGACGGATGACCCAGAAATACCGAAAAAGACGTTTAAGCCACCACCAATTTACCTGAGAGAGCCCACTTCCAATAAACTTGTACAAGGAATTGTTGCTGTAATAGGTGAGAACATGTTTAGCGTAACCTCAATTAAACATGGAAAAATCAGCGAGACAAAGATCCAAGTGAATAGGGAAGATGATTTTCGAAAATTGTCCAACCAGTTGGAGAGGGAGACCAGGGATTTCTATACCTATCAGCTCAAAAGCGCAAAGGGACTCCAAGTCGTTCTAAAGGGTATAGACCCATGTGTTGATCCTGCGGAGATAAAGAACGGATTAATGGACAAAGGGTTCAAAATCAAGAGCGTAGTGAATATTAGAAACCGTGAAAAGATTCCTCAGCCCATGTTCAGGGTAGAATTGGAACCTGGAGATGTTGCCTTAAAGAAAAACGAGTCCCATCCAATTTACAATCCTATTTATCTTCTGCATCGTAGAATTACCGTGGAGGAACCGCATAAGCGTGTTGGACCCGTCCAGTGTCTTAATTGTCAAGAATTTGGTCACACCAAAGCGTATTGTAAATTGCCGTCTGTTTGTGTTGCATGTGGGGAACTACATGCAACTGCTCAATGTAATAAGTCCAAAACGGACGTAAAAATAAAAAAATGCAGTAACTGTGGAGGAAATCATACCGCTAATTATAGAGGTTGTCCAGTTTATACTTATTTGAAGGGCATAAGGACCAATAAGTCGCCAGTATTACCTGACCATCCTCAACAACCTAATTTCACGTCGAGTAAGAATTTTCCTCAAATTGTACGACCAACTACTCACGTAAACGCTCCTAATTCTAGACAAGTTTCTTACGCAAACGTGGTCAAATCTAATATGCCAGGTCTGGAGCAGGAACCTATATCGCAATATTCTGAGCCACATATCAACAATCTAGAGACAACATTGCAGACACTTGTCCAAACTATGAACACTTTTACGACCACCATGACATCCATGATGCAGGAAATGCTGAAAATGCAATCCACTATCTTGCAAGCCATTTTAAAGAAATGATTTATTTAAAAATTTGTTTTTGGAACGCGAACGGCCTCCGCCAACATAAAAACGAACTGGAATACTTCCTGATGGATAAGCAGATTGATGTTATGATGATTGCTGAAACTCACTTGACGTCGACAGGGTACTTCAAAATTAATGGCTACGTGTTGTACGATACTAAAGATCCCCGCGGAAGAGCTTGTGGAGGTTCGGCAATTCTTATAAAGAACAGAATAAAACATTATCTAATGAATAACATAAGTGAGGATTACCTCCAAGCAACAAACATTTGCATTGAATTCTGTCAATACAAATTTGTTTTATCATCGATTTATTCTCCGCCTCGATTCTCAATAAAAGAACACCAATACCATAACTTCTTTAATTCCCTTGCAGCTAGATTTTTAGTTGCTGGCGACTTTAACGCCAAACACACATTTTGGGGTTCACGTCTGGTAACCCCAAAGGGTCGCGTACTCTTCAACACCATTGCTCAAATGGGCTTAGATGTACTCTCAAGCGGACATCCCACCTACTGGCCGACGGACCGACGGAAGATTCCCGATGTTATTGACTTTGGAGTAGTGAAAAATATCCCTGTAGAATGGATGCAAGTGGATCCTTCATTAGACTTGTCCTCAGATCACTCTCCTACTATCATTTCAATGCATTTCTCTCAAGTGTGTGGCTCTCCATTTAGAAACATGACTAAGACCCGAGTAAGCTGGATAAAATACAAAAAGTATTTAAGTTCTCATTGCACGGAAAATATTGTGTTGAGAACTACTGACGATATCGATGAGTCGATTGGCAACTTTACCGAGGACCTTCGACGAGCTGTGCAATACGCTTCCACTTATCACGTTGAATGTAGAAATAGGACAAACAGAACTTATTTATCTGAACTCGAACATCTCCTATCAGAAAAAAGAAGAATGAGAAGAGAGTGGCAACTTCACAGGTCTCCTGAACTGAAAGCTAGGCTACGGGTATGCAGAGATATACTAAGACATTTCTTAGAAACCCAAAGAACGGCTTCACTTAGATGCTACTTGGAGGGTCTTGATAGTACCCCACAATCTGACTACTCGTTATGGAGGGCGGCAAGAGGTTTAAAAAGACCAGTGAGAGGAAAACCTCCTTTGCGAAATCCGACTGGTGACTGGGCTAGAAACGATTCCGAGAAGGGGACTTTATTTGTTAACCATTTGAGAAATGTGTTTACTATAAACAACTCAAATAATGCAACTGATTTGCCACCACTCGTTATTAGACCTCCTGTACCTCTAAGACTTAGCTTTAATGATATTCAAAGCGCTATTGGTACTCTGAACCTTAAAAAAGCTCCAGGTATGGATAAAATCAGCAATAAAATGCTTGTGGAGTTACCTCGTGTAGCTAGAAGAATTATCCTCTTTATCTTCAACGCTATTTTACGCCTAGAATACTATCCTGCAGATTGGAAGGTGTCTATGATCACTATGATTCCTAAGTCAGGCAAGGATCACACCAAAGTAGAGTCATATAGGCCAATTAGCCTACTGCCGACAATTTCTAAACTGTTCGAAAAATTGTTAATGACTAAGTTGATTCCAATTCTGAACGACACTGAATGCATTCCTAATCATCAATTCGGCTTCAGAGCTAAACACAGCACCATCGAACAAACACACAGATTGGTAAATGTGATAAGAGGGTCGTTTGAAGACAAAAAATACTGCTCCGCCCTTTTCATTGATGTGTCCCAAGCGTTCGACAAAGTTTGGCATGACGGTTTAATGCACAAAATAAAATTAACTCTGCCTGCTAACACCCATAAACTTATGGAAAGCTATTTATACGGTCGCAAATTTAAAATCAAAGAAGGCAATTTTTTAAGCCCCGCTCAGCCAATTGAAACAGGTGTGCCACAGGGTAGCATACTGGGTCCTACTTTATATTTGATTTATGCCTCCGACATGCCGTCAGACCCCAAAATCCACACGTCAACTTTCGCAGACGATACAGCCTTTATCAGCGTTCATAAGGACCACCAAGTAGCATCACAGAATTTGCAGAATTATGTTTATAAACTAGAGAATTGGCTAGAGCTTTGGAAAATCAGGGTTAATGAACAGAAATGTATTCATATCACTTTCACATTGCGAAAAGAAACTTGCTCGTTCATCAAAATAAATAATCAAATTATTCCTCAACATAATGAAGTCAAATACCTCGGCATTCACCTCGACCGCCGTTTAACTTGGAAGTCTCATATTGAAGCGAAACTTACACAGATGAGATTAAAAGCAGTGCAACTTAATTGGCTAATTGGCAGAAATTCTTCACTAAAGTTGGACTGCAAACTATTGTTGTACAATGCAATTCTAAAGCCAATCTGGTGCTATGGAATTCAATTATGGGGTACTGCCTCAGCATCAAACATTGAAAAAATTCAAAGGGGTCAAAATAAAATTCTACGTATAATTACTGCAGCTCCATGGTATGTTAAAAATTCTCGAATTCACAAAGATCTATGCGTGCCATTAGTAAAAGATGAATTTACAAAACACGCGTCAAAGTATGTCAGCAAACTTGAACACCACCCAAACCCACTTGCACGAGACATCCTTAACTTTAGTGGCCATAATCGGTTGAGAAGGAGGGATACCCTTGCTTTAACTCAAGCGCAAAATAGATGACTGGATCAGTTGATGTGAAATTTTTTTTTAGTATCATAAAATTTTTGTCTAGCACTGGCTGGGCTTATTATTTTCTTTTTAGTATTAAGATTTGAATACTTATTGTCATTTCATTATATGAAGATTCAATAAATAAATAAAGGCTAAAAAAAAAAAAAAAAAAAAAAAAAAAAAAAATATGCGCCCAGCCAAGCCGCTGGGTCTGTTGCTAGTATTACACAAACAATCAAACAAAACCACTCACATGCCCAGGTATTAAAAGGAAGCCCTAATGCGAAAAATCCCCCGAGTACTTCTAACGCAACACAGCCTCCATGCGCTGATGTTCCTAGGGAAAGTCTACAAATGCCTTCTGGCTCAATTGAAAATTTAATTCAGAACATGTTTCAGGAAATGATGCGAAACCAGAACATACTCCTGCAAGTTCTACTCAACAACAAATAAACCAGTTAAAAATATATTTCTGGAATGCAAACGGGTTATCCCAACATAAACACGAAGTTGCAAACTTTCTTCATAGGCATGAAATCGACGTACTTCTTGTCTCTGAAACACACTTTACTCATAAAAACTGCTTTAGGGTAAATGGATACCTTACGTATAATACAAAACATCCCAGTGGACGGGCTTGTGGTGGCACAGCCATAATTGTGCACAAACACATCAGACACTTACCATTGCCAGAGTTCGAAGAAGATTGTATCTAGGGCACATCTATAAATCTTACTGACTTCAAACTTACTTTGTCATCCGTTTATTGTCCCCCGAGGCACAATACACGATAAATTTCTCAACTTCTTCTCCGCATTGGGCCAGAAATTCATTGCTGCTGGCGATTACAACGCTAAACATACATATAATCAGCTGTACAATACCGTAATTGCAAATGATGTTGATGTCGTATCGAGTGGTCGATTGGCCAACCAACTTCAACAAGATACCAGACCTTATTGACTTTGCTGTAATTAAAACATCAAGCGCGATCAGGTACTACTTAGGTCCTCCTATGATCTATCGACTGATCATTCACCTTCAATCCTCATTTTAAAAAGCAACTCTGAAGCCGCAGCTGCAAACTATATTTCCTATCCAAACAGAAACACAAATTGGTTAAAGTATAAAATGTATGTGAGCTCTCACCTATCACAGTGCATTCCCCTAAAAAATTCATCTGACATCCAAATAGCTGTCGACCGTTTTACAGAAGTCTTGGATTCTGCAGCAAGAAATGCAACACCAATCAAGCGGACAATTAAATGTGTTCCTTACAATATCGACGGATATAGAGACCCTTATCAGAGAAAAAAGGAAGTTAAGAAGACAATGGCAATACAGTCGTTCCTCAACCACTAAGGCCCAACTACAATTATGCCTGACAACTCTTCGCAACAAATTGAGACAGAACCACGAGTCTGCAATAGAAGGCTATCTAAACAGCCTAGATGCCACCAACAACTCCAATTACAGCTTATGGAAGGCTGTACGACATATGAAATGCCCTGTAACCCAAGAATCTCCATCATGACTGGAAAACCGCACTTGGGCCAAAAACACAAATGAAAAATTAAACGTTTTCGCGGGCCATCTTGAGAAAGCTTTCACGCCACATGATGCACATACATGTTCCTGTCGTCCAATCATTCCTGCTAAGGTAAACCATCCAATAAAATTTAACATAACTCAAGTAAAATCAGCAATAGAAAAAGTGAATATTAGAAAATCTCCCGGACCTGACCGCATCACAAGGTCAATGATAAGAAACTTACCATCGTCTGCTTCTAGAATCTTGCTGCTCATTTTAAACGCGATATAAATAGTCGGATATAATTGTTCAGGAAAAGATGTTAGCCAATTTGCGTCGTACAGACCGATAAGCTTATTATCAATCCTGTCGAAGCTTTTCGAAAAAATATTCGTTTTAAGTATAACTCCTCATCTAACTGAACACAACATCATCCCCGATCACCAGTTCGGATTCAGAATTGTTCATAGAATTGTCACCCTACTTAGATCGGCGTTTGAGCAAAAGCAATACTGCTAAGCCCTGTTTATAGACATTTCCCAAGCATTTGACAAGGTTTGGCATGATGGGCTACTTATCAAAATAACACGAATGCTTCCTCAAAACACTCACAAGCTTCTGGAGAGCTATCTAACAGGCAGAACATTCATTATCGCAAGATAAATACTCCCCCTTCAAGAAAATTACTGCTGGTGTCCTCCAAGGCAGCATATTACGACCGCTTCTATATATAATATACACAGCGGATATGCCAACAAACCTGAGCACGAATAGCTCTACATTTGCAGACGACACAGCATTTATTAGCGCCAACCATGACCCAAAAGTCGCATCGCAAAATCTGCAGTCCCACATCAATGAACTAGAGGCCTGGGGGTAGAAAAGTGGAGAATAAAGGTTAACCCGGCTAAATGTGCTCACTTAACCTTCACGCTCAGAAGACTAACGTGCCCAGCTGTAAAAATAAATAACATCACTGTTCCGGTAGAAAACCATGTTAAGTACTTGGAAATTCATATAGATAGACGCTTGACCTGGTCTCGTCATATTAAAGCTAAAATAACGGCTATGAAACTTAAAGCATGTCAACTACATTGGCTTCTCGGTCGAAACTCAAACTTGTCGTTAGACAACAAAATTCTCTTATACAAGTCCATCAGAAAACCAATATGGACATATGGCATCCAATTATGGGGTACTGCGTGGTCATCTAACATCCAAAAGCTTCAAAGAAGACAGTCCAGAATATTACGACAAATTGTCAGCGCCCCATGGTATATACGTAATGATATTAGCCACAGAGATCTCAACGTTCCCACTATCCAGGAGGAAATTAAAAAATATTCAACTAGCTACATCGATAAACTAATGGCCCACCCTAACTACCTCGCTCGGAGTCTGCTTCAGTTCGAAGGTCACCAGAGGCTAAAAAGAACCGACTCTTTGAGCCTAACTAGAAGTCATTTTTAAAATTTGAATACAGCAGTTAGTGGTTACATTGGTAACAACTAATAAACAACAAGTAGAATTAAGATTTGAATACATATTGTAAATTTCGATAAGAAAGATTCAAATGAGAATTTTTGTTCCTCTTACGAGTAAAAAATTGTTATGTAAAATAATAAACAAGTAGGAGTGATATATTCGGCTGTGCCGAATCTTAAATACCCTCCACCTAAACGTAATAAGAAATACAAAAACTACACTGGTTATAGGACTAGAATATCCTTATTCTGTGTTTTCTATTCAGTCTTAGTGCAAATTTCATTATTATTTTATATATTGTTTGAAAGACAATTTTACGACAAACATAATTTATGTTAAAGATTTTGAAATTTTGCCTAATTTTCACCATTTTTAATTGATTTAATTACCAATTCTTACCATAATTTACAGAGTTTGTCTGATGTTCATAATAATCGTGAGTGTAATTTAACAAACAGAGTATAAAAAAGGGGAACAATTCGGTTTTAGTGACTTTGCTCAAAAAAAAAACTTCATCAAATAGGGCTTTTAGAGAAGCTAGCAAAAAAAATTTGTTGTCGGTCACGCCTATTTTCGAGGGGGCGGGCCCGTAAAGTTCAAAATATATAGGCCTATATCTCGGGAACTACTGGGTCTATGATAATTTGTAATACATTACATTAAATAAAAGGTACTAAAAATACTTTTCCAACGATATATATCATGATTATAAAATATGGACCGAATATGGGTTAAATCCAAAAAGAATATTTTTTGACTCGAATTTTTTTGTTTTTTTGGAAATTTTTATATGGCAGCTATGACAAATTATGGGCCGATCTTCTTAAATTTTGGAACAGTGATTCTCATGCATATGAGGATTTTTCACGTCGAATTTCAACATAATAACGTAATATTTAAGATATATATTAGTATTAACGTGGATTTCGGAAGTGGACCTTATATGGGGGACATAGTCAAATATGGACCGATATTCTCAAAATCCTGCAGTTTGATTTAGGCATGTATGTAAATGATCCGTGTAAAATTTTGGATTGGTACCCAAATGATTTATGAGTATTAAAGTGATATTCGGAAAAGGGCTTTATATGGGGCATACGGTCAAAAATGGACCTAACTTCACAAAATTTTGTGGGATGATTTTTGTATAAATGTAAATGATTTGTGTAAAGTTTTGAGTCAGTACCGATAATTATACAATATATATAGGGATAAATGTCTTTTTCAGATGTGGTCCTTGTATGGGAGCTATGACCAATTCTGGGCCGACCACCATAAAATTTAGAAGATTTTTGTATGGTGGCTATGAGAAATCATGGACCGATTCATACTATTTACCGCACACTTTCTTCTATTATCAAAAAACAACGTATACAAAATTTCATGTCATTATCTGCAATATATTTCAAAATATTGCAATAAAATGGACAAAAAATATCAAATTTTTATGGAGGTTGTCTCACATATCGGTCCATAACTCTGGTTGACCTAAACCGATTTTTCTGATTTTAAATAGCAAACTTCTTGAAAGCATGTCTGACAGAATTGTTGAAGATTTGGATCTCGAAGATATCTGCGGACTTCAGAAAACTTATTTCAACATCCAGACAGACGGACATGGCTTAATCGACTTCGCTATCTATAAGGATCCAGAATATATATACTTTATAGGGTCGGAAAATTATATTGTGGAAATTACAAACGGAATGACAAACTTCTATATACCCTTCTCATGATGGTGAAGGGTATAAAAATATATTAAAAAAAAACCATGTTAAATACTTGGGAATTCATATAGATAGACGCTTGACCTGGTCTCGTCATATTGAAGCGAAAATAACGGCTATGAAACTTAAAGCAGCTCAACTGCATTGGCTTCTCGGTTGAAACTCAAACTTGTCGTTAGACAATAAAACTCTCTTATACAAGTCCATCATAAAACCAATATGGGCATATGACATCAAAAAAAAAAAATTTGAATACAGCAGTTAGTGGTTACATTGGTAACAACTAATAAACAACAAGTAGAAATAAGATTTGAATACATATTGTAAATTTCGATAAGAAAGATTCAATAATAAAAAAAAAATACAAAAAAAAAATTTTTTTTTGAACAACTCCATGACGTTGGGGTAAGAGTAAGAAGTTGAATTCTTTCAGATCTACTCTGACGATTTGTACATCTTTTTTATTTGTTCAAAAATTTCTACAGCATCCTTGTGATGTTGATTTTGGAACTCATTATTAGGTCTTATAGGTTTTACTGAAAAGTTAGAACATCATCTCCTGCAGATCTGTCATCATTCTCAGAATTGATTTTGTTCTCATCTGGAATAACCGGTACTGTGTCCAACTTTCCCATCAACAAATTAGCAAACGTTTTGAAAGCGTTGGAAATTTTTTCAATAAGTTGTCGGAAATATTTCACTTCTTTTTGTTTAAGGGATTACAACAAAAAGAAGTAAACATTTACTTTTTGGAAGCGGAAGACATTGTCAGGATTAATTATGTAAGTAATTAGTAAATAACGCACGTCCAAACTTTAACACTGTATGTAAAAAACTAATTTCCGAATGTCCTTAGAATGCAAATACATACTTTTTTAAGATCATTTAGGTAGTACGTTTTTATGAAAGAGTCTAAAATCCTTTAATAGAGCCTATAATGGCAAAATAACAAAGCACAAATCAGGTTGCATTATAATAAAGTACCTGTTAACTTCTACATCTCCATTTTAAAGTCAAGTGTCATAAAATTTCAGAGAATGGTTTTCCACTTGATTCAAAAAGTGTCTCAGGGGTACCTGTTACTTTAATAATAAAAATTTCATTGAATATTACGTGCGCTCTAAACTACCTATAGAATTGACAAAAAAGCCTCAATGAAAAGATGTGTCACTTAGAAAATCCCAGGTAGGAATTGATAGCGGTTGGTCGCATACAGATACATTTCACGGGCGTTTCTAGGCTGTTGTTGGAATTTTTATTTTTATCATTTTTAATAAAACTTACACACATATAGGAAAAAAACATGAACATAGTGCTTATGGTAAAAATTGAAATACTTTATTCTTTGAGTTGCAATTTTTTTATAGATACCCCACTCGCATCCCATTAAGTGACCACAAAGCTCTTAAAGGAAAAGAACTAAGTTTTCTTTGAGTAAAAAAAACACATCCATTAAAAAAGAAAAACAAAATAATGCATATGATAAAATTCAAAAACTTTGTTTTTTGAGTTAAAATATTTTTTTATAGATATGCCTCTTGCCACTAAGTAATCACAAAGCTCTTAAAGGAAATGGTATAAAGTTTCTTTTGAGGAAAAATAAAAAAAACGCCATTTTGAAAAAAGATAAATAATGGGGGAAAATGAAAATGATACATGTGCCAAATATTGAAAAATCCTATTCTTGATTAAAAAATAATTTTTTTTGATAGATATCCCACTCGCATCCCATTAAGCGATTATAAAGTCCTTAAATGAAATTGTATAAGCTTTCTTTTGAGGAAAAAAGGGCCCAAATTGAAAAAAAAAATATTTTTGGAATGATTGAAGAAATAGCTATCTAAAGTCCTTTAGACAATTTTTTCTAGGACCAATAGGTGAAAGGTAACACTCATTTAAAAAAACTCTGTATGACTAAAATGTCATAACTCCGGCAGTTCCTGACTGATAGAGCTGAAAATTTTTGTCTGGCCTACTATCCAATAGTACTAACCTTGGTGCAAATTTCATCCAAATCGGAAGACCTCGATTTTAAAAATTGGGTCACTTGACACGAATTTGCCCAATGTATTTTCAAACAGTTCATGGCCTATTAAGTACAGATTGCATTAGCATGGATTGCATTTTAAGCATTTCCTGCATCTGTTACTCATAGAATTTGTAAGATTATTAACCGATTGAACAAAGGTTTCCACTGTAGCCTCTGGCCGGCTAAAGTTAAAAGATGGGGTTTGATTGTTTGACTCCATTTTGACATTGTTATTGGATAACGGGTTCCGAGCTTTTTGGTTGCTTTTTAAACCATTAGCATAGAATATATTTTTGGTTTTCGACTCCTCATTGTGGGCAAGTTACGTTTTGAAGGTTCGATACTTGTACCGTGGGTACTTTATTTCTAAGTGTTAGAGCGCTCTTTACAATATAATATACTGGGCAATTACTACATTTTATTGTTCGAATCATTTCTGGGTTTATCACAATAAGATGAATAATGTAGTTGACCACATGCAACGCAAACTGATGACAACTTACAATATGATCTAGTATGACCATATTCTTGGCAGTTTAAACATTGGACGGGGCCAGATCATTCTTCTATGTTATTCTTCGGTGCAATAAATGTTTCAGATTATATATTGAGTGTGTTTCACCTTTCTTTAGTTTAACATCATCAGGTTCCAATTCTACTCGAAAAAGTAGTTGGGGGATTTATCACGATTTTTAATATTTATCACGTTCTTTATCTTAACGCCTTTAGTTTCCAAGCCACTCTTTATTTCCTGGGGTCGATACCCTTAATAACAATTTGAAGTCCTTTACTACTCTTCAGCTGATAGGTATAGAAACTTTTTTACGGGTTTCAAACTCAGCCACAATTTTTCGATAATCATTTTCGTGGTTAACCTGAATTTTGGTTTCATTAATATTACCTCTCTTGAAGGGGACGACAAAAAAAGAATTTTCGCCAATTAATGAAATTAAATCTTTCGCTAATTTGCTGCAGTTTTGCTCTCTCAAGTATGTTGGTGGTGCTCTAAATGATTTTGTTATTGGAGTATCAGTTGTTTCATTATATAGTATAGCAAAACGATTTACAAACTTTGGCCTATAATTTCCATTATCCTTAGATATTTTTGAGTTAGAAGCCACTTAGGATGAGTTCGAACTTCGTCCTCGTTTCAAGACAGTAATATCCTATCAATGCCCATTTGTACTGGGGAGTTATGGATATTTTAATCACATTGAGCAGTTTTGGGTATTTCTTCCCCGCTAGCCAACAGACAAACATCAATCCGTTAACCAGTGTTCGAAATTTGCTGTAATCAAGTCAAAGTCTGTCGACCTGTACGTATTTTTTCTCGTGGGCTCTGTTAACATAGCCTTTTTTTCGCAATTAATAACAAAATTAATAACAAAAATTACGAAAATTAAAACAAAATTTTAAAATAAATAGACTGCACAAAATTTAGAACAAAAAAGAATAATAAGCTAATTTAAATGAAACAAAACAAAACATTAACAACAAAAAAATTGCAAAATTAAAACAATACATACATATAATAATAAATCTAAGAGTAAAAACCAAAAATTTCTGCTTTCTGTTTTTTCTCTTACAATAATCCCAGAGTACAATTAACTATAAAGTGTTAAAAACAGAATATAAATACAACAACATATTACTTCTTTAACAATCATAAACAATCAATAATAACAATACGAGAGAATAACAAGAGATAATAAAAATAAAAAGAAAAACATATATAAAAAAAAAAAAAAAAAACTTTGTTTGATCTTAATTTAATTATGTCAACACGTAGAACAAAGAAAACAACAACAGAAATCTCTCATAGGTTGTTGTCTGCCGATAGAGCTAAGAGAACAGCAGATGCAGCTGAGCTTAGTCCGTTATCTGATAATGCTCCTGCAGCGGCAGATCTTATTTTTTCAAGCATAAATGACTCTTGCTCACGCAGTCGTTTTTGGAATTGGCTGGATGCTAAATTTACCAAACAAGACAGTTATATGAAAGAGCAAGCTGAAATAATAAAAGATATGATCGCAGAAAGTAAGAGAGTTTTAATAATAGAAATTGAACAAAAATTTAAAGACCTAAAATGTGAGATTATAAATGAAGTGAAAGGCGAATTAAAAGAATTAAATGATAGAATAAATAAACTAGAGACGGCCAATACGGAAATTGATTAATTAAAATCTGACGTTGAAAGTTTACACTACTATGCCTGTGATTAAATCTATTTTTCGTGTAAAACACTACAAAAACCACGGAAGTGTTATTGATCCACCCATTGTAATAAAATTTAACACGCCGTATGAGAAAAACTATTTTCTGAGAGTTGTTGCAGCTCATCGTCGTAAATTTAAATCGCCGCTACGACTGTCCGATGCCGGTTTTCAAAGTGATAAGAGTTCTTACATCAATGAAAACCTTACCCCGCACAATTATGGTATATTTAAAACAGCGATTGGACTAAAAAAGGATATGCTATTAAAAACAGTTTATACTCTAAGGGGAATTGTCTACATTAAGCAACATGAGAATGATGAAGCCAACAAAATTATTTTTCCGGAGCAATTGAGGCAGTTTTTTCGCTGTACTACATACGTTTTTTAATATCCTTATGATAATGTTGTTTGTTGCTTTACTAATTGTTTGGAATTTCTTTAATAATTACATGACTTTATTATTTTATCTTACTTCAATATTTAATTTAATTTTACTTTTTCAATACTTTGTTATTTTTGCTTTAATTCCAATGATTCCATTTCTTAATTTAATAGTATCTTTATTTTATATAATTTCTGATTTTATTAGCATTACACACATTATTATGCACTTTTATGGCCTTTATCAGTGATGAGCGTGGAAGGTCCAAAGATTTAAGACTGAATATGGTTAGAATTTTGGCTAACTATAAAAGAGGTTTTAAAATCGTACACATAAATGCACAAAGTTTAAATAATAAATTGGATGAATTTAAAATTGTTTTTGAGAACTCTGGTATTGATGTTATTTGTGTTTCGGAAACATGGCTGTTAACATCATCCCCAGATAATAATATATGTCCCAATGGGTACAAGGTATTTAGAAATGATAGCGGAAGTCATGGTGGCAGTGTGGCCATTTTTACTAAGAATAGTATTTCTTGCAAAATATGCAACAAGTCATCTTTAACATACAGTACAACTGAGCAAGCGGTTGAGTTTTTATTTATTGAAATTTCTTCATTTGGCAAAAAGATGCTGGTAGGTTGTGTTTATAGGCCTAATAAGAGAATACCACTAACTGTTTTGTATTCAACACTAGAAACTCTCGCAACAGTGTATAATGATATAGTCATTACTGGTGATTTTAATTCAAACGTATTAGTGGAGACGACGCTCCAAGATAATATGTTATCGCTCGGTCCAGTCAACATGATTAATCCAACGCACCATACATCCACAGCAAGCACGCTGATTGACCTTTTCTTTGTGTCCAACACTACGAATGTAATTCCGTATGATCAAATATCTGCTCCGTGTTTTTCTAAACATGACCTAATATTCCTAACTTATAACTTTCAAATCCATCAAATTGAACAGTGTTTCAGTTATCGTGACTTTAAGCATTTAGATTTTTTTTTTTTTTTTTTTTTTTTTTTTTTTTTTTTTTTTTTTTTTTTTAGCCTTTATTTATTTATTGAATCTTCATATAATGAAATGACAATAAGTATTCAAATCTTAATACTAAAAAGAAAATAATAAGCCCAGCCAGTGCTAGACAAAAATTTTATGATATGAGGCAGTACCCCATAATTGAATTCCATAGCACCAGATTGGCTTTAGAATTGCATTGTACAACAATAGTTTGCAGTCCAACTTTAGTGAAGAATTTCTGCCAATTAGCCAATTAAGTTGCACTGCTTTTAATCTCATCTGTGTAAGTTTCGCTTCAATATGAGACTTCCAAGTTAAACGGCGGTCGAGGTGAATGCCGAGGTATTTGACTTCATTATGTTGAGGAATAATTTGATTATTTATTTTGATGAACGAGCAAGTTTCTTTTCGCAATGTGAAAGTGATATGAATACATTTCTGTTCATTAACCCTGATTTTCCAAAGCTCTAGCCAATTCTCTAGTTTATAAACATAATTCTGCAAATTCTGTGATGCTACTTGGTGGTCCTTATGAACGCTGATAAAGGCTGTATCGTCTGCGAAAGTTGACGTGTGGATTTTGGGGTCTGACGGCATGTCGGAGGCATAAATCAAATATAAAGTAGGACCCAGTATGCTACCCTGTGGCACACCTGTTTCAATTGGCTGAGCGGGGCTTAAAAAATTACCTTCTTTGATTTTAAATTTGCGACCGTATAAATAGCTTTCCATAAGTTTATGGGTGTTAGCAGGCAGAGTTAATTTTATTTTGTGCATTAAACCGTCATGCCAAACTTTGTCGAACGCTTGGGACACATCAAT
This sequence comes from Bellardia bayeri, assembly GCA_950370525.1. NCBI lineage: Eukaryota > Metazoa > Arthropoda > Insecta > Diptera > Calliphoridae > Bellardia > Bellardia bayeri. The sequence continues at coordinate 54,861,559 of OX493264.1, read as the reverse complement.
GAAAAGGGCGGAGCAGTATTTTTTGTCTTCAAACGACCCTCTTATCACATTTACCAATCTGTGTGTTTGTTCGATGGTGCTGTGTTTAGCTCTGAAGCCGAATTGATGATTAGGAATGCATTCAGTGTCGTTCAGAATTGGAATCAACTTAGTCATTAACAATTTTTCGAACAGTTTAGAAATTGTCGGCAGTAGGCTAATTGGCCTATATGACTCTACTTTGGTGTGATCCTTCCCTGACTTAGGATTTAAATATTTTATATGAATATTGTTCCTATATTGCCTGGAATGATATCTATTTTATGTACACCGTTGATGAACAATCTTCATTTCTGGAACACAATATTCAATATCTTTTCGATCTAACAGTACCACTGATATATAAAAAAACATTACATACTCAAAAACCATGGTTTTCAAATTCTGTTAAGAATGCAATACAATTGAGGGACTTAGCATATGCCAGGTGGAAAAGATTTAAAACTCCTGAACTGAAATTACAATATTCCAATGCCAGGAAAAATGTAAATAAACATATTAAACAGGCAAAAACTGAATATTATTCCAAACGCTTTGACTAAGCAATCAACTCTCAACAAACTTGGAATACCATTCGCGAAATAGGAATTGGCAATACTAGTAACCGTATAGATTGTAATGTGGATGCAAACATGCTTAACAGAACTTTCACTACCATACCTGTAGTACAGGCAAATCCTACTTTTTTTAATTTTTCCTCAAGCTCGCCAAATACAGATACTGGTGTAATTAGTGAACATTTCCAATTTTCGTACGTTACTCAATATGACGTTATTTCAACAAGCTCTTTGATAAAATCAAATGCAGTAGGAATTGACGACATACACCCGAAGTTTATAAGATTACTTTTACCCGTGATTCTACCGTATGTTACTTATTTATTTAATACTATTATAATGTCAAGTACGTATCCGTTAAACTGGAAACACGCAAAAATTATACCATTACCTAAATCGAATGGAGAATATAGACCGATAGCTATCCTGTGTTTTCTATCGAAGGTTTTAGAGAAGCTCTTGTACAAACAAATGATGGAATATATTGATACTCATAGTTTACTTTCCAGCACGCAATCGGGTTTTCGTCAGAATCACAGCTGCGTTACGGCTCTTGTGGAGGTTAGCGAAAATATACGTCAAGGATTAGATGAAGGTTGTATGAATTTTTTAGTACTTCTAGACCATTCTAAGGCGTTCGATATAGTAGACCATGATATACTTATTAAAAAACTGGACCACTTTTTTCAGTTTAACGACACTTCTACTAAACTTATATCTTCGTATCTTACGAACCGCACACAATCGGTGTTTGTGAACAATACATGGTCAGATAGCGTATCCCTTAATAGAGGAGTACCTCAAGGCTCTATTTTAGGACCACTCTTATTTTCTTTATATATAAACCAACTCTCTAAATGCAACATCCATTTATACGCAGATGACGTGCAACTTACTCTAAGTAGCTCTGTTCAAAATATAGTTTCAGGAATATCATCCCTAAATAAGGATTTGAACAAAATTTACCTCTGGGCTTGTGCAAATGGACTCTGTTTGAATCCACACAAATCTAAATCCATTGTGATATGTAAAAGGAGCTTAAATCGTTACATTCCAGAAGATATTGTTTTAAATGGCGAAAAAATTAAAATTGTTAATTCAGCGAAAAAACTCGGTGTAATTTTCAATAGCAATCTGACATGGACTGATCATATAAACTCACTGGTTGGTCAAACTTATATAAAGTTACGAGCTCTCTGGTCTACACAATATTTTACACCAATAAGAATAAGAACCTTACTAGCCAAGACGTATCTGATTCCTTCTCTAATTTATGGGTGCGAGTTATTTGGAAGCTGTGATTCAAGTAGTAAATGTAAGCTTAATATATTGTTTAACAACATTATAAGATATGTGTATGGATTGAGAAGGTTTGATCATGTTTCTGCTGTTTCGAATAAACTTTACGGAGTTTCACTTGATAGCCTATTAAAAATTCGTATTCTTGTCTTCTTGCCCAAAATAATAAATACTCAAACTCCCAAATATATATTTGAAAAAATACGTTTCTTCCAATCGTCTCGAAATCGAAATATTATAATACCTCGACATCAATATCTATTGTCTGAATGGCAGTTTTATGGACATGCCGCTCGTCTTTGGAACAATCTTCGACGAAATCAACAAATAAATAGTAATGCTAATAGTTTCAGAAATTTTTTATATAACTTTTACACGTAAGATGTTATCAATATAGGTTTTTCTGTAACTAATTTGTTCATGCTCATGATAAAATTGTTTATAACGTAATGCGTTCCTGTACTATAAATATAAGACTTAGTCTTGTTGTACAGGAAATGAAAAAATTCAATAAATAAATAAATAAATAAAAAATAAATAAATTATCATTTTTCAATTTCTATTCATATGTTGCCTCCTTTTCTTCAGTTCGTATTCATGCCAAGATTTTTTGTCTTGTAAAATTGAATACATTTGCTTATTATGTTTTTTTGTCCACTTTCGTCGACATCTTTTTATGTGTACCACTTTTGATTACAGTTATAGTATAGAACTTGAAGTGTATGGATACGCGAGTATATTTTTCAAAAAACAAAAAAAAAACGAATTGTTTTGTAATAGGTGAAATCTTTGGTAATAGGTGCGAGAACTAAGTTAAGTATTTGCACTAGTAAAACATTTGTAATAGGTGTGATCGTGCATGAGCGTTAACAACTCCACGGAAAAAGAAGGTAAGACCCAAACAAATAATCGTAATGCGTATATAGTGATGCACTCCCCAAGCGAAAGCAACGAAAACATTTGTGAGCCCTCGACTTTGCTCAAAAAAAAAAAAAAACTTCATCAACTAGGGCTTTTAGAGGAGAAGCTAGCAAAAAAAATTTGTTGTCGGTCACGCCTATTTTCGAGGGGGCGGGCCCGTAAAGTTCAAAATATATAGGCCTATATCTCGGGAACTACTGGGTCTATGATAATTTGTAATACATTACATTAAATAAAAGGTACTAAAAATACTTTTCCAACGATATATATCATGATTATAAAATATGGACCGAATATGGGTTAAATCCGAAAAGAATATTTTTTGACTCGAATTTTTTTGTTTTTTTGGAAATTTTTATATGGCAGCTATGACAAATTATGGGCCGATCTTCTTAAATTTTGGAACAGTGATTCTCATGCATATGAGGATATTTCACGTCGAATTTCAACATAATAACGTAATATTTAAGATATATATTAGTATTAACGTGGATTTCGGAAGTGGACCTTATATGGGGGACATAGTCAAATATGGACCGATATTCTCAAAATCCTGCAGTTTGATTTAGGCATGTATGTAAATGATCCGTGTAAAATTTTGGATTGGTACCCAAATGATTTATGAGTATTAAAGTGATATTCGGAAAAGGGCTTTATATGGGGCATACGGTTAAAAATGGACCTAACTTCACAAAATTTTGTGGGATGATTTTTGTATAACTGCAAATGATTTGTGTAAAGTTTTGAGTCAGTACCGATAATTATACAATATATATAGGGATAAATGTCTTTTTCAGATGTGGTCCTTGTATGGGAGCTATGACCAATTCTGGGCCGACCACCATAAAATTTAGAAGATTTTTGTATGGTGGCTATGAGAAATCATGGACCGATTCATACTATTTATCGCACACTTTCTTCTATTATCATAAAAACAACGTATACAAAATTTCATGTCATTATCTGCAATATATTTCAAAATATTGCAATAAAATGGACAAAAAATATCAAATTTTTATGGAGGTTGTCTCACATATCGGTCCATAACTCTGGTTGACCTAAACCGATTTTTCTGATTTTAAATAGCAAACTTCTTGAAAGCATGTCTGACAGAATTGTTGAAGATTTGGATCTCGAAGATATCTGCGGACTTCAGAAAACTTATTTCAACATCCAGACAGACGGACATGGCTTACTCGACTTCGCTATCTATAAGGATCCAGAATATATATACTTTATAGGGTCGGAAAATTATAATGTGGAAATTACAAACGGAATGACAAACTTCTATATACCCTTCTCATGATGGTGAAGGGTATAAAAATATATTAAAAAAAAACCATGTTAAATACTTGGGAATTCATATAGATAGACGCTTGACCTGGTCTCGTCATATTGAAGCGAAAATAACGGCTATGAAACTTAAAGCAGCTCAACTGCATTGGCTTCTCGGTTGAAACTCAAACTTGTCGTTAGACAATAAAACTCTCTTATACAAGTCCATCATAAAACCAATATGGGCATATGACATCAAAAAAAAAAAATTTGAATACAGCAGTTAGTGGTTACATTGGTAACAACTAATAAACAACAAGTAGAAATAAGATTTGAATACATATTGTAAATTTCGATAAGAAAGATTCAATAATAAAAAAAAAATACAAAAAAAAAATTTTTTTTTGAACAACTCCATGACGTTGGGGTAAGAGTAAGAAGTTGAATTCTTTCAGATCTACTCTGACGATTTGTACATCTTTTTTATTTGTTCAAAAATTTCTACAGCATCCTTGTGATGTTGATTTTGGAACTCATTATTAGGTCTTATAGGTTTTACTGAAAAGTTAGAACATCATCTCCTGCAGATCTGTCATCATTCTCAGAATTGATTTTGTTCTCATCTGGAATAACCGGTACTGTGTCCAACTTTCCCATCAACAAATTAGCAAACGTTTTGAAAGCGTTGGAAATTTTTTCAATAAGTTGTCGGAAATATTTCACTTCTTTTTGTTTAAGGGATTACAACAAAAAGAAGTAAACATTTACTTTTTGGAAGCGGAAGACATTGTCAGGATTAATTATGTAAGTAATTAGTAAATAACGCACGTCCAAACTTTAACACTGTATGTAAAAAACTAATTTCCGAATGTCCTTAGAATGCAAATACATACTTTTTTAAGATCATTTAGGTAGTACGTTTTTATGAAAGAGTCTAAAATCCTTTAATAGGGCCTATAATGGCAAAATAACAAAGCACAAATCAGGTTGCATTATAATAAAGTACCTGTTAACTTCTACCTCTCCATTTTAAAGTCAAGTGTCATAAAATTTCAGAAAATGGTTTTCCACTTGATTCAAAAAGTGTCTCAGAGGTACCTGTTACTTTAATAATAAAAATTTCATTGAATATTACGTGCGCTCTAAACTACCTATCGAATTAACAAAAAAGCCTTAATGAAAAGATGTGTGACTTAGAAAATCCCAGGTAGAAATTGATAGCGGTTGGTCGCACACAGATCCATTGCACGGGCGTTTCTAGGCTGTTGTTGGAATTTTTATTTTTATCATTTTTAATAAAACTTACACACATATAGGAAAAAACATGAACATGGTCCTTATGGTAAAAATTGAAATACTTTATTCTTTGAGTTGCAATTTTTTTATAGATACCCCACTCACATCCCATTAAGTGACCACAAAGCTCTTAAAGGAAAAGACCTAAGTTTTCTTTAAGTAAAAAAAACACATCCATTAAAAAAGAAACTAAGTAACCACAAAGCTCTTAAAGGAAATGGTATAAAGTTTCTTTTGAGGAAAAATAAAAAAACTCCATTTTGAAAAAAGATAAATAATGGGGGAAAATGAAAATGATACATGTGCCAAATATTGAAAAATCCTATTCTTGATTAAAAAATAATTTTTTTTGATAGATATCCCACTCGCATCCCATTAAGCGATTATAAAGTCCTTAAATGAAATTGTATAAGCTTTCTTTTGAGGAAAAAAGGGCCCAAATTGAAAAAAAAAATATTTTTGGAATGATTGAAGAAATAGCTATCTAAAGTCCTTTAGACAATTTTTTCTAGGACCAATAGGTGAAAGGTAACACTCATTTAAAAAAACCCTGTATGACTAAAATGTCATAACTCCGGCAGTTCCTGACTGATAGAGCTGTCTGGCCTACTATCCAATAGTACTAACCTTGGTGCATATTTCATCCAAATCGGAAGACCTCGATTTTAAAAATTGGGTCACTTGACACGAATTTGCCCATATGTATTTTCAAACAGTTCATGGCCTATTAAGTACAGATTGCATTATCATGGATTGCATTTTAAGCATTTCCTGCATCTGTTACTCATAGAATTTGTAAGATTATTGACCGATTGAACAAAGGTTTCCACTGTAGCCTCTGGCCGGCTAAAGTTAAAAGATGGGGTTAGATTGTTTGACTCCATTTTGACATTGTTATTGGATAACGGGTTCCGAGCTTTTTGGTTGCTTTTTAAACCATTAGCATAGAATATATTTTTGGTTTTCGACTCCTCATTGTGGGCAAGTTACGTTTTGAAGATTCGATACTTGTACCGTGGGTACTTTATTTCTAAGTGTTAGAGCGCTCTTTACAATATAATATACTGGGCAATTACTACATTTTATTGTTCGAATCATTTCTGGGTTTATCACAATAAGATGAACAATGTAGTTGACCACATGCAACGCAAACTGATGGCAACTTACAATATGATCTAGTATGACCATATTCTTGGCAGTTTAAACATTGGACGGGGCCAGATCATTCTTCTATGTTATTCTTCAGTGCAATAAATGTTTCAGATTATATATTGAGTGTGTTTCACCTTTCTTTAGTTTAACATCATCAGGTTCCAATTCTACTCGAAAAAGTGGTTGGGGGATTTATCACGATTTTTAATATTTATCACGTTCTTTATCTTAACGCCTTTAGTTTCCAAGCCACTCTTTATTTCCTGGGGTTCTACACAGGAGTCGATACCCTTAATAACAATTTGAAGTCCTTTACTACTCTTCAGCTGATAGGTATAGAAACTTTTTTACGGGTTTCAAACTCAGCCACAATTTTTCGATAATCATTTTCATGGTTAACCTGAATTTTGGTTTCATTAATATTACCTCTCTTGAAGGGGACGACAAAAAAAGAATTTCCGCTAATTTGCTGCAGTTTTGCTCTCTCAAGTATGTTGGTGGTGCTCTAAATGATTTTGTTATTGGAGTATCAGTTGTTTCATTATCTAGCATAGCAAAACGATTTACAAACTTTGGCCTATAATTTCCATTATCCTTAGATATTTTTGAGTTAGAAGCCACTTAGGATGAGTTCGACCTTCGTCCGCGTTTCAAGACAGTAATATTCTATGAATGCCCATTTGTACTGGGGAGTTATGGATATTTTAATCACATTGAGCAGTTTTGGGTATTTCTTCCTTATTAGTATTAGTATTTGTACTCACTTCGTTTGAAACATTGGGCATACTTTCAGGCTTGTTACGCGCGCTTTGTCAAATTGCTTATTACTTTAAAATCGTAGGTATAAAAGAAAAAAAAAACAACTGAAGTCAATGGCATGTAAATGGATGTTTTGAGCTAGCTCTGCCATCAGTGGCGTGGTTCTTGACCCGAATGTTTTGACGCGTAATCATAGCAAAATTCATCCCATTATTAATTGCCATATGTACAAAATATATATAAAAGAGAAATGCTTAAAAATGCTGTTAATTTCAAAAATGTAAAATTGGAAAATTGTAAAAAGACAAGAGGGTTCAAAGAGGAGAATACCATTCAAAGTGACATGGTGTTGGTCACTTGGAGTGCACTTTTCCCACCCAAATAGTCAATCATGACTACGCCTGTGGTAACCTAAACACTCATCTTTTCTAGTTACCCCTTTTTATTTCCTACCACTGTTCAATCATACCTACCTATTGTACAACCTTCGTCTCTTTTATAAAAAGAAAGTTATTTCATTTCAAAATTCATATTTATTTATAATAAAAAAAAATATATAACTATAATAGTTTAGATAATAATCCTAATAATAATAATAATATTACTAATGTTAATAATAATAATATGATAGTGAAAAAAAAATTATCAATACTTAAATAATTAATAATACTACTAATAATAATATACTTAAATGTGTGAGGTTGCCATCGTTGTTGTTGGTGATTTTGTAGATGTTGTTGTTGAAGTAGTAGTAGTAGTTGTTGTTGTTTCTGTAAGTGTTGTGTTACAGATGTAGTTATAGTTGTTGGTGTTGTTGTTTTTGTTAGGTTTCACCTAGGAATCACTTTCATTGAATGTTTGCTGGTTGCATTGCTGATGTCGCGTTTTTTCCTCTTTCACAAAATGTTCCTCTTGATTTTAGGCTTTATAGTTGCAATTTGGTTATAATTTTATGACAGCTCGTGGCTTGTTAACACATAATAACATTGATTACATTCTAAGGTCTTAGATGTGAAGCATGATATCTCCCAATCAAATTTCCATGAAGATCTTCCACGTCATACAGTACGTTACCAATTTTATCTCGAATACGGCATTTAATATATTTAGGTAAAAACTTGGCATTAATACCATTCTGAAAATTACTAAGACTTCCTGGCCAACACGATAACTAACATGTTTGGTACGTGTGTTATAAATTTGCGTAGCTTTTTCATGTGCCTTCTCAATGTTTTGGGAAATTTTCTGTCTAATTTGAGTTAGCTTATCTATATGTTTAATAATTGTGTCATCTTCCAGCATATTTAATTTTTCCAATAAAACGTATGATGAACCATGTGTGCACATATTTTGGCCAAATAGTGCATAATATGGAGAGCAATTTATGGAGGAGTGGTAATCGCTCCGTAATATTGTCAAAATGTTAGGTATGCAAGCGTCCCAGTTTAGATGGTTAGTTTCCTTTAAATGATAGTATCGACTCTTAGAAATTATTTCTCTATTTGCTCTTTCAGAGGCATTCGCCTGGGGAGAGTATAATCCAGTTTTAATATGGGTTATTTCGAAAAGTGAGAAAAAATCCTGTATTTCTTTGGAAATGAACTGTTTCCCATTGTCACTGTGAATGTACTGAGGAACACCGAAGGTATTAAACAAATAGTTTTGAAGAAAATCAATTACATTTAAGGATGTCGTAGACCTTAGAGGGTGAAGGAAAAGAAATTTAGTAAAGTGATCAATGATAATAAATAAATATGTGTTTTTAGATTTGGAGGATCGGTATGGTCCCAAAAAATCGCAATACAATCGCTAAAATGGACGCTTAGTTTCAAATGCATCTTCCATGGGAGGACGAAGGGTTTGGTTTGGCGCTTTTATGACTTTACAGTCATCGAAATTACTTACGAATAGTTTTATGTCTGAACTCATTGAAGGCCAGTAATATTTTTGTCTAACCCTTGAAAGTGTTTTGAAGTAGCCACCATGACACCTAGATTCGTGTCCTAATTGAACAGCTTTATGCTTCAATAACTCAGGGAGCCATAATCTCCACAGATTCTCTTCTTCATTATCGATACCTTGTCGAAAATTCACTCTCTTGTATACGCGCTCATCCATCACGCATAAGTCAGGTAATTCATCTTTATTATCGGAAATGGTTTTAATCAATTGCTTATATTCAGGGGAATCAAAGTGCTTAGAACTCAAATCTATTTCAGGAAAACTTCGGTTAATTTCTAAAGAATCTACATCAAAACGAGACAAGGTATCAGGAACCACATTTAACGAACCCTTCCTATGCTCGATCTGGAAGTCAAAGCCTTGTAACATTAAACTCCACCTTGCGAGTCTTCCACTAAGATCTTTTTGACCCATGAGCCATTTTAGGCTCGAATGATCGGTGATAATTCGGAAAGGTGATCCTTCAACATAAGGTCTAAAACGTTTTACGCAGATTATTGCAGCTAAACACTCCAGTTCTGTGACTGTGTAATTCCGCTGAGCACCGTTTAGTTTCTGCGATACAAAAGAAATGGGTCTTCCCCTATTTTCGTCGTCTACTTGGTATAAAACACCACCTACTCCGACACGCGAAGCGTCGCATTGAATAATAAATTCTTTGTTAATGTCGGGCTGAGCAAGAACGGGAGCACTAGATAAAGCGAGCTTAAGTTTTTCGAAACTATCAATAGCTTCAGGGGTCAATGAGAATTTTCCTTCACGTTTACGTAAACAATCGGTAAGAGGACCTGACAGACTAGCAAAATTATTTATGAATGCTCGATACCAGTTCGCCATACCAATAAATCTGCGGACTTGACGAGGCGTTTTGGGAATCGGAAAATCTACGATTGCCGAAACCTTCTCAGGATCAACTTTCAAGCATCCACTACCAATACGATAACCTAAATATTTGATTTCATTTTGACAGAACTTGCTTTTTGAGACATTGATGGTAAGTTTAGCGTTGTTAAGACATTTTGCGACCTGTGAGAGTAATTCTATGTGTTCCTCAAAAGTAGCTGTGCAGGTCAAAAGATCGTCCAAGTACACGAATACTTTTTCCCTAAGACGAGATGGAATAGTTTTGTCCATTAGGCGGGACATCGCTTGCGGACCATTACAAAGCCCAAAGGGCATTACCCGATATTGGTAGAGGGGTCTACCAGGGACCGCGAATGCTGTCTTCTCCTTGGAGGAGTCTGTGAGCCGTATTTGGAAAAATGCATCTTTGAGTCTGCTGAGCAAGCCGTTAATGTGAGGGAGTGGATATGAGTCTTTTTTTGTAATAGTGTTCAACTTCCTTGAGTCAAGGCACAAACGTACCTTTCCCGGTTTTCTTACGTTTACTATGGGAAAGCACCACGGTGAGTTTGACTCTTCTATTACGCCCATTTGCAATAAACGATCTAGTTCTTGGTACACTTCAGCCTGTCTAGGAGGAGAAAGAGGTTAATGTTTGCACTTAATTGGCTCTGCATCTCCGGTGTCAATGTGGTGTTCCAAAAGATTCGTACAACCAAGACCTAATTTTTCAAAAGAGGGGAACTCTGACACTACACGATCAAGTTGAAATTTTTGTTCTGAATTTAAAACTTGAAAACATGGGTTAATTTTGTCTACTGGCTCTAGATCACAGGCCTCAACAATTGGAATAATATCGGGTGCGATGGCAAAACTACGCCAGAAGTCTAAACCGAGGTAGGCTTCTTGGGTTAAGGAGGGTACTACGTAAAAATCTATAACTCGTGTAACGCCTTTATAAACAACAGGTATTTTGCAGTGACCTAAAACTGAATTTTTGGATCCATCTGCCGTTGATATACAAGATCGAAAAGGTCTTAAAGTGAGGTTATTTCTTTCAATGAAATTTAAGCTATTCTTACCCAATACTGAAACACTAGCGCCGGAAACTAGTAGTCCGTAAATATGATCATTAAAAACTTGGATTTTGGCAAAAGGTCTCTCGTCTTTCTCATGGCATAATATTGAAGATTCTATTAATTTACGAAACGATTTTCTCTTTTTAAAACGAAGTCTACTCTTTAAGGTTTTAGCTGAGGGTTTAAAAAATGTTGGGTCATTATAAAAAAAGTTAATTTGATGTTTGTCAGAAAATTTTGGAGAAATCTCTCCCGAGACTGTAGATCTCGATACATCTTCCTGTGGAAGATTCCTCATCGATGGACCTAATTGTTTTTTTTTTTTTTTTTTATATAATACATTATATTTATTTATTGAATCTTCAGATATTGAAATGACAATAAGTTTTCGAATCTTAATACTAAAAGAAAATAATAAGTCCAGCCAGTGCTAGACAAAATATTATGATACTACAAAAAAAATTTACATCCACTGATCCAGTCATCTGTTTTGCGTTTGAGTTAAAGCAAGGGTATCCCTCCTTCTCAACCGAACATGGCCACTAAAGTTAAGGATGTCTCGTGCAAGTGGGTTTGGATGGTGTTCAAGTTTGCTGACATATTTTGAGGCGTATTTTGTAAATTCGTCTTTCACCAAAGGAATGCCTAGATCTTTGTGAATTCGAGAATTTTTAACGTACCATGGAGCTGCAGTAATTATACGTAGAATTTTATTTTGACCTCTTTGAATTTTTTCAATGTTGGATGCTGAGGCAGTACCCCATAATTGAATTCCATAACACCATATTGGCTTTAGAATTGCATTGTACAACAAAAGTTTACAATCCAACTTTAATGTAGAATTTCTGCCGATTAGCCAATTAAGTTGCACTGCTTTTAATCTCATCTGTGTAAGTTTTGCGTCAATATGAGACTTCCAGGTTAAACGACGATCGAGGTGGATTCCGAGGTATTTGACTTCATTGTGTTGCGGAATAATTTGGTTATTTATTCTGATGGACGAGCAGGTATCTTTTCGCAATGAATACATTTCTGTTCGTTAACCCTGATTTTCCAAAGCTCAAGCCAATTCTCTAGTTTATAAATATAATTCTGCAAATTCTGTGATGCTATTTGATGGTCCTTATGAACGCTAATAAAGGCTGTATCGTCAGCAAAAGTTGAAGTATGTATATTGGGGTCTGACGGCATATCGGATGCATAAATCAAATATAAAGTAGGACCCAGTATGCTACCCTGGGGTACTCCTGCTTCAATTGGCTGAGCGGGGCTTAAAAAATCGCCTTCTTTGATTGTAAATTTTCGACCATATAAATAACTTTTCATAAGTTTGTGGGTGTTAGCAGGCAGAGCTAATTTTATTTTGTGCATTAAACCTTAATGCCATACTTTGTCGAACGCTTGGGAAACATCAATGAAAAGCGCGGAACAGTATTTTTTCTCTTCAAACGACCGTCTTATCACATTTACTAATCTGTGTGTATGTTCGATGGTACTGTGTTTAGCTCTGAACCCGAATTGATGATTTGGAATACATTGAGTGTCGTTCAGAATTGGAATCAACTTAGCCATTAACAATTTTTCAAACAGTTTTGAAATTGTCGGCAGTAGGCTAATTGGCCTATATGACTCTACTTTGGTGAGGTCCTTCCCTGGCTTAGGAATCATGGTAATCATAGATACCTTCCAATCTGCAGGATAGTATTCTAGGCGTAAAATAGCATTGAAGATAAAGAGAATAATTCTTCTAGCTACACGAGGTAACTCTACGAGCATTTTGTTGCTGATTTTATCCATACCTGGAGCTTTTTTAAGGTTCAGAGTACCAATAGCGCTTTGAATATCATTAAAGCTAAGTCTTAGAGGTACAGGAGGTCTAATAACGAGTGGTGGCAATTCAGTTGCATTATTTGAGTTGTTTATAGTAAACACATTTCTCAAATGGTTAACAAATAAAGTCCCTTTCTCGGAATCGTTTCTAGCCCAGTCACCAATCGGATTTCGCAAAGGAGGCTTTCCTCTAACTGGTCTTTTTAAACCTCGTGCCGCCTTCCATAACGAATAGTCAGATTGTGGGGAACTGTCAATTCCCTCCAAGTATGATTTAAGTGAAGCCATTCTTTGGGTTTCTAAGAAATTTCTTAGTATATCTCTGCATTCCCGTAGCCTAGCTTTCAGTTGAGGAGACCTGTGAATTTGCCACTCTCTTCTAACTCTTCTTTTTTCTGTCAGGAGATGTTCGAGTTCAGCGAAATAAGTTCTGTTTGTCCTATTTCTGCATTCAACGTCATATGTGGAAGCGTGATGCACAGCTCTTCGTATGTCCTCAGTAAACTTGCCAATCGACCCATCAATATCCTCGGTAGTTCTCAACACTACATTTTCCGTGCAGTGGGAACTTAAATACTTTTTATACTTTATCCAACTTACTCTGGATTTAGACATGTCCCGAAATGGAGAGCCATACCCTTGAAGGAAACGCATTGAAATAATAGAAGGAGAGTGATCTGAAGACAAGTCTAATGAAGGCTCCACTTGTATCGATTCTACAGGGATATTTTTCACTACTCCGAAGTCAATAATATCGGGAATCTTCCGTCGGTCCGTCGGCCAGTAGGTGGGATGCCCGCTTGAGAGTACATCTAAGCCCATTTTGGCAATGGTGTTGAAGAGTTTACGACCCTTCGGGGTCACTAGACGTGAACCCCAAAATGTGTGTTTGGCGTTAAAGTCACCAGCAACCAAAAATCTAGCTCCAAGGGAATTGAAGAAGCTGTAGTATTGATGTTCTTTTATTGAAAATCGAGGCGGCGAATAAATTGATGATAAAACAAAGTTGTATTGACAGAATTCAATACAAATGTTTGTTGCTTGTAGGTAATCCTCACATATGTTGTTCATTAAATAATGTTTTATTCTGTTCTTTATAAGAATTGCCGAACCTCCACATGCTCTTCCGCGGGGATCTTTAGTATCATACAACACGTATCCATTAATTTTGAAGTACCCTGTCGCCGTCAAGTGAGTTTCAGCAATCATCATGACATCAATCTGCTTATCCATCAGGAAGTGTTCCAGTTCGTTTTTATGTTGGCGGAGGCCGTTCGCGTTCCAAAAACAAATTTTTAAACAAATCATTTCTTTAAAATTGCTTGTAAGATAGTGGATTGCATTTTCAGCATTTCCTGCATCATGGATGTCATAGTGGTCGTAAAAGTGTTCATAGTTTGGACAAGTGTCTGCAAAGTAGTCTCTAGAGTGTTAATATTAGGCTCGTAATATTGAGATTTAGGTTCCTGCTCCAAACCTGGCATATTAGATTTAACCACGTTAGCGTAAGAAACTTGTCTAGAACTAGGCGCGTTTTCATGACTAGTGGGCCGTAACAATTGAGGAAAATTGTTACTCGATGCAAAATTAGGCTGTTGTGGATGAACAGGTAATACTGACGTCTTGTTGGTCCTTATGCCTTTCAAATGAGTGTAAACTGGACAACCTCTATAATTTGCGGTATGATTACCTCCGCAGTTACTGCATTTTTTGATTTTTGAGTCGGTTTTCGACTTATCACATTGAGCAGTTGTATGTAGTTCCCCACACGCAACACAAACTGACGGCAATTTACAATATGCTTTAGTGTGACCAAATTCTTGACAATTAAGACACTGGACGGGTCCCTGACGCTTATGCGGTTCTTCCACGGTGATTCTACGATGCAGAAGGTAAATCAGATTGTAGATGGGATGGGACTCGTTTTTCTTTAAGACTATATCTCCGGGTTCCAATTCCACCCTGAACATAGGCTGAGGAATCTTTTCACGGTTTCTAATATTCGTTATGTTCTTAATTTTGAAGCCATTTTCCATTAAACTAGTCTTTATCTCGGTAGGATCAACATCTGGGTCTATACCCTTTAGAACGACTTGGAGTCCTTTTGCGCTTTTCAGCTGGTAGGTATAGAAATCCCTACTCTCCCTCTCCAACTGGTTGGACAATTTTCGAAAGTCATCTTCCTTTTTCACTTGAATTTTGGTTTCGCTGATATTTCCATGTTTAATTGAGGTTACGCTAAACATATTTTCACCTATTACCGAAACAATTCCTTGTACCAATTTACTGGAAGTGGGCTCTCTCAGATAAATTGGTGGGGGCTTAAACGTTTTTTTAGGAAGTTCTGGATCATCCGTCTGGAGGAGAGCAAACCTGTTTTGATCATTTGGATTGTCAATACTCACGGTCTTGGGAGCTTTTGAATTTGATGACGTTTGAGCAGATGTCGGGCTCCTCTGTCGCTTAAGAACTGTGACGTATTTATCCATACCTACTTGTTTTCTAGGTTTGACTGCACTATTTGATGTAGAAGATATTGATGTTTTATCATCTGATGAAATCACTATATTGGGCGAACAGGAACGGCGCCGTTCTACGGCTCTTGTAGTGAGAAGATTCTCCACAGATTTTTTTAAGGATTCTTCCTCAGAGATCCATAAAGATTTTCTAGTCGAGCTAAGCTCTTTCTCAGAATTACATCTGAGAGGAACACTCATACAGTTTTTATGTGATTTTTAATGTTTTTTATTATTTTTTTTTTTAATGTTTTTTATTTTTTAATGTTTTTTTTTTTTTTTTTTTTTTTTTTTTTTTTTTACCGTAGGTATTTTTACCTATTACGAATTATTTTTTAACTTTTTGTTTTATTTCGACCTATTACACTTTTTCACCTATTACGATTTTTTCACCGAAAATTCAGCCGCACTAAAAATAACACGTCCGAACAGTTCAACAACACTATGTGTAATGTGACCTAATTGTGACTCGGGGAGAAAGCTTTGGAACGAGAGTCCCCGGTGGCCATCTCGCTCCGCTTCCTGTTTCCCAGGTGCGTATTTTTACACTTTGGAGTAGCTACTCCACGCTCACCACATTTGAAACAGAAGAGGCTCCTAGTTCCTTCTGGACAATAAATGTAGGAATGACCTAGATATAAACAATTCCAACACTTTATTTTCGAATAGTCAGGTTTGGAGGTACGTCGAGAGAAGTGAAGTGCTTCTATTTGGGGATCAAAATCACCATCAATCTCTTCATCTTCTACTACATCAACTTCAATTTCGCTAATGTGACGATTAGGTTTGCTATCAAGAAAAGACGTTTTATTTTCACTGATTACTTTTTCGGCATTTCGGGCTAGGTCTCTAAGACTAAACAGACTGGTTGGCTTGGTGTTAAATAGCATAATTCTTAAATTAGACTGGACATTTTTCATTAAGATTTTGATTAATTTTGCATCGGGTAAAGGGTCTTCCATACTAGAGTTCATACTGACTATGATTGCGTGAAAGCTGTCATAGGATTCTTTTGGTTGCTGTTTGCGTTTGTGAATATTTAGCAAAATCTCGTCATCTGTTTCCAGAGTACCGAATTCACGAGAAATCGCGTATTTTAACATTGCGTAGGAAGGATCTTCATTCCGTTTCATGAATTCCCAATACCATTCATCTGCGCGACCGCGTAAAAATATATGAAAGTTCGAGAGTAAGTTTTTTTCTGAGCAACGGGTTCTTTTAACGAGGGTTTCAATTTTAAAAAGGAAATTTGATACATTACCTGAGCCATCAAAAGAAATGTTCCATTTTTCCAGTTTAACCTTCTCAAATAATCCGGGACTAAAACTAGCTTCTTGAAATACAGTTGGATTATTTGCAACTGAACCAGGGTCACGAGTCAAGTTAGTCATGTTGGTTATAGTGGCTTTCAAAGAATTAACTTCTCTTCTAAATTCTTCGTGGGATGCACTTATGGCCTGTTGTACAGCTGATAACAAATCATTGTTATTAACTACAGACGACTGAACATGAGCTCACTAGTATTATCTGTTTCTTTAGAAGTCATATTTAATTCAATCTTATCCTGAGATTCTATTTGACGTGAAATATCCTCTAGGGAATCTTGACCGGACTGAAAAGTATTTAAAGAAGTCTTAGGGTCTATCAGATCGAGATTACTCTGAACATTTTTTTCAAGGGGTGGAGAATGAACAACACGGGGTCTTGAAGTAGATGTACTTTGTAAGTCTTCTAATGATTGTGTAGTATCTAAAATGTTTTTTCCTCTACCTCTACTTAAATTCAGATTACTTTTTGAAACCTTGTCAGAACTACGAGTGTTCATAGCAATGAAGAAAGTGACAAACGAACAAAAATTAAAAAAATTAAGTTGGGCTTTCAAAAAAAAAAAAAGGACACAAAAAAAATGTTTAAAGTCAGTTATTTTATGTGCGGAAATTGAGAAAACAATTGCTTTTCAAAATTAATAGTGGTTACAAAAAAAAAGTATTATTGATTACAAAGAACTCCAGTTAGCAAATTGGTGGATGAATGAATAGTGATATTTTTAATTTGTGTCAAAACCATGTCTTGTAATATTCGATTCTTTATATCAGAATTTTACCGCTAATGATTTTATTTAACACAACATTGATCATATGTTACATAAAATATGAAACAAAGTCTAATGTTTAGAAAGTATATAAAAAGAATTTAAAAAAAAGAAATAGTTAAGTTTGAGTATATATATATGTAAGACTTCTGCATTCATAGCATTTATCAATTGCTTTTGGAATCGTAATAAAATTTATTTCTTATTGAAATTTGTTATCAAACTGATATAAAAGGTTGAAAAAAACTATGAATGTATCAGTATACATATATCTAAGGTTTTCTTTAAATTTAATGCATTTAATAAATTTCAATTTCAAAAATGAAATTTAAAGTCTCTTAAATTTTCAGAAAGCCTCTACTCCATGAAAAAATTCCAAAAAACATAACGCAAAAAATGTAAGAGAGTTCAGTTCAATCCCTTAACATTTGACTTTTATGCTCTTGAAACTTTTCAAAAGAGATTGCTGGAAAAAAAATTGACATTAACTATTTAATTTTTTTATGGTATATATTTCCTCTTTGAACAAGTAACTTCATATAACCTTTTACTGACTTTCTTCAAATATATTTGGATTTTTATAATGTTAGTTTTTCAAAAATAGCATTTAAGATCAACCACTTTTATTTTATATCCAAATATATTTAAAATTCGTCGTCTAATAAAAATAATGACAAAATCCATTATATGAAATTTACTTAATATTGTCTTTTAAAATTTTACATTGGCCTATACGCTGGCCTTTTCGTTGGCCTGTTACGTCGGCCTTTTCGTTGGGCGCCATCTATGTTACGCGCGCTTTGTCAAATAGCTTATTACTTTAAAATCGTAGGTATAAAAGAAAAAAAAACAACTGAAGTCAATGGCATGTAAATGGATGTTTTGAGCTAGATCTGCCATCAGTGGCGTGGTTTTTGACCCGAATGTTTTGACGCGTAATCATAGCAAAATTCATGCCATTATTAATTGCCATATGTACAAAATATATATAAAAGAGAAATGCTTAAAAATGCTGTTAATTTCAAAAATGTAAAATTGGAAAATTGTAAAAAGACAAGAGGGTTCAAAGAGGAGAATACCATTCAAAGTGACATGGTGTTGGTCACTTGGAGTGCACTTTTCCTACCCAAATAGTCAATCATGACTACGCCTGTGGTAACCTAAACACTCATCTTTTCTAGTTACCCCTTTTTATTTCCTACCACTGTTCAATCATACCTACCTATTGTATAACCTTCGTCTCTTTTATAAAAAGAAAGTTATTTCATTTCAAAATTCATATTTATTTATAATAAAAAAAAATATATAACTATAATATTTTAGAATAATAATCCTAATAATAATAATAATAATATTACTAATGTTAATAATAATAATATGATAGTGAAAAAAAAATTATCAATACTTAAATACTTAATAATACTACTAATAATAATATACTTAAATGTGTGAGGTTGCCATCGTTGTTGTTGGTGATTTTGTAGATGTTGTTGTTGAAGTAGTAGTAGTAGTTGTTGTTGTTTCTGTAAGTGTTGTGTTACAGATGTAGTTATAGTTGTTGGTGTTGTTGTTTTTGTTAGGTTTCACCTAGGAATCACTTTCATTGAATGTTTGTTGGTTGCATTGCTGATGTCGCGTTTTTTCCTCTTTCACAAAATGTTCCTCTTGATTTTAGGCTTTATAGTTGCAATTTGGTTATAATTTTATGACAGCTCGTGGCTTGTTAACACATAATAACATTGAACATTCATTTTACTTAATAAGTGTAATCAGTTCTCTAAGCACTTTTGATTTTCTTTATTTCTCTAGTGAGTTACAATATTTTTAAAAGAGTATCACATTATTTTATAATTTTTATTCAATAGTTCAAGAAGGGCAGTTTAATTTTAGTTTTTTCTTTATGATTAGGAAACATACACACTTATTAATTTAAAATATATTTAATTTGCGAATTATTGCAGCAACCTTTTTTAATTAATTAATTTTTTTGCTTAACAATGTTTTCTTTAAATAATTAAAACTTCCACAATATTAACTTTTAAAAACTTTTTTTTCCACTTAATGACCGATATCGGTGACTGTCCATGCCCAACTGAACTTTTTTTCTTCTTTTGTTAAATTAAATGTATAATATAATATTAGAATTAGGCAATCAATTGTTTTTCTTGTTTCATATTAATTTAATTTTGCTGTTATGCTATGAAATTTATTGTTTAAGAATTTGTGCCTTTTTTTTTTTTAATTCAATTTTAAGTTTTCGCTTAGCAAACCGAACTGACTTCTTTCACTGACTATGCCCAACTGAATTTTTTAAAATCCCTGCCACTTGTCTTATGTATGTTAAAAGAATGCGCATTCCATCAAAAAAAATATAACTGTTTATGCATTCTTTGCATATTTGTCATTCCATTGTAAATTCTTTATGTTGTTGTTGTGAGAGAGATACTACATGCAAAAAAAAAAAAAAAAAAAAAAAAAAAAAAAAAAAAAACTACACTGCTGATGTTGGTTATTTTTCTACATGTTAAACACATTACGCAACTTGTGAGAGTGTATATTTTGAGCGAAAGGAGAACATGAAAGGAAAATAGGTGTATACTCATGCTCACAACGACAACGATACATTTTTTCTTTTTTTTTTCTAGAATATTCTTGTTTCTCGGTTGTTAACAACTAAAAAGAATGGAATTTCTAATATGCAAAACAACCTACATGTTAAGTGTATAATGAAGCGCAATTCTATAGTACCGTTAAATGGTACTATGTATTAAATGAGGGTGAAAATATTTTCTAAATCCCTAACAGGCTGTTGGTGACTACTAAATAAAAAGCGAAGTTTTAATAATTATTATTTCTAGTTGAACTGTTAATTTTAAATTTTTGGTATTTCTGTTGTCAGGCTCAAGTTCATTAAATTTAATTTTCATTAAATTATTTTTACTGAAGGTAGAAATTGTTTTACAACTTGAAAACATTTTTTATTTGATACTTTTTCTTGGCTGGGATTCGAACCTGGGTTGAATTTACATGTTTCGAGAACAACCACATTCTCTCATCAGAATTCTTTGCGTTTTAACCCTCTGCACCACTGCGGTGCCCGCTAGCCAACAGACAAACATCAATCCTTTAACCAGTGTTCGAAATTTGCTGTAATTATCATTTTTCAATTTCTATTCATATATTGCCTCCTTTTCTTCAGTTCGTATTCATGTCAAGATTTTTTGTCTTGTAAAATTGAATACATTTGCTTATTATGTTTTTTTGTCCACTTTCGTCGACATCTTTTTATGTGTACCACTTTTGATTACAGTTATAGTATAGCACTTGAAGTGTATGGATGCGCGAGTATATTTTTCAAAAAACAAAAAAAAAAACGAATTGTTTTGTAATAGGTGAAATCTTTGGTAACAGGTGCGAGAACTAAGTTAAGTATTTGCACTAGTAAAACATTTGTAATAGGTGTGATGAGCGTTAACAACTCCACGGAAAAAGAGGGCAAGACCCAAACAAATAATCGTAATGCGTATATAGTGATGCACTCCCCAAGCGAAAGCAACGAAAACATTTGTGAGCCTTCGACTAATAAACATTATTTAACTGCAAAGCCAACAGGCGTTAAATCTCTTTTAAAAACTGCAAACTTGAGTTCAAGTGAACCAAACTTAAATAAATGTGATGAACAAAGCACAAATATAATTCTGTCAGTACCAACGTCAAACAATATCAAAGAGTCTACCTCTCAAAAAATTAAAAATACCGGTGCTGTGCCTAAAGCTAAAATTGAAAAAACTTTGACGGGTATGGACCGTTATATAACAATTACCAAATGTAAGTCTATCCCCAATAAGATAAAGCCAAAAAACAACACTATAAACCAAAATAGATTTGCTATTCTTGCAAGCCCAGATACTGAACCCAAATCTGCAATACCCTTGAAAAATCTAAAACCACCTCCATTATATTTGCGCGAAGAAACCACAAACGCATTGGTAAATAAGTTAACAAAAATTATAGGTCAGGAAAACTTCTATGTCGTATCACTACGGAAAGGTAACGTGCATTAAACAAAAATTTAAATTAGCAATGAAAAAGATTATAGGTCGGCGGTCAATAGTTTAGACGCTGAAAACAAAAATTACTACACTTACCAATTAAAAAGTGCAAAAGGTCTGGTAGTAATCATAAAAGTTATTGACAGTACGGTGACAATCAAAGATTTAAAAGAAGCCCTGGAGGCAGAAGGATACGAAGTGAAGTCAATTCACAATATATTAAACAAAAACAAAATTCTTCAACCAATTTTTAGGATCGTGATATCTTTTAATACTTCAGACCTAAAGAAAAAGAATGATACCCACCCTATTCATCAAATGAGATATCTCCTGAACCGCAGAATTACCGTGGAAGAACCCATAAAACGTAGAGGTCCTCCGCAGTGCCAGAATTGTCAAGAGTTTGGCCACACAAAAAACCATCGGTCTGCGTCAGATGTGGAGACATCCACAAAAGTCTCGAGTGCCCCCACGATAAAAACAATGTTGATATCAGGAAATGCAGCAACTGTGGAGAAAAACATACTGCAAATTACCGTGGTTGTAAAGTATTTTTACAACTTAAGCAGTTCGATAAGGCCTGTATATGCACGTTACCAGGAATCAAATTTTCCTTCTTTACCAACAGGTATAAATAACCAACAACAATTTAGGGTCCCTGATGCAATGTCTCAAGTTATAGACAGTGGAAACACCAGGCAATTCTCGTACGCCTCTGCAGTAAAAGTAGGAGTGCCAACAACAAACGTAGAAAACACAATTGAGAGCCTCATTAAAACAATTAACAGCTTCATGAGCAATATGCAGAACATGTTACAACAGCTAATCCAGACTCAAAGCATGATCATGCAAGTTCTGCTTAATAAAAAATTATCCCTCTCAAAATATGCTTCTGGAACGCAAACGGCCTAAGCCAACATAAAAATGAAGTACAACAATTGTTACATCTAAATGAAATTGATGTGTTTCTGGTCTCAGAAACGCACTTTACGCAAAAAAACTTATTTCAGGTAAAGGACTACTATTCTTACGATACAAAACACTCAAGTGGTAGGGCTTGTGGAGGGTCGGCGATAATAATTCACAAAACTATCAAGCACTTTCCTATGCAAGAATATCGAAAAGACTATATCCAGGCCACGTCGGTTAATTTAACTCATTACGGTATATGGTCCACCCAAACATAATATTTGCAAGGAAGAGTTTCTTGATTATTTTCAATCCCTGGGCTCGAAATTCATAGCAGCTGGTGACTACAATGCAAAACACACGTTTTGGGGATCGCGACTAATTAGTCCAAAAGGCAGGCAATTACTTGCTGCAGTATCATATCGTGGATTGGACGCTATCTCTGCAGGCCAACCCACATATTGGCCAACAGACCTCAAAAAGATCTCTGATGTAATAGATTTTGCTGTTATCAAAAACATAAAGCGTGAACGTTTAACAATTACCCCTTCACTGGATCTTTTCTCTGACCATTCGCCAATTTTTCTAACTCTTTATAATGAACCAGTTAACCTGGAGCTCAGTTGTCATCGTTATCCTAATAAGAGAACAAACTGGCTGAAATATAAAAAGTATGTAAGTGCCCATATACCACACAACCTCTCTTTGAAATCCGAAAATGAAGTAGAAGCGGCTGTTAATATCTTCACCAACGTCTTAGTTGAAGCGGTCAGAGTATCTACGCCTCCTGTACCTGTGATAAAAAAAAATTGTCCAATTGCCCAGATCACATAGAGTGTATTATAAAGCAAAAAAGGAAATTAAGATGTCAATGGCAGCAAACTCATTCTATTGGCGTAAAGGCACAACTAAATCGGATCCAAAAACTTTTGCGCTCCACACTACAGAGTGAAAAAGAATTAAATCTCATGCATTATCTGAAAAAGCTATCACCAACGGATAACACGAACTTCAGTTAATGGAAGGCTACCAGTAAAATGCGATGCCCTACGATTTATGAGTCTCCTATTCGTCTACAAAACGGTGAAAGGGCTAAAAATTCAGTTGAAAAACTTCCAAACCACCTACAAAGTGTCTTTACTCCAAATGTTTCTTTATCTTCTGTCTACCTATCGCCTATTAGCGAAATAGTCCCAATGTCTGCTATGCGCATTATCTTATTTATTATTAATTCCATGTTGCGCGTCGGTATATTTCCATCGGCATGGAAATTATCGGACATTAAAATGATTCCCAAGCCGGGTAAGGACGTTACCCAAGTAACTTCTTACCGCCCAATAAGTTTGCTGCCCTTAATTTCGAAACTATTCGAAAAAATGTTTCTTGATAGCTTAGTATCACAAATTGGCATCAGTGCTATTATTCCCAATCACCAATTTGGTTTTAGGAGGAAGCACAGTACTGTGGAGCAAGTACATATAATAACAAACTTGATTCGAGGGGCTTTCCAGAATAAACAGTATTGTTCTGCACTCTTTTTTGACATCTCCCAAGCATTTGATAAGGGTTGGTACGACGGTTTGTTGTTCAAAATTACAAGATGTCTCCCTGAGAGTACACACAAATTACTAAAAAGCTACTTGACAAATAGATCTTTTCGGATAAAATCTAAGGATGATACGTCCTCGGCCAAAAGAATGCATGCTGGTGTTCCGCAAGGAAGTATACTAGGTCCATTCTTATACATTCTCTTTACAGCAGATATGCCCACAATCACATTAACACATACGTCTACCTTTGCGGATGATACAGCAATTATGAGCATAGATAAACCAAATAGTTGCATCTGAATGTGATCAAGCGCATATCAATGTGCTGGAAGCATGGTTGACCAAATGGAAGATACAGGTCAATGCTGCCAAGTGCGTGCACTTAACTTTTACTGTTAGGAGGGATACGTGCCCACATGTTTTGATAAACAATATAAGAATTCCCCTACAAAACCATGTTAAATATCTTGGTATTCACCTGGACCGCCGTCTAACATGGTCCCATCATATTGCGGCAAAAATCAGTCAAATAAAGTTAAAATCCGCCCAACTTTATTGGCTATTAGGACAGAGGTCAGCTCTAAATTTAGACCTAAAGGTACTAATATACAAGGCAATCTACAATCTAATTTTTGCGGCTAATGGTTTATAAAAAATAATAACATCCATAAGGATCTCAATATCCTCACAATTAAAGAGAAGATCAGAAAAGTTACCAGTAATTGCATACATAAACTTCCAACTCACCCTAATCGTCTTGCAAGAGATTTGCTTTCATTTTAGGGTCAATGACGTCTTCAGAGAAGAGAAACCGCTGATTTAATTGTATAAACATTTTTTTGAGCCTTGATAGTTGTACCTGTATTGACAGAATCAATTTTATTATACTTAGGTTAAGTTTTTAATACTTATTGTAAATTCCTATCAAGGAAATTCAATAAAAAAAAAAAAACTTTTTAATTACAAATACAAACATTAGAAGCTGGTGCCCATAGCTATTATTATTATTTCTAGTTGAACTGTTAATTTTAAATTTTTGATATTTCTTTTGTCAGGCTCACGTTTATTAAATTTAATTTTCATTAAATTATTTTTACTGAAAATTATTGATAATTTTTCTTGACTGGGATTCGAGTCTGGGTTGAATTTACATGTTTCGAGAACAACCACATTCTCTCATCAGAATTCTTTGCAATAGAAAAAGTGAATATTAGAAAATCTCCCGGACCTGACCGCATCACAGGGTCAATGATAAGAAACTTACCATCGTCTGCTTCTAGAATCTTGCTGCTCATTTTTAACGCGATATTAAGAGTCGGATATTTCCCATCCTCATGGAAGATGTCTATGATTATTATGATTCCCAAGCCAGTCACAGATGCTAGCCAGGTTGCATCGTACAGACCGATAAGCTTATTATCAATCCTTTCGAAGCTTTTCGAAAAATATTCGTTTTAAGAATAACTCCTCATCTAAATGAACACGACATCATCCCGGATCACCAGTTCGGATTCAGAGCGAAACATGGTAAAATAGAACAAGTGCATAGAATTGTCACCTAAATTAGATCAGCGTTTGAGAAAACGCAATACTGCTCAGCCCTGTTTATAGACATTTCCCAAGCATATGACAAAGTTTGGCATGATGGGCTACTTATCAAAATAACACGAATGCTTCCTCAAAACACTCATAAGCTTCTGGAGAGCTATCTTACAGGCAGAACATTCATGGTAAGGTCGCAAGATAAATACTCCCCCTTCAAGAAAATTACTGCTGGTGTCCTCCAAGGCAGCATATTACGACCGCTTCTATATATAATATACACAGCGGATATGCCAACAAACCTGAGCACGCATACCTCTACATTTGCAGACGACACAGCATTTATTAGCGCCAACCATGCCCCAAAAGTCGCATCGCAAAATCTGCAGTCCCACATCAATGAAGTAGAGGCCTGGGTAGAAAAGTGGAGAATAAAGGTTAACCCGGCTAAATGTGCTCACTTAACCTTCACGCTCAGAAGACAAACGTTCCCAGCTGTAAAAATAAATAGCATCACTGTTCCGGTAGAAAACCATGTTAAGTACTTGGGAATTCATATAGATAGACGCTTGACCTGGTCTCGTCATATTAAAGCTAAAATAACGGCTATGAAACGTAAAGCAGCTCAACTGCATTGGCTTCTCGGTTGAAACTCAAACTTGTCGTTAGACAATAAAATTCTCTTATACAAGTCCATCATAAAACCAATATGGGCATATGACATCAAAAAAAAATTTGAATACAGCAGTTAGTGGTTACATTGGTAACAACTAATAAACAACAAGTGGAAATAAGATTTGAATACATATTGTAAATTTCGATAAGAAAGATTCAATAATAAAAAAAAAATAAAAAAAAAAATTTTTTTTTTGAACAACTCCATGAAGATGGGGTAAGAGTAAGAAGTTGAATTCTTTCAGATCTACTCTCTGACGATTTGTACATCTTTTTTATTTGTTCAAAAATTTCTACAGCATCCTTGTTTTGTTGGAACTCATTATTAGTTCTTATAGGTTTTACTGAAAAGTTAGAACATCATCTCCTGCAGATCTGTCATCATTCTCAGAATTGATTTTGTTCTCATCTGGAATAACCGATACTGTGTCCAACTTTCCCATCAACAAATTAGCAAACGTTTTGAAAGCGTTGGAAATTTTTTCAATAAGTTGTCGGAAATATTTCACTTCTTTTTGTTTACGGGATTACAACAAAAAGAAGTAAACATTTACTTTTTGGAAGCGGAAGCCATTGTCAGGATTAATTATGTAAGTAATTAGTAAATAACGCACGTCCAAACTTTAACACTGTATGTAAAAAACTAATTTCCAAATGTCCTTAGAATGCAAATACATACTTTTTTAAGAACATTTAGGTAGTACGTTTTTATGAAAGAGTCTAAAATCCTTTAATAGGGCCTATAATGGCAAAATAACAAGGCACAAGTCAGGTTGCATTATAATAAAGTACCTGTTAACTTCTACATCTCCATTTTAAAGTCAAGTGTCATAAAATTTCAGAGAATGGTTTTCCACTTGATTCAAAAAGTGTCTAAGGGGTACCTGTTACTTTAATAATAAAAATTTCATTAAATATTACGTGCGCTCTAAACTACCTATAGAATTGACAAAAAAGCCTCAATGAAAAGATGTGTCACTTAGAAATTCCCAGGTAGAAATTGATAGCGGTTGGTCGCACACAGATCCATTTCACGGGCGTTTCTAGGCTGTTGTTGGAATTTTTATTTTTATAATTTTTAATAAAACTTACTCACATATAGGAAAAAAAACATGAACATAGTGCTTATGGTAAAAATTGAAATACTTTATTCTTTGAGTTGCAATTTTTTTTAATGATACCCCACTCGCATCCCATTAAGTGACCACAAAGCTCTTAAAGGAAAAGAACTAAGTTTTCTTTGAGCAAAAAAACACATCCATTAAAAAAGAAAAAAAATAATGCATATGGTAAAATTCAAAGCTCTGTTTTTTGAGTTAAAATATTTTTTTATAGATATGCCTCTTGCCACTAAGTAACCACAAAGCTCTTAAAGGAAATGGTATAAAGTTTCTTTTGAGGAAAAATAAAAAAAACTCCATTTTGAAAAAAAGATAAATAATGGGGGAAAATGAAAATGATACATGTGCCAAATATTGAAAAATCCTATTCTTGACTAAAAAATAATTTTTTTTGATAGATATCCCACTCGCATCCCATTAAGAGATTATAAAGTCCTTAAATGAAATTGTATAAGCTTTCTTTTGAGGAAAAAAGGGCCCAAATTGAAAAAAAAAATATTTTTGGAATGATTGAAGAAATAGCTATCTAAAATCCTTTAGACAATTTTTTCTAGGACCAATAGGTGAAAGGTAACACTCATTTAAAAAACCCTGTATGACTAAAATGTCATAACTCCGGCAGTTCCTGACTGATAGAGCTGAAAATTTTTGTCTGGCCTACTATCCAATAGTACTAACCTTGGTGCAAATTTCATCCAAATCGGAAGACCTCGATTTTAAAAATTAGGTCACTTGACACGAATTTGCCCATATGTATTTTCAAACAGTTCATGGCCTATTAAGTACAGATTGCATTTTAAGCATTTCCTGCATCTGTTACTCATAGAATTTGTAAGATTATTGACCGATTGAACAAAGGTTTCCACTGTAGCCTCTGGCCGGCTAAAGTTAAAAGATGGGGTTTGATTGTTTGACTCCATTTTGACATTGTTATTGGTTTTCGACTCCTCATTGTGGGCAAGTTACGTTTTGAAGATTCGATACTTGTACCGTGGGTACTTTATTTCTAAGTGTTAGAGCGCTCTTTACAATATAATATACTGGGCAATTACTACATTTTATTGTTCGAATCATTTCTGGGTTTATCACAATAAGATGAACAATGTAGTTGACCACATGCAACGCAAACTGATGGCAACTTACAATATGATCTAGTATGACCATATTCTTGGCAGTTTAAACATTGGACGGGGCCAGATCGTTCTTCTATGTTATTCTTCGGTGCAATAAATGTTTCAGATTATATATTGAGTGTGTTTCACCTTTCTTTAGTTTAACATCATCAGGTTCTAATTCTACTCGAAAAAGTGGTTGGGGGATTTATCACGATTTTTAATATTTATCACGTTCTTTATCTTAACGCCTTTAGTTTCCTGGGGTTCTACACAGGAGTCGATACCCTTAATAACAATTTGAAGTCCTTTACTACTCTTCAGCTGATAGGTTAGAAACTTTTTTACGGGTTTCAAACTCAGCCACAATTTTTCGATAATCATTTTCATGGTTAACCTGAATTTTTGTTTCATTAATATTATCTCTCTTGAAGGGGACGACAAAAAAAGAATTTCCGCTAATTTGCTGCAGTTTTGCTCTCTCAAGTATGTTGGTGGTGCTCTAAATGATTTTGTTATTGGAGTATCAGTTGTTTCATTATCTAGTATAGCAAAACGATTTACAAACTTTGGCCTATAATTTCCATTATCCTTAGATATTTTTGAGTTAGAAGCCACTTAGGATGAGTTCGAACTTCGTCCTCGTTTCAAGACAGTAATATCCTATCAATGCCCATTTGTACTGGGGAGTTATGGATATTTTAATCACATTGAGCAGTTTTGGGTATTTCTTCCTTATTAGTGTTAGTATTTGTACTCACTTCGTTTGAAACATTGGGCATACTTTCAGGCTGTTGGTGACTATTAAATAAAAAGCGAAGTTTTAATAATTATTATTTCTAGTTGAACTGTTAATTTTAAATTTTTGGTATTTCTGTTGTCAGGCTCAAGTTCATTAAATTTAATTTTCATTAAATTATTTTTACTGAAGGTAGAAATTGTTTTACAACTTGAAAACATTTTTTATTTGATACTTTTTCTTGGCTGGGATTCGAACCTGCGTTGAATTTACATGTTTCGAGAACAACCACATTCTCTCATCAGAATTCTTTGCGTTTTAACCCTCTGCACCACTGCGGTGCCCGCTAGCCAACAGACAAACATCAATCCTTTAACCAGTGTTCGAAATTTGCTGTAATTATCATTTTTCAATTTCTATTCATATATTGCCTCCTTTTCTTCAGTTCGTATTCATGTCAAGATTTTTTGTCTTGTAAAATTGAATACATTTGCTTATTATGTTTTTTTGTCCACTTTCGTCGACATCTTTTTATGTGTACCACTTTTGATTACAGTTATAGTATAGCACTTGAAGTGTATGGATGCGCGAGTATATTTTTCAAAAAACAAAAAAAAAAACGAATTGTTTTGTAATAGGTGAAATCTTTGGTAACAGGTGCGAGAACTAAGTTAAGTATTTGCACTAGTAAAACATTTGTAATAGGTGTGATGAGCGTTAACAACTCCACGGAAAAAGAGGGCAAGACCCAAACAAATAATCGTAATGCGTATATAGTGATGCACTCCCCAAGCGAAAGCAACGAAAACATTTGTGAGCCCTCGACTAATAAACATTATTTAACTGCAAAGCCAACAGGCGTTAAATCTCTTTTAAAAACTGCAAACTTGAGTTCAAGTGAACCAAACTTAAATAAATGTGATGAACAAAGCACAAATATAATTCTGTCAGTACCAACGTCAAACAATATCAAAGAGTCTATCTCTCAAAAAATTAAAAATACCGGTGCTGTGCCTAAAGCTAAAATTGAAAAAACTTTGACGGGTATGGACCGTTATATAACAATTACCAAATGTAAGTCTAGCCCCAATAAGATAAAGCCAAAAAACAACACTATAAACCAAAATAGATTTGCTATTCTTGCAAGCCCAGATACTGAACCCAAATCTGCAATACCCTTGAAAAATCTAAAACCACCTCCATTATAGTTGCGCGAAGAAACCACAAACGCATTGGTAAATAAGTTAACAAAAATTATAGGTCAGGAAAACTTCTATGTCGTATCACTACGGAAAGGTAACGTGCATTAAACAAAAATTTAAATTAGCAATGAAAAAGATTATAGGTCGGCGGTCAATAGTTTAGACGCTGAAAACAAAAATTACTACACTTACCAATTAAAAAGTGCAAAAGGTCTGGTAGTAATCATAAAAGTTATTGACAGTACGGTGACAATCAAAGATTTAAAAGAAGCCCTGGAGGCAGAAGGATACGAAGTGAAGTCAATTCACAATATATTAAACAAACACAAAATTCTTCAACCAATTTTTAGGATCGTGATATCTTTTAATACTTCAGACCTAAAGAAAAAGAATGATACCCACCCTATTTCATCAAATGAGATATCTCCTGAACCGCAGAATTACCGTGGAAGAACCCATAAAACGTAGAGGTCCTCCGCAGTGCCAGAATTGTCAAGAATTCGGCCACACAAAAAACCATCGGTCTGCGTCAGATGTGGAGACATCCACAAAAGTCTCGAGTGCCCCCACGATAAAAACAATGTTGATATCAGGAAATGCAGCAACTGTGGAGAAAAACATACTGCAAATTACCGTGGTTGTAAAGTATTTTTACAACTTAAGCAGTTCGATAAGGCCTGTATATGCACGTTACCAGGAATCAAATTTTCCTTCTTTACCAACAGGTATAAATAACCAACAACAAACTAGGGTCCCTGATGCAATGTCTCAAGTTATAGACAGTGGAAACACCAGGCAATTCTCGTACGCCTCTGCAGTAAAAGTAGGAGTGCCAACAACAAACGTAGAAAACACAATTGAGAGCCTCATTAAAACAATTAACAGCTTCATGAGCAATATGCAGAACATGATACAACAGCTAATCGAGACTCAAAGCATGATCATGCAAGTTCTGCTTAATAAAAAATTATCCCTCTCAAAATATGCTTCTGGAACGCAAACGGCCTAAGCCAACATAAAAATGAAGTACAACAATTGTTACATCTAAATGAAATTGATGTGTTTCTGGTCTCAGAAACGCACTTTACGCAAAAAAACTTTTTTTAGGTAAAGGACTACTATACTTACGATACAAAACACTCAAGTGGTAGGGCTTGCGGAGGGTCGGCGATAATAATTCACAAAACTATCAAGCACTTTCCTATGCAAGAATATCGAAAAGACTATATCCAGGCCACGTCGGTTAATTTAACTCATTACGGTATATGGTCCACCCAAACATAATATTTGCAAGGAAGAGTTTCTTGATTATTTTCAATCCCTGGGCTCGAAATTCATAGCAGCTGGTGACTACAATGCAAAATACACGTTTTGGGGATCGCGACTAATTAGTCCAAAAGGCAGGCAATTACTTGCTGCAGTATCATCTCGTGGATTGGACGCTATCTCTGCAGGCCAACCCACATATTGGCCAACAGACCTCAAGAAGATCCCTGATGTAATAGATTTTGCTGTTATCAAAAACATAAAGCGTGAACGTTTAACAATTACCCCTTCACTGGATCTTTTCTCTGACCATTCGCCAATTTTTCTAACTCTTTATAATGAAGCAGTTAACCTGGAGCTCAGTTGTCATCGTTATCCTAATAAGAGAACAAACTGGCTGAAATATAAAAAGTATGTAAGTGCCCATATACCACACAACCTCTCTTTGAAATCCGAAAATGAAGTAGAAGCGGCTGTTAATATCTTCACCAACGTCTTAGTTGAAGCGGTCAGAGTATCTACGCCTCCTGTACCTGTGATAAAAAAAAATTGTCCAATTGCCCAGATCACATAGAGTGTATTATAAAGCAAAAAAGGAAATTAAGACGTCAATGGCAGCAAACTCGTTCTCTTGGCGTAAAGGCACAACTAAATCGGATCCAAAAACTTTTGCGCTCCACACTACAGAGTGACAAAGAATTAAATCTCATGCATTATCTGGAAAAGCTATCACCAACGGATAACACGAACTTCAGTTAATGGAAGGCTACCAGTAAAATGCGATGCCCTACGATTTATGAGTCTCCTATTCGTCTACAAAACGGTGAATGGGCTAAAAATTCAGTTGAAACACTTCCAAACCACCTACAAAGTGTCTTTACTCCAAATGTTTCTTTATCTTCTGTCAACCTATCGCCTATTAGCGACATAGTTCAACAACCAATGAAATTTAGATTTTCAAACGTTAGAGCAGCAGTCAAAGATCTAAACACACGAAAAGCACCAGGAAAAATCTAAAACCACCTCCATTATATTTGCGCGAAGAAACCACAAACGCATTGGTAAATAAGTTAACAAAAATTATAGGTCAGGAAAACTTCTATGTCGTATCACTACGGAAAGGTAACGTGCATTAAACAAAAATTTAAATTAGCAATGAAAAAGATTATAGGTCGGCGGTCAATAGTTTAGACGCTGAAAACAAAAATTACTACACTTACCAATTAAAAAGTGCAAAAGGTCTGGTAGTAATCATAAAAGTTATTGACAGTACGGTGACAATCAAAGATTTAAAAGAAGCCCTGGAGGCAGAAGGATACGAAGTGAAGTCAATTCACAATATATTAAACAAACACAAAATTCTTCAACCAATTTTTAGGATCGTGATATCTTTTAATACTTCAGACCTAAAGAAAAAGAATGATACCCACCCTATTTCATCAAATGAGATATCTCCTGAACCGCAGAATTACCGTGGAAGAACCCATAAAACGTAGAGGTCCTCCGCAGTGCCAGAATTGTCAAGAATTCGGCCACACAAAAAACCATCGGTCTGCGTCAGATGTGGAGACATCCACAAAAGTCTCGAGTGCCCCCACGATAAAAACAATGTTGATATCAGGAAATGCAGCAACTGTGGAGAAAAACATACTGCAAATTACCGTGGTTGTAAAGTATTTTTACAACTTAAGCAGTTCGATAAGGCCTGTATATGCACGTTACCAGGAATCAAATTTTCCTTCTTTACCAACAGGTATAAATAACCAACAACAAACTAGGGTCCCTGATGCAATGTCTCAAGTTATAGACAGTGGAAACACCAGGCAATTCTCGTACGCCTCTGCAGTAAAAGTAGGAGTGCCAACAACAAACGTAGAAAACACAATTGAGAGCCTCATTAAAACAATTAACAGCTTCATGAGCAATATGCAGAACATGATACAACAGCTAATCCAGACTCAAAGCATGATCATGCAAGTTCTGCTTAATAAAAAATTATCCCTCTCAAAATATGCTTCTGGAACGCAAACGGCCTAAGCCAACATAAAAATGAAGTACAACAATTGTTACATCTAAATGAAATTGATGTGTTTCTGGTCTCAGAAACGCACTTTACGCAAAAAAACTTTTTTTAGGTAAAGGACTACTATACTTACGATACAAAACACTCAAGTGGTAGGGCTTGCGGAGGGTCGGCGATAATAATTCACAAAACTATCAAGCACTTTCCTATGCAAGAATATCGAAAAGACTATATCCAGGCCACGTCGGTTAATTTAACTCATTACGGTATATGGTCCACCCAAACATAATATTTGCAAGGAAGAGTTTCTTGATTATTTTCAATCCCTGGGCTCGAAATTCATAGCAGCTGGTGACTACAATGCAAAATACACGTTTTGGGGATCGCGACTAATTAGTCCAAAAGGCAGGCAATTACTTGCTGCAGTATCATCTCGTGGATTGGACGCTATCTCTGCAGGCCAACCCACATATTGGCCAACAGACCTCAAGAAGATCCCTGATGTAATAGATTTTGCTGTTATCAAAAACATAAAGCGTGAACGTTTAACAATTACCCCTTCACTGGATCTTTTCTCTGACCATTCGCCAATTTTTCTAACTCTTTATAATGAAGCAGTTAACCTGGAGCTCAGTTGTCATCGTTATCCTAATAAGAGAACAAACTGGCTGAAATATAAAAAGTATGTAAGTGCCCATATACCACACAACCTCTCTTTGAAATCCGAAAATGAAGTAGAAGCGGCTGTTAATATCTTCACCAACGTCTTAGTTGAAGCGGTCAGAGTATCTACGCCTCCTGTACCTGTGATAAAAAAAAATTGTCCAATTGCCCAGATCACATAGAGTATATTATAAAGCAAAAAAGGAAATTAAGACGTCAATGGCAGCAAACTCGTTCTCTTGGCGTAAAGGCACAACTAAATCGGATCCAAAAACTTTTGCGCTCCACACTACAGAGTGACAAAGAATTAAATCTCATGCATTATCTGGAAAAGCTATCACCAACGGATAACACGAACTTCAGTTAATGGAAGGCTACCAGTAAAATGCGATGCCCTTCGATTTATGAGTCTCCTATTCGTCTACAAAACGGTGAATGGGCTAAAAATTCAGTTGAAACACTTCCAAACCACCTACAAAGTGTCTTTACTCCAAATGTTTCTTTATCTTCTGTCAACCTATCGCCTATTAGCGACATAGTTCAACAACCAATGAAATTTAGAACGTTAGAGCAGCAGTCAAAGATCTAAACACACGAAAAGCACCAGGTAATGATAAAATTACTGATACAATGATCATTAATCTCCCAATGTCTGCTATGCGCATTATCTTATTTATTTTTAATTCCATGTTGCGCGTCGGTATATTTCCATCGGCATGGAAATTATCGGACATTAAAATGATTCCCAAGCCGGGTAAGAACGTTACCCAAGTAACTTCTTACCGCCCAATAAGTTTGCTGCCCTTAATTTCGAAACTATTCGAAAAAATGTTTCTTGATAGCTTAGTATCACAAATTGGCATCAGTGCTATTATTCCCAATCACCAATTTGGTTTTAGGAGGAAGCACAGTACTGTGGAGCAAGTACATATAATAACAAACTTGATTCGAGGGGCTTTCCAGAATAAACAGTATTGTTCTGCACTCTTTTTTGACATCTCCCAAGCATTTGATAAGGGTTGGTACGACGGTTTGTTGTTCAAAATTACAAGATGTCTCCCTGAGAGTACACACAAATTACTAAAAAGCTACTTGACAAATAGATCTTTTCGGATAAAATCTAAGGATGATACGTCCTCGGCCAAAAGAATGCATGCTGGTGTTCCGCAAGGAAGTATACTAGGTCCATTCTTATACATTCTCTTTACAGCAGATATGCCCACAAGCACATTAACACATACGTCTACCTTTGCGGATGATACAGCAATTATGAGCATAGATAAACCCAATAGTTGCATCTGAATGTGACCAAGCGCATATCAATGTGCTGGAAGCATGGTTGACCAAATGGAAGATACAGGTCAATGCTGCCAAGTGCGTGCACTTAACTTTTACTGTTAGGAGGGATACGTGCCCACATGTTTTGAAAAACAATATAAGAATTCCCCTACAAAACCATGTTAAATATCGTGGTATTCACCTGGACCGCTGTCTAACATGGTCCCATCATATTGCGGCAAAAATCAGTCAAATAAAGTTAAAATCCACCCAACTTTATTGGCTATTAGGACAGAGGTCAGCTCTAAATTTAGACCTAAAGATACTAATATACAAGGCAATCTACAATCTAATTTTTGCGGCTAATGGTTTATAAAAAATAATAACATCCAGAAGGATCTCAATATCCTCACAATTAAAGAGGAGATCAGAAAAGTTACCAGTAATTGCATACATAAACTTCCAACTCACCCTAATCGTCTTGCAAGAGATTTGCTTTCATTTTAGGGTCATAGACGTCTTCAGAGAAGAGAAATCGCTGATTTAATTGTATAAACATAGCTTTAAAAGATTTATGGAAATTAAAGTGAATTACGGAGATGGTCTTATATGGGAGTTACGACTAATTATGAACCGACCATTACAAAATTAGGTGTCATTATTTCTGTACGAAACTTATTTGTGTCGAATTTTATTTGATTACCAACAATTTTTAAGAAATTTATGCTCTTTAAAGTGATTTTTGGAAGTGGGCCTTATGGGAGCTACGACTAATTATGGACCGATCAGAATAAAATTGTACCGTGTTATTTGTATATATATGAAATATATTTGTGTTCAATATTATTTAGATACCAACATTTTAAAGAGAGTTATGCTCTTTTAAGTGATTTTCGGAAGTGGGCCTCGCCATAAAATTCTACCATATTATATGCATATACACAAAACATATGTGTGTGCAATATTATTTGGATACGAACATTTTTAAAAGAGTTATGTTCGTTTAAGTGATTTTTGGAAGTGGGCCTTATATGGGAGCTACGACTAATTATGGACCGATCTTCGCGAAATTTGTAGATGTGCGTTAGTTTCATTTACTACTCATTTGTGGTATATTTTGTTTGCATACTTGCATAATTCAAAGATTTATGACCGGAAAACTCCAATTTCGGGAGGACATTTGTATGGGGACTAGGTGAAATAATGAACCGATTTCCAGCAGTTTTAATCCCTTAAAATATCATGTACCAAATTTTATCGAAATATCTTCAAAATTGCCACCTGTACTCTGCGCACAAGCTTTACATGGACAGCCAGCCAGCCAGACGGACGGACGGAGGGACATCGTTAAATCGACTCAGAATGTGATTCTAAGCCGATCGGTATACTTTAAGGTGGGTGTTGGACCAATATTTAGGGGCGTTACAAACATCAGCACAAATCCAATATACCCTCCCCACTATTGTGGTGTAGGGTATAATGAAACAAAAAATGGTCTTTCTCACATATTGCAAACTTCACATTTTGCATTTCACAGATTTATTAAAAATTGGTACAATTTCAATTCACAGAATTTCAATCGCACCACTTTAAAGTTAATTAAAGTATAAGTATGTAAAAAACAAAGAATAATAGTTGAGTTGAATTTTAACAATAATAAAGAGCGGTCACGCTAATAAAAGTAAAAAAATGTTTTTTTTTTCATTTCTTCAGCAAGGAAGAACTTAACTGGCGCCCGAGCAAATGAAAATATTTTAAAAAGCTGATTTTAAATCCCGACTAATAAACGCATAAGTCGTCCTGAAGTAGTACGCCGTGTCCGGTAAACAATAAACCCAGTTCTATATAGTGGAATTAAACAACAAAACAAAATTATGAAAATTAATTAATGACTTGAAATTAAAAATTAATAAATTAATAACATAAAAATTAATCTTGGCGTATTAATAAAGTAATACCTGTTGAACTTCAAAGAAAAATTTAACATAAATTGAAATTAAAAATTAATAAATTAATAACATAAAAATTAATCTTGGCGTATTAATAAAGTAATACCTGTTGAACTTCAAAGAAAAATTTAACATTTAAAATAATACCAGTTGAAAAAGAAAAATTTAACATTTAACAAAGTGATACCACTTGAACCTAAAGATAAAATTGAACATTTAATAGAAGGATCCAAGTAACCCCTAAGTGAAAAATAGTGATAGACAGAGGCCCCTTAGTAGCCGCAACAGAGCAAAAAGGAAAGCATCAAGCCAGCTATCCAACAAACAGAAAACACAAAGGAGCAGATTTTAGCAGATCCAAGGTAGACTATAAATTAGAATTTAAGAATTCTAAAGTATTGAAAAATAAAATTTATTAAGATTAAGAAAGGAAATACATATATTAAATTTGCGAATTATATAAAAGTATAAAAAAAATTATATTAGAAGAAAATAAAGGTTCAAATAAAGTAAGAAAAGAAATACATTAAATTTGTGCATTATATAAAAGTGTAAAAAAAAATCTTATTAGAAGAAAATAAAGGTTCAAATAAAGTATTTAAACATGCCAAATCCTGAAAACTTACGACCCGCTGTCCTTCCCCAAGGCAGTAATCGACCTGCTAATAGATAGATTAGCTTAGACAACCAAAATTTCTTAATATCAAACATAGCGACAGAAATCTTCACACGACAGGGACCAGGAATAAGTCAAGCAACGCTTAATCCTAACGCTGGACCGAATATTATTAGGGATCAGGTAATAGACGAGCAATATAAAAATAATCTAGGCGATTTAGATAAGATTCCTGACATAGTTAAGTGTCTACGCGAATTTTCTGGAGCCCAAGGCGAAGTCAACTCATAGAGAAAAAGTGTAGAACGTGTTCTACAAATCTATGAAGGTACAAAAGGCACACCCAGATATTACGGTATACTGAATACCATTAGAAATAAAATAGTTGGAGAGGCTGACATAGCTCTTGAATCCTATAACACCCCGCTTGACTGGACAGCCATTTCAAAATGTTTATCGCTACACTATGCGGACAAAAGAGACCTAACGACTCTCGAATATCAGATGACCTCTCTGATACAAGGCAAGTCCTCGATACAAGACTTCTACCAACGAGTTTATAGACATTTGTCCCTAATATTGAACAAATTAGGAAGCTTAGATGCGTCAAACGAGTCCTTGTGCTTACTAACCCAAACGTATAGAGATAAAGCTCTTGATACCTTTATCCGTGGACTAAATGGCGATCTCCCGAAGCTCCTTGGTATGAGAGAACCCATCGATCTTCCTCAAGTATTGCATCTATGTTTGAAGCTTGAGAATCAAACATATCATGCGAATTATGCTCAAAATAGTAACCCAGGTGGAAGAAGAAGTAACATCCAAATTCCAACTCCGCGTGGTTACCCTAATTTACAACAATTTTCGAGCAAACCGCAATTCCATCCTCGTCCACATCCGACGAAATTTTACCCCCAACTTTCTCACAATCCACAAATTACTCGCGAAACATTCTCATTTAGTAACCCACAACAAAGATATACAGCAGATTAAGAAAAAAACGCGTTTTCCGTTTGCAACGGCAAATACGAGTTTACGAGGCTACCTTTCGGACTTAAGAATGCCCCGTCTATTTTCCAACGAGCACTCGACGATATCCTTCGTGAACATATCGGAAAGAGATGCTATGTCTATATTGACGACATAATTATATTCAGTGAAACGGAAGACGAGCACACGGAAAATATTAGAAAGGTTTTCAAGACCTTAGAAGACGCTAATTTAAAAGTTCAATTGGATAAATGCAAATTCCTACATAGACAAGTCGAGTTTTTAGGATATATTATTTCTGCAGAAGGAATAAGAACAAATCCATCCAAAGTAAAGGCAATAGCTAACTTCCCGGAACCTAAGACACTAAAGGCTATTATCGACGATTTGTCAGAGATTACGCGAAATTGGCCAAACCCTTAACATCACTCCCAAGAGGGGAAGAAGGTAGAATTTCAAAGAAAAAATCATCTCTTGTTTCAATAACTCTAAATCTGGAAGCTAAAGAAGCATTTGATAAAATAAAAAATTCTTTAATATCTTAGGACATAGTACTTGCATATCCTGATTTCACTAAAGACATGGAACTTACAACCGATATAACTATGAACTTCTATATAAATCAGGTAAAGCAAACCTTGTCGCCGATGCCCTTTCAAGATTACCACCAGAAACCGATATTCATACACTCATAAACTTCATAAACGCATTCAAGGACCAAATTTTTCTTAATATAGCCCCAACGCAAAATTATAAGTTTGAAATTGTAAACCTTACCTATCACAGCCATATTATATTCCAACCGCAATTCAATATAGAAAACCCAGTTCAAATTTTAAAAAAAAATTTTTAATTCATCTGTCATAAATTGTATAAAAGCTCCTGAGTCAACAATAGGAATAATACAGGAAATATTCTCAGAACATTTTCGAAACTATAAAATTAAGCAAATAAAAGATATCAAAAACGAACAAGAACAAGAGGAAATCATAATAAAAGTACATAAGCGTGCCCACAGAAGCGCAAGAGAAAATAAACTTAAAATACTTGAAGACAACTACTTTCCCGGAATGACAAAGAAAATAAAAAATATTATAAAAAAATGTGTTGTTTGTAAAAAAAAACAAATACGACCGCCACCCAATAAAACCAGAAATACAAGCTACGCCCATTCCACAGTTCCCAGGGCAAATAATTCACTTGGACATACTCATAGTTGGAAAGAGAAGCCCATAAAATCCAAATCGGCTGAGGACATAAGACAACCCCTAAGGGACATTCTTTTTACATTCTTCCCAGAAAGCCTCGTAATGGATAATGAGAAATCATTCAACTCAGAATCCATAAAGTTTATGATTGAAAACGAATTTGGGATAAAAATCTTTCGAACCGCTCCCTACACTAGCTGCCCTAACGGCCAAGTAGAACGATTTCATTCGACGTTACAAGAAATAATGCGCTCTTTACAAACGAAAAAAGTTCACTGATCGTTTCAAGAACTTTTAGATAGATCCGTAAACGAATATAATTTATCTATACATACGGTTACAAGAAAAAAAAATCCATTGAAGCATTTTTTAAAAGACGAGTTAGCACCGACCCTGAACTATTAGCGAGAGATAGGGCGGAGACCATCGAAAGACTTTTAGAAAAATAGAGAAATGACCTAACTTACCATAACGCAAAGAGAACACCCCCAAAGGAATATTCCACGGGAGACGAAATTTTTTTCAAAATACACAAAAGAATATGAAACAAATTATCAGCTAAATACAAAAAAGAGACAGTAGCACAGAATTTCAATACTACAGTTAAAAATAATTCAGGCAAAATCGTTCTTAAAAATAACATTAAACAATCTTAGAAATTCAAAATTCTTTCATTTTATTATAGGAAACATTATGAAACTCATACTTTCGATTTTTATGTGGATGCTGGTAACGAAGGCACAGCAAATTAATATACAAGACTTGACCAATAATAATGGATACCTACCAATTAAAACTGGAGAACAAAGGACGATTAGACACTACGACAAAATTTTACACTTTATAAATCTAACTACTTACGAAGACACAATGCTGTTAATTTCTAAGAACATAGAAACGTTGAACGCCACCACATTCGAAGACAAACAACTTCTTGGTACAATAAATAGGAACTTCCTTGTACTAAACACTCGAATAAATAACCTATATATCAAGTCTAAACCTAAGCGAGGACTTTTTAATGCTTTAGGGAAAGGCTTAAAGATTATCGCAGGGTCTATGGACAGTGACGACGAATACGAACTAAGGAAAATGATATCCGAAATACATGACAACGAACAGACTACCAATAGTACACTTAATAATTTAAAATTTGTTAACAATTTCATGACTGAACAAATAAACAATATTACAAAACACATAAACAAACAACAGACACTAATCAGTAAATACATTAACAAAGTTAGGGACGAAACGGAAAATAAAATTAAAACACTTGAGGATGAAGTACCATTCATCCAACATACATTCAGATTAAATAACGACATACTACTCCTGAATAATCACATTGAGGATATTGGACGAATCTTATTTTCTAGCAAATTGGGAGTTATTCCTAGTAATATCTTGACACAAAAGGAACTAGATCTATTTACGGACCTTGACAGCTATACTAACATAAAAATTGTAGTACTTTTTCAAAACAATAATAATTTACTAACAATACTTATACCCCAATTTTTTTCCAATATTTTGGCTAAAATAAAATTTGAACCGCTGCCAAATATTCAAAATAAATCAAAAGTATTAAGTCAAACAGAAGTATTAACTGATAATAATAATAATATCGATGATGTTAATGTTAAAGATAATTTAGAAAAAAATTTAGTTGTTTTAGATAATAAATGTATCTCAAATATTTTGGATTTTACAGAAGAACATTGTGACCTTGAAAATTTTTAAAAACCTATTGTAAAAGAAATAATTCAAGGAATAATTGTATCTAAAAATTTTGAAGAAATAATAACACATGATTGTAACAATATAAAAATTAAACCAAAAGGAACATTCCTTATTCGATTCGAGAATTGTAAGATTAATGTATTGAATGTAACTTACACTAATGTTAAACTAAAGATTCATGATGCAATTGTTTTACCTAATTTAATGACAAAAATCAAAGAAAATAATAATACAAAATTAAATATAAAACTTGAAAATCTGTATATAAAACAGTTGCAGCACGAAGACTATATAAAAATATTAGTTGGTAAGAACTCAAACACAAATGTAATTAGTTTTAGTACAGACGTGGCGATTGTGATTTTGTTTCTCGTAATTATTTTAATAATTTTTAAGCATAGGCAAAGATGGTATACAATGAATACTGATCACACTCCAAAAATTGGACCATTTTTGCAAATTGCAAAACCCCAACCCAATTAACAGTAAAATCAATCGAGGACAATTGACTTACGAGGGGAAGAGTTAACGTAACAAATGTTTAAAATAAATTTCAGTTTAAAATTAACTTCTTTCAATAAAACCGCAACTTTGCAATTTTTAGGTTCATTGTAGTAAATACAATAAAAGTTAACATAACAAATAAATTTTTTAAAAAATTTTTTATTCGAAGTTTTACTTCAAGTCAAATATACAAATTGTTTGAAAACAACTATACACTACAATTTATTTTTGTATATTTCTGTTATATGTTTTACATAGCTTTCCGTTCGAAAACATAAATGTAAAATCATACAACAATATATACAAAGAGACACTAGCAAAATGTAATGCATTTTCTGGCCTGCTAAAGCCGTCATCAACATTCTTTGTATCTAATAGTGTTTATTTTCAAACCTTGTATATATAACCTTTTTTATGTACGAATTGAGAATT
The DNA here is from genome assembly GCA_950370525.1 of Bellardia bayeri. Taxonomy (NCBI): domain Eukaryota; kingdom Metazoa; phylum Arthropoda; class Insecta; order Diptera; family Calliphoridae; genus Bellardia; species Bellardia bayeri. The sequence goes on along the minus strand of OX493264.1, from coordinate 54,818,365 downwards.
TTTCCTCTTGCGAGTATTTGAAAAATTTTTTAAAAAATTTTTTATTCGAAGTTTTACTTCAAGTCAAATATACAAATTGTTTGAAAACAACTATACACTACAATTTATTTTTGTATATTTCTGTTATATGTTTTACATAGCTTTCCGTTGGAAAACATAAATGTAAAATCATACAACAATATATACAAAGAGACACTAGCAAAATGTAATGCATTTTCTGGCTTGCTAAAGCCGTCATCAGCATTCTTTGTGTCTAATAGTGGTTATTTTCAAACCTCGTATATTCAACTTTTTTTATATATTAAATGAGAATTATTTTTTTTATAATTATTTTTATTATTTTTATTCGAAGTTTTAAGTTAAATATACAATTTGAAAACAATTGTATACACTACAATTTATTTTTGTATATTTCTGTTATATGTATTAGTACATAAAAAAGGTTAACGCCCACACCAACTGCCTTTGATCGCTGGCTCCATTTGCTACGTTTGGTCAATGTAGGTAACATTTCCTTTACAAATCGTCGCCAAAATTGATTAGCAAACACCTCACTTTGACGCAAGCACATTCTGTGGTTGATTGTTTGGAGTGCACAAAATGGTTTCGTACCATTTGAACTGCCAAGAAGGAAATGATTTGGGGTTATGGCTTCTTGATCCTCGGTCTCAAGTGAGACGTACGTTAAGGGTCTAGAGTTAACTATTAGTTTCACCTCCATAAGCGCGCTTCGTAGACTCTCATCAGTAAATTTTTGAGAGGGCGATATTTTATAGAGAATAGTTTCAACATATCTTACCAACCTCTGTCATGTGGAACCGCTGGTGGATTGAATTTCCATGAAATGGCTTTCGATGCCATTTCTGTTTGTATATTATTAAATTATTTATTTTTTAGCTCGTTCTTCAAAAAACGATCGGCGCCACGAAAATTTGTGCAGTTGTCATTATAAATTTAAGCTGGAGTACCGTGTCGGACAATGAAATTTCTTAAGGCCATTAAAAATGAATCGGTTGAAAGTGTGTGGGCAATTTCGATGTGAATCGCTCTTACTGTGAGGCATGTAAAGATAACACCCCATCGCTTCAATGACATCCTGCCAAACGTAACTGATATTGGGCCAAAATAATCAACGCCGACAAACGTAAAGGGTCGCTGGAAAGTTCCCAGCCATGCAGGAGGTAGAGGACCCATTTGTTGCGGAATATGCTCAGCTGCTTCAATTTGTCACTGTTGACAATTTCTGCGAACAGTTTTAAAAATCATAACTATAGATTTGTTACATGATGTTTAGCTGGCAGTATGATGGGGGCCGCATGCCGGTGTTTCATATTGCGCTCGGTTTTTAGCTCTGACCACTGCCATCTAAATAAACATTGAGCGTCTCCACAATGTTTTGTTGGTGTAGCCTTTACTGCTGTCGTTCAATGTACATGACCCAATTCCCCACAGCTCGGTGTAGTCGGTACCAGCTGGAAAAATATTCATAAGTAATGGTAGTTATTATCGACTTAGCAGTGTGTACATTCAGATAACGAGGTCGAATTTCCAAATTGCTGGCCACTGGTCGTCTTAGCCATAAAGGACCCTCAAACCACTCTTTGTAATTTTCAGTAGGTGGCTTAAGTTTTGTGGCAAAGTCAGCAACATTCATTGCCCTGGGAACCAATCGCCATTGGGCCGTGTTTGTAGATTTTAGAATTTCAGAAATACGAAACATAACAAATTGTTTGTATTTTCTGGGATCACCCGCTAGCCATGTTAAGACTGTTTTTGAATCGGTTGTAACGAACAAAAGGCATTGTCATGCCCCACTCCAGGGTTACCACGGGTTTGCACACCTAGCAATGCTACGGTCTTAGCTCAGGAAAAATGGGCGTAGGCTGTGGTGCCATTGCGGAGGGGTGTTGTCACATTAATTAATGATAGAAATGTGTGCAAGCATAAACAAACACTGAAATACAATAGAAGTCTTGACCAGAGTTTAGTTTACCGGTTACAGGTTGCTTCTGGTTTGTGAAAGAAAAAGGTGGTATTTTCCCCACGGTCTATTACCCGCCCATCCTGCTGCAGACCATATGTCTTTCAGCCCACTTAGTCTTACTTACTATGTACTCTACTTTTCTTCAACCAAAAAACGCAATCATTTATTCCTCCATGTTAGGTACTATTGTATTTATTACATAATTCAATTCTCTATACAAGATAGTATATAAATACATATTCCTTAGAATTCAGTCATTCCTTAATCTTAACATTAAATTCCCTTATTCGTCCAGGTATAGTTATTCAGTAAGATATATTTTAACATTTCTTAGTTCTAATTGATAAATTTAAATGGGTTAGTTCAGTTCGGGTTAATTCATCACAATATTTATTTCTTGTAGTGAAACCAAAGGCAAAAGATACCAAAAAAAATATAAACACAACGGACTTAATATTGCGCACAGATATTTGTGAGAGGGGGTGGTATTAAAATTCACAACAATTAATTAAGAGATTTCATATATGTATATCAATACCTGACTCTGACAAACAAACATTATCCAGTCTTTGTTTAGCTCATTACAATGCCTATATATATATATATATATATATATATATATATATACATATATGTACTAGTGTACAATTATTCTTTTTCACATACGGTGGTCACTCTTAACTGATATAAATTATAAATATAGAGTTCAATTCAATTTATTAATTCTCTGGTCAAATTACCGAGAAAACGCAAAAAAAACCGATGGTTAAGAGTTATTATTCATCGGCGGATATCAATCAGTTCAACAAGATGTTGAAGAGTTGGCAACCCTGTGTTGAAAAGAACAAAAAAACTGAGCTCTCAGAAGTGTATTTTTTAATTTTATAAATAATAAATAAAATAATATAAATTATTTTTAAAAAATATTTTAATATTTTAAAACAAACATTAAACTTCATAAAAATTTAAAATATGGCAACAAAAGCTCGTCGTAGCATTGCTAATGAAAAAAAATTTTGTGGTCAGTGCAAAATGCAAATAATTGAAAACAAAGAAGAAAACATACAATGCGACAAGTGTTCTAAAGTTTTTCACACTCTATGTACACAACTAGATAAACGGCAGTTTCAATATCTGCTTGATAATGTGAGTGAAGAATATGTGTGTCATTTGTGTGTTCCAAACAATGATACATCAATAAGCAAAGAATTAAAAGAAATAAAAACAAACTTAAAAAAACTGGATCAGCTGGCATCAATAACTGAAGCGATTGAATTTATGTCAAAACAATATGATGAATTGTTAAAAGGTGTTGCCGAGAATAATAAAAAGTTGGATTTGGTACAAAAAGAAAATAAAATTTTAAAGAACGAAATTACAACATTGAAAACTTCGATTACAATTTTAAATGATCAACGTGTCAAAAATGATTGTATTATTAAAGGTTTTGTTGCCGAAAAAGATTCAAATGCTATGGAAACATTTTTGGAATTCTCAAAAAAAGCTGGTATAGATATAAGTGAAGAAGCTATTGATGATGCCTATTTCTTTAAAAACAAGGTAGAAAGAGAGAATGGAAAAAAAAACAATGGTCGTAAAGTTTAATAACAAGAAGTCTAAAGATAAAATTATGACGTCCAAAGCCAAGTTAAGAGAATCTGAAGATACCAAAACAATCTTTCTAAACGAATATTTAAGTAGAGAAACCTTAACCCTTTTCAATTATGCAAAAACCTTAAAGTCAATTGGATACAATTCGGTTTACACAAGTAGTGCCAGAGTATTTGTAAGGAAAAGTGAAATATCAAAACCTAAACTAATAAGAAGTGAGGATGATGTGGATCGATTATTGGAAGAAGCTGCAAATCTGAAATCTAAGCGTAGATCATTAAATAGAGGTAATGTTGCTATTGAAGACTTAGATGCTGATGATGGAAATGGTTCTACGTTTTTGTCTCCAGTTTGAAAAATATTAAATATTTAAAAACTTTTTGTATTATACTTTGTTTAAATAAATCTTTTTTTTTTTAATCTTTTTATGATAAATAATCAATACTTTTCTGAAATTGAAAATTTTATAGAATATTTAAAGAATATAAATTACTCATATCTGAATATTATATCTGTAAACGTTAGAAGCATTTCGTCTATAGGAAAATTTAACCAATTTAAAACTTTAATTTCTCAATTTCCAAAACTACCAAATATAATTGCAATTCAGGAAACATGGTTTCATTCAACGCTTACATCAATATACAATATACCTGGATATAATTGCGTTCACTGTTGTAGAGCTGATGGTTTCGGAGGAACATCCGTATATATAAAAAATAACTTACAATATAGTGTGCAAGTATGCGAAAATAAAGGCTTTTGTGATATGATTGTTTTAACACTGGAGAACTTTAAAATTAATGGAAAACCACTAAAAATTATATCGTTTTATCGGTCTCAAAAATGTGATGTCAATTATTTTTACAGTCTTCTAGAAAACTTAATGGAGACATATGGTAGAAGCTATTGTATTTTTGTTGGAGATTCAAATATTGATGTCTTAGTTGAAGCGTCGAATACGTTGCTGAACTTATTTAAAAGTTATGATTTTAAAAATTGTCATACATTAGTTACACGTCCAATATCTGGTACATCAATAGACAATGTATTTACAAATCTTTCTTCTGCGCTATTTATAGATGCAGTTGAATGTAAATTTTCTGATCACAATATGATCTCTTGTAAAATTAAAAAGAAAATACAAAATTGTGATTACACAGAATTTGTGCAAAAAAATGTGACTACAACAAACTTAAAGAATGCTTCTTAAATAATAGTGCGAATTGTTTGGTTGGAAATCCGTCAATTGATGCGGCCAATTTGATAAAATGTTTGTCAAATGCAAATAAAAATTCTACGTCTGTTAAATCAGGAAAAAAATTATTAAAAGAACAAATAGCACCATGGATTAATGAAAATTTATGTAATCTAATTGTACTTAAAAAAAGAATTTTAAAACAAAGAAGAAGGAACCCAAATGATACTAATGTACTGAGCTGTCTAAAAAGAATAAGCAAAGTCATTAAGGCCGCCTATAAGGAATCTATGAACACGTATTATCATGATAACTTACACAACATTCAGCAAGATCCTAAAAAGTGTTGGAGATTTTTAAATGAAAGTCTAGGAAGAAATGTTAAAACTCAAATAAATTTAAAAAACCCGAATGGTGAATTGATTGTGGATAATCTAATAAAATGTGAATGCTTAAATAAATACTTTTTACAAATTCCCAAAACCATGAAAGAAGGAACTAATTACTCCTCCACTGATTCATGTAATGGACTCCGCACCTTAAGAGATTGTAATAAAATTTTTAATTTTGGAATCGCAACAAATGATGAAATATTTCAAATCATACATAACCTTTCAAACAGTAAATCCTCTGGTCATGACAACCTATCGCCGAAAATATTTATAAAATTAAATCATGAAATCACTCCATTTTTATTACATATATTCAACAACGTCATTTCAACATCTGAATACCCAGATATTTTGAAGATATCAAAAATAGTGCCAATACCAAAAACAGTAAATGCGCATAAAGAAGATATGTATAGACCTATTGCTTTATTACCTATAATGGATAAAATTTTTGAAAAACTAATTCATCAACAGTTTACGACATATCTGGATAAAAACAAGTTACTTCACGATTGCCAGTATGGATTTAGAAAGGGTAGCGGTACTGAAAATGCTGTAATTAATGTAGTAAATTCTATATCCCGAGGATTGGATGAAAGATATAATGCTGTTTGTGGTATTTTCTACGATCTTTCAAAAGCCTTTGATCTTGTTGATCATGATATAATGTTTGAAAAGCTTCAGTACTATGGAGTTCGAGGTGCCGAACTAAATCTGATTAAAAGTTATTTGAAGAACCGAAAGCAGTACGTTGAAATAAATAACAGTAAGAGTTGTCTTGGAAATGTTGAACACGGTGTACCACAAGGGAGTGTGTTGGGCCCACTTTTATTTTCAATTTACATAAATGACATCAAAAACCTTGAGCTTTCTGGAAATCTTTATATGTATGCTGATGATATATCATTGTTCTATCCCTATAAACATGAGACCGTTTTAAAAGCGTATATGGAAAGAGATGCCGCCCTAATTTTTGAATACATGAGGTTGAACAAATTAGTTCTTAATTCTTCTAAAACCAAAGTCATAAGATTTAAACCATACTTGAACATTAATGGGCCAAAGTTTAGTCTTTTCGTAAATGGAGAAGAAATTTTTGAAACATATTCAATAAAATATTTGGGTGTGACTTTGCAAAGCAATTTGTCATGGAATTTGCATATTGAAGATATTAAATCAAAAATATCTCCAGTAATTGGAATATTGCACAAATTTAAATACAAATTCAATGAAAGAACAAAACTTATTCTATATCAAGCATTAATTCAAAGCCATTTAAATTACTTAGTTTCTGTGTACGCCTATAAAAATAGTGTAGAATTACAATCTCTACAAAGAACACAAAATAAAGCACTCAAAAATGTTTATAACTTACCCATTAGGTACCCCACGTCAAATTTATATATGGAAGTAAGCAAAAATATTTTACCTATAAGAGGAATATATAAGAAACAATTACTTCTTTTCGTATTTAAATCGTTACATAACATTGGCCATAATACAATAAAATTCACGAATAATCAAACATCTATTAGTACCAGAAACAATTCATATTTAAAACCTGCGAGATGCAGACTTGAAAAAACTAAGCAACGAATTGAATATATTGGAATATAACAATTTGCCACAAAACTTAAAAAATGTTAATGAAATTTCAACTTTTAAATCTAATATTAAAAATTTTTTATTAAATAATTTAGAAATGCTTCTAATGTAATACATACTCTATTTATACATAGACATTAACTTTTGTAAATACAATTTTATAATTTTTTTTTTTTTAGTTTAAAACTATAATGTAAATATAAATAATTAATTTATTTTAAGTATAGTATGCCAACTCGCCTCAAAAATGTCGTTAAGACGCTGAGGCAATCATACATTGTTAATATTTCTTGAATAAATAAACATTCTTCAAATTAAAAAAAAAAAAAAAACTAAGAGAGCTCATAAGACAGGCATTTACAACAACCAAGAATAACACAAGAATAATGTATGCTTGTTAACAGGTATGATCTCTTGATAATATTGATAAAGTATGATTAAAAATATTGATAAAGTCTTAGCTATAAAGGACCCTCAAACCACTCTTTGTAATTTTCAGTAGGTGGCCTAAGTTTTGTGGCGAAGTCAGCAACATTCATTGCGCTGGGAACCAATCGCCATTGGGCCGTGTTTGTAGATTTTAGAATTTCAGAAATACGAAACATAAAAAATTGTTTGTATTTTCTGGGATCACCCGCTAGCCATGTTAAGACTGTTTTTGAATCGGTTGTAACGAACAAAAGGCATTGTCATGCCCCACTCCAGGGTTACCACGGGTTTGCACACCTAGCAATGCTACGGTCTTAGCTCAGGAAAAATGGGCGTAGGCTGTGGTGCCATTGCGGAGGGGTGTTGTCACATTAATTAAAGATAGAAATGTGTGCAAGCATAAACAAACACAATAGAAGTCTTGACCAGAGTTTAGTTTACCGGTTACAGGTTGCTTCTGGTTTGTGAAAGAAAAAGGTGGTATTTTCCCCACGGTCTATTACCCGCCCATCCTGCTGCAGACCATATGTCTTTCAGCCCACTTAGTCTTACTTACTATGTACTCTACTTTTCTTCAACCAAAAAACGCAATCATTTATTCTTCCATGTTAGGTACTATTGTATTTATTACATAATTCAATTCTCTATACAAGATAGTATATAAATACATATTCCTTACAATTCAGTCATTCCTTAATCTTAACATTAAATTCCCTTATTCGTCCAGGTATAGTTATTCAGTAAGATATATTTTAACATATCTTAGTTCTAATTGATAAATTTAAATGGGTTAGTTCAGTTGGGGTTAATTCATCACAATATTTATTTCTTGTAGTTAAACCAAAGGCAAAAGATACTAAAAAAAATATAAGCATAACGGACTTAATATTGCGCACAGATATTTGTGAGAGGGGGTGTTATTAAAATTCACAACAATTAATTAAGAGATTTCATATATGTATATCAATACCTGACTCTGACAAACAAACATTATCCAGTCTTTGTTTAGCTCATTACAATGCCTATATATATATATATATATATATGTACTAGTGTACAATTATTCTTTTTCACATACGGTGGTCACTCTTAACTGATATAAATTATAAATATAGAGTTCAATTCAATTTATTAATTCTCTGGTCAAATTACCGAGAATACGCAAAAGAAACCGATGGTTAAGAGTTATTATTCGTCGGTGGATATCAATCAGTTCAACAAGATGAACTAAGAGAGCTCATAAGACAGGCATTTACAACAACCAAGAATAACACAAGAATAATGTATGCTTGTTAACAGGTATGATCTCTTGATAATATTGATAAAGTATGATAAAAAAAAACGAAAACAAATATATGCTATCTCTTTGAGGTATATCTATGTATGTACATATATAACTATTTTAATATTTTATATATACATATGTACATATATATATACATATGTAAATATTTTTTTTCTAGCAAAACTTAAAAAGAAATATACTATAGGTATGTAGATAAAATTTGCTCTTTGTCCACTTACCGCATATTTATCCCACGAAGTCATTCAGGCCTGATGAGTTGGTGAAGGGGTTTGTTGAGTGGTTGCAATTCTCTTTAAGTTTTGGTTTTTATTCTTGTTTTGTGTTTATGAATTATTTAGTTTTCTAAGTTAATAATTAGGCGCTTTGGTTGCACTTATACAAATTGGATAATTTGACATGAAGAGAGTAGAGCAAGGAAGGGATATTGTTGTTAATAGAAATAATTATAATAACTATGAGCAGGTTAATATCTATGTATAGTTATGGGGGTTCACTACGATGAAATACAGATAGTTTAATGGGTTGGGGACAGAGTTAGGCATACATATCTAACATTGTCAGCTTAATGCTAAATTCAGTAATATTATTGTAGTATATTTTTATTATTACATCTTTTAATGTACATATATGATGCAGAGGGTTAATTTGATTGTTTTACGTTAGATTTGATTTACGCCCAATTGAATTGCTATTTATTTAATTTTAAATAATCACACTTTAACTGTAGGTTATGGTTTGATGCAATTTACTAACAGGGTAAATCAAATTTAAGGCAAATTTAATTAGCAGTTAATGCCAGCTCTATTGTGCATAAGAAGTGTAATCCTAACTTAGATATCCATTTCGTTTATTTATGTTAATGACAATTTAAAATAAGTTGTTAGTTTAGATATGCTCAGGATTAGGCAAAGGTGTAATAGAATAGAATTTAAAAAAAAAAAGAATGATAGTTATACCCAGGTTACGTCAAGTTACGATTATTGTATAAATAATATAATTTACATTAAGTTCTACTTTTAACTAATCTAAATTTCACATTAGGTCTTTAGGTTATTTATGTTGTTTTAATGTAGAAGCTTAGGTTTATCATATATTAAGTTTAGTTGAATGTTGGTTCAAGGTTACTTCCTCCCAAAGTTGAATTTATGGCCATTAAGGTCACCAGACCACTGTTGAGGATAATTCTGGTTCTGCACACATTCAGAGGTGAGTTTGGAGGTGAATCAATGGACGAGCACTTCATTTAAAAATACCTTTTAACTATATCCTCTCTGGTATCATGTCCCAGAAATCTCTACCAGAGATTTTAGGTCTTCCTTGAGGATCGTCGAGAACTTTGTGGTATAGCCTAAGGTGCTTCTGGCGCACCATAAATTTAATACTGACAAAAGGGAGGTTTCTTCTTTATGCCAATTACTTCTTTTTCTGATACAGGCCGTTTGAGAGTAATGGAATAGTCCTCGGAATAAGGAAAAACCACGTGAACAAATTCAATTACAATTACTTGCACTTTATTACTAGCTTTTATCACTAGGTTCGACTTGTTTTCTTGAAAGTTGCCTCTACAATATGCTTTTGTTTGCCGCTGTGGTTTCTGTACTCACACTGCACTCATTTCCAATGATTTAAACCCGTTAATATTAAAATGAGTTATTATTACTGAAAAATACTCAATATAGTGCTAAGTACCTTACTCAGAGATATGTGTCTATGAGAATTTACCTAGCGGTATAAATAAGTAATAAACAGCAAAAAATTGTCAATAACTTATATCACACGCAGATTATAGGGAAAGGATCCCACTGTGTATTTTCCATTTATAAGAAAACATTACCCAGCTAAATTAATTTTGTCTGGTAGGATTTTAGTTTTACCCATCACACGGTCCACATTACCCTTTGTTGGAATTTAATGTTGTGGCAGCTTACGGTCTGCATGAGTCTTGCACAAATAGTTACCGCTTGAAGCTCTAGTCGTACATACACGCCGAAGTGGGGCAACCTTTGCTTTTGCTGCAAGAAGCCCTACCACGACTGTTTCACCAATTGCTATTCGAAAATACGAAACGGCTGTATAAGCGTCTTCACTTGCGTCAACAAATGTGTGCAACTGAGCAACATAACTTTCTTGTTGTAGTGAAAGCGAATAGCATCGTGGTATGGAACCTTCAGTAATTGCGGGTAAAAACGTTAGCCAGTTTTTCCGTTAGAGTAGAGGGTCTCATTAAGAGGCTGATCCCAATCTATACCACACTGCCTTATTTCTTGCAGAATTGATTTTCAATATGACATAAAACAAGCAACGAACCCTAAGGGTTCAAAAACAGACATCAAAACTTGCAAGACTTCTCGTTTTGGAAGTCGCACAAATTTTACATTCATTTTAAAAATATATAATGAAGGGTCCCAGTAAAAACCAAGAATTTTTTAAAAAATCGTTGGCATTTTTAACCCTTACAAAATGTTAATTGCATGGAGAGTATGAGGCCCCAAACTTAAGCACATTGAGCTTATAAAGTATCAGGGAACTATTTTTGTCTCACCACAAAAAACGTTGGGTACCAGCGTCTTCTTTACGTACCTTAATGCGGTGAAACATTACAGCTATATCGCCACATATAGCTTCCGCTCCCATTCGAAATTTAAACAAAATTTCCATAAGGGGCATGAGTAGGTCAGGACCCTTTAATAAAAAATCATTTAAGGCAAAATCACCTGATTTGGCTGCAGCGTCCCATACTAGTCGTACTTTATTTGGGGCATGAGTAGGTCAGGACCCTTTAATAAAAAATCATTTAAGGCAAAATCACCTGATTTGGCTGCAGCGTCCCATACTAGTCGTACTTTATTTGGTTTTTGTAGGTTCCTGACAATAAACGTGGGCAAATACCATATTTAGCCTTTATTTTGCTCTAAAACCGCTGTAGGTAACTTTTCAGCATATCCCTTTTCCTCGAAATTAGTAATTTGTTGTTGCAAAATATCTCCAAGAGTAGGGTCACGGTCTGCTTTTTGTTTTATACACTTAAAACGCTTTAATGCAAATGCTATTTGGCAACTCTGGCGGGTCAATCTTCCATAAAAGCCTAACCTTGTATCTACCATCCTTAAATGTACAAGTTTTGTTTAAAATATCTATGGCTTGTTGATCCTCTCTTGACATGGGTGGTGTGTCTACAAGTGAAATGCCAACATTTTCGTCAGAAAAGAACTTCTTCACCAGCCCGTGGATATCGTCACAGTTGCATTTATGAAAATTGAGTTTGCCAGGTGTTTTAGAACCACCACCAAACAGAGTCCAACCTAGTCTTGTTTTTGAGGCCACTGGTTGATGCCATCCACCCTCACGTACCTTGATTAAAGAGATTAGGTTTGCATTGTTTACCCCAATTGTCATTGAAGGGGTCACGTTAGCATAACTTTCTAATGGAATATTCTGAAGGTAAGTATATTTGCTTTTTATATTATTTGCATTCATAGTTTCATTACATAAATTCAAATTTTTTACAGTACAGTACAACTTCGACAGTCCGGACATGCGCCAGTCCGATCACTCCAATAACTCGGGCGCTTCTACATTTCGGACAATTTAAAATTTTTACCTCTACAATCCGGACAAATTTTTTTATCCATGAATAAATATTAAAATTCGGGGGTTTTCCGTTTTTATACCCTACACCACAATAGTGGGGAGGATATATTGGATTTGTGCTGATGTTTGTAACGCCCCTAAATATTGGTCCAACACCCACCTTAAAGTATACCGATCGGCTCAGAATCACTCTCTGAGTCGATTTAACGATGTCCGTCCGTCCGTCCGTCTGGCTGTCCATGTAAAGCTTGTCGGAATTTTGAAGATATTTCGATAAAATTTGGTACGTTATATTTTTTCGGCCCAAGGATGAATGGGATTGAAACAGGTGGAAATCGCTCCATTATTTCACCTGGCTCCCATACAAATGTCCTCCCGAAATTGGGGTTTACCTGTCATAAATCTTTGACTTATGCAAGTATGCAAACCAAATTTACCAGAAATGAGTACTAAATGAAGCTAAAGCACATATACAAATTTCGTGAAGATCGGTCCATAATTAGTAGCTCCCATATAAGGCCCACTTCCAAAAATCACTTAAAAGAGCATAACTCTCTTAAAAACGATGGTATCTAAATAATATTGAACACAAATATGTTTCGCAGATATACATATAATGTGGTAGAATTTTATGACAATCGGTCCATAATTAGTCGTAGCTCCCGTATAAGGCCCACTTCCGAAAATCACTTAAACGAGCATAACTCTTTTAAAAATGTTGGTATCCAAATAATATTGAACATAAATATGTTTCGTACATATACATATAATATGGCAGAATTTTATGACGATCGGTCCATAATTAGTCGTAGCTTCAATATAAGGCCCACTTCCGAAAATCACTTAAACGAGCTTAACTCTTTTAAAAATGTTGGTATCCAAATAATATTGAACACAAATATGTTTCGTACATATACATATAATATGGCAGAATTTTATGACAATCGGTCCATAATTAGTCGTAGCTCCCGTATAAGGCCCACTTCCGAAAATCACTTAAACGAGCATAACTCTTTTAAAAATGTTGGTATCCAAATAATATTGAACATAAATATGTTTCGTACATATACATATAATATGGCAGAATTTTATGACGATCGGTTCATAATTAGTCGTAGCTTCAATATAAGGCCCACTTCCGAAAATCACTTAAACGAGCTTAACTCTTTTAAAAATGTTGGTATCCAAATAATATTGAACATAAATATGTTTCGTACATATACATATAATATGGCAGAATTTTATGACGATCGGTCCATAATTAGTCGTAGCTCCAATATAAGGCCCACTTCCGAAAATCACTTAAACGAGCATAACTCTTTTAAAAATGTTGGTATCCAAATAATATTGAATAAAATATGTTTCGTACATATACATATAATATGGCAGAATTTTATAATGATCGGTCCATAATTAGTCGTAGCTCCCATATAAGGCTCACTTCCGAAAATCACTTAAACGAGCATAACTCTTTTAAAAATGTTGGTATCCAAATAATATTGAACACACATATGTTTTGTGTATATGCATATAATATGGCAGAATTTTATGACGATCGGTCCATAATTAGTCGTAGCTCCCATATAAGGCCCACTTCCGAAAATCACTTAAACGAGCATAACTCTTTTAAAAATGTTGGTATCCAAATAATATTGAACATAAATATGTTTCGTACATATACATATAATATGGCAGAATTTTATGACGATCGGTGCATAATTAGTCGTAGCTCCCATATAAGGCCCACTTCCGAAAATCACTTAAACGAGCATAATTTTTTTAAAAATGTTGGTATCCAAATAATATTGAACATAAATATGTTTTGTACATATACATATAATATGGCAGAATTTTATGATGATCGGTCCATAATTAGTCGTAGCTCCCATATAAGGCTCACTTCCGAAAATCACTTAAACGAGCATAACTCTTTTAAAAATGTTGGTATCCAAATAATATTGAACACACATATGTTTTGTGTATATGCATATAATATGGCAGAATTTTATGACGATCGGTCCATAATTAGTCGTAGCTCCCATATAAGGCCCACTTCCGAAAATCACTTAAACGAGCATAACTCTTTTAAAAATGTTGGTATCCAAATAATATTGAACATAAATATGTTTTGTACATATACATATAATATGGCAGAATTTTATGATGATCGGTCCATAATTAGTCGTAGCTCCCATATAAGGCTCACTTCCGAAAATCACTTAAACGAGCATAACTCTTTTAAAAATGTTGGTATCCAAATAATATTGAACACACATATGTTTTGTGTATATGCATATAATATGGCAGAATTTTATGACGATCGGTCCATAATTAGTCGTAGCTCCCATATAAGGCCCACTTCCGAAAATCACTTAAACGAGCATAACTCTTTTAAAAATGTTGGTATCCAAATAATATTGAACATAAATATGTTTCGTACATATACATATAATATGGCAGAATTTTATGATGATCGGTCCATAATTAGTCGTAGCTCCCATATAAGGCCCACTTCCGAAAATCACTTAAACGAGCATAACTCTTTTAAAAATGTTGGTATCCAAATAATATTAAACATAAATATGTTTCGTACATATACATATAATATGGCAGAATTTTATGACGATCGGTCCATAATTAGTCGTAGCTCCCATTTAGGCCCACTTCCGAAAATCACTTAAACGAGCATAACTCTTTTAAAAATGTTGGTATCCAAATAATATTGAACACACATATGTTTTGTGTATATGCATATAATATAGTAGAATGATCGGTTCATAATTAGTCGTAGCCTAAGACCCTCCCCATAACTCACTTTAATTTCCATAAATCTTTTAAAAGTATTTCTATCGAGATAAAGTTTAACACATATAATATTTATATTCACAGATATCAGGACACTCAATTTTGGTCCAAAATAGGTGATATCTCGCAAATAACGCCCATTTTATATTTACATATACTAGGTGCAGGGTATTATATGGTCGGGCTTGACCGACTATACTTTCTTACTTGTTTAATATTAAGTTCCATAAAATGGATTCTGCACCATTGAGAAAACATGTCTAAATCTTCCTGTAGAAGACGTATATAATTAGAATTTTCCAAGCTCTTAAAAATCTTGACATCATTGGCATACATTAGTACTTTAGAATGGAGGATAACATTGGGAAGATCATTTATAAAAAGTGTAAATAGACCAAGGTGACTGCCCTGAGGTACTCCTGAAGTAACTTTAATAACATTTGAAACAGCTTCTCTAAACTTTACTTGTTGAGTTCTAGTGGATGGGGAAGAACTCAACCATTTTAAAGCTGGAATGCTAAAACCCATCAGCGATAATTTTTGAAGTAAAATAACGTGGTTTACTTTGTCAAATGCCTTACTAAAATCTGTGTATATTACGTCAGTTTGCAGTTTATTTACAAAACCATTATTTATTAAAGTAGTTAATTCAAGTAAGTTTGAATTTGCAGAAACCATGTTGACGAGTAGACAATAAAGAGGATGATATCAATAAGGATTTTCTCTAATATTTTAGGGATAGCATTTAATTTAGCGATTCCACGGTAGTCTGATACTTCAATTTTGCTTCCACTTTTAAACAAAGGAATAATATACGATTTTTTCCATAATTGTGGCAAATAACAGAATTCAATAGATTTGTTAAAAAATTGCAGTTAGGGGACCACATAATGTTTCGGCACAGTTTTTGAGAAGACAACTGGGAATTCCATCCGGACCAGCGTGAAATGAAATGATTTAAGGTTGATGAAACGGTTTCAATGTCGATAGATGAAACATTTATATTCGATGAATGCTTAATATTAAATGAACTCGGGGCGGTGTTGTTGTAAGAAGTTTTTGAATACGTTGTTACAAAAAAGTCAGCAAACATGTTACTAATTGACTACAGGAACCAAACTTCAGATACTTTGGATAATCACAAGTTCGACGTTTAGAGGTAGTAAATTTATAAAATGATTTCGGATTAGATTTCAGCTTTGATCTCATGCAAAAAATATAATTATCATATGCAAGTTTATTCGTAATATTATATTTAGAACGTGCAAGGGAGTAATTTCTAAAATCTACTGTAGAGCCAGACATTGTAAATTTTTTGTAAAGTTTGTTTTTCTTATTTTTGGCCTTTGGTAATACTTTATTATTTCAAGGTAGACCTTTATTACTATGACTTGTTATTTTTGGGATAGCCTCCAAGATGAGTTGATGAAGTACGGAATAAAAGTTAGAAACAATATCTTCGAGATTGTTATCAGAACATATGGCACTCCAGTTAATATTAGATAACAAATAATTAAGTTTTATGTAATCTGTACGCTGAAAGCAGTAAGCCTTATTAGATTTGTGCTTGATCTCATTTGGTGACGATGACAAATTATTAGCAGGAGAGTAAATTTCAATATAAAGTGTAGGGTGATATTTATCTTCTGGAAGAGTTAAAGGGAGTGTATTTCGAATATGTATGTCTATAGACTGCGTAACAAACGAAAGGTTCAGAAGTCTACCAAAAATATTATAAACGTTGTTAATTTGGAATAGGCCAGACGCATTGTTTTAATAAATTCAATTAAGCATGACGGGAAGTAATTTACTTCCAATGGATTGTTCCATAATACGGTAGTAAGGTTAAAGTCTCCAAGTGCGATAAATAAGTCGGTTGGATTAGATCGTTGCGAAATAGATGAAATTTTAGATAAGTGATGATACATCAGATGAAGAATTTGGGGGATGTAAGAACTTGTAACAAACAAAGATCTATTTCTAAGCAAAATTTTGACAGCTACAAATTCAATCTCATCATTACGATTAAATATAATTTGTTCACAAGAATATGAGTTAAACGTTTTTCCCGTCAAATCTGACGTTTTTGCAACGCCAATTGCCGGAAAAAATGCTTTTTAGCGGTTAGCGTGAAATCTGGAGTTTTTTTTTACAGCGGTTTACCGTTTTTTCCAAAGTTGAATTTATGATATAAAGCTATTTGTCCACGATCGTCAGATATTACAAAGTTGTCCGAAAAACTGTCAGATAATGTCTAATAAACGTGAAACTTAAAATTTTTGCCTTCCAACGTTGTAAGAAAAAGCATTTTCAGTATATTGGAAGACAAAAATTTTGTCAGACATCTAACAATCTGTAAACACACAATTTTGTCATTGTTTTAAGACAATTGTCAAACACTTTTCATTGTCAAATGTGCAAAGTTTATGCATCTGCCAATGGCAGCATTGTCATAGAAATTATTTTAAATGCAACTCTGTGTATACATAAGTAAACAAACAAGTGTGCATTAATAAAATTTTTGAAAAAAGTGGAAGAAAATTAAAGAATTAAAATTAAGTGTGCATTAATAAAATGTTTGAAAAAAGTGGAAGAAAATAAAAAATGGATAGCGACATATCTTTTGATGAGTGCAGATAAAATGGTTTCAATTGCTCTTTTTTGTTCCATGACAATATTTAAAAATTTTAAACACACTCAAAAATGTTGGTATCCAAATAAAATTTAACACAAATATATTCCATATGTATACTAATAATACGGTACCATTTTATTATGATCGGTGCATAATTAGTCGTAGCTCCCATGTAAGGCCCACTTCCAAAAATCACTTTAAGGAGCATAAATTTCTTAAAAATTGTTGGTAATCAAATAAAAAGAGCTGCAAAACGAATTTGACAATACCACACAACAATCTGACAACCGTGTGAACTGACAATTTCGATTGACAGATAAATTCATTGTGTGACAATTGTATGCAAATGAAATTGTTAGTTTTCTTACAGTCGTCTAAACTGACAATTTACCTTTTGCTAAAAATGTTTCAATGTCAGTACAGTGGTAGCACATTGCTAGATATGTCAACGTTGTAATATCTGACGATCGTGGACACATAGCTTAACGTACCTAGTAACTCAACCTAGTTAAAACCAAACTACGAAACAGGCTAATATTAGTACAGTCAATGATGTGCTTCGAGTAAATTTGCCTTACTTTTAACGCAAACATTTAAATTTATATAAATTTTTTATTAAAATATTTTAAGAATTCTCAATAAGCTAAATAAATTAAAAAAAACCCAGTAAAAAATGTGCTCCAAAAGGAGCAGGTTTTATGTATGAATTCATACCTCAAATCGATCCAAACCTGCTAATGGGATGCATGATTTTTGTATGAGGTGTTCCAGGTTTGGAGGACTACTTTTTGCTGACAATAAGCGGTTCATTTAATTTAATCAAACATGCAAATAAAGCACTTTCCTAAAATGTTTTTTTAATTCTATCTGAATTTTTTTGCTTAAAAAAAATTCATAGTAACTGAGAAGGGCGATATTCGTTTTGTAATTGACTTTCGTTATCATACGTAAATCTATAGGCTATAATTTCGTTTTTCGCTTTAAAACCTTCTTCGTTGTTAGCACTAAAAAAGCATCTTTTTGTATATTTTATTCGTAAGCATTTACTGCTTCAAAAGAGCGCTTTTTTTGAAGCGCCAGTTTATGCGCTTTTTCTCTTAAGTGCTTCAAAAAACAAGAATTTTTTTACTGGGAATATATATACATATTTCTAGATCTTTCCAATAATTAAAGGGAAATGAAAAATTAAATCAATTACATAATTTCTTTTAAAAGTTTTAAAAAGCAATTTATTAATTTTTGTAGTTTCTTATTTTTATTCAATAAAATTTTATTTTATTATTATTTATTATTATTGATTTAATACATTTTTGCAATGTAATTTTTTGTAAACGAATACAATTTTAATTACATATACGGTCTTAAACTTGAGAATAAATGTTGTTTTGAATATGAATTTCCAAAATCTGTTCTAAGCGAAGTAGGTACAATGGCCACTTATACACAAAATTCTGAAGACTGGCACTATATTTTTGAAAATACCTAATTTTGTTTGTAAATACACATGTGTAATTACATATTTACATTTTATTTTACCAGTTATTTTTATTTAACGTAAATTCAAATTTTTAAATTATTAATTTGACGGTTTAGTAAAAAGAAAATTATTTAGCGATTTTTTGCGATTTTTAAACCTCAATTTGACGGGAAATTGTGAAAATATTTTGGCAACACTGCCCAACAGGCAACCATTGGTTCATCTTCTTTAGTTCTGCATTTTGGTTTCGAGCAACTTATAATGAATTTAATAATAAAACAAAATAATACGTAAATTATAACAAGGACACGAACTAGACTATTTAAGGTAGTTGGCAATATAGAATGAAGTTGATCTTGTTTATTTTATTATTAGAGACACAAACCGTTTATTATTTAGTTTTAGAACTAAACGATAGGTGGCAGGGCAAGTGTGACACAATTGTATTATAAACGTAAGTTTGTACATTATAGGTTCATAGATGTTTAACTAGGTACTGAGTATATGGTGAACGAAACAAAAACAAAAATATAAATCAAAGCTTGTGTATAAAATTATATGAATTTTGTTTATAAATATAAAAATCCGTGTGGCCAAAACTTTATTTTTATAACTCAACTTAATTTAATAAGAAGACTGTGTATAGCGGTAAATAACTTTTTTAACAGTTTAAAACACAATATTTAAATAAGAAACAGGGAGCGATTTAAAAAACTTCGTCCGACAATACCAGAGATGTATACATTGTAATTAAATTCACTTAGGTTATTACAATATTTTCACCTACTATAGTCCGGATAACTCGTTAATCTGACTGACCCTAAAACTATATGTGTCCGAATTGTCGAACTTGCACTGTATATACATACATTGCTGAGTGGATAAACCTTTGAATTGCGTTTAGCAGCCGAAATTCGTAAATTAAACATCCTAGAATCATCTTCATAACGGGTGACGTCACCAGTCCATCGGATACACAGTGAGTTATTGATACCTTTTAACGTCCAATAAGTCGGCCACTTTTTCCTCTAAAAGCGTTAGGGTCGAACCAATATAAGGGCGTCTATTGTGAAAGATTTTTTGTCCCTTTAAAGCGTGACTGACACTATTCGGTAATATGATTCACCTTCAATCGAAGACCTATGGTTAATGACGGTTCCACCGGACGCCTGATCTTCACTGTGTAATAGGGAATTGTGCTGTACGGTACATCCGTTTACCCCACACTATTTAGTAAACCAACACTTGCGTTTATGGTTACCCAAACAAATTCGACACAACTTATTTGCTTTTACAACATCCCAACGGTCGGAAAAGGACAAATATTTAAATTGTACACAATGGGCCAACTTATGTACTTCATGGCATATTATACACTGTTTCTGTTGGCTCTGAGTCCTGTGTGTATTTACACGGCCTTCCTTTTTGGTAGGTTTTTTTTCACGGCTGGCATCAAATACATGTTGTTTCTGCTTAGGGTAGCCAGATTTGAAATACGGAAAAACAGTACATCTTATACAAAAAACCAGTACAATTTAACAAAAAAACAGTACATTTTATTTTTTAACGAAAACATAACTCTTTATTCATGTAATAACATTTTTGTAATATTAATTTAATAAGCAACAAAAAATTGTTAAAAATACTTAAAAATATGAGGTCATAACATATATTATGAACGTTTTTGAAGAAGGTACATAGAAAATACACTATGTCATTTAAATTGTATCTTTTATATCATCAAAGTCCTTTTAGATTACAATATTTTTGCTTTGCTTGTAATACAAAGTTTTAAATTTATTAGTTTTTGTAAATCAATCTGTATATGTAATAATTTACATTACAAAAGTGAACTTTAAATTTAATGTCAACTCAATTTTACTCCTTTTTTAATATTTTTTAGTAAGAATAATGCTGTTCCAATTTACATGGTGTAAAAAATTTATTATTTAAAAATCAAGAAGTATCATTTATTGAAAAAAATCCAAGTAACATTTTATCTTAACCCCCTATAACATGACTACTTTAAAATGAAATGTGTCATCAGCTTTTCGAAAAATGTATTTAAATACGTTGTATAAACAACGATATATTTATGAAATCCAATTTGTTTTTTTAATATTCTTCATGTTAATCTACAATGTTTAATAGTTACAAACATAGACTAACCAGAATCGTCAAAAGTGACTTTTACAAAAGTGGATTATCAGCAGTGCTTAACCTCATAATGTGATAGAGAGAAAAAACGCTGCATGCGTATAGCAATGAGTTGAAGAAAACAGCTATACATTACCTTTTTTACCATATGATGAAAAATAAAAATTAAAGTAAACAAACATTTTTTGATAAAATTTGTAAAAAAAAATTAATTTTTTGTTTTATCTGTACAAATATATAGAAAAACGTACAAAAGTTAATATTTAAACATTTATTATGTTGTATATTAAATGTTTCGTTATACATAGTTGATGTGGCTGATGGCCGGAAATTAATATTTGCCAAGAATATTTCAAAGGATTGTCCAAAGTGGCAGGGAATTCTTCAAAATGTCAGGATTATATGTAAGTAAGCTGAAAATGAAATTTCAAAATGAAAATAGAAAATTATTTTATATTTTATTTTTAAGATAAGATCTGATGTAAAAATCAAGAATACTGACCGGATGATATAATGTTTACTGAATCACTTCATCCCAGGAGTGGTACGAGTTATCTAAAAATAGAGGAATTATAACAACAATTAACCATTTAACAAATAATTATTTGTTTATTCAATGTTTTTCATAATAATAGAACCACTAATGAACAGAAGTACTAACCTGAAGCAATGCAGCTAATTGGACCAATTCTTCACAGGATCAACGGTAAGTAGTCCTTAATGCTTGAAAAGATAACATTTTAATCATTTCTTTAACAAAATTATTTCGTTTAAGACATACCTTGTGAAAAATAAAATGCGGGAAGTAACTTGCCACTGGATAAATCTGCAAAAAAATGTTTGATATTTCATTTAATAATATTACATACATATATATTTATAAAATAAAAATTAATTTATGTATATTGTTTTCTTTATATTTGGAACAAAGTGATTCACTAATTGGCTTATTATGGATGATAAAACATGTAAACAAAAAGCTACCGGAATTAAAAATATACAAATTTGGTATAAAGGTATAATGGTTTGGCAATTTGCAATTGTGGTGTGAAGACAACCTCTTTTGTCAATTCTCTATAACTTTGAAAATTTGTGAATCACTTTAACTTTCCTTTCAATTGCCTTTATACCAAATGTATCCAATCGGCTTCCTATTCACTATATAAGCAAATTATTTTAAGAGTTAGAGCTCCATGCATTGAAAAGACATACAAAAACACTACGGCCGGCCGTAAAATTAACAAATAAAACTATTACGATCACAAACACACATATAATAAAATACATCACATAATTTGGAAAACAAACTTATACAAATTTTAATTGGTAATACTTGTACCAATTGGAACTTAAGTCGGAAATACACAAGAGAATGTACATTTTGAACGGAAAATTATTCCATAAAAAATGCAAATTTTTCATGCAATTTCCGCCTTAATTTAAAAGCTGATGAAATTAAAAGCACTTATCTTGTGGGATGTTTCGGAAAGCATCGGAGATTCTTCACATTTGTGCAATCCATAACAAACGTCTCCTACATTTTAATAAAACATTAATTAAAAAGGAAAAATCAATAAATAAAATTTAATAGGTACTTACATCCATTTCACTTTTCCTTATGTTTTTGCAGCTATTCAAAACTTGTTGGATGAAATCCAACTGGCTTCACTTAATGGCACAACAAAACTGAGAAAAAATGTGCCAAAATTTATTATAATTTTCGCGCAAAATTAAAATGTTTCTCATTTTGTTGCGCCAAATTAAAGAAAATTTTCACAAATAAAAATGTAAACAAAATGTGTGATGCCACTTTGACACATTTTAGTTGTTCCACTGACCGCGTGGTGGCCGTGTCGCATCTAGTCTTAATCTATGGTTACAAATGCCTTTAGAGCAATGATGTCCATTTCATGAAACAATTGTTGTTGTATTCATTTCATATGGACAAACAAATTTTTTTTATCAATATTTTTTTAAATTTTAATATAAATAAGCTTTTAACAAAAAAAACAGTACAACGTGTAAAAAACAGTACATTTGCGTACTGTTTTGAGTCTTGTGCATAAAACAGTACAATTGAAAAAAAAACAGTACTCGTACTTCTAAAAACAGTACATCTGGCACCCCTACTTCTACTATCATGTACAGCCAGTCTGAAAAGTTCATCAAATTTGGCTGGGCAATATCCCTCGAATGTAAAGCCCACTGTAGCATCGTGTCAGTTGGCAACTTGTCTACTAGTTCCTGCAACAGAGTTGGATTATTCAAATATTGTTCCAATTGAGATGCTCGTATGGTTGCACAAAGATTCGTAATAGTAAATGCGAATTCTATAAGAGGCTCCAATTTACCCCGTTGCAATGTGTACCTACGCAGGTCATCAATTAAATTTTGTATAATGCACTCGGGTCCGTATTATTGGTGTAACCGGCAACACGATTGCTATACTCTAATGAGCTTATAAATATCGGCCACTCTCTAGGGTCTCCATTAAACGACGGCAGATCTCGTGGAATGTAGTTTAGTGCCATTACTTGAGTCGCTAAATTACTTCCATTATCAGTATAAAAACTGTTTGTTAAATTTATTCGGTTTTGTTTGTTGATATTATTACTGCTGTTAGTAAAACAACACATAGTATGTTCATGATTTGTCCCTTTTGCCTTTGGTTGTGCGATGTTATGTAAATTGTTTTTACAATTATCATATGATAACTTAAATTGATCATTGCCACCTGTTATGTTATTGTGGAAACTGGTTTGTGCCTGTGATAAATTCTGAGTTACATCGCCTTGTTCAGTTACCATCCGTGTGGCGGCGCTGTTGCCTTCATGTATTAATGTTGACTGTTGTTGAAATATGCTGTTTTTGTAATTTTGACAATTATGTACACACAGTGGTACATCCATACTTTTATTAATTTTATTTAACACCAGCCGTATACAATTGATGACATTCTTCAGCTTCAGCATGTAGTAACTCGTACTTACGGCGTAAAAATTCCTGCTTAAGTTGCAGTTCTTCCTCTAGTTGCTGAAATTGAAGTTGCTTTTTGGCACTCATGTTGGTCCAGGCAGTTGTTGCTTGTTCTGGAACATCGGTACCTGTTGTTGGTACATGACATCTGGGAGTCTCAATGAATTCAATGGAAGAATTTTAGTTAAGTCTCACAATGTAGGGTTGTGTGTATTCCTATGGCGATAAGAATTTTAAAGATTATTATTAAATAAAAAACAAAGTTTTAATAGCTTTTATCGCTTTAAAATTCTGAAAGCAAAATTTTATTAATATTTCAATTATTTAACAATAAATATTAAAAGCCTGGCCCACGATATCGAACGTTGTTGTTTCAAATGACAAACAGCTGTTTTGCGGCTCACTAATATTCTTAGTCGAAAGAAAACGAATACCAACGATAACGTAAGCAATTCAATACAAAATTGCGGCTCACTATTTACGTTTTCTAATGTTTGTACTAACTGAAATGTCAAATTGACTCACTTTTTATTTATAGTCATTTGTGCAATATGAACAATATTTTGGTTTTGTTTTTTATATAAATTGAATTAATTTCATTTTCATTTATTTAATAATAGTAATACTAATAACAGTAATAATAGAGCAATTCCATATGAAAACGATCAAAATAATGTACCTACATATTTTTTTTTTTTTTATAGTGACTGGTTTAGTGGTGGTGTACACCACTGTAAGTGACAAAATTGAAGAATTCTTCATAAGGGACCTCATTGAAAGTTGTTTTAAAAAAAAACTACTAAAGCAATCGCAACGAATGATAGCTCGTTGGAAAGGTATTGAATCAGGCTTTAATTAAAAAATAAAATTTTCCTAATTTTTCTTAGAAATTTACCTTTAAATTTTCCGATGAAAATTAAATTTTCCGATTTTCCACAGAAGCTCATAAATTTTCCGGCAAATTTTTATTTTTGGATTCCTCATAATTTTTGCTTTAAGAATCAGCAATAAAAAAATGGGCCCCGACTCCCTGTTTGGACAGGAGAAGAGCATTTAAGAGACCACCTTCTTAAAAATACATTTTAAAAATTATTTTACAGTTAAAAATACATTTATGAAGAAAAAATCTTTCTTATTTTGCTGCTTATACTTAATTACAATATTTATTAAAAATTTCAATTGTCTTGGCATCATTATAAAATTAAAGTAACTTTAAATTTAGCACGTCGGCAGACGAAGAGTACCGCTTTACATTAATTGACATATCAGAAATATTTGGTATGAAGCAATGAAACTTTTGCGTTCCAGTTATAGTTTTGACATTATTATATCTGTTTTGAATTCGTCGCTCCATGGCATCGTGTTGTTTTTGAGTGCATAAAACTGTATTAATGGCAATTTCCTTAAGATCTGGTCAGTATATTATTGTGTGTGTGTGTGCGTGGTATTGTATTTATCAAACAACTAGAACATGGTGACACCACTTTGGGCGCCAATCTATTGTGTGTTAAATAAAGTATACCCGAGTTGCATTTGTCACCCAAAAGGGACAAATTAGTAAAGATGAAAGGGTGGCCAGATCGTTGGTGTTACTGGTATGATTGCGTTTTGCCAAGGCTGAGGCTCGCCGGATTGGGAGTGGTTCTTTACCAATTATCTGGGCCGTACACACACAAAGTAGAAAACATACCAGATTTCACTTGTCTAAAACTAAAAAAAAATGCTGGGACCCGAAATGTATGCCCTACCACGATTATAACCGCCTTCAATCTGCCTTTACACCTTCTCTGGCTGATGGTATGCCAGGATAACCCTCCCACACGAGCCTGAAGGCTCACCATGACATCCTGTTCTTATTTTAGAATGTCCCATTAATGCACTTCAAACGCTTTCTCTCCCTACTTACCACAAATTGCTAAAATCTTACCACTTCATTTTAAGCAAACTCAAAAAAATTTCATGTTTCATCTTTCAATTACAGGTCATTAAAGCTTTTATTCTCAAAAATTACGAAGCAAAAAAAAAAGAGATGGTTTATATAATGAATTTATTGAAAATAGAATATAATTCATTTCCACAATTCTATAAAAATTTCAAAAATTTAAAACATTCATAAAGGTTCAAGAAATACAATTCTCGTCTTCATAAAACAAAGTATATTGGACTAATAATAAATAAATAGATAATGCTGCTTTATTTCCTAGCCGGGACTCCTATTCTCATTTTTGCGCTATCTTAACTTTGTTTTGTATCTTGGTTCAGGTATTAAAATTTTATCAAAATATATATTAATTTATTTTAGTAATGACGTTTCTTTTGTTTATCTCTAGGGTCAATATAACCGATGCCTGACGAAAAACCTAGGGATTGAGCTCATTTCCTACGTTCTGACGCGCACCCTAAATAACAGGGGACTTATTTGGCTGTAAGAGTATATAAAAAACTTCATTTACTATTTATCGGAAGTAAATATATACTTTTTCTTTATAGGTATGTACGTGAGTCCGAGTTAGAGAGTTGGTCTTGGTCTGGCGAATACCTGACTTTTTCCAGAAGTAGCTAAAGCTGATGAGGTGGCTTCGGTGGTTTCCCGCGGTGAAGGTAACTGAGAGTGGATGTGGCGGCTTTCTGATGCTGATTTGTTTAATTTCTTCTGTTTTTTTAACGTTTTGTATTCCTTTTCTTTATATGTATTGTGGCTTCTTGTTGTTATTTATATGTTGTTATTTCCAAATAAAATATTTTATTGTTGATGTTTATCAATAAAAAGTTTTGTTCATTTTTATGTTAAAGTTTATAAAAAAAATGTTTTGTTGTTAATTTTAATTAAAAGGTTTTTAGTTGTACCACACGGCTTTCGCAGGCCGACTCTTCTTTTTTCACTCCTGTACCTCAGACTAAGAAGTCGACATTTTTTCTTTCCATTCCCCATTTTGCTTTTTCCTGGCGGGAATCTCTTCAGCAATTCACCTAATTATATTTTTAATATTCCATCTTTTTTTCTGTTTTTCCCCTACACTTTTGTTATATTTTTATTCCCTACTTTATCTCACGTTGCCAACCTCTTATATCTCACCCTATGTCTACACATGACAAACCCAACCATTCTCCGTCCCTTGATGGGTTAAGAATGGGAGGGCAATAGTGTACACCGAAACTGGTTCATCTTCCATTTTCTGGGATTTCGGGTATTATTGATATTAACCTGCTGATATGGCATCCCCAGCCCTGACTATTTTTATTTCAATATTTGTAACAACCTGTGTGGTGAGTTTATTTTTTTGCACCCTGGCATCTCCTAAAATTACTCAATGACATTAATAAGAATAAGATCAAAAACACGAGGACAAAAAAAGGTAAGTTGTATGAATTTTACATATTAATTTATATTAACATTGTTTCGTTTCCTATTTTTACAGGATATTTAGGGAAACTTTTACTGGCAGCTTTCCTGGTGGATGGTCTATAATCTGATGGATTACGGTGAGTTTAACCCACAATATATGTTTATTATATATTTTTAATGAAACAAATTTTTTTTCCAGGTTACTATGTTGGTATCCCTGAGGGAAATCCATTGCCTATTGTGGAACGAGGTAATATCGGCCTATTTTTATCAAGCTTTTATTAATAATTTCTTTTTCATTATAGGTTCTACCCAATCAGGAAATCAGACGGACAACAGAGACGGAAACTTATAGGACCCAAATTACAAGTTGTATCATTGGTGAGTTTTGATGAAATTTTATATTATTTTAGTGAGTGGGACAGTAGTAAATAAAGAAGTG
Source organism: Bellardia bayeri (assembly GCA_950370525.1). Lineage (NCBI taxonomy): Eukaryota > Metazoa > Arthropoda > Insecta > Diptera > Calliphoridae > Bellardia > Bellardia bayeri. The sequence continues at coordinate 54,790,411 of OX493264.1, read as the reverse complement.
TGATTTAGAGATTAACTGCCTTATTCACACGAAAATAAAGTAGGTAAAGTGTGCTTTAGACAAAATTTTCTTAAAATAGATTTTACTTTAAATTTTGTAAATAAAGGGATTAGACAAAAAAATAAAAACTAAACAAGTGTAGTGAATTTGTAATACTAACCTAATAGAATAAAAAGGAAAAGGGCAAAATTGTAAAAAAATTTCTTTTTAGTGAAGCAAAAGGAATCTTTAGGGTATCGGAATTTTGCAAAATAAGGGAATTAACTTAAAACTTTTGACCTAAATAATCTAGCTAAAATAATCTCTAAATAAATCTAAACTGTGCACTAATGACTTTTCCGAAATATTCTAAAGGACTTGGATCTAATCCTTCCAAGAAATATTCATATTTTCCCTTTAGAATATTTCACTTATAAAAAAAATTCTAAAATTAATAATAAAAAAATGAAAGCAAAAAAAATTTTAAACATACCTATACACTAATAGTGTTCCTTTCCTTAGGTCCAGCAACCCCCATGGTGACCTGAATCTAAGACTAACACTCGGCCTGAAAACCTACCAGTGACTGGCGAGTCTTTCAGATCAACAAAATTTTATTAAACTATAAACTTATGTATCAAAATTTACCCTATAAACTAATACTACTCTATTACTATATTGATACTATAATAAAACTAATAATGTTTTTCTATTTTCTAGATGTAATTATGGTTTCGACGGAAACGCGCTGTGAACAACAACATTCTGCAAAATGGAAACAGCAACAGCAGCAACAAGATCCAGAAAGTCGGAGTAATTGTTTTTAATGCTTTTAAACATATGTATATATTTAAAATTGATTATGAATTTGGCCCTTAGTATTTATATTATATATTTTTATATTTTTACCCAACTCTAAACCAACAAAATTCTAATTCTCTCGTGATATATTCAATTTGTTTCCCTCCTATATATATGTTTTTTTTTTTTTTTTTTTTTTTTTTTTTTTTTTTCATTCTCAGTATGAGTATTGTTTGTATTTTACTAAGACGTAGCGACAAACGAAATATATAAAAAATTTTCTTTTTGAAAATTGACGTTTTTAAAAAAAATACTAAAATAATGTTTGTATAGCAGACTAGGTAGTAAATAAAAAAAACTTATTATGTAATAAGATGTCGTTTGACCAATTCAAATTATGATTCGTACTTCAAATGAAATATGCTCAAAACTTTTCATTGCCACCCCTTCTCTCATATATTCTTATTATGTCTTAGCTTGCCGTAAGATCAGACACAGGTTTGTAGTATTAGCCAGATGACTAACAGATCCTAGCTCTTATTGGCATAGTTCCCCAGAGCGTTATAAAGGAACTGCATCAATGGTTTGATGCTCGGTTGCAAAATGCAATCAGCTAAGAGATGTTGGCTATTTGCTTGTCATACAGAAATTTAAATTTGGTTATGTTACGATACATATTCATTTAGAGTTGAATAAATAAAAGTTTACTATGTCAGATAACTATGACCTACATATTCATGTATTTTTATTCAAAAGAAAATTTAAAAAAATTCAAACTATTTGTTCACTATATTATATGACTAGTAGAATTAGAGATTTAGTGCGGAAATGTTTGGAGCTAAATATATTGACGAAATTGTGAAATGTCAAAACTAAAACCACCGAAGAATTTAATCTTCGGCGAGAAGTACCTTTGACGATTTCTTGGAATGCAAGTTTGTTTTGAAACTAGAAGGTTTTTGGTATGAGCGTGTAGTTTGAGGACATGCTGGAACTAGGACCACCGTAGGATTTAATCTTCGGCGAGAAATACCTCCAACAATTTCCTCTGGCTTGAAATTATACTAAAGCTGACTAGAAATAAACATTTTTGGTGAACAAAAAAAAAATTTAAGAGTAATTCTTGTCAAATACACTAGAGCTATTGCTTTAGGTCTTTGGCGTGAAATATTCCTAATGATTTCCCTTGTAAGTCCTCGATTTCGTATAAACTATTTCCGATCGGTTTTACTATGCGACATTTAATAAATTTGCGTGCTAATTTTGCATTAAATCCGGTTTCAAAGTCGCTTTGTTGGAAATTGCGACGAAAAACTTCCTGCCCCGGAATATATTTTATTTTTCGAAATCGTGTATTGTAAGTTTTCTCGGCTCTCAGATATGCTTTATGTAAGCTTTCCCTCATGTTTTTTCGGAGTAGCTCTAATTTCGCGGCTTTCGGAATAATTTTTGCATCTGGATCACTGAGACAGCCCAATATTCGTGCTAATTTATACACACTGCCATGACCAAACATATTCACTCCAAACAAAGCAAAGTACGGAGTGACGCCAATCGAGGTCTGCACGGACGAATGATCTTCTTTAAGGTACGTCCGGATAGCAGCTAGTATCGATTGGTTCACTCGTTCTGAAGCATTTGCTTGGGGTGAATATATTGCTGTGAGTTGGTGGATGACGCCGAAGCTCTCCACCATGTCATGAAATTCCTTACCGACGAATTGTTTCCCATTATCCGATACGATCGTTTCCGGTACACCGAATTTGTGAAACACTTCATCGATAAGAAATTTCACAACACCTTTAGCACTGGCCTTTGGCATTGCTTTAAGTAGCACGAATTTTGTCAGGTGATCTAATACTATGAAGATAAATGTATCCCCATTCTTCGATCGCGGGTAAGGTCCTACGAAATCAATGAAGATCCGCTGGAACGGACGTTCATTGATTATCTCGGAACCCATTGGTGAACGCAGTGTTCTGTTCGATGGTTTGGTTTCCTTACATATAGGACAAAAACGCACGAATTGTCGAATTTCGGTAGCCTGATTCGGCCAATAGAACAATTCACGAACTCGTCTGATGGTCTTTCCTATCCCTCCGTGGGACACTTGGGGCAGGTTGGGAGCATTTCTAATGATGTCTTTGGTTAATTCGAGAGGCACCCATAATTTTCAAGCGAAATCTTCATTTAAGATTTCTCCGTCATATGGGTGAACTCTCTTATAAACAAAGCCATCCACTGCTTTTAAATCAGGTAACTGCTCAGAATTAGCTTCTATGGTGGAAACCAATTCTAAGTAATTACTTGATTTAAAAGCATCAGAATTTAGGTCTACAAGTTTAGCAACTTCAACTGAATCTTCTTCCATATTATGTCTTGATAGGGTATGGGGTACTATATTTTGTTTCCCCTGCCTATGTTCGATGTTGAAGTTGTAAGCTTGTAGACTTAAGCTCCACCTTGTCAAGCGACCACTTAGGTCTTTATGTGACATTAGCCATTTTAGACTACTGTGATCAGTAATCACTGTAAAGGGCATCAATTCTACATGTGGTCTAAACTTCTTAATCGCCAAGACTACTGCCAGACATTCCCTCTCAGTGACAGAATAATTTTTCTGAGCTGAGGTCAGTTTATGCGAGAAGTATGCAATTGGGTGTTCCTCTTCAGAATCATTTTCTGAAAGAGAACAGCACCAATGAATACGTCTGACGCATCACACTGGATGTAGAAATGTCTAGTAAAGTCTGGGAGATTAAGCAGTGGACTTGAGACAAGAGCATTCTTGAGACTATCAAACGCAGCTTTGGCTTCCTCCGAAAACTTGAATTGCTTCCCCTTCTTCAGCGTCTCAAAGATTGGGGCTGCAATGGTTGCATAGTCTGGTATAAATTTTCTATACCAGCCTGTTGCACCCATGAAGCTCCTCACTTGCCTCGCTGTTTTAGGGTAGGCAAAACGAGTTATAGTTTCCACCTTGGCTGGATCGGGTTTTTGTTTGCCTCCTCCTACTATGTATCACAGATAGCGTAACTCCTTGAAACAGAATTTAGATTTGGCCACGTTAATTGTTAAACCCGCTGCCTGTAATCTTTTAGACGTTTCGCTCAGCAACTCCAGGTGTGTCTCGAAATCTGGAGATACCATCAAGAGATCATCCAAGTAGACGAAAACTCTATCACGTAGTGCCGCGGGGATCACTTTATCCATTAGACGGCATAACCTTTGAGCTGCATTGCACAACCCGAAAGGTATTACCGTAAAATGGTAAAGTGGTCGTCCTGGCACCGTGAAGACAGTTCTCTCTCTACTGGAATGGTCTAGTGGTATCTGCCAGAAAGCGTCTTTAAGGTCGACACTAGATATAAATATCGTGTCCTCCAAACGACTGAGCAAACCTTCTATATGCGGAAGAGGATAGGCATCCTTGACCGTGAGGGCATTGAGGGTACGTGCGTCCAGACATAGCCGGTTCTTCTCGCCCTTACGGACTAGAGTAACCGGGTGATTCCAGGGACTTTCACTAGGCTCAATGACGCCAAGATCTAGCATCCTGTCCAATTCCGCAAACAATAATTTTTGCACGACCGGAGAGACAGGATAATGTCTATCTTTCACTGGAGTTGCATCACTGGTGTTTATTGTGTGCATCTCCAAATGAGTTTTGCCTAAACCTTTCTTAGTGTTGCAGGGAAAACTAGCCATGACCGAATCTAATTTCTGGCGTTGATCAACTGTCAAGTCATGAGTCACGATATCTGTGACTTTTTCGTTCTCTTGACCGAGTCTATCTTCATTTACTCTAAGGCTATCTAAATTGGCAAACATATTAAAAACCTTCATAAAGTCTATTCCCAAGAATAGCTCGCGACTCAGTGTAGGCACTAAGTAAAACGTTATTGTCTTGGTTTTATTGTTAAAACGTATATCTGCTCGTACTCTACCGACAATTTTGTGCGCTGTTCCATCGGCCATGGTCCCAAAATCTATGATTTTGCGACTAACATTAGTTACGAAATCCAGACAATTCTTTCCTAAACACGTTACTGTTGCCCCACTATCGAGTAGACCTTCTATTTCATGACCCCCTAAAGATATCCTCGTATACAATCGCGAATCTTTACCCTCATATAGTGACGCAACAGTGATTCGAGATCGTTCGCGTTTTCTTACTTTATATCTTTCTCGCGCCTTTTTTATTTTGTTCGAAACCGTACCAAAAATTCTATCCCTAGCTTCATGGTATTCCTTCAAACGGATATGGAGTGGTTTAAGCTCCCGAAGTCGAGGCTCATTTTCCTTCTTTTTTAATTGAAGATTTTTATTTTCCAATATGACTAACCTTTTCTTGTCCGGCTGTTGTTGTTGAGGTTGTTGCTGTTCTGAGACTGGGCTCAGACGTCCGTTGACCTCGCCTGCCCAGTTCGAGGCGGGTAACGCGCGCGGTTTTCCTGGCATCTGACGCATTTAGGTGTCACTACTCCATCCTTACCACAACGGAAACAAAATTGCCTGGTAATAGGCTCAGGACAGTCGATGAAACTGTGCCCTATTACCTTGCAATTCCAGCAAGTGTAGTGACTTGCCGCCCGAATGCCATCGACTTCCATGTCAGTCTGCATCATTTCCTAACCTCCATCCAATTCATGTACTCTCGGAGTGAAGTTTGTGCGCGGCTGGTATTGTTGCCTCTGGTTATTGTGTAAGGCCTCTGCTCTACGGGCCTCTCTACAAAAAACTGCAATGTTTCGCGTATTCACCGCGAACATCATTTGCGCTAATGCCGGCCTCAAGTTTCCGCGCATAATGTCGACCATCTGTCCCTCTTCATATGGCAGAACTTGTTGGTTTCAGAGCTTGATTACAGCATTATGGAAGTCATCCACTGACTCATTTGGCCCTTGTCTTCGGTTCAATATCTGTATCTGGTGTTCTTGGTCATATTGCCTATATTGAGACAACAGCGCTCTCTGCAGATCTTGCCATGTATTGTTCCGGTTGCCTCTTCGGTAACTCCAGAACCAATCAAGCGCTGGCCCTCCCAACAACAAATGAAAGCTTCTCATGAATTCTGCATCAGAGCAACCATAGTCATCCTTCAGGGCTCCTGCTCTGAAAATGAATTCCTGCACGTTCAATCCTTTGCCTGTGCCATCAAACTTTATCCCCCATTTTTCCAGTCTACATCTGTCCATTGATGATGTAGGCGAAGGTACGACAGGTGCGGACCACATTTGGGGACGTTGACTGGTTTGATATTCTCCATATTGGGGCTGGATATTGGGTTGTTGTTGCGGTATCTGTGCCATATACTGTGGCTGAAAAAATGGTGGTGTAATTGTTTGGTATGCAGCTTGTTGTGTCATTGGCAATGAATTTTCCCGGTGCCATTGATCTTGTTGTTGTTGACTTGAGATTTGACGAATCGCTGGACCTGGGTGTTTGGCTGTCTGTTCGGCATTTGTCTGGGCGCAGGGATTAGTGGCGGAGGCTGAGTATATACCATCTGTGATCGCACATACTCCGGAACATGGGGTTGATCATAAGCTGATGGTATTGACCTTGGAGGTATTCCATTTGGCTGTGTCGTGACCATGTATTGTGTGGGCACAGATCTTACGCCTGCTCGTTGAGATTCTGCCAATGCTCTCTTCAGCTCGGCTATTTGTGTTTTTAAAAAGTCCAGGTCGTGCTCATTTTGGTTAAACACCGGTTCGGATTGCCTAGCGTTTGCCTCCCGTACTTCACGTCGGATGCTTTGAGCTGCTTCGCTAATGAAGTTTGGCGACAGTACTGTGTGCTCCGTATGTTCCGAACTGGTGGACAAATTATGTTCTTCTATAAGGGTAGCCATTCTGGATGTATACGGATCTTCGGTGGTAATTGGAATGGAATTGATAACTGCATCTCGTGACTGACTGACGGTTACGGTGGTCGTGGTATTCGAGCTGGAAGTCACACTTGCCCCGGTGTCGGATGAAGTGTTAACACCTTCTGCCAGTTCGCGACTCGCTTTGCGGGTCATCATCTCGAATGCGAAGAAAAATATTAGCTTATTAAAAATTGAAACTAAAATTTATTATATTCATAAAAAGATAAAAAGGAATGACTAAAAAAAAATATAAATTAAACTACAGTGGACAGACTTTCACTGTCGCTGGTTTTAAAACTGCTCGTAAAAAAAATTTGAAATATTTATTGGTGGCATTTTCGAGTGGAGATTACGTATGAAGGTATCAATTGTTTTATAAAAGTGTATATGTAGACAGATTTATACGGTTATAGTCAAAAACAAAATTTGTAGATGGAATTGAAAGATTTTTGATTTGAAGTCACCTAGTTTGGAGTCGCAACTAAGACCAGGTATTTGACCTATATTGTCTTAGGACTTACACACGCTGCGTGCCTTCAAAATAATTTAAAGAAATAATATTTCTAAAAATTACAAAAATCTAGATTACGGTCTATTAAAACTATCAAAATTACTACTGGATGTCATATATATCTTCGACTTTCCCAACCAATCTGAGGTTTATAAGACTCAAATTGCCTGGAAAAGATCTAAGATAATTAGAATCGTAAACTATCGTGACCCTATCGTACACACCTTATGTCGCAACGCGAGACTGACTCCATTGTCACTATCTTCGGGACTTACATAGGTGTGAGCGATAAGATCATGCCAGTTTAATAGATTCATACAAAAAAATTGCTATGGGTTTGAACAAAAGAAAATTGATTACAAAATTACCTAAATATTATATTGCTATTTTAAGATGTCGCTACTGTTAAGGACTCTTACTTAACTTAACAGGACTTACGATCCTTCCCTAGCACTATCTAATCAAACTAATTTCAATAATTTCCGGGATATGGAACATTTCGGGCCCCACGTTGGGCGCCATTCTATTGTGTGTCTGTGTGTGTGTGGTATTGTATTTATCAAACAACTAGAACAGGGTGACACCACTTTGGGCGCCATTCTATTGTGTGTCAAATAAAGTATACCCGAGTTGCATTTGTCACCCAAAAGGGACAAATTAGTAAAGATGAAAGGGTGGCCAGATCGTTGGTGTTACTGGTATGATTGCGTTTTGCCAAGGCTGAGGCTCGCCGGATTGGGAGTGGTTCTTTACCAATTATCTGGGCCGTACACACACAAAGTAGAAAACATACCAGATTTCACTTGTCTAAAACTAAAAAAATGCTGGGACCCGAAATGTATGCCCTACCACGATTATAACCGCCTTCAATCTGCCTTTACACCTTCTCTGGCTGATGGTATGCCAGGATAGCCCTCCCACACGAGCCTGAAGGCTCACCATGACATCCTGTTCTTATTTTAGAATGTCCCATTAATGCACTTCAAACGCTTTCTCTCCCTACTTACCACAAATTGCTAAAATCTCACCACTTCATTTTAAACAAACTCAAAAAAATTTCATGTTTCATCTTTCAATTACAGGTCATTAAAGCTTTTATTCTCAAAAATTACGAAGCAAAAAAAAAGAGATGGTTTATATAATGAATAACATTATTGAAAATAGAATATAATTCATTTGCACAATTCTATAAAAATTTGAAAAATTTAAAACATTCATAAAGGTTCAAGAAATACAATTCTCGTTTTCATAAAACAAAGTATATTGGACTAATAATAATAAATAAATAGATAATGCTGCTTTATTTCCTAGCCGGGACTCCTATTCTCATTTTTGCGCTATCTTAACTTTTGGGCACCGTGTCACTCGCCAATGTCGTTGTTTTGTATCTCGGTTCAGGTATTAAAATTTTATCAAAATATATATTAATTTATTTTAGTAATGACGTTTCTTTTGTTTATCTCTAGGGTCAATATAACCGATGTCTGACGAAAAACCTAGGGACTGAACTCATTTCCTACGTTCTGACGCGCACCCTAAATAACAGGGGACTTATTTGGCGGTAAGAGTATATAAAAAACTTCATTTACTATTTATCGGAAGTAAATATATACTTTTTCTTTATAGGTATGTACGTGAGTCCGAGTTAGAGAGTTGGTCTTGGTCTGGCGAATACCTGACTTTTTCCAGAAGTAGCTAAAGCTGATGAGGTGGCTTCGGTGGTTTCCCGCGGTGAAGGTAACTGAGAGTGGATGTGGCGGCTTTCTGATGCTGATTTGTTTAATTTCTTCTGTTTTTTTAACGTTTTGTATTCCTTTTCTTTATATGTATTGTGGCTTCTTGTTGTTATTTATATGTTGTTATTTCCAAATAAAATATTTTATTGTTGATGTTTATCAATAAAAAGTTTTGTTCATTTAATGTTAAAGTTTATAAAAAAAAATGTTTTGTTGTTAATTTTAATTAAAAGGTTTTTAGTTGTACCACACGGCTTTCGCAGGCCGACTCTTCTTTTTTCACTCCTGTACCTCAGACTAAGAAGTCGACATTTTTTCTTTTTTTTCACAAAAATGTCCATTCCCCATTTTGCTTTTTCCTGGCGGGAATCTCTTCAGCAATTTACCTAATTATATTTTTAATATTCCATCTTTTTTTTCTGTTTTTCCCCTACACTTTTGTTATATTTTTATTCCCTACTTTATCTCACGTTGCCAACCTCTTATATCTCACCCTATGTCTACACATGAAAATATGGCCTTTGCAAACTTGCCTTAGTCGCCATGCATTTTAGGGTTCCCCCTAACGCATCGCATGGGCCCTTACCGTGGGACGTCACGAAAAAGTGCCACTCGACCTTGCAGTTTTGTTCTTCTTCAATTATGCAAAGATTGTAAAATATTTTTTTATTCTTGTACTGAGAAGCCGCGCCGTCTGAGAAAAATGTTACTTTGTCGATTGCGTCGAATTTTGATCTTAAGAATTCAAACAGTTTCATTTGAAATAAATAAACGGACACATAATTATGAGCTAAACTCTCCGCGACAACAACAAGGCTTACGGTCTGTAGTTCGTTATGTTCGTTTTTGAAATAAATGCAAAAAGGATGCACCGTGCACTGGTCGTTTGCCCAGTGATAAGCCTGAATTTCATCCTGAACGAGAAAAGTGTAATTCTCGGCAAAGTCGCTTATCACAATGAATTCATTTTGGGCTAATTTCTCCTTACTTTGCTTTAGAAATTTCGATTGCATCTCGGATATGAAATGGTGCGCCTTCAGTTCATTCAACTTGAATCCGAATTCCTCGATGAATTCCGGAATATGCTTTACCATGGTCTCAAGGGAACATCTGCCGCTGCTAATTATCCACTGTTTGAAATGCACCTCCTGAATTAACAGCTGTTCAAACTTTTCTGCCAAATATTGCTCTAGCTCGTCAATCTTCGGACAATTGTCGCATTTGGTCAGATGACAATTTTCCGTGGGGTATGCGCACAACGGCTTCGACAGGAGGTCCCTATATGTTTCAATTTCACCGTGAAATACTTTCAATTTCTTGCATGGAAAGAAAATTAATTTGATGTTTTGATGAAACATGCAAACGCAGACTGAATGCGTTAAGTGCCTGTCTAATGCCAGCACGCATTCTTTTGGTCGTAGGATGGCAAACTTAGAAAATCCCACTTTTTCTGCTGGGTATTTCTCATTGAACTGATGGTATGCTTCGGATAGATTACATAATAATAATCTGCGCTGCTTGTGTACTTTTTCTCCATCTTCACGTGTGATAACATAGTCACGTGTACCTGGGCAGGCGCGGCTGTTGTCATCATTGCAGTAAAAATCTTGAATCAATTTCACCGTTGCTTCGCTGAGGGTCCTTGAGCCAAATTTCTTGGTGGGAGTCGCCAATATGCCCTTCTGTCAAACTAATTCTTTGCTTCTTCTCGCGATGTAAAAAGATGTTTGAAACTGTTCAGAAATCTTGCGTATAGACCATGATTGAGGTAGCACAGATAAAATGAGATATTTCTCCGGAAAAGTGGTCGCTAAATTGAATTTTCTTTTCAACTGCTCAATCATTTGTTTGCCGTCATCAACGTCATCTGCTTGACTGCATTCGTTATCAAAGCCTTCATCAAATATTGTCGCGATTGCACTCAAAACCTTGCCTTTTTTCTCTTTCCTGTATGTTTCACTTCGCAACTTTCTTTTTCTAATAGGCGTTTCACCTAAAGTGGTAATAGCCTCATTCAAAGGACTCAAAGACATATTGACCATCGGAATGTCTGCCTTACTATCAGATGGTGGCAGGCAGTCCATATTCACTACACACTCAACTTGGGGCTCTTAAAAAAAAATTGATTTTTTCTTCATAAATGTATTTTTAACTGTAAAATAATTTTTAAAATGTATTCTCCTGTCCAAACAAGGATTCGGGGCCCATTTTTTTATTGCTGATTCTTAAAGCAAAAATTATGAGGAATCCAAAAAAAAAAATTAGCCGGAAAATTTAGGAGCTTCTGTGGAAAATCGGAAAATTTAATTTTCATGGGAAAATTTAAAGGTAAATTTCTAAGAAAAATTAGGAAAATTTTATTTTTTCATTAAAGCCTGATTCAATACCTTTCCAACGAGCTATCACTCGTTGCGATCGCTTTAGTAGTTTTTTTTTTAAACAACTTTCAATGAGGTCCCTTATGAAGAATTCTTCAATTTTGTCACTTACAGTGGTGTACACCAGTCACTATAAAAAAAAAAAATATGTAGGTACATTATTTTTTGCTGGGCAATCGATTGGGACTATTTATTTTAAAATCGAAGAGGGGTCGTCCAAAAGGTGATCGCTTTCATATGGAATTGCTCAATAATAGTAATAATGGTAATAATAAAAAGTTTTTAAATACACATGCATACGAGTAAATACATATATATAATTATACGCTTAAAGCTATACCTTATAATACACCAACAATGAGTTCCAATAACGGAACAAAAAGGAGGATATTAAAACCAAACAAAGTGTTTGTAAAATTTTACAAAATCATCTACTTGATAGCACATAAATCCAAACAAGTATCATAAAATAAAATATATAACACCTCAAACAGAGAGCTCGATTTCTCTACTTACATATTAGCATGTATAAGTATTCTTACAAACATGGTGGTCACTATGCATATCACGGTCCATATAAAATAATCGTAATGTCCTTGATTATAATAGCTAACAACCAATTTAACATTAATGCAAACAGTTATTGCACGGAATATAATGGAAACAGCTGTTGACAAGATCTCTCCATAGCTAATGGTGGCACTAGAGCCTACCTCCAAGCCTACGTCCCTTTCATCAAATTCCATCCATGAATTTTGCCGCAGCTGTGGTATATTTGCAAAGTCAAAATGATGAGAAGGGTGCAACTGTTTGAGGTGTTGTTCTTGCTGCTGTTGCATTAGTAAATATGGTTTATACTGCAGCGTTCTCAACTCATTTGTTGTTTCTATGACTTCATTCGAGCCACTGCTACTAGAGCCAGCAGAGTATGACAAAGTCGTTGATAGTAGGGGTTTATTTTCACTTCTATCACTAGAAATTTGATTCATTATTTTTATTAGTTTTTTTCTACTCTCTTTGTTTAGTTAAGCAGCATTTTAGTTAGTTTATTAATTTTGGAATGTTTTTTTTTTGTTACTTATTAACTATAATTTACATTAATTTTTTAGATTTTGTTTATAAAATGGGCGAAACAAAAAAAAAACACGAAATATTTGGTATATTGTTTACCTTTTTACTGTCAACTTCAAGAAGCACACAGTTGCATTTTTCATTGTACAATTTATATATTTAAGCGATTTTTTGTTACATATTGTCGATATTTTTCTAAAGTGAAGATATGGCAACTTAATTATTTATTTGGATTACGCTTGAAACGTAAAGCAAAGCGAACGATAATTCGTAAGATAGTGGCCCACTGTTGCGAATGAAAGTGAGTGACTGACTTTCTTTCGCATAAGTTTTCTTTCGACATCGTGGGACAGGCTGTACATTTCACCTTAGTTTATAAGCTTTTTCGAATCTACTAATTCTATGTACATATGACGCTCTTTGGCAAAGTTGTTGTGCATGAGCCAGGGAAGGTTTCTGAGTTGGTATGAATACAATGGCGAAAAATTTATTAAATTTGTAATATATAAATTCAAGACAGTCACAGAAAGAAAAATAGGAAATATAGCAAACAATTACACCGCTGTATCAAGGAGGCTTAATAAATATTTTCAAACATTATATTCAAGCTCTTTTCGAGTCATTAAAATTACACTTATGTTATACTAGATAGCATTTGCTCGCGTTGCTACGCCACCAATTAAAATTAATTTCAAAGAAAGGCATTACACAAATATTCAATTCATTTTAAGTAATTTTATTGATTTTGTTCATTTTGAGAAAAAGTAGTCGGTCAAAAAAAGTATTCTTAGTCATGCCGGAGTCGTAGTTATATCCCGTCAAAGTTTTAGTAAGATCGGTCCAGCGGTCTGGCCATCTTGGCTGGCGTTGAAATTAAGTAAAAAGAAGTGGGCGTCAGAGTAGGCGTATTCATACCAACTCAGAAACCTTCCCTGGCTCATGCACAACAACTTTGCCAAAGATAATCACATGATCAAATACATAGTTTACGATTCTATAAATTACATACATACAAACATTTATTTTTTGAGATGGGGCATAAAAGTGGCCGTGGCACATAATATTTTTATTTTTACCTCGCCTTCAGTAAGATGTGTAACTTAACGCGATCTAGACTAATTCCTAAACTGCACTCGTATTGTGGCGAGTCTGTTTATTGTTTTGTTCCCACTATAATTAGCTTGCGTCTACTGCAACGGACGTGATATTTTTCATGTAAGTTGATCCACACACGAAGTGGAGTGTCAGCTCTTAATGCAGTAGTCGTTGGCTACTTTACTTTAAGTTAGTCTTGTAAGTTTCAGTTTGTAAAATAAACTCAAGCTGATAAGCAGCAAATCAACAAATAAGACAACTATTTTTTTAATTGGCGCCCAACGTGGGGCTTGGTTTTATAAAAAACAAAATAAAAAATCCACTAAGGATAAATGTAAAATAAAAGCCGTAAAGGATAAATATAGTGAAAACATTAATTAAGAAACTAAAAACCCGCAAAGGACAAATATCGTGAAAATGCTCATAAACATTGTGATAAAAAAACCTGTAAAAGTTAGAAGACGTGAAGAATCCAAAATCCAAAAAAACGTGAGAAAGCCAAAAAGAAGTGAAAAACCCAAAAACGATATCTTCATACATGTTATATTCGTAAGCAAAAATAAAAAATAAGTGAAATTACTGAATTGTCAATGTAAACAAGATTTATTCTCAACATTAGATTTATTTTTGTATTATTTATTGACAAATAAGCTAATATTAATTTCAAGTGTAAGCTAGCATCTGTTCTTTTCTAAAATAAATAACATAATGGCGACCGCTACACCAGAGCAGCTAAGAGCGATTGTAGAGGTTGCCATCGTCACAGCTCTGAAATCACAGAAAACTACTTTTGATAGGGAAATAGAAAACATTAGGAAAAGATTTGATGAGTGCGTGGTCCAAACCCCCAAGCTCGAAACGTATGAAGACGTAAAAATATAACAAGGACGTCAAAACGTTGTAAAAGCTTTACCAGATTTTGAGGGCAAGCCAGAAACTTACGTTTCATGGCGTCAGGCGGCGCATAATGCCTACAGACCTTTTGAGAGCTACAATGGTAGTTCTAAACACTATCAGGCTGTGGCCATCATTCGAAACAAAATAAAAGGGCCAGCCGATATGGTGTTTTCCTCATCCAATACTGTACTGAATTTTAAGGCAATAATTGCCCGCTTAGATTTTACTTATTCGGATAAACGACCAATTTATTTGATAGAACAATCCTTTGTCAAGGAAACATGACACTTCTGCAATTCTACGATGAGATTGAGAAGAAACTGACTTAAGACTATTATGACATATGATGGGGCCATCGCGCAGACAATTAATGAGAAATATAGAATGGACGCACTTAGGGTGTTCATATCGAGTACAAAAAAGGGTTTGAGTAATGTACTTTTTTCGGCTCAGCCGAAGGACTTGCTTTCGGCTCTGGCATTGGCTCAATAGGTGGAGACTAACCATGAACGGTATTTATTTGCCAGCAATTATGCTAGATGTCTGGATGGTAAAGAACAAAAAGGTGAATTTAAGTCTCAAAATAGAACGATGAATGCAAGAAACCAGATAAGTAGGAATCCTCATTTTTCCAAACGTTTAGGTTTTAACAATGGGGACCATCAAGAACACCAAAAAGTCGTACCAATGGAAGTGGACGATTCATCTCGCTTCAGATAGTCCACAAGATTCCATTCTGTATGTAATGGTCCCCATTATTCTGATTTCTATAATAATCAAGCTCCTGGTAGGGCACTGAAGCATCAGAAAGCAGGTTCCGCTAGGTTTACAGGACCGAAACAGCAAAGAGTTAACCACATTTTTCAGCAAGCTACATAACAAGAAGAATACAAGCAACAGGCAAATTTAGTCATATTTGAAATCGAAGACGAAAGTGAATTTGACCAGATCAATTTTTTAGACAAAGGTACCTGCTTTAAACTTATATCGGAACTAATTAATGTGACTCCAGTCGAAAACCCTTTTTTAGTTAAATCTATCCATGGTTTCAATGCCATTGATAAAAAATGTATCATTAATATATTTAATACAAATACTACTTTTTTATTTTACCGTCGCTCTCAACATTCGATGCTATAATCGGTCTCGATTTTCTAACACAATTAAGCGCAAAATTGGATTTTCAAAACAAAGAAGTCCAAACTCAAAACGGATCAGAAAAAATACAACTTTTAAAGTGTGCAAATGTAAATTTCACGCAAATATAGGATATAGTAGTATAGTAGTAATCCTATATTTGCGTGAAATTTACATTTGCACACTTTAAAAGTTGTATTTTTTCTGATCCGTTTCGATTACAGAAAATTTTCAAAATATGATTAAAAGCCTATTAGGAGTTTTTGCAAGCCCCAATGAATCACTACCCTTTAATACGAATATTGTCGTCACTATCCGGACGGATAATAATGATCCGATTTACTCAAAACTTTACCCCTACCCGATGGGTGTGGCTGACTTCGTCAAAAATGAAATACGCAATTTGTTAAAGAATGGTATAATTAGGCCTTCTTGGTCCCCTTATAACAACCCTATCTGAGTTGTTGACAAGAAGGGCAAGGATATGGAAACATTAATAAAAGGCTCGTTATGGACTTCAGGAAACTGAACCAGAAAACTATTGATGACAAATATCCTATCCCAGATGTTTCAGTGATTCTAGCAAATCTGGGTAAAGCCAGGTATTTTACGCTTGATCTCAAATCAGGCAGGAAAAAACAGCTTTCTCTGTTGGAAATGGAAAGTACGAGTTTTGCAGGCTTCCTTTTGGTCTCATAAATGCTCCCAGCATTTTTCAAAGAGCCATTGATGATGTGCTTAGGGAGCAGATAGGAAGAATGTTTATGTGGATGATGTAATAATCTTCTCAGAAAGCAAAAACGACCATGTTAACCACATTGCGTGGGTTTTACAAAGGCTTTATAAGGCGAATATGAGAGTCTCACGTGAGACTCACACTTTTTTAAGAAGAGTGTTGAGTATCTGGGTTTTGTCGTATCCAGAAATGGCATTAAAACAACCCCTGATAAAATAAAGGCGATCCGTGACTACGAGCAGCCTTCCACCCTGTTCAATGTCAGATCTTTTTTGGGACTCGAAAGTTACTTAGATGTTTTATTAAGGATTTTTCTTCAATAGCAAAACCATTGACCGATATTCTGAAAGGCGACAATGGTAGGATAAGTGCCCACCAGCAAAAGAAGACTAAAATTGATTTTAATGAAAACCAGGTTTAGGCCTTTAAAAAATTTAAAGCCATATTATCCTCAGCAGAGGTTATATTGCTCTACCCTGACTTTAAGAAGCCATTCGATTTAACGACGGATGGTACCTCGTTGGGTTTAGGGGCAGTCCTATCACAAGGTGGTCGACCGATTACCATGATCTTTAGAACTTTGAAAGATAGAGAATTAAATTTTGCAACTATCGAACGTGAGTTGCTAGCTATGGTATGGGCTCTGCAGAAACTTAATAACTACCTCTATGGTGTGAGAAATTTAAATATTTACACAGATCACCAACCGTTTACATTTGCGGTTTCGGACAGAAACCCTAACGCTAAGATAAAACAGTGGAAATATTTTATTGACGAACACAATGCTAAGATTTTTCACAAACCCGGTAGAGAGAATTATGTCGCCGACGCCCTGTCATGGCAAAACATTCACGTTTTAGAAGAAGAAGTTGTCTCGGATGCGGCCACAGTTCATAGTGAGGTGTCTTTTACAGACAACATTGAAGCAACAGACAAGCCACTCAACTGCTTCCGAAACCAAATAGTTTTAGAAGAGGCAAGTTTTGCTCATAAACAGAATTTCATACTCTTCACTGAAAAAACTTGTCACAGGATTGAATTCACAGATAAGAGCATGCTTATCGATGAAATGAAACTCGCAGTGAACCCAGGAGTGGTGAACGCAATACACTGCGATTTACCAACACTAGCTTCTATTCAGCATGAATTGGTTAGGTCCTTTCCAGCAACCAAATTTTAGTATTGTAGAAAAATGGTGTTGGATGTTTTTGATTAGAGTGAACAAGTGGAGATAGTTAATACGGAACATAATCGTGCCCATAGGGCGGATGAAGAGAACGTAAAACAGATTATCGACGACTATTGTTTCCCAAAGATGACCAGATTGGCTAACGAAATTGTGGCTAGCTGCAGGATCTGTACAAGAGCCAAATACGATAGGCATCCGCGTATTTAGGAGATGGGCGAAACCCCAATACCATCTTACACAGGAGAGATGCTGCATATCGACATATTCTCCACAGACAAAAAATACTTCCTCACTTGCGTGGACAAATTTTCAAAATTCGCTGTGGTCCAACCAATACCATCTCGTACCATCGTTGTCTCAAAAATTCCAGTCATGCAACTAATGAATTTTTTTCCGCATATACTACGACAATGAGCCGTCACTTAAATCCGAAACCATTACTTCTATGTTGAAAACCCAGTTCTGTGTCAAAGTGGCAAATGCGCCTCCAGAGCACTTTAAACGGCCAGGTAGAATGATTTCATAGTACCTTCGCAGAGATTGCTAAGTGTTTAAAACTCGAGACGAAAATTGACAGGTACAATAGAACTATTCACTTGACGACCAACAGACGGCCCATAGACATTGTTCATAGTTCGACAGTTGATGGTAGAAAAGATATAAAAGATAAAATTATTAAGGCTCATGGGGACCAAATGGACAGGCATAATGCTTCCAGACAAATTAGAGTCTTTGACGTGGGCGACCGCGTGCTCGTGAGAAGCAATAGGAGATTGGGGAACAAGTTGACGCCTTTACGGAAGAGAGAATAGAGGCAGATTTGGGAACCACAGTTCTTATTGAAGGGAGGGTAGTCCATAAGGACAACCTAAGGTAGGAACTCCTCGCTCATTGAGAGGCAATTACATTCTAAAAATTATTTTAGTTGGTCACATTTGCTGAAGTCTCTGTTTTATTGCTTTCTTGTAGGATTTTTCTTGTTTTGCTCACACTTTGGACAGTTCGTCAAGGTTAACGGATTATTCTAATTCAGACTACATTCCTATTGCGGACGGGGACGTATTCATATGGCAAGACTTCGACTATCTACAACATGTATCCAACTTGACGATGTTCTCCAAAATTGCTGATGAAACTACACAAATGACAAACCATTTCCCTTCATCTCACATGGTTAAGATTTTGGAGTCTGACATAACTCGAATCAGAACTATGTTGGGTTCATTTAAAATTCATCACAGACACGCTATAACCATAAATATTTTGGGTACTGCTTTAAAGGTCATCGCTGGTATGCCGAATTTTGATGATTTCGAAAAAGTCAGATTTAAACAGCGGGAATTAATAGAATCGGAGAACAGGCAAATCGATATTAACACAAAAACGCAAGCCCAAATAAATAATTTAACGGAAAAGGTTAACTTAATAATTAAAAATTCTAGAAACAAACAAATTGACACCGGTCAATCCTGATCGCGAGAAACAGAATGGTGATTTCTGAGCTCGAAATATTGACGCCTGCTGTCACTCTTGCAAAGATAGGGACAATTAACCCTGCTCTCTTACACTCTGAAGATCTAAACGGGACTATAAATATTAAGCGCTTTATAAAAGTGACGGTAACTGATTTGATGGAGATATCCTATTGAACGGAAATTATTTATTTTTTTTTATTAAGTATCTTCTTATTCAGCATAATTAAAGGATACTGCTCCTCGGTATGGACAACAATATTTTTTTTTTTTTAAACACAAACTCCGAAGCTTTTTGGCTTGTCTGCAGAAAACACCCAGAGACTTTGGCGGGAATCTAACCCGCAACCCTCTGACTGATAGTCCGGCACACTATCGCCTAGTCTATCGGGGCTGAGTGTGGAAGCAGGATAGCTGCTATTGGGAATTGTAGTACAACCCTTACATCAACATTCTGTATTGCACCATACGTGTGCCCAACAGCTCCACTCCGGAAGCATAGCCCACTGCAGCACTAGACTGGAAGCTCTGGTTGTGGTTGACGACGGTATCATCATTATCAATAATAACACTGCAGTAATAAAAGATATTGGGAGTCCATAAACACTAGTTGTGGGAACTTATCTTATGCAACGGACGTGATATTTTTCATGTAAGTTGACCCACACACGAAGTGCAGTGTCAGCTCTTAATGCAATTGTCGTTGGCTACTTTACTTAAAGTTAGAGTTGTAAGTTTCAGTTTGGAAATAAACTCAAGCCGATAAGCAACAAATCAAAAATTAAGACAACTATTCTTTTAATTTGTATACAATTTGTTTGAAGTAGATCTGCAAAAAGCTATGCAAAAGCAATTAATCACCAATATAAGTGCACTAAAATTTGGTATTTTTACATGTTTATATTTGAGTCATTAATAGCATGTTCTGGGATCTTTTTTGTGTGGCTGGAAGAATATTTAATCGTTTTTTATTTTTAAATTGAATAAATAATATCAAATGTCCATTTTTACCCCGTTTTTGTCACTTTTTGTCACCCGTGAAAAATAATTTTCAAAAAAGTACCTATTAATTATCAGTAATACGTACTATATGAAAATAATAGTTCATGGAATTTTTAGTGAGAAAATACATTTTGATAAAAAGAGTACCAAAAAAGAATACAATTTTCAGGCCATAGGAATTCGAATTTCAAAAAAGTACCAAAAAGATTTCTAGTCTTTATTGATCTGAGCCAGATGCATTTAATATAGTATTTATATGTTTATTTATGTAGGAGATATACATGTTAACGGTGCGTTCTACGGGGACTATTTTTACCCCATATAGTCATTTGAATTTCGAATTTTAAAAAAGTACCAGACACCTGCTTGCTCTATTTATACCCATCACCTTCATGAGAAGGGTATATATAAGTTTGTCATTCCGTTTGTAATTTCCATAATATAATTTTCCGACCCTATAAAGTATATATATTCTGGATCCTTATAGATAGCGGAGTCGATTAAGCCATGTCCGTCTGTCTGTCTGGATGTTGAAATCAATTTTTTGAGGTCCCCAGATATCTTTGGGATCCAAATCTTCAATAATTCTGTCAGACATGCTTTCGAGAAGTTTGCTATTTAAAATCAGCAAAATCCGTCCTTATTTGTGGAGATCTGAGCAAAAATCCGAGGCAACCTCTGAAAATTTCATCAAAAAAACTAAGTGTATTAATATTGTTACAAATAATTTTTTTCGTAAACAAATGGCGCTAATTGTTACAAATAATTTTTTTTCATATA
The DNA here is from genome assembly GCA_950370525.1 of Bellardia bayeri. Classification (NCBI taxonomy): domain Eukaryota; kingdom Metazoa; phylum Arthropoda; class Insecta; order Diptera; family Calliphoridae; genus Bellardia; species Bellardia bayeri. Next base: position 54,769,752 of record OX493264.1, on the reverse strand, counting down.
TAGATGGCGCTGATCAAACAAAGTGTTTAAGTGTGTTCTTAAACCGTAATATAAATGTGTAAAAAGACAGTGGTTAATTTTTTTTTAATTGTGTTTGTGTACATTTAAATAAATAAAGACTCGTTATATTATCTTCAAAGTACTTGACGCTTTCATTTTGCATTTAAAAAGAATCCGGTTTATTTAAAGGAAATAAACCACCGTTTTTAAAAGGTAAAAATGTAACAATATAATATATACAATATGTATGTATATAATATAATTATGCATCCACAACAAAGGTGAAGGGTATATAAGATTCGGCATAGCCGAATATAGCACTCTTACTTGTTTTGATTAAAGGCGTTTGATGATGGCATTTGCGCGCGTTGCTACTCCACCAATTAAAATTAATTTGAAAGAAAGACATTACACAAATATTCAATTTAAAATAATCTTGTTCCTATGATTATATATGTTGTTCATTTAATGAACAAAAAAACACAATGTTTAAAGAGATAAACTACTTTGTTTTAATAACTTCAAAAACTTTCTATTCGTCCGGCAACCAGTGCTGGACAGAATGATACTTGTCTGTTGAAACCCAGCATACCATTCTAGGAGCGCTCCGAAAAAGGAGTCAGAAAAGAGTCCAACAAAAGAGCATTTTCGGAGCGCTCCGAAAAAAGGAGTCAGAAAAGATTCCAACTAAAGAGCATTTTCGGAGCACGCAGTATGACTCAGAAATTCCACTTAATTATGTGTGTAAAAAAGCGTTGTTGTCCTGTTATTTGTGCTTTGAACAAAAAAAAAAACATAGCTGTATCACACAAGAATGATCAAAACAAGATTACACAGAGCCCAAAAAAAACCTCATAAAAGACTCCTTTCTGACATTATCTAAGAGCTCTTTAAGAGCCCAAAAAACCCCTCATAAAAGACTCTTTTCTGACATTATCTAAGAGCTCTTTCTGACGGACCATTTTCGAACGTAATTTTTTTTTTTTTTTTTTATTTATTGAATCTTCATATAATGAAATGACAATAAGTATTCAAATCTTAATACTAAAAAGAAAATAATAAGCCCAGCCAGTGCTAGACAAAAATTTTATGATACTAAAAAAATTTCACATCAACTGATCCAGTCATCTATTTTGCGCTTGAGTTAAAGCAAGGGTATCCCTCCTTCTCAACCGATTATGGCCACTAAAATTAAGGATGTCTCGTGCAAGTGGGTTTGGATGGTGTTCAAGTTTGCTGACATACTTTGACGCGTGTTTTGTAAATTCAACTTTTACTAATGGCACGCATAGATCTTTGTGAATTCGAGAATTTTTAACATACCATGGAGCTGCAGTAATTATACGTAGAATTTTATTTTGACCCCTTTGAATGAATTTTTTCAATGTTTGATGCTGAGGCAGTACCCCATAATTGAATTCCATAGCACCAGATTGGCTTTAGAATTGCATTGTGCAACAATAGTTTGCAGTCCAACTTTAGTAAAGAATTTCTGCCAATTAGCCAATTAAGTTGCACTGCTTTTAATCTCATCTGTGTAAGTTTCGCTTCAATATGAGACTTCCAAGTTAAACGGCGGTCGAGGTGAATGCCGAGGTATTTGACTTCATTATGTTGAGGAATAATTTGAATACATTTCTGTTCATTAACCCTGATTTTCCAAAGCTCTAGCCAATTCTCTAGTTTATAAACATAATTCTGCAAATTCTGTGATGCTACTTGGTGGTTCTTATGAACGCTGATAAAGGCTGTATCATCTGCGAAAGTTGACGTGTGGATTTTGGGGTCTGATGGCATGTCGGAGGCATAAATCAAATATAAAGTAGGACCCAGTATGCTACCCTGTGGCACACCTGTTTCAATTGGCTGAGCGGGGCTTAAAAAATTGCCTTCTTTGATTTAAAATTTGCGACCGTATAAATAGCTTTCCATAAGTTTATGGGTGTTAGCAGGCAGAGTTAATTTTATTTTGTGCATTAAACCGTCATGCCAAACTTTGTCGAACGCTTGGGACACATCAATGAAAAGGGCGGAGCAGTATTTTTTGTCTTCAAACGACCCTCTTATCACATTTACCAATCTGTGTGTTTGTGCGATGGTGCTGTGTTTAGCTCTGAAGCCGAATTGATGATTAGGAATGCATTCAGTGTCGTTCAGAATTGGAATCAACTTAGTCATTAACAATTTTTCGAACAGTTTAGAAATTGTCGGCAGTAGGCTAATTGGCCTATATGAATCTACTTTGGTGTGATCCTTCCCTGACTTAGGAATCATAGTGATCATAGACACCTTCCAATCTGCAGGATAGTATTCTAGGCGTAAAATAGCGTTGAAGATAAAGAAGATAATTCTTCTAGCTACACGAGGTAACTCCACAAGCATTTTATTGCTGATTTTATCCATACCTGGAGCCTTTCTAAGGTTCAGAGTACCAATAGCGCTTTGGACATCACCAACGTTGAGTCTTAGAGGTACAGGAGGTCTAATAACGAGTGGTGGCAAATCAGATACGTTATTTGAGTTGTTTTTAGTAAACACATTTCTTAAATGGTTAACAAATAATGTCCCTTTCCCGGAATCATTTCTAGCCCAGTCACCAGTCGGATTTCGCAAAGGAGGTTTTCCTCTCACTGGTCTTTTTAAACCTCTTGCCGCCCTCAATAACGAGTAGTCAGATTGTGGGGTACTATCAAGACCCTCCAAGTAGGATCTAAGTGAAGCCGTTCTTTGGGTTTCTAAGAAATGTCTTAGTATATCTCTGCATACCCGTAGCCTTTCAGTTCAGGAGACCTGTGAAGTTGCCACTCTCTTCTCATTCTTCTTTTTTCTGATAGGAGATGTTCGAGTTCAGATAAATAAGTTCTGTTTGTCCTATTTCTACATTCAACGTGATAAGTGGAAGCGTGATGCACAGCTCGTCGAAGGTCCTCGGTAAAGTTGCCAATCGACTCATCGATATCGTCGGTAGTTCTCAACACAATATTTTCCGTGCAATGAGAACTTAAATACTTTTTGTATTTTATCCAGCTTACTCGGGTCTTAGTCATGTTTCTAAATGGAGAGCCACACACTTGAGGGAAATGCATTGAAATGATAGTAGGAGAGTGATCTGAGGACAAGTCTAATGAAGGATCCACTTGCATCCATTCTACAGGGATATTTTTCACTACTCCAAAGTCAATAACATCGGGAATCTTCCGTCGGTCCGTCGGCCAGTAGGTGGGATGTCCGCTTGAGAGTACATCTAAGCCCATTTGAGCAATGGTGTTGAAGAGTACGCGACCCTTTGGGGTTACCAGACGTGAACCCCAAAATGTGTGTTTGGCGTTAAAGTCGCCAGCAACTAAAAATCTAGCTCCAAGGGAATTAAAGAAGTTATGGTATTGGTCTTCTTTTATTGAGAATCGAGGCGGAGAATAAATCGATGATAAAACAAATTTGTATTGACAGAATTCAATGCAAATGTTTGTTGCTTGGAGGTAATCCTCACTTATGTTATTCATTAGATAATGTTTTATTCTGTTCTTTATAAGAATTGCCGAACCTCCACAAGCTCTTCCGCGGGGATCTTTATTATCGTACAACACGTAGCCATTAATTTTGAAGTACCCTGTCGACGTCAAGTGAGTTTCAGCAATCATCATAACATCAATCTGCTTATCCATCAGGAAGTATTCCAGTTCGTTTTTAGGTTGGCGGAGGCCGTTCGCGTTCCAAAAACAAATTTTTAAATAAATCATTTCTTTAAAATGGCTTGCAAGATAGTGGATTGCATTTTCAGCATTTCCTGCATCATGGATGTCATGGTGGTCGTAAAAGTGTTCATAGTTTGGACAAGTGTCTGCAATGTTGTCTCTAGATTGTTGATATGTGGCTCAGAATATTGCGATATAGGTTCCTGCTCCAGACCTGGCATATTAGATTTGACCACGTTTGCGTAAGAAACTTGTCTAGAATTAGGAGCGTTTACGTGAGTAGTTGGTCGTACAATTTGAGGAAAATTCTTACTCGACGTGAAATTAGGTTGTTGAGGATGGTCAGGTAATACTGGCGACTTATTGGTCCTTATGCCCTTCAAATAAGTATAAACTAGACAACCTCTATAATTAGCGGTATGATTTCCTCCACAGTTACTGCATTTTTTTATTTTTAAGTCCGTTTTGGACTTATTACATTGAGCAGTTGCATGTAGTTCCCCACATGCAACACAAACAGACGGCAATTTACAATACGCTTTGGTGTGACCAAATTCTTGACAATTAAGACACTGGACGGGTCCAACACGCTTATGCGGTTCCTCCACGGTAATTCTACGATGCAGAAGATAAATAAGATTGTAAATTGGATGGGAATCGTTTTTCTTTAAGGCAACATCTCCAGGTTCCAATTCTACCCTGAACATGGGCTGAGGAATCTTTTCACGGTTTCTAATATTCACTACGCTCTTGATTTTGAACCCTTTGTCCATTAATCCGTTCTTTATCTCCGCAGGATCAACACATGGGTCTATACCCTTTAGAACGACTTGGAGTCCTTTTGCGCTTTTGAGCTGATAGGTATAGAAATCCCTGGTCTCCCTCTCCAACTGGTTGGACAATTTTCGAAAATCATCTTCCCTATTCACTTGGATCTTTGTCTCGCTGATTTTTCCATGTTTAATTGAGGTTACGCTAAACATGTTCTCACCTATTACAGCAACAATTCCTTGTACCAGTTTATTGGCAGTGGGCTCTCTCAGGTAAATTGGTGGGGGCTTAAACGTCTTTTTCGGTATTTCTGGGTCATCCGTCTGAAGTAGAGCAAATCTGTTTTGATCATTTGGCTTATCACTGCTGACGGTCTTAGGAACTTTCGAATTGGAAGACATTTGAGCAGATGTCGGGCTCCTCTGTCGCTTGAGAACGGTGATGTACTTATCCATACCTACTTGTTTTTTGGGTTTGACTGCACTATTTGATGAAGATGATGATTTCTCATCGGCTGAGATAACTATATTGGGCGAACAGGAACGGCGCCGTATTTCGGCTTTTGTAGTGAGAAGAGACTCCACGGATTTTCTTAAGGATTCTTCCTCAGAGATCCATAAATTTTTTCTACTGTAGCTTAGCTCTTTCTCAGAATTACATCTGAGCGGGACACTCATTCAGTTGTTATGCGATTTTTAAATTGCCGAAAAACCACTATAGATATTTTTCCACCTATTACGATATCTTTTTTTTTATATATATATATTTTTTTTTCATTACACATAGTGTTGTTGAACTGTTCGGACGTGTTATTTTTAGTGCGGCTGAATTTTCGGTGAAAAAATCGTAATAGGTGAAAAAGTGTAATAGGTCGAAATTTGAGAAATGTGTTTACTATAAACAACTAAAATAATGCAACTGAATTGCCACCACTCGTTATTAGACCTCCTGTACCTCTAAGACTTAGCTTTAATGATATTCAAAGCGCTATTGGTACTCTGAACCTTAAAAAAGCTCCAGGTATGGATAAAATCAGCAACAAAATGCTCGTGGAGTTACCTCGTGTAGCTAGAAGAATTATTCTCTTTATCTTCAATGCTATTTTACGCCTAGAATACTATCCTGCAGATTGGAAGGTATCTATGATTACCATGATTCCTAAGCCAGGGAAGGACCTCACCAAAGTAGAGTCATATAGGCAAATTAGCCTACTGCCGACAATTTCAAAACTGTTTGAAAAATTGTTAATGGCTAAGTTGATTCCAATTCTGAACGACACTCAATGTATTCCAAATCATCAATTCGGGTTCAGAGCTAAACACAGTACCATCGAACAAACACACAGATTAGTAAATGTGATAAGACGGTCGTTTGAAGAGAAAAAATACTGTTCCGCGCTTTTCATTGATGTTTCCCAAGCGTTCGACAAAGTCTGGCATGAAGGTTTAATGCACAAAATAAAATTAGCTCTGCCTGCTAACACCCACAAACTTATGAAAAGTTATTTATATGGTCGCAAATTTACAATCAAAGAAGGCGATTTTTTAAGCCCCGCTCAGCCAATTGAAGCAGGAGTACCCCAGGGTAGCATACTGGGTCCTACTTTATATTTCATTTATGCATCCGATATGCCGTCAGACCCCAATATACATACTTCAACTTTTGCTGACGATACAGCCTTTATTAGCGTTCATAAGGACCATCAAATAGCATCACAGAATTTGCAGAATTATATTTATAAACTAGAGAATTGGCTTGAGCTTTGGAAAATCAGGGTTAACGAACAGAAATGTATTCATATAACTTTCACATTGCGAAAAGATACCTGCTCGTCCATCAGAATAAATAACCAAATTATTCCGCAACACAATGAAGTCAAATACCTCGGAATCCACCTCGATCGTCGTTTAACCTGGAAGTCTCATATTGACGCAAAACTTACACAGATGAGATTAAAAGCAGTGCAACTTAATTGGCTAATCGGCAGAAATTCTACATTAAAGTTGGATTGTAAACTTTTGTTGTACAATGCAATTCTAAAGCCAATATGGTGTTATGGAATTCAATTATGGGGTACTGCCTCAGCATCCAACATTGGAAAAATTCAAAGAGGTCAAAATAAAATTCTACGTATAATTACTGCAGCTCCATGGTACGTTAAAAATTCTCGAATTCACAAAGATCTAGGCATTCCTTTGGTGAAAGACGAATTTACAAAATACGCCTCAAAATATGTCAGCAAACTTGAACACCATCCAAACCCACTTGCACGAGACATCCTTAACTTTAGTGGCCATGTTCGGTTGAGAAGGAGGGATACCCTTGCTTTAACTCAAACGCAAAACAGATGACTGGATCAGTGGATGTAAATTTTTTTGTAGTATCATAATATTTTGTCTAGCACTGGCTGGACTTATTATTTTCTTTTAGTATTAAGATTCGAAAACTTATTGTCATTTCAATATCTGAAGATACAATAAATAAATATAATGTATTATAAAAAAAAAAAAAAAAAAAAAAAAAAAAAAATATATTTTTTTTTTTTCACTTATTACAAGTTTTTTTTTATTTTTTCACCTATTACGAAAATTCAGGCGCACTAAAAATAACACGTCCGACCAGTTCAAGCAACACTATGTGAATCTCGAACGTAATGACCCTCTTTTCTGAAGGTTTTCGGAGCAATTATGACTGTACCTATTAATTATCCGTAATACGTACTATATGAAAATAATAGTTCATGGAATTTTTAGTGAGAAAATACATTTTGATAAAAAGAGTACCAAAAAAGAATACAATTTTCAGGCCATAGGAATTCGAATTTCAAAAAAGTACCAAAAAGATTTCTAGTCTTTATTGATCTGAGCCAGATGCATTTAATATAGTATTTATATGTTTATTTATGTAGGAGATATACATGTTAACGGTGCGTTCTACGGGGACTATTTTTACCCCATATAGTCATTTGAATTTCGAATTTTAAAAAAGTACCAGACACCTGCTTGCTCTATTTATACCCATCACCTTCATGAGAAGGGTATATATAAGTTTATCATTCCGTTTGTAATTTCCATAATATAATTTTCCGACCCTATAAAGTATATATATTCTGGATCCTTATAGATAGCGGAGTCGATTAAGCCATGTCCGTCTGTCTGTCTGGATGTTGAAATCAATTTTTTGAGGTCCCCAGATATCTTTGGGATCCAAATCTTCAATAATTCTGTCAGACATGCTTTCGAGAAGTTTGCTATTTAAAATCAGCAATATCCGTCCTTATTTGTGGAGATCTGAGCAAAAATCCGAGGCAACCTCTGAAAATTTCATCAAAATAATTGTTACAAATAATTTTTTTCGTAAACAAATGGCGCTAATTGTTACAAATAATTTTTTTTCATATATAGATGGCGCTGATCAAACAAAGTGTTTAAGTGTGTTCTTAAACCGTAATATAAATGTGTAAAAAGACAGTGGTTAATTTTTTTTTAATTGTGTTTGTGTACATTTAAATAAATAAAGACTCGTTATATTATCTTCAAAGTACTTGACGCTTTCATTTTGCATTTAAAAAGAATCCGGTTTATTTAAAGGAAATAAACCACCGTTTTTAAAAGGTAAAAATGTAACAATATAATATATACAATATGTATGTATATAATATAATTATGCATCCACAACAAAGGTGAAGGGTATATAAGATTCGGCATAGCCGAATATAGCACTCTTACTTGTTTTGATTAAAGGCGTTTGATGATGGCATTTGCGCGCGTTGCTACTCCACCAATTAAAATTAATTTGAAAGAAAGACATTACACAAATATTCAATTTAAAATAATCTTGTTCCTATGATTATATATGTTGTTCATTTAATGAACAAAAAAACACAATGTTTAAAGAGATAAACTACTTTGTTTTAATAACTTCAAAAACTTTCTATTCGTCCGGCAACCAGTGCTGGACAGAATGATACTTGTCTGTTGAAGCCCAGCATACCATTCTAGGAGCGCTCCGAAAAAGGAGTCAGAAAAGAGTCCAACAAAAGAGCATTTTCGGAGCGCTCCGAAAAAAGGAGTCAGAAAAGATTCCAACTAAAGAGCATTTTCGGAGCACGCAGTATGACTCAGAAATTCCACTTAATTATGTGTGTAAAAAAGCGTTGTTGTCCTGTTATTTGTGCTTTGAACAAAAAAAAAAACATAGCTGTATCACACAAGAATGATCAAAACAAGATTACACAGAGCCAAAAAAAAACCTCATAAAAGACTCCTTTCTGACATTATCTAAGAGCTCTTTCTGACGGACCATTTTCGAACGTAATTTTTTTTTTTTTTTTTTATTTATTGAATCTTCATATAATGAAATGACAATAAGTATTCAAATCTTAATACTAAAAAGAAAATAATAAGCCCAGCCAGTGCTAGACAAAAATTTTATGATACTAAAAAAATTTCACATCAACTGATCCAGTCATCTATTTTGCGCTTGAGTTAAAGCAAGGGTATCCCTCCTTCTCAACCGATTATGGCCACTAAAATTAAGGATGTCTCGTGCAAGTGGGTTTGGATGGTGTTCAAGTTTGCTGACATACTTTGACGCGTGTTTTGTAAATTCAACTTTTACTAATGGCACGCATAGATCTTTGTGAATTCGAGAATTTTTAACATACCATGGAGCTGCAGTAATTATACGTAGAATTTTATTTTGACCCCTTTGAATGAATTTTTTCAATGTTTGATGCTGAGGCAGTACCCCATAATTGAATTCCATAGCACCAGATTGGCTTTAGAATTGCATTGTGCAACAATAGTTTGCAGTCCAACTTTAGTAAAGAATTTCTGCCAATTAGCCAATTAAGTTGCACTGCTTTTAATCTCATCTGTGTAAGTTTCGCTTCAATATGAGACTTCCAAGTTAAACGGCGGTCGAGGTGAATGCCGAGGTATTTGACTTCATTATGTTGAGGAATAATTTGAATACATTTCTGTTCATTAACCCTGATTTTCCAAAGCTCTAGCCAATTCTCTAGTTTATAAACATAATTCTGCAAATTCTGTGATGCTACTTGGTGGTTCTTATGAACGCTGATAAAGGCTGTATCATCTGCGAAAGTTGACGTGTGGATTTTGGGGTCTGATGGCATGTCGGAGGCATAAATCAAATATAAAGTAGGACCCAGTATGCTACCCTGTGGCACACCTGTTTCAATTGGCTGAGCGGGGCTTAAAAAATTGCCTTCTTTGATTTACAATTTGCGACCGTATAAATAGCTTTCCATAAGTTTATGGGTGTTAGCAGGCAGAGTTAATTTTATTTTGTGCATTAAACCGTCATGCCAAACTTTGTCGAACGCTTGGGACACATCAATGAAAAGGGCGGAGCAGTATTTTTTGTCTTCAAACGACCCTCTTATCACATTTACCAATCTGTGTGTTTGTGCGATGGTGCTGTGTTTAGCTCTGAAGCCGAATTGATGATTAGGAATGCATTCAGTGTCGTTCAGAATTGGAATCAACTTAGTCATTAACAATTTTTCGAACAGTTTAGAAATTGTCGGCAGTAGGCTAATTGGCCTATATGAATCTACTTTGGTGTGATCCTTCCCTGACTTAGGAATCATAGTGATCATAGACACCTTCCAATCTGCAGGATAGTATTCTAGGCGTAAAATAGCGTTGAAGATAAAGAAGATAATTCTTCTAGCTACACGAGGTAACTCCACAAGCATTTTATTGCTGATTTTATCCATACCTGGAGCCTTTCTAAGATTCAGAGTACCAATAGCGCTTTGGACATCACCAACGTTGAGTCTTAGAGGTACAGGAGGTCTAATAACGAGTGGTGGCAAATCAGATACGTTATTTGAGTTGTTTTTAGTAAACACATTTCTTAAATGGTTAACAAATAATGTCCCTTTCTCGGAATCATTTCTAGCCCAGTCACCAGTCGGATTTCGCAAAGGAGGTTTTCCTCTCACTGGTCTTTTTAAACCTCTTGCCGCCCTCCATAACGAGTAGTCAGATTGTGGGGTACTATCAAGACCCTCCAAGTAGGATCTAAGTGAAGCCGTTCTTTGGGTTTCTAAGAAATGTCTTAGTATATCTCTGCATACCCGTAGCCTTTCAGTTCAGGAGACCTGTGAAGTTGCCACTCTCTTCTCATTCTTCTTTTTTCTGATAGGAGATGTTCGAGTTCAGATAAATAAGTTCTGTTTGTCCTATTTCTACATTCAACGTGATAAGTGGAAGCGTGATGCACAGCTCGTCGAAGGTCCTCGGTAAAGTTGCCAATCGACTCATCGATATCGTCGGTAGTTCTCAACACAATATTTTCCGTGCAATGAGAACTTAAATACTTTTTGTATTTTATCCAGCTTACTCGGGTCTTAGTCATGTTTCTAAATGGAGAGCCACACACTTGAGGGAAATGCATTGAAATGATAGTAGGAGAGTGATCTGAGGACAAGTCTAATGAAGGATCCACTTGCATCCATTCTACAGGGATATTTTTCACTACTCCAAAGTCAATAACATCGGGAATCTTCCGTCGGTCCGTCGGCCAGTAGGTGGGATGTCCGCTTGAGAGTACATCTAAGCCCATTTGAGCAATGGTGTTGAAGAGTACGCGACCCTTTGGGGTTACCAGACGTGAACCCCAAAATGTGTGTTTGGCGTTAAAGTCGCCAGCAACTAAAAATCTAGCTCCAAGGGAATTAAAGAAGTTATGGTATTGGTCTTCTTTTATTGAGAATCGAGGCGGAGAATAAATCGATGATAAAACAAATTTGTATTGACAGAATTCAATGCAAATGTTTGTTGCTTGGAGGTAATCCTCACTTATGTTATTCATTAGATAATGTTTTATTCTGTTCTTTATAAGAATTGCCGAACCTCCACAAGCTCTTCCGCGGGGATCTTTATTATCGTACAACACGTAGCCATTAATTTTGAAGTACCCTGTCGACGTCAAGTGAGTTTCAGCAATCATCATAACATCAATCTGCTTATCCATCAGGAAGTATTCCAGTTCGTTTTTAGGTTGGCGGAGGCCGTTCGCGTTCCAAAAACAAATTTTTAAATAAATCATTTCTTTAAAATGGCTTGCAAGATAGTGGATTGCATTTTCAGCATTTCCTGCATCATGGATGTCATGGTGGTCGTAAAAGTGTTCATAGTTTGGACAAGTGTCTGCAATGTTGTCTCTAGATTGTTGATATGTGGCTCAGAATATTGCGATATAGGTTCCTGCTCCAGACCTGGCATATTAGATTTGACCACGTTTGCGTAAGAAACTTGTCTAGAATTAGGAGCGTTTACGTGAGTAGTTGGTCGTACAATTTGAGGAAAATTCTTACTCGACGTGAAATTAGGTTGTTGAGGATGGTCAGGTAATACTGGCGACTTATTGGTCCTTATGCCCTTCAAATAAGTATAAACTGGACAACCTCTATAATTAGCGGTATGATTTCCTCCACAGTTACTGCATTTTTTTATTTTTAAGTCCGTTTTGGACTTATTACATTGAGCAGTTGCATGTAGTTCCCCACATGCAACACAAACAGACGGCAATTTACAATACGCTTTGGTGTGACCAAATTCTTGACAATTAAGACACTGGACGGGTCCAACACGCTTATGCGGTTCCTCCACGGTAATTCTACGATGCAGAAGATAAATAAGATTGTAAATTGGATGGGAATCGTTTTTCTTTAAGGCAACATCTCCAGGTTCCAATTCTACCCTGAACATGGGCTGAGGAATCTTTTCACGGTTTCTAATATTCACTACGCTCTTGATTTTGAACCCTTTGTCCATTAATCCGTTCTTTATCTCCGCAGGATCAACACATGGGTCTATACCCTTTAGAACGACTTGGAGTCCTTTTGCGCTTTTGAGCTGATAGGTATAGAAATCCCTGGTCTCCCTCTCCAACTGGTTGGACAATTTTCGAAAATCATCTTCCCTATTCACTTGGATCTTTGTCTCGCTGATTTTTCCATGTTTAATTGAGGTTACGCTAAACATGTTCTCACCTATTACAGCAACAATTCCTTGTACCAGTTTATTGGCAGTGGGCTCTCTCAGGTAAATTGGTGGGGGCTTAAACGTCTTTTTCGGTATTTCTGGGTCATCCGTCTGAAGTAGAGCAAATCTGTTTTGATCATTTGGCTTATCACTGCTGACGGTCTTAGGAACTTTCGAATTGGAAGACATTTGAGCAGATGTCGGGCTCCTCTGTCGCTTGAGAACGGTGATGTACTTATCCATACCTACTTGTTTTTTGGGTTTGACTGCACTATTTGATGAAGATGATGATTTCTCATCGGCTGAGATAACTATATTGGGCGAACAGGAACGGCGCCGTATTTCGGCTTTTGTAGTGAGAAGAGACTCCACGGATTTTCTTAAGGATTCTTCCTCAGAGATCCATAAATTTTTTCTACTGTAGCTTAGCTCTTTCTCAGAATTACATCTGAGCGGGACACTCATGCAGTTGTTATGCGATTTTTAAATTGCCGAAAAACCACTATAGATATTTTTCCACCTATTACGATATCTTTTTTTTTATATATATATATATTTTTTTTTTCACTTATTACAAGTTTTTTTTTATTTTTTCACCTATTACGAAAATTCAGCCGCACTAAAAATAACACGTCCGACCAGTTCAAGCAACACTATGTGAATCTCGAACGTAATGACCCTCTTTTCTGAAGGTTTTCGGAGCAATTATGACTGTACCTATTAATTATCCGTAATACGTACTATATGAAAATAATAGTTCATGGAATTTTTAGTGAGAAAATACATTTTGATAAAAAGAGTACCAAAAAAGAATACAATTTTCAGGCCATAGGAATTCGAATTTCAAAAAAGTACCAAAAAGATTTCTAGTCTTTATTGATCTGAGCCAGATGCATTTAATATAGTATTTATATGTTTATTTATGTAGGAGATATACATGTTAACGGTGCGTTCTACGGGGACTATTTTTACCCCATATAGTCATTTGAATTTCGAATTTTAAAAAAGTACCAGACACCTGCTTGCTCTATTTATACCCATCACCTTCATGAGAAGGGTATATATAAGTTTATCATTCCGTTTGTAATTTCCATAATATAATTTTCCGACCCTATAAAGTATATATATTCTGGATCCTTATAGATAGCGGAGTCGATTAAGCCATGTCCGTCTGTCTGTCTGGATGTTGAAATCAATTTTTTGAGGTCCCCAGATATCTTTGGGATCCAAATCTTCAATAATTCTGTCAGACATGCTTTCGAGAAGTTTGCTATTTAAAATCAGCAATATCCGTCCTTATTTGTGGAGATCTGAGCAAAAATCCGAGGCAACCTCTGAAAATTTCATCAAAAAAACTAAGTGTATTAATATTGTTACAAATAATTTTTTTCGTAAACAAATGGCGCTAATTGTTACAAATAATTTTTTTTCATATATAGATGGCGCTGATCAAACAAAGTGTTTAAGTGTGTTCTTAAACCGTAATATAAATGTGTAAAAAGACAGTGGTTAATTTTTTTTTAATTGTGTTTGTGTACATTTAAATAAATAAAGACTCGTTATATTATCTTCAAAGTACTTGACGCTTTCATTTTGCATTTAAAAAGAATCCGGTTTATTTAAAGGAAATAAACCACCGTTTTTAAAAGGTAAAAATGTAACAATATAATATATACAATATGTATGTATATAATATAATTATGCATCCACAACAAAGGTGAAGGGTATATAAGATTCAGCATAGCCGAATATAGCACTCTTACTTGTTTTGATTAAAGGCGTTTGATGATGGCATTTGCGCGCGTTGCTACTCCACCAATTAAAATTAATTTGAAAGAAAGACATTACACAAATATTCAATTTAAAATAATCTTGTTCCTATGATTATATATGTTGTTCATTTAATGAACAAAAAAAACACAATGTTTAAAGAGATAAACTACTTTGTTTTAATAACTTCAAAAACTTTCTATTCGTCCGGCAACCAGTGCTGGACAGAATGATACTTGTCTGTTGAAGCCCAGCATACCATTCTAGGAGCGCTCCGAAAAAGGAGTCAGAAAAGAGTCCAACAAAAGAGCATTTTCGGAGCACGCAGTATGACTCAGAAATTCCACTTAATTATGTGTGTAAAAAAGCGTTGTTGTCCTGTTATTTGTGCTTTGAACAAAAAAAAAACATAGCTGTATCACACAAGAATGATCAAAACAAGATTACACAGAGCCCAAAAAAAACCTCATAAAAGACTCTTTTCTGACATTATCTAAGAGCTCTTTAAGAGCCCAAAAACCCCCTCATAAAAGACTCTTTTCTGACATTATCTAAGAGCTCTTTCTGACGGACCATTTTCGAACGTAATGACCCTCTTTTCTGAAGGTTTTCGGAGCAATTATGACTGTTTTTTGGGCTCATAAAGAGTGTTAACGCTCCGAAAAAGGTGTCAGAAAAGACTCTTTTTGGACTCATATAGTTTGCTGGGAGGTAAGAATCAAAGTGACTTTATTAATGCAACTTGTGCGGCTTATATACTATTTCATTACACATACACATGGTGAAATAACTCTACAAGGTGGTGTTGAAACGCCAGCTGTTTTTTTTTTTAGTCATGTTCGTTATGTCAAACTTTATATACATATGTATGTATGTATGCTCAAGTTGTGTTAAAAAAATAGCAAACGTATCAAGTTATACAAAAAAAGTGAAAAAAACAATTGTCCATATATTAAATATCTCATAAATTAAAAAAAAATTATTTTTATTTTCATCTTGAAATTAAAAAAATTGTATGCATGTATGTATTTATTTTTCCTGCAAAAATGTTTGTAAACAATAACCAGTTGTTTTTGACATTACAAACATGAAAGCAAAAACAAAAATACCATGTTGTTTCTGTTGCTTTTGTATTGTTGTAATATTGTAGAGTTATTTCACCATGCACATACACTTGCAAACAATAGTACCAGCAATCAACATAAACAGAGTTGTATAAAATTAGTTTAAAAAAAGAACAGGGTTGCATTTTATAAAATCCGTTAAATTCAAAAGTTATCAGAGGAAGGTATGCAGAGTTGCATCTCATGTACTCAAATGAATTCAGTTAAATTCAAAATAGAGTTTAAATAAATAATAAATAAAATAATAAGTGAGCTGCTTCACTCTCCCCCTTTTATGCTGAAAGCGTCCAGATGAAGCATCAAAATTACTCTCTAAGTCTACCTCTGCACAGTGGGGGATCTGAAATAAAAAGTAGAAATAAATCTGTAACTTTTAAACGAATAGCTCGATTTTAGTAAAGAGGAGGTGTTGATAAGTATAAGTTTTGAATTTGGGCTTAAACAACCAAGAGGGCGCCGAGCCACAATGCCCCAAAGTGGGGCACCTCGGGTATACCAAAAATTAAATATGATGGCAAATTTTTGTTTGCGATCCGATTTGAAAGATTTTTATATATATGGAATTTCGTCTAGATCTACAAAAAACATTGCTTTAGCCATATCTTATCTATTATAGTTTACGAGTTATTCGCATTTGAAAAGAAAAATTTTATTTTTTTGCCTACCTTGGTCTGCTATTTTGCTAATAACGGATCCAATTCTTTCCCGATTTTCTTGAAGTGTCTTTTTTTGAATTAACAATAAATTTAGTTATTAATAATCTTAAGAAAGAAAAGTTAAAAAATATCTACTGAGTCAAAAGTTATGTGCATTCAAACTTAAAAAAAATAAAAAAGTCGTTTTTCCGCCATTTTTTTTTTTTCGAAAAAAGTAACTACATTAATTTTAAATTATACAGAAAATGAGAAAAAGATAAATAATGTGTTTATATTTTTCTGAAAGGTACCATTTCGGGAAATATTATAAATAATATCAAAATTTTTATTATTGCGTGGTCCAGAGCCTTCCGAAGTAGACCTATTTTTTATGAAAATTTCAACTTTAGACAACATATTCTAAAATCGCATAGCTGCTTTCAAAAAACCAAAACCTATTTTGTATGTACCAATCTGTTCTTTAATATTGTGCAAAGGGATTTCATAGTTTCGAGCTTGGTGCCTTCAATAGATCCAAAAATCAAAAAATCCCAGTTTTGGGATTTTTGAAAAGTTTTTTGGGAATTGTGGGATTCTCAATAACTAAATCCAAATTTCCACTTTTGCATTTCGACAAAAAATGTCTATATAATTTTAAAATTTAATTAAAAAAAATTCATAAACCCAAAAGCTATAGCAGTTTAAAAATTTAAATTTTGCAAAAAAAAAAAAATATCGAATAATTATTATTTCATAATCGATCAAGAAGTAAAAACAAATATCTTTTTTTTTGCAAAAAGTCTTCTATGAAGTTTTTAATTTTTAATATATTTAAACATTTTTGAAAAGAAGATACAATTTCCGAAATATTGATGCATAATATGTCTACCTTATTTTGTCCACGTGCAACAGAAATGAACGATTGATTAACATCTCTAGTGAAATTTCTTCACAAAGTTATTTTCTTCCATAACAAGTTCAATGCTAGGTACCTACATATGTAATACATACATAAGTACAAACATAAACTGATTGCAACCCTTTTTTAACAATGAATCCCAGGTACAATATGAAATGGGATATGCCTAAAACATATTTCATACCTAATACTATTTTTTTACTCCAGTAATATAACAGGTAGATTTCATACCATACAGTTCATGTGAAATATTTGGTAAATAAACAAAAAACTAAAGAAACAAATAATGTTTTTTTGAAAAAATATTTTTTATTTTTAAATTTATAATTAGGTAATTTAGTAAAATAATCAGAAACAGAGCAATCCATATCTAAAAGATAAAGCAAATCTTTAAAGTCATGACTATTTTCAAACGTCAAACTTCTGTAGCAAATCCAACGTTTCCTCATAGATGATAAGACTGGATCTGATGATAAAATTAGATTACTCAAAATGTCTTCATTTTGAGATTGTCAAGAACACTTTCTGGAGCTGAACTACTGAACGTACTTGAAGTCCCTATTTCTCGATTCTTGGGGTTCTTCTGTAAGTTCTCCTAAGGACAAAATATTATGATCAATTATGATTTTTCCATGACATAATACTTTATGTACTGTTGGTGTCATTTCTTTCCAAGGGTACAACGATAATAGAAGTTTTGAAATTTCTGTGGAATACTCGCCAAATTTTGTTGCATTCACTTTGTGCTTACTATTTATTGCCATTAAAAAAATTTTGACTTTTTTCAGTAATTCCATATTAATTCCCGTTATATCTGAGGTTGTTTCAAAATCGATGAAAAATCGTCTAGCTGTGTTTGCATCATTTGTGCTCTCATATCCTACGAGTGGTTTATCAATGTTTAATTGGATTGGATCTGGTTTTTGAATTCTTCTTTTCTCCGTGGCTCTCATTTCTATCAGTTCTTCATTTTTATTTACTGATTTATTGATATTTTCTGGTATGCTTCTATATTTTACATCATATGCCAGATGTCGAAAATGTTCAAGAAATCTTATACGGACATGTAGAAAATTCGGATTTTTTTTCACCACATATGGAACAGTTCCAAGTAGATGATGTTCCTGTTATGGCGTTGCTGACATTTCCATCGATCATCGTTAGTTTCATATTAAAAGAAATGTTGAAGGAATATTGAGGTATTTGGATTGTAACCGGTACCAAGTCTTTAATTTCAGATTCAATTAAGTTGATCGTAATCTTTGTTTCTTTTGTATATTCGAAACATATTGGCCTACAAAAGGCTTTCGATCCAGGAGTTGAATTAATCCATATATCCTCAAAACTAGTTGATTTGTGATGACACAAATACACTTTTATATTCTGATGATGTTTGACTCTATGTAGTTTGCTTATATTTCGAAAGTGATGATAAGCCATCACATCCCCACTTACAGATTAGTTGCAGATCATAAGTATTTATTTTGTTTAGCTGTTCTGTAGAAAAGTCGCAAACAATCCTTAATGCTGTATTTTCGAGTATAGTGGAGAGTCCAATTCTAGCTTTCCGATCAGTAACTTCAATAGGTGATGGTATAATACTCTTTTTCTTTTCCTGAATTGAGCCATATGATGATAACACTTCAACTCCTTTTCCCAACAATGTCTTTCTTAAAGTTATATAATTATTACGGCTTAGTCCCAGCTGCAGCATAAGCGCAATACCCTCTTCTTCGGTAAAAGCAGTATTAGATTATGGTGTAGGTATGCTCTTAACAATTCGTTTTAATCGTCTAGGCGATGCATTTCGAAGAATATCAGCGATTTTAACAGCTTCCAAAGGCTGTTATTCTTGCTTTAACATAGCCTTAAATGTATCCGAAACTTCCTCAGTAGACAGGGTTGATAGTGAATCCGATAACCGTTTGTTCTTGGATTTTGGGCACAATCCCAAGTATTACTGACACATAAAATTTTATATTTTCATCCAACCAATCACAATATTTGGATTCAAATTTCGTAGCAGAAAATATTACGGTTTTCCATTTTATGTCAAAGGATTTAACAAATTTTTCGATTTTACATAATTCCGTTTTATTCACTTTATATTATGCGTACTTTCGATAAATTTCAATATGAGGTTTATTATAATATGTTTAAGTGAAATGGAGGACAAAGTGTTTTTTAGTGTGATTGTTAATAATAAATTATAAATAATCTCAATTGTGGATTGAGTATGATTATATATTAATTATTCTTCATGAGTTTCATATAATAGGTTACCTGTAGTCAACGTTTATATAGGTAAAGGTATATTTGGAAATCTACCTGTTATATTACCTGGAGTAAAAAAAATAGTATAAGGTATGTAATATGTTTTAGGGATATCCCAGTTATTTTATATTGTACCTGGGATTCATTGTTAAGAGTTGCAATCGGTTTATGTTTGAACTTGTTATGGAAGAAAATAACTTGGTGATGAAATTTCAATATAGATTGTTAATCATTCGTTCATTACTGTGTCACGTGGACATAATAAGGTAGACATATTATACATCAATATTTTGGAAATTGTAGCTTCTTTTCAAAAATGTTTAAATATATTAAAAATTAAAAACTTCATAGAAGACTTTTTGCAAAAAAAAGATAATTTTTTTTTATTTTTTTTTTGAAAATTTAAATTTTTAAACTGCTATAGCTTTTTGGTTTATGAATATTTTTTAAATAAATTTTACAATTATATAGACATTTTTTGTCGAAATGAAAAAGTGAAAATTTGAATTTAGATTTGTTATTGAGAATCCCACAATTCCCAAAAAAACTTTTCAAAAATCCCAAAATTGGGATTTTTTTGAATTTTGGATCTATTGAAGGCACCAAGCTTGGGGCTATGAAATCCCTTTGCATAATATTGAAGAACAGATTGGGACATACAAAGCAGGTCTTAGTTTTTTGAAAGCAGCTATGCGATTTTAGAATATGTTGTCTAAAGTTGAAATTTGCATAAAAAATAGGTCTACTTCGGAAGGCTCTGGACAACGCAATAATAAAAATTTTGATATTCTTTTGCTTTTATAATATTTGCGAAATGCTACCTTTCAGAAAAATATCAACACATTATTTATCTTTTTCTCATTTTCTGTATAATTTAAAATTAATGTAGTTACTTTTTTCGAAAAAAAAAATGGCGGCAAACCGACTTTTTTATTTTTTTTTAGTTTGAATGCACATAACTTTTGACTCAGTAAATAAATAAATTTGCTGTTAATTCAAGAAAAGAAACTTCAAGAAAATCGGGAAAGCATTGTATCCGTTATTAGCAAAATAGCAGACCAAGGTAGGCAAAAAAAATAAAATTTTACTTTTCAAATGCGAATAACTCGTAAACTATTAGAGATAATATAGGGCTAACACAATGTTTTTTGTAGATCTCGTCTAGTACATTTCATACATATAAAAATCTTGCAAATCGGATCGCAAACAAACATTTGGCATCATTTTTAATTTTTGGTATACCCGAGGTGCCCCACTTTGGCGCATTGTGGCTCGGCCCCCCTTGGTTGTTTAAGCCCAAATTCAAAACTTATCAACACCTCCTCTATAGTCATGGGAAATTTTATTAAAATCGAGCTATTCGTTTAAAAGTTACAGATTTCTTTCCACTTTTTTTCAGATCCCCCACTGTGATCTGGTTCTCATTCTTCCAATCGGTTGAACAGGGCAAGTGTTTGATAGGAATATGCTGGCGTACTTCTTATAGTGTTCATTAGGGCCCTCCCCCTGGAGTAAAAATGCTTCTAGAGCGTATGGGGTAGCACAGGATGGCTCTTCAAATATTGCTCCATTTTGTATGCAATTTAGTTCCATTTCTTGTTCAATGGTTAGACCAATACCATCAGAGTCTTTGAGAATTAGGATATCCATTGAGAATAAGGGTGTAAAGTAGTCGTACACGTCTTCAACTTTGCGAGTTTTCGATGGTGGTGTATCTACAGCGAAAGAGTTAGAATCCATTGTTCTGAATATTGATTGTATGCACTTTGGAGAGTTGTTTTCGTACTCTGGTGAGCGCTGTTGAGATGTTATAATTCCAGCCATTAATTTTTCTTCAACAAGATTTTGTAGCGCATACGTATCATCTCGATTTACAAATGAAGGTGTTTTGGGTAGCGTTGTATCATTTTCCTTAGTTGTATTCGTTGCTAGTGTCCCGAGAATTGGTGACAGTATTTTATAGCCTTTGTGCATGGGGATGACTCTTGATTCATTTATAGTGAACATATTGTTGTTTGCACTGGCATAGTGAAATTGTACTTACGCGAGTTAAGTTAACTATAATCCCAAATCACATTTCAGATAAGAAATATCTGAAATAGAAATATTGTAAACAAACAATAACAAAATAATTACCTTTAGATAACAAAATAGAAGATAATTACTTTAAGATAACAAAATAGAAGATAACTAGAATATTATTGTAAACAACTTTCTGATAAAAAAAGGTCGACTAGAATATTGTAAACAAACAATAAAATTACTTTAAGATAACAAAATACAAGATAACTAGAATATTATTGTAAACGACTTGTTTAAAGCACTTCTTTAAAACAAAAAAAATATATATATATTTTTTTTTCTAAATTTCCGGCTCTGACTCGTTCAGTATATCGTGAATTATGCATATCGTGAATTATTACTCTTTTGTTTTTCTACCGGTTTAATATTCGCCGCGTTTTCTTTGTTTTGGCGGTACAAAAAGAGGTTTTAACTCTGTCGGTGTCAGTTCGCTATTGGCTGCTGTAACTACCAGGGCATCCTCCAGCTCCTCAATCAACGCTTAAAAATATATTCATTTTCTCATCCCTAACTATATATATCTTGTATATATAAAATAAGTAGAAAAATACAATACCTATTATTTGTGAATTTAAACCAGTGTAGCTGTTTTTATTTCCAAACGTAGAATCGCCAGGAATCCCCTCCTGCCCATGTCTCTTTCCTTTATACTAGCATCCGAACACGCTCTTCTGTCCCTCTTCCGAAGGCTACGTGGTAGTGATATGAGTAATAGTGTACGCCTCTCTCGTCCAGTTGCTTGCAAGTCAAATTCTGTTTCCTTCTTTAATCTTGGATAGCCCTTATCCCAGTATTAAACATGGTCCTTTCTTGCCATTAAGATTAAGAAAATAATAGATGGCCACCCTAAATATACAGTCCAAGCTCTCTCAGTAAAAGCTCATAAAGTTAAAAAAAAAATACAAACCACCAAAGGTTGCGCACAGTAATTTTTTAGTTTTTGTGCGTTGATAGCTAGAAGCAGTGATTTACGGGAGAAACATAAATAAGAACTTAAAGAAAAAATTGGAAAATCAAGAAGGTTGTTAAGGTTTAATAAATGCCCTTGAAATTTAAATTTACCTACTTAGAACTAGTGAAAAGCGGCTAAAATTGTTAAAACTGTTATTGGCTACATACCTAAACTAAAAGTTGACTAAACTTACAACCTATTGAAAAAAAAAAAGATTCTAATTAAATTCACCTACTTAAGAATAAGGGAATAATTTGTTAAAACACCTAATGTGGGGTAATGAAATTTGCCTAAAACTAAAGCTAATCGAAAAGGTTCCTAAAGTTAATTAAATACTAGAAACTAAAAGGAATGGAATTACAAAAATAGCTAGACGGGGTAAAATACCTACATACAGAGGTACAAAGTAAAAACACAAACAAAAAGAAAACCATGAGTACATTGAAATTTAAAAAAAAAAAAAAAAAGAAACTACATATGTACATACATCCATATAATACACACATCCCAGTGTTAGAAAAATAAAGTTGCTTAAAAGCAGAAGTTGAGGCAAAATCGTAGCAACAAAATACAAGTGAAAAATTTACCGTAATCACATTGCAATTTGTTGTTGCTAAAAAAAAAACACCACTTTTATGGTTAGTGAGAAAAAAAACGATCTCTTAAGATATTTTGGAAGCAGCGAAAACTTTTCTCTTATTTTGTGAAAATAAGAGAATTGTATGTTGTACATAGGCCGAAAGTGTTTCTCTTCATTTACAAAGATTAAACGAAAGCTTTTTTATGTGAGAAAATTATTTTAAGTTAAATTCGAAAGATCCCAGCGAGTTTTTTAAATACACACTTCAAAAAAAAAACCCCCCGATGAAAAAATAAAATATTTTTTAAATCTAATTTCGCGAAGCCCAGCGAACAACAGATTTAAATGAACATTCACAAATCACGTGAATAATTTTTTGAAATTAATAGTAAAGGTTTATGAAATAAAAATATTTAAATCTAGTATCGCGAATCCAAAAAAAAAGGATTTAAATAAACACTCACACAGCCCGTGAATATTTTATTTAAATTAAAATAAAAATATTTAAATCTTGTTAAGGCGTTCTACAACTACAAATATTTAAATCTAATATATTAAAATAAAAAGTACAAGGTCTTAAATGAATTTTTTTAGATCGACAAATGATAATCGGAAAATCTTTGGTTTTAACCTTTATTTCATAAAATTATTTAAATCTGATTTCGCGAATCCCAGCGAACAAAGAGGTTTAAATAAAAACATAAAAGAAATCTTTGCTCTTTCTCATTATTTGATTAAATGGTTTAAATCTGATTTCGCAAATCCCAGCGAAGAAAGTTTAAATAAACACTTAATAAAATCTCTGCTCTTTACCATTAGTCTATAAAATTATTTAAATCTGATTTCGCGAATTCAAGCGAACAAAGAGGTTTAAATAAACAATTAAAAAAAATCTCTGTCCATTTATTTGGAAAATATTTAAATCTGAGTTCGCGAATCCCAGCGAACAAAAAGGTTTAAATATATACGTAATAAAGTCTCTGCCTTTTAAGAAAGGTAATTTCCATATTAATATCCGTATAAATAGATCCCTTCGTACAATAAGGTTTTACCGTATAGTTGCGAATCCCAGCAAACATCTGTGAAAAATCAACCGCTCGGAAAAGTCTCATTTAACTCATATTTGTTTTCGTTAAAATTTATATAGAGATTAGCACAAGAACCTTTGCCACAAATGAGTTTTAGCGTATTTTTTCGATAGTTTACTGATCACTCGAGCCCCGTAAGCGATTTATTACTAAGACTCAAAATTGTGAAAACTAGAGCTCAGAGAATTTCGAAGATGGCGGAAGAGTTTATTTTTGATTCAGATGATTTCATCACTTTTTGCTCGGAGTTCGACGATATTCCATTGGGGGATATGACTGACTCATTTCTAGAGGTAAACCTCCAAGATCTTAACGATCGGTGGACTAACTTACAAAGATCGTATAGAGCGCTCTGCACGGATAAGAAGACAGAGGTACGAAAAGAATTTTTCGAGTTCGTTCGGGTAAAGCACTCCGTCTGTACACGAGCATTTCACAAGTGTAAACCGAAGATCCTAGATATACGGAAATCGTTCGTGATAAATATACCCAACAATAATTTTCAGCCATTTGTAGACGAAGATAGCTTTGCACACGTTAAAGTTCCTCCCTGTGATACGGACATCTTCTATGGAGGCTATGAGGAGTGGCCGTCCTTCCGCGATATGTTCACTGCCGTGTATGTAGATAATCCCAAAATCCCTCAAATACAGAAACTGTACCACCTTAGAGTGAAAGTTCAAGGGCAGGCAGGAAGTTTAATAAGGAAATATAAATTGTGTGCGGAAAATTTCTCCTTGGCGTGGGAAACATTAAGAGACAGGTACGAGAATCAGAGGATTCTAGTAGAAAATCAGATTAAGATTCTCCTTAATCTGCCCTCTATAACGGGTGAAAGTAGTAAATCTCTACAAACTCTTCAAATGACCATCAATGACTGTCTGTCCGCGATAAAGGCCCAGGACGTGGCAATTGAGGAATGGGACCCGTTTATAATCGTTTTATGCTCCAGCAAGCTTCCCGTGGAAACTCTTTCCTTATGGGAGCAATCGCTTGAGTCACATAAAAAGTTGGTCAAATAGGAAAAAATGGATAGGTACCTTTCTCATAGATGTGAAGTTGTTGAACGTTTAGAGTCCCGTAAACAAGAGTCCCAAGGCGTCGCTCAAAAGAAGCAGACAAACAATTTACCAAACCCTAATAGATCTGAGCCTTCCCAATTTCCGTGCAAGGTCTGTGGAGCTGGTCATCCCCTGAAAAATTGCTCCCAGTTCTTAAGTTTTGATCCCAAGGCCAGAAATCAGGTCGTTTTAGATAACAAGATATGCATCAACTGTTTAGCATACAGTCACCTGCGAAAAGACTGCCCGAGCAAGTACTCATGCTCTCAATGTCAAAAGAATCATCATTCTCTTTTACACTTTCCTAAGCCTTTGGTGAACAACCAAAACTCTATACCCCTCGACACTAATCCAAGTACCTCGGCACAAACCAGAGCGAACACTTCTCGATCGGCGGCCGCTCACGTCGTGCAGACCCGTGACAGATCATGTGGGGAAAATGTCTTGCTTCCCACTGCAATGGTCCAAATAAGGCACCAAGGGGAAAACTTTAAAGCTCGTGCTTTTCTGGATCAAGGATCAGAGAGGACATTTATTTCAAAAAGGCTTCAACAGCAATTAATGCTGCCGACAGAGAGAAAATTTTTTCAAATACATGGAATAGGCGGAGAGGTGGTAGGGAATTCCAATTCTTTGTGCAGATTAACCCTATATTCGGTTAAACACACCCGTTTGGTCTCTGTAGAGGCAATTGTTGTTCCAAAAATAACCCGCATGTTGCCTAAATATTCTATATCGAAGTCTGATATACCTTTGTCAGAGCTAGAGAATCTTGATCTCGCTGACCCAGATTTTTGTGTACCCAGTCACGTCGACTTGCTCATTGGAAGTAATTTTCTTCCTCGAATTCTTCTCGAAGGACTCAAAACTGTTGCCCAGTCCCTAATGGCACAGGAGACAATCTTTGGTTGGATTGTTAGTGGTCCGGTCGGCATAGAAACATGCCGTTCGTTCTCAATTGAGGCGAGTGAAATTTCAAGAGACCCAATTAGTGAGCAACTTAGGAAATTTTGGGAGGAGGAAGAAGTCCCGTGTCAACGTCCTCTTTCAAAAGAAGAAGAGTTTTGTGAGGCACTGTATAAGCAAACCACGTTCCGTAATAGTGAGGGTCGTTATGTAGTGAAGCTGCCGTTTAAATGAGAGTTTTGCCAAGGTCTGCGTCTAGGCTCTTCCCAACCTGCAGCAATGGCTCAATACCGCAATTTAGAACTATCGCTGGGAAAAAAGGGTGAACTCGGAAACGTTTACTACAATGTTTTAAAAGAATATATATCCCTGAACCACATGGAACCGACGACCTCGTTCGAAAACATATCTATAGGCGGCTATAATTCCTTTTATTTGCCGCATCACGCAGTTCTTAAGCCCGAGAGTCGTAGCACTAAGGTCAGAGTAGTGTTCAACGCTTCCAAAAGAACAAGTTCAGGATTGTCTCTCAATGATGTACTTCACGTAGGTCCTACCTTACAAGCTGACTTAATGACCTTAGTCCTGAACTGGCGACTATACAAATATGTCTTCAACGGTGATATTGAGAAAATGTATCGTCAAATTCTCGTTCATGAGGATGACATACAGTTTCAGCGAATTCTCTTTCGCCAAAACCCAAAATCTCCCATACAAGATTTCGCCTTGAAAACCGTTACGTTCGGAGTCAATTGCGCTCCATATTTGGCTATCAGAATTCAGAATTCAATTGGCTCACGACTCTGAAAATATTTTTGCAAAAGCAAGCCATATTCTCAACCATGAAGCGTATGTGGATGATATCTTATCTGGTGCACATAGTGTAGATTCCGCGGTTGATTCTTTGTCTCAGGTTATTAGCTCTTTAAAATCCGCGGGGTTTGCATTGAAAAAGATCACGTCTAATAGCCCAAAGATTCTAGCGTCAGTCCCAAACGATGATATTTTAGATTCAGAGTTTCTCAAGCTCAGAGAGGCAAGCACCACAAAAACTCTTGGCATTCAATGGAATGCATTAACTGATAAATTTTCTTACACTATTGATCCCATTAGTCCAAGTGACTCAATTACGAAAAGACAAATTCTGTCTAATGTGGCCAAACTTTTCGACCCAGCTGGTTGGATATCGCCAATTGTCATTCAAGCTAAAAGTCTTCTGCAACAGCTCTGGCTAGAGGGGACGGGTTGGAATGACAATGTGAAACCCAGTACATTAGCAAAATGGAACGGTTTTGTTCAGAACATTCCCTCGATCTCTAACCTGAACATTCCGCGTTGGATTGATTTTTCACCTACCCTACCAACGCAAATTCACGGCTTTTGCGATGCATCAGAGAAGGCTTATTGCGCAGTCGTATATTTTCGGATACAGTCTGCGGCGGGAATAAAATCTCATTTGTTCGCCGCAAAAACAAAAGTGGCTCCTATTAGTCCGGTTAGTCTCCCACGGCTGGAACTTTGTGGAGCTCTTTTATTGTCGAAGTTAGTAAGGCACCTTGTGAACTCACTGCCTTGT
Source organism: Bellardia bayeri (assembly GCA_950370525.1). Classification (NCBI taxonomy): domain Eukaryota; kingdom Metazoa; phylum Arthropoda; class Insecta; order Diptera; family Calliphoridae; genus Bellardia; species Bellardia bayeri. Next base: position 54,742,298 of record OX493264.1, on the reverse strand, counting down.
AAGAAGAATGAGGTCTTTCTCTGGTCAGATTCGTCGATTGTTCTCAGTTGGTTGGGAAAACCTCCGAATACTTGGAGAACTTATGTTGCCAACCGCACGGCACATGTTAGGTCGGCTGATAATCCAGCCGACTGGGGCTCCCGTGGTTGCGACACTGAACAACTACTAAATAGCTCCTTATGGTGGAGGGGGCCATCTTGGCTACAGGGACCCCCCGAAGAATGGCCAAAGCCCATAACAATTAACGAAAGTTCTCTTGAATTGAAACAGAGGGTAAACGTGCTTCATCTGTTTACTGGCGGTGAAGACATACTTAACCGCTTCTCAGAATGGGATAAGGCTGTAAGGGTCATGACTTATGCGCTTCGGTTTATACGTGCAATCAGGAAACGGTTACAGACGGTTAAGAAATCTCCACTTAAGCTCGCATCCCAGACCCAAGAGTTATCTTCTGTCGAGGCAGTATCCTGCATGATTAAACGCAGCTCGTATATTACTAACGAAGAGTTTTTGAGAACAAAAAATAAGCTTATTTCCGTTGCTCAAATTACGCATTATCCTCGAGAGTTCGAATCCCTTATTAAACAGCAGAGCGTGAGTAACAAAAATTCTCTCCACCCGTTGAACCCTTTGAAGATGAAGATGAAGATAATGTTGTTCGAGCCAACGGTAGAATTTCTAACTCTACCTTACCTTATAAGGAAAGACACCCTATTATTCTCCCTGCCAATTCAGTCTTCTGTAGACTGCTCGTCGATTTTGTGCATAGGGTCCTTATGCACGCAGAAATCAACTTAATGTTGCGAGCGGTGAGAGGAGAGTACTTCGTTCCCCGATTAAGATCAGCTATTAGGCTCTGCATTAGAAAATGTGTAACCTGTATACGTTATAAGCAATGAGTGCAGTCCCAATTGATGGGTGCCCTACCCCGGGAACGAAGCTCATTTTCCTTGCCCTTCACTAATACTGGGCTAGACTTTGCAGGACCTTTCTCCATAAAAACCTCTATGTTGAGAAATGCCCCTTACCAGAAAGGGTATGTTTGCGTGTTTGTGTGTTTTTGCACGAAGGCTATACACCTCGAATTATGCTCCGATCTCTCTACCAAGGCCTTTCAAGCTGCCTTCACTAGGTTTGTAGGCCGACGTGGCCTGCCAAAAAGAGTTATGTCCGACAATGGAACTAATTTTGTTGGGGCCGAACGGGCTCTTCGTCAAGAATATGAGGAGTTTCTTGGTAAGGCAGCCAACGAAGTGGTTGAGAAGTACTCTTCTCACGGTTTCCAGTGGAACTTTATCCCCCCGAATGCACCCCATATGGGAGGGTTGTGGGAGGCTGGTGGCAAATCCTTCAAGATGCATTTTAAAAAGGTCGCCCAGAATAATAAATACACCATCGAGGAGTTCACCACGCTCTTAACTCGCATCGAAGCAATTCTCAACTCGAGACCCTTATCTCCCATGTCAGACGACCCCAATGAGCTGTTAGCCCTTACTCCCAGTCACTTCCTTCGTGGGGCTCCCCTGGTAGCCGCGCCCGAAACCTTCACGGAAACGCTCACCTTGAAGGATCGCTGGGAGAGAGTGAAAGTGTTACACCACCAGTTCGCTCGGAGATGGAAAGATGAGTATCTAAAGGAAATACAAAAGAGGTATAAATGGCGGAATTCGGAGAAGAACATTACCGTGGGTCAACTCGCCGTAATAAAAGACGATCTGCTCCCTCCAAATTGGCGATTGGGCCGTGTTACCAGAATATATGCGGGTAATGATGGTAATATCCGCGTTGCGGACTTGAAGACGCAAGGGCAATCGTCAAACTGTGCATTCTGCCGGTCCATACCTTAGATGATAAGTAAAAAAGGGAAAGCTGTTACCCAAATTCCTCTCTTTCATATCCCCCGACTGTGGCCTTTTACCTACCCTCACCCCCCTATTTTTTCCCCCTTACACTAACACTTTTAATCAGGATTCTTTTGTACAAGCTCTTTTTATTAACATTATGTTTCTTCACAGGGCTCCAGGAAATTCCGACGTCCATCAGTGCCGTGTCTGCTCCCGGTTCCACGCACTACGGTTTTGCAGAAGGTTTTTAAGCATGAATGGGCCGGAACGCAGGCATCAAGTCCGCATCCATGGCTACTGCAAAAATTGCCTGGCCAGGTCTCATGCTACTGACGACTGCACCTCTGCCGATGTGTGCCAAAAATGTGGTTGGGCACACCACACTCTGCTTTACTTGTCCCCCGGGGCACAAGCCAGTAACCAAGAGAGAGTGAGTCGTAACGTTACTCCGACATCACGCCAACGTGCACCTGCACCAACAGCCCGCCAGGGGAGTGTCAGCAGTGATATTCTTACCTCATCGCGGTCACGTCAATCCAAGGTTAATGAACGCCTCGGCCCATACCGCCGTCCAGCACGGCGCACCCGTAGCAGCAACCAACCTTCCAGGCTTCAGTCCAGGAATCCAGCCCCGACCCCAAGGGGTCCAACCCCGAATCCCAAGCGCATCTTAATGGGAGCCTTAAGAGCTCTTGAACGTTTAGCCAAAAATCTTTAATATCGTTGATCTTGTTGATCAAGGAGTTGCAGGATGTTTAAAGCACTTCTTTAAAACAAAAAAAATATATATATATTTTTTTTTTCTAAATTTCCGGCTCTGACTCGTTCAGTATATCGTGAATTATGCATGTGAATTATTACTCTTTTGTTTTTCTACCGGTTTAATATTCGCCGCGTTTTCTTTGTTTTGGCGGTATAAAAAGAGGTTTTAACTCTGTCGGTGTCAGTTCGCTATTGGCTGCTGTAACTACCAGGGCATCCTCCAGCTCCTCAATCAACGCTTAAAAATATATTCATTTTCTCATCCCTAAGTATATATATCTTGTATATTTAAAATAAGTACAAAAATACAATACCTATGTAAGTACTGTGAATTTAAACCAGTGTAGCTGTTTTTATTTCCAAACGTAGAATCGCCAGGAATCCCCTCCTGCCCATGTCTCTTTCCTTTATACTAGCATCCGAACACGCTCTTCTGTCCCTCTTCCGGAGGCTACGTGGTAGTGATATGAGTAATAGTGTACGCCTCTCTCGTCCAGTTGCTTGCAAGTCAAATTCTGTTTCCTTCTTTAATCTTGGATAGCCCTTATCCCAGTATTAAACACGACTTTCTGATAAAAAAGGTCGACTAGAATATTGTAAACAAACAATAATAAGATAGCAATACGAGATGATTACTTTAAGATAAAATATATGTTTAAGGCAGAAATTTAGTATTTAAGCAAAGGAAAATTAATAAAGAGGAGCATTAACGATTAACTAAAAAAGACGCATAGACGTCAGTTGTATTTAATCAAAAAAAACAACAAAAGTGTTTTTTAATTGGCGATCCTGCCAGGAGCAACATATATTTTGTTGCTCTAGAAGCGGACCGATATATCCTTGTCGCAGCAGAGAGCGAATTTAATAAATTAATAAAACAACGAGGTAAAAGACAGAGAGTATTTAACAACAACAGAGAAATGGCCCAAATCAACATGGAACAGCTCATCCAAGAAATGGCAAGTCTATATACGGCTTTACAGGCGGTCCAACAAGAGAACCGTGAGTTAAGGACTAGATTGGAACAGATACCAGTAAATCCTGCAGTAAATAATCCCCAAGTGGAAAACCTAGAGACTAGAGTTGCAGTATACAACAATCCAAATGAAATAAATTTGGAAATTTTTAAATCACTACCTACATTTGATGGAGCGAAGAATAATTACAGACTTTGGCGGGAAGACGCCACTCGTTTAATGAACAGCATAAGTCAACATTCACATTCAAATAGGTACGTTGAAGCCCTTACCATTGTGAAATCCAAAATAACTGGTGCAGCAGCCAACATATTGTTAAACCATAACACAATATTCAATTTCGAGGCAATTCTTAATCGATTGGATTACACTTATTGTGACCAGCACCCATTATACGTCCTGAAGGACGAATTAACTAAAATAACCCAAGGGAAATTATCATTGTCAGAATTTCATGATGAGGTTAGTAAGGCATTAACAGTGGTAACTTCAAAATTATCCATGTCGGGAGACCCACCAGACTCAATAAAAAATGACTTCTCATGCTATGGAAGACGCAGTGAGAACGTTTAAAAATGGGATAAATAACGAATTTATTCGGTCAACATTATACGGAAACCCCGTCAAAGACTTGGAGCATGCATATGCAATAGCTCAAACCATCGAACATGATAATAATCATAAAAATTTACTATATAAAAATACTATTGGCTGGAAAGACAAAGAATGTACCCAACAGAGCTACAAAAACCAACATACTAGAAGACCATCATACTATCCTAAACAATATCAACAACACCAACAACAAAACAACTTTCCAAAACCAGAGCCAATGGACACCTCTTCAGGAAACACCAGGAATTTCAACAATGCTAGACAGCAGTACAACCAACAGGGATTCCACAGCTAACCCTGGAAAATAATTCGTGACCAAAGTGGAAACTTTCAACAGGCACACAAAGTTCAGAAGCACAATCAAATAAAAACTCAAGAAGAAGACAACATTAGTACCACCACGGAGAAAAGTAGTAAGTGCTATGGAAATAAGTCTAGTATTAAGAATTTAAACTAATAGACGGGTTGTACTATATTTTTTTGAAGGATGAGGAAGATAAAGAATATAAAATTTTCATAGACTTTGCACCACAACTACATAAACAAAAAGTTAATAATGGGTAAAAGAATTAGGACAAAACCTTTGAGAATGATCTCTATACATGGTAAATCAATATTAGAATTCAAACAAAGGATAAAACTGTTTAATAAGGAATTGGAATTTTATGAACTTGAGAATGATAATGATTATGATCTGATGTTAGGAGTTGAGGGCTTAACACAATTAGACACTGTCATAGACATTAGAGAGAAATTGTTTATTGCCCCTGAGAAAATACAGAAGATAAATTATTCCATAGGTGATCAAAAATTTGCATTGGAAATAGAACAACTAATGAATGAGAATAATAATATAGGCCCATTACCATTTACGACGACCATAGAAGCTAGTATTAGAACTACGACAAATGACCCAATCTGGACAAAACAATATCCAAGTAATTTTAATGACACAGAATTCGTGAATAAGGAAATAAAAAAGTTATTGGAACAGGATATAATACAGAAAAGTTATAGTCCTTATAATTCCCCAATGTTAACAGTCCATAAAAAGGGATTGAATGAGAACGGGAAACCAAAACGACGAATGGTCATAGACTTTAGGAAACTTATTGAACATACTATAACTGACAGATACATTATACCTGATGTTAACAATACTTTACAGAATTTAGGAAGCGCTAAATAATTTACAACATTGGATTTAGAATCTGGATTCCACCAGATAAAGATAAAAAGGGAAGATAGAGAAAAAACAGCATTTTGTGTGAATGGAGGCAAATATGAATTTAAACGTATGCCTTTTGGATTGAAAAATGCACCATCGATCTTTCAAAGATGTGTAGACGACATACTTAGAGAATTCATAGGTAAATTCGTATACGTTTACATAGACGATGTTTTAATTTTTTCATCCTCTCATGAGGAACACTTAGAACATATACACACAGTGTTTGAAGCTTTAAATAAAGCTACCTTGAAAGTTTCGGACAAAAAATCCAAATTCTTCATGACCGAGGTTGAATACTTAGGTCATGTTATTAAACATAATAAAATAACAACGGACCCAGAAAAAATAAAGGCTATTGAGAATTTTCCATTTCCTACCACACTCAAAGACTTGAGGGGCTTTCTAGGATTAACCGGTTATTATAGACGTTTCGTACGAAATTACGCCCAAATCACGAAACCATTAACAGTCCATTTAAAGGGAGAAAATACTCATGTAGGCAAGAACAAGAGTAGTAATACGAAGATTAATTTAGACAAAGCAGCCATAGAAGCTGTAAATCTATTGAAACTTAAATTAAGGGAACAGGTTGAATTATTTCAACCCAATTTTGACAAACCTTTAGAACTTACCACAGATGCGTCCAACATAGCCATTGGAGCAGTGTTAAGTCAAAATAAAAAACCGATTTATTTTCTATCCCGCACACTTAGTACAACAGAACAAAACTACACCACGAATGAAAAAGAGCTGTTAGCTATAATCTGGGCCTTACAAAAACTCCGAAACTATATATATGGAATAGCAGATCTCACCATTTTTACGGACCACCAATCACTAACATATGCTATCTCCGAAAAAAATCCCAACCCTAAATTGAAACGTTGGAAAGCCATAATAGAGGACTATGGTGCTAAAATTAAATACAAACCAGGTACTGAAAATGTTGTAGCGGATGCGCTATCACGACAAATTATTAATACATCTTCTATAGACATGGAACACTCAGCCGAAAGTTCCGCAAGTGATATAATAAAAACGGTTACACAGTCATTTAATACATATGGTATACAATTAGAACTCGTACCTACCCCAAATTTGACCGAAACACGAACACGCACTATTTTTCATGGTAAAGTACGCCACACTATTAATTTTGCAATTAATAACGACCTGATAAGTGAATTAAAAAAGATATTGGTTCCAAACCGAATCTTAGCTATACATATGAATATAGAAGATTTGTACCAATACGCAGTATTAATTAAGGAAACATTTTTAGGTACAAAATTTGTACATACACCAAAAAAATTAAAAGATGTAACTGATAGGAATGATCAACTTCGAATTATAGAAGAAACACATTAAGGAGCTCATAAAAGCTACGTTAATATAACAAGGGAAATTTTAGAAAAATATTACTGGCCAACCATAAAAAAAAGATAGCAAACAATTTAATAATCACTGTCCTACATGTTTATTTGGACGCTATGAGAGAAACCCAACTAATGAGCCTCTCAGAGAATCAGATATACCAACACAACCAAGAGAATACATACATGCGGATATTTACTTTAATGATAATAATACGTATCTTGTGACTATAGATACATTCTCCAAATACATAGTCGCCCAGGAGATAAATACAAAAGCAAAAATAGAAGATAAAATTGAAGAAATAATAATCAATAATTTCCCTGAATGCAAACGACTCATGACTGATAACGAGGCAAGTTTCGTTACATCAGCATTTAAACAAATGTGTATAAAACATAGCATACAGAAGATAGAAACACCAGTGCATCGATCGAAAGCAAACGGACAAGTAGAAAGAGCTCATAACTCTATCAGTGAACTAACACGCATTTTCAAAATACAAAACTCCTCTACAGTAAAAGAAGAAATATTCAGAGCTATTAAAGAATTAAACAACTCAATACATACTATAACAGGATTTAGACCAAGGGAAATATATTTTGGCACTATAAATTATAGCAAAGAAGAAATCATAAGGAAATTACGCCAAGCCTCAAACAAAGTATTGGAAAGGTTGAACAAAAAATCCAGACATCGAACATTCGAAAAAGGCACACAAATCCTAGTGAAAATTACAGGAATCAGAAAAAAAATTAGCTTAGATACAAAAAGGAAGTTGTAGAAGAAGACCGTGGAGACACGATCTTAACCCGAGGAGGAAAGTCTGTTCATAAAAATAATATTAAGAACATCACAATTAAGGAACATGATACAAATATACCTGATATTAGCCGTGCTGGCAACGTCATTTCAGACACCAGAAGCAACAACTCAAATCAAAAACATAGAGGGTAAAAAATACATTTTAACAAGGACAGATGATGTATTTTTATTTAATGCATATGAATTCTTATTTCATATCACAAATATAACGAAAATATATATACCATATAAAGAGAAATTTTATAATTATCACAATGCAACTGTACAAGAATCAATTTGGATGAAAAAGATTAAAGCACTATTAGAGCAACTCGCAGAACATCGACACAAACGAGGATTAAACTTCCTAGGATCGGCACTAAAATTTATCACTGGTATACCCGATCATGATGAAGCAGTTCAAATTGAATCAACAATAAATAAATTAATCATAAATAACGAGAAACAAAAAATAATGAACTCAAGATTTGAGAAATTATTAAACTCCATGAACGATCAAGTAATTATGAATCACGTTTTTCTTGCCGAAATACATGATCAATTACTTCTTCTAGTTAGGACAATAAATGCTGCCAAGAATAATGAATACTTAACGGAATCACTCGATCTAGATGAAACAGTATCAGGAACTAGGCTAGTTAGTTATAGTAATAAGGTGAATATAAATAATATTACATTCAGGAACATACACGATAACAAACATGATGAGAAATTGGAAATCATTGAAATTTTAACATCCACTTCAAACTTACCATTTAATAATTTAGACTCATTGAAGAAGTTCATAATCCCCTTTGAAGAACACCCAGTTAAATCCTTTGTCTATTCATTTTTTACAATTATTTTTATAATATTAATAACATTGTTAATTTTAAAATCAATTAAATATTTCATAGCACTAAGACAAATCAGGGCAACTGAAAATTTCCATGTTATTTATAATAGGGAACTAGCAAGGTTAGCCACTCCTTGAATCGGGACGATTCATCTTAACAAGGGGGAGAGTTAAGTTAACTATAATCCCAAATCACATTTCAGATAAGAAATATCTGAAATAGAAATATTGTAAACAAACAATAACAAAATAATTACCTTAAGATAACAAAATAGAAGATAATTACTTTAAGATAACAAAATAGAAGATAATTACTTTAAGATAACAAAATACAAGATAACTAGAATATTATTGTAAACAACTTTCTGATAAAAAAGGTCGACTAGAATATTGTAAACAAACAATAAAATTACTTTAAGATAACAAAATACAAGATAACTAGAATATTATTGTAAACGACTTTCTGATAAAAAAGGTCGACTAGAATATTGTAAACAAACAATAATAAGATAGCAAAATACGAGATGATTACTTTAAGATAAAATATATGTTTAAGGCAGAAATTTAGAATTTAAGCAAAGGAAAATTAATAAAGAGGAGCATTAACGATTAACTAAAAAAGACGCATAGACGTCAGTTGTCTTTAATCAAAAAAAAAACAACAAAAGTGTTTTTTAATTCGCGTAGGTTGATCCACAAAATACCACAACTTTTGAGCCATATTTAAAACAATGCCGGATTGTCCAAGAAAATCTGCACTGAGTAGTGTTCTGTTTCCCGTTGCGTTCGGAAGGCATATTAGTCTTATTTTCCTTACCCTGTTGCCAATTACTATATCGCAGATAGTAGACAAAACCTTGTTTGTTGAAACTGAACCATCGGCGAGAGTCACTTCTGCATGTACTTCTTGAAAAGTACATTTATTTGCGGTGAGTATTTTGGTAAGTTCTAGACTAGCAACACTGGTTTTTGCTCCACTATCAAATATAGCCTCTCCTTTTAGACCAAAGAATCAGACATGAGTGTCCAATTATAATTGATGATAGCGAGTTAAACGATAAATACTGTGGGCCGGTCGACACTGCTGGATTTCTACTACACGTAGAACAGTTCGATCTATATACACCAGGTGCACCGCAACTATAGCAAGAAAATATTGGCTTCCTAACGAGCTCCTCCTTCTGTGGTTGTTGATTAACATCTTGTTTTGTTGTGGTTTTTGTTGATGATTTTGTTGTTCATCATGCTTTTTCTTCTTAAAGCATACTTCTATTGAGTGCCTCTTAATTCGGCAAAAACTACAGCGTTTAGCGTTGAGGATTTCTCTTTCTTCTTCAATAAAAGTAATTGATTTGGCCTCTAAAAGAAACATTTCTGTATCACTGAAATCAATTCTTCAAAGCTTGTGATATCTTCATGGCGTACACGTTCTCTTATATTTATGTTGAGAAGACCATACAACATATTTATCTGAATGTCTTCACTTGGACCTCTTTTAGCTGTGAAAGTAAAAGCCTTTTTCTGCACACAAAACTATCAGTCGGCTCTGTTTTATGTTGTTTCGTTTTGAAAAATGTTGCAAATATGCGCCAGTCGGGAACAGGAGGCGTAAACGTCTTTCTAATGAGGTCTGTAGCTTGCTTGAAAGTTGATATGGTGCCTTTTACACCAATCCACCAAGATGCAGCGTAATCCTCCAATAGCAAAGGCATCCCTCGTAATGCATCGACATCGGAAATCTTTTCAATATTCTTAAAAACGCCTATTGCCGATAGAAACTCTTCGACAGCAGCTGGATCTCATTGTCCTCTAAAGCGAGCAGTGCAAATCGTAAAAGACCCATCTTTGGAATTTACAGTCATTGCAGCTATGATTTGTTGAAATTGCTCCTGTGAAAAAGTCGCCATCCCTTCAATGTGGTTGTTTGTTAGTTCAGCCTCTGTGGAAATTGTTGCGTCTTCTTCCTCTTCTAGTTCAGCACTGTTGTCTTCTTCTTCGGTAGTGTTTTCCGAAGCCACTTTGTTGGGCGCCAATAAAATAATATTGTTCCTAAGATTATATATGTTGTTCATTTATTGAACAAAAAACACAATATTTGAAAAGATAAACTACTTTGTTTTAATGACTTCAAAAACTTTCTATTTGTCCGGCAATCAGTGCTGGACAGAATGATACTTGTCTGTTGAAGGTAAGAATCAAAGTGACTTTATTAATGCAACTTGTGCGGCTTATATACTCTTGCATTACACATACACTTGCAAACAATAGTACCAGCAATAAATATAAACAGAGTTGTATAAAATTAGTAAGTTAAAAAAGAACAGGGTTGCATTTTATAATATCCGTTAAATTCAAAAGTTATCAGAGTAAGGTATGCAGAGTTGCATCTCATGTACTCAAATGAATTCAGTTAAATGCAAAATAGAGTTTAAATAAATAATAAAATAATAATAAATAAATAAAATAATAAGTGAGCTGCTTCAAATTCATTTTAAGTAATTTTATTGATTTTGTTTATTTTGAAAAAAAGTAGGCGGTCGAAAAAAGTATTTTTAGTCATGCCAGAGTCTTAGTTATATCCCAAAGTTTTAGTAAGATCGGTCCAGCGATCTGGTCTTCTTGGCAGGCGTTGTAATTAATTAAAAAAAAGTGGACGTTAGAGTAGGCGTGTTTATACAAACTCAGAAACCTTCCCGGGCTCATGCACAACAACTTTTGCGAAGATAATAACATGATCAGATGCATGAATAGTTGCGGAAAATATTCATTGCTGCAACCGTTTGACTGCACTTAAATGAGAGGATTAAATTAAATTTAATTTTTATTGTTTTCTTTACATTTACTTATAATTATTATTCTTTAATTACTATTTTTTTTTCTATTCTTACTTTATACTAAAAGTTATGTGTTTAATTATATGTATATTTTGAATTTTTCTTTCACTCACTTATACTTTTTCACTGCAGTGTATCTAAATGCAATTACTTGATGAGTAGCTCGTTTCTGTATTTCCCGCATCGAAAAATGTCTCACATGAAGTGTGAAACAAAAAATTCCATCGTTTCTCGAGTTGTGAGAAAAAAGTGTTTCTGTATTTGAATGCGAAAACGGACAACGCTGATTCTGTTTTTATTGGAATATTTCCAGTAATTAAGTATTAATTAAGTAATCAACGACGAAAAAAAAATGTATGCAGTCGTCGTTGAGCAAGCGATGAGAACACATACGGATGGTTGTTGTCTTTTTTTCAGAAACTTATTAAGAATTGTTGTGGCTTTTTGTTGTATGAAGCATAGTAAACACACGCGATTCAATTACAGTTGGACACGAAAAATAAAAAACTGCTTATTTTTTTTTTAAAAATAACTGAACTCCACTGCTTTATAATGTAAAATTTTTGATTTATTTATGTATGTACATGTATTTAAAAATATCTACATATGTACATTTATATTTTGAATTGTGTGTTTATCGCACAAATTTTAAATGTGAATTTTTTTGACAGTTCTTGTGAGAATCTTTTCGCAAAATATTCTTACAGAAACACTTTTTCTCACATTCTTCCAATAATTGTTGTCAAACTATTTAAATGGCAGATATTTCTTCCAAAATAAAGTTACAGAAACACTTGTGCGAGAAAAAACATTTTTTGTTTTATTTTACACTGTTTTTGTTGCAATTCACTAATTCCATGAGGAATATTTTTCAATGCGAGAAATACAGAAACGAGCCACAGAGCATAAGACTACGTCATTAATTCCATTATTCTCTACATTTTTTTGTATAATTTGTACACATTTATTTATCTAAGTACAAGTTCATACCTTTAATTTTCTCATTTTTTTTTGTTCTGTCATCATTTTATTAATTCACCACTTAAGCTAGTTAAACCCTAAAGCATAGTACTCTGTTCAAATTTTCAAGTGGAATGCTGTCAAAATACATGTTAAAAAAATAAAAATGAAATTTTCATGAAAAAATGTTGCAGAAGTAGTACTCTGTTCATTTTGTGAAAAACATGTGAAATGTATCTGGCAACATTATTTTTTCACAGCGGAATAATTAAAGTGGCAATTGTTTCACGTGGAATTTTTATCCAAAATCTCTTCTGTCGCAACAACAATATCTATTACTTGTTGTTCTGCTGCACAAGCGGCTAGTAATATTTGTTTATTCATTTTATTCAACACTAATTTATTCATTTATTTTTTAATATTTTAACTTTTATTTATTTTCGATTTAAATTCACAAAAAAGCAAAACATAAGTAAAACAATGTGGCGTACTTTCAATTAAAAAAAACGTCAAATTATGTAAATTCGCGTGATAGGCAACATTGGCTATACGTCAAATTTTCCGTATGAAATAATTAATGTTGCTCAACATTTTTCCCAAATTTGAGTAGAGTACTAGGCTTAATGGTGTATTCATGATATGCTAATGATGAGAAGATTAACGGTACATTGATATTTTGTTATTTTATTTATTTACATATTAATAAGATATGTACTTATGTACCTACAACGTTAAATATTTTTAGAAATAATTCAGTTCGAATTGGAATGTGAAGAACAACAGTCAATTTTATTATTTTTTAAAACAAATATATAATTTTTAATAAAAAAAATTAAAGAATTTCTATTTGTCTTTTAAAATCATAAACAAATAGCATGTTCTGGGTTATTTTTTGTGTGGATGGAAGAATATTTTATCGTTTTTTTATTTTTAAATTGAATAAATAATATCAAATGAACGTTTCTAACCCGTTTTTGTCCTTTTGTTGTCACCCGTGAAAAAATAATTTTCAAAAAAGTACCTATTAATTATTCGTAATACGTACTATTTGAAAATAATAGTACTAGTCTCTATTGATCTGAGCCAGATGCATTTAATATAGTATTTCTGTGTTTATTTATGTAGGAGATATACATGTTAACGAAGCGTTCTACTGGGACTATTTTTACCCCATATGGTCACTTGAATTTCGAATTTCAAAAAAGTGCCAGACACCTGTCGGCTCTTTTTTCGATTAAAGGCGGACGCATTTAAAATATTATTTCTAAGTTTCTTTGTTTAGGAGATATAGAGGTACTGGTTTTACCCATTTTTGCCCCATTTGTCCCCCTTAACGACCGAATTTCCAAAAATCTCTTCTTAGTGGATCTACATGTTGTAAAAGAAACCCATTACCCAAATTTCAAGTTTCTAGCTTTAGCGGTTTGGGCTGTGCGATGATGAATGAATCAGTCAGGCAGTCAGTCACGTTACTCTTTTATCCAGTAAAAAATGTGCTCCAAAAGGAGCAGGTTTTATGTATGAATTCATACCTCAAATCGCTTTAAACCTGCTGATGGGATGCATGATTTTTGTATAAAGTGTTCCCGGTATGGAGGACTACTTTCTGCTGACAACAAGCGCTTATTTTAACCTAATGAAACATGCAAATAAAGCACTTCCTAAAGTGTTTTTTTAATTCTATCTGAATGTTTTTGCTTAAGAAAAATTCATAGTAACTGAGAAGCGCGATATTCGTTTTGTAATTGACTTTCGTTGTCATACCTAAATCTGTTGGCTATAATTTAATTTTTGTTTTTCGCTTCAAAACCTTCTTCGTTGTCAGCACTAAAAAAGCATCTTTTTTGTATATTTTAATGATGAAACAGAACTGGGGCTGAACGGTTTTTTCCATACAATTTGACATAAAATTATGCCAGAGAATGCGGTCGTGAAAATAGAATCTATTTTATTTTGACAGCGTTTTTTCTTATGCTCTCACTTTTAAACACAAATGCTCTCAACAATATTACCATATTTTTATACAATTTTATACTTTTTGTAAACAAAACCATGTGTTTTTGCAGCTTTGGCGCAAGAAAAAAAAAACAAAAGAAAATTAAAGAAACGTTTAAAAATGAATTTAAAAGTGAGATTTTTGTATTTTAAAAGAAAATAAGTGATATTATAGAAAAATTAATTGAAGAAGTACAAAAGCATGATTGCATATATAATTTGCAGTCGCCATTGTACAAAAATTTTCATTTAAAACAAGATTTGTGGACAAAAATTAGAAGAGCCGTCGGCATTACAGGTTGGTACACCGAAGAAATATAAAAACATTAAATGACAGTTCGTGAAGTTGCAGCCGTCGTTTCAATTATGGGCCTGTTTTCTCTAAAAGTCGTTTTTGCTTGAAGTTGCGGTGTTCTGTTTCATCATTTATTCGTAAGCATTTACTGCCTCAAAAGAGCGTTTTTATTGAAGCGCTCGAATATGCGCTTTTTCTCTTAAATGCTTCAAATAACACGAATTTTTTTTACTGGGTATATATATATGTAGATAAACCTGACATATACCTACATAGTTGGAAAGCTTTCATTTTATTTGTAATTTTTTGAAACATTTTTCAACTGCAAATATCTAATGCAAATATTATGTATGAACCCAATTTGTACTACTGATTCAAGCTCTTTTAGAGTCAATGAAATTACACTATGTATTCAGTATGTCAAATAGTAATGTAAAATATGGTATTTTTTAACATTTCTAACTGCAAATATATAAGACAATTTATATGTTATGGAGCCTATAGTCGTATTATAGACCTTATTTATTCCATGTTAGAGAGCTACTGATTCATGCTATGCAACGGTACCAAACTACATATTATTATATCGCTATTTACTTTTTAAAATATCTATGTATTTCAAATTATTTTTATATTTGTAATGGTATTTTTCGTTAATTTTTATTAGTTTTTATCTTGGTGGAGTTTTCGGGAAAGATGTGACCACATGTTCAAATTCAAGCTATACTCGCCGGATGGGGTGGGGTTCTTAGCCACATTCATGTCCCAATGATACCATAACAAAATTGAACGTGTTTATAAAATCCATGAATTATATAAAATATCTAAATTATTCGGACGGACAACAATTTACCTGAAGCTTACACAAAGTTTACTTATTCAATGACACATTCCTTGGATCTTCTGATTTTATAGATCCTGCCCTCTCCAACCATTGTTCTCTTTTATCTCCTATTAATTTTTTAGAGAACCCCTATATTCAACACCAACCTAGTTTGGCTCCTTTACTTCAAATTAATTACTTCATATTAATATTTCA
This sequence comes from Bellardia bayeri, assembly GCA_950370525.1. Classification (NCBI taxonomy): domain Eukaryota; kingdom Metazoa; phylum Arthropoda; class Insecta; order Diptera; family Calliphoridae; genus Bellardia; species Bellardia bayeri. Next base: position 54,726,712 of record OX493264.1, on the reverse strand, counting down.
TATTAACAATTTATTGTTTCATAAATGTATTATCATAATTGATATTTTGATATACTAATTTAAATGATATTAAATAAAAAAGCTTGTTTTGTTATTTACTGTAATTTCATCCCACGTAGCTCAGGACTGTGCATTTTCGTTGATGAAATCCAGTAGTTGTTGTTGATTCAATTATAAATAGAGCAACTATGTTACAAATAAAATATTAATAATAATATAGGAGATTCTAAATAATAAAAAAAGATTTACAAAATAGAGAAACAACATTTATAAAATTTACACATTTGTCTTATTGAGAAGCAAAATAAAAACGAATTTGATGAAAAAAAAATAACAAAACTAACTTGAACAAAATAGGGGTATTCACAGATAGTATAGAATTACAACACAGAACAAATTAGAAATTTTAATCCTAGTAAAATTAATAATTTGAATATTGTAAATTGGACCTAGGTAATTACAGATACTTATATAAAGATATTTTCATTAATAATAAATTATTACTAGGAAAATATAAAGAAAAATTTTTTTTCTTTTTAAATGTTTATGAAAATTATTAGGTATTTGTATAAATTAGGTATATATAATTTGCAGTCGCCATTGTACAAAAATTTTCATTTAAAACAAGATTTGTGGACAAAAATTAGAAGAGCCGTCGGCATTACAGGTTGGTACACCGAAGAAATATAAAAACATTAAATGACAGTTCGTGAAGTTGCAGCCGTCGTTTCAATTATGGGCCTGTTTTCTCTAAAAGTCGTTTTTGCTTGAAGTTGCGGTGTTCTGTTTCATCATTTATTCGTAAGCATTTACTGCCTCAAAAGAGCGTTTTTATTGAAGCGCTCGAATATGCGCTTTTTCTCTTAAATGCTTCAAATAACACGAATTTTTTTTACTGGGTATATATATATGTAGATAAACCTGACATATACCTACATAGTTGGAAAGCTTTCATTTTATTTGTAATTTTTTGAAACATTTTTCAACTGCAAATATCTAATGCAAATATTATGTATGAACCCAATTTGTACTACTGATTCAAGCTCTTTTAGAGTCAATGAAATTACACTATGTATTCAGTATGTCAAATAGTAATGTAAAATATGGTATTTTTTAACATTTCTAACTGCAAATATATAAGACAATTTATATGTTATGGAGCCTATAGTCGTATTATAGACCTTATTTATTCCATGTTAGAGAGCTACTGATTCATGCTATGCAACGGTACCAAACTACATATTATTATATCGCTATTTACTTTTTAAAATATCTATGTATTTCAAATTATTTTTATATTTGTAATGGTATTTTTCGTTAATTTTTATTAGTTTTTATCTTGGTGGAGTTTTCGGGAAAGATGTGACCACATGTTCAAATTCAAGCTATACTCGCCGGATGGGGTGGGGTTCTTAGCCACATTCATGTCCCAATGATACCATAACAAAATTGAACGTGTTTATAAAATCCATGAATTATATAAAATATCTAAATTATTCGGACGGACAACAATTTACCTGAAGCTTACACAAAGTTTACTTATTCAATGACACATTCCTTGGATCTTCTGATTTTATAGATCCTGCCCTCTCCAACCATTGTTCTCTTTTATCTCCTATTAATTTTTTAGAGAACCCCTATATTCAACACCAACCTAGTTTGGCTCCTTTACTTCAAATTAATTACTTCATATTAATATTTCATATTAACAATTTATTGTTTCATAAATGTATTATCATAATTGATATTTTGATATACTAATTTAAATGATATTAAATAAAAAAGCTTGTTTTGTTATTTACTGTAATTTCATCCCACGTAGCTCAGGACTGTGCATTTTCGTTGATGAAATCCAGTAGTTGTTGTTGATTCAATTATAAATAGAGCAACTATGTTACAAATAAAATATTAATAATAATATAGGAGATTCTAAATAATAAAAAAAGATTTACAAAATAGAGAAACAACATTTATAAAATTTACACATTTGTCTTATTGAGAAGCAAAATAAAAACGAATTTGATGAAAAAAAAATAACAAAACTAACTTGAACAAAATAGGGGTATTCACAGATAGTATAGAATTACAACACAGAACAAATTAGAAATTTTAATCCTAGTAAAATTAATAATTTGAATATTGTAAATTGGACCTAGGTAATTACAGATACTTATATAAAGATATTTTCATTAATAATAAATTATTACTAGGAAAATATAAAGAAAAATTTTTTTTCTTTTTAAATGTTTATGAAAATTATTAGGTATTTGTATAAATTAGGTATATATAATTTGCAGTCGCCATTGTACAAAAATTTTCATTTAAAACAAGATTTGTGGACAAAAATTAGAAGAGCCGTCGGCATTACAGGTTGGTACACCGAAGAAATATAAAAACATTAAATGACAGTTCGTGAAGTTGCAGCCGTCGTTTCAATTATGGGCCTGTTTTCTCTAAAAGTCGTTTTTGCTTGAAGTTGCGGTGTTCTGTTTCATCATTTATTCGTAAGCATTTACTGCCTCAAAAGAGCGTTTTTATTGAAGCGCTCGAATATGCGCTTTTTCTCTTAAATGCTTCAAATAACACGAATTTTTTTTACTGGGTATATATATATGTAGATAAACCTGACATATACCTACATAGTTGGAAAGCTTTCATTTTATTTGTAATTTTTTGAAACATTTTTCAACTGCAAATATCTAATGCAAATATTATGTATGAACCCAATTTGTACTACTGATTCAAGCTCTTTTAGAGTCAATGAAATTACACTATGTATTCAGTATGTCAAATAGTAATGTAAAATATGGTATTTTTTAACATTTCTAACTGCAAATATATAAGACAATTTATATGTTATGGAGCCTATAGTCGTATTATAGACCTTATTTATTCCATGTTAGAGAGCTACTGATTCATGCTATGCAACGGTACCAAACTACATATTATTATATCGCTATTTACTTTTTAAAATATCTATGTATTTCAAATTATTTTTATATTTGTAATGGTATTTTTCGTTAATTTTTATTAGTTTTTATCTTGGTGGAGTTTTCGGGAAAGATGTGACCACATGTTCAAATTCAAGCTATACTCGCCGGATGGGGTGGGGTTCTTAGCCACATTCATGTCCCAATGATACCATAACAAAATTGAACGTGTTTATAAAATCCATGAATTATATAAAATATCTAAATTATTCGGACGGACAACAATTTACCTGAAGCTTACACAAAGTTTACTTATTCAATGACACATTCCTTGGATCTTCTGATTTTATAGATCCTGCCCTCTCCAACCATTGTTCTCTTTTATCTCCTATTAATTTTTTAGAGAACCCCTATATTCAACACCAACCTAGTTTGGCTCCTTTACTTCAAATTAATTACTTCATATTAATATTTCATATTAACAATTTATTGTTTCATAAATGTATTATCATAATTGATATTTTGATATACTAATTTAAATGATATTAAATAAAAAAGCTTGTTTTGTTATTTACTGTAATTTCATCCCACGTAGCTCAGGACTGTGCATTTTCGTTGATGAAATCCAGTAGTTGTTGTTGATTCAATTATAAATAGAGCAACTATGTTACAAATAAAATATTAATAATAATATAGGAGATTCTAAATAATAAAAAAAGATTTACAAAATAGAGAAACAACATTTATAAAATTTACACATTTGTCTTATTGAGAAGCAAAATAAAAACGAATTTGATGAAAAAAAAATAACAAAACTAACTTGAACAAAATAGGGGTATTCACAGATAGTATAGAATTACAACACAGAACAAATTAGAAATTTTAATCCTAGTAAAATTAATAATTTGAATATTGTAAATTGGACCTAGGTAATTACAGATACTTATATAAAGATATTTTCATTAATAATAAATTATTACTAGGAAAATATAAAGAAAAATTTTTTTTCTTTTTAAATGTTTATGAAAATTATTAGGTATAAATTTAATTATTTTCATGTTACATAAAATTATAAACGAATTGAAAATAATTAATAATAATAATTAAATGTATTGATATAAATTCGTCAAAAGTCGTATGGATAGTATGACTATATATTGATATTAATGAATACTGCAATATGTTAAATATTTTAAATATATATTAAAGTTTATTAAAATATGGTATTACTTCGCGATTACCAAAGTTTATTATGGGTATGATTAGGTTATGGTGAATATTCTGGGTGAAGTCTTCGGAGGTTGCAAAATAAAGCACGTGGAATATCGTCACCATTTGTCCAAAAAAAAATATTGCCTGCTGGTAGATAAGGCTACGTCTTTTTGCTCCCTAATCTCTTCTTTAAATTTTCTTCCAGAAAAATTTGTCTTTATTTTCTGATTTTTCTATTCTTTTTATATTTAACTTATTAAATTATACTTTTAAACAAAACTATATTTGAAACACTTTTTACTATATGTAGGTAAATAACTTTTTAACCTCTTTATACAATGATGGTCATTAATCGAATGCCTTTTTTCTTTCTTTTCTTTTTTTTATAATTGAGCTTAGTCTATTTTAATTTCTCGAATTTTCCGTGTGAATACACCTGTCTTATTCACTAATTCATAAAATCTACTCATTTAATTTTATTATAACTATTTATTTTATTCATTCATAAAACCTAATTATAAAAAAAACTAACGGAACATTTACTCACTCATTGAGACGTTTTACATACTCATTTCATTGAATAACTCAGTCGTTTCATTGAGAATTAAATGTAATTGAAACGAATAATGAAATGAATAAAGTAAAACAAGGCAAACAGGTGGATAAAAAAAATGAATGTCCGTGATGGCACGAACGGGACGATAATAGAAAATATTTATGTTGGTTTGGAATAATTAATAAAAAAAAAGTGAACCGTCACATATTCTGAGGTAAATTTACTTTTGTCTGGTCACATTTTTATCTCAGATTTAGAAGAATAAAGAATGTAGTCCTTCTGACTAGATTTATCACAAAAAAAAAGTAATAAATTGAAGGTAGAAATCGGACAACAAATCTGAAATCTGAATTTTTGAACTGAAATAATTTGTTTCTTTCTTTAAATTGTGCATTTTATATTTTCAACATTTATCAACATACTTTTTCAAGTAAAATATGAATATAGGCTACTTGAATGTACTTTTGATGGCATTTTATATTTTCAACATTTATCAACACACATTTTCAAGTAAAATACGGATATAGGCTACTTGAATGTATTTTTGATGGTGTCTTATCATTATTTGATAGATTTCTAAGCCTAATTTCTAATTAAAGAAATTGTTATATTTTGTGAAGTTTATAATTCATTATTTTATGTGAATTTAGGATATGTACTTTTGAAATTAGTCAGGTGGCAACATTATTGACAGTACTAACAGTAAAACAATATTTCATTGTAAACAATGAATTTTATAGTGACAAATACAAACTATTACACTTTAAAATCATTATTAACTCAAATACTCACAAATGTGTGTTTTTATAGTTTAAAAATTTCAAAAATATCACTTTGTTCGATTGTTTTTTTGCTATTTCTACTAGATTTAGTTACAATGATATTATCAGTTGATTACCCAATGTTATCACATATGATAATGTTTGATAATCATTTTCGAATCAAAACTGTACCGGCTAAAGTACCAATTTTATGATATTGTTTTCGATATAAATGTGATATCTTCGCTATAGTAATTTCTAACTATAACAATCTTCTATCTTCTTATCATACACAATTGATAATTTAGTTTTGGTTAAATATCTCCATGTCAAATATTGTTGTAATCTGACCGTAAAAATAGTATTACATAACGAATGCACACTCACATATACTATCTTTCACCTCATGTGGTGGTGAATATGAAAATCGAAAATGCTATACAGAAAAGATTTCATGTTATATTTTAAGGGTTAGTTTAGCTCCTCCTCTTTTATATTTTTTTAATAATAATACAGTACAATAGAGACAACTACAATTCTATTGGCTACAACATCCAATTTGTTATTGAGTTTCGGTGTCAACTTTATACAAAAAAGTAGAATTAAAAAAGTTTCGTATCGAAAATCCTACTGATTGAAATGAAACCTAACAAATAACCAAACGAAAACAGTGTGATTTTAAAATAAACTGTTTAAAGTAAAGTTTTTTTTTTATCAAAAATTTTTCATTTTTTAACCTGAATATTTCAATGATTCATATATATACAAAGCTATTCTGCCTTCTTATTTTAGGAGATTTTATTTTCATCTATAGACACATAACTAAAAGAGTAAACTGACTGACTGACTGAGTCACTCATCATTGCACAGCCTAAACTTTTAAAGCAAGAAACTTGAAATTCAGTTGCTAGGCTCCTTTTGGTTCCTTTTTATATGTATAGATGGGGGATAAAATAGGTACAAATGGTAACTCTGTATCTCCAAAACTAATAAAGCTAGAATTAAAGATTTAAATTTGTCTGCCTTTATTAATAAAATAGAAGACAGGCGTCTAGTACCAAAGAGGGCCAAAAAGGCGTAAAACCAGGTCATTTTCTATTAAAATTAAAGAGCTAATATAGATAAAATTATTATTTAACCATTCAAGATTTAACTCGTAATATTTTGTTTAGAATTCAAGTACCAACTGGAAAAAATGATAATATCAGTACATAAAAAAATGTGAGCATGTTGTTGTCAATACACATCATTTGAGAATAGTAATACATGGCACCATTCAAAAAAATTAAGTATGACGAAAACCATGCATTGTATTCCATATCTTCTGTTAATGCCACGTAAAACATTAAACACATCCGCCTTGTAGCCACTAAGTATTTTAACAACGACAGCTACATAGTCAGCATCTGATCCCAAAATCTGACGTTTTAATAAGAAATAATTTGGTTCTTCGAATTTTTTAAATAACATAATGTATGAAGATAATTTTGTTGATTTTATAGAAGCTGTTACTAAGATAACAACAAAAAAGTAAATAAAACAAGTAAGAAAGTATAGTCGGTCAGGCCCGACCATATAATACCCTACACCCAGTATATAAATAAAACAGTTTTTCAGAAATGGGCGATATATCGTAGAATTACATATTATGGACCGATAATCCAAAAATTTAGTGCCATGACTTCCGTGAATATAAATATTATGTATGGTTTTCTTTATCTCGATATAAATACTTTTAAAAGATTTATGATGATAAAGAGTATATTGGGAGGGTCTCATATCGGAGTTTTTACTAATTATAATAATCTATATATTGTCACCTGAAATGCCCAAAGACGTAACCCGTAAAAAATCAAAATTCGGTTTTTGATTGAATCTGAAACACAAGGCTAAAATAAAATGCTCCTAAAAATTTAAGCTTCTACGTTCCAAACTAACGATTTTATTCAAGAAATGGAAAAAGACGTAACATCACACAGTGGGGGATCTGGAAAAAAGTGGAAATAAATCTGTAACTTCTAAACGAATAGCTCGATTTTAATAAAATTTCCCACGGCTATAGAGGAGGTGTTGATAAGTTTAAGTTTTGAATTTGGGCTTCAACAACCAAAGCGGGGCCGAGCCCAAATGCCCCAAAGTGGGGCACCTCGGGTATACCAAAAATTAAATATGATGGCAAAATTTTGTTTGCGATCCGATTTGAAAGATTTTTATATATATGGAATCTCGTCTAGATCTACAAAAACATTGCTTTAGCCATATCTTATCTATTATAGTTTACGAGTTATTCGCATTTGAAAAGTAAAATTTTATTTTTTTGCCTACCTTGGTCTGCTATTTTGCTAATAACGGATCCAATTCTTTCCCGATTTTCTTGAAGTGTCTTTTTTTGAATTAACAATAAATTTATTTATTAATAATCTTAAGAAAGAAAAGTTAAAAAATATCTACTGAGTCAAAAGTTATGTGCATTCAAACTTAAAAAAAATAAAAAAGTCGTTTTTCCGCCATTTTTTTTTTTTTTTTTTTCGAAAAAAGTAACTACATTAATTTTAAATTATACAGAAAATGAGAAAAAGATAAATAATGTGTTTATATTTTTCTGAAAGGTACCATTTCGGGAAATATTATAAATAATATCAAAATTTTTATTATTGCGTGGTCCAGAGCCTTCCGAAGTAGACCTATTTTTTATGAAAATTTCAACTTTAGACAACATATTCTAAAATCGCATAGCTGCTTTCAAAAAACTAAGACCTGTTTTGTATGTCCCAATCTGTTCTTCAATATTATGCAAAGGTATTTCATAGCCCCAAGCTTGGTGCCTTCAATAGATCCAAAAATCAAAAAAATCCCAATTTTGGGATTTTTGAAAAGTTTTTTTTGGGAATTGTGGGATTCTCAATAACAAATCTAAATTCAAATTTTCACTTTTTCATTTCGACAAAAAATGTCTATATAATTGTAAAATTTATTTAAAAAATATTCATAAACCAAAAAGCTATAGCAGTTTAAAAATTGAAATTTTCAAAAAAAAAATAATCTTTTTTTTGCAAAAAGTCTTCTATGAAGTTTTTAATTTTTAATATATTTAAACATTTTTGAAAAGAAGCTACAATTTCCAAAATATTGATGTATAATATGTCTACCTTATTATGTCCACGTGCCACAGTAATGAACGAATGATTAACAATCTCTAGTGAAATTTCTTCACCAAGTTATTTTCTTCCATAACAAGTTCAAACATAAACCGATTTCAACTCTTAACAATGAATCCCAGGTACAATATAAAATACCTGGGATATCCCTAAAACATATTACATACCTAATACTATTTTTTTACTCCAGGTAATATAACAGGTAGATTTCCAAATATACCTTTACCTATATAAACGTTGACTACAGGTAACCTATTATATGAAACTCATGAAGAATAATTAATATATAATCATACTCAATCCACAATTGAGATTATTTATAATTTATTATTAATATTCACACTAAAAAACACTTTGTCCTCCATTTCATTTAAACATAAAACTGATCAATTTCAAGATAAAGTCAACCTCATATTGAAATTTATCGAAAGTACGCATAATAATAAAGTGAATAAAACGGAATTATGTAAAATCGAAAAATTTGTTAAATCCTTTGACATAAAATGGAAAACCGTAATATTTTCTGCTACGAAATTTGAATCCAAATATTGTGATTGGTTGGATGAAAATATAAAATTTTATGTGTCGGTAATACTTGGGATTGTGCCCAAAATCCAAGAACAAACGGTTATCGGATTCACTATCAACCCTGTCTACTGAGGAAGTTTCGGATACATTGGCTATGTTAAAGCAAGAATAACAGCCTTTGGAAGCTGTTAAAATCGCTGATATTCTTCGAAATGCATCGCCTAGACGATTAAAACGAATTGTTAAGAGCATACCTACACCATAATCTAATACTGCTTTTACCGAAGAAGAGGGTATTGCGCTTATGCTGCAGCTGGGACTAAGCCGTAATAATTATATAACTTTAAGAAAGACATTGTTGGGAAAAGGAGTTGAAGTGTTATCATCATATGGCTCAATTCAGGAAAAGAAAAAGAGTTTATACCATCACCTATTGAAGTTACTGATCGGAAAGCTAGAATTGGACTCTCCACTATACTCGAAAATACAGCATTAAGGATTGTTTGCGACTTTTCTACAGAACAGCTAAACAAAATAAATACTTATGATCTGCAACTAATCTGTAAGTGGGGATGTGATGGCTTATCATCACTTTCGAAATATAAGCAAACTACATAGAGTCAAACATCATCAGAATATAAAAGTGTATTTGTGTCATCACAAATCAACTAGTTTTGAGGATATATGGATTAATTCAACTCCTGGATCGAAAGCCTTTTGTAGGCCAATATGTTTCGAATATACAAAAGAAACAAAGATTACGATCAACTTAATTGAATCTGAAATTAAAGACTTGGTACCGGTTACAATCCAAATACCTCAATATTCCTTCAACATTTCTTTTAATATGAAACTAACGATGATCGATGGAAATGTCAGCAACGCCATAACAGGAACATCATCTACTTGGAACTGTTCCATATGTGGTGAAAAAAAATCCGAATTTTCTACATGTCCGTATAAGATTTCTTGAACATTTTCGACATCTGGCATATGATGTAAAATATAGAAGCATACCAGAAAATATCAATAAATCAGTAAATAAAAATGAAGAACTGATAGAAATGAGAGCCACGGAGAAAAGAAGAATTCAAAAACCAGATCCAATCCAATTAAACACAGCTAGACGATTTTTCATCGATTTTGAAACAACCTCAGATATAACGGGAATTAATATGGAATTACTGAAAAAAGTCAAAATTTTTTTAATGGCAATAAATAGTAAGCACAAAGTGAATACAACAAAATTTGGCGAGTATTCCACAGAAATTTCAAAACTTCTATTATCGTTGTACCCTTGGAAAGAAATGACACCAACAGTACATAAAGTATTATGTCATGGAAAAATCATAATTGATCATAATATTTTGTCCTTAGGAGAACTTACAGAAGAACCCCAAGAATCGAGAAATAGGGACTTCAAGTATGTTCAGTAGTTCAGCTCCAGAAAGTGTTCTTGACAATCTCAAAAGGAAGACATTTTGAGTAATCTAATTTTATCATCAGATCCAGTCTTATCATCTATGAGGAAACGTTGGATTTGCTACAGAAGTTTGACGTTTGAAAATAGTCATGACTTTAAAGATTTGCTTTATCTTTTAGATATGGATTGCTCTGTTTCTGATTATTTTACTAAATTAACCTAATTATAAATTTAAAAATAAAAAATATTTTTTCAAAAATACATTACTTGTTTCTTTAGTTTTTTGTTTATTTACCAAATATTTCACATGAACTGTATGTTATATTACTGGAGTAAAAAAATAGTATTAGGTATGAAATATGTTTTAGGCATATCCCATTTCATATTGTACCTGGGATTCATTGTTAAAAAAGGGTTGCAATCGGTTTATGTTTGTACTTATGTATTATATATGTAGGTACCTAACATTGAACTTGTTATGGAAGAAAATAACTTGGTGAAGAAATTTCACTAGAGATGTTAATCAATCGTTCATTTCTATGGCACGTGGACAAAATAAGGTAGACATATTATGCATCAATATTTTGGAAATTGTATCTTCTTTTCAAAAATGTTTAAATATATTAAAAATTAAAAACTTCATAGAAGACTTTTTGCAAAAAAAAAGATATTTTTTTTTACTTCTTGATCGATTATGAAATAATAATTATTCGATATTTTTTTTTTTTTTGGAAAATTTAAATTTTTAAACTGCTATAGCTTTTGGGTTTATGAATTTTTTTTAATTAAATTTTAAAATTATATAGACATTTTTTGTCGAAATGCAAAAGTGAAAATTTAGATTTAGATTTGTTATTGAGAATCCCACACTTCCCGAAAAACTTTTCAAAAATCCCAAAACTGGGATTTTTTTGATTTTTGGATCTATTGAAGGCAAAAACCTCGAAACTATGAAATCCCTTTGCACAATATTAAAGAACAGATTGGTACATACAAAACAGGTCTGAGTTTTTTGAAAGCAGCTATGCGATTTTAGAATATGTCTAAAGTTGAAATTTTCATAAAAAATAGGTCTACTTCGGAAGGCTCTGGACCACGCAATAATAAAAATTTTGATATTATTTTGCTTTTATATTATTTCCCGAAATGCTACCTTTCAGAAAAATATAAACACATTATTTATCTTTTTCTCATTTTCTGTATAATTTAAAATTAATGTAGTTACTTTTTTCGAAAAAAATGGCGGAAAACCGACTTTTTTATTTTTTTTAAGTTTGAATGCACATAACTTTTGACTCAGTAGATATTTTTTAACATTTCTTTCTTAGGATTATTAAAAAATTTGTTGTTAATTCAAAAAAAGATACCTGAAGAAAATCGGGAAAGAATTGGATCCGTTATTAGCAAAATAGCAGACCAAGGTAGGCAAAAAAAATAAAATTTTACTTTTAAAATGCGAATAACTCGTAAACTATAAGAGATAATATATGGTTAAAGCAATGTTTTTGGTAGATCTCGTCTAGTACATTCCATATATATAAAAATCTTTCAAATCGGATCGCAAACAAAAATTTGCCATCATATTTAATTTTTGGTATACCCGAGGTGCCCCACTTTGGGGCATGGTGGCTCGGCCCCCCCTTGGTTGCTTAAGCCCAAATTCAAAACTTAAACTTATCAACACCTCCTCTATAGCCAAGTTGTTTATTAAAATCGAGCTATTCGTTTAGAAGTTACAGATAAATTTCCACTTTTTTTTCAGATCCCCCACTGTGCATCATTTGAATGTATTCATAAAACACAAAAGACTTAACCCACATTTTTTTTACAGAAATAAGCTTGTCGTCTATATACATATATAATATTTTTATTTATTTATTTAAAGTTTGTTAACAAATAATTATAAATTATATGTTAACACCTTTAAGGAGCAATGGCATCAGATCTTTCTATTTTTATACATATTTATGGAAATGAGGATAATATAGGTACAATATTTTACTTATTATAGTTTGTTAAAAATGTTAGCTTGTTTTAGGAATAAAGAAATAAGCATAATATTTTCTTTGGATGGGACGGAAAGGATGGATTTAGGATCGGTACTACCAAAGACACGATCACGCGCTTCCGTCCGTGAGAAATTTTTGTATGTCAAAGTATTAGACGAGAGAATTTAATAAAATCTAACTTGTTACTATCAGGAGATTGAAAGTTGTTAAGTGAAATTTTATTATAATTTATTATCTTATACCATGCTGATGTTTTTTCAAAGGTCAGATTTCTATCAAAATTCAAATAATATTCATATATGAATTTGGCTATATCTTTGTTGTCATAGTTTGAGTGATAGTATAGCGGATACTTTGATGCATTCTTGTCAGCTTTATCTGCGAATTTGTTACCAATAATACCGCAATGGCCTGGTAACCATAGTAGTACACTTTTTGGGTATTTATTGATGAGGATGTTCCTAATTTGGGTTGCATAAAAATTACAGTTGTTGATATTTCCGATAGATTTTATAGAAGATAGGGAGTCTGTACAGACTACGTATTTACCTGGTTGTGATGAAATGAGCAAATATGCTTCGTATATAGCGATTAATTCGGCGGAGTATACTGAACTGAATGATGGAAGTAAATACCTTTTCATGACTCTGTTTTTCCGTGGTTATACTGAAAGATACTGATCTATTTATCTTTGACCCGTCCGTGAAAATAAAGTTGTGTTTACTGAGTTTGTCCTTTATTTCGTTGAAGAGAAGTTTGAATTGGATTGGTAGAGTCACGTTTGAATTTACTCATTGATATGTCACAGATGTTGCTATTAAATTTCCATGGAGGTAGTGTTTCCTCTGATGGAGAGTCTACTTTAACAGGTATATTTAATGTGTGGAGGTTTTGTAATATTCGGTAGATTGCCGAGGGGATCCTGGGGATTTTTTTTTTGTTTGTTTTGATAAGCTTGTTTACTATTTGTTTAAGTGGAGATGATTTGTCAAATAGGATGTTCTTGAAGAGCTTAGCAGTAAGGATATCCTTTGAGTATCGAGTGTCAGTGAGTTAGATTCAAATAAGAGATTGTACATGGGTGTAGTTCGATATGCTCCTAGAGAATATCGAATTGCGGAATTCATAAGGGTTTGAATTTTCTGTAAGTCAGATTTTGTTTAGTTTACACATAGTGTTGTTGAACTGTTCGGACGTGTTATTTTTAGTGCGGCTGAATTTTCGGTGAAAAAATCGTAATAGGTGAAAAAGTGTAATAGGTCGAAATAAAACAAAAAAGTTAAAAAATAATTCGTAATAGGTAAAAATACTTACGGTAAAAAAAAAATAAAAAACATTAGAAAATAAAAAACATTAAAAAATAAAAAACATTAAAAAAAAAAAAATAATAAAAAACATTAAAAATCGCATAAAAACTGTATGAGTGTTCCTCTCAGATGTAATTCTGAGAAAGAGCTTAGTTCGACTAGAAAATCTTTATGGATCTCTGAGGAAGAATCCTTAAAAAAATCTGTGGAGAATCTTCTCACTACAAGAGCCGTAGAACGGCGCCGTTCCTGTTCGCCCAATATAGTGATTTCATCAGATGATAAAACACCAATATCTTCTACATCAAATAGTGCAGTCAAACCTAGAAAACAAGTAGGTATGGATAAATACGTCACAGTTCTTAAGCGACAGAGGAGCCCGACATCTGCTCAAATGTCATCAAATTCAAAAGCACCCAAGACCGTGAGTATTGACAATCCAAATGATCAAAACAGGTTTGCTCTCCTCCAGACGGATGATCCAGAACTTCCTAAAAAGACGTTTAAGCCCCCACCAATTTATCTGAGAGAGCCCACTTCCAGTAAATTGGTACAAGGAATTGTTTCGGTAATAGGTGAAAATATGTTTAGCGTAACCTCAATTAAACATGGAAATATCAGCGAAACCAAAATTCAAGTGAAAAAGGAAGATGACTTTCGAAAATTGTCCAACCAGTTGGAGAGGGAGAGTAGGGATTTCTATACCTACCAGCTGAAAAGCGCAAAAGGACTCCAAGTCGTTCTAAAGGGTATAGACCCAGATGTTGATCCTACCGAGATAAAGACTAGTTTAATGGAAAATGGCTTCAAAATTAAGAACATAACGAATATTAGAAACCGTGAAAAGATTCCTCAGCCTATGTTCAGGGTGGAATTGGAACCCGGAGATATAGTCTTAAAGAAAAACGAGTCCCATCCCATCTACAATCTGATTTACCTTCTGCATCGTAGAATCACCGTGGAAGAACCGCATAAGCGTCAGGGACCCGTCCAGTGTCTTAATTGTCAAGAATTTGGTCACACTAAAGCATATTGTAAATTGCCGTCAGTTTGTGTTGCGTGTGGGGAACTACATACAACTGCTCAATGTGATAAGTCGAAAACCGACTCAAAAATCAAAAAATGCAGTAACTGCGGAGGTAATCATACCGCAAATTATAGAGGTTGTCCAGTTTACACTCATTTGAAAGGCATAAGGACCAACAAGACGTCAGTATTACCTGTTCATCCACAACAGCCTAATTTTGCATCGAGTAACAATTTTCCTCAATTGTTACGGCCCACTAGTCATGAAAACGCGCCTAGTTCTAGACAAGTTTCTTACGCTAACGTGGTTAAATCTAATATGCCAGGTTTGGAGCAGGAACCTAAATCTCAATATTACGAGCCTAATATTAACACTCTAGAGACTACTTTGCAGACACTTGTCCAAACTATGAACACTTTTACGACCACTATGACATCCATGATGCAGGAAATGCTGAAAATGCAATCCACTATCTTACAAGCAATTTTAAAGAAATGATTTGTTTAAAAATTTGTTTTTGGAACGCGAACGGCCTCCGCCAACATAAAAACGAACTGGAACACTTCCTGATGGATAAGCAGATTGATGTCATGATGATTGCTGAAACTCACTTGACGGCGACAGGGTACTTCAAAATTAATGGATACGTGTTGTATGATACTAAAGATCCCCGCGGAAGAGCATGTGGAGGTTCGGCAATTCTTATAAAGAACAGAATAAAACATTATTTAATGAACAACATATGTGAGGATTACCTACAAGCAACAAACATTTGTATTGAATTCTGTCAATACAACTTTGTTTTATCATCAATTTATTCGCCGCCTCGATTTTCAATAAAAGAACATCAATACTACAGCTTCTTCAATTCCCTTGGAGCTAGATTTTTGGTTGCTGGTGACTTTAACGCCAAACACACATTTTGGGGTTCACGTCTAGCGACCCCGAAGGGTCGTGAACTCTTCAACACCATTGCTCAAATGGGCTTAGATGTACTCTCAAGCGGGCATCCCACCTACTGGCCGACGGACCGACGGAAGATTCCCGATATTATTGACTTCGGAGTAGTGAAAAATATCCCTGTAGAATCGATACAAGTGGAGCCTTCATTAGACTTGTCTTCCTTCTATTATTTCAATGCGTTTCCTTCAAGGGTATGGCTCTCCATTTCGGGACATGTCTAAATCCAGAGTAAGTTGGATAAAGTATAAAAAG
This sequence comes from Bellardia bayeri, assembly GCA_950370525.1. Taxonomy (NCBI): domain Eukaryota; kingdom Metazoa; phylum Arthropoda; class Insecta; order Diptera; family Calliphoridae; genus Bellardia; species Bellardia bayeri. The sequence continues at coordinate 54,710,586 of OX493264.1, read as the reverse complement.
TATTTAAGTTCCCACTGCACGGAAAATGTAGTGTTGAGAACTACCGAGGATATTGATGGGTCGATTGGCAAGTTTACTGAGGACATACGAAGAGCTGTGCATCACGCTTCCACATATGACGTTGAATGCAGAAATAGGACAAACAGAACTTATTTCGCTGAACTCGAACATCTCCTGACAGAAAAAAGAAGAGTTACAAGAGAGTGGCAAATTCACAGGTCTCCTCAACTGAAAGCTAGGCTACGGGAATGCAGAGATATACTAAGAAATTTCTTAGAAACCCAAAGAATGGCTTCACTTAAATCATACTTGGAGGGAATTGACAGTTCCCCACAATCTGACTATTCGTTATGGAAGGCGGCACGAGGTTTAAAAAGACCAGTTCGAGGAAAGCCTCCTTTGCGAAATCCGACTGGTGACTGGGCTAGAAACGATTCCGAGAAGGGGACTTTATTTGTTAACCATTTGAGAAATCTGTTTACTATAAACAACTCAAATAATGCAACTGATTTGCCACCACTCGTTATTAGACCTCCTGTACCTCTAAGACTTAGCTTTAATGATATTCAAAGCGCTATTGGTACTCTGAACCTTAAAAAAGCTCCAGGTATGGATAAAATCAGCAACAAAATGCTTGTGGAGTTACCTCGTGTAGCTAGAAGAATTATTCTCTTTATCTTCAATGCTATTTTACGCCTAGAATACTATCCTGCAGATTGGAAGGTATCTATGATTACCATGATTCCTAAGCCAGGGAAGGACCTCACCAAAGTAGAGTCATATAGGCCAATTAGCCTACTGCCGACAATTTCAAAACTGTTTGAAAAATTGCTAATGGCTAAGTTGATTCCAATTCTGAACGACACTCAATGTATTCCAAATCATCAATTCGGGTTCAGAGCTAAACACAGTACTATCGAACAAACACACAGATTAGTAAATGTGATAAGACGGTCGTTTGAAGAGAAAAAATACTGTTCCGCGCTTTTCATTGATGTTTCCCAAGCGTTCGACAAAGTCTGGCATGAAGGTTTAATGCATAAAATAAAATTAGCTCTGCCTGCTAACACCCACAAACTTATGAAAAGTTATTTATATGGTCGCAAATTTACAATCAAAGAAGGCGATTTTTTAAGCCCCGCTCAGTCAATTGAAGCAGGAGTACCCCAGGGTAGCATACTGGGTCCTACTTTATATTTGATTTATGCATCCGATATGCCGTCAGACCCCAATATACATACTTCAACTTTTGCTGACGATACAGCCTTTATTAGCGTTCATAAGGACCATCAAATCGCATCACAGAATTTGCAGAATTATATTTATAAACTAGAGAATTGGCTTGAGCTTTGGAAAATCAGGGTTAACGAACAGAAATGTATTCATATAACTTTCACATTGCGAAAAGATACCTGCTCGTCCATCAGAATAAATAACCAAATTATTCCGCAACACAATGAAGTCAAATACCTCGGAATCCACCTCGATCGTCGTTTAACCTGGAAGTCTCATATTGACGCAAAACTTACACAGATGAGATTAAAAGCAGTGCAACTTAATTGGCTAATCGGCAGAAATTCTACATTAAAGTTGGATTGTAAACTTTTGTTGTACAATGCAATTCTAAAGCCAATATGGTGTTATGGGATTCAATTATGGGGTACTGCCTCAGCATCCAACATTGAAAAAATTCAAAGAGGTCAAAATAAAATTCTACGTATAATTACTGCAGCTCCATGGTACGTTAAAAATTCTCGAATTCACAAAGATCTAGGCATTCCTTTGGTGAAAGACGAATTTACAAAATACGCCTCAAAATATGTCAGCAAACTTGAACACCACCCAAACCCACTTGCACGAGACATCCTTAACTTTAGTGGCCATGTTCGGTTGAGAAGGAGGGATACCCTTGCTTTAACTCAAACGCAAAACAGATGACTGGATCAGTGGATGTAAATTTTTTTGTAGTATCATAATATTTTGTCTAGCACTGGCTGGACTTATTATTTTCTTTTAGTATTAAGATTCGAAAACTTATTGTCATTTCAATATCTGAAGATTCAATAAATAAATATAATGTATTATAAAAAAAAAAAAAAAAAAAAAAAAAAAAAAAAGATTTTGTTTAGTAGTCAGATATAGGTAAAAGGTAATTTATTTTGGAGAACAGAATAGCTTTGGAAATATTAACAAGAGTTTTTGAGTGGCAGTTGAGTTTGAAACTAGAAAGGGATTTTATAATATTGAGTATTTTTGAAAGAGAAGAAGTTAGATAAGAAATGTAGCTTTTCCAGTTGTATCTCTTATTGAGATAGATGCCTAGTATTTTTAACTCATTAACTTCAGTTATATTGAAGTGTCCAGACTGAATTGAGCAATGGCAGCATTTTTTTCTACATATGTGTAGATATTTACATTTTGTTTGTGATAAAGATGCTCCTGAGTATCGGCACCAATGATCAATATTATCGAAAAGGTTATTAAGCTGTAATACTGGGTTTTACAATGATATTGAGATCATCAGCGTACGCAGTGAAACCTATATCACGGTTCAATGTTATAGTAGCATAGGCTATAAGAAATAAGATTACGGAAATCGGGGATTCCATTCTGGGAAGGGTAATGCGGGGAGTTATGATTATTGATTCTTACTATGATTTTCCTGGATGTCATGAAATTAGATATATACATTTGATAATTTTGGGGCCTAAATTCCATTCTACGAGTTGGTCCAAGACGGAATGTATACATATTTTATCGAACGCTTGTTGAAAATCAAGTGATATGATTGTGACATTTTCGCAAAGATAGGGCATTCGCAACTTGGTAATCTACGTAGAGTAGATTATCAATTGTCGAGTTGCCTTTTTTAAAGCCAAGCTGGTGGAGGTTGAGTAGTTTGTGAGATGTAACAAACCACCATAACCGGTTGGCTATAATCTTGTCCAGAATTTTCGATATGCAAGGGTTGAGACATATGGGTCTATAAGATTTTATGCTTGTCTTATCTGAACAAGGTTTGTTTTGCTGGTTTTGTGTCTTTGGGGGATGTAGTTAGATAGAATGTTATTAAAGTATTTTATTATTCTGTTTTTAACAGTTGTTGGCAAATTTTGAAGTATTTTATACCCAATACTCAATGCGGTCAATACCAGGAGTTTTCCCCTTCAGCTTATTTAAGACTGATTCAAATTCAATAAAAGAAATTTCGTCTTCCAGTTGCATTGCTTTATAGCAAGTGACGGTTGTAGGGGTCCGCATTTATATCTTTCTTTATTTGAGCGGAAATTGTCGTTAAAATTATTGTCTGAGAAGATTTTTGACCAAGATTTTGCAAACTCGTTCTTTTTAAATTTAATGCAGTTTTCTTGAAATCGTTGCCAGCTTGCATATTTGAATTTGGGATTAATGTTGTCATTTTCAATAGAGTCAGGAAAAAGTGACATAATTATAGGAAAGTGATCACTTCCATAAAGGTTGTTTTCAGTTCTCCAATCTATGTGAGGCGCTATACTTGAAGAGCAAAAGGAAATATCAATTAAAGAGAATGTTCCATGAGTATTTAAGTGAGTGGGAGATTTGTCGTTTAAAAGTACTAAGTTGGATTCTGTTAGGTATTTGAAGAGAATATTTCACTTTTTGTTACTTGAGTGAGCTCCCCAACTTACGTGAGAGCTGTTAAAGTCTCCGACTATGATACACAGTAAAGTTGTATTGTCGGTTAAATTTCTAAGATTTTTTATGTTGAAATATTTATTTTGAGGTATATACAGATTTGTTATATTAAATTTCGATGTTATTGAAAGACAAAGAGAGTCAAATTCGTTGACAATATGGATTTGGTTGTGTTTCAGAGAGTTATGGATAAGAGTTGCAACTCCACAAGTGTTTGTGTGGTGTGTTGAATAATTTATTGGGATTGGGATCATTGGATTGTTGTGTATATGGGTTTCTTGAAGTAGAATAATTTTTGGGCTATATGTTTTTAACAATATTTGCAGCTCACTGTTAATTAATGTTCCATTGTAGAAGTGTTAATGCCATTTGTTATATAGAGGATAAGTTTGTAAATAAATTGTTAAGTTTGCTTTCTACAGATAGTTTTAATATGAGCTGGAAACTTGTAGTTGAAAAGGTAATAAAAATTAATTAACCCTCTGGCCCACGATGTCAAACGATAACGTTCGCTTAGATAAGACTTAAGACACAAACTTGATTGTGGAATAAACAAAATTGATTGAGTAAAAAACGATACGATAAAAAGTTTGTGTCTTAAGTCTTATCTAAGCGAACGTTATCGTTCGTCATCATGAGCCAGGCGCACAGTGGCGCCCGTAGAGCAAACGAGGTTGCAAAAATCAAAATTTTCATGAGCGCCGACGAAGTTTTGAATAAACCCATGTTATAGGACACTTTTCAACGATTTCAAATATGTCACTGTTAATAATATCACATTTTTAGTTTAGAAGATATAACCGTTACGAATCGCCATATTTTTTCTTTGTATTGATTGATGTATTTATTAAATGTATAATGATAAAAAAATTACCTGTTTGCTTTGTGTTTCTCCTGGTAAATTACTATTTAAAAACTATCCGTTTTTTCACTATTTTTCAACTTTGACGGAAAATAAAAAATGTATATTCTTGTATATTTGCCATATTTGCAAAACCTGTTCTTTGATTATTTCTTTACATAATTCAAAAGGTTTTATCTGCCCGTACGTGCCCGTTTGTCTTCTAGAGGTTGCAGAATTTGTATGGCGTCCATCCCTTATATATTTTGACTGACAGTAGTTTTTTTAGTACAGTACTTTGGGTTTACCTGCACATCCAACTTTTGGTTCAGGTAAGTTCAATATGCAGGTAGCTTAAATGCAGTTAACTGCCTAATTGTGCAGGTATCAAAAACTACCGTTACTTAAAAAAGATTTTTGCAATAAAATTTAAAAATATTTTCAAAAAATTTACTTTTAGGCTGGTAAAGCCAAAGCGCACTTAAGTGAAATGCAGGTAAACCCAAAGTACTGTAGTAAATTTTTAGGCATGGTAGCATAAGCCTATATATTGCAAAATAAGCATAATTCCTGGATTAGTCTACGACTGAAAGTTGGCTTAACAATTACTGAAACCATTAAACAATTTAAGTACTGAAAACATGGCGTTGAATAATTTAATTATTTGAACTGTTTAGAAAGTCAACCACACCAAAGTTTTTCGCGGAAGCTGCTTTAGAAGTACTTGATAGCTTATGCGGAAATATTGAGAGAAGCGAAATTATAAAAAATAATTTTCGTCTGATATATGCAAATATTAAGACAAAATGGGTGAAATCTAATCGAACCATTCAGAACTTCAACTCCAAATACGATGACTGGCTTAATGAAGACACTATCCTGGATATATTGGCAGTAGATAAACCGACCACATCAACCAGAGGAGCAAAAGGAAGGCAAAAAAAAAGTATTGAGGAGTGTGCAATTTTCACAAGAAAGAGGAGACTTGCCGATGCCACCAATGACTTGACCACGAAGCATTTATCGGACGCGCTGTCTATTAAATATACAAAGGATAGTGAAAGAGTTAGGTCGTAGATAACCAAATCTGTTGCTGATGAGACCCCAGTGCGACTAAAAAGGATTAAGGAAAGCATTCCCACGCCCACAAACGCACACATTAAAAAGTATGGTTCCGAAGAAGCCTTGACCTTGTTTATGGGCTTAGAACTTTCCAAAGAGAAATATGAGAAACTACGGGCATCTCTAAAGCGACACGGCGCTGACGTTTTACCCGGATACAAGCATATTACGCAAGCCAAAATAAATTCACGACCACTGCATACGGAGTTTACGGAAGTCTCTGCGAAAGCCAATCTGCAGGATCTCATGGGCCATACAGTAAAACGGTTGTTGGAGAGTCTTCCTGAAAATGGGGTGAAAATTCTTCCTGAGAAGTTGACATTGATCAGCAAATGGGGCTGCGGTGGATCATCCGGACAAAGCGTTTATAAGCAAAGGATATCTTCCGATGACGCTACAATATCGGACGGAAATATGTTTATGGCATGTTGTTCCTTTGCGGCTAAAATCTGATGTTTCCCTACACTGGAGAAATCCACGTCCGTCATCAGTGCATTATTGCCGACCAATAATGTTTCAGTTTGCAAGGGAATCGGCAGAACTCATAAGGACCACCGTGAAGGACATTGAAGAAAAAATAAGCAAGATTAAGCCAACAAAGCCGCAAATTGGAGAAGGAAAATATATTGAATGCAATTACGAGTTCCACCTGGCTATGGTTGACGGAAAAGTCGTAAACGAACTGACAGGAACAAAATCAACAATGTCATGCCCGATTTGCAAAGAGTCAGAAGAACTTTGGTAATTTAAACGATTCTACAAATGAGGAGAATTACGAATATGGAATGTCACCATTGCACGCAAGGATTAGGTGTATGGAGTTCTTGCTAAATCTGGCGTATACCCTACCACAAGAGGAGGAAAACTTCGATGAAAATACATCAATAAAGGATAAGGAAAAGATCAGAAAGAAGCAAATACAGGATGCTTTTTTTAAACAAGTTGGACTAAAAGTAGACTGTCCCAAGCACGGATATGGTAACTCAAACGATGGAAACGCTTCTAGGAGATTTTTTGAAAATGATTAGGCAGTAACTAGAATCATTGGAAATGATAATCAAATCGTGAAAAGATTGGGAACGATCTTGGATGTTTTAAACTGCAAAGAAAATTTCAATTCTACAAAATATGGAGAATATGCGTCGAAAACTGCATCTCTTTTAGCAGAAATGTATCCACAGTTGACCCCGACCGTCCATAAAATATTGGCGCATGGCAAAGATATAGTTGAGTACCAGTCTTTGCCAATTGGAGAGCTTTCTGAAGAAGCACAGGAGTCTCTTAACAAATTTTATTCAAAGCATCAAGGGTAAGGCAAAATGAGGAGCTCTTCAACATGTTGGCAGCATCTTCCGATCCACTTATATTTAATTATAGTTAAAAAGGGTTAGCCTTTTAGATATACCTTCTCTTACGAATTGTGATGAATATTTTACAGAAAATTAAAAAAATAAATTTAAAAAAAAATTATTTTTTTTTAATTTGTTGGGTAATAATTTAAAACATAAAACCCTAAAGCAAAAAAAATAAAAACAATCTAAAAATGTAAAAATAATTTTTTTAAGTTACCATAAAATTGATTTTTCTACTAATTTTAAATTTGATAACCCATAAGTAGGCCCCTACAAAGCGTAGCACGCTTTTCAAACGCTCATTTCATAGGCTGAACAGTTATCTGTTATCATATGCTGTTTAAAATGTTCAATTATTTAGTTCGTTTATTTGACCTTTTTTTAATATTTAATAGTTTCTTTTTACAAGCAATTAGGTCATTTAATTTTATATAAAAATATTTGATTTATTTCTATATATTTATTTCCGATATTTTGCTATCACAATGGATAGCTTCTTCAGGGATAATATAAGTTTTGAATTATAATAAAATAATAATTGAAGTATTTAGAAAAAAATTTTTTAATTAAAATGACCTAATTGCTTGTAAAAAGAAACTATTAAATGTTCAATTATCTTATTCGGTTCAAAATATATGATTTTTGCAACGAAAAAACTCAAATGGCGCCACTGTGCGTCGAAGAAGGTATTTTTCTATGTCCACATTGTTGTTCAGGAAACTAAATTTTTAAAGTTTGTTCTAAAATTTTTGTTGTTTTTTTTATATAAATACGTTTTGGACACGAATGTAGTGGTATGTTTCAGTTTTGATTTAGATTATAGGGTATATTTGTATTCGAATGATTTTTCTATTTTATGTAATAATTTAAAATTTGTATATGTTCATTTAGTTTTAGATTATTATCACTGTGTTACGTTTAACAATTTTTTTTAAAGATTGTAACAATAATGAACATTGTGATATTACAAAAATTTTTCTTGAATGAGAATTTGTTCCTCTTGCGAGTAAAAAATTGTTTTATAAAATTCTTTTATTCGAAGTTGCCTTCTAGTTAAATATAAAAATTTAATTTGAAATTTATTTTTGTATACTTCATTATATGTTCTACATTAGCTTTCCGTTGGAAAGCATAAATGTAAAATCATACAGAAATATACAAAGAGACACTAGCAAAATGTAACGTTTTCTGGCCTGCTAAAGCCGTCATCAGCATTCTTTGTGTCTAATATTGTTTATTTTGAAATTTTTATATTTAACTTTTTTAATATACTGAATGAGAATTTGTTCCTCTTGCGAGTAAAAAATTGTTTTATAAAATTCTTTTATTCGAAGTTGCCTTCTAGTTAAATATAAAAATTTAATTTGAAATTTATTTTTGTATACTTCATTATATGTTTTATATTTTATATTTAACTAGAAGGCAACTTCGAATAAAAGAATTTTATAAAACAATTTTTTACTCGCAAGAGGAACAAATTCTCATTCAGTATATTAAAAAAGTTAAATATAAAAATTTCAAAATAAACAATATTAGACACAAAGAATGCTGATGACGGCTTTAGCAGGCCAGAAAACGTTACATTTTGCTAGTGTCTCTTTGTATATTTCTGTATGATTTTACATTTATGCTTTCCAACGGAAAGCTAATGTAGAACATATAATGAAGTATACAAAAATAAATTTCAAATTAAATTTTTATATTTAACTAGAAGGCAACTTCGAATAAAAGAATTTTATAAAACAATTTTTTACTCGCAAGAGGAACAAATTCTCATTCAAGAAAAATTTTTGTAATATCACAATGTTCATTATTGTTACAATCTTTAAAAAAAATTGTTAAACGTAACACAGTGATAATAATCTAAAACTAAATGAACATATACAAATTTTAAATTATTACATAAAATAGAAAAATCATTCGAATACAAATATACCCTATAATCTAAATCAAAACTGAAACATACCACTACATTCGTGTCCAAAACGTATATATATATATTTATATAAAAAAAACAACAAAAATTTTAGAACAAACTTTAAAAATTTAGTTTCCTGAACAACAATGTGGACATAGAAAAATACCTTCTTCGACGCACAGTGGCGCCATTTGAGTTTTTTCGTTGCAAAAATCATATATTTTGAACCGAATAAGATAATTGAACATTTAATAGTTTCTTTTTACAAGCAATTAGGTCATTTTAATTAAAAAATTTTTTTCTAAATACTTCAATTATTATTTTATTATAATTCAAAACTTATATTATCCCTGAAGAAGCTATCCATTGTGATAGCAAAATATCGGAAATAAATATATAGAAATAAATCAAATATTTTTATATAAAATTAAATGACCTAATTGCTTGTAAAAAGAAACTATTAAATATTAAAAAAAGGTCAAATAAACGAACTAAATAATTGAACATTTTAAACAGCATATGATAACAGATAACTGTTCAGCCTATGAAATGAGCGTTTGAAAAGCGTGCTACGCTTTGTAGGGGCCTACTTATGGGTTATCAAATTTAAAATTAGTAGAAAAATCAATTTTATGGTAACTTAAAAAAATTATTTTTACATTTTTAGATTGTTTTTATTTTTTTTGCTTTAGGGTTTTATGTTTTAAATTATTACCCAACAAATTAAAAAAAAATAATTTTTTTTTAAATTTATTTTTTTAATTTTCTGTAAAATATTCATCACAATTCGTAAGAGAAGGTATATCTAAAAGGCTAACCCTTTTTAACTATAATTAAATATAAGTGGATCGGAAGATGCTGCCAACATGTTGAAGAGCTCCTCATTTTGCCTTACCCTTGATGCTTTGAATAAAATTTGTTAAGAGACTCCTGTGCTTCTTCAGAAAGCTCTCCAATTGGCAAAGACTGGTACTCAACTATATCTTTGCCATGCGCCAATATTTTATGGACGGTCGGGGTCAACTGTGGATACATTTCTGCTAAAAGAGATGCAGTTTTCGACGCATATTCTCCATATTTTGTAGAATTGAAATTTTCTTTGCAGTTTAAAACATCCAAGATCGTTCCCAATCTTTTCACGATTTGATTATCAATTCCAATGGTTCTAGTTACTGCCTAATCATTTTCAAAAAATCTCCTAGAAGCGTTTCCATCGTTTGAGTTACCATATCCGTGCTTGGGACAGTCTACTTTTAGTCCAACTTGTTTAAAAAAAGCATCCTGTATTTGCTTCTTTCTGATCTTTTCCTTATCCTTTATTGATGTATTTTCATCGAAGTTTTCCTCCTCTTGTGGTAGGGTATACGCCAGATTTAGCAAGAACTCCATACACCTAATCCTTGCGTGCAATGGTGACATTCCATATTCGTAATTCTCCTCATTTGTAGAATCGTTTAAATTACCAAAGTTCTTCTGACTCTTTGCAAATCGGGCATGACATTGTTGATTTTGTTCCTGTCAGTTCGTTTACGACTTTTCCGTCAACCATGGCCAGGTGGAACTCGTAATTGCATTCAATATATTTTCCTTCTCCAATTTGCGGCTTTGTTGGCTTAATCTTGCTTATTTTTTCTTCAATGTCCTTCACGGTGGTCCTTATGAGTTCTGCCGATTCCCTTGCAAACTGAAACATTATTGGTCGGCAATAATGCACTGATGACGGACGTGGATTTCTCCAGTGTAGGGAAACATCAGATTTTAGCCGCAAAGGAACAACATGCCATAAACATATTTCCGTCCGATATTGTAGCGTCATCGGAAGATATCCTTTGCTTATAAACGCTTTGTCCGGATGATCCACCGCAGCCCCATTTGCTGATCAATGTCAACTTCTCAGGAAGAATTTTCACCTCATTTTCAGGAAGACTCTCCAACAACCGTTGAGAGCCATGAGATCCTGCAGATTGGCTTTCGCAGAGACTTCCGTAAACTCCGTATGCAGTGGTCGTGAATTTATTTTGGCTTGCGTAATATGCTTGTATCCGTGCTCTCATCAAGATCGCATCTTAGCTGGTAAAAATTGAAACAATTTCGTTTTTGACTTGCAAATTTTTTTTATAGATACCCCACTCGCATCCCAGTAAGTGACACAAAGCTCTTAAAGGATAAGAACTAAGCTTTCTTTGAGAAAAAAAAACATCTATTAAAAAAAAAGAAAAACAAGTAAAAAAGTATAGTCGGTCAAGCCCGACCATATAATACCCTACACCTAGTATACATATGTATAAAAAGATTTTTAGAAATGGGCGCTATATGGGAGATATAACCTATTATGGACCGATCATCCAGAAATTTAGTGTCATGATTTCTGTGAGTATAAATATAATGTATGTTATACTTTATCTCGATGTTAAGTCTTTTTAAAGATTTATGGAAGTTAAAGTAAACAACGGTCTCTTATGTGGGAATTTCGACTAATTATGGACCGAGCATTCTAAAATTAGGTGTCATCATTTCTGTATATATGAAACTTATTTGTGTTGAATTTTATTTATTTTTAAAAAAATTATGGTCGTTAAAGTGATTTTCGGAAGTAGGCCTTATATGTCATCATTTCTGTATATATGAAACTTATTTGTGTTGAATTTTATTTAGATATCAACAGTGATTTTCGGAAGTAGACCTTGGGAGCTATGACTAATTATGGATCGATCATCATTAAACTGTATCGTATTATTTCTATATATATGAAATATATTTGTGTTCAATATTAATTGGATACCGACATTTTTAAAAGAGTTATGCTCTTTAAAGTGGTTTTCGGGAGTGGGCCTTATATGGGAGCTATTATAAATTATAGACCGATCTGCACAAAATATGTAGATCTGAGTTGGCTTCATTTATCACTCATTTGTGGTGAAATTTGTTTGGATACTTCAAACATTTATGATCTTTAAACCCTAATTTCAGGAGGATATTTGTATGGGGGCCAGGTGAAACAATTTACCTATTTCCACCAGTTTTAATCCCATCCGGCCTTGGGCAGAAAAAATTTCACGTACCAAATTTTATCGAAATATCTTCAAAATTGCGACCTGTGCGCAGAGTGCACAAGCTTTACATGGGCAGCCATTAAGCCAAACGGACGGACGGACATAGTTACATCGACTAAGAAAATGATTCTGTTTCGATTGGTATACTTTAAGGTGCATAGTAAAATTAAACAACTTTGTTTTTTGAGTTAAAATATTTTTTTAGAGATATGCCTCTTGCTACTAAGTGACCACAAAGGAAATGGTATAAAGTTTATTTTGAGGAAAAATAAAAAAAAACTCCATTAAAAAAAAAATTGGGAAAATTTAAAATATTGAAAAATCTTTGATATTTATTTAGTTTGAAAAATCTTATTCTTGAGTTAAAAAATAATTTTTTTGATAGATATCCCACTCGCATCCCACTAAGTGATTATAAAGGCCTTAAAGGAAATTGTATAAGCTTTCTTTTGATGAAAAAAGGGACCATTTTGAAAAAAAATTTTTAAATTATTTGTTTTTTAAATTAAAAAAATTAGATATTAAATGAGAATTATTCCTCTTGCGAGTTTTTGAAAATTTTTATTCGAATTTTTACTTCAAGTTAAATATACAATTTCTTTGAAAACAATTGTATACACTACAATTTATTTTTGTATATTTCTGTTATATGTTTCACATAGCGTACCGTTGGAAAACATAAATGTAAAATCATACAAAAATATACAAAGAGACACAAGCAAAATGTAATGCATTTTCTGCCCAGCTAAAGCCGTCATCAGCATTCTTTGTGTAGTGTTTATTTTCAAACCTCGTATATTCAACTTTTTTTACATATTAAATGAGAATCATTCTTCTTGCGAGTATTTGAAAATTGTTATTCGAAGTTTTACTTCAAGTTAAATATACAATTTGTTTGAAAACAATTGTATACACTACAATTTATTTTTGTATATTTCTGTTATATGTTTCACATAGCTTTCCGTTGGAAAACATAAATGTAAAATCATACAAAAATATACAAAGAGACACTAGCAAAATGTAATGCATTTTCTGGCCTGCTAAAGCCGTCATCAGCATTCTTTGTGTAGTGTTTATTTTCAAACATCGTATATTCAACTTTTTTCACATTTTAAATGAGAATTATTCCTCTTGCGAGTATTTAAAAATTCTTATTCAAAGTTTTACTTCAAGTTAAATATACAATTTGTTTGAAAACAATTTTATACACTACAATTTATTTTTGTATATTTCTGTTATATGTTTCACATAGCTTTCCGTTGGAAAACATAAATGAAAAATCATACAAAAATATACAAAGGGACACTAGCAAAATGTAAAGCATTTTCTGGCCTGCTAAAACCGTCATCAGCATTCTTTGTGTCTAATAGTGTTTATTTTCAAACCTCGTATATTCAACTTTTTTTTAGATATTAAATGAGAATTATTCCTCTTGCGAGTATTTGAAAATTCTTATTCGAAGTTTTACTTCAAGTTAAATATACAATTTGTTTGAAAACAGTTGTATACACTACAATTTATTTTTGTATATTTCTGTTATATGTTTCACATAGCTTTCCGTTGGTAAACATAAATGTAAAATCATACAAAAATATACAAAGAGACACTAGCAAAATGTAGTGCATTTTCTGGCCTGCTAAAGCCGTCATCAGCATTCTTTGTGTCTAATAGTGTTTATTTTCAAACCTCGTATATTCAACTTTTTTTATATATTAAATGAGAATTATTTCTTTTGCGAGTATTTGAAAAGTTTTATTCGAAGTTTGACTTCAAGTTAAATATACAATTTGTTTGAAAACAATTGTATACACTACAATTTATTTTTGTATATTTCTGTTATATGTTTCATATAGCTTTCCGCTGGAAAACATAAATGTAAAATCCTACAAAAATATAGTAAGAGACCGTAGCAAAATGTAATACATTTTCTGGCCTGCTAAAGCCGTCATCAGCATTCTTTGTGTAGTGTTTATTTTCAAACATCGTATATTCAACTTTTTTTACATATTAAATGAGAATCATTCTTCTTGCGAGTATTTGAAAATTGTTATTCGAAGTTTTACTTCAAGTTAAATATACAATTTGTTTGAAAACAATTGTATACACTACAATTTATTTTTGTATATTTCTGTTATATGTTTCACATAGCTTTCCGTTGGAAAACATAAATGTAAAATCATACAAAAATATACAAAGAGACACTAGCAAAATGTAATGGATTTTCTGGCCTGCTGAAGCCGTCATCAGCATTCTTTGTGTAGTGTTTATTTTCAAACATCGTATATTCAACTTTTTTCACATTTTAAATGAGAATTATTCCTCTTGCGAGTATTTAAAAATTCTTATTCAAAGTTTTACTTCAAGTTAAATATACAATTTGTTTGAAAACAATTTTATACACTACAATTTATTTTTGTATATTTCTGTTATATGTTTCACATAGCTTTCCGTTGGAAAACATAAATGAAAAATCATACAAAAATATACAAAGGGACACTAGCAAAATGTAAAGCATTTTCTGGCCTGCTAAAACCGTCATCAGCATTCTTTGTGTCTAATAGTGTTTATTTTCAAACCTCGTATATTCAACTTTTTTTTAGATATTAAATGAGAATTATTCCTCTTGCGAGTATTTGAAAATTCTTATTCGAAGTTTTACTTCAAGTTAAATATACAATTTGTTTGAAAACAGTTGTATACACTACAATTTATTTTTGTATATTTCTGTTATATGTTTCACATAGCTTTCCGTTGGTAAACATAAATGTAAAATCATACAAAAATATACAAAGAGACACTAGCAAAATGTAGTGCATTTTCTGGCCTGCTAAAGCCGTCATCAGCATTCTTTGTGTCTAATAGTGTTTATTTTCAAACCTCGTATATTCAACTTTTTTTATATATTAAATGAGAATTATTTCTTTTGCGAGTATTTGAAAAGTTTTATTCGAAGTTTGACTTCAAGTTAAATATACAATTTGTTTGAAAACAATTGTATACACTACAATTTATTTTTGTATATTTCTGTTATATGTTTGATATAGCTTTCCGCTGGAAAACATAAATGTAAAATCCTACAAAAATATAGTAAGAGACCGTAGCAAAATTTAATACATTTTCTGGCCTGCTAAAGCCGTCATCAGCATTCTTTGTGTAGTGTTTATTTTCAAACATCGTATATTCAACTTTTTTTACATATTAAATGAGAATCATTCTTCTTGCGAGTATTTGAAAATTGTTATTCGAAGTTTTACTTCAAGTTAAATATACAATTTGTTTGAAAACAATTGTATACACTACAATTTATTTTTGTATATTTCTGTTATATGTTTCACATAGCTTTCCGTTGGAAAACATAAATGAAAAATCATACAAAAATATACAAAGGGACACTAGCAAAATGTAAAGCATTTTCTGGCCTGCTAAAACCGTCATCAGCATTCTTTGTGTCTAATAGTGTTTATTTTCAAACCTCGTATATTCAACTTTTTTTTAGATATTAAATGAGAATTATTCCTCTTGCGAGTATTTGAAAATTCTTATTCGAAGTTTTACTTCAAGTTAAATATACAATTTGTTTGAAAACAGTTGTATACACTACAATTTATTTTTGTATATTTCTGTTATATGTTTCATATAGCTTTCCGCTGGAAAACATAAATATAAAATCCTACAAAAATATAGTAAGAGACCGTAGCAAAATGTAATACATTTTCTGGCCTGCTAAAGCCGTCATCAGCATTCTTTGTGTCTAATAGTGTTTATTTTCAAACCTCGTACTTTTTTTTGTATATTAAATGAGAATTATTGCTTTTGCGAGTATTTGAAAATTTTTATTCGAAGTTTTACTTCTAATTAAATATACAATTTGTTTCAAAACAGTTGTATACACTACAATTTATTTTTGTATGTTTCTGTTATATGTTTCACATAGCTTTCCGTTGGAAAATATAAATGTAAAATCAAACAAAAATATACAAAGGGACACTAGCAAAATGTAATGCATTTGCTGGCCTGCTAAAGCCGTCATCAGCATTCTTTGTGTCTAATAGTGTTTATTTTCAAACCTCGTATATTCAACTTTTTTTACATATTAAATGAGAATTATTCCTCTTGCGAGCATAGCTGCCAGATTTGACGATTAATCGTCATTTCGACGGTTTTTTGTTTAAAAAATAGCAAAGTGACGATTTTACGATTTTTTCATTAAAAGTGACGATTTTCTGAATTATTAATATGTTCTATCATTTGTTTGTTTTATTAATGTTTTTGTTACCAAAATCTCTCTTGTCTTTGCGAAAGCAACTATTTTTCTAATTTAATATAATAAATATTAAGAAGAACATGACATACATATTTCAAAAACAAAACTAAGTAATAGTAGTGTTTTCTTAATTATTGACAATTGTTAAGTTTAAGTATAATAATTCCAAATAATAGTAGAAATTACTTATTTATCTGAAAACATAAAAATCAAGTTTTAATGCTGACTTCCATGAAGAAACTATTTCTGAATTTCAACGGAAGTTTTGTAGAATAACTTCTCCTATTTTAACCAAACGTTGAAATTCAGCCAAATAAATTTAAATGTTATTCAAAACTTAATAAACTAAACTGTTTAACCTGAATTAATATAATATACTAAATTCAGATATTTTTTTATAAAATATTGGAAGTCTTGTTTCACACTCTTCAGTTTTAGCTGACCAGTTTTTGTTCAATTTTCTTTTGAACTTGCCATTTCATTTAAACACGTCAATTAAATTTTCGTACTTTTTAATGCAAATCAATATGCATGGAAGAAAAAACAAAAGGAAATAAAAAAATTAACTAGTACCGTCAAGTTTGTACCCCTTTTGTTCTCTTTTCCCTTCGCATCAATAAATACTTGCTTGACGAATCAGAATTGAAGAGTGTGAAAGCGGACTAATTTATTATAAAAATATTACACAAATTGTGTTTAACATTATATTTTTTGCAATTTCTTATTAAAAATGTTAAAATTTATGTATTTTGATATGTAATATTATACAAGAGACTATATAAACTTGAATTTTTATGTTTCCGTTTAAATAAAAATTTCAAAATCCTATTAGAAATAGCGACTTTTTATTTTTCCGATTTTTTTGGCGATTTTTAAAATTCAAAATAACGATTTTTTTCTTTTTCATCGGGATTTTGACGATTTTTTTCGAAATTTATCTGGCAGCCCTGCTTGCGAGTATTTGAAAATTTTTATTCGAAGTTTTACTTCAAGTTAATTTGTTTGAAAACAATTGTATACACTACAATTTATTTTTTTATATTTCTGTAGGAAAATTGTAGGAAATTCATTATATCATACTGTTTATTTTTATTAAATTCATTTATAGTACATTTTAGTTTTCTTATATTACGTTTTAATTATATTACATTTTAATTCTATTATATTACATTTCAACTTTCTTATATTATTATTACAAAACTTCACGTCCGATCTATCTGTTGTCACTTCAACATCTTTCCTACAACTCATGTTCTTTCTGTCCAATCTGTCTCTACTTCAAATCGTTTCATGTCCGTCGTTTCGTCTGTATATAGTATGATTCCCCGTTATGTAAACGTCAGTAGAGGTCGACCACGGTTGATATCCTACAATCGGCCCTCCTGACGGCGATACGGCTCGGATTGCCATCTTTTCATAAATTCTGCAACCGTGGTTGTCCGGGTGGGACCATCGTGATCTCCCACCTTCTGCACTTCGTACTTTCCATGAGGTAGCCTCCTAACAACCTTGTATGGTCCGAGGAACTTTCCCCTTAGTTTAAGACCTGTTCCGAACTGAGTTCGCTCGATGGCGACCAACTCATTCAACTCATATATCTCTTCAATCTTTCGTCTGTTATTAAAAGTCTTACAATTCTCTCTCTGAACTTTAGCTATATTAGCCCTAGCTGCAGTACGCATTTCATCGTGATCATTAAGCCAACCTTCTATCGTCTCAACCTCAATTATATCACGCATATCAGGATAGTCTGGCAACCTCATCTCTACCCCAATCAGTAACTTAAAGGGAGAATATTGTGTACTTCTTGATTTCGTCGAATTAATAACAGTTTGTACTCGCCGAACATGCTTATACCAACTCCTTGGATCTTCCATGCACAGCTTAGTCAACATAGGTACCACAATCTTATGCATCCGCTCCACTTGACCGTTACCACGAGGAACACCAGTAGCTATTAACAAGTGCTGTATATTTTCCTCCCTACAATAGCTGTCAAATGCATTTGAGGTGAACGCCGCGCCTCTATCTGTAACAATTCGCTTGGGATTTCCGAAAACCGATGATTGCCGTTCCAAACAGTCTATCACCGATTTCGCATCCGTTGACTTCGTGGGATAGAGCCACACGAATTTAGTGAAACCATCTACGACTACAAAAATGTAGTTATACGCCTTCTTCGTCACTTCCATTGGACCAACGTGGTCAACATGGTACGTCTTCAAAGGAATATCTTCCTTATCAATAGGATTTAGAAAACCCTCTTTTCTTCCAGTTTTTGCATCAGTAATAATGCACTCCATGCAACTTCGAACTGCTTTCGACACCTTCACTGCGATTTGTGGTATGTAATACTGCTTCCCGATAATTTCCTGAGTCCTTGTAACTCCATAGTGACCCTGTTTGTGTGCAAGCATAATTATCTCGCTTTCCATCTGGACTGGTACAACGATAAGTTCCTTGACGGGATCCTTAAACAGAACACCATTCTTCATAAAATAGTCCTCATAATCTCCGAATTCCAAAATAGCTCTTATCACCTTGGTTCGATCATCTATCTCTTGTGCCTCTCTCATACGATGTGACAAAATTGTCTCAACTATCAAACACGACATTCGACTTAACCCATCGACATGCTGCATCTTGCTACCTGGCCTATGCTCGATTTCATATGAAAAATCTTGTAAAAACATTGCCCATCTCGATATCCTAGGCGGCACGTCAGCCTTGTTCATCGTCATTTTAAACGCGCTACAATCCGTCACTATCTTAAACGGTATGCCAAGTAGATAGACTCGCCACTTTTTTAGAGCTTCAATTATAGCCAACACTTCCAACTCGTATGAGTGGTACCTCTCTTCATATGTTTTAGTTTTACGGCTCATGAATTGAACAGGATGCATCTGCTGATCATCCAGACTTTTCTGCAAGAGAATCGCACCATACCCGTATTTGCAGGCATCTGCATGTACCTCCGTTATAGCATCAGGATCATATAACTTGAGTACAGGTGCACTAACCAAAGCCTCTTTCAACTGTCGACATGATACTAACACCTCATCATTAACAACAAATGGAACATTCTTTCGCAATAGATCGGTTAAGGGCTTCGCAATAACTGCATAATTCTCAACAAACTTCCTTAAATACGAAGTTAAACCTAAAAATCTTTGCACCATCTTCCTATCGGTGGGTATTGGGAAATTGTGCACAGCTCTGACCTTCTCACTGGATGGTTTTATCGAACCATTCTTCACCACGTAGCCAAGAAAATTTACTTCTTCCTGCAAAACCTGGCATTTACTCCATTTTATTCGTAGACCACACATCTCCGCTCTATTCAACACTATCTCTAATTTTCTCACACCTTCTATCAAATCCATGGAGGGAATTATGATATCGTCCATATACACTATAATCGTACCATCACGTATAAGGTCCATCAATACTGCGGCTATAAAACGGTTAAAAACTGCTGGAGAATTACTAATACCAAAAGGCACAAATAGAAATTCAAACTGTCCATTACTCGATACAAATGATGTATATTTTCTCGACGACTCTTCAAGCGGCACGTGGAAAAAAACGTTCATCAAATCTAGCGTTGTATATACGTTTGCCTTTTGCAACTTGTCCAAAACTTCCTCTATCAACGGCATCGGAAAGTTATCACGCACAATCTTCTGGTTCAACTTGCGATAATCACAGCACAACCTTTTCGATCCATCCTTCTTTGCAGCTAAAATTATCGGTGAGGCATACCCCGATGTACTGGGCTGGATTATCTTCTGACTTAACCATTCCGACACTCGGTTGTCGACTATTCGCTGATCTGACAATGGTAAACGTCTTGGTCGCTGGTAAACTGGTATGTCGTCCCTTAACACAATTTTCATCTCAACTGGACTCTAAAAATCATTACGTGGCCTGTAATCATTTTGGCAACTTTTCCAGCTGTTGCTCCTTCTAAATGATCAAGTTTGGTCTCCACCTCTGGAACGAACTGTTCCGCGTTTAAACAAATGCTCTCAAATTCTCCCATCAAAATATTCACACTCAAAGGTCTTTCAAAAATAGCCTCTCCGTTTTTTATAGTAACTTCGGCCTCTCTCATCAAACTGTTTCCAATCATTATGGAGTGAATAGCGTCGCTCTCCTTAACAACATAGAAAGTCACATTAAAATCTATACTGTCGATTTCAACCTCAACATCAAAACGACCTAATGTCATTATCATACTGCCACCTATACCATACAGTTTCACCTTTTCGGGAATGAACTCGACGTCACCCAAAATCAATAACAGGTCATTCCTAATAATACACACGTCACATCCGGTATCGATCAATGCATCCAAAGTCCTACCCATAATGGTAATATCCTTAAAAATCAAACCTGGGCCCTTGTGAACCATATTTGCCTGTCCATGTTCTGACTTTACAGCTTGTGTTTCAGGCTTTTTTATCTTGCACTCAAAAGAACGATGTCCGAATCTCTGGCACTTGAAACACTTCACCTGTTTCTCAGGACAATCTTTAGCAAAATGCGAAGATACACCGCACTTGTAGCACCGTTTATCACCTTTACTTGTTTCAGACTTTTCATACTTCTCTGATTCATCTTTTTTCTCCACAGTGAATGACTCCTTTCCCTTGTATGATGACCGGGGATTTGGTCTTACTTTCTCATAAACCTGGATCTGTCGCTTTAATTCACTCATGTTATTTGCCTGGTACAAAACCGATTTGTTAAACTTGGAATCTGGAATCCCATCAATAAAATATTCAATTGTACTCTTCTCATCCAGTTCTATTCCTTTACCCAACTCTATTAAACAGTACAAGTACTCCAACATTGTCTCACCTTTATTTAATTTCCTGTTACGTATCTTTCGATGAATTTCTGCCGATGAAAAACGAACATTAAATTCATCCCGCAAACATCGCTTCAGCATCTGCCAATCCTTAAGGCCACTTTGACTTCTAACAAACATTTTCGCTGCCCCAACTAACAACTGTCTCGCATACACAAACATCTGAAGCGTACTCCACTGTACAATCTCGGCCATCTCCTCGAATTCGGTGATCCACTGATTAATGTCAGGTGAATCCGTTCCACTAAATGTCGACAAGCTATCTACATCCTTAAGCGTATACAGGCTTCTCTGTGCAGGGACTACTCTATCCACGACTACACTGGCTCCGGCAACATCACCCACATCAGAACCGATTGCACTGACACAGTCATCCGTGTCAACCATAACATCCGAAGTCTCCAGTCCGTAGTGCCCTAAAAGTCTTTCCTGTAAGTCCGCCTTTATTCCCTGAGTATTCAACCCCAACCTAGTCAACTCCGCCCTAAGTCCCGCAACATTCAGTCTCAAAATAGTCTGCCTATCCATCTTACAAAACAATATAAATTCCACAAAAGTTCAATAAAAATATTATAAAAATATTGAATATTAAATATTAATTAATAATAAAGATAATATTAAAGATAATCAATCAAAATCAGTTTCACAATACTTCAATTATCAAATCAAGAGAAAACTACTTTAACATTCAACAATCAAATCAAAAATAAAAATTTACGTTAATATCCAATTTGCACCAAAGAAAAATTACGTTAAATTTAAACACTCAAATAAAATTTAATTTAAAACATCAGAATTTAATTCATAAAGGAATATTTACTTTAATCTCAAATAAAATTCATTTCAATTTCAACTGACAAATTTGTATACAAAATTCGTTGACTTCTCACCCACTGTGCGAATTCCAATTACTGTCTCTGCTGCTGCGCACAAGATTCTATCAG
This sequence comes from Bellardia bayeri, assembly GCA_950370525.1. NCBI lineage: Eukaryota > Metazoa > Arthropoda > Insecta > Diptera > Calliphoridae > Bellardia > Bellardia bayeri. Next base: position 54,688,544 of record OX493264.1, on the reverse strand, counting down.
CGACTCGCCACACCATACACACCATACACTGTAACGGGTAATAACAATAACAGCATCTACGTTTTCTTCTTTTTCTTCTTCACCAGCATACACAAGTAAGTTGTTCTTCTTTTCTTCTTTCGTTCGAATGTATGTACGTTAAAACGGTATTTCTTATATTTGAACGACAACGATTCTGTTTCGTTCCACAATAACACACAGTTTTTTTCTTTTGAGAGACAACAAGTTCAAGTCTGTTTCACTCCACAACAACACAAGTTTTGAGTAACAATAACAGCGTTTGTTGTACTCCACTATAGTTTTTATATTAAGCGACAACAAATTATTCTGCTTCGCTCCACAATACCAACACAGTTTTTTATTCTAAGAGACAACAAGTTTTTAAGTCTGTTTCTCTCCACAACAACACAATTTCTATATTAAGCGACAACAATTTATTTTGTTTCGCTCCACAATGCCAACACAGTTTTTTATTTTAAGAGACAACAAGTTCAAGTCTGTTTCTCTCCACAACAACACAAGTTTTTATATTAAGCGACAACAAATTATTTTGTTTCGCTCCACAATACCAACACAGTTTTTTATTCTAAGAGACAACAAGTTTTTAAATCTGTTTCTCTCCACAACAACACAAGTTTCTATATTAAGCGACAACAATTTATTTTGTTTCGCTCCACAAGCCAACACAGTTTTTTATTTTAAGAGACAACAAGCTCAAGTCTGTTTCTCTCCACAACAACACAAGTTTTTATATTAAGCGACAACAAATTATTTTGTTTCGCTCCACAACACAAAATATTTTTGTAAAAAAAAAACTCTCTTCTTTTCTTTTTCTTTATCTACGCGCAACCACAACTCACTTTAGTTTTTTGTCGACGTTTGTTCCATTTCTACTTGTATATACTTCACAAATATGTAGAAAATGTTCTATGAATTAAGGGTGGGTTTTTGCGTTTGGTTTCTTTTTCTTGTTCTGTTTTTCTTCTTTTAATTTTATTTGTTGATGCAATATAAAATTATTAACGATCGGACACTTTTTTGTTCATCTTTACAACACAGTTTTTTCTTTTCACTACACAACTCACAACACATTCATTTATTTGCTCAAAGTCATAAGATTTCGGCTGAGTCCCCAAAAATGTAGGAAAATCATTATATTATACTGTTTATTTTTATTAAATTCATTTATAGTACATTTTAGTTTTCTTATATTACGTTTTAATTATATTACATTTTAATTCTATTATATTACATTTCAACTTTCTTATATTATTATTACAAAACTTCACGTCCGATCTATCTGTTGTCACTTCAACATCTTTCCTACAACTCATGTTCTTTCTGTCCAATCTGTCTCTACTTCAAATCGTTTCATATCCGTCGTTTCGTCTGTATATAGTATGATTCCCCGTTATGTAAACGTCAGTAGAGGTCGACCACGGTTGATATCCTACATTTCTGTTATATGTTTCACATAGCTTTCCATTGGAAAACATAAATGTAAAATCATACAAAAATATACAAAGAGACACTAGCAAAATGTAATGCATTTTCTTGCCTGCTAAAGCCGTCATCAGCATTCTTTGTGTCTAATAGTGTTTATTTTCAAACCTCGTATATTCAACTTTTTTATATATTAAATGTGAATTATTGCGTTTGTATACACTACAATTTATTTTTGTATATTTCTGTTATATGTTTAACATAGCTTTCCGTTGGAAAACATAAATGTAAAATCATACAAAAATATACAAAGAGACACTAGCAAAATGTAATGCATTATTTTCTGGCCTGCTAAGCCGTCATCAGCATTCTTTGTGTCTAATAGTGTTTATTTTCAAACCTCGATAATCAACTTTTTTTATATATTAAATGAGAATTATTCCTCTTGCGAGTATTTGAAAATTTTTATTCGAAGTTTTACTTCAAGTTTTTTTTTTGTTTTGTTTTCTATAGAAAAAACTTTTCTACAGAAAAAATTTTATTTGTACAAAATATTTTAAATACATTTAAATTTCGGCCTCAGCGCCGTAAGGCATTATTGAGGCAAGTTGGCAAATTAATTCATTGTCAAAAGTACAAACAAAAGATTTAACTTAAAGTTAATATTATTAAATTACAAAAATTATGCATAAGAACTGTTTTACAAAAAATAAAAAATTACAAAAGCGTTTCGATGTTGTTAAATAAATGTTTTTTACAAGACAATTTAAATAGTGAAATTCGATTAATTGTCTTTAAATCTGCATGTAAATATACAATTTGTTTGAAAACAATTGTATACACTACAATTTATTTTTATATATTTCTGTTATATGTTTCACATAGCTTTCCGTTGGAAAACATAAATGTAAAATCATACAAAAATATACAAAGAGACACTAGCAAAATGTAATGCATTATTTTCTGGCCTGCTAAAGCCGTCATCAGCATTCTTTGTGTCTAATAGTGTTTATTTTCAAACCTCGTATATTCAATTTTTTTATATATTAAATGAGAATTATTCCTTTTGCGAGTATTTGAAAATTTTTATTCGAAGTTTTACTTCAAGTTAAATATACAATTTGTTTGAAAACAATTGTATACACTACAATTTATTTTTGTATATTTCTGTTATATGTTTCATATAGTTTTCCCCTGGAAAACATAAATGTAAAATCCTACAAAAATATACAAAGAGACCCTAGCAAAATGTAATGCATTATTATTATCGTTTTTGCGAGTATTTGAAAATTTTTATTCGAAGTTTTACTTCTAATTAAATATACAATTTGTTTCAAAATAGTTGTATACACTACAATTTATTTTTGTATGTTTCTGTTATATGTTTCACATAGCTTTCCGTTGGAAAATATAAATGTAAAATCAAACAAAAATATACAAAGGGACACTAGCAAAATGTAATGCATTTGCTGGCCTGCTAAAGCCGTCATCAGCATTCTTTGTGTCTAATAGTGTTTATTTTCAAACCTCGTATATTCAACTTTTTTTACATATTAAATGAGAATTATTCCTCTTGCGAGCATAGCTGCCAGATTTGACGATTAATCGTCATTTCGACGATTTTTTGTTTAAAAAATAGCAAAGTGACGATTTTACGATTTTTTCATTAAAAGTGACGATTTTCTGAATTATTAATATGTTCTATCATTTGTTTGTTTTATTAATGTTTTTGTTACCAAAATCTCTCTTGTCTTTGCGAAAGCAACTATTTTTCTAATTTAATATAATAAATATTAAGAAGAACATGACATACATATTTCAAAAACAAAGTTAAGTTTAAGTATAATAATTCCAAATAATAGTAGAAATTACTTATTTATCTGAAAACATAAAAATCAAGTTTTAATGCTGACTTCCATGAAGAAACTATTTCTGAATTTCAACGGAAGTTTTGTAGAATAACTTCTCCTATTTTAACCAAACGTTGAAATTCAGCCAAATAAATTTAAATGTTATTCAAAACTTAATAAACTAAACTGTTTAACCTGAATTAATATAATATACTAAATTCAGATATTTTTTTATAAAATATTGGAAGTCTTGTTTCACACTCTTCAGTTTTAGCTGACCAGTTTTTGTTCAATTTTCTTTTGAACTTGCCATTTCATTTAAACACGTCAATTAAATTTTCGTACTTTTTAATGCAAATCAATATGCATGGAAGAAAAAACAAAAGGAAATAAAAAAATTAACTAGTACCGTCAAGTTTGTACCCCTTTTGTTCTCTTCCCTTCGCATCAATAAATACTTGCTTGACGAATCAGAATTGAAGAGTGTGAAAGCGGACTAATTTATTATAAAAATATTACACAAATTGTGTTTAACATTATATTTTTTGCAATTTCTTATTAAAAATGTTAAAATTTATGTATTTTGATATGTAATATTATACAATAGACTATATAAACTTGAATTTTTATGTTTCCGTTTAAATAAAAATTTCAAAATCCTATTAGAAATAGTGACTTTTTATTTTTCCGATTTTTTTTGGCGTTTTTTAAAATTCAAAATGACGATTTTTTTCTTTTTCATCGGGATTTTGACGATTTTTTTCGAAATTTATCTGGCAGCCCTGCTTGCGAGTATTTGAAAATTTTTATTCGAAGTTTTACTTCAAGTTAAATATACAATTTGTTTGAAAACAATTGTATACACTACAATTTATTTTTGTATATTTCTGTTATATGTTTCACATAGCTTTCCATCAGCATTCTTTGTGTCTAATAGTGTTTATTTTCAAACCTCGTATATTCAATTTTTTTATATATTAAATGAGAATTATTCCTTTTGCGAGTATTTGAAAATTTTTATTCGAAGTTTTACTTCAAGTTAAATATACAATTTGTTTGAAAACAATTGTATACCCTACAATTTATTTTTGTATATTTCTGTTATATGTTTCACATAGCTTTCCGTTGGAAAACATAAATGTAAAATCATACAAAAATATACAAAGAGACACTAGCAAAATGTAATGCATTATTTTCTGGCCTGCTAAAGCCGTCATCAGCATTCTTTGTGTCTAATAGTGTTTATTTTCAAACCTGGTATATTCAACTTTTTTTTACATATTAAATGAGAATTATTCCTCTTGCGAGTATTTGAAAATTTTTATTCGAAGTTTTACTTCAAGTTAAATATACAATTTGTTTGAAAACAATTGTATACACTACAATTTATTTTTGTATATTTCTGTTATATGTTTCACATAGCTTTCCGTTGGAAAACATAAATGTAAAATCATACAAAAATATACAAAGAGACACTAGCAAAATGTAATGCATTTTCTGGCTTGCTAAAGCCGTCATCAGCATTCTTTGTGTCTAATAGTTGTGATGGTGACAATTTCCCTAAATCTTAAAACTGATTTCTTAATAAATTCTTTGTAATAAAATTAATAGTTTTTACTAATATTTAAGTTTGGGTGTAGGAAGTTGTTTAGTAAAATTTGTTGTAAAATTAGTTGAGTTGGCATTGATTTTTATTAGTTTTGGATTTTCAAATTTTTTTTTAAATTTCATCAAACGAAAACTATAATTCAATTAGAAAAGGTTCTACATAAAATTTGTTTTAAATTTTTATTGTAATTTTGAAAAGGATTGCAAGGAAATCCTTATTTTATATTTGAAGGAACGAAAAGAAGATTTTGATACAATTTCGGGCTGTGAAAGTTGGATTTATACACATTTGTATAAAAAGAAAAAGGAAAATTCCCATTGCCTTGTTTTTATATCCTGCCTGACAAGGGGTGGAATTGGTCAACTATATATATCCTGCTTTGTTTTATTCAACTATAATCTTATCCTGTTTAATCTCTAACCTGATTTTACTTTTACTCAACCTAAACATTCATTTGAATTAATATTATTCTCATTGGCCATAATAACGTTTTATCTAAGCATCTGAAGTGGCCAGGTGTAATATCATATACATATATATAGTTTCGTGTTTAACTTTTGTGATTTTTGATTCAAACTGGCTTAATTTTTGATCTTAATTTTGTATTTAAATCTTTATAACGTAATTTTATAATTCTTTTCGTGTTCAATTTTTTTTTTAAATACAACTTTTTGTTTAATTTTTGATATATGGTCACCTAAATTAATCATCAGTTATAAAAACATTATAGTTTAACAAGTTTAATTATTATTATATCTATAATCTAAATCCCTTCAATTAATACAAAAACTCTTTATACGGAAATCCTACATACAAACACCACAAAACCTCAAATAACCCAACAAACTAATTCATATTAAAGATTTAAACTAACACATCATTTAAAATTAATTAAATATATGGTTGAGTAGAAATAATCTACGTTCCCCTGTCATCCGGCGCCTGCTGACTACGTTGGACCGTTAAAAAAAAAATGTAAGTTTTAACAAATTTTTATCAACCATTATTTTTCTTATTTATCCTTAAACATACTATAATTTTATTATATAAACGTAATATTTATATAAATTCAAACTTTATATATAAATAATATTTTGAATTGCGACTTTAATTGTCATAATTTTGTTGATTTAATTTAAATATTACCTAACCCTATTAATATTACGTTTATACATATCACCCAGAAAACATTTCATGTCACCACGTTTCATATTAAAACCTCCTATTATAATATGTAAAACTTGTTAAAATTTTATATTCATTTTCAACTAATTCATTTATTAATGGTGATCTAATTTTAATAGATTAATAATTGTTAAAATTTATTATACAATATATATTGATCATTATCGTTTATTAAAATATTATAAATTAAAATTATGCTTTTTGTTATATTTTCGAATATGAAATTTTGAATCGTTAATTTTATAATTACGAAAGGTGAAGTTGAGATATGGGTCAATTAGAGTAGTTTATCTTGCTAAATTTTTTTTTTGGGCTGACAAATAATTTTGTTTTCTGTCAGCATGGAGGATGGGTATCAGATAGGTATAGCAAATTCCATCTTATGCTATATCAGTATCATTAACCATTTTCCTTTCTTCCTGTTAATATGAATTGCTTTGTTATTAAATAGCTACCTAAAGTAAAATCACTAGTAACTGATTCAAAATTGATAATATTATATTATTTGAGAACAAAAACACACCCCCCCCCCCCCCCCCCAACGACGAGCACGGCCGGATTAATGGGTAGCTCTGTTCTCTAGATACCACCTCATTTTCAAAGAATCGTTACAGAGATTTTTGGCGCCCAACGTGGGGCCTCAGTGATCGTTACTTTAAAATTTATTATTGTGCAACTACATCTAGATTCTGAGGGCCTCTGAATCTTTTGTGTGTGGTAATTACATATATATTACATTCCTTCTTTACTTTTCTTATAACTTTTGTTTTATTTTCTGTTATTGTGGATGTAATTTTTCATTGTGTCATATGATGATCAATTCCCGGTTTGACATATAGTATAGCATTAGTTATCAGGGCTTGGGTTCGAACTCGAGAAGTTGTTCTGGTACGTATCGGTCCAATCCTCGTTTGACTCTTTCCCTCCTCTTTATTTCTTTCCTTAATGTTTTTTTTTTTTGGATTTAATCTACTGGATTAAAGTAATTGTTTCTAAATCGGTTACTTTCCTACAATGGATAATCAATCCCTATTTCCCTCTACTTTACTCTTTTTTTGTTTTGGACATTATTCTTATTGGCTTATGTCAAAAGTTTCCAACAATAATGAGTAATTCATTTTCTTTCCTTTCTTCTTGCCTTTTATGGGTTAATGGTTGTTGATCGTTACTATAGAGTTTTGTTTATTTTACATTTTTACTTAATATCTTCTATTTTATTTTTGTTTTCCATTTTATTTTATTTTGTATCACTTCTTTATGTTCTTTTTGTTTTTATTTACCTTTTTGTACCCATATCGAGTAAACTTCACCAAGTAGTAGTAATACGTTGTATTGTTTTATATATTTTGTGACGTTCCGAACTGTAATTTCGATTTTTTTTTTTATATTTGTTTTGACATTCTGTACCCGGATTTGAATTTTTGCCATTGTTTCAAATGCCATTAGTTCGTAGTTGTGGAAATATCCCACCTCACGTGGAGCAGGAAGCAAACGCTACCTTGACTTTGAATGAAGCAGCAGGTGGAGATAGGCCTCCCAATTCAGTTAGAAGACCTAGAACAAGATTACAAGCGCGAAGAGAGGCAAGTGAATATAGAAATGATTATGCACAGGTTCATAGGATTGTAGATGAATCCTTGAGTGGATTTAGAGAAGAATTTTCCCATATGGTTGCGGAAGGATTTCGTAATTTGAATTTGGAAAATCAAGCACAGGTCAGACAACAGGATTGAGTAGTTCGGTTAGATGATCATAGTAGATGTCGTGATGATCTAAGTATTGGTTCTAGGAATGATAGACAAAATCGTGATTTTGATAATACGAGCAGAGGCTTTGACAGAAACTCCGAGAGAATTTTGAATTTGATTCGGAATTGGAGAATTCGCTTTACTGGTGATACGTCTGAAGTGACAGTAGAGGAATTTATATATAGAGTTAACACCCTAACCAATGCCAATTTGAAAGGTGACTTTGATGTATTGTGCGAGCATTCCCATATTCTGTTCGAGGGCAAAGCTTTAAAATGGTTTTGGCGTTTTCATTGTAGTTCTGATATTATGGACTGGGATGAGTTGTGTGACGCTTTAAAAAGACAGTACAAAGACGATAATACTGATTTTGATATTAAGGATGACATTCATCATAGGAAGCAAAAACACAACGAATCATTCGACGATTATTATGACGCGATTATGATTCTTTGCGACAGATTACAAACCCCGTTATCCGAAAACGAACTTTGTGAAATAATTCAGCGAAATCTAAGACCAGAAGTGAGGCATGAGCTCCTACACCTAGAGATCAATCGAGTGGCTCAATTAAGACGCGCTGTAAGGAGACATGAGAAGTTCGTTAAAGACATGTCTTCGTCTACCTCACACAAACGACCTTATCAAAAGACTCAGGTGTCAGAAGTCGTAGTTAATGATCCTAGAACGGATAAAGAAGATTCCATTGAAAAGGAAACGGAAGTATGTTTAATGGTAAGGTCAGGCAAATGTTGGAATTGGGACAACATTGGTCACACATTCATCGATTATTTAGAGCCGCGTATAGTGTTCTGTTACGGTTGCGGGGCTAAGAATGTATACAAGCCCAATTGCCCAAAATGTCAGAAAAACTCCACAAGGGATATCCCTGCATCGAAGAACGGATATCCGGAACGAAACTAAATGGAACAAATTCTTCAAATTTTAATACGAATTCCAACCAATTCATTTTACCTGCTGAGACAAACCGACCTGATGGAACAAAACAACCGGATATGTCACTTAATTTACCAAAAATACACCCTTCCATATTCGTCTTGAGGAATACAATCAAGTTAGGAATCGAATTTTTAATGAACAGGTGGGGGAACATAAACATAATAGATCGGCGAAACGTATTCGGGAGTTTTATAAACGACGAAATCAAATCAGAAAATATGTAATTTCATCTTTGGTGAATAAAACGAATGATAATAGGCCTTATATACTTCTCAACATACAAAATAAGAAGCGTTTTGCATTACTGGATAGTAGTGCAATTGTCAATGTCATTGGAGGAGAATTGTGTAATGAAATTTTGGAGAATGGAAACTATAAACATGGAATGTCAAACGTGAAAACAGCTGACGGACAAATGCAACGAGTGTTGGGAACATTGGCTTTGGAAATCGACTATAATGGTCAGAAGAAGTTAACAGAGTTTTTATTGATACCATCTATTACTCAGAATATCATTTGCGGTATGAATTTCTGGGACAAGTTTAATATTCAAATTGTAACAATGAATCACATCAACGAAATCAGTTCTCAGGAAACTTCGAATAAAATACCCTTGACTCCCTCTCAAATGCAACAGCTGCAGAAAATAATCGATTATTTTCCAAATTCAGAACGCGATGGACTTGGCTGTACAATTCTACTGGAACATAATATCGATACTGGCGAAGCAACTCCTATAAAGCAAAGATATTATCCAATATCTCCAGCAAGAGAAAAACTCTTGTGTGGAGAAATCGATCGGATGTTAAGCTTAGGAGTAATCGGAGAAAGCGTGGTCATCTCCTGGAGTTCTAATTGTTAAACCTGGTAAAGTACGTTTTTGTTTAGATAGTAGGAAATTAAATTCGGTGACTACGAAAGACGCATATCCAATTCCGAACATAGATGGACTAATTTTTAGACTTCCTCCAATTTATTATATTTCCAAAGTAGATCTCAAAGATGCATTTTGGCAAATCAAATTGGATGAAGTATCAAAATCTAAGACAGCGTTCACCATTCCAAATCGTCCCTTATACCAATTTACACGAATGCCATTTGGATTATGTAATGCTCCACAAACAATGTGTAGACTAATGGACCAAGTTATTCCATATTATTTAAAATCGAACGTTTTTGTATACCTCGATGACTTACTCATAATTTCTAAAGATTTTTATGACCACTTAAAGCACTTAAAGGAAGTAGCAACCCAACTTCGAAGAGCGAACCTAACAATTAACGTGAAGAAGAGCAGCTTTTGTCTTCGTCAAGTACAATATTTGGGATATATTGTGGGAGAAGGATCATTAAAAGTGGATCCAGGAAAAGTAAAAGCTATTTCGGAATTCCCTGTACCCAAAACGGTACGACAACTTCGACAATTTCTCGGCATGGCCGGTTGGTACCGTCAGTTTATTGATGAATATGCAGCGGTTACCTTCCCAATGACAGAATTGTTATCAAAACGTAAATCTTTTATGTGGACAGATGAGGCCCAGAAATCCTTTGAAGCTCTTAAAACCATGTTATCTTCTGCACCAGTGTTGGTACATGCAGACTTCAACAAGCCGTTCATTCTCCAATGTGATGCAAGCATGTGTGGTATTGGAGCAGTTTTAGTTCAATTGGATGATGAAGGGAACGAACGACCAATAGCTTACATGTCGCAAAAACTAAATAAAGCCCAAAGAAACTACTCAATCACAGAATTGGAGTGTTTAGCTGTAATATTAGCCATTAAAAAGTTTAGGGCGTATGTTGAGGGTCATCAGTTTAAGGTCTCAAGTGGTTGATGAGACAAAAGGATCTCTCGGGACGTTTAGCCAGATGGGCCCTAAAATTACAGGGATTTGTCTTCACGATAGAACATCGTAAAAGGTAAAGACAATGTGGTACCAGACGCTTTATCATGTGCATTTGAAAATGACACATGTATAGCGGAAGTAGAGTTACAAAGTATGCCATCTATTGATCTCAACTCAAAAGCCTTCGACAGTCCAGAATATGATCGTCTTAGAAATGAATTTCTTAATGCAGCCTTACCTGACTATAGAGTTATATACAGATTTATATACAAAAGAACCAATTTCAGTTCTGGGACTATAGATGAGTCTGACTGTTGGAAATTATGGGTTCCAGAAGACCTTCAGAAGGACGTAATATTCGCAGCACATGACATACCAAACTCAGCACATAGTGGAATTGCAAAAACCATTCATCGTTTAAGGCAATTTTTCTTTTGGCCCAAATTAGTTACCGACGTTAAGGAATACATAAAGAATTGTTCCTTGTGTCAAACTTCTAAAGCTCCAACTTCTTCACTCCGACCACCTATGGGTCAAATAGTTGACACCGAAAGGCCTTTCCAACGACTTTACATCGATCTAATTGGACCATTCCCTCGTTCCAAAAATGGAAATATAGGTATTCTGATCATCCTGGATCATTTTACTAAGTTCACGTTTTTGAAGCCCTTGAAGAAATTTGTGGCGAAGCCTATCGTAGAGTGTCTTAAGAACGAAATTTTTAATTGCTATGGTGTTCCAGAAATCATTGTTTCCGACAATGGTAGCCAGTTCAGATCTGCTGAGTTTAAGAAAATTATTGGTATTGACCATAAGTTTACCGCAGTACACAGTCCTCAGTCGAATGCGAGTGAGAGGGTTAACCGCTCGATAAATGAAGCTCTCCGTTCATATATTCGCAACGATCAGCGTCAATGGGATCAATATATAGCCAGCATCAACTGTGCATTACGCATCAGCGTTCACCAGACAACAGGAAGGACACCATATGAACTTTTATTCGGACAAACTATGATTACTCATGGTCATGATTATAAAATTTTACGGAATTTAAAACTTCTTTTGGAGACAGACACTGAAATAGAACGTCAGGATAATTTTACACTTTTACGGGATTCAATACAGACAAAGATAAAGGAAGCTTATAAACGTAATGTAAAGACCTATAATTTAAGGTCACGGTTTCGTGAATTTAACGTAGGTCAGATCGTAGTAAGGCGAAATGTCACTCAAAGCTCTTTAGTGAATAATTACAACTCGAAACTTGCACCTACTGGTGTAAAAGCCGAAGTGAAAAGACGAATTGGCAAGGTTAATTATGAACTCGAGGATGTCAACGGTGGTTACCCTGCAGTTTATCATGTTAAAGATATATGGGTGTGAATTTTTTTTAGTAATTTTAATATTTGCTTGTCTCCTTTTTCAGATGAAATCCGGTGGCTTGCCTAGTATTTCATCTGTTTTGTGATGGTGACAATTTCCCTAATTATTAAAACTGATTTCTTAATAAATTCTTTGTAATAAAATTAATAGTTTTTACTAATATTTAAGTTTGGGTGTATGAAGTTGTTTAGTAAAATTTGTTTAAAATATTTAAAAATTACTTTTTGATAATTTTAGTTAGGCTCGAGTTCATTAAATTTAATTTTCATTACTGGGGATCGAACCTGGGTTGTTGAATTTACATATGTTTCGAGAAATCCCACTTTCTCTCACATTATGGCACAAGCCATAATGTTTACATGTTGTACAAAAGTGTACAAAAAACATAATAAACAAAAACAAATGTATTCAAGTTTTCGAGACAAAGTCTTGACATGAATACGAAAAAACTGAAGAAAAGGAGAAAAAAACAACTAGGTATGAATATAAATTAATAAAGAATGATAATTACAGCAAAAACTTCGAACTACCAGAACTAACACTGGTTAAAGGATTGATGTTTGTTTGTTGGCTGACCGGCACCGCATTGGTGCAGGTGGTAGAACGCAAAGAATTCTGATGAGAGAAAGTGGGATTTCTCGAAACATATGTAAATTCAACAACCCAGGTTCGATCCCCAGTCAAGAAAAATTATCAAACATTTTTTAATAATAAATTTTTCAAGTTGTAATTCCTAACTTCAGTAAAAATAATTTAATGAAAATTAAATTTAATGAACTAAAAAAAATGAACTAACTAAAATTATCAAAAAGTAAAAATATTCTATATTTAAAAATTAGTTGAGTTGGCATTGATTTTTATTAGTTTTGGATTTTCAAATTTTTTTTTTAAATTTCATCAAACGAAAACTATAATTGAATTAGAAAAGGTTCTACATAAAATTTGTTTTAAATTTTTATTGTAATTTTGAAAAGGATTGCAAGGAAATCCTTATTTTATATTTCAAGGAACGAAAAGAAGATTTTGATACAATTTTGGGCTGTAAATGCTGGATTTATACACATTTGTATAAAAAGAAAAAGGAAAATAGCCATTGCCTTGTTTTTATATCCTGCGGATTTGGATTAATTTATCAATTTTAAACTGTTTGGCCAGCAGATTTTTGATCTTTTATCTTTGGCGTTATCGATATTAAGAAACCCCCTGACAAGGGGTGGAATTGGTCAACTATATATATCCTGCTTTGTTTTATTCAACTATAATCTTATCCTGTTTAATCTCTAACCTGATTTTACTTTTACTCAACCTAAACATTCATTTGAATTAATATTATTCTCATTGGCCATAATAACGTTTTATCTAAGCATCTGAAGTGGCCAGGTGTAATATCATATACATATATATAGTTTCGTGTTTAACTTTTGTGATTTTTGATTCAAACTGGCTTAATTTTTGATCTTAATTTTGTATTTAAATCTTTATAACGTAATTTTATAATTCTTTTCGTGTTCAATTTTTTTTAAATACAACTTTTTGTTTAATTTTTGATATATGGTCACCTAAATTAATCATCAGTTATAAAAACATTATAGTTTAACAAGTTTAATTATTATTATATCTATAATCTAAATCCCTTCAATTAATACAAAAACTCTTTATACGGAAATCCTACATACAAACACCACAAAACCTCAAATAACCCAACAAACTAATTCATATTAAAGATTTAAACTAACACATCATTTAAAATTAATTAAATATATGGTTGAGTAGAAATAATCTACGTTCCCCTGTCATCCGGCGCCTGCTGACTACGTTGGACCGTTAAAAAAAAAATGTAAGTTTTAACAAATTTTTATCAACCATTATTTTTCTTATTTATCCTTAAACATACTATAATTTTATTATATAAACGTAATATTTATATAAATTCAAACTTTATATATAAATAATATTTTGAATTGCGACTTTAATTGTCATAATTTTGTTGATTTAATTTAAATATTACCTAACCCTATTAATATTACGTTTATACATATCACCCAGAAAACATTTCATGTCACCACGTTTCATATTAAAACCTCCTATTATAATATGTAAAACTTGTTAAAATTTTATATTCATTTTCAACTAATTCATTTATTAATGGTGATCTAATTTTAATAGATTAATAATTGTTAAAATTTATTATACAATATATATTGATCATTATCGTTTATTAAAATATTATAAATTAAAATTATGCTTTTTGTTATATTTTCGAATATGAAATTTTGAATCGTTAATTTTATAATTACGAAAGGTGAAGTTGAGATATGGGTCAATTAGAGTAGTTTATCTTGCTAAATTTTTTTTTTGGGCTGACAAATAATTTTGTTTTCTGTCAGCATGGAGGATGGGTATCAGATAGGTATAGCAAATTCCATCTTATGCTATATCAGTATCATTAACCATTTTCCTTTCTTCCTGTTAATATGAATTGCTTTGTTATTAAATAGCTACCTAAAGTAAAATCACTAGTAGCTGATTCAAAATTGATAATATTATATTATTTGAGAACAAAAACACACCCCCCCCCCCAACGACGAGCACGGCCGGATTAATGGGTAGCTCTGTTCTCTAGATACCACCTCATTTTCAAAGAATCGTTACAGAGATTTTTGGCGCCCAACGTGGGGCCTCAGTGATCGTTACTTTAAAATTTATTATTGTGCAACTACATCTAGATTCTGAGGGCCTCTGAATTACATATATATTACATTCCTTCTTTACTTTTTTTATAACTTTTGTTTTATTTTCTGTTATTGTGGATGTAATTTTTCATTGTGTCATATGATGATCAATTCCCGGTTTGACATATAGTATAGCATTAGTTATCAGGGCTTGGGTTCGAACTCGAGAAGTTGTTCTGGTACGTATCGGTCCAATCCTCGTTTGACTCTTTCCCTCCTCTTTATTTCTTTCCTTAATGTTTTTTTTTTGGATTGTCTACTAAAAAAAAAATGTTTTTATTTAGTTAGGTTTTTCCTGATGTGTGGATTAAAGTAATTGTTTCTAAATCGGTTACTTTCCTACAATGGATAATCAATCCCTATTTCCCTCTACTTTACTCTTTTTTTGTTTTGGACATTATTCTTATTGGCTTATGTCAAAAGTTTCCAACAATAATGAGTAATTCATTTTCTTTCCTTTCTTCTTGCCTTTTATGGGTTAATGGTTGTTGATCGTTACTATAGAGTTTTGTTTATTTTACATTTTTACTTAATATCTTCTATTTTATTTTTGTTTTCCATTTTATTTTGTATCACTTCTTTATGTTCTTTTTGTTTTTATTTACCTTTTTGTACCCATATCGAGTAAACTTCACCAAGTAGTAGTAATACGTTGTATTGTTTTATATATTTTGTGACGTTCCGAACTGTAATTTCGATTTTTTTTTTATATTTGTTTTGACATTCTGTACCCGGATTTGAATTTTTGCCATTGTCGTTGTTTTAAATGCCATTAGTTCGTAGTTGTGGAAATATCCCACCTCACGTGGAGCAGGAAGCAAATGCTACCTTGACTTTGGATGAAGCAGCAGGTGGAGATAGGCCTCCCAATTCAGTTAGAAGACCTAGAACAAGATTACAAGCGCGAAGAGAGGCAAGTGAATATAGAAATGATTATGCACAGGTTCATAGGATTGTAGATGAATCCTTGAGTGGATTTAGAGAAGAATTTTCCCATATGGTTGCGGAAGGATTTCGTAATTTGAATTTGGAAAATCAAGCACAGGTCAGACAACAGGATTGAGTAGTTCGGTTAGATGATCATAGTAGATGTCGTGATGATCTAAGTATTGGTTCTAGGAATGATAGACAAAATCGTGATTTTGATAATACGAGCAGAGGCTTTGACAGAAACTCCGAGAGAATTTTGAATTTGATTCGGAATTGGAGAATTCGCTTTACTGGTGATACGTCTGAAGTGACAGTAGAGGAATTTATATATAGAGTTAACACCCTAACCAATGCCAATTTGAAAGGTGACTTTGATGTATTGTGCGAGCATTCCCATATTCTGTTCGAGGGCAAAGCTTTAAAATGGTTTTGGCGTTTTCATCGTAGTTCTGATATTATGGACTGGGATGAGTTGTGTGACGCTTTAAAAAGACAGTACAAAGACTATAATACTGATTTTGATATTAAGGATGACATTCATCATAGGAAGCAAAAACACAACGAATCATTCGACGATTATTATGACGCGATTATGATTCTTTGCGACAGATTACAAACCCCGTTATCCGAAAACGAACTTTGTGAAATAATTCAGCGAAATCTAAGACCAGAAGTGAGGCATGAGCTCCTACACCGAGAGATCAATCGAGTGGCTCAATTAAGACGCGCTGTAAGGAGACATGAGAAGTTCGTTAAAGACATGTCTTCGTCTACCTCACACAAACGACCTTATCAAAAGACTCAGGTGTCAGAAGTCGTAGTTAATGATCCTAGAACGGATAAAGAAGATTCCATTGAAAAGGAAACGGAAGTATGTTTAATGGTAAGGTCAGGCAAATGTTGGAATTGGGACAACATTGGTCACACATTCATCGATTATTTAGAGCCGCGTATAGTGTTCTGTTACGGTTGCGGGGCTAAGAATGTATACAAGCCCAATTGCCCAAAATGTCAGAAAAACTCCACAAGGGATATCCCTGCATCGAAGAACGGATATCCGGAACGAAACTAAATGGAACAAATTCTTCAAATTTTAATACGAATTTCAACCAATTCATTTTACCTGCTGAGACAAACCGACCTGATGGAACAAAACAACCGGATATGTCACTTAATTTACCAAAAATACACCCTTCCATATTCGTCTTGAGGAATACAATCAAGTTAGGAATCGAATTTTTAATGAACAGGTGGGGGAACATAAACATAATAGATCGGCGAAACGTATTCGGGAGTTTTATAAACGACGAAATCAAATCAGAAAATATGTAATTTCATCTTTGGTGAATAAAACGAATGATAATAGGCCTTATATACTTCTCAACATACAAAATAAGAAGCGTTTTGCATTACTGGATAGTAGTGCAATTGTCAATGTCATTGGAGGAGAATTGTGTAATGAAATTTTGGAGAATGGAAACTATAAACATGGAATGTCAAACGTGAAAACAGCTGATGGACAAATGCAACGAGTGTTGGGAACATTGGCTTTGGAAATCGACTATAATGGTCAGAAGAAGTTAACAGAGTTTTTATTGATACCATCTATTACTCAGAATATCATTTGCGGTATGAATTTCTGGGACAAGTTTAATATTCAAATTGTAACAATGAATCACATCAACGAAATCAGTTCTCAGGAAACTTCGAATAAAATACCCTTGACTCCCTCTCAAATGCAACAGCTGCAGAAAATAATCGATTATTTTCCAAATTCAGAACGCGATGGACTTGGCTGTACAATTCTACTGGAACATAATATCGATACTGGCGAAGCAACTCCTATAAAGCAAAGATATTATCCAATATCTCCAGCAAGAGAAAAACTCTTGTGTGGAGAAATCGATCGGATGTTAAGCTTAGGAGTAATCGGAGAAAGCCCAACATCGCCGTGGTCATCTCCTGGAGTTCTAATTGTTAAACCTGGTAAAGTACGTTTTTGTTTAGATAGTAGGAAATTAAATTCGGTGACTACGAAAGACGCATATCCAATTCCGAACATAGATGGACTAATTTCTAGACTTCCTCCAATTTATTATATTTCCAAAGTAGATCTCAAAGATGCATTTTGGCAAATCAAATTGGATGAAGTATCAAAATCTAAGACAGCGTTCACCATTCCAAATCGTCCCTTATACCAATTTACACGAATGCCATTTGGATTATGTAATGCTCCACAAACAATGTGTAGACTAATGGACCAAGTTATTCCATATTATTTAAAATCGAACGTTTTTGTATACCTCGATGACTTACTCATAATTTCTAAAGATTTTTATGACCACTTAAAGCACTTAAAGGAAGTAGCAACCCAACTTCGAAGAGCGAACCTAACAATTAACGTGAAGAAGAGCAGCTTTTGTCTTCGTCAAGTACAATATTTGGGATATATTGTGGGAGGAGGATCATTAAAAGTGGATCTAGGAAAAGTAAAAGCTATTTCGGAATTCCCTGTACCCAAAACGGTACGACAACTTCGACAATTTCTCGGCATGGCCGGTTGGTACCGTCGGTTTATTGATGAATATGCAGCGGTTACCTTCCCAATGACAGAATTGTTATCAAAACGTAAATCTTTTATGTGGACAGATGAGGCCTAGAAATCCTTTGAAGCTCTTAAAACCATGTTATCTTCTGCACCAGTGTTGGTACATGCAGACTTCAACAAGCCGTTCATTCTCCCATGTGATGCAAGCATGTGTGGTATTGGAGCAGTTTTAGCTCAATTGGATGATGAAGGGAACGAACGACCAATAGCTTACATGTCGCAAAAACTAAATAAAGCCCAAAGAAACTACTCAATCACAGAATTGGAGTGTTTAGCTGTAATATTAGCCATTAAAAAGTTTAGGGCGTATGTTGAGGGTCATCAGTTTAAGGTCTCAAGTGGTTGATGAGACAAAAGGATCTCTCGGGACGTTTAGCCAGATGGGCCCTAAAATTACAGGGATTTGTCTTCACGATAGAACATCGTAAAAGGTAAAGACAATGTGGTACCAGACGCTTTATCACGTGCATTTGAAAATGACACATGTATAGCGGAAGTAGAGTTACAAAGTATGCCATCTATTGATCTCAACTCAAAAGCCTTCGACAGTCCAGAATATGATCGTCTTAGAAATGAATTTCTTAATGCAGCCTTACCTGACTATAGAGTTATATACAGATTTATATACAAAAGAACCAATTTCAGTTCTGGGACTATAGATGAGTCTGACTGTTGGAAATTATGGGTTCCAGAAGACCTTCAGAAGGACGTAATATTCGCAGCACATGACATACCAAACTCAGCACATAGTGGAATTGCAAAAACCATTCATCGTTTAAGGCAATTTTTCTTTTGGCCCAAATTAGTTACCGACGTTAAGGAATACATAAAGAATTGTTCCTTGTGTCAAACTTCTAAAGCTCCAACTTCTTCACTCCGACCACCTATGGGTCAAATAGTTGACACCGAAAGGCCTTTCCAACGACTTTACATCGATCTAATTGGACCATTCCCTCGTTCCAAAAATGGAAATATAGGTATTCTGATCATCCTGGATCATTTTACTAAGTTCACGTTTTTGAAGCCCTTGAAGAAATTTGTGGCGAAGCCTATCGTAGAGTGTCTTAAGAACGAAATTTTTAATTACTATGGTGTTCCAGAAATCATTGTTTCCGACAATGGTAGCCAGTTCAGATCTGCTGAGTTTAAGAAAATTATTGGTATTGACCATAAGTTTACCGCAGTACACAGTCCTCAGTCGAATGCGAGTGAGAGGGTTAACCGCTCGATAAATGAAGCTCTCCGTTCATATATTCGCAACGATCAGCGTCAATGGGATCAATATATAGCCAGCATCAACTGTGCATTACGCAGCAGCGTTCACCAGACAACAGGAAGGACACCATATGAACTTTTATTCGGACAAACTATGATTACTCATGGTCATGATTATAAAATTTTACGGAATTTAAAACTTCTTTTGGAGACAGACACTGAAATAGAACGTCAGGATAATTTTACACTTTTACGGGATTCAATACAGACAAAGATAAAGGAAGCTTATAAACGTAATGTAAAAACCTATAATTTAAGGTCACGGTTTCGTGAATTTAACGTAGGTCAGATCGTAGTAAGGCGAAATGTCACTCAAAGCTCTTTAGTGAATAATTACAACTCGAAACTTGCACCTACTGGTGTAAAAGCCGAAGTGAAAAGACGAATTGGCAAGGTTAATTATGAACTCGAGGATGTCAACGGTGGTTACCCTGCAGTTTATCATGTTAAAGATATATGGGTGTGAATTTTTTTTAGTAATTTTAATATTTGCTTGTCTCCTTTTTCAGATGAAATCCGGTGGCTTGCCTAGTATTTCATCTGTTTTGTGATGGTGACAATTTCCCTAATTATTAAAACTGATTTCTTAATAAATTCTTTGTAATAAAATTAATAGCTTTTACTAATATTTAAGTTTGGGTGTATGAAGTTGTTTAGTAAAATTTGTTTAAAATATTTAAAAATTACTTTTTGATAATTTTAGTTAGGCTCGAGTTCATTAAATTTAATTTTCATTACTGGGGATCGAACCTGGGTTGTTGAATTTACATATGTTTCGAGAAATCCCACTTTCTCTCACATTATGGCACAAGCCATAATGTTTACATGTTGTACAAAAGTGTACAAAAAACATAATAAACAAAAACAAATGTATTCAAGTTTTCGAGACAAAGTCTTGACATGAATACGAAAAAACTGAAGAAAAGGAGAAAAAAACAACTAGGTATGAATATAAATTAATAAAGAATGATAATTACAGCAAAAACTTCGAACTACCAGAACTAACACTGGTTAAAGGATTGATGTTTGTTTGTTGGCTGACCGGCACCGCATTGGTGCAGGTGGTAGAACGCAAAGAATTCTGATGAGAGAAAGTGGGATTTCTCGAAACATATGTAAATTCAACAACCCAGGTTCGATCCCCAGTCAAGAAAAATTATCAAACATTTTTTAATAATAAATTTTTCAAGTTGTAATTCCTAACTTCAGTAAAAATAATTTAATGAAAATTAAATTTAATGAACTAAAAAAAATGAACTAACTAAAATTATCAAAAAGTAAAAATATTCTATATTTAAAAATTAGTTGAGTTGGCATTGATTTTTATTAGTTTTGGATTTTCAAATTTTTTTTTTAAATTTCATCAAACGAAAACTATAATTGAATTAGAAAAGGTTCTACATAAAATTTGTTTTAAATTTTTATTGTAATTTTGAAAAGGATTGCAAGGAAATCCTTATTTTATATTTGAAGGAACGAAAAGAAGATTTTGATACAATTTTGGGCTGTAAATGCTGGATTTATACACATTTGTATAAAAAGAAAAAGGAAAATAGCCATTGCCTTGTTTTTATATCCTGCGGATTTGGATTAATTTATCAATTTTAAACTGTTTGGCCAGCAGATTTTTGATCTTTTATCTTTGGCGTTATCGATATTAAGAAACCCCCTGACAAGGGGTGGAATTGGTCAACTATATATATCCTGCTTTGTTTTATTCAACTATAATCTTATCCTGTTTAATCTCTAACCTGATTTTACTTGTACTCAACCTAAACATTCATTTGAATTGATATTATTCTCATTGGCCATAATAACGTTTTATCTAAGCATCTGAAGTGGCCAGGTGTAATATCATATACATATATATAGTTTCGTGTTTAACTTTTGTGATTTTTGATTCAAACTGGCTTAATTTTTGATCTTAATTTTGTATTTAAATCTTTATAACGTAATTTTATAATTCTTTTCGTGTTCAATTTTTTTTTTTAAATACAACTTTTTGTTTAATTTTTGATATATGGTCACCTAAATTAATCATCAGTTATAAAAACATTATAGTTTAACAAGTTTAATTATTATTATATCTATAATCTAAATCCCTTCAATTAATACAAAAACTCTTTATACGGAAATCCTACATACAAACACCACAAAACCTCAAATAACCCAACAAACTAATTCATATTAAAGATTTAAACTAACACATCATTTAAAATTAATTAAATATATGGTTGAGTAGAAATAATCTACGTTCCCCTGTCATCCGGCGCCTGCTGACTACGTTGGACCGTTAAAAAAAAAAAAAAAAATAAGTTTTAACAAATTTTTATCAACCATTATTTTTCTTATTTATCATTAAACATACTATAATTTTATTATATAAACGTAATATTTATATAAATTCAAACTTTATATATAAATAATATTTTGAATTGCGACTTTAATTTCATAATTTTGTTGATTTAATTTAAATATTACCTAACCCTATTAATATTACGTTTATACATATCACCCAGTAAACATTTCATGTCACCACGTTTCATATTAAAACCTCCTATTATAATATGTAAAACTTGTTAAAATTTTATATTCATTTTCAACTAATTCATTTATTAATGGTGATCTAATTTTAATAGATTAATAATTGTTAAAATTTATTATACAATATATATTGATCATTATCGTTTATTAAAATATTATAAATTAAAATTATGCTTTTTGTTATATTTTCGAATATGAAATTTTGAATCGTTAATTTTATAATTACGAAAGGTGAAGTTGAGATATGGGTCAATTAGAGTAGTTTATCTTGCTAAATTTTTTTTTTGGGCTGACAAATAATTTTGTTTTCTGTCAGCATGGAGGATGGGTATCAGATAGGTATAGCAAATTCCATCTTATGCTATATCAGTATCATTAACCATTTTCCTTTCTTCCTGTTAATATGAATTGCTTTGTTATTAAATAGCTACCTAAAGTAAAATCACTAGTAACTGATTCAAAATTGATAATATTATATTATTTGAGAACAAAAACACACCCCCCCCCCCCCCCCCAACGACGAGCACGGCCGGATTAATGGGTAGCTCTGTTCTCTAGATACCACCTCATTTTCAAAGAATCGTTACAGAGATTTTTGGCGCCCAACGTGGGGCCTCAGTGATCGTTACTTTAAAATTTATTATTGTGCAACTACATCTAGATTCTGAGGGCCTCTGAATCTTTTGTGTGTGGTAATTACATATATATTACATTCCTTCTTTACTTTTCTTATAACTTTTGTTTTATTTTCTGTTATTGTGGATGTAATTTTTCATTGTGTCATATGATGATCAATTCCCGGTTTGACATATAGTATAGCATTAGTTATCAGGGCTTGGGTTCGAACTCGAGAAGTTGTTCTGGTACGTATCGGTCCAATCCTCGTTTGACTCTTTCCCTCCTCTTTATTTCTTTCCTTAATGTTTTTTTTTTTGGATTGTCTACTAAAAAAAAAAAAAAAAATGTTTTTATTTAGTTTGGTTTTTCCTGTTGTGTGGATTAAAGTAATTGTTTCTAAATCGGTTACTTTCCTACAATGGATAATCAATCCCTATTTCCCTCTACTTTACTCTTTTTTTTGTTTTGGACATTATTCTTATTGGCTTATGTCAAAAGTTTCCAACAATAATGAGTAATTCATTTTCTTTCCTTTCTTCTTGCCTTTTATGGGTTAATGGTTGTTGATCGTTACTATAGAGTTTTGTTTATTTTACATTTTTACTTAATATCTTCTATTTTATTTTTGTTTTCCATTTTATTTTATTTTGTATCACTTCTTTGTGTTCTTTTTGTTTTTATTTACCTTTTTGTACCCATATCGAGTAAACTTCACCAAGTAGTAGTTTTTTTTTTTTTTTTTTTATAATACATTATATTTATTTATTGAATCTTCAGATATTGAAATGACAATAAGTTTTCGAATCTTAATACTAAAAGAAAATAATAAGTCCAGCCAGTGCTAGACAAAATATTATGATACTACAAAAAAATTTACATCCACTGATCCAGTCATCTGTTTTGCGTTTGAGTTAAAGCAAGGGTATCCCTCCTTCTCAACCGAACATGGCCACTAAAGTTAAGGATGTCTCGTGCAAGTGGGTTTGGATGGTGTTCAAGTTTGCTGACATATTTTGAGGCGTATTTTGTAAATTCGTCTTTCACCAAAGGAATGCCTAGATCTTTGTGAATTCGAGAATTTTTAACGTACCATGGAGCTGCAGTAATTATACGTAGAATTTTATTTTGACCTCTTTGAATTTTTTCAATGTTGGATGCTGAGGCAGTACCCCATAATTGAATTCCATAACACCATATTGGCTTTAGAATTGCATTGTACAACAAAAGTTTACAATCCAACTTTAATGTAGAATTTCTGCCGATTAGCCAATTAAGTTGCACTGCTTTTAATCTCATCTGTGTAAGTTTTGCGTCAATATGAGACTTCCAGGTTAAACGACGATCGAGGTGGATTCCGAGGTATTTGACTTCATTGTGTTGCGGAATAATTTGGTTATTTATTCTGATGGACGAGCAGGTATCTTTTCGCAATGTGAAAGTTATATGAATACATTTCTGTTCGTTAACCCTGATTTTCCAAAGCTCAAGCCAATTCTCTAGTTTATAAATATAATTCTGCAAATTCTGTGATGCTATTTGATGGTCCTTATGAACGCTAATAAAGGCTGTATCGTCAGCAAAAGTTGAAGTATGTATATTGGGGTCTGACGGCATATCGGATGCATAAATCAAATATAAAGTAGGACCCAGTATGCTACCCTGGGGTACTCCTGCTTCAATTGGCTGAGCGGGGCTTAAAAAATCGCCTTCTTTGATTGTAAATTTGCGACCATATAAATAACTTTTCATAAGTTTGTGGGTGTTAGCAGGCAGAGCTAATTTTATTTTGTGCATTAAACCTTCATGCCATACTTTGTCGAACGCTTGGGAAACATCAATGAAAAGCGCGGAACAGTATTTTTTCTCTTCAAACGACCGTCTTATCACATTTACTAATCTGTGTGTTTGTTCGATGGTACTGTGTTTAGCTCTGAACCCGAATTGATGATTTGGAATACATTGAGTGTCGTTCAGAATTGGAATCAACTTAGCCATTAACAATTTTTCAAACAGTTTTGAAATTGTCGGCAGTAGGCTAATTGGCCTATATGACTCTACTTTGGTGAGCTCCTTCCCTGGCTTAGGAATCATGGTAATCATAGATACCTTCCAATCTGCAGGATAGTATTCTAGGCGTAAAATAGCATTGAAGATAAAGAGAATAATTCTTCTAGCTACACGAGGTAACTCCACGAGCATTTTGTTGCTGATTTTATCCATACCTGGAGCTTTTTTAAGGTTCAGAGTACCAATAGCGCTTTGAATATCATTAAAGCTAAGTCTTAGAGGTACAGGAGGTCTAATAACGAGTGGTGGCAATTCAGTTGCATTATTTGAGTTGTTTATAGTAAACACATTTCTCAAATGGTTAACAAATAAAGTCCCTTTCTCGGAATCGTTTCTAGCCCAGTCACCAATCGGATTTCGCAAAGGAGGCTTTCCTCTAACTGGTCTTTTTAAACCTCGTGCCGCCTTCCATAACGAATAGTCAGATTGTGGGGAACTGTCAATTCCCTCCAAGTATGATTTAAGTGAAGCCATTCTTTGGGTTTCTAAGAAATTTCTTAGTATATCTCTGCATTCCCGTAGCCTAGCTTTCAGTTGAGGAGACCTGTGAATTTGCCACTCTCTTCTAACTCTTCTTTTTTCTGTCAGGAGATGTTCGAGTTCAGCGAAATAAGTTCTGTTTGTCCTATTTCTGCATTCAACGTCATATGTGGAAGCGTGATGCACAGCTCTTCGTATGTCCTCAGTAAACTTGCCAATCGACCCATCAATATCCTCGGTAGTTCTCAACACTACATTTTCCGTGCAGTGGGAACTTAAATACTTTTTATACTTTATCCAACTTACTCTGGATTTAGACATGTCCCGAAATGGAGAGCCATACCCTTGAAGGAAACGCATTGAAATAATAGAAGGAGAGTGATCTGAAGACAAGTCTAATGAAGGCTCCACTTGTATCGATTCTACAGGGATATTTTTCACTACTCCGAAGTCAATAATATCGGGAATCTTCCGTCGGTCCGTCGGCCAGTAGGTGGGATGCCCGCTTGAGAGTACATCTAAGCCCATTTTGGCAATGGTGTTGAAGAGTTCACGACCCTTCGGGGTCACTAGACGTGAACCCCAAAATGTGTGTTTGGCGTTAAAGTCACCAGCAACCAAAAATCTAGCTCCAAGGGAATTGAAGAAGCTGTAGTATTGATGTTCTTTTATTGAAAATCGAGGCGGCGAATAAATTGATGATAAAACAAAGTTGTATTGACAGAATTCAATACAAATGTTTGTTGCTTGTAGGTAATCCTCACATATGTTGTTCATTAAATAATGTTTTATTCTGTTCTTTATAAGAATTGCCGAACCTCCACATGCTCTTCCGCGGGGATCTTTAGTATCATACAACACGTATCCATTAATTTTGAAGTACCCTGTCGCCGTCAAGTGAGTTTCAGCAATCATCATGGCATCAATCTGCTTATCCATCAGGAAGTGTTCCAGTTCGTTTTTATGTTGGCGGAGGCCGTTCGCGTTCCAAAAACAAATTTTTAAACAAATCATTTCTTTAAAATTGCTTGTAAGATAGTGGATTGCATTTTCAGCATTTCCTGCATCATGGATGTCATAGTGGTCGTAAAAGTGTTCATAGTTTGGACAAGTGTCTGCAAAGTAGTCTCTAGAGTGTTAATATTAATATTAAGTAGTAGTAATACGTTGTATTGTTTTATATATTTTGTGACGTTCCGAACTGTAATTTCGATTTTTTTTTTTATATTTGTTTTGACATTCTGTACCCGGATTTGAATTTTTGCCATTGTCGTTGTTTTAAATGCCATTAGTTCGTAGTTGTGGAAATATCCCACCTCACGTGGAGCAGGAAGCAAACGCTACCTTGACTTTGGATGAAGCAGCAGGTGGAGATAGGCCTCCCAATTCAGTTAGAAGACCTAGAACAAGATTACAAGCACGAAGAGAGGCAAGTGAATATAGAAATGATTATGCACAGGTTCATAGGATTGTAGATGAATCCTTGAGTGGATTTAGAGAAGAATTTTCCCATATGGTTGCGGAAGGATTTCGTAATTTGAATTTGGAAAATCAAGCACAGGTCAGACAACAGGATTGAGTAGTTCGGTTAGATGATCATAGTAGATGTCGTGATGATCTAAGTATTGGTTCTAGGAATGATAGACAAAATCGTGATTTTGATAATACGAGCAGAGGCTTTGACAGAAACTCCGAGAGAATTTTGAATTTGATTCGGAATTGGAGAATTCGCTTTACTGGTGATACGTCTGAAGTGACAGTAGAGGAATTTATATATAGAGTTAACACCCTAACCAATGCCAATTTGAAAGGTGACTTTGATGTATTGTGCGAGCATTCCCATATTCTGTTCGAGGGCAAAGCTTTAAAATGGTTTTGGCGTTTTCATCGTAGTTCTGATATTATGGACTGGGATGAGTTGTGTGACGCTTTAAAAAGACAGTACAAAGACTATAATACTGATTTTGATATTAAGGATGACATTCATCATAGGAAGCAAAAACACAACGAATCATTCGACGATTATTATGACGCGATTATGATTCTTTGCCCGTTATCCGAAAACGAACTTTGTGAAATAATTCAGCGAAATCTAAGACCAGAAGTGAGGCATGAGCTCCTACACCTAGAGATCAATCGAGTGGCTCAATTAAGACGCGCTGTAAGGAGACATGAGAAGTTCGTTAAAGACATGTCTTCGTCTACCTCACACAAACGACCTTATCAAAAGACTCAGGTGTCAGAAGTCGTAGTTAATGATCATAGAACGGATAAAGAAGATTCCATTGAAAAGGAAACGGAAGTATTTTAATGGTAAGGTCAGGCAAATGTTGGAATTGGGACAACATTGGTCACACATTCATCGATTATTTAGAGCCGCGTATAGTGTTCTGTTACGGTTGCGGGGCTAAGAATGTATACAAGCCCAATTGCCCAAAATGTCAGAAAAACTCCACAAGGGATATCCCTGCATCGAAGAACGGATATCCGGAACGAAACTAAATGGAACAAATTCTTCAAATTTTAATACGAATTCCAACCAATTCATTTTACCTGCTGAGACAAACCGACCTGATGGAACAAAACAACCGGATATGTCACTTAATTTACCAAAAATACACCCTTCCATATTCGTCTTGAGGAATACAATCAAGTTAGGAATCGAATTTTTAATGAACAGGTGGGGGAACATAAACATAATAGATCGGCGAAACGTATTCGGGAGTTCTATAAACGACGAAATCAAATCAGCAAATATGTAATTTCATCTTTGGTGAATAAAACGAATGATAATAGGCCTTATATACTTCTCAACATACAAAATAAGAAGCGTTTTGCATTACTGGATAGTAGTGCAATTGTCAATGTCATTGGAGGAGAATTGTGTAATGAAATTTTGGAGAATGGAAACTATAAACATGGAATGTCAAACGTGAAAACAGCTGATGGACAAATGCAACGAGTGTTGGGAACATTGGCTTTGGAAATCGACTATAATGGTCAGAAGAAGTTAACAGAGTTTTTATTGATACCATCTATTACTCAGAATATTATTTGCGGTATGAATTTCTGGGACAAGTTTAATATTCAAATTGTAACAATGAATCACATCAACGAAATCAGTTCTCAGGAAACTTCGAATAAAATACCCTTGACTCCCTCTCAAATGCAACAGCTGCAGAAAATAATCGATTATTTTCCAAATTCAGAACGCGATGGACTTGGCTGTACAATTCTACTGGAACATAATATCGATACTGGCGAAGCAACTCCTATAAAGCAAAGATATTATCCAATATCTCCAGCAAGAGAAAAACTCTTGTGTGGAGAAATCGATCGGATGTTAAGCTTAGGAGTAATCGGAGAAAGCCCAACATCGCCGTGGTCATCTCCTGGAGTTCTAATTGTTAAACCTGGTAAAGTACGTTTTTGTTTAGATAGTAGGAAATTAAATTCGGTGACTACGAAAGACGCATATCCAATTCCGAACATAGATGGACTAATTTCTAGACTTCCTCCAATTTATTATATTTCCAAAGTAGATCTCAAAGATGCATTTTGGCAAATCAAATTGGATGAAGTATCAAAATCTAAGACAGCGTTCACCATTCCAAATCGTCCCTTATACCAATTTACACGAATGCCATTTGGATTATGTAATGCTCCACAAACAATGTGTAGACTAATGGACCAAGTTATTCCATATTATTTAAAATCGAACGTTTTTGTATACCTCGATGACTTACTCATAATTTCTAAAGATTTTTATGACCACTTAAAGCACTTAAAGGAAGTAGCAACCCAACTTCGAAGAGCGAACCTAACAATTAACGTGAAGAAGAGCAGCTTTTGTCTTCGTCAAGTACAATATTTGGGATATATTGTGGGAGAAGGATCATTAAAAGTGGATCCAGGAAAAGTAAAAGCTATTTCGGAATTCCCTGTACCCAAAACGGTACGACAACTTCGACAATTTCTCGGCATGGCCAGTTGGTACCGTCAGTTTATTGATGAATATGCAGCGGTTACCTTCCCAATGACAGAATTGTTATCAAAACGTAAATCTTTTATGTGGACAGATGAGGCCCAGAAATCCTTTGAAGCTCTTAAAACCATGTTATCTTCTGCACCAGTGTTGGTACATGCAGACTTCAACAAGCCGTTCATTCTCCAATGTGATGCAAGCATGTGTGGTATTGGAGCAGTTTTAGCTCAATTGGATGATGAAGGGAACGAACGACCAATAGCTTACATGTCGCAAAAACTAAATAAAGCCCAAAGAAACTACTCAATCACAGAATTGGAGTGTTTAGCTGTAATATTAGCCATTAAAAAGTTTAGGGCGTATATTGAAGGTCATCAGTTTAAGGTCTCAAGTGGTTGATGAGACAAAAGGATCTCTCGGGACGTTTAGCCAGATGGGCCCTAAAATTACAGGGATTTGTCTTCACGATAGAACATCGTAAAAGGTAAAGACAATGTGGTACCAGACGCTTTATCACGTGCATTTGAAAATGACACATGTATAGCGGAAGTAGAGTTACAAAGTATGCCATCTATTGATCTCAACTCAAAAGCCTTCGACAGTCCAGAATATGATCGTCTTAGAAATGAATTTCTTAATGCAGCCTTACCTGACTATAGAGTTATATACAGATTTATATACAAAAGAACCAATTTCAGTTCTGGGACTATAGATGAGTCTGACTGTTGGAAATTATGGGTTCCAGAAGACCTTCAGAAGGACGTAATATTCGCAGCACATGACATACCAAACTCAGCACATAGTGGAATTGCAAAAACCATTCATCGTTTAAGGCAATTTTTCTTTTGGCCCAAATTAGTTACCGACGTTAAGGAATACAAACTTCTCAAACTTCTAAAGCTCCAACTTCTTCACTCCGACCACCTATCGGTCAAATAGTTGACACCGAAAGGCCTTTCCAACGACTTTACATCGATCTAATTGGACCATTCCCTCGTTCCAAAAATGGAAATATAGGTATTCTGATCATCCTGGATCATTTTACTAAGTTCACGTTTTTGAAGCCCTTGAAGAAATTTGTGGCGAAGCCTATCGTAGAGTATCTTAAGAACGAAATTTTTAATTGCTATGGTGTTCCAGAAATCATTGTTTCCGACAATGGTAGCCAGTTCAGATCTGCTGAGTTTAAGAAAATTATTGGTATTGACCATAAGTTTACCGCAGTACACAGTCCTCAGTCGAATGCGAGTGAGAGGGTTAACCGCTCGATAAATGAAGCTCTCCGTTCATATATTCGCAACGATCAGCGTCAATGGGATCAATATATAGCCAGCATCAACTGTGCATTACGCAGCAGCGTTCACCAGACAACAGGAAGGACACCATATGAACTTTTATTCGGACAAACTATGATTACTCATGGTCATGATTATAAAATTTTACGGAATTTAAAACTTCTTTTGGAGACAGACACTGAAATAGAACGTCAGGATAATTTTACACTTTTACGGGATTCAATACAGACAAAGATAAAGGAAGCTTATAAACGTAATGTAAAGACCTATAATTTAAGGTCACGGTTTCGTGAATTTAACGTAGGTCAGATCGTAGTAAGGCGAAATGTCACTCAAAGCTCTTTAGTGAATAATTACAACTCGAAACTTGCACCTACTGGTGTAAAAGCCGAAGTGAAAAGACGAATTGGCAAGGTTAATTATGAACTCGAGGATGTCAACGGTGGTTACCCTGCAGTTTATCATGTTAAAGATATATGGGTGTGAATTTTTTTTAGTAATTTTAATATTTGCTTGTCTCCTTTTGCAGATGAAATCCGGTGGCTTGCCTAGTATTTCATCTGTTTTGTGATGGTGACAATTTCCCTAATTATTAAAACTGAGTTCTTAATAAATTCTTTGTAATAAAATTAATAGTTTTTACTAATATTTAAGTTTGGGTGTATGAAGTTGTTTAGTAAAATTTGTTTAAAATATTTAAAAATTACTTTTTGATAATTTTAGTTAGGCTCGAGTTCATTAAATTTAATTTTCATTACTGGGGATCGAACCTGGGTTGTTGAATTTACATATGTTTCGAGAAATCCCACTTTCTCTCACATTATGGCACAAGCCATAATGTTTACATGTTGTACAAAAGTGTACAAAAAACATAATAAACAAAAACAAATGTATTCAAGTTTTCGAGACAAAGTCTTGACATGAATACGAAAAAACTGAAGAAAAGGAGAAAAAAACAACTAGGTATGAATATAAATTAATAAAGAATGATAATTACAGCAAAAACTTCGAACTACCAGAACTAACACTGGTTAAAGGATTGATGTTTGTTTGTTGGCTGACCGGCACCGCATTGGTGCAGGTGGTAGAACGCAAAGAATTCTGATGAGAGAAAGTGGGATTTCTCGAAACATATGTAAATTCAACAACCCAGGTTCGATCCCCAGTCAAGAAAAATTATCAAACATTTTTTAATAATAAATTTTTCAAGTTGTAATTCCTAACTTCAGTAAAAATAATTTAATGAACATTAAATTTAATGAACTAAAAAAAATGAACTAACTAAAATTATCAAAAAGTAAAAATATTCTATATTTAAAAATTAGTTGAGTTGGCATTGATTTTTATTAGTTTTGGATTTTCAAATTTTTTTTTAAATTTCATCAAACGAAAACTATAATTCAATTAGAAAAGGTTCTACATAAAATTTGTTTTAAATTTTTATTGTAATTTTGAAAAGGATTGCAAGGAAATCCTTATTTTATATTTGAAGGAACGAAAAGAAGATTTTGATACAATTTTGGGCTGTAAATGCTGGATTTATACACATTTGTATAAAAAGAAAAAGGAAAATAGCCATTGCCTTGTTTTTATATAAAGTGTTGAAAAATCTTAGGTATTACTCTAAGCTTAGCAATACCTCTGTAATTTGACACCTCAGATCTATTACCAGATTTAAATAAAGGGACTATGAATGAGGACCTCCAAAATCTCGGAAAATAACAATATTTAATAGATGTGTTGAATAAAATAATTAATGGATATAGCAAGGATTGAGCACAATTGTCTATAAACTGCTAGGAAGAACATCAGGACCATAATTATACGAAATTTTAAGTTTTTTTAAACCTTCTAATAAATTCTCAGCATCAATATTTGGAATCGATATATGTAGCACGGTTAGTGTAAAGTGTGTTGGGATAACTATCGGAGCAATATTGCTTATCCGAATATGTACTGGAAAAAAATCAGCAAACATATTACTAATATTAATATCGTCGGAAGATTCATAATTGTTGAGTTTAATTACTGAAGGATATCCATTTGGTTTTCTTTTAGAGTTGACAAAGTTGTAAAATGCTTTAGTATTATATTTAAAATCATTTTTTATTTTTTGTAAATTTGACTGATATAGGGAATTGTTGAGATTATTATATTCTGCACGAGCACCTGAGTATTTACTATAATCCACAAGTAAGCCAGATCTTTTAAAGTTTTTATAATGTTTATTCTTTAAATTCTTAAGTTTAGATAACACTTTTGAATTTCAAGGAGGACCAGTGTGATTATAAGAACAGTGTTTTGGTGTGCATTTATCCATGAAATAATATATTTTATTATAAAAAATACTAGTCATCTCATCCAAAGTAGACTTGTTTATGTAAGGGATACACAGTAGAACGTTCCAATCGGTATTTAATATTAAATTATTTAGTTTAACGTAGTTCGTTTGTTTAATATGTAATATTTTTAGTTTCTAAACTTATTCTTATAAATTAAATATCTGTAATTTTGAGCTACATTAAAATAGATACAGACAATGTAGCTCAACGACAAGTTTGCGTTTCGACCGAGAAGACAGTGTTATTGTTATTTATTTATTTTTACAGCTGCGCATGTTTGTCTTCTGAGCATGAAGGTTAAGTGAGCACATTTAGCCAGGTAACCTTTATTTTCAATTTTTCTAGCCAGACCTCTTGTTCATTGATGTGGGACTGCACATTTTGCGATGTGACTTTTGGGTCATGGTTGACGCTAATAAATGCTGTGTCGTTTGCAAATGTAGAGGTATGCGTGCTCAGGTTTGTTGGCATATCCGCTGTGTATATTATATATAGAAGCGGTTCTAATATGCTGCCTTGGGGGACACCAGCAGTAATTTTCTTGAGGATGGAGTATTTATCTTGCGACCTTACAACGATTGTTCTGCCTGTTAGAGTGCTCTCCAAAAACTTGTGAGTGTTTTGGGAAAGCTTTCGTGTTATTTTGATGAGTAGCCCATCATGCCAAACTTTGTCAAATGCTTGGGAAATTTCTATAAACAGGGCTGAGCAGTATTGCTTTTTCTCAAACGCCGATCTAATTAGGGTGATAATTCTATTCACTTGTTCTATTGTACCACGTTTCGCTCTGAATCCGAACTAGTAATCCGGGATGATGTCGTGTTCATTTAGATAAGGAGTTCTGCTTAAAACGCATATTTTTTCGAAAACCTGTGATAGAATTGATAATAAGCTTATCGGTCTGTGCGACGGAACCTGGCTGGCATCTTTTCCTGACTTGGGAATCATAACAATTATGAACCTCATCCATAAGGATGGGAAGTATCCGACTCTTAATATCACGTTAAAAATGAGCAGCAAGATTCTAGAAACAGACAATGGTAAGTTTCTTATCATTGCCCCTGTGATGCGGTCAAGTCCGGGAGATTTTCTAAAATTCACTTTTTCTATTGCAGATTATACTTGAGTTATGTTAAATTTTATTGGATGGTTTACCTTAAATAAAGTAAAGTTTGCATTCAGATACATATTTTTAACTCGTTCATTTGTTGTTGAGTAGAACTTGCACGAGCATGTTCTGGTTTCGCATCATTTCCTGAAATATGTTCTGCATAGTGGCCATGAAGTTATTCATAGTGTGAATTAAATTTTCAATTGAGCAGACCTTCCCTAGGAGCATCAGCGTATGGAGGTTGTTTTGCGTTGGAAGTACTGGGGGAATTTTTCACATTTGGGTTTCCTTTTAAGACTTGGGCATATGATTGGTATTGTTTGTTTGTTTGTGTAGTACTAGCAATAGAGCCAGCGGCTTGGCTGGGCGCATGTGACGGACCATATTGTGAGTGAGTATATTTTTGAACTAAAAAAGGTTTTTTTAAATGCAAGAAGACTTTACAACCCCTATAGTTTGCCGTGTGATTTTCGCCACAGTTGCTGCATATCTTAACATTCGGGTCAGCTTTAGAACGATTACATTTGGCGGTTTTATGAGCGTAGCACCAAACCACACATATGTGAGGCAATTGGCAATATGTATATGGGATGAACTGAATTTTTGGTTTTGAGAACCGATGAATCAAACGATATTTCAATGCGGTACATTGGTTGAGGAACTTTATTCCTGTTCAAAATGTTATGAACAGGTTTTACCTCATACCCCTCTAGCTCTACGACAGATTTTAGTAGGAACAGAACAATCTATGCCTTTTATGACAATAATGAAACCCTTTGTACTTTTTAATTGATATGTATAGTAGCTTTTATTTTCTGCGTCAAGGTGTCTTGATATAATACGAAAGTTCGTTTCTGCACTGGCTTGAATTTGGTCTCTTGAATTTGCCCACGCCGTATAGAAACGACATAGAAGTTATTCTTACCTGCTGATTCTGCTTCTTCATCGTCAGGTATGGATAGTACAGATAATCTGTTACCACTTGTTGTCAAAGAGACTACGTTAGAGCCTTTGTAATGTTTGGCCATGCGTTCCTGTTGTGTGGACCTAGGGCTAGCCTTTCTTTTAGTTATTGTTATATATCTGTCAATGCCTGTTTGCACTTTAGTACTTTTTAGCACAGCTCCTGTATTTAATGCGAATCGTGATGTTCCAGGTTTTTCGTTATTATTCCTCTGGTCAGACGACTTCACACTTTGAACCACATTTGCGGTCGGATCAACACACTTATCCCAAGTTTTATTTTTCTTTAGAGAATTTAGCTCGCTCTCAAATGCAGCATATCAGCATTTTGAATCAGCCCTACCTTCTATTTCGTCAAAAGATTTTGGGAACATCAGACACAAAATTTTCCGCATTAAGTGCTATAGCAATAGGTTTTTTTTTTGTTATTTAAAACTTTTAAATAAGCGAATGGACGCTAATTCTTTAATTATATAAAGTTATACAAAAAATAAACTGTGGACAACCAACAAAATAAATAAATAAATAAAAAAAAATAGAAAAAGAAAACAGTGGCAAATTTATTAAGAGCACATGAATTCTCATGATGAGAGAAGGCTCAGTGTGAACGGCAGAAATGCCTACATATTCCTAAACGGGGAGAGTGATCAAATCAAAAAAATAATTGACCCCAGCTACAACAAGAATTATTTAACTGCCAAACCAGCTGAGCGTAAAAGAAAATATGAAAAACATAAACACAAAAACAACTACACCAGTTTTAAAAACACAAACAAATACTGTTAGCAAGCAAGCTAGTGATCCATTAACAAAGAATAGTGAGATTTTGAATGTTTTTAACACTAAACAAACGACAATAAATAATGATGGCACACTGAAGGGAGCTATTCCAAAGAAAAAGATAAGTACATTAAAACGACCAGTACTACCAGGTATGCTTAGATATATAAGTATTAATAAAAGAAATTTAAGTCCCCAAAATAAAAGGCTGTCAAGAAACAGAAGATAGCTGAAAATCCCTTGATAGGCAATCGTTTCGCACTCTTGAGTGAGGAAGATAATAATAAGAGTGGAAAGGATGGCGATTACGTAAAAAAATCATTAAAGCCACCACCAATATATTTGCGTGAGTCCAGCTCGAATGATTTGGTCAAAACATTTGTTGAACTCATTGGAAAAAATAATTTCCATATTGTTCCAATAGGAAAAGGCGGTGTGCAAGAGACGAAAATAGTCGTATACACTGAGGATTTTTATAGAAAAATCTCTCAATATCTAAATGATAAAAAAAAGAATTTTTATACCTATTAACTGAAAAGTAGTAAGGG
Organism: Bellardia bayeri; assembly: GCA_950370525.1. NCBI lineage: Eukaryota > Metazoa > Arthropoda > Insecta > Diptera > Calliphoridae > Bellardia > Bellardia bayeri. The sequence goes on along the minus strand of OX493264.1, from coordinate 54,652,241 downwards.
GTTGACAGTTGTCATTAAAGGAATTGAGTCCAGTGTTGAGACTAATGACATCAAGGAGGCCCTGCATGAATTGGGCTACAAAAGAGCTGTAGTCAATATATTCAATAGGGATAAAATTCCTCAGCCAACGTTTAGAGTCGAGTTGGAGCCAGAGAAAATAAGCTGAGAGGAAATGAAACTCACCCAATTTACTCAACACGATACCTGTTAAATCGTAGAATAACCATTGAAGAACCTCTTAAAAGAAATAATCCTGTTCAATGTGCCAATTGTCAAGAGTTTGGACATACTAAAAATTACTGTACATTGCGAACAGTGTGTGTGGTATGTGGAGACCTTCATACGTCATCACAATGTGATATTCAAAAGAATGGTATCAGTAGAAAATGTGGCAACTGTGGTGGCGATCATTCAGCCAACTACCGAGGGTGCCCAGTTTATAAGGAGCTGCTCAACAGATTAAGAGAGAGGCAAAAGCTAATAAGAAGGAAAACTTCTGAAGTACACCTATATACCAGTCAATTCTGAAGTTTCGTTATTGAACAAAAATGCAGCCTCAACTCAATTACTACAATCCACTCAAATTGAACAGCCTAAAAATGGAGCAGGTTCCTATGCCAATGTTTTGAGAATGGGTTACCAGCAACCTAGTATTCCCCAAAATACGGAAGGGTTGGAAGCACTTATGCAGGCGCTTACCCAGAATATTACCTCTCTTAATAAAAATATGACAAACTTTATGTCATCCATGCAAAACACAATACAAGAGCTTTTAAGTGCGCAGAACCAAATGATACAAATCCTATTAACGAAAAAATGAGTTATTTGAGAATATGTTTCTGGAATGCAAACGGTTTAAACCAACACAAATCAGAGGTATCCCATTTCATGCAGAATAAAAACATCGACGTGCTATTGATTTCGGAAACTCATCTTACCAACAGGTATAACTTTTTTATTTTAGGTTATACATTCTACGGTACAGATGGTAAAGCACATGGTGGTACTGGCATTTTAATTAGAAATCGTTTGAAACATTATCCCCTACATGAATTCTCAAAAGATTATATGCAGGCAACATCTATTCCTCTCGAAAGTTTTGCTGGAGATTTAAATATAAGCGCGATATATTGCCCGCCACGCTTTTCAATGACAAAGGAGAAGTTTGAAGAATTCTTTAGCACGCTAGGAAGTCGCTTTCTGGCATGTGGCGACTATAATGCCAAACACACTTACTGGGGCTCTCGACTAATGAATCCCAGAGGTAGACAGCTTTATAAAGCATTAGTTGATCGTAAAAATGGCTTGGATTTTGTGTCCCCTTGACAACCAACATGCTGGCCTACTGATCCTAAAAAAATTCCTGATGTCATAGACTTTGCCATTACAAGAAATATAAATCGAAATTCAATATCTACAGAAATATCATATGATTTATCTTCTGATCATTCCCCAATTATACTATCTTATTATGGGAGGACTAACATTTCCAAAATTCATAATGAAACATATTACTTTAAAACAAATTGGCTTAAATACAAAAAATATATCAGCAGTCATATCCACACAGATCTTTGTATTCAGTGTGAGGAAGATGTAGATAAGTGTGTCAATGACTTCACGTCATTAATGGTATCGGCTCTTAATCATTCTAAGAGTCAAACATTTCCTAGAACTAATATGCACATTTCAAACTCAGATATTGAACGACTTCTTTTCGAAAAGAGAAAACTCAGAAGAGAATGGCAACAAAATAGATCACCTGCTGCAAAACAGAGGCTGTCTGCTGCAAGTAAAAATCTGAAAAAAGCCCTTGAATTGGAAGAGGATCGCAGAAATAGAAATTACATTCAAAGTTTGACAAATACCAAACATACAAATTTTTCCCTTTGGAAGGCAACGAAAAGTATCAAGCCACCGGTAGAGGGGCAAAGCCCTTTAAGGAAAGCTGACGGTACTTGGGCTCGTAGCACAGAGGAAAAGGCTACAATTTTTGCTGACCATCTAAATACAGTCTTTCAACCAACCTCGCCAACAACTATTTCTGAACTTGAAGAGCCACCTGTGTCAACATTATCTAATGATGACATATTAGCTATAAGCCCAGAAGACATTAAAGAAGTAATCAAGGATAATATAATATTAAGAAAATCACCTGGAAAAGATTCAGTTACGCCTGCTATGATTAAAAACCTACCGAGTGTGGCAATAATTGTGTTGTCTATAATATTAAATGCGATCTTTAAGCATGGAGTTTTCCCGACAAATTGGAAAACTTCTCAGATAATAATGATACCAAAGCCAGGTAAAGACTTGACCATACCATCCAATAAGCTTACTTCCTCGCTTATCTAAGCTATTCGAAAAGGTGTTCCAAAAGAAAATCATACCATTTTTAAATGAGAAAAATATAATCCCAGTTCATCAATTTGGTTTCCGCGAACGCCACGGAACAATTGAACAAGTTAATCGTATAACCGGAGAAATAAGAAAATCTTTTGAATTAAAGAAATATTGTTCAGCAATATTTTTGGATGTCGGTCAAGCCTTCGATAAAGTATGGCACAAAGGACTGGTATATAAAATAAAATGCTTGCTACCACCATGTACCCATAAACTATTGGCATCTTATCTATCGGACCGCTTATTTACAGTTAAGTACAACGATTACGTGACAAGAGAATATAGGATTGGAGCAGGAGTACCACAAGGAAGTGTTCTTGGACCTACCCTTTATTTGATTTACACCTCTGATTTGCCTACGAACGCAATTAACTATTTCTACATTTGCTGATGATACCGCAATTATTAGCTCGCATGAAAATCCATATATAGCATCTAGTATACTAGATAGCTATCTAAGGTCTGTGGAACCATGGTTAAACAAATCGAGAATACGAGTAAATGAGTTAAAAAGCAAACATGTTACGTTCACCTGTCACACTTAACAATGTAAATATACCTCAGTCCGATTATGTTACATACCTTGGTATTCACTTAGATAGAAGACTTACTTGGCGTCGTCATATAGAAACCAAGAGACTTCACATGAAGTTAAAAGCATCTAGCCTTCACTGGTTAATCAGTGACCAATCTAAGCTAAGCCTGGACTATAAAGTCACCCTGTATAAAACCATTTTAAAACCAATTTGGGCATATGGAATCCAATTGTGGGGAACTGCTAGTGATACCAGTATTGAAATTATACAGAGGGCCCAATCAAAAATTCTTAGGACCATGACGGGAGCATAAGAAATGAAAACATCCACAGAGATCCAGAAGTACCATTGGTAAAGGATGAATTCAGAAGGGTCCGCGAGAATTACATCAAAAAGCTACAAACCCACCCGAATCCACTGGCTAGAACTCTAGCTCAGAGCCAGACGGAGTCGAGGCTTCGTAGAGCTTTACAGCCAATAGGAAATTAATGCTCTGTTAGAGAGTAATTAGATTTATTTTAGTTTTAAGATTTAAATACTTATTGTTAGGCCTAAGGAAATAAGGCAGATTCAATAAATAATAAAAAGTTATAAAAAAAAAAAGTGCTATAGCATAATAATTAAATCTTTCTGGCGGTTTTCTTTGTCGACTACTTTTTTTTCAATTGCGTTTCATTTGTTTCATCTTCAGAAGGCTGTCTTTGACTGCTATTTCTTGAATTTTGTAGACTACCTTCTATTACATTCTCTTCTTGATTTTCTATTTCTTCACAGTCTTTATATTCACTACTTTCATTACTGACATTTTCATCTATTACAGTTTTATTCATAACACAACTGTACGAGATTTTAAATTTTCTTAAGTTAAAATGACTTTAATATTTGTTATGGTTTCTACATTGCAATTTCAATTGTCCTACTGTCAAAAACAGACAAGTAGAAAGTGCATCATAAAACAATATTTTATATATTATTTCGTATATTTCTACAGCATAAACTGTTGTCCACTACCTTAACTTTAAATTTCAATGTTAAATAGAAACATTTCTCATTCAATTTAGTAGAAAATGAAAAAATTCATAGCAATTTCAATTCACATAAATTATTTTTGTATTGTGAATAAAACACAGCTGTTTTCATTTTGGTTTCTAGGATTGCCCCTAAAAAATTAAAATATTAATTATTAACATGGAAAAAAGTAAACAAAATATCTAATTAAATAATTTGGCAATAATGCAATTTAACAACTCAATATTACCATGGTAACTAACGTAAGTCAGACAAGTACTTTATAAAAACTCATCATTTGCTTTGAGAACTTACTTGTTATGTAGAAACAGGCCATTAATTTGATATATTACAATACAATTTGTTCTTAAATTTTTCTGTTAACAGCGAGGCAGTCAAAGCAGTGACTTTCAATAATTATTTAATATAAAAACAAGTAAGAGTGCTATATTCGGCTATGCCGAATCTTATATACCCTTCACCTTTGTTGTGGATGCAATTCTTACCATAATTTATAGAGTTTGTCTGATGTTCATAATAATCTTGAGTGTAATTCAACAAACAGAGTATAAAAAGGGGAACAATTCGGTTTTAGTGACTTTGCTAAAAAAAAAAAAAAACTTCATCAAATAGGGCTTTTAGAGAAGATGCCAGCAAAAAAAATTTGTTGGTGGTTACTCCTATTTTCGAGGGGGCGGGGCCGTAAAGTAAAAATATATAGGCCTATATCTCGGGCATTACTAGGTGTCTGATAATTTGTAATACATTAAATAAAAGGTACTAAAAATACCCTTCCAACGATATATATCATGATTATAAAATATGGACCGAATATGGGTTAAATCCGAAAATAATATTTTTAGACATGTAAATGATCCGTGTAAAATTTTGGATTGGTACCCTTATTTATAAGAGATTTATGAGTATTAAAGTAATTTTCGGACAAGGGCTTTATATGGGGCATACGGTTAAAAATAGACCGAAATTCACAAAATTTTGTGGGATGATTTTTGCATATATGTAAATGCTCTGTGCAAAGTTTTGAGTCGGTATCGATCTTTATACAAAATATATAGGGATAAATGTCTTTTTCAGATGTGGTCCTTGTATGGGAGCTATGGCCAATTCTGGGCCGACCACCATAAAATTTTTCGTTTTGCGATTTATTTTTGCATAAAACTTATTTTTGCAGATTTTTGTCTTGATATTGCAATTTTATAGGCATTTATGTATAATTGAGCAATATTTCGGGAAGATTTTTGTATGGGGGCTATGAGAAATCATGGACCGATTCATACTATTTTCCGCACACTTTCTTCTTTTATCATAGAAACAACGTATACAAAATTTCATGTTATTATCTTCAATATATTTCAAAATATTGCAATAAAATAGACAAAAAATATCAAATTTTTATGGTCCATAACTCTGGTTGGCCTAAATCGATTTTGCTGATTTTAAATAGCAAACTTCCCGAAAGCATGTCTGACAGAATTATTGAAGATTTGTTCCCGTATATATCTGGGGACTTCAGAAAACTGATTTCAACAGACAGACAGACGGACATGACTTAAAAGACTCCGCTATCTATAAGGATCCAGAATATATATACTTTATAGGGTCGGAAAATTATATTGTGGAAATTACAAACGGAATGACAAACTTATATATACCCTTCTTATGAAGGTGAAGGGTATAAATAGAACCCAAAGAAGTGCGGAATAATATTTAAATATAGCTTTCTCATATTACATATTAACACACATAGTACGTAGATACATACATAATATAAAGGTGCTTGAGCAAAAAAAACAGTATTTTCTTATATCTTTTAATGCATTTACTTTGATGCGAGCAAATTAAATCTTATGTAAGTAGATTTAAATAGAACTACCAAAGTTAAAAAAATAACTGTGTGTGCTTTAATGTGCATTGTTCCCACTAGGCATGAAATTAAAAATAAGAAAATTAACTATTTATTTATATGAAAATAAATAGTAAATGTGTGCAATAAATATAAAGACTATAATTAAAGCTGATCGCCAACATTATCCTCCACTAAGGACGACAGTGCTTAAACCGAGGAAGAATCATCATCAGCAATATTTTTAGGATTATAACCGTTCTCTAAGGTATCAAAACAATCATTTTAGGGGAAAAGGGCAATTTTAGAAATTGGCCGTTTAAATAATTTTCTGTTTGAAAATAGAGTCACCACTCTTACACAACCATCCTTGCCGGGATCGATGTCTTTGATACGAGCTAGCGGCCATTCTCCAGGAGAACCTGTTTCATCAAATACGACCACTAAATCACCAATTTTAGGGTTTTGTGTTATTTTGAGCCACTTGGGTCTAGCTTAAAGTCGACATAACCATTCGTTAGTCCAACGTCGCCAAAAATGCTGCTTCAGCTTTTCTTTTCTGGAATTTAAACAGCTCTCAATCTGAGCTAAAAGCGTGGTAAGATCCTCAAATGTTAAAATACGATTTGCATCGCTCTCTTTAAATGGTGTTTCGTAACTTCACGCCGGCCTCCCAAAGACCACCAAAGTTTGGTGAGGCTGGAGGTATAAAATGCCATTTGGTACCATTTTTTTACTGCGATTGTAAAGAATTTGCAGCTCCTTATTAGCTCCAACAAAGTTTGTGTCACAGTCTGAATATAAGTCCGTACAAGGACCACGACGGGACACAAAACGCTTAAAAGCTGCCAAAAATGCATTAGTTGACAAGTTAGTTACTGCTTCCAGATGTAGTGCTTTTGTAACTATGCATATGAACAAACAAATGTAGCCCTTTGTAGTTACTGAGTTTCTTGCTTTAGATTGTTTTATAACTATCGGACCCGCATAATCGACACCACTGTACTTAAACGGACGCGTAGGCTTAGGACGAACACTACGGAGGTTTTCCATCATCTGCTGGGTTGCCTTTGAGTTATATTTGAAACAGGTTATACATTTTCTCAAGATTCGTTTAGTTACACTTCTACTTTTATTATCCAATATTCTCGTACGATATAAGCTTGCATTTGGATCAAACCGCAATAAACAACCAAGGGGGGCCGAGCCACAATGCCCCAAAGTGGGGCACCTCGGGTATACCAACAATTAAAAATGATGCCAAATTTTTGTTTGCGATCCGATTTGAAAGATTTTTCTATATATGGAATGTACTAGACGAGATCTACAAAAAGCATTGCCATATATTATCTCTTATAGTTTACGAGTTATTCGCATTTGAAAAGTAAAATTTTATTTTTTTGCCTACCTTGGTCTGCTATTTTGCTAATAACGGATCCAATTCTTTCCTGATTTTCTTGAAGTGTCTTTTTGAATTAACAACTTATTTATTAATAATCTTAAGAAAGAAATGTTAAAAAATATCTACTGACTCGAAAGTTATGTGCATTCAACCTTAACAAAATAAAAAAAGTCGTTTTTCCGCCATTTTTTTCGAAAAAAGTAACTACATTAATTTTAAATTATACAGAAAATGAGAAAAAGATGAATAATGTGTTTATATTTTTCTCAAAGGTAACATTTCGGGAAATATTAGAAATGCAAAATAATATCAAAGTTTTTATTATTGCGTGGTCCAGAGCCTTCCGAAGTAGACCTATTTTTTATGAAAATTTCAACTTTAGACAACATATTCTAAAATCGCATCGCTGCTTTCAAAAAACTAAGACCTTTTTTGTATGTCCCAATCTGTTCTTCAATATTATGCAAAGGGATTTCATAGCCCCGAGCCTTTAATAGATCCAAAAATAAAAAAAATCCCAATTTTGGGATTTTTAAAAAGTTTTTTGGGAATTGTGGGATTCTTAATTATAAATCTGAATCCAAATTTTCACTTTTGCATTTCGACCAAAAATGTCTATATAATTGTAAAATTTAATTAAAAAATATTCATAAACCAAAAAGCTATAGCAGTTTAAAAATTTAAATTTTCAAAAAAAAAATTATCTTTATCTTGAAGTTTTTAATTTTTAATATATTTAAACATTTTTGAAAAGAAGATACAACTTCCAAACTATTGTTGTATAATATGTTTTTAATTTTTAATATATTTAAACATTTTTGAAAAGAAGATACAACTTCCAAAATATTGATGTATAATATGTCTACCTTATGTTGTTCACGTGCCACAGTAATAAATGAATGATTAACATCTTTAGTGAAATTTCTTCACAAGTTATTTTCTTCCATAACAAGTTTAATGTTAGGTACCTGTATAATAAATAAGTACAAACATAAACCGATTGCAACTCTTTTTTAACAATGAATCCCAGGTACAATATGAAATACCTGGGATATCCCTAATACTATTTTTTTACTACAGGTAATATAACAGGTAGATTTCCAAATATACCTTTACCTATATAAACGTTGACTACAGGTAACCTATTATATGAAACTCATGAAGAATAATTAATATATACTCATACTCAATCCACAATTGACATTATTTATAATTAGCTAAAGATGACGATCACACTAAAAAAAAACTTTGTCCTCCATTTTACTTAAACATAAAACTGATCAATTTCAAGATAAAGTGGATAAAACGAAATTATGTAAAATCGAAAAGTTTGTTAAATCCTTTGACATAACATGGAAAACCGTAAAATTTTCTGCTACGAAATTTGAATCCAAATATTGTGATTGGTTGAATGAAAATATAGAATTTTATGTGTCCACGTCTGCTTTTGGTGCTCCCCGTAAGCAATACTTGGAATTGTGCCCAAAATCCAAGAAAAAAACGGTTATCGGATTCACTATCAACCCTGTCTACTGAGGAAGTTTCGGATACATATAAGGCTATGTTAAAGCAAGAAAAGCAGCTTTTGGAAGCTGTTAAAATCGCTGATATTCTTCCAAATGCATCGCCTAGACGATTAAAACGAATTGTTAAGAGCATACCTACACTATTATCTAATACTGCTTTTACCGAAGAAGAGGCTATTGCGCTTATGCTGCAGCTGGGACTAAGCCGTGATAATTATATAACTTTAAGAAAGCCATTGTTGGGAAAAGGAGTTGAAGTGTTACCATCATATGGCTCGATTCAGGAAAAGAAAAAGAGTATTATACCATCACCTATTGAAGTTACTGATCGGAAAGCTAGAATTGGACTCTCCACTCTACTCAAAAATACAGCATTAAGGATTGCTTCCGACTTTTCTACAGAACAGTTAAACAAAATAAATACTTATGATCTGCAACTAATCTGTAAGTGGGGATGTGATGGCTTATCATCACTTTTGGAATATAAGCAACCTCCATCGAGTCAAACATCATCAGAATATAAAAGTGTATTTATGTCATCATTGGTTCCATTAAGAATTCGGAAGTATGTTGCCAGTGATTCTCCATCAACTAGTTTTGAGGATATATGGATTAATTCAACTCCTGGATCGAAAGCCTTTTGTAGGCCAATATGTTTCGAATATACACAAGGAACAAAGATTACGACACAAGATTTGATCAACTTAATTGAAACTGAAATTAAAGACTTGGTTACAATCCTTCAACATTTCTTTTAATATGAAACTAACGATGATCGATGGAAATGTCAGCAACGCCATAACAGGAACATCATCTACTTGGAACTGTTCCATAAGTGGTGAAAAAAAAAATCGGAATTTTCTACATGCCCGTATAAGATTTCTTGAACCAATTTCATTTTTTTTAATGGGAAGGTTATCTAAAGGAAATTTTGACGAAATGTAATTAAGTATATTAGTCTTCAATAGGGACAGATTTAAATTTTAGGGTAAGTTTCCTGTCAAGGCGTTGGACTATTAGTTGATTGGGAGGAAATAAGTTTACCCTACGTGGCACTACATCTAGCCATGGTTTTTTTCCTATTTTTTTATTCTCTTTAAATAGGATATAAATATTTTTGAAACTCTTTGGTTTTATAGGCATTAAGAGTTTTTATATGTTTATGCGCTAACATACGGGTTTAGAACCAATCTACTATATATACGCTAGCCGGAAAATCTTTTTATATGCCTCCTAAACTTTGTGTTTTAGTCGATTTTTGTTATTTACATCACAAGTTAGTAGCGCGTAACAAATCAAAAATTCAGTTCATCCCATATACAACTTGCGTTACCTACTCAACAGAAGAATAACTGTAGAGGAGCCATTAAAACGAAAGGGTCCCTCCCAATGCATAAACTGTCAGGAGTATGGGTATACAAAAACATATTGTAAATTGCCTCACGTATGTGTGGTTTGTGGCGACGCTCATAAAACCGCCGAATGTAATCGTTCTAAAGCTGACCCGAATGTTAAAAAATGCAGCAACTGTGGCGAAAATCACACGGCAAACTATAGGGGTTGTAAAGTCTTCTTGCATTTAAAAAAACCTGTTTTAGTTCAAAAATATACTCACTCCCAATATGGTGCGTCATATGAGGAAACCCTAATGCGAAAAATCCCCCGTGTACTTCTAACGCAAAGCAGCCTCCATATGCTGATGTTCCTAGGGAAGGTCTACAAATGCCTTCTGGCATTTAATTCAAACTATGAATAACTTCATGGCCACTATGCAGAACATGTTTCAGGAAATGATGCGAAACCAATACATGCTCCTGCAAGTTCTACTCAACAACAAATGAACCAGTTAAAAATATGTTTCTGGAATGCAAACGGGTTATCCCAATATAAACACGAAGTTGCAAACTTTCTTCATAGGCATGAAATCGACGTACTTCTTGTCTCTGAAACACACTTTACTCATAAAAAATGCTTTAGGGTAAATGAATACCTTACGTATGACACAAAACATCCCAGCGGACGGGCTTGTGGTGGCACAGCCATAATTGTGCACAAACACATCAGACACTTACCATTGCCAGAGTTCGAAGAAGATTGTATCCAGGCCATATCTATAAATCTTACTGATTTCAAACTTACTTTGTCATCCGTTTAATGTCCCCCGAGGCACAATATTGTACACGATAAATTTCTCAACTTCTTCTCAACATTAGGCCAGAAATTCATTGCTACAACGCTAAACATACATATTGGGGCTCCAGACTTATTAATCCTAGAGGTAATCAGCTATACAATACCGTAACTGCAAATAATTTTGATGTCGTATCGAGTGGTGAGCCTACCTATTGGCCAACCGACTTCAACAAGCTACCAGACCTTATTGACTTTGCTGTAATTAAAAAGATCAAGCGCGATCAGGTACTAGTTAGTTTCTCCTATGATCTATCGTCCGATCATTCACCTTCAATCCTCATTTTAAAAGGCAACTCCAACCGCGCAACTGAAAATTGTATTTCCTATACAAACAGAAACACAAATTGGTTAAAGTATAAAATGTATGTGAGCTCTCACCTATCACAGTGCATTCCCCTAAAAAATTCATCTGGCATCCAAATAGCTGTCGACCGATTTACAGAAGTCTTGGGTTCTGCATCAAGAAATGCAACCCCAATCAAGCGGACAATTAAACGTGCTCCTTATCAGAGAAAAAAGGAAGTTAAGAAGACAATGGCAAAACAGTCGTTTCCTAACCACTAAGGCCCAACTACAATTATGCCTGACAACTCTTCGCAAGAAATTGAGACAGAATCACGAGTCTGCAATAGAAGGCTATCTAAACAGCCTAGTTACCACAAACAACTCCAATTACAGCTTATGGAAGGCTGTAGGGCATATGAAATTCCCTATAACACAAGAATCTCCATTAAGACTGGAAAACCGCACTTGGGCCAAGAACACAAATGAAAAATTAAACGTTTTCGCGAGCCGCCTTGAGAAAGTTTTCACGCCACATGATGCACATACATGTTTCATCCAATAAAATTTAACGTAAATCAAGTAAAATCTGCAATAGAAAAAGTGAATATTAGAAAATCTCCCGGAGCTGACCGCATCACAGGGTCAATGATAAGGAACTTACCATCGTCTGCTTCTAGAATCTTGCTGCTCATTTTTAACGCGATATTAAGAGTCGGATACTTCCCATCCTCGTGGAAGAGGTCTATAATTATTATGATTCCCAAGCCAGGAAAAGATGCCAGCCAGGTTGCGTCGTACAGACCGATAAGCTTATTATCAATCCTATCGAAGCTTTTCGAAAAAATATTCGTTTTAAGTATAACTCCTCATCTAAATGAACACGAAATCATCCCAAATCACCAATTCGGAATCAGAGCGAAACATGGTACAATAGAACAATTGCATAGAATTGTCACCCTAATTAGATCGGCGTTTGAGAAAAAGTAATACTGCTCAGCCCTTTTTATAGACATTTCCCAAGCATTTGACAAACTTTGGCATGATGGGCTACTTACCAAAATAATACGAATGCTTCCTCAAAAAAGTCACAAGCTTCTGGAGAGCTATCTAACAGGCAGAACATTCATGGTAAGGTCGCAAGATAAATACTCCCCTCTCAAGAAAATTACTGCTGCTGTCCTCCAAGGCAGCATATTAGGACCGCTTCTATATATAATGTACACAGCGGATATGCCAACAAACCTGAGCACGCATACCTCTACATTTGCAGACGACACAGCATTTATTAGCGTCAACCATGAACCAAAAGTCGCATCACAAAATCTGCAGTCCCACATCAATGAACTAGAGGCATGGCTAGAAAAATGGAGAATAAAGGATAACCCGGCTAAATGTGCTCACTTAACTTTCACGCTCAGAAGACAAACCGGCCCAGCTGTAAAAATAAATAACATAACTGTTCCGGTAGAAAACCATGTTAAGTACTTGGGAATTCATATAGATAGACGCTTGACCTGATCTCGTAATATTGAAGCGAAAGTAACGGCTATGAAACTTAAAGCAGCTCAACTATATTGGCTTCTCGGTCGAAACTCAAACTTGTCGTTAGAGAACAAAAATGTGTCATCTAATTATGGGGCACTGCGTGGTCATCTAACATCCAAAAGCTTTAAAGAAGACAGTCCAGAATATTACGAGAAATTGTCTGCGGCCCATGGTATATACGTAATGATATTATCCACAAAAATCTCAACGTTCCCACTATCCAGGAGGAAATTAAAAAATATTCACCTAGCTTCATCGATAAACTAATGGCCCACCCTAACTACCTCGCTCGGGGTCTGCTTCAGTTCGAAGGTCACCAGAGGCTAAAAAGAACCGATACTTTGAGCCTATCTAGAAGACATTTTTAAAATTTGAATACAGCAGTTAGTGGTTACATTGGTAACAACTAACAAACAACAAGTAGAATTAAGATTTTAATACATATTGTAAATTTCGATAAGAAAGATTCAATAATAAAAAAAATATATTTAAAAAAAAATATATTTAAAAAAAAAATATTACATATTAACATACATATGTAGATACATAATATAAAGGTGCTTGAGCAAAAAAAAAAAAAACAGTGTTTTCTTACTTCTTTAAATGCATTTACTTTGATGAGAGCAAATTAAATCTAATGTAAATAGATTTAAATAGAACTACCAAAGTTAGAAAGAATAACTGCGTGTGCTTTAATGTGCATTGTTCACACTAGGCATGAAATTAAAAATAAGAAAATTATCTTAGTTATTTAAATGAAGATAAATAGTAAATGTGTGAGATAAATATAAAGATTATAATTAGAGTTGTTCGCCAACAACAACTTTCGTCAAAAATAGCATATCTTGCAAGCACAATTTTATTACTTCTGGAGTCCCAAAGACGATAACCGTTACCACTGTAACCTACCATGATCAACTTTTTCGATTTCGATGTATTTTCGGTATATGTAAATAAACATTTATATTTACCAAGTTTGGTTTTACTCCATACCAAATTTCAGCTGGGGTTTTTTTTCTCACAAATTGCACTCATTGGACTTCTGTTACTAACATAATTGGCACACAATATTGCTTCTGACCATAGTAATTTAGGCAAACCAGAAAATGTAATCATTGGTCTCGCTTTTTCCATTAACGTCCGATTCATATGCTCTGCAGTACCATTCTGTTCTGGTGCATATGCAACTGTATATTGAATACTTATACCAGCATTTCTACAAAAGAACTTAAATTCAGATGACGAATATTCTCCACCATTATCGCATCTTATGTTGGATATTTTGCAGTCGTGCGTATTTTCTGCCATAGATTTGAACTCCTTAAAATATTGAAAAACTTCGGACTTATCGACATCAAATATACTATTATAAAATGTGAATAATCGTCAATAAACATTAAGATATATCGCTTTCCATTCCAAGAATTAGGGTTTATATGATCACTGTGGGCGAGCTGCAAAAAACGACTTGACTTTCGCTGAGAATTTGGCTTGAAAGGATTTCTGAACTGTTTTCCGAAAACACACGATTCACAAAACAAATTGTCTTCAATCTTTATCGAGCCAATGCCATCTACCATAGATAACAGCTTTTGCCTTCAGAAACATTTAAGTGACCTAACTTTAGATGCCATAAATTTAGTTGATTTTTCTGAGCCATTAAACTTGTGTTAGCACTACCAGAAGAATATAAATCAAATTCATATAAGCCACCATTTCTGATACCTTGTAAGCACGTTACACCATCATTACCATTTTCAAATATTGTCTTGAAGCCAGCTTCTTCCAATCGACGTATTGATTACACTTACGGTATTTACATAGTAATACCTCCTTTATTTCACAATTCAAAAATTTCCCGTTAACTTTAACACTTTAATTAATTGTGCCTATCATTGATGCTTTTATACATACGTTATTCTTTGCTACATTAATAAAAATTGGATTATCAAGCTTTCTGAGATTTCCAAAGAAATGTTTCTCTTTAGCCATGTGGTCACTTGCCCCTGAATCTAAAATCCATTTCATAGTAGAACTTATGGATGAACCTAAACTAACCTCCTCAGCAACAAAGCGAATACTAGTTTTTTCTGTTTGAGCTGTATTACCATTATGTTTTGATTGACCATGCTTCCATTTAAAACAATTCTTTTTCTTATGACCTTTCTTGCCATAATAAATATATTTAAATTTAAAAACATCTTTTATGGCTACATTTTCTACTGATTCTTGATTACAATAGTTTCCTCTTTTTCTATCCTCTTCCAATAGCCTGTTTGTAACAAATTCCATTTCTAATGTCTCGGGATTTAATGTTTCTATTGCTGTAATTACAGTTTTAAATGAAGCAGGCATTGTTAATAATAAATGGCTTATGACATCAAGCTTTTCTAATTTTGCCCCTGAAGCCACCAAATGTCTCACCAAACCATCACATTTCAGGAAATTCGCCTCCAACTTTTCAGTTTCACCACATTTCTTCGAAAGCAGCATTTCCCGCAAAAATAATTAACTTGAGACTCTTTTATTTGCAAACACCTTACCAAGAGAATTCAATACAGCATATGCAGTTTTACAATCCCTCGCATATTCTAAATATGTATCCGCTATACGACGCTATGATTGATTTAGTCTTTTTGTCATTTGCACGAAGATCAGAAATCTTTACTGCGTCTGTCTCGTTCAATACAATATTATCCACATCTTCTTCAATACATTTTCGCAAACCATGTTCGTCTAGAACTATTTCCAAGCGAAACTTCCAGTTGTCGAAATTTTGACCATCAAACAATTGCACAGCAAAAATTCCTTCAGCCATGTCTAGGCCCATAACCAATTGAATAGACAGATTTAGAAGGAAATATTTTATACAAAAGTTTGAGTGTGTGTATTGTATGACTACTTGATAACGAGTAAAGAAAAATTAGAAAATGTATAACATAATTTGAAGCATAAAATTCAAAGGTAAATTATTTAATTGTAATATACTGATGTATTTAACAATAAAAAATTCACCTCGAATCTTCGTTAGAATTAGCGTCAGATCACTCACCCACAATTGTTACTATATCGAGCCCCCGAGATAGTGTATCCCCGACTGGTAATTTAGCGATGACAGGTACAAAAATAAATTGGGTTAAATATAGAAAATACCTCTCTACACATTGTTCTGAAAACATACCGCTAAGAACTCCAGAAAATATCGATTACTCTCTTATCATTTTGAATTATAATCTTAAACTGGCCGCGCAACTTGCTGCCCAAACTCCCCGACTAAATAAATATAACAGACTTTATCCTGCAGATGTCGAATGGCTCTTATATGAAAAAAAAAATAACTTGAAGAGAGTGGCAACAGCCCTAACTCAAATCGCCCTAACTCAAATCTAAGCTAAAATAATGTATAAAAAGACTTAAAGAGCTCCAGGAATATCGGAAAATTGAATCACTAAATAAATATTTAGAAAGTCGGGACGCAACTTCGCAATCAGATTACTCACTATGGCGAGCGACTAAAACTCTTAAAAGACCTGTATTATGTAAGCCCCCTTTGCGAAACTTAAGTGGTGGGAAAGAAATGAGACTGAAAAAGTCAATATATTTGTAAATCATTTGAAAAAAGTTTTTACCCCAAACCCATGAAATGAATCAATAGACTTGCCACCAGTCAGTCAGAGATCGAATTATTGATTTAAGCTCTAAGATAGCACAAGATGCTTATGGAGCTACCCCAGATAGCAATAAAAATAATAATTTTTATTTTCAACGCTATATTACGCCTTCAATATTATCCAGCAGAATTGAAGGTTTCACTGGGAAAAGATCACACAAAAGTAGAACCATATAGACCCATCAGCCTATTGTCAAATATATCGAAGCTATTCGAGAAAATGCTCATTAACAAGTTACACTTGATTTTAAGTGAAAACAATTGTATTCCAAATCATCAATTTGGATGTAGAAGAAAACACAGTACTATCGAACAAACCCATAGACTTGTCAATATTATCAAAAAAAAAAAACATTTGAAGAAAAAATATATTGTTCCGCTCTTTTTATTGACATTTCGCAAGCTTTTGATAAAGTGTAGCATGATGGTCTAATATACAAGTTGAGGCTACTTAACTGGTCGAACATTTAAGCTTAAAGAAGGAGATTTCTTAAGTTCCACACCAGCTATTGATGCAGGAGTACCTCAAGGAAGAATCCTGGGACACTTCTTATACTTGATATACACATCTGATATGCCAGCAAACAATCGTACTTACACATCTACATTTGCTGATGATACTGCTATTCTAAGCATTCACGAAAACCCTCAAGAAGCATTTCGCTACCTACAACATCATATATCTGAATTAGAAAACTGGTTAAAGCAATTGAGGAATAAAAGTTAATGAGCTGAAATGCACACACATAACTTTTACATTGCGTAGAGAATCATGCCCTCCTATTTATATCAATAATCAAGCAATAACACAACACTCCGAAGTTAAATACCTTGATATACACCTCGATCGTCGCCTTACATGGAACTCCCATATAGAAGCAAAATTGATTCAAATGAAATTGATCCAAATTAATTGGCTAAACGTGCCTTTGGTTAAAACTGAGATCAAAAAAAATGCAGAAAAAATCTTGAAGTACACCCAAACCCATTAGCCCGCAACATATCAAATAATAGTGGCTATATTCGACTAAGAAGAAGGGATACAGCGACAGGAAGGAAGAATGCAAACTTAATAAACAAAATAAACCTAAACTCAAACAATTTTCGTCCGGCACTGGCTGAAAAAATTTTTAGATATAAGATTTGAAAAAATTATAAGTATGTAAAGATTATACTATTGACTTTTGTGAAAGTTGGGACATAATTAGGCATAGCTACCGTTAAAGCTCCACTTCCCAGAATATACAGATGGAACATTTTAGACAAAATCATTTTCCTAGCGCTTTTTGGTACTTAATTTATAGTGTGCTTTATGTGACACGCTGCAGAAATATAAACAATGTTTTAATTCTTGATTGTAATTTCTTATATGTAAATATCGTTATTATGATGAAATTTAAATTAAATTAATTAGTCCCATAATAGGTGATTTGGTGATGTGTATATACAATTCTGCACAGCCGAGTATAAACTCTTAC
This sequence comes from Bellardia bayeri, assembly GCA_950370525.1. Classification (NCBI taxonomy): domain Eukaryota; kingdom Metazoa; phylum Arthropoda; class Insecta; order Diptera; family Calliphoridae; genus Bellardia; species Bellardia bayeri. The sequence continues at coordinate 54,634,331 of OX493264.1, read as the reverse complement.
TTATACAAAAAGCTAGTTAACAAATTGGACTACTCGTATCAACGATTTAATGCTATAACAGTATTGCAATTGATTTCTGTTTAAAAAGTACAAAATATGACATAATTTTAGAGTTTTAGCATTAAAATTCCAAAAAAATGGTGAAAACATTATATGTATATATTAAATTTAGTTTTTTATTACCTCCGTTTCATGAAATCTAAATATGAGCTAAGTTTTGAGTGATTAAAAGTTATTTGATTTCTATTGTTAATAACAATTTGTGTGTTATAGCCAATAGAACTGTTTTTGTCTCTACTGTATGGTCTTACAAACTGAATATTTGAAAAAAGGAGGAGCTAAATTAACCCCTAAAAACATGACACATTGCATACTTTTTTATATCCTGAAACATGTAAAACTTAAAAGTATTCATTCACAATCTATATATAAATGGTGTTTTTTAGATGTTTAGAACTTGAAGTTAGCAACACATTTTTAAATGGCGGCCATTTTGTCAGCTGTCAAGTGGTTTATATTTGATGTCGCTAGTCTACGCCGATTGCTAATGTTAAAAAAATTAACCTAAAGATAAGACTACTTCCGAGCTTAAATCTCTTATAAAAACCGCTAAGAAGTCGATTTAACAGAAGTAATCAATATTTACATATCGTACTAAATTTCATTATAATCGGTCCATATTTGACCGTAGCCGCAATATAAAGCCAACTTCCGCAAATCACTAAAATTCGCATAAATCTCTTATCAAAAAGACAATCAAGTTTAAATTCGACAATCAAAATATACATTTAAATAAATAAATATACATTTAAATAAATAAATAAAAACCACTATTTAGTTGAAATTGAACACAAATAGTCCATCGTATATAAAAATCGTCAATTTAAATATGATGGTGATTGCTGGTGATCGGTCCATATTTGGCCGTAGTCCCCATATAAAGTTCACTTCGAAAAATCGCACAAATATCGTATAAAAACCATTATTGTTGAAATACAACACAAATAATTCGCATATACATATAAATCGTCGTACATAATTTGATGATGATTGGCCCGTAATAGGTAATAGTTACCTTATGATAACTACTACCGAACACTCATTAACCTATCTACACATCTATATCGAACCGAAATTTTACACAGATCAGTTATGTATAAGTATGTCAATATTATACTATTGACTTTTATGAAAGTTGGTCCATAATTGAGCATAGCTACCGTACAAGTCCACTTCCGAGAATAACCACAGACTATGCAGACATTTCAAAAAGACAAATTTCTAGCGCTTTTTGGTACTTAATTTATAGTGTGTTAAATTAAATCGCTTTATGTTTAGGTGATTTGGTGGTGGGTATATAAGATTCTGCACAGGCAAGTATAAAGTATTACTTGTTATTAGAAGTAATGAAAAAAATGGTGTACATAGGAATAAAATATCAATAATATCCCGGGCAACGCCGGGTACAAAAGCTAGGTAACAAATTGGGCTACTCTTGTCAACGATTTAATGGTATAACAGTATTGCAATTGATGTCTATTTAAAAAGTACAAATAATGACATCATTTCAGAGCTTTAGCATTAGAATTCCGAAAAAAATGGTGTAAACATTATATTTACTAATTTTAGTTTTTTAATAACTTCTTTTCATGAAATCTAAATATGAGTTAAGTTTTGAGTGGTTAAAAGTTATTTGATCTCTATTATTAATAACAATTTGTGTGTTATAGCCAATAGAATTGTTTTTGTCTATATCGTATTGTATTACAAAGTGAATATTTGAAGAAAGGAGGAGCTAAATTAACCCCTAAAACATGACACATTGCATACTTTTTAAATATCCTAAAACGTGTAAAACTTAAAAATATTCATTCACAATCTATATATAAATTGCATTTCTTTAGATGTATAGAACTTGAAGTTAACACCACTTTTTTAAATGGTGTTCATTTTGTCAGCTTTCAAGTGATTTATGTTTGAAGTCGCTAGTCTACGCCAATAAACCCGAAACGATTGATCACTTGGAGGACAACATTCACCGCGATAATGTTAGAAAAAGTCATAGAAAATTGTACCACCAGATTAGACTACTTCCGAGCCAGCAATAGCCAGTTAAAAAAGTTCTATACATCTAAAAAACACACATAAACATATTATTGATCTCTTATTCCTGGCCGCTGATCATTTAATATTTTGGGAATCTGTTTTAGGAATAGCAGACAAACGAAGCATATTTGGTGTGTAAAGTGGCAGTTCATTCTGCTTTTGACAAATTATTATTATTTTTGTACAAAGCAATATTGATATTCAGATTTTAAATATCTGGAAGGGTGCTGCTGATAGCTATTTAATTCGTTTTCCTAATTTTTTTCTTTCTAAACGTATATTTGAGCTTGGTAATCAAAGATCTTTTGAAAATTAGTAAACTTACATTTAAATTTTAAAATTTGAATAGTCTTCATTGTTTCACGTCTTTCTCCATAATGGATAAGATCCTAATTGCTATTGAAAATTATGTGCTAATAGAGAGTTCTTTTTTCACCATTAAAGGAACAGATCCCCGATTAAGAAGTTTTGTATGTAACGGCACTGCTACACTTTCAATAAATATCGTGATATTTGGATCGCGTCAGTATTTATGTTATGTTTGTGCTGGGCGGCTCGTTTATCAATGTCGCGAGAAAACCATAAGAAAGCCTGTTTAGCTATTTTGCTTGCTTTTGTCAATTGTTTTACTTTTCTTTGGTTCATTTTTTCCACTGCGTATTTTATATTATTTTATTTTTTACTTTTTACTGACGTATCATGATTTAATATCATGAAAATGCTACACGTTCAATATTTATCACGAGATACACGACCCGCGATCCATCAACATTGCATTCTAGTATCACGATATTTATTGAAATATCACAATATTTATTGAAATATCACGATATTTAATGAACGTGGAAGAGTTGCTTAAGTCGAAAATTTAAGTTTTGAGATATCATCAATTTTGTGTAATTTTTATTCTGCTTCTTTTTTTGCGAATAATTTATGAATTAATATATTGGTAACATGTATATTAGAGAAGAAGGATAAAGATTGTAAAAAAATATTTTTGAATTTAGAAGATTTTACGCCTTTTCTACTTAAGCACCGTTAATTTTTAGCGTCACATAATTAAAACAGCTTGTTTCTGCAAAAGCTGTTCTGAAATGTTTGTTTTTGGTTTTTTCATTGAAAAATATTTCGTCGTAAGAACTTACATTCACTTAAGAAAACTGTATACAAGAATCACATTCCATTAAAAGAACTCATGTAAACATAAGTTGTTTAAAAATAATGAGTTAATTTTTTCAAGATTAACATATATACAGCTTAAGTGAAGTTAAGCGATACCGTTATATGATAAATGGAAAATCTTAATATGTAAACAAATCTATGTGTACATAAGTTGTTTTGATAAATGCATTATTGATTCAAAAAACTTAAGCTAAAAAGTAAACGTACATAAAGCTAAGTATAGACGATATGTTGAATCAGCATATTTAAGCTGAAAAATTTGTTATAAGTGCTTACATATCGTGTAAACGCAAAATTTTTTCAGCATACGTATGTTTAACAACATTTGCTAACACTTTGTTAACAATGACAACAAACGTATGTTGGTAATTTTAGCATATCGTGTAAACAGCATATTATTAGTGTTTGACAAATTTCCTGCGTATGTTGACAGATCTGTTATTTGTTGAAAAGCGTATGCAAGCTTTTCAGCATATGGCAAATTCATATGCATATGCGATAGTGTCTATGCGATCAGAGTTGTATTTTCTAATAAAGCTGATAAGAAAACAACACTGTCGGCTTCATTGATTATTGATCACAAATTATAATCTAAAGAACAGACGTTTAAAATTTGATAATTGTTTGTATAGTTTATCCAATTTATTATATTCACATATATCAACACAATAATTGAACACAAATATTTATTTGAATGGCGGAAAACTGCGTTTGTTTACATTAACAGCATCTTTTTTGTGTACTAGTGTGGCACCTATGACATACTTTGTTGCGATTTTTTTTTTTTGAGTGTGATAGAAATCGGTCAGATTTTAAAGTGAATGAATCGTACGGTTGTGTAGGATAGTGTATCACAACCTTTAAGCCCAGCCGCCGATAGTTTTTTTTTTTATGTAAATACACTTCTTGTTGCATATGTACCTGCAAACATACACACACAAGAACACAAAACGCAAAATAGTGGCCGGCGGCATTGTTCAAATGAATCGACACAGGTCTCTGGAAATAAAAAATAAATTATTATAAATAATAAATAAAAATTCCTTTATTTCAAGCTCGAGGTCAGTTAAATTTTATTTTATTTTATCTGCCGATATTTCGATGCTCTTTGAGTATCATCATCTGGGCTTGTTAAATAAATAATAATTTATATGGACCACGTAAAATTAATGTACATTTCTTTTATCGTCTTCAGACGGCAGATAAAATAAAATTTAACTGACCTCGAGCTTGAAATAAAGGAATTTTTATTTATTATACATAAAAAGGTCGAACAAAAACTACTTGAATTAATTATTATAAATGTTTTACATGTTTTCGTGCATTATTTGCATATTTACAGTCTAATTCATAAAAACTTGTCAAGGGTTTATAACAGGCTTATAAAGGAAATATCCATACAAAATTTGCTTTATAAGTCTGTTATAAACCTTTGATAAGTTTTATGAAAAAGGGGGTTAGTGTATAATTTAGCTCGATTTGGTTGGTAAGTTCTGCAATATTTTATATAATTTTATATATATAATTTTACACAATAACTTTCTTCCTCTCGTCGTTCTACCAATTTCTTTTCCAAACTCTGCGTCTTTCTGCTTTTAATTCCACTTCATCGTCATCCAAAATCAGCATTGTGCAAGCAATAGCTACACCAATTTCCTCCCACGTCATCATTTATGTTTTTTTTTTCTTGATATTATTTTTATTATTTAATTTTATTTCAAAAATTACACATATAATACAGAAGTTAAATAATAATTAAAAAATGTTGTCGAACTGAATAATTTCACAAACAAATGTTTATACGACTCAGCATATGTAGCACCACACACAATTCAACATATCGTACAAACACAAAAATCGTATGCTAACTCTTATGTTGACATTTCATTTGCTGACATATGCTGACATCAAAAAAGTTGCTACTTTCAACATATCGTGTAAACGTCTAACATATGACATAGGAATTTGCTGCTTATTTTAATCATATGGCTGTCAGCATATATATGTTGATTCAACATATCGTCTAAACTTAGCTTAACATTGATAAAAAAACAGAATATTTCAAAAGGGACTAAGCACATTCAAGCGCACTTTCTTCTATAATGCGCCAAACGCCTTAACTCAATTCTCTCTTATGTCGACTTAAGGCTTCATTATTCTTTGCTTTCTGTTGCTTTGCTGTTCCGTGTCGTTCTGCTGTTAAATTTTTGTAGTTAGTTTTTTCGTATAAACGTATCAGCTGTTTTAGGTAAACAGACAACACACCGCGAAAATTAATTTAAAAAAATACAAATCAAAGTTTTTTTATTTTACAATATGTCATTACTTTCGATTAAAGTAATGAGTTTTTCGTCATCCATCGTTTATTTTTTATATTTTTATAACTTTTATACAAAAACTTAATTACATTCAAAGAATTTGAAAATTTTTGTAATAAACCAAAAATTTTTTGTTGTGCAGATGTCAGCTGTTTTGTGCTGTCACTTACAATTACTTGGCAAAATTTTGTTTTCAACAGGTTCGTCCGCAACGGCACGGAAAGTAACAAAACAACTAACGGCTTCTACACATTTTCTATTTTACAGAATCCAGCTTATTCGGAACGGAACAGAAAGTAAAGACTAATTCTGCATTTAGGCCACTCTTCCATACTGCCACAGATATGTTTATATAAATAGATATGGGTAACATCAAAAAACATTGGGCCTGTTCGAAAATGCATCACTGCACTGCATTTTATGAGCAGTACGTTCGGAAAAGCAAAAGGTTGCATCACTGCAAATGCATTGTGTTCTAAAATGCATCCCTGAAGCAGATGATGCGCAAAAAAACAGCAAAGAAGCATCACAAAAATGGCTGATGCATTGTATTCATTTTTTTAATAAATTTATTTTAATTGATTTTTATACTTTTTTTTAGAATAGAAAATGTTGCAAAATTCTCCAAACTATTGGTGAGAGTCCGTTTGGACATGGAGGATATTGCCTTATAATATTAGCATATTTACTTACTTTCGGGATTTGTTTGCTTTTGGAACATGAAGTTTTTTATATTTCAAGCGCCTTTTATATTGATGATTGCACAGTTTTGAAACATTTTTGGTTTCATCTAAGTCAAGAAATAAATTTATTATTAATTTCTTTATTTTTAATATTCCCGCGTAAGTAATTGTAAACAATTCATTTATTGTTCGTCTGCGCATCAGCATCAGCCGATTCGCATCAGCATCGCAAACTAATCACATATGCGCATCAAAGTGATGCAGTGCAGTGATGCATTTCCGAACAGGCCCATTATCAATGCTTACCAGCACACATTGGTTTAAAATTAAATAAAATATGATATTTATAATTAACAATAATAAAAATATTAACAAAAAGCTATTATATTCTAGACGTAAATAATTTTGGCCAGAAAAAATCGATTTTAAACCAATGTGCAGCGGTTAGAGATTAGAATTTTAGTACAAATCAATCTCTATTAGAAAATATTTAAAAATATCGTCTCTGCAAACTTTATTTTATTATTTTTCCAAAATTTTTAGTTCATTAACAATCATCTTCGAGTTATATTTATATATAGGGTGATTAATTTAGAGGTTTTGCATTTGTTTTTCTTTCAGATCACTCGTGACTATTGTCATATTTTTATACTGTCATTTTATTTTATTCAGTATTTCGCTATGTCCCCTTTTACAGTTGAGAAATTGAAAGACAACCAAGCGATATCTGTAGGTGATGTATTGAAGAGGGAGGGTGTGCGGTAAACCTCTAATGTACAGGACATTTTAAGACATTTTTCGTTTACAGTTTCCACTCTTCGCATTTTTTCATGTTGTTGCTTTACATAATTTTTCTCACTTTAACGCGCGTATTGCAAAAATAATTAAATTTATTAACCAAATAGATTTATTGATAACAAAAACTTTATAATTAACAGTTGTTTGCATATGTTTTTTAATTTCTTTTATTCTCAATACGTTGTTATAAAAAAAATTTCCACAACAATCAACATAAAAGAAGAACGAAGAGAATAAACAAAAATTTCTGTCTGCCTATTAATTTCGCAACTCTAAAAGGTTTAGGCAAGTTCAAAGCAGAATCAGAAAAATGTCTGTCTTTCAATTTCTCAACTGTAAAAGGGGACTAAGGAAAGATTCACACCGCGTCAACATGTACGAATTATTCAGTTGTATTAAGACAATCAAGATTATTAATGTGTTTTGGTGCACTTCTAGCAAAATATAGCTATGGTTTGAATCAGAGAACTGTTTGATTGCAGAATTTTATGCTTTCGAATGCAATCACAAAATGTGAGCATGTTGTTGTCAATTCAAATAAAGTATGACGAATAACATGCATTGCATTGCATGTCTTCTGTTAATGTCACCTAATACTCTCAAAAGCAACGAATACACAACGAATGCTACAAATGTTTGTAATGCTTATTGAATGAAAAGTTCAAATTTTACTTTTTGAGTTTTTTTAATGGTATGAAAAACACCGAAATTTCTGAGTGCTGCATTATTTGTAGTACTAAAAAACAAAACTATACACAAATAACGGGTGGTTAAATTTCAAGGGCCGATGTTGTCATAGTTAAACAAGAGTTTGCAGTTAAACGACATGGTTTCGTGTTAACACGATTGCATATTGAGTTGTTGTTATTTAAAGCTAACCCTCTTGAGTACTCCATGGAGTAGAAGCATGGAGTAGTTTTGGGACTACTCCGATGGGTTATATGGTCTAGTCCTAGGACATCGCAATGTTAAATCGACCACCTTTTTTCATATATTTGGAGTAGTTTTGGAGTACTCCTACTCCTCTTTGGTCTAGTCTTTACTCTGCAAATAATATTGGTCTACGTGATCCATTTTAGATGAAATGGACTACTTACAACATGGTCCAATTTAATGCAGTCATGGACCATGTCATAGTTAAACAAGAGTTTGTAGTTAAACGACATGGTTTCGTGTTAACATGATTGCATATTGAGTTGTTGTTGTTTAAAACTAACCCTCTTGAGTACTCCATGGAGTAGAAGCATGGAATAGTTTTGAGACTACTCCGATTGGGTTATATGGTCCAATCCTAGGACATCGCAATGTTAAATCGACCACCTTTTTTCATATATTTGGAGTAGTTTTGGAGTACTCCTACTTCTCTTTGGTCTAGTCTTTACATGTATGCATGCATGTATGGACTAGTCGCAGGGCCGGGATACAAAACTTATAAGCTAACACACTTGCAGCAATTTTATATTAAATTGTTGCTGTCGGCGTTGCCATAATAATTAATAAATATTTTGTTAAATTTTCTCTTATACTTAATTTTGCTTAGGCATCATTTTTATATAAGTATTTGATCATTCATTTGATTTTGATTTCATTTGATCATGCAAAAGCTTTTTTTTGTACTTTTTGTAAATAAATTTCATGCTAATATTTTGATTTTATATAGTATATTATGGAATTGTGGAGATTTTTGAAACAAGACCTTGTTAATAGAAAATGTTACGCAATGGCAACGCTGATTAATACAGCCTAAAAATTAATAAGGTCCCTTTCGGATTAGGCAATTTTACTTACGCAAGTATAATTTTCATTTTTATTTGAACTTGATTTTTGTACACATTCAAGCAACTTTATTGGGCAAGTACAATTTTCTTATGCTCGAATTTTCTTCATTTTTTGACGTTTTCTTTCACTTCTGTATTCATTTTTTTGGATTGTTTTACAGCGCGCACTTCTTGCATATACTGCGTCCTAAATATGAAAATGAACGAACATTAAAAATGCATTCATTTTGTTCAACTAAATTGATTAGTTGTTCCATTTCATTTTTCTTCCATTTTCTCATGATTTTTTTTAATTTAATAAAAATTTATTCACAAATAAATAAAATTTTTTTTTAACACAAAATTTGACAACGCCGCAGAGTAACTCTGTGCTAACACACCGAATTTAATAAAAATTTATTCATAAATAAATATAAAATTTTCTTAACAGAAAATTTGACAACACCGCAGCAGAGTATAGTCTGTGACAACACACCGAAGAAGAACTAAAATAGAATGGTAAAAACAAATAAATATCCCAAGACAAGAATGACAACAGCAACAGAATTTCCAAGTACAGACAAGCGTGTACTCAAGCCTCGGCAATTATTTCCCCTTCAAACTGACCTTTCCTGTCATACCCACAAACAGTAGAATTGCGCAAATAAAATTGCCTAATATGAAAGGGGCCTAAGTATGAGAAAGACAACTGAATGTTAAATTGCATAGTGCAGGGTTGCATTTTTTTGCCGTTTACAGCTGTGTTCACATTATGTGTATTTGTCATGTGGACTGACACTTTTTCGCACGTCAAATTTGTACATATAGTCTGAACACCTTTAAACAATATCATGTGTTCTCTGTGCGCAATACAATGACATTTTTGTATTGAGAACGAGTTCTATTTTCAAGGGACAAACCATCTCACATCAGCTGTTTTTTATAACCAAAATTTTGTGGTAATTTATACCTAATAGTAAAACAAAAATACAAAAGAAAACTACACAAATTTATTATTGAAAAGGAGTTAACAAAAGTAAGTACATATGTATGTATGTGACATAACCAACATTTGAACATGTAATTTAGAAACCGTAAAATAATTTTAATAAAATTTATAGCTGGATTTGCATTTTTCCCCTTTTTTTAACATTAAGTAAGGAGTATTGCGCTAGATTCCATATTCATACATACATATATTGATTATCTAATGAAACAACGCCATAACTGAAAATTTACATACCACATAATGGATATGACCAATATATATCTTTAAAAATTCTTTCTTAAAATGCTTCCAAATTGCTTTACATACTTCAGGAATTGCAGCGCAAAGAAATGAACTAGATAATCTTGTTTTTATAGTTTGTACTCCTATAAGATTCTCCAGTAGCTAAGTATCGCAGTGTGGCAGCTAATTTCTCTCCAGGAGTTATTGCACATCTCATCTTCGTATCTTTTCTAATTTTCGATAAAAAAATTTTTTTTTATATAATTTTAATTTAATTATTGGATCTTTATCTACAAAAGAAATTTACAATAAGTATTAAAATCTTAAAATTAATTAATTATTTCTGGGTCTATTGCCATTGCAATAGAAACTCCATTTCTGGTTGCGGAAAGTGTTCATCTATCTTGCAGTGCGGCGAGACCCAATGTGTCTAAGAGGGTAGGCGAGTATGTCCATTATAATACAGTAGATTCTGTGCAAGCGGATTTGGATGCGTTGCCAGTTTTCGTACATATTTGGAGCAGAAGGTTTAAGGTCCTTATGAATATTCGCGTTAATAATATACCACGGGTCACCGGTAATTTGTCGCTATCTTTTATTTTGTCGCCTTTGTAATTTCTCTATATTAGAAGCAGAAGCTGTTCCCCATAGTTGGATACCATAGGTCCATATTGGCTTAATAATAGATTTATAGAGTAGAACTTTGCAGTTTAGGTTTAGAGCAGAATGGGAACAAAGGAGCCATTGCAGCTGTAGTGTTTTAATTTTGAGTTGCGTGGATTTGGAATCAATATGTTGAGACCAGGCAAGGCGACGATCGAGGTGTATACCAAGATATTTTATGTGATTTTGCTCGGGGATATCGATGTTATTTATCTTCAGTTTGGGACAATTTCCCCTTCTCAAGGTGAAAGTAACATGTGCACTCTTTGCTGTATTTACTTTTATTTTCCACTTGTCAAGCCATTTTTCGAGTCCTTTGATATAAGCCTGCAGACAACTAGAAGCAATAACTGGATTTTCATGCTGTATCGTCTGCAAAAGTTGACGTGTGTATTAGGTTATTTGTGGGCATGTCTGAAGTATAAAGTATATACATTAGAGGACCAAGAATACTACCTTGGGGAACTCCTGCTGCGATTTTTCTTGAGTCTGAGTTGTGGTCTTTATACTTTACTACAAACGAACGATCTAATAGATAGTTTCGCAACAGCTTGTGGGCATATTTTATATGAAAGCCCATCATGCCAGACTTTGTCAAAGGTTTGGGAAATGTCTATGAAGAGTGATGAGCAATAGTGTTTATCCTCAAAAGCCTTTCTAATAAGAGTTACTATGCGATGAACCTGTTCTATAGTGCCGTGATTCTTTCGGAATCCAAACTGATGAACGGGAATAATGTGGTGGTCGTTTAGATACGGAGTCAACGCATTTAAAAATACTTTCTCGAAGAGCTTTGAAAAAATTGAAAGTAAGCTTATCGGGCGATAAGATGACCTAAGCGTCCTTATCTGGCTTAGGTATAATAATTATTTCTGATATTTTAAATGATTTAGGGTAGAAACCAGTTCGCAGGATGGAATTTAAATTAATAAAATTAGCAAGGGCCGCTGTTGGTAGTTCACGAATTTTTCCTGAAATTTTGTCCATACCAGGGGATTTATTTGTAAATTTCTAATGATGCCATTCGATAACGAATGATCATTCGAATGCAACCTTGCGAGTTTTTCCTCGTAAGCAAAAAAGCATTCGAAATAACGTTATCTTTTAGCAAACAGAAGAAAAAAAGAAAATGTAAGTAAAAAATTTGTTACTTTTTAAAAAAAAAATCATAATATGTATTAATAATTTTATTACTTTTAGGTCAAAAGTAACAAAAATAAATTATACACAAAAGGAGATTCTGGCCGACTTTATGGCAGAACATGCGGACTTGGCAAAAAGTATTTTACTAAACAGTTCCCAAGGAAAGGCAAAAAGTAACCAACTTTGGGAACAGCTTGCCGCAAAACTTAATGCTTCCGGCCCACCAATTAAAGATTCAAGAGTATGGTAACATTCAACAAAATGTTTGTAACGATTTTTTTATACATATGTACTTATGTATGTAGGTCTATGCTGATCAGAAGCAAAACGTAAAAAGGAAGGTAACATTTAACAAATCTTCAAAAAAGCGACCCGGTGGTGGCCCTTATGAGGAAAAAACTCTTTCCCATTTAGAGGAAAAAATATTAGCTGCAGCAGGCATTGAAGTAGCAGTTGAGGGTCTGAAGACTGTAAAAAGCTTTGGGTCAGTGCTGCAAAAAGATTTGGATCAAAATTTGAGTGACAATTTTCCAACAACATCTCAAGAAAGAAATTACAATTTTTCGTGCATATCCCCGATATTGATGTGGGATAATGAAGAATTCGAAAACAATGATGACACCACTATTTAGTGCAGTTTTCACACCTCAGTAGAAACTGAAGAAACTGAGAAGCAAAAATCAGTGCCGATCTCAAGAAATACACAACTGCCAAAAGCAAGCAAAGAGGCAAGAGAGACAAAACAACATTATTAAAAAAAATATTATGTCCACCGATCTGTATCAAAGCGAAATGTCAAAGAGATTTGACAAATTAATTGAAATAAGGGAACAGGAGGTCGAACTAATAAACCAAATTCTAGAAATAAAAAAGAAAACCTACAATCTTAAGGCAAGAGAACAAGAGCTTAACATACAAATAAAAGTAATGGAACTCCAAATAAAAAAAAAGGAATTGGAAAAACTAAATATGGAATACTAATGAAATAACAATAGATCACTTTTATGTTTGAAGTATATTTTTTTAAGTTTATTTTTTTAATACTACATATGAATTTCTTATTTTATTTATATTTAATTGTTTTTTTAATATTAAGATATCTAAGACTGAATAAATAAATGAAATGAAAAGTTTTATAAAAGTAATCAATCAGTACATAAACTAGCTTTTATATTGTCGCGAATTTTTTTTCCAATTTTAGATATATTTGTTTCTGTACCACTATCAATTTCAGGCGTGGGATAAGTATCAGGTGTATAATGTACTTCTTCATAATTCGGAACTTTAAAATGAATACACATATTGTGTAGAGCAGCACATACATTCGAAAATTTTGTTACCTTCTCTGCACTATACCGACTTCTTTTGTCGTGGCATAAAATTTTCCACCGGGCCCTTAATATACCAATTGTTCTTTCCACTAAGCACCTTGCCCTCGAATGAATATCATTGAAACGCGATTCCATGGAATTTTCTTGTGGATTTCGGTATGGAGTTAATAACCACGGTTCACAGGGATATCCTGAATCACCTATAAGTTAAATTATTAAATATATTTGTATATGTTTTATTAAACATTTTCCTAAAGCTTAAGATATTTTCTAACAAACAGTTTTCATATTGCCTTACCTAAGAGCCAAAAATTCCTTAAATTATTGTTATACTCTTGCTCAAAAATAATTCTTTCTTCCGACTCTTTCCAAACAAAAGAATCATGGGCGGCTCCGCCATACTTAGAATTAATGGCCATAATTGTGTACTTGTGATCGCATATCTTTAATTAAAACACATTAAATACCAATAACATATTTCAAAAGCGTTTACTTACAATCATTGAATTTAGACTATGAAATCCCTTTCTATTGAAGAACATATGCTCGTTTTGAGGCTTCTGCAAACAAAAATGTGTCCCATCCACACAGCCAACGACTGTTAGAAAAAGATAATACATACATATGTATGAGAATAAATGATTTTTTTTATTTTTATTTATATAAATAAAAAGAATATACACAATTTATGATGCTTCATTACAAAAGACGCTTTTTGTAATCTCTATTTATTCACCTATAAATACCAGTTTTTCATGCGCAAATAAAATTTCATTTATGCTGCTGATTTTGACATTATCGTCTTATGTTAAATTCGACATATTGAATTATCTATCGAATTGTAAAAAGATAAATATGTATAACAAAATAATTAGTGGGTTTATGTCTTGGCTATGCCCACTTAAACTTAAGGCAAATATGAGCAATAAAGGAAAATTTTCAATATACTTATGTGAGTTTTCTAAAAGTTTGGTAAATAATTGAAAAACTAACGAGTAAAAGTCTCGTGGCAAGACAGAAATTGTTAAATAATTCTTTTTCGTTCTTGACTTCGACGGCTACACATCACTTCAGAGAACAATACGGAGTAAAGTCATCCGAAAAATACAGATTTAACCACAAAAAAAAAATTAGGTTATTCCTAGAGTTCAAAGAGAATCCATTTAAATAAGTAAAGTTTTCAACAAAACTTTAAGCACCAGATAAACAATATAAAATTATATCCCTTGGCACCAAATTTGGTAAAACACACTACTCGAACGAAGACCACGAGGATCCGACTCCACGTGCTTCCTACACCGTCAATCTGAATTGAGGATTGGTCCAGTTAGTAATCATAGTACTCGTCGGGCATAACCTCACAAAAACTAAGTTGCATAGATTGAACAATTTGGTCAATCCAGTTTTGGTTAAGAGCAGCGTATTCTTCAAAGACATCTTCTATCGCATATATATACATCTCTGGTAAAACTAAGATACCACCAACGGTACTTTCCAACAATATACCTGTCCTGGTCGTCTAAGTTCAATACAGCATAAGAATCTTCTTAGGAAATATCGGATCATCATCATTTTAACTCACAACTTTTGTGTTAATATAAAAACTAACGTAATCGTATAATTTATAAAGAATTGGTTACTCTAATAATTTTGTTTAAAAAATATTGTTTTTCTTGAAATAGTTTCTCGAAAATAAAAAGACGGGGTTAGTTTTAGTTTAAATATAAATTCATGGGTTTATTTTCAGTTTTTTCTTTGTTCACGTACGTACGTATCGACACAAAATAACAACAATTTAACTTAACGAAACAATTAGCAATCCTATGAACAATAATTAGGGGACATTTACACTATGCGCATAAACATCTCGCCCCCTTGCTATACTGCAACAAAGAGGGCTAAGGATCACGCGGGTCGAGCTGCATACAAACAACTTTTATTAATTAAAAAATGAGAAAAAATATTTAAAAAATTCAAGCAACACGACCGTTCATAACGTTAATGACAATGGTCGCCGGGATTTGCGTCGTATCCGGAACGTTGATGGCCTGGGATGAACGGCGTGCTGTGGTTGTTGTGTATGTTGTTGTGGTTGTTGTGGTACTTGTTGCTGGCAGCAGTGTTGGTCGATTTGGTTACGCTGCGATTTTTGTTCTTCCTCTTGCGTTTCTTTTCCGATTTCTGTACAGCCTTTGGGTTGGCATTGTTTGCCCCTGTCGAACGCACATTCTTATGCCGATGAAGTAAGGTATGGTGTTCAGCCAAACACTCGAGACAGCGCTCACGGCTCGTGCACTTGTCACGCATATGGGAGTGAGCGAGACAGTTGAAACAGTATTTGTATTTCTTCACGGTCTCCCAACGTTCTTTAACCGACATTTTTCGTTGCGTTTCAGAGCGAAGGGTTTGGTCTCGGAGGAAGAGGGACCTTCAATGGGTTTAAGATGGACCTCAAGGCGGCGTGATACACTCGACATGTTCTCTACAGGGTAAATACAAAATAAAGGAGAAAGAGAAAAAAAGAAAGAATTAGTGGGTTTCTGAACTGGGTAAGAGAACAATCTTCACGATGGGCCGGGTAAAAAAGCCTGAAGCAGTTCTCACGTCCGCTGTGCGGACCTTAGAGTCATGTCCAACGTGAGTCCTCTCTATTCGTCCCAGTCACCATTCACTAGGGGGTAAATTATCTTGACGAATAACCACTAAATCACCTACTTCAAAATCTTTCTGGGGGTATTTCCATTTTACACGACGATGAAGCTCTTTGAGGTACTCTTCCTTCCCATAATGAACTCAAGCCTGCCTAAAAATTATCAAGAAGTAAAATTAACTAACAGTTCAATTATGAAATAATGATTATTCTATTTATTTATTTATTTAACATTCACGTAGTTCGAACTGCTCGGACGTGTTATTTTTAGTGCGGCTGAATTTTCGGAGAAAAAATCGTAATAGGTGAAAAAGTGTAATAGGTTGAAAAAAACAAAAAAGTGAAAAAATAACTCGTAATAGGTACAAGTATCTACGGTATTATCTCGGTAAATAAAAAAACATTAAAAATCGCATAAAAACTGTATGAGTGTTCCTCTCAGATGTAATTCTGAGAAAGAGCTTAGCTCGACTAGAAAACCTTTATGGGTCTCTGAGGAAGAATCCTTAAACAAATCTGTGGAGAATCTTCTCACTACAAGATCCGTAGAACGGCGTCGTTCCTGTTCGCCCAATATTTCAACAGATGAAAAAACATCAACATCTTCTACATCAAATAGTGCAGTCAAACCTAGGAAACAAGTATGTATGGATAAATACGTCACAGTTCTTAAGCGACAGAGCGCGACATCTGTTCAAGTGTCGTCAAATTCAAAAGCTCCTAAAACCATGAGTATTGATAATCCAAATGATCAAAAGAGGTTTGCTCTCCTCCAGACAGATGAGCTGGACTTCCTGAGAGAGCCCACTTCCAGTAAATTGGTACAAGGAATTGTTTCGGTAATAGGTGAAAATATGTTTAGCGTAACATCATTTAAACATGGAAATATCAGCGAAACCAAAATTCAAGTGAAAAAGGAAGCTGATTTTAGAAAATTGTACCACCAGTTGGAGAGGGAGAGGAGGGATTTCTATACCTACCAGCTGAAAAGCGCAAAAGGACTCCAAGTCGTTCTAAAGGGTATAGACCCAGATGTTGATCCTGTCGAGATAAAGACTAGTTTAATGGAAAATGGCTTCAAAATTAAGAGCATAACGAATATTAGAAACCGTGAAAAGATTCCACAGCCTATGTTCAGGGTGGAATTGGAACCTGGAGATGTCGTATTAAAGAAAAACGAGTCCCATCCCATCTACAATCTGATTTACCTTCTGCATCGTAGAATCACCGTGGAAGAAACGCATAAGCGTCAGGGACCCGTCCAGTGCGTATTGTAAATTGCCGTCAGTTTGCGTTGCGTGTGGGGAGCTACATGCAACTGCTCAATGCGATAAGTCGAAAACTGAAAACTCAAAAATCAAAAAATGCAGTAACTGCGGAGGTAATCATACCGCAAATTATAGAGGTTGTCCAATTTACACTCATTTGAAAGGCATAAGAACCAACAAGACGTCAGTATTACATGATCATCCTCAACAGCCTAATTTTGCATCGAGTGACAATTTTCCTCAATTGTTACGGTCCACTAGTCATGTAACCGCGCCTAGGTTTAGAAAAGTTTCTTACGCAAACGTGGTTAAATCTAATATGTTAGGTTTGGATCAGGAACCTAAATCACAATATTACGAGCCTAATATTAACACTCTAGAGACTATGAACACTTTTACGACCACTATGACATCCATGATGCAGGAAATGCTGAAAATGCAATCCACTATCTTACAAGCCATTTTGAAGAAATGATTTGTTTAAAAATTTGTTTTGGAACGCGAACGGCCTCCGCCAACATAAAAACGAACTGGAACACTTCCTGATGGATAAGCAGATTGATGTCATGATGACTGCTGAAACTCACTTGACGGCGACAGGGTACTTCAAAATTAATGGCGACGTGTTGTATGATAAGATCCCCGAAGAGCTGTACGAAGAGCTGTACATTACGCCTCCACATATGACGTTGAGTGCAGAAGTGGGACACACAGAACTTATTTCGCTGAACTCGATCATCTCCTGTCAGAAAAAAGAAGAGTTAGAAAAGAATGACAAATTCACAGGTCTCCTCAACTGAAAACTAGGCTATGGGAATGCAGAGATATACTAAGACATTTTTTAGCAATCCAAAGAATGGCTTCACTTAAATCATACTTGGAGGGTATTGATAGTTCCCCACAATCTGCCTATTCGTTATGGAAGGCAGCACAAGTTTTAAAAAGACCAGTTAGAGGAAAGCCTTATCTGCGAAATCCGACTGGTGACTGGGCTGGAAATGATTCCGAGAAGGGGACTTTATTTGTTAACCATTTGAGAAATGTGTTTACTATAAATAACTCAAATAATGCATTTGATTTGCCACCACTCGTTATCAGACCTCCTGCACCTCTAAGACTTAGCTTTAATGAATTTCAAACCGCTATTGGTACTCTGAAACTTAAAAAAGCTCCAGGTATGGATAAAATCAGCAACAAAATGCTTGTGGAGTTACCTCGTGTAGCTAGAAGAATTATCCCCTTTACCTTCAATGCTATTTTACGCCTAGAATACTATCCTGCAGATTGGAAGGTATCTATGATTCCTAAGCCAGGGAAGGACCTCACCAAAGTAGAGTCATATAGGCCAATTAGCCTACTGCCGACAATTTCAAAACTGTTTGAAAAATGTTTAATGGCTAAGTTGATTCCAATTCTGAACGACACTCAATGTATTCCAAATCACCAATTCGGCTTCAGAGGTAAACACAGTACCATCGAACAAACACACAGATTAGTAAATGTGATAAGACGGTCACACCCCTGGAAGCATGCTTATAAAATTTCGTAAATTCATACAAAAATAGAAAAAACCAAAAGAAGAGGGAACCAAAAGCATCGATGTTAAAAAGGAAAAAGAAATGACTACATTTGGCATCACTTAAGTGATGATATGGCCAGATGGTTGCCATATAGGGGTAAACTGGTCCCATCCCCAACCTATGACTGGCGAAGTACCCGGTATCTAACCTGTCCCGTATACAAAGCAAACGTTAAATTAAATTATGCGTACCATAGCCCTGTTCTTCCTAGCATTCGTTTAAAAAAAATGTTAGCAACACATTTTAATATTTCTTAGATGATTCCATAAAATTTTTTATTGAAATTCATTTTTTTCTGTTTTTGTTTTAAATTTTTTTTTAAATAATAACATTTAGTTTTAATTTTGTATTTCTAAATACATATAAGTGATTTATAATTAAAGAAAAAAAAGAATTATAGAAATTAAATTTTATAGCCTAAAATTAAAGCTAAGCTTACATTTACCTTAATTTTAACTTATAATAAGTTTTAAATTTACGTGTTGCTGTTGTTGCTAATGATGTTGCAGCTCCTCGTTTTCGCTAATGTTGTAGTTCGGGTAGTATGTTGTTGCAATTCACGTTGTTGCTGTTAGATTAATTAATTATTTTTGTTGTGTTTCAAATTTTATTAGGTTTTGATTTTAATTGTTATTTAATTGATGTATGTATGTTTGCATTTATATAAATATTAATTTATTTGTTTGTCATATTTAGTATTTAATAATAAGTAGTTTTAGTTTTTATTTTAGTAAGTTTAACAACAAAGATTTATCGTGTTTTATTATTTATTAAACTTTTATTAAATTTTTATAATCTCAGTTTTTAGTTGTTTTGTTACATGTTAATTTAAATAATTTTTTTTTTTGAACTTTGTTTTGGTTTTAACATGGTTGTTGTTTCTTTCTTTTTTTTATAAAATTAGTTAATCTCCCCCCTTTTTTACACTTCTTTCTCTTTTATAAATAAAACTGGTAGAATCTGTTAAATGCGTAACTTTTGTTTGGTTGCTTAAGTTTTATTTCCTCAAATTTCCTTATTAGGTTTTTAATACATTTAAACTTTTATATTTGTCTTGCAAAAGTCACGCAAATATAGTTTTTCCTTATTTATTTGATTCTGCATGTGAGTTTATAAATAATTTGTTTATGGTGGTTCATTAGGCTTTGTAACATTCACACCGATATGTATTTTGCTGGCAATAATAATTATACTTCTCACGCACATTGATTTTATGCTGTAGAATCATCTTAAGCTAAGTATAGACGATATGTTGAATCAGCATATTTATGCTGAAAATTTTGTTACAAGTGCATATATCGTGTAAACGTAAAATTTTTTCAGCATACGTATGTTTAACAACATTTGCTAACACTTTGTTAACAATGCCAACAAACGTATGTTGGTAATTTTAGCATATCGTGTAAATAGCATATTATTAGTGTTTGACAAATTTCCTGCGTATCTTGACAGATATGTTATTCGTTGAAAAGCGTATGCAAGCTTTTCAGCATATGGCAAATTCATATGTCTATGCGATTAGGGTTGTATTTTCTAATAAAGCTGATAAGAAAATAACAATGTCGGCTTCGTTGATTTAAATCACAAATTATAATCTAAAGAACAGACGTTAAAATTTTTTTAATTGTTTGTATAGTTAATACAATTTATTATATTCACATTGTCTAAACTTGCGTTTAGACAATAATTGAATAAAACAATTTAACATTAATAAAAGAAACTTGAATTACTAATTAATGAATTAAACCCAAATGTTAAATTATTATTACTATTTATTTATAATTTTATTATTATTACATTAAGTTTATATTGTGAATAAGATAATGAATTTAACGAATAACTATTGTGAATAAAATTATAAATTGTAACGAATAATTATGGTGGATAACAAAATTAAAAACTGTTATAAAATTATCCAAATTGAATTGTTGTTGTATATTTTAATTTATGTTAAGTTTCCTTTTTTATCTTATAAATAAGAAAATTCACTCTTTTTTCAACCATCAACTTATGAACATCAAATTTTCCAAATAATTTTACATACAATACACATTCAAACCTAAAATAATTTACACATATAAACACAATAAATCATAATTTAAATTTAAAATCGGAAACAATAACATTCTAATTTATTTACACTGAATACACACTCACATCTCATACAACATACACACAAGAAATTTGGTGTTTTTTCCTAACAAGGTAACAGTCCAAAACCTAAATTCCCCAAAAACTGCCAAATATCTTCATGGTCCTTCGCCCGCTAAAATAAGATCCAGTTGACATCACTTTCCATATTGAAGTTCTCACCACAAAAACGAGGTAAATGATAAAAATTATATTATTAAAGAGGAAACATTACGCCGGTAATAATAGCAGAATACAGACAAAAATTCTAAGTGCTTGTGTGTTGTGAAAATTTAACAAAAAAAAAAAGTAAAATTAATAACGTAAATTGTGTTAAACCTAAAAGCTTATGTGTTATTTATTAAAATAAGCATAAATTGTTAATAAAACTTATACAAAAAAGTACAAAAACCCTAAAAGGCAAGTTCAGCGAAAATTTCTACTCAAAGTTTTTTCTTGTGACAAAAAAAAAATACATACAAGATGTTGTAATATAAAAGATTTGATTTGAATAATTGTGGCACTGATCGTAAAGAAACCAACAGTTTTTTTTTTGGCTAAAAAGTATAAAGTGACGAAAGTACATAATTAAAAAGGAATTTCAAATAGAAAAACGAAAAATTACATAAAAGTAAAATTCAAAAAAAAAAAAGAAAAGATAATTCCGTTAAGATAAAGAAACAAAAAAAAATTATCCCGTTAATAGTGAAATTCCAAAGGTAATCCCGTTAATAAACATGTAACGAAAACAAGAAGGAAGAACAGAGAAAAACGGAATCTATATACAAGTAAAGATGGTATGTAAATTATTATTTATGTGATTAGTCCCATTACATGAAAATAAACCAACGAACAATTTTAAACAAATGAAATTTCATATCAGAAAACAATATTTTCAAACACAATTTAATATATACACATAAATTTACAAAAAGAAAATAAATTACACAATCAACATATACACATATACACAAACAACAATTATTCCACACATAACATTTAATTACATATAAAGAAAAAATATATAAATATATTCAAAAGGAAAACGAAAATTTAAAAAGTAATAACAACTGGTTGTTGGGTGAACACATAAGAACTAGAATATAAAAAAAAGAAAACAATTTTATCAAAGAAACCCAACAAACAGTTTATATCAAAAATTTATATAATTTTCACAACACAATTTACATATACAAAATAAATACACATAAATTACACACAATTCTCAAATAAACAATACATTTACATGAAATTTCCATATCAAATACAAAAATGTCACACATCTAAAAATAAATAAAATTAAACATAAATCTATATCACATACAAAATTTTCACACACACAAATAAAAAATTTAAAGAGCAATATAATTGCACAATTCATTACACATAAAATACTAACTATATACAATTTATATATATACAAATTTTCACATAAAACTCGCACATATATATAAATATCATATTAATATTTCACACAAATGAAAATTATACATAATCATATACAATCAAAATTAAATGTTTGGTGGGTAAGAAAAGAAAAAATAAAAAGAGAAAAATTCCCAATGAGTTAAATTTACACAACATGAGAAGATGAAAAATACCAACCAACATTTATATAAATAAGACGAAAATAGTTACACAACAATTAACATACATACAAACATATATAAATATACAATAAATTGAGAACGTACAGTTTCAACCCTAAAGAATTATTCTGTTTACTTATAATTTACTCTCATAGAATTTCTTAACGTTTGAAAACGCTGTGTTATTTACTCTTTGTTTGGACATGCATATCAATGCAATACACTTGGAATTGTAGGTATGTACGGTTCAGTAAAAGATAAGTGTGGCGCTTGCGACAGTGGTTCTTATTTTACTTAAAATAAAATAAGATTAAAAGTAATTGTATGAGAATACATTTAGAGCCACATAAAGCCACAGCTGGTCGAATTTATAGAATAAAAAACAAAATTTAACACTAATATATATCTCTTACTCACTAACAACTAAACACTCAACTACAATTAAAGATATTACTCTTCACATTCTTACCCACTAACCGCTAATAATCCAACCTATTGTTCATACTCTTATTACATTGTGTTACCTTTGTTGAGTTAAATTAGAATCTCTTAAAAATAAAAGCTCTGTATTACAAAAATTGTTAAACACTCTAACTCTTTAAAAAATTGTTGGCATGAAAAACCAAAATTATAATAATGATTACTCAATGTTGGTTGAGTGATTTCAATAATTATAGAAAAAAGCCAAGAGAATAAAATAAGAGAAACCTAATCTCAGCTTTTATAATTGATTGGTGCGCTACAAATTTAAACAGGGTAATATCTCTTAACCAATTAACATGTTCTGATAAAGATAAATTTTATATTGCGTATGAAAATTTAACTCAGAATAATATTAGAAATAAATTTTATAAATTCTCATAATTAAGAAAATTTAAAAAAAAAAAAAAAAATTTTCCAATTATTTAAATAAAATTTATAAAGCTTATTAAAATAAATTCTAAAGTTACCATATATTATAATTTATCTCAAAATTAAAATAAATTTTAATAGATAACAAAATCTATTGCTATTTTAAAATAGCCCCAAATCTCAAACTTAAATTTAAATAGATAACAAAATCTATTGATATTTTAAAATAGCCCCAAATCTCAAACTTAAATTTAAATAGATAACAAAATCTATTTCTAATTTAAAATAGCCCCAAATCTCAAACTTAAATTTAAATAGATAACAAAATCTATTTCTATTTTAAAATAGCCCCAAATCTCAAAATTAAGTTTAAATAGATAACAAAATCTATTGCTATTTTAAAATCACACATAGTGTTGTTGAACTGTTCGGACGTGTTATTTTTAGTGCGGCTGAATTTTCGGTGAAAAAATCGTAATAGGTGAAAAAGTGTAATAGGTCGAAATAAAACAAAAAAGTTAAAAAATAATTCGTAATAGGTAAAAATACCTACGGTAAAAAAAAAAAATAAAAAACATTAAAAAAAAATAATAAAAAACATTAAAAATCGCATAAAAACTGTATGAGTGTTCCTCTCAGATGTAATTCTAAGAAAGAGCTTAGCTCGACTAGAAAATCTTTATGGATCTCTGAGATAGAATCCTTAAAAAAATCTGTGGAGAACCTTCTCACTACAAGAGCCGTAGAACGGCGCCGTTCCTGTTCGCCCAATATAGTGATTTCATCAGATGATAAAACATCAATATCTTCTACATCAAATAGTGCAGTCAAACCTAGAAAACAAGTAGGTATGGATAAATACGTCACAGTTCTTAAGCGACAGAGGAGCCCGACATCTGCTCAAATGTCATCAAATTCAAAAGCTCCCAAGACCGTGAGTATTGACAATCCAAATGATCAAAACAGGTTTGCTCTCCTCCAGACGGATGATCCAGAACTTCCTAAAAAGACGTTTAAGCCCCCACCAATTTATCTGAGAGAGCCCACTTCCAGTAAATTGGTACAAGGAATTGTTTCGGTAATAGGTGAAAATATGTTTAGCGTAACCTCAATTAAACATGGAAATATCAGCGAAACCAAAATTCAAGTGGAAAAGGAAGATGACTTTCGAAAATTGTCCAACCAGTTGGAGAGGGAGAGTAGGGATTTCTATACCTACCAGCTGAAAAGCGCAAAAGGACTCCAAGTCGTTCTAAAGGGTATAGACCCAGATGTTGATCCTGCCGAGATAAAGACTAGTTTAATGGAAAATGGCTTCAAAATTAAGAACATAACGAATATTAGAAACCGTGAAAAGATTCCTCAGCCTATGTTCAGGGTGGAAATGGAACCCGGAGATATAGTCTTAAAGAAAAACGAGTCCCATCCGATCTACAATCTGATTTACCTTCTGCATCGTAGAATCACCGTGGAAGAACCGCATAAGCGTCAGGGACCCGTCCAGTGTCTTAATTGTCAAGAATTTGGTCACACTAAAGCGTATTGTAAATTGCCGTCAGTTTGTGTTGCGTGTGGGGAACTACATACAACTGCTCAATGTGATAAGTCGAAAACCGACTCAAAAATCAAAAAATGCAGTAACTGCGGAGGTAATCATACCGCAAATTATAGAGGTTGTCCAGTTTACACTCATTTGAAAGGCAGGACCAACAAGACGTCAGTATTACCTGTTCATCCACAACAGCCTAATTTTGCATCGAGTAACAATTTTCCTCAATTGTTACGGCCCACTAGTCATGAAAACGCGCCTAGTCTAGACAAGTTTCTTACGCTAACGTGGTTAAATCTAATATGCCAGGTTTGGAGCAGGAACCTAAATCTCAATATTACGAGCCTAATATTAACACTCTAGAGACTACTTTGCAGACACTTGTCCAAACTATGAACACTTTTACGACCACTATGACATCCATGATGCAGGAAATGCAATCCACTATCTTACAAGCAATTTTAAAGAAATGATTTGTTTAAAAATTTGTTTTTGGAACGGGAATGGCCTCCGCCAACATAAAAACGAACTGGAACACTTCCTGATGGATAAGCAGATTGATGTCATGATGATTGCTGAAACTCACTTGACGGCGACAGGGTACTTCAAAATTAATGGCTACGTGTTGTATGATACTAAAGATCCCCGCGGAAGAGCATGTGGAGGTTCGGCAATTCTTATAAAGAACAGAATAAAACATTATTTAATGAACAACATATGTGAGGATTACCTACAAGCAACAAACATTTGTATTGAATTCTGTCAATACAACTTTGTTTTATCATCAATTTATTCGCCGCCTCGATTTTCAATAAAAGAACATCAATACTACAGCTTCTTCAATTCCCTTGGAGCTAGATTTTTGGTTGCTGGTGACTTTAACGCCAAACACACATTTTGGGGTTCACGTCTAGCGACCCCGAAGGGTCGTGAACTCTTCAACACCATTGCTCAAATGGGCTTAGATGTACTCTCAAGCGGGCATCCCACCTACTGGCCGACGGACCGACGGAAGATTCCCGATATTATTGACTTCGGAGTAGTGAAAAATATCCCTGTAGAATCGATACAAGTGGAGCCTTCATTAGACTTGTCTTCCTTCTATTATTTCAATGCGTTTCCTTCAAGGGTATGGCTCTCCATTTCGGGACATGTCTAAATCCAGAGTAAGTTGGATAAAGTATAAAAAGTATTTAAGTTCCCACTGCACGGAAAATGTAGTGTTGAGAACTACCGAGGATATTGATGGGTCGATTGGCAAGTTTACTGAGGACATACGAAGAGCTGTGCATCACGCTTCCACATATGACGTTGAATGCAGAAATAGGACAAACAGAACTTATTTCGCTGAACTCGAACATCTCCTGACAGAAAAAAGAAGAGTTACAAGAGAGTGGCAAATTCACAGGTCTCCTCAACTGAAAGCTAGGCTACGGGAATGCAGAGATATACTAAGAAATTTCTTAGAAACCCAAAGAATGGCTTCACTTAAATCATACTTGGAGGGAATTGACAGTTCCCCACAATCTGACTATTCGTTATGGAAGGCGGCACGAGGTTTAAAAAGACCAGTTCGAGGAAAGCCTCCTTTGCGAAATCCGACTGGTGACTGGGCTAGAAACGATTCCGAGAAGGGGACTTTATTTGTTAACCATTTGAGAAATCTGTTTACTATAAACAACTCAAATAATGCAACTGATTTGCCACCACTCGTTATTAGACCTCCTGTACCTCTAAGACTTAGCTTTAATGATATTCAAAGCGCTATTGGTACTCTGAACCTTAAAAAAGCTCCAGGTATGGATAAAATCAGCAACAAAATGCTTGTGGAGTTACCTCGTGTAGCTAGAAGAATTATTCTCTTTATCTTCAATGCTATTTTACGCCTAGAATACTATCCTGCAGATTGGAAGGTATCTATGATTACCATGATTCCTAAGCCAGGGAAGGACCTCACCAAAGTAGAGTCATATAGGCCAATTAGCCTACTGCCGACAATTTCAAAACTGTTTGAAAAATTGTTAATGTTATTGTTCGACAAAGTCTGGCATGAAGGTTTAATGCACAAAATAATATTAGCTCTGCCTGCTAACACCCACAAACTTATGAAAAGTTATTTATATGGTCGCAAATTTACAATCAAAGAAGGCGATTTTTTAAGCCCCGCTCAGCCAATTGAAGCAGGAGTACCCCAGGGTAGCATACTGGGTCCTACTTTATATTTGATTTATGCATCCGATATGCCGTCAGACCCCAATATACATACTTCAACTTTTGCTGACGATACAGCCTTTATTAGCGTTCATAAGGACCATCAAATAGCATCACAGAATTTGCAGAATTATATTTATAAACTAGAGAATTGGCTTGAGCTTTGGAAAATCAGGGTTAACGAACAGAAATGTATTCATATAACTTTCACATTGCGAAAAGATACCTGCTCGTCCATCAGAATAAATAACCAAATTATTCCGCAACAAAATGAAGTCAAATACCTCGGAATCCACCTCGATCGTCGTTTAACCTGGAAGTCTCATATTGACGCAAAACTTACACAGATGAGATTAAAAGCAGTGCAACTTAATTGGCTAATCGGGAGAAATTCTACATTAAAGTTGGATTGTAAACTTTTGTTGTACAATGCAATTCTAAAGCCAATATGGTGTTATGGAATTCAATTATGGGGTACTGCCTCAGCATCCAACATTGAAAAAATTCAAAGAGGTCAAAATAAAATTCTACGTATAATTACTGCAGCTCCATGGTACGTTAAAAATTCTCGAATTCACAAAGATCTAGGCATTCCTTTGGTGAAAGACGAATTTACAAAATACGCCTCAAAATATGTCAGCAAACTTGAACACCATCCAAACCCACTTGCACGAAACATCCTTAACTTTAGTGGCCATGTTCGGTTGAGAAGGAGGGATACCCTTGCTTTAACTCAAACGCAAAACAGATGACTGGATCAGTGGATGTAAATTTTTTTGTAGTATCATAATATTTTGTCTAGCACTGGCTGGACTTATTATTTTCTTTTAGTATTAAGATTCGAAAACTTATTGTCATTTCAATATCTGAAGATTCAATAAATAAATATAGTGTATTATAAAAAAAAAAAAAAAAAAAAAATTTAAAATAGCCCCAAATCTCAAAATTAAATTTAAATAGATAACAAAATCTATTTCTATTTTAAAATAGCCCCAAATCTCAAAATTAAATTTAAATAGATAACAAAATCTATTGCTATTTCTGTAGTAGTCCCAAAATATACTTAATATTGAAACTAGACAGCCAAATCTAGTGCTAATTTTCAAATAGCCCCAACTACATAAATAAAATTGAAACTAGATATTACAAATCTAGTGCTATGTAGCTAATAGCCCCAACTATATAAATAAAGTTAAAACTAGATACCCATATCTAGTGAAATCTCTAAATCTCTCTCTTTGTTTTTCCAAACTTTAGCTAGTGTATCATACCTATTGCTAAGTTTCTATTGGTTAAACACTTAACTAGATCCACATATCTAGTACAATATCAGAGCAGTCTTGAAAATTTAAAACTAATTGGCAATTTGACCCGGAAAACTCAATAACTTTCTTTATTACTAAAGATCCTTAAATTTACCTTTCAAAATGCCTTCCGTAACCGAAGCAACTGCCTCAGCCTTCAATTCGTTGTATAAAGAACAATTTCTGTTTGATTGTGGTCATTTGCTTGAGATCTGTGACACATTCAATAGTATACGTTGGAAGATCACAATAAATCAATTCTTGAAGTGAAGTTAAGAGAACTAGATTCAGAATGGGTAAATTTAAAGGATTCATATCGTAAGGTAATGGTATCCCAAGACGGATCAGTTGAAACTGAATTCAAGGCAAAGGCCAAAGAGGAGTATAATATTTGCTCAGAAACATATTATCACTGCCATTCTCAAATCATCGATTTGCTAAAGGCTAGTAGAATAGATACGTCTCCTATTTCGGTGTTTCAGTCAACATCTCGTTATCCTGGTCCAAATCCCACATTTGTCACTGACACCTCAAGTAACTGCATAAAACTCCCTCCTTGTGATACAGAAATATTTAAAGGCAGTTATGAACAATGACCTTCGTTTCGAGACATGTTCACAGCCGTATATATAAATCACTCAAAATTATCTCCAGTCACTAAATTGTATCACCTTCGAAACAAAACGAGAGGTGAAGCAGGTGACATAGTTAAGCGTTATCCATTATCTCATGAAAATTTTGATCTAGCATGGAACGCATTAAAAACCCGCTACGAGAACAAACGGGTTCTTGTAGATAATCAGATCAAAATTCTCTTTAATATCCCAGCGGCAGAGAACGAAGATAGCGAATCAATAAGAAGAATACAATCTTCAGTCAACGATTCACTCGCAACTTTAAGAACACTCGGGGTAGAAGTTGAAAGTTGGGACCCTATTTTAATTCGCTTAATCTCGACGAAATTACCCGATTCTACTCTTTCTCTTTGGGAACAGTCACTCACATCTCCACGCGAGCTTCCAAAGTGGTCTCAAATGTCACAGTTTCTCGTTGATAGATATGAAACTGTAGAACTACTCGCCAGTTTTAGGATGGTTTTAATCTGTCTAATAAAGGAAATAACTCAAATGTTCAAACATACATGTCACAAGAAAAATTAAATTATACATGTAAATTATGTTCTGAAAATCATAATCTCAGAAACTGCCCCAAATTTCGAACATTCACTGTTGTTGTACAGAGTTGATTTTGTCTTTAAGAACAAAATTTGCAACAATTGTTTAGGTACTTCCCACATAAAATCGAATTGCAAAAGCAAAAATACTTGCTTATACTGCAAAAAATCTCACCACTCTCTATTACATATGAAAAGATCACCAAATGTTCAACAAATTAATGTAAACAGACAGCAAAAAGATATTTCAAAAATAAGACTCGAAAATATTCCAAAGTCTTCTTCAAACGGTACACAAATATCACAAAATTAAGATCAAAATGAACGTCCTCACACGTCAAGGCAAATTCAAGCTAACTGCTCCACAGCAACGAAAATATTCTGTTGCGAACGTCGTTAATGCAGATAGAATTTAAAGGGGAATATTTTACGATTCGAGCATTGATAGATCCCAAAGAACATTTTTGACAGAAAGGATAAGAAATCGTCTACAATTGACATACCAAAAATCCCATTTTGAAATTGTTGGCATTAGTGGACAAAGACTAGAGGCTAACAAAGAGTGTGAATTCGTTTTATATGCAAAACGGTATGATCTACGAATTCCCATTAAGGCTATAGTTTTGCCAAAAGTCACAAAGCAACTCCCGTCTTGCACTTTTTCAATCCCAAAGTCACCTGAACTTGAAATACTTGATCTAGCAGATCCAACGTTTAATAAATCCTCTCAAATAGATCTCATTCTTGGCAATGACTACGAGCATTTTCTAAATCTCGATGGTATCAAGAAAAACATTTGTGGCCGCACTTCGGCTTATAATACAGTATTTGGATGGGTACTTAGTGGTCCTATGACAACGCAAACAATTCAAACCTTTTCAACATCGGTTCTCTCATCCGATACATCCCAACTAAATAATCTCTTAAAAATGTTTTGGGAACAAGAGGAAATTCCAGCAGCTCGCCTAAGCTCAAGGGATGACAAAATCTGTGAAAGTTTTTACTCCCAAACAACTACTCGGCAAGAAAATGGCAGATACATGGTAAGATTACCCTTCAAAGAAGAATACCCCGAGAAAGTCTCTCTTGGCTCTTCTCGCTTCATTACCTTAGCTCAGTACTCTAGAATGGAGAAAGATTAGCAAAAGATCCCGAGCTACAGTCTCAATATAAAACAGTTTTGAATGAATATTTAACACTCGATCACATGGAAGAAACTCCATCCCATGAGATCATTGCTAAAGGTAAATATGAATCTTTTTACTTGCCACACCATGCTGTTGTACGCCCAGACCACAAAACAACAAAATTAAGAGTCGTATTCAACGCGTCAAGAAAAACAAAATCCCAGTTTTCACTCAACGATGTACTTTATACTGGTCCCACTCTGCAAAACGATTTAATAACAATCATATTGAATTGGAGAAAATATAAGTATGTTTTTAGTGGCGATATACAGAAAATGTATCGTCAAATCTTAGTACATCCAGCGGATAGACCATTTCAGAAAATTCTATTTCAAAACGAAAATAATGGTCCTATTAAAGACTACCAGTTAAAAACAGTAACCTTTGGAGTTAATTGCGCCCCTTACCTCGCAATTCGCACTTTATTTCAGCTCGCGTCCGATTCTGAAACTAAATATCCTAAAGCTGCTTCAATTCAACGTAACGAAACGTATGTGGACGATATACTTTCTGGCGGATTCTCAATTGAAGAAACACTTTTAGCGCAAAATCAACTCATTAAAACCTTAAATTCTGCTGGCTTGCCTCTAAAAAAGATAACTGCAAATGACTTACAATTACTTTCTCATATACAAGAAGATGATTTATATGATCAAGATTTCCTTCGATTTCACGAAGCAAGTTCCACTAAAACGCTAGGTATAAGATGGAATGCACTCAAAGATACATTTTCATACAGCTTCTCACCAATCGACCAATCAATCAAAATTACAAAACGTCAAATATTATCCTCAATAGCAAAAGTTTTTGATCCTGCTGGATGGCTAGCACCAATAGTCATCAGAGGGAAAATACTTATGCAACAACTCAGGTTACAGGGGTTAGATTGGGATGAAGAAGTTTCAAAAGAGTCTATTTCAATTTAGAATAATCTCGTTTTAGATTTATCCCACATAGAAACGATCTCGATTCCTCGTTGGCTACAATACACTCCTACAGATTTGATTCAAATACATGGATTCGCCGATGCCTTGAAGGCAGCATATTGTGCCACTGTATATATTCGATGCCAAACCGAAACACACAACACATTTTCAAATTTGTTAGTGGCAAAATCCAAAGTAGCTCCCATACAAACTGTTTGTCTACCTCGACTCGAACTCAATGGAGCTGTTCTATTAGCAAATCTCGTAAACTACGATTTAACTTCTTTAAAATTTTCTACTACAGAAATACACTTGTGGACTGATTCGTCGATAGTTCTTGGTTGGCCGTCGAAAACCCCGTCTACATGGGAAACTTACGTCGCAAATCGTATAGCTCAAATACATTGCTTGGTGCCAGATGTTACATGGAGACACGTCCCAACACACGATAACCCAGCAGATCTAGGAACCCGAGGATGTAAACCACAAGAGGTTGCCATCAATAATCTATGGTGGCATGGACCAGCATGGTTAAATAAACCATCTACTGAATGGCCGAAAAGAAATCCCTTAAAAATTGACAAAAACCCTAGTGAAACACAAGTTCTGCATTCAGAAATCGAAGATGAAGATATATTAAAAAGATTTTCATCATATAATAAAGCTCTACGAGTCTTAGGCTTTATTTACAGGTTTTTTAACAACTCCTCTAAAAATATTCGTTCATGTTATGAGAGCAATTTAACTCAAACCGAAATAGCATTTGTGAGAACCAGACTCTTACTCTTAGCGCAGAAACACTTCTATTATGAGGAATATGAATGTTTATCTAACAACCGTTGTATTCCCAACAAAAGTACACTAATTTCTCTAAATCCATTTCTAGATACAAACTCACTGCTTAGAGTAAATGGGCGATTATCGTTGTCATCTCTTTCCTATAATGAGCGATATCCCATAATATTACCAGGCAACTCTCGAATTTGCCACCTTTACCTAAAAAACTTACACCAAATTCTATTTCACGCTGAAAGCTCATTGATGTGTAGAATGATACAAACGGAATTTTATATTTCTAGACTCAAACCAAGAGCAAAAAGTATAATACATCGTTGCAAACAATGCATTATCTATAAACAGAAATCATGTTCCCAGATAATGGCTCCTTTACCACCAGAAAGATGTAATTTATCTCTCCCATTCCAGATTACAGGTATCGATTTCGCGGGCCCATTTGATCTTAAAACGTCATCTTTACGAAAATCTTCGACCATAAAAGCATATGTTAGCTTCAGCACAAAGGCTGTTCATTTGGAACTCTGTTCCGATTTAATTTCATCCGCATTCAAAGCCGCATTCGCTCGTTTCGTTGGGAGGCGGGGGCTCCCCAAAAGGGTAGTTACCGATAATGGTAGAAATTTTCTAGGTGCAAGTAGAATACTTAAATGTGAATTTACTGCATTCGTAAAAAACACTGCCAAAGATGTATCTCAAAAATATGTTACACACGGGTTTGAGTGGAAATTCATCCCTCCTCATGCTCCTCACATGGGCGGATTATGGGAAGCCGCCGTGAAAAGTTTCAAATTCCACTTGAAACGAATAGCTGGTGCTCAAAAATTTACATTTGAAGAGTTTTCAACACTTCTTACTCGTATAGAGGGTGTACCCAGTCTCGTCCTATTTCTGCTCTTTCCGAAGATCCTTCAGATATGTCTGCCCTTACTCCAGGCCACTTTTTACGTGGTGCTCCTTCAATGGCTCTCCCAGAACAAAATTTACAAAATATATCCCTAATAAATAGATGGGAAAAACTAAAAGCACTTCACCATCAATTCTCTATTCGATGGAAGGAAGATTATTTAAAATCATTGCATAAAAGATATAAGTGGCGAAATTCAATTCCTAATTTACAAATCGGAGATCTTGTCGTAGTAATAGATGATTTACAACCCCCTTATGAATGGAGATTAGGAAGAGTAGAAAAAGTCTATCCTGGTCCAGACTCGAATGTTAGAACAGTAGACGTTAAAATCTCTTCAGGAATTATCACTCGACCTATCGTAAAATTATGCTACCTACCCTTTTTGAACGAAAATGATGTTTAAAATCTAACATTACTTTATATTACACTTAATTCTTCTCATTATTAAATTTAACTCATAATTATAAACCAACTCTACCCCTATCTCCCACTAAGAACATACATGTACTTCTTTCCAGATTCCAATTTAAATTTAACATCAACTAATCAAATTGTTTGTCTTTCTGTTATATCCCATTTATCAGTCATAGATCCAACCGCAGACTAACGGCTACAAGAATAACCAGCCCAAGCCGTAAACCCATCGACAGTCATAGCCTCGTGACCTAGAAGTCTTTTACTGCGTAATATGCAAGGGTTCTCACGGGTTGAGATTCTGCCGGAAGTTTATCAAGATGACGGTAGAGAGGAGGCGAGAGATAGTGAGCAATTTAGGTTATTGCTTTAATTGTTTGGCAAGAAGCCATAACCTGAACTCATGTACGTCTATGGGTGCATGCATAAAGTGTGCCCAACTGCATCACACACTGCTACATCTACGGCAACAACAAAGAAGTCAACGGGAAGCAACCCAAGGACGTAGCAGATCTCAACACCATTCCCCAAGCCCTAGAAGACCACATCTCCAACAACGTAAGCACCAGCGTCAACATCGTCATCGTCAACAACAACAACATCGTCATCATCAACAGCATCGTCAACAACAACAACATCGTCATCATCAACAGCATCGTCAACATCAACCACAGCCTCAACAACCTACAACACAACGATCTGGAACCTCACCAGCACAACCAGATTCCCTAATTCTGGCGCAAGCTATTAAATCGTTGGCCGACGTTTTGTGTGCCAGTAAAAGTGCCTCATCTGTTGGCTAAAGCCAAGGCCGGCGCCATGTCTAAACTTGTGTTTAGACAATGATTAAATAAAACAATTTAACATTAATAAAAGAAACTTGAATTACTAATTAATGAATTAAACCCAAATGTTAAATTATTATTACTATTTATTTATAATTTTATTATTATTACATTAAGTTTATATTGTGAATAAGATAATGAATTTAACGAATAACTATTGTGAATAAAATTATAAATTGTAACGAATAATTATGGTGGATAACAAAATTAAAAACTGTTATAAAATTATCCAAATTGAATTGTTGTTGTATATTTTAATTTATGTTAAGTTTCCTTTTTTATCTTATAAATAAGAAAATTCACTCTTTTTTCAACCATCAACTTATGAACATCAAATTTTCCAAATAATTTTACATACAATACACATTCAAACCTAAAATAATTTACACATATAAACACAATAAATCATAATTTAAATTTCAAATCGGAAACAATAACATTCTAATTTATTTACACTGAATACACACTCACATCTCATACAACATACACACAAGAAATTTGGTGTTTTTTCCTAACAAGGTAACAGTCCAAAACCCAAATTCCCCAAAAACCGCCAAATATCTTCACACATATATCAACACAATAATTGAACACAAAAAATTTATTTGTTTTTGCATCATTTTTGTGTACTAGTGTGGCACCTATAACATACTTTGTTGCCATTTTTTTGAGTGTGATAGAAATCGGTCAGATTTTCCAGTGAATGAATCGTACGACCTTTAAGCCCAGCCGCCGATAGTTTTTTTTATGCAAATACACTTCTTGTTGCATATGTACCTACAAACATACACACACAAGAACACAGTGGCCGGCGGCATTGTTCAAACTAATCGACACAGGTCTCTGGAAATAAACAATAAATTATTATAAATGTTTTCGTGCATTATTTGCATATTTAGTGTATAATTTAGCTCGATTTTGTTGGTAAGTTCTGCAATATTTTATTATTATTGCTATTTTTTACAATAAAATATGCTCTATTTTTTATACCAATTCCTTGTATAATTTTACACAATAACTTTCTTCCTCTCGTCGTTCTACCCGTTTCTTTTGCCAAACTCTGCGTCTTTTTGCTTTTACTTTCACTTCATCGTCATCCAAAATAGCTAGTCCAATTTCCTCCCACGTCATCATTTATGTTATTTTTTGTTGATATTATTTTTATTATTTAATTTTATTTCAAATATTACACATAAAATACAGAAGTTGAATAATAATTAAAAAAATGTTGTCAAGCTGAATAATTTCACAAACAAATGTTTATACGAAGCATATGTAGCACCATATACAATTCAACATATCGTATAAACACAAATATCGTATGCTAACTGTTATGTTGACATTTCATTTGCTGACATATGCTGACATCAAAAAATTTGCTACTTTCAACATATCATGTAAACGTCTAACATATGACATAGGAATTTGCTGCTAATTTTAATCATATGGCTGTCAGCATATATATGCTGATTCAACATATCGTCTAAACTTAGCTTTACACTAGAAATTTTCAGAAGGAAAATAGTTTCTCTCTTTCTTACTTTATAATGGATAAAGTTTTCATTACTATTATTATTATGTTTATAATTGGTAGGTTTTTAATTCTTAGTTGTATGTGTGTATATAGTACATATATGTCTTATATTTAGGGATATCAAATTAAAATTATGTTTTTGGTCTTTAGCTTTTTATTAGTTTTCCAAAATACTGTGTTGTACTTTTTCCTTTACTTTTCATTTTTTTTTTCTTCTTCGTCCATTTTCTTTTCACGTTTTTTTTTTACACTTTTCTCATTTTTGTTAATCTCTTAAGTTTTCCTTTTAAATTTTCTGATTATTTCACGCACACTCATATTTTTTTCTTCTTATAATGTTTGTTCTTATTCAATGATGGTAAAAATTTATTTAATAGGACAAAAATTCTGAATTGTAGCAAACATTTTCTTTATATAGGTATTTAACTTTTTCACATTTGGATCCTGACTAAAAATTTATTTGTAACCGTCGGGCGACTGCCCGGTTCAACTGATTTCAATGAACTGACTTTTTCAACTTTCGATGATGCCTGTACAACTTTACCGAAAAATGCGCTTTTTCTCATTAACAGTGGAAAAAAATAATTGTTTCCACATTCCTCACATATTTGGAATTCCTTATGTTGCTCTTGCGCGAATTAATGATTTCTTTTTATAAAAATAAAAAGTATATTTTTTTGTCGCCGCGATGCGTCTTTCTTTATTTTAAAATGTTAAAAAAGTTTTTGAATTAAAAAATATTTCGACGTCTATGCGTCTTTGTTACTTATTTTTAACTAACTTATCATTTACAATTTCAGTTGCTTAAATACTATATTTTTCTTAATTATTAAACAAACAACATGTTTGTGTTTTTCTTAATTACTAAAATATGTTCGGGTTTTTCCGTAACTTGGGTTTTCTTAAATTGTTTTTCTTAATTACTAAAATATGTTCGGCTTTTTCCGTAACTTGGGTTTTCTTAAATTGTTTTTCTTAATTACTAAAATATGTTCGGGTTTTTCCGTAACTTGGGTTTTCTTAAATTGTTTATTATTATTATATCTTATCTTATATTAAAGAAAAAGGGATGATTCGTGAGAGTGTCGTTAACTCGCGAGAGATGATACACGCGCATACTTGCATGTATGTGTGTGTGCATAAACATAAGTGAATAAAAAAATCTTTACACTAGGGTGTATGTTCTGTGTGAGAAAGAATGAGAACGAAATATCATATGAATGCGCACGACAAACACGTTACATTTCCCCCTCTTTTCTCGAACATTCTTTTGTGTTTTTTTCTGTGTTGTAAATATAAAAAAAAAAATCCTAACACGAGAAAGAGAGTTGTTACCAACTAAACAAAGCATGGAATTCCAAATATGTCATAGCGCAACTACACTGGGTGCATGGTATGTAAACAAAATTTGTTTTGGCGCATATTATAGTGGTACAGTATAAGTCATGATATATTAGGGTAAGGCAAAACATCTTTAAAACAAAATCCGTAACAAACCAGCATCAAATCAGTGTCTGTGATAATGGTTTGAACAGGCAGGATTTAGGCGCTATTTGGGTCAGTAAAAACAGAATGTATGTATGTAAGTCTATAAGAGTAAGTATACGTGTGGCACGACCCACGAAGCCGGGCACATACAAAACTGAGCGTTCAGGCACGAATATCAGAGGCGTGATATTTTCCAATATGCCTACCCTGCAGGTCTTCGATGTCGTACAAAGCATTGCCTATCTTTTTCTTTATTCGGCATTTTACAAATTTAGGGTTATATTTAGCGTTTATTCCTTTTTTGAAATCGCTTTGGGAGTGATTCCGGCGAACTACTTCCTGTCCTTCGATGAAATTCACGGGTTTGGATCTCATATTATATGTTCGGGAGGCTTTCTCATGGGCAATATTAAGGTTTTGACTCATCTTTTCCCTTATATGTTGAAGTTTGTCGGAATGTATCACCACAGTATCATCTGACATGGTACATATTTAGTTTTTCCAACAGTTGGTACGAGGAACCGTGTAGGATCATATTTTGCCCAAAAACGGCAGAGTAGGGCGAACATTGGGTAGCTGTATGAAAATCACTACGTAGAATTAATAGTATATTATGGATGTCCCTGTCCCAGTTTGTGTGATCTGACTCGTCTTTGACAAAGTAACGGATTTTTTAAATAATTTTCCTGTTTGCTCTCTCGGATGCGTTCGTTTGAGATGAATAAAATCCGGTTGTTATGTGAGTAATACCGTAAACTGAAAAGAATTCCCTAATTTCCAATTAGGGAATGCCAATTCACGTTGTTTGGCATTGTCGCTATGGACATATTGTGGTACCCCATAGGTACAAAAGATCTCCTTCTGGAAAAACTCAATAACGTTACTTGCTGTAGCCGATCTCATCGGTTTTAGGAATAAAAATTTGCTAAAATGGTTAACAACTATAAACAATTGGCAATTTCTTGACATAGTGCATTGGTAAGGTCCCAAAAAATCGCAGTATAATCTTTGGAGAAGTCGGGTCGTTATAATTTGGTTTCCCATCGGTGGACGTAGGGTCTGATTTGACGGTTTTATCATTTTCGTCGCAATTCTTGACGTACATTTTTACGTCGAGTGCCATCTGAGGCCAGAAATATTTTGGTCTAATACGGTACAGCGTTTTATTATAACCTCCGTGGCAGCCTTCATCATGAGCAGACTTTATCACCTCAGTAGTTAGGGTTTCGGGTAACCACAATCTTCAGGGATTTTCGTCGCTACCGTCACTAAATTTTACTCGTTTGTAAATGTGGTTATCTACGACATCTAGATCGGGTAATCGATCTTTATTTCCAATAACTTCCTCCCTTATTCTTTTATATTTTGGGTCATTAAATTCGGGGGATTTCAGGTCTATTTCGGGTGCTGATTTACAAACCTGTATTTCGTCCACGTCAAATCGTGATAATGTGTCTGGCACTACGTTCATTGAACCCTTACGATGTTCAATGGTGAATACGAAATTTTGGAGTTTTAGACTCCACCGAGCTAATCTGCCATTTAAATCTTTTGCTCTGGAGTTAGATCATGATAAAGTGCCTCAGTTTTGCTATTGTCTGCCTCTATGCACTCGATTTTGGAAAATATTTGTGGGGCGATAGCGTAAGAGTGCCAAAAATCTACTCCAAGGTATCCCTCTTGAGATAGAGTCGGCACTATATAAAATATTATCGATTTTATAACTCCTTCAAAATTCACAGGGAGTAAACAATAACCTAAAACTTGATTTTTAGAACCGTTTGCGGTTGAAATACTTGATCTAACTTGTTTCACGTCGATGTTGTATTTTTTTATGAATTCTAAGCTTCCTTTCCCTAGGACTGTCACGTTCGCTCCAGAATCTAAGAGGCACGTTAGTTCACTGTCAAAAATTTGGATTTTAGCATAGGGCCTACCATCATCAGAGTTTGTCAAATAAGTTGTTTCAAGGGTCTTTCTAAAAGTTTTCTTAAGAGCATAACGAGATCGGCATTTACTGATTTGTCTAGAAACTTTTGTATCAAATGGTTCACAAGAGTCAATGTTGTTTGGGGTCGAATAGAATCGAGATTGGGTTGTGTAACGATTCTGATTATATGGATGGTCTAACTAGGGAACAGGATACCTATAAAATCGGCTGTGCTCGTCGGATGGGGTGTGTTCAGTTCCCATTATAAAGTGTTTAATAAAATTTCTGAATCGGTTGTAAAAGATTTAAAATTTAGGTAGCACAAATAAAAAAAAATAAACGATATCATACAGACTTGATAAAGAAGTGAAGAAAAAAAATAAAAATTAAAAAAAAATCTACCAGATGAGGATTGGTAGCTAAAGATATTATTTGCTATACCTGTCTACACCCGCTCACCATACTGTCAAATTGTATTCTTTGTTGACAGCCCAAATAAAAAATATATATAAAATTAAAATGAAAACTAACGTTTGAAGTATGGTTCCAACTTCACCTTTTGTTATAAGTAAAAACTCAATATTTAATGCATTTTTAATAACATTATAAAAAGAATAATTTACTAATTTAATAAGTTTAAAATTAATTAAGATTGTTGTTTTCTTATTTCGGCTTGAGGTCAGATTTAAACAATAAATAAAAACTTTTTTCCTTTATATTTATCTATTATTTAATTTTATTTTTCCAATATTTCGGTCAAAATCTTTGACCATCATCAGGGAAATTTAAATAAATAAACAAAAATTGTTCTTATTCAAAGCTTCGACACATTCAACACTTCACTTTTAATGGATGTATGAGTTATATTTTATAACCACAAGAATTTAAAACAAAATATATATAAAAAAACACATGGTTAAATGAAGTTTGAGTCATTTGAAATACAATTTAAAATCAAATTAAAATGAATGTCGTTTAAGTGAATGGATATAAAAGTGTGTATGTAGTTAACTGTGAAGTATTATTAATAAGTTCGTAACATAATTATTATAATATACTACACTGAGTAAGTCAACGCTAGTTAAGATAAAAAAAATTAACATTTAGAATTAAAAAAAAAATTGACATTTGAAAACAAATACATACATATAAATAAATGGATATATGTATGTATATTTATTCTGGTGAATTTGTAATAATTATGTTACAAATGTATGCAATGTTATTGAGCGAAAGAGAATTAAAGAATATGGATAATATAAATAAAGTTGACAATTAAAGACACTTACATATAAAAATCCATTGTTGTTCAAGCGCCGGAACTGTAGATGTATCATATGTGGATGATATTAATAGTTTTTGTTATTATTCATACAATCCACAAGCTAAAACGTATGTATGTTTATTTTTAAGGGTTTGTTTTGGATATGAAGAGAATTTTATGTATGTGAATGCATTTGTTTGAATTTAGAGTGTTTTTATAACAAAAAAACTAAATTACTTTCAGCATAATTCAAAATAGGTTACCAAAAACAAAAATTTGTATTATGATTAAATCATTGGCATTTAGATGCAATCAAACTATTATAATTAGATTAGAATTAGATACTAATGAAATGAATTTGTTATTATTGAAATTAGATTACTATTTTTGTAACTTTAACTAAAATTGAAAAAAAAATTTTTTTCCTTTAAGCAAAATGTGAAGTAAACAAGCAACTATTATTGTCAAAATTCAAAATTAGACAGGAAAAATTATGTATAGAGTACCCTCAAAATTTGCCCTACGGACTATACCGCACACTGATGATGATTGCCAAATCGTAATTAATATGTTTCCTTTCTAATAGAGGTGATTTTGCTTGAGTACTCCAAAAATAATCCTTGAATAATTCGAAATGTTGATTATGATTATGGCCAAATGATGAACAAGAACCTTCAAATGCAAACTATAACTGGTTGTAAAGGACTTTTGCTCAACCACCGATATGGGAAATGCCGTCACCAACTTCCTAAAGATAAAAACAAACTTTTAAATATAGCCTCACAGGACGAAACAGGAGAATAACTACCCACCAATACTTTTTATTTTAATCAAAAACAAAATTCACAATTAAAATATGACCCTCAAGGATTCTTGTTTCAACAAAACACACACTTTTTATTTATTTTCTCTATTAAAAATCCTTCCGTTATCCTTTTCTCAAATAATAGCGTATTAAAACCGCACGACCGACACGTACAAACAAATTTTCACTTTTGAGAGAGAGAATTTTTGAAAATATGTATCATAAAATATGAAATACAAAAGTCACTGCTAATGTGATTGAAAATTCAAAATATTAATATTTTAAACAAGAAGCTTTCAATTCCAAATCTAATAGGCCTTGTTAATCTGAGACACAAAATTTTAAAAAGATTACGAAAAACGAAAGTTATGGCTACAATGATTGAAAATTTAAAATTTAAATATTTTTGCGAATACCAAATATAAAAACTTGATTTGAAATTTTGAATTTGGAAATTTGTTACGCCAAAAGAATATTGTTGGTAACATCCCAAACTATATGTTACCTCAAATAAATTTAAATTTAGATAATTAATAAGAACATGGCTATCACAAAGCAGATTAAGGGCCAATCCTGCTGCAGGACTTAATCTGAAAGAAGCCATCAACTCGTGAGAGAAACATCAACCATCAATTTACGTCCAAATATCCTTTATATGGTGCACCCCAATGTGACTTCCATACACATCCCTGAGTTCATAGTTAACGTTGCCTATCCTTCTTTGCACCACGGCCTTTATTCCCGTCGGTGCTAATTTGGCATTAAAGTTCTCGGCTAACAAACTTTGAACAAAATTGCGTCTAGTTACTTCTTGACCAATATTAAATTCTCGTTTACGAGCTCTTAGATTATAAAATTTTACATTTCGTTGTAGGCCTCCCTTATTTTCGTCTGTATTGAATCGCGTAGTAAAGTAAAATTATCCTGTCTTTGTATTTCCGTGTGTGTCTCTGATAATAGTTTTAAATTTCGTAAAACCTTGTAGTCTTGTCCGTGGTTTATCATTGTCTATCCGTACACCAGCTCGTAAGGTGTCCGTCCTGTCGTTTGATGCACACTATTACGGACAGCACAATTCACACTAGGCAGATAAATATCCCACCGGCGTTGATCGTTTCTAATGTATGATCGTAAAGCTTCATTAATGCATCGATTGACTCTTTCACACGCGTTTGATTGTGGGCTGTGTACCGCAGTAAATTGGTGATTAATCCCATATTCTTGTATCAGTTTTTTAAATTCTTTGGACTTAAATTGACTACCGTTATCCGATACGATAACTTCCAGTACGCCAAAACACGTAGAAATCTCATTCCGTAAATATTCTATTATAGGTTTCGTCACAAATTTCTTTATAGGTTTCATAAAAGTAAATTTGATATAGTGGTCCAAAATAATCAAGATTCCCATATTGCCATTTTTTGTACGGCGAAACGGGCCAATTAGGTCCGTAAACAATCTCTGAAATGGTCTTTCAGTATTAACCATATCACCCATAGGTGGTTTAAGTGAAATGGAGCGGACCTTGGAAGTTTTACACAATGGGCAATTTATCACGTATTCTTTTACATCTATGACCATTTTGGGCCAGAAGAAAAATTGTCGTATACGATTTAACGTTTTGGCTATGCCACCATGAGAGGCATTTGGAACATCATGCGCAGCATATATAACATCTTTGCGTAATTCGACTGGTACAACAAGTTTCCACGAATTTGATTCGTGTTCCTTTCCCTCTGAAAATTTTGTCCGTTTATAAATAAATTTATCGACCATTCGAAAATCCGGTAAATCAGAGTTCAATAATTCATTCCTTAGATTGTCATATTCAAGATTGTCAATTCCTGGGGAATTAAGGTCAATAGAGGGTAATGTCGGAAGTTCTAGTTCAGCTAACATTGCTTCTTCTTGTTCAAAAGCCCTTGACAACACATCAGGGACGATAATATCCTTGCCTTTGCGGTACTCGATCGCAAAGTCAAAGCCCTGTAATTTGAGCGCCCACCTGGCCAAAGGACTGTTTAGGTCTTTTTGCCTCATTAGTCATTTCAGTCTAGCATGGTATGTAATGATCTTAAACTGATGCCCTTCAATATAAGCTCGGAACTTCGTGATTGCCAGTAAAACAGCAAGACATTCTAT
Organism: Bellardia bayeri; assembly: GCA_950370525.1. Taxonomy (NCBI): domain Eukaryota; kingdom Metazoa; phylum Arthropoda; class Insecta; order Diptera; family Calliphoridae; genus Bellardia; species Bellardia bayeri. The sequence continues at coordinate 54,590,572 of OX493264.1, read as the reverse complement.
CTCAGTAATCGAATAGTTCCTTTGAGCCTTATTTAATTTTTCTGACATGTAGGCTATAGACCTCTCGTTGCCTTCAGAATCAAGCTGCGCCAACACTGCACCTAGTCCATATGTACTCGCGTCACATTGAAGTATAAAAGGCTTGTCGAAATAGGCATGTACTAGAACTGGAGCGGAAGTTAATTTGGTTTCCACGGCATCAAATGCTTTTTAAGCATCGTCATTCCAAGAAAACGATTTCTTTTTGGATAATAGTTCTGTCATATGGAAAGATAGGCTAGCGTAATCATCCATGCACCTTCTATACCAACCAGCCATACCAAGAAATTGGCGAAGTTGGCGTATGGTTTTTGTTACAGGAAATTCGGAAATTGCTTTCACCTTTTCCGGGTCCACTCTCAAACATCCCTCACCTACAATGTATCCCAAATATTGAACTTGGCGTATCGCAAAACTGCTTTTCCTAATGTTGATTGTAAGATTGGCCCTTCTCAAATTAGTAGCCACCTGCCGTAGATGTTGAGCTTGCTCATCAAAATCTTTCGAAATAATTAGTAAATCGTCAAGATACACAAAAATGTTCGTCTTTAAGTTATATGGTATTACTTGGTCCATTAGTCTGCACATTGTTTGCGGAGCGTTGCACAGTCCAAACGGCATTCTTGTAAATTGATACAAAGGCCGATTAGGGATGGTGAAAGCGGTCAGTTGTCTCGATAATTCCTCCAATTTTATTTGCCAAAATGCATCTTTAAGATCCACGTTGGAAATAAAATATACTGGGGGAATCCGCGATATAAGTCCGTTAATATTGGGTATGCGTCCATTGTCGTTAACGAATTTAATTTCCTACTAAATCTAAACTAAACCTGACCTTTCCAGGCTTCATAATCAACACACCAGGAGATGACCAAGGTGATGAAGGGCATTCCTCTATTACACCTAATTTCAACATTCGATCGATTTCCTCACAAAGTAATTTTTCCCTAGCTGGAGAAATAGGATAATAGCGTTGCTTAATAGGAGCAGAATTTTCTGTGTCAATACGGTGTTCTATGAGGGGTGTACAACCAAGACCGTCACGTTCAGAGTTGGGAAAATAATCAACAATTTTCTGTAGTTGCTGCTTTTGGTGTGTAGTCAATTGAATTTTCCCTATGTCCTCTGTTAACGAAACCTCACTGATGGCATCTATGGAAGAGATTTGTATCCCGAATTGATTCCAAAAATCCATTCCACATATAACATCCTGAGTTATGGATGGGATAAGCAAAAATTCAATGGATTTTGTCTGGCTGTTGTAGAAAATATCCAACTTTATTGTTCCTAACACACGCTGTCTGTGGCCATCCGCAGTTTTTACACTACCAGCGCCACGATTGAAATTTTTTATTTTAACTAATTCCGTGCACAATTCCCCCCCAATGACACTAATGTTAGCACCACTGTCTAGCAGCGCGAAACCATTCTCATCAAGTAAAGTTAATAAAATGTACGGTCTGTTATCGTGCAACATATAACAAATGTCTTCACACGTTTACGTCTTTCGAATAATCACGAATTCGTCTAGAAGAGCTATTTGGTTCTCGTTTCTCATCGGGACCACAAAAAATTATATTTCTGATACAATTGTACTCCCTTAAGCGAACATGATAAGGTCGTTGTAGTGGGTGAATTTTAGTCATATCTGGTTTACCAATAATATCCGGTCTACTTATCTTATCTGGTACTGAAGTCATAGCAGGTGTACAGGTTCCATTATGTTGGTTGTCAGAATATAAAATGGTATTCCTATATTCTAGTTTGGTTTCGGATGTCCGTTCCTGTTTGTACGAACATCCTTCGGCAAGTTTCCCTGTTTGAGAGCACACTTTGCGCATTGAGGCTTATAGGTGTCCCTTGCCACGCACCCATAACAAAAAACTGTCCTGGGTTCTAGACAGTCCACAGGGCTGTGACCAGAATTATCACAATTCCAATACCTCTTTGTATGGACTACTAAGCAAACCTCAGATTTTTCGTCCATAGATTCGTCCATATCCAACTTATCATCGGTATCAACAATTTCGGATACTCTTCCTTTTGTAAAAACACGTTTACTGTTATTGTTCCTGGCTATATCTTCGACAATCTTCTCATGACGTCGGACCGCACGTCTTAGTTGAGAAACTCTGGTAATTTCCAGATGTAAAAGTTCATGTCTGACCTCAGGAAGAAGATTTCGTTGGAGAGTTTCGCATAGGTCAGAATCGGACATTGGATTCTTCAATCTGTCACAAAGTGCCGTGATAACGTCATAGTATTCGTCAAACGTCTCACAAATTTTTTGTTTTCTTCCTAAGATTTCATTGCGAATATCGAAGTCTGTATAGTAGTCCTTATATTGTCGTTTTAAAGCATCACACAAATCGTATAAATCTTTCCCTTCAAATAGGACATGAGCATGTTTACACAACAGCTCATAATTACCTTTTAAATTAGAATTGATTAGTGTGTCCACCCTGTAGATGAATTCTACCGTGATATCCTACATCTCACCAGTAAAATGTATTTTCCAATTTTTAATAATGTTAAGAACTCGCTCGGGATTTCCATTATAATCCCTATAAAATGCATGTCGCCTTGAAGCAACTCTATTGTTACCTTCAAGTGTAGAATTTTCCCTAGAATAATCTAGATCCTTATTTTCCAATGGTCTGGTCGGTATGTCTGTTGTATATTGTCTAGTGTGAGAATTGCCCTAGAATAATCTACTTCCTGTTGATTATTTTCCAAACTTATATTTCGAAGTCCCTCTGCTAGCATCAAGCGAACTTCATTTCTAAGCCCTCTAACTGATTCCTCGATAATCTCCCTAGTTCGTGCCTCTTGTAAATTTTCTAAACTCATTGCCACTCTACGAGTTTGCTGTCTTGTTCTACTTGCAACGGGATTATATTGTTCTGGAGCATCTCCTCCAGCTCCATGTGCTCTATTCTGCTCTACATTAGCCTGAATATTTTCGTCACTACGAACTAATGGCATCTTACAAGCTCATATAGTATTAAAATAACAACTGAAACAGTTCATTATTTATTATACTGATTAATACATTTCCTTATCCTTTACTTTATACTTTTATTATTTATTTCACCCTTACTTTTAAATTTAATATTTAACGTATTTACTTTTGAATTTAACGGATATTATAAAATACAACCCTGTTAATTTTTGATCTTACTTATTTTATACAACTCTGTTTATGTTTACTACTAGTACTATTATTTGCAAGTATGTGTATATTGAAAAGAGTATATAAGCAGCACAAGTTGCATGAATAAAATCACTTTGCTTTCTGACTTCAACCAATGCACAGCTTTGTCCGGTATTAATTTATTCGGCGGGTTGTAATTTTTTTGGCGTTCTTTAAGAAAAAGTATTAAAGTTAAATAAGTGTGTTCGCGTTTTATTTCAGTTCCCTATTCTGAATGAATAGAGTATACAATCTTAGAAACAAGATTGTTACATTGGCGCCCAACTCAGTGGCCTCGAATACAACCACGGAAACAAACTACAGAACTGAAGAAGACGCAACAAACACAAAAGAGGAAATAAACGTTTTGTGTGAAGAGATGGCTACATTTTCAACTGAGCAATTTCAGCAGATACTGGCTGCAATGGGTGGAAACGCTAGATGTGGATCGTTTAGACAGTGTACTGCTCGTTTTAGAGGACAAAGAGATCCAGCGGTTGTCGAAGAGTTTGTGTCAGCAATAAACGTCTACAAAGATATTGAGAGAATACCCGACACCGACGCGTTGAAAGGAATGCCATTATTATTAGAAGATTATGCTGCATCATGGTGGATTGGTGTGAAGGATAATGTGCGTACATTCGATCAAGCAGTATCTCTAATACGCACTACATTCACCCCTCCTGTTCCTGATTGGCACATTTTTATGAATTTGTTTGAAGCGAAACAACAACAGAATGAGCCTACGGATAGTTTTATCTGTAAGAAGAGACTCCTTATTTCTCAATTGAAATTACCACCAACTGAGTCAATTCAGTTGAATATGGTGTATGGCCTACTCAATATAAAAGTAAGAGATCGTGTGAATCGTGGCAGCATAAGAACATTCGAGGAATTAATATCTGCCAGTCGTGAAGTAGAAATGTTTTTTCTTGAAGCGCAACCAATCACAGTGAATACAACGAATGGGAAGAAAGACGTTACAAATACAAATCGCTGCAGTTTCTGCCGCATAAAAGGCCATTCCATTGAAACATGCTATAGAAAGAGGAAAAGTGATGAACAGCAAATTGGTAAACAGGCAACACAACAAAACCAAATATCGTCTAGAAGTCAACGTCAACAATCTCAGCAGCCTAATGTAGATAGAAGACCAAGCTTTTCCTGCTACGGATGTGGTGCACCAGGAGTATATAGGTCAAACTGTACCACCTGCAATAAAAGTGGTAATGACAGTCCGCAGTACCTAAACTTTAATTCGATCTCATCGACTATTATTGGACACACACTGCCAACAGTTCATGTGGATTTTTTTGGCCTTAAAGGAGAGGCTATATTTGATAGTGGAGCAAAAACCAGCATTGCGAGTCCAGAACTAAGGAAAATTCTTACCACAAATAAATGTGTTTTCCAAGATGTGCATGCCGAAGTTACCCTAGCAGATGGTTCTGCTACTACCGGTAAAGTTATGTCTACTATTTGTGATGTAGTCATTGGCAATAGAGTGCGAAAAATAAGACTAATGTGTCTTCCAAATGCTACGAATAATCGAACACTTCTCGAAACCGATTTTCTTGAGCAGGCTGGCATCGTACTCAATATGGCTCAAATATTGGTATTTTGAAGACCAACCCAAACAAAAATACGCCTTTACCAGCTTAAAGCAAACCAAGGTATGTTCAGTTCAAATCGAGAAGGAAGTTTCTCCATGTGCAAAAATATTCAACGACATGTCCCCTTTTATTAAATTTGTTGAAGGTAAGAATCTAGTATCCCCTTTACCTGTGACTCCAAGAACTTGCTTTGAGACGAACAATTTATCACCTTTGCCTAAAACACCCACATTTGTTAAAAATAATGACTCGCCGCATGTTCATTATTTATTGAGGGAGAAATTAGCGACTGAAAATTGGGGATCCAAAGATGAACTAAATTTACTTTCGTCACCATTACGTTCATCTTTTGGTGAGGAATACTCTCCACAATATATCCAGTCCATATTTAAGGATTCAAAGCCAATTGAAGAAATTACGTCCAGGAATACCTCTGACATAACTCCACCAACAAAAGTTCGCAAAGTTCAACAAATTGCGGACACGGATGATTATTTTACCCCCCTTTTCTCAATGGACATTAAGATGATGAAGGAATCCAATGGCGTTGGTCTTATTATTGACCAAAAATTGGAATTAGATAAACTGTTGGTTCTAAATGAGTCAATATTTTAAGAACCTGTCAGTGCCACACCTTATGCCATGCATCGTATATATACTGATGACCATGATCCAATAGCGGTACCTCCTTATCGAGTGTCCACCACAAAGAAAGTTTCCCTAAAGTGCGAAATTAACAAAATGCTCGATTCTGGTGTCATCATTGAATGCAAATCTCCATGGGCAGCACCAGTTGTTATCGTTCCAAAGAAAACTGGTGAAATTCGTGTATGCATTGATTATAGAGAACTAAATGCAATTACCAAGCCTGATCGTTATCCGTTACCCAGAGTGGACGATATTCTTCACGAGGCCAAGATAACAAGGTATATGTCAACAATTTATTTACAGAGTGGATACTGGCAAATTGGTGTTCATCCAGCTGATCAGGATAAAACAGCTTTTGTGACACCCTTTGGAATGTATAAGTTTAAACGCATGCCATTTGGTTTACGGAACGCTCCAGCTACATTCCAGAGGTTAATTGACCGTCTGAAAGCTTCTTTGGATGAAACTATATTGTTAGCTTACTTAGATGACATCATTTCCTGCTCTCCTAGCTTTGAAGACCACCTTAGAGACCTGCAGATTATTTTTCAACGATTGCGAGAATTTGGTCTTAAAGTCAATTTGAAAAAATGTCGTTTTGCATGCAGTGAAGTCAAGTATTTGGGTCACCTGCTTACCTCACAAGGAATTATGACGGATCCGGAGAAGGTGTCCGCATTATACAATCGAAGAAGTCCGCGAAATGTTAAGGAAGTATTATCATTTCTACAGGCATGTTCTTGGTATCGTCGATTTATACCATCATTTGCTGATATATCTAAGCCTTTATCAGCCCTATCGAAGAAAAATGCAGTATGGCATTGGGACATTGAACAACAACAATCCTTTGACAATCTGAAGAAATTATTAACGACATCACCCATATTAAGACAAGCTATTGATGGGGAACCATTTATTCTCAAAACAGATGCCAGTGATTATGCTCTAGGTGCAGCTTTATTCCAGGGGGAGGGCCAAGATGAACACCCTATTGACCACTCGGAACTTACCACGCCTCAGCCCTTCCGCCAGTGGTGGGGTCAGCAAATGAGTTTGAGCAGCCAGTAAGGAAGATACGAACTAGGGGCCGACCTAGAAAATGAATATTGATGCCTCATCGGGACGATTTCAGCATCAAAGGGGGAGACTGAAACAGTTCATTATTTATTATACTGGTTAATACATTTCCTTATCCTTTACTTTATACTTTTATTATTTATTTCACCCTTACTTTTTAATTTAATATTTAACGTATTTACTTTTGAATTTAACGGATATTATAAAATACAACCCTGTTAATTTTTGATCTTACTTATTTTATACAACTCTGTTTATGTTTATTACTGGTACTATTATTTGCAAGTATGTGTATATTGAAAAGAGTATATAAGCAGCACAAGTTGCATGAATAAAATCACTTTGCTTTCTGACTTCAACCAATGCACAGCTTTGTCCGGTATTAATTTATTCGGCGGGTTGTAATTTTTTTGGCGTTCTTTAAGAAAAAGTATTAAAGTTAAATAAGTGTGTTCGCGTTTTCTTTCAGTTCCCTATTTTGAATGAATAGAGTATACAATCTTAGAAACAAGATTGTGACACAACTAATATAAATAGAGAACAAACCCAATTACCTTTAACAAAAAAAAAACTAAGAGCAAAAAAAATGTATTCTCAAGTTTAAGAACAAAAAATCTTAAACGGAAAAGTTAAACAAAAAAATTTAATAATAAAAAAAAACTATACCTATAAAAAAAACTATATATATATAAATATAAATTAATTATATTAAAATAATATTTATTAATGGAAACATGTAACGCGCTGACTATTTACTAAAACTCGAATACACAAGAAATCTTGAAGATTTTTAAATAATACAGGGATTGTAACTACTCGGTGAAATATCTCAGTATGGGCAGGAAAAGGAAAGAAAAAAAATATAAAAAAATCAAAGTTACAAACAAAAAAAAAATACAGAAACAATAACAAAAAAAAAATCAAACGGAAACAAAAAAAAAAAAAACAACAGTACAAAAAAAAATAATTTTGGTTGAAATAATAAAAATTTGGATTACACTCATCTTAGGTAGTTTAGAAGAAAGATAAGAATTCAAAATTGCATATAAAATTGACATTGAAAATAAACGATATCATACAGAGGGGATAAAGAAGTGAAGAAAAAAAAATCTACCAGATGAGGATGGGGTTGCTAAAGATATTATTTGCTACACCCGCCCACCATACTGTCAAATTGTATTCTTTGTTGACAGCCCAAATAAAAAATATATATAAAATTAAAATGAAAACTAACGATCTAGCCTACCCATACTTCCAACTTCACCTTTCGTTATAAGTAAAACCTCAATATTTAATGCATTTTTAATAACATTATAAAAATAATAATTTATTAATTTAATAAGTTTAAAATTAATTAAGATTACTATTCAATTATACAAAAAAAAAAATTAATTTTAAAAAGTCGGTACCACTATTTTGAATCTTTTAATTATTTTTGCTTTACAACAGCCTAAACCCAACTACTCTATATCAATGACGTATGAGTTATAACGGGTGGTTAAATTTCAAGGGCCGATGTTGATTTTGAATAAAACACAAACTATTTAGGAAATTATTGCAATTTTATTTTATTATGATATATTGGTATTACTCAATTATGCATGGTACAAAATATCGGCCAAATGGGCGCCGCGACCACGGCGGCACACCTCCATCCGATGGTCCAAATTTTCGATGACCCTGAGGCATAATGGAGGTTCTATGCCGTTAATGTGCCGAATTATCTCATCCTTTAGCTCTTGAATTGTTACTGGCTTATCGACGTACACCTTTTCTTTCAAAGAACCCCAAAGAAAAAAGTCCAACGGTGTCAAATCACATGATCTTGGCGGCCAATTGACATCGCCATTACGTGAGATAACACGGCCATTGAATTTGTTGCGCAAAAGAGTCATTGTTTCGTTAGCTGTGTGGCAAGTGGCACCGTCCTGCTACAACCACATATCGTCCACATCCATATCTTCCAATTCGGCCATAAAAAGTTCGTTATCATCTCACGATAGCGAACACCATTCACAGTAACTGCCTGACCGGCCTCATTTTGGAAAAAATACGGCCCGATGATGCCGCCAGCCCATAAACCGCACCAAACAGTCACTCTTTGTGGGTGCATTGGTTTTTAGACAATCACTCTTGGATTCTCATTCGCCCAAATGCGGTAATTCTGTTTATTGACGAATCCACTGAGGTGAAAATGTGCCTCATCACTGAAGATGATTTTCTTCGAAAATTGATCATCCACTGTTGCCATTTCTTGCCATCATTCTGCCCATTCACGACGTTTGGAATGGTCAAGAGGCTTTAGTTCTTGAGCCAATTGCACCTTGTAAGCGTGTAAATACAAGTCTTTATGCATAATGTTCATCAACGACGAGCGTGAGAGGTGCAATTGTTGGGCACGACGACGAGTTGAGCCACACTATCGCAAACAGCAGCAATATTTTCTGCAGTACGAGCTGTACGAGCATGCACTGGTGTTCTCACATCTTCTACAGACCCGGTTTGCTCGAATTTTTCCACGATTTTTACGATTGTACGCACATTTGGACGATCAAATTGACCAAAAAAATCACGAAGTGCACGATATGCATTTTGATTTGAACGCCCATTTTCATAATAAGTCTGGATAACTTTAACACGTTGTTGGATTATGTATCACACCATGGTTCAAATTGAGGAAGTCTGAAATAGAGAAATGTCAAATAAAATTCGGAAAAAAGCTTGGCGTTTACGTGTGGTTCACATTCAACATCAGCCCTTACAATTTAACCACCCTTTATTTCATAACCACAAGAATTTAAAACAAAATATATATAAAAAAAACATATGGTTAAATGAAGTTTGAGTCATTTGAAATACAATTTAAAATCAAATTAAAATGAATGTCGTTTAAGTGAATGGATATAAAAGTGTGTATGTAGTTAACTGTGAAGTAAATATTATTAATAAGTTCGTATCATAATTATTTTAATATACTACACTGAGTAAGTCAACGCTAGTTAAGATAAAAAAAATTAACATTTAGATTTAAAAAAAAAATTGACATTTTAAAACAAATCCATACATATAAATAAATGGATTATTGTATGCAATGTTATTGAGCGAAAGAGAATTAAAGAATATGGATAATATAAATAAAGTTGACAATTAAAGACACTTACATATAAAAATCCATCGTTGTTCAGGCGCCGAAACTGTAGATGTGTGCTTTACTTATGTCAAAAAACATATGTGGATGATATTAATAATTTTTGTTATTATTCATACAATCCACAAGCTAAAACGTATGTATGTTTATTTTTAAGGGTTTGTTTTGGATATGAAGAGAATTTTATGTATGTGAATGCATTTGTTTGAATTTAGAGTGTTTTTATAACAAAAAAACTAAATTACTTTCAGCATAATTCAAAATAGGTTACCAAAAACAAAAATTTGTATTATGATTAAATCATTGGCATTTAGATGCAATCAAACTATTATAATTAGATTAGAATTAGATACTAATGAAATGAATTTGTTATTATTGAAATTAGATTACTATTTTTGTAACTTTAACTAAAATTGAAAAAAAATTTTTTTTCCTTTAAGCAAAATGTGAAGTAAACAAGCAACTATTATTGTCAAAATTCAAAATTAGACAGGAAAAATTATGTATAGAGTACCCTCAAAATTTGCCCTACGGACTATACCGCACACTGATGATGATTGCCAAATCGTAATTAATATGTTTCCTTTCTAATAGAGGTGATTTTGCTTGAGTACTCCAAAAATAATCCTTGAATAATTCGAAATGTTGATTATGATTATGGCCAAATGATGAACAAGAGCCTTCAAATGCAAACTATAACTGGTTGTAAAGGACTTTTGCTCAACCACCGATATGGGAAATGCCGTCACCAACTTCCTAAAGATAAAAACAAACTTTTAAATATAGCCTCACAGGACGAAACAGGAGAATAACTACCCACCAATATTTTTATTTTAATCAAAAACAAAATTCACAATTAAAATATGACCCTCAAGGATTCTTGTTTCAACAAAACACACACTTTTTATTTATTTTCTCTATTAAAAATCCTTCCGTTATCCTTTTCTCAAATAATAGCGTATTAAAACCGCACGACCGACACGTACAAACAAATTTTCACTTTTGAGAGAGAGAATTTTTGAAAATATGTATCATAAAATATGAAATACAAAAGTCACTGCTAATGTGATTGAAAATTCAAAATATTAATATTTTAAACAAGAAGCTTTCAATTCCAAATCTAATAGGCCTTGTTAATCTGAGACACAAAATTTTAAAAAGATTACGAAAAACGAAAGTTATGGCTACAATGATTGAAAATTTAAAATTTAAATATTTTTGCGAATACCAAATATAAAAACTTGATTTGAAATTTTGAATTTGGAAATTTGTTACGCCAAAAGAATATTGTTGGTAACATCCCAAACTATATGTTACCTCAAATAAATTTAAATTTAGATAATTAATAAGAACATGGCTATCACAAAGCAGATTAAGGGCCAATCCTGCTGCAGGACTTAATCTGAAAGAAGCCATCAACTCGTGAGAGAAACATCAACCATCAATTTACGTCCAAATATCCTTTATATGGTGCACCCCAATGTGACTTCCATACACATCCGTGAGTTCATAGTTAACGTTGCCTATCCTTCTTTGCACCACGGCCTTTATTCCTGTCGGTGCTAATTTGGCATTAAAGTTCTCGGCTAACGAACTTTGAACAAAATTGCGTCTAGTTACTTCTTGACCAATATTAAATTCTCGTTTACGAGCTCTTAGATTATAAAATTTTACATTTCGTTGTAGGTCTCCCTTATTTTCGTCTGTATTGAATCGCGTAGTAAAGTAAAATTATCCTGTCTTTGTATTTCCGTGTGTGTCTCTGATAATAGTTTTAAATTTCATAAAACCTTGTAGTCTTGTCCGTGGTTTATCATTGTCTATCCGTACACCAGCTCGTAAGGTGTCCGTCCTGTCGTTTGATGCACACTATTACGGACAGCACAATTCACACTAGGCAGATAGGCGTTGATCGTTTCTAATATATGATCGTAAAGCTTCATTAATGCATCGATTGACTCTTTCACGCGCGTTTGATTGTGGGCTGTGTACCGCAGTAAATTGGTGATTAATCCCATATTCTTGTATCAGTTTTTTAAATTCTTTGGACTTAAATTGACTACCGTTATCCGATACGATAACTTCCAGTACGCCAAAACACGTAGAAATCTCATTCCGTAAATATTCTATTATAGGCTTCATCACAAATTTCTTTATAGGTTTCATAAAAGTAAATTTGATATAGTGGTCTAAAATAATCAAGATTCCCATGTTGCCATTTTTTGTCCAATTTGGCCAATTAGTTCCGTAAACAATCTCTGAAATGGTCTTTCAGTATTAACCATATCACCCATAGTTTTACACCATGGGCAATTTATCACGTATTCTTTTACATCTATGACCATTTTGGGCCAGAAGAAAAATTGTCGTATATGATTTAACGTTTTGACTATGCCACCATGAGAGGCATTTGGAACATCATGCGCAGCATATATAACATCTTTGCGTAATTCGACTGGTACAACAAGTTTCCACGAATTTGATTCGTGTTCCTTTCCCTCTGAAAATTTTGTCCGTTTATAAATAAATTTATCGACCACTCGAAAATCCGGTAAATCAGAGTTCAATAATTCATTCCTTAGATTGTCATATTCAAGATTGTCAAATCCTGGGGAATTAAGGTCAATAGAGGGTAATGTCGGAAGTTCTAGTTCAGCTAACATTGCTTCTTCTTGTTCAGAAGCCCTTGACAACACATCAGGGACGATATTATCTTTGCCTTTGCGGTACTCGATCGCAAAGTCAAAGCCCTGTAATTTGAGCGCCCACCTGGCCAAACGACCGTTTAGGTCTTTTTGCCTCATTAGTCATTTCAGTCTAGCATGGTATGTAATGATCTTAAACTGATGCCCTTCAATATAAGCTCGGAACTTCGTGATTGCCAGTAATACAGCAAGACATTCTATCTCAGTAATCGAGTAGCTCCTTTGAGCCTTATTTAATTTTCTGTAGTTGCTGCTTTTGGTGTGTAGTCAATTGAATTTTCCCTATGTCCTCTGTTAACGAAACCTCACTGATGGCATCTATGGAAGAGATTTGTATCCCGAATTGATTCCAAAAATCCATTCCACATATAACATCCTGAGTTATGGATGGGATAAGCAAAAATTCAATGGATTTTGTCTGGCTGTTATAGAAAATATCCAACTTTATTGTTCCTAACACACGCTGTCTTTGGCCATCCGCAGTTTTTACACTACCAGCGCCACGATTGAAATTTTTTATTTTAACTAATTCCGTGCACAATTCCCCCCCAATGACACTAATGTTAGCACCACTGTCCAGCAGCGCGAAATCATTCTCATCAAGTAAAGTTAATAAAATGTACGGTCTGTTATCGTGCAACATATAACAAATGTCTTCACACGTTTACGTCTTTCGAATAATCACGAATTCGTCTAGAAGATCTATTTGGTTCTCGTTTCTCATCGGGACCACAAAAAATTCTATTTCTGATACAATTGTACTCCCTTAAGCGAACATGATAAGGTCGTTGTAGTGGATGAATTTTAGTCATATCTGGTTTACCAATAATATCCGGTCTACTTATCTTATCTGGTACTGAAGTCATAGCAGGTGTACAGGTTCCATTATGTTGGTTGTCAGAATATAAAATGGTATTCCTATATTCTAGTTTGGTCTCGGATGTCCGTTCCTGTTTGTACAAACATCCTTCGGCAAGTTTCCCGGTTTGAGAGCACACTTTGCGCATTGAGTCTTATAGGTGTCCCTTGCCCCACCACCCACCCATAACAAAAAACTGTCCTGGGCTCTAGACAGTCCACAAAGCTGTGACCAGAATTATCACAATTCCAACACCTCTTTGTATGGACTACTAAGCAAACCTCAGATTTTTCGTCCATAGACTCGTCCATATCCAACTTATCATCGGTATCAACAATTTCGGATACTCTTCCTTTTGTAAAAACACGTTTACTGTTATTGTTCCTGGCTATATCTTCGACAATCTTCTCATGACGTCGGACCGCACGTCTTAGTTGAGAAACTCTGGTAATTTCCAGATGTAAAAGTTCATGTCTGACCTCAGGAAGAAGATTTCGTTGGAGAGTTTCGCATAGGTCAGAATCGGACATTGGATTCTTCAATCTGTCACAAAGTGCCGTGATAACGTCATAGTATTCGTCAAACGTCTCACAAATTTTTTGTTTTCTTCCTAAGATTTCATTGCGAATATCGAAGTCTGTATAGTAGTCCTTATATTGTCGTTTTAAAGCATCACACAAATCGTATAAAAATTTCCCTTCAAATAGGACATGAGCATGTTTACACAACAGCTCATAATTACCTTTTAAATTAGAATTGATTAGTGTGTCCATCCTGTAGATGAATTCTCCTACCGTGATATCCTACATCTCACCAGTAAAATGTATTTTCCAATTTTTAATAATGTTAAGAACTCGCTCGGGATTTCCATTATAATCCCTATAAAATGCATGTCGCCTTGAAGCAACTCTATTGTTACCTTCAAGTGTAGAATTTTCCCTAGAATAATCTAGATCCTTATTTTCCAATGGTCTGGTCGGTATGTCTGTTGTATATTGTCTAGTGTGAGAATTGCCCTAGAATAATCTACTTCCTGTTGATTATTTTCCAAACTTATATTTCGAAGTCCCTCTGCTAGCATCAAGCGAACTTCATTTCTAAGCCCTCTAACTGATTCCTCGATAATCTCCCTAGTTCGTGCCTCTTGTAAATTTTCTAAACTCATTGCCACTCTACGAGTTTGCTGTCTTGTTCTACTTGCAACGGGATTATATTGTTCTGGAGCATCTCCTCCAGCTCCATGTGCTCTATTCTGCTCTACATTAGCCTGAATATTTTCGTCACTACGAACTAATGGCATCTTACAAGCTCATATAGTATTAAAATAACAACTGAAACAGTTCATTATTTATTATACTGATTAATACATTTCCTTATCCTTTACTTTATACTTTTATTATTTATTTCACCCTTACTTTTAAATTTAATATTTAACGTATTTACTTTTGAATTTAACGGATATTATAAAATACAACCCTGTTAATTTTTGATCTTACTTATTTTATACAACTCTGTTTATGTTTACTACTAGTACTATTATTTGCAAGTATGTGTATATTGAAAAGAGTATATAAGCAGCACAAGTTGCATGAATAAAATCACTTTGCTTTCTGACTTCAACCAATGCACAGCTTTGTCCGGTATTAATTTATTCGGCGGGTTGTAATTTTTTTGGCGTTCTTTAAGAAAAAGTATTAAAGTTAAATAAGTGTGTTCGCGTTTTATTTCAGTTCCCTATTCTGAATGAATAGAGTATACAATCTTAGAAACAAGATTGTTACATTGGCGCCCAACTCAGTGGCCTCGAATACAACCACGGAAACAAACTACAGAACTGAAGAAGACGCAACAAACACAAAAGAGGAAATAAACGTTTTGTGTGAAGAGATGGCTACATTTTCAACTGAGCAATTTCAGCAGATACTGGCTGCAATGGGTGGAAACGCTAGATGTGGATCGTTTAGACAGTGTACTGCTCGTTTTAGAGGACAAAGAGATCCAGCGGTTGTCGAAGAGTTTGTGTCAGCAATAAACGTCTACAAAGATATTGAGAGAATACCCGACACCGACGCGTTGAAAGGAATGCCATTATTATTAGAAGATTATGCTGCATCATGGTGGATTGGTGTGAAGGATAATGTGCGTACATTCGATCAAGCAGTATCTCTAATACGCACTACATTCACCCCTCCTGTTCCTGATTGGCACATTTTTATGAATTTGTTTGAAGCGAAACAACAACAGAATGAGCCTACGGATAGTTTTATCTGTAAGAAGAGACTCCTTATTTCTCAATTGAAATTACCACCAACTGAGTCAATTCAGTTGAATATGGTGTATGGCCTACTCAATATAAAAGTAAGAGATCGTGTGAATCGTGACAGCATAAGAACATTCGAGGAATTAATATCTGCCAGTCGTGAAGTAGAAATGTTTTTTCTTGAAGCGCAACCAATCACAGTGAATACAACGAATTGGAAGAAAGACGTTACAAATACAAATCGCTGCAGTTTCTGCCGCATAAAAGGCCATTCCATTGAAACATGCTATAGAAAGAGGAAAAGTGATGAACAGCAAATTGGTAAACAGGCAACACAACAAAACCAAATATCGTCTAGAAGTCAACGTCAACAATCTCAGCAGCCTAATGTAGATAGAAGACCAAGCTTTTCCTGCTACGGATGTGGTGCACCAGGAGTATATAGGTCAAACTGTACCACCTGCAATAAAAGTGGTAATGACAGTCCGCAGTACCTAAACTTTAATTCGATCTCATCGACTATTATTGGACACACACTGCCAACAGTTCATGTGGATTTTTTTGGCCTTAAAGGAGAGGCTATATTTGATAGTGGAGCAAAAACCAGCATTGCGAGTCCAGAACTAAGGAAAATTCTTACCACAAATAAATGTGTTTTCCAAGATGTGCATGCCGAAGTTACCCTAGCAGATGGTTCTGCTACTACCGGTAAAGTTATGTCTACTATTTGTGATGTAGTCATTGGCAATAGAGTGCGAAAAATAAGACTAATGTGTCTTCCAAATGCTACGAATAATCGAACACTTCTCGAAACCGATTTTCTTGAGCAGGCTGGCATCGTACTCAATATGGCTCAAAGATATTGGTATTTTGAAGACCAACCCAAACAAAAATACGCCTTTACCAGCTTAAAGCAAACCAAGGTATGTTCAGTTCAAATCGAGAAGGAAGTTT
Source organism: Bellardia bayeri (assembly GCA_950370525.1). Lineage (NCBI taxonomy): Eukaryota > Metazoa > Arthropoda > Insecta > Diptera > Calliphoridae > Bellardia > Bellardia bayeri. Next base: position 54,574,076 of record OX493264.1, on the reverse strand, counting down.
CTCCATGTGCAAAAATATTCAACGACATGTCCCCTTTTATTAAATTTGTTGAAGGTAAGAATCTAGTATCCCCTTTACCTGTGACTCCAAGAACTTGCTTTGAGACGAACAATTTATCACCTTTGCCTAAAACACCCACATTTGTTAAAAATAATGACTCGCCGCATGTTCATTATTTATTGAGGGAGAAATTAGCGACTGAAAATTGGGGATCCAAAGATGAACTAAATTTACTTTCGTCACCATTACGTTCATCTTTTGGTGAGGAATACTCTCCACAATATATCCAGTCCATATTTAAGGATTCAAAGCCAATTGAAGAAATTACGTCCAGGAATACCTCTGACATAACTCCACCAACAAAAGTTCGCAAAGTTCAACAAATTGCGGACACGGATGATTATTTTACCCCCCTTTTCTCAATGGACATTAAGATGATGAAGGAATCCAATGGCGTTGGTCTTATTATTGACCAAAAATTGGAATTAGATAAACTGTTGGTTCTAAATGAGTCAATATTTTAAGAACCTGTCAGTGCCACACCTTATGCCATGCATCGTATATATACTGATGACCATGATCCAATAGCGGTACCTCCTTATCGAGTGTCCACCACAAAGAAAGTTTCCCTAAAGTGCGAAATTAACAAAATGCTCGATTCTGGTGTCATCATTGAATGCAAATCTCCATGGGCAGCACCAGTTGTTATCGTTCCAAAGAAAACTGGTGAAATTCGTGTATGCATTGATTATAGAGAACTAAATGCAATTACCAAGCCTGATCGGTATCCGTTACCCAGAGTGGACGATATTCTTCACGAGGCCAAGATAACAAGGTATATGTCAACAATTTATTTACAGAGTGGATACTGGCAAATTGGTGTTCATCCAGCTGATCAGGATAAAACAGCTTTTGTGACACCCTTTGGAATGTATAAGTTTAAACGCATGCCATTTGGTTTACGGAACGCTCCAGCTACATTCCAGAGGTTAATTGACCGTCTGAAAGCTTCTTTGGATGAAACTATATTGTTAGCTTACTTAGATGACATCATTTCCTGCTCTCCTAGCTTTGAAGACCACCTTAGAGACCTGCAGATTATTTTTCAACGATTGCGAGAATTTGGTCTTAAAGTCAATTTGAAAAAATGTCGTTTTGCATGCAGTGAAGTCAAGTATTTGGGTCACCTGCTTACCCCACAAGGAATTATGACGGATCCGGAGAAGGTGTCCGCATTATACAATCGAAGAAGTCCGCGAAATGTTAAGGAAGTATTATCATTTCTACAGGCATGTTCTTGGTATCGTCGATTTATACCATCATTTGCTGATATATCTAAGCCTTTATCAGCCCTATCGAAGAAAAATGCAGTATGGCATTGGGACATTGAACAACAACAATCCTTTGACAATCTGAAGAAATTATTAACGACATCACCCATATTAAGGCAAGCTATTGATGGGGAACCATTTATTCTCAAAACAGATGCCAGTGATTATGCTCTAGGTGCAGCTTTATTCCAGGGGGAGGGCCAAGATGAACACCCTATTGACCACTCGGAACTTACCACGCCTCAGCCCTTCCGCCAGTGGTGGGGTCAGCAAATGAGTTTGAGCAGCCAGTAAGGAAGATACGAACTAGGGGCCGACCTAGAAAATGAATATTGATGCCTCATCGGGACGATTTCAGCATCAAAGGGGGAGACTGAAACAGTTCATTATTTATTATACTGGTTAATACATTTCCTTATCCTTTACTTTATACTTTTATTATTTATTTCACCCTTACTTTTTAATTTAATATTTAACGTATTTACTTTTGAATTTAACGGATATTATAAAATACAACCCTGTTAATTTTTGATCTTACTTATTTTATACAACTCTGTTTATGTTTATTACTAGTACTATTATTTGCAAGTATGTGTATATTGAAAAGAGTATATAAGCAGCACAAGTTGCATGAATAAAATCACTTTGCTTTCTGACTTCAACCAATGCACAGCTTTGTCCGGTATTAATTTATTCGGCGGGTTGTAATTTTTTTGGCGTTCTTTAAGAAAAAGTATTAAAGTTAAATAAGTGTGTTCGCGTTTTCTTTCAGTTCCCTATTTTGAATGAATAGAGTATACAATCTTAGAAACAAGATTGTGACACAACTAATATAAATAGAGAACAAACCCAATTACCTTTAACAAAAAAAAAACTAAGAGCAAAAAAAATGTATTCTCAAGTTTAAGAACAAAAAATCTTAAACGGAAAAGTTAAACAAAAAAATTTAATAATAAAAAAAAACTATACCTATAAAAAAAACTATATATATATAAATATAAATTAATTATATTAAAATAATATTTATTAATGGAAACATGTAACGCGCTGACTATTTACTAAAACTCGAATACACAAGAAATCTTGAAGATTTTTAAATAATACAGGGATTGTAACTACTCGGTGAAATATCTCAGTATGGGCAGGAAAAGGAAAGAAAAAAAAATATAAAAAAATCAAAGTTACAAACAAAAAAAAAAATACAGAAACAATAACAAAAAAAAAATCATTAAAACCTAACGGAAACAAAAAAAAAAAAAACAACAGTACAAAAAAAAATAATTTTGGTTGAAATAATAAAAATTTGGATTACACTCATCTTAGGTAGTTTAGAAGAAAGATAAGAATTCAAAATTGCATATAAAATTGACATTGAAAATAAACGATATCATACAGAGGGGATAAAGAAGTGAAGAAAAAAAAATCTACCAGATGAGGATGGGGTTGCTAAAGATATTATTTGCTACACCCGTCCACCATACTGTCAAATTGTATTCTTTGTTGACAGCCCAAATAAAAAATATATATAAAATTAAAATGAAAACTAACGATCTAGCCTACCCATACTTCCAACTTCACCTTTCGTTATAAGTAAAACCTCAATATTTAATGCATTTTTAATAACATTATAAAAATAATAATTTATTAATTTAATAAGTTTAAAATTAATTAAGATTACTATTCAATTATACAAAAAAAAAATTAATTTTAAAAAGTCGGTACCACTATTTTGAATCTTTTAATTATTTTTGCTTTACAACAGCCTAAACCCAACTACTCTATATCAATGACGTATGAGTTATATTTTATAACCACAAGAATTTAAAACAAAATATATAAAAAAAACATATGGTTAAATGAAGTTTGAGTTATTTGAAATACAATTTAAAATCAAATTAAAATGAATGGCGTTTAAGTGAATGGATATGAAAGTTACATACACACTTTAACTGTGAAGTATTATTAATAAGTTCGTAACATGATTGTTTTAATATACTACACTGAGTAAGTCAACGCTAGTTAAGATAAAAAAAAATTAACATTTAGATTAAAAAAAAAAATTGACATTTTAAAACAAATGCATGCATATATATAAATGGATATACATATGTGTGTATATTTATTCTGGTGAATTTGTAATAATTATGTTACAAATGTATGCAATGTTATTGAGTGAAAGAGAATTAAAGAATATGGATAATATAAATAAAGTTGACAATTAAAGACACTTACATATAAAAATCCATCGTTGTTCACGCGCCGGAACTGTAGATGTGTGCTTTACTTATGTCAAAAAACATATGTGGATGATATTAATAGTTTTTGTTATTATTCATACAGGATAATTCAAAATAGGTTACCAAAAACAAAAATTTGTATTATGATTAAATCATTGGCATTTAGATGCAATCAAACTATTATAATTAGATTAGAATTAGATACTAATGAAATTAATTTGTTATTATTGAAATTAGATTACTATTTTTGTAACTTTAAGTAAAATTTAAAAAAAATTTTTTTTTTTCCTTTAAGCAAAATGTGAGGTAAACAAACAACTATTATTGTCAAAATTCAAAATTAGACAGGAAAAATTATGTATAGAGTACCCTCAAAATTTGCCCTACGGCCTATACCGCACACTGATGATGATTGCCAAATCGTAATTAATATGTTTCCTTTCTAATAGAGGTGACTTTGCTTGAGTATTCCAAAAATAATCCTTGAATAATTCGAAATGTTGATTATGATTATGGCCAAATGATGAACAAGAGCCTTCAAATGCAAACTATAACTGGTTGTAAAGGACTTTTGCTCAACCACCGATATTGGAAATGCCGTCACCAACTTCCTAAAGATAAAAACAAACTTTTAAATATAGCCTCACAGGACGAAACAGGAGAATAACTACCCACCAGTACTTTTTATTTTAATCAAAAATAAAATTCACAAATAAAATATGACCCTCAAGGATTCTTGTTTCAACAAAACACACACTTTTTATTTATTTTCTCTATTCAAAATGCTTCCGTTATCCTTTTCTTAAATAATAGCGTATTAAAACCGCACGACCGACACGTACAAACAAATTTTCACTTTTGAGAAAGAGAATTTTTGAAAATATGTATCATAAAATATGAAATACAAAAGTCACTGCTAATGTGATTGCAAATTCAAAATATTAATATTTTAAACAAGAAACTTTCAATTCCAAATCTAATAGGCCTTGTTAATCTGAGACACAAAATTTTAAAAAGATTACGAAAAACGAAAGTTATGGCTACAATGATTGAAAATTTAAATATTTTTGCGAATACCAAATATAAAAACTTGATTTGAAATTTTGAATTTGGAAATTTGTTACGCCCAAAGAATATTGTTGGTAACATCATAAACTATATGTTACCTCAAATAAATATAAATTTAGATAATTAATAAGAACATGGCTATAACAGTTGGTAAGTCGGGGCTACAAAAATCAATGTTACTTGTTGCTGGGTAAATTCGAGGATGTGCTTGTAATTCAGGGTTGTGAAAGTCAATGTTGGCGGTTGCTTCGTGTAATCGAGAATGTGATTGAACGTCAGGGTTTGGATGTGGACCGGAGAGTGAATCCCCCTGTTAGGGTTTACTCTCAGGGTCTAAGCAAATTTCGGGATCTAACTCGTGGAACGAGCACTCCCGATCGCTTGCTCGCTCCGACGTCTGTTTCCCGGATGAGCATTGTTGGACAATAGATGTAGCTATGTCCTGCTTTCAGGCAGTTCCAACATTTAATTTTGGAATAGTCTCCCTCGACGTATTGCTTATTAAGTCTTAACGTTTCTATTTGTGGATCGAATTCTTCGTCTACCTCATCACAACTGGTCAATTCACCTACTGATTCCATCGTAATCTCATCCACCTGTCGAGGTCGATTTGTTGGGTACCTGAGCTCATTATTAGAAATGAGTGATCTTTCTGCTTCCCTAAGTAAGTCACGGTATGAATCTAAGTCATCGGGTCTAGACACGAAGGTCATGTTTAAAAGTTCGAGTCTGATATTTTTCCTTGTTATTTTGATCAAGGAGTCGTCATCTAAAGGTCTCTCTAACTTTAGGTTCATTTTAACCAATGATGAATGGAAGTCATTGTAGCTTTCCTTCAGGTGTTGTTTTCTAGTGAAAATCTTCATTAAAATGTCGAAATCACTTTTGAGAGTGCCGAATTGCTTAATAATGGCTCTTTTTAAAAGCGAATAGGTTGCCCTAGAATTCTGTTTTATGTATGTCCAGAACCAAGTCTCCGCTTTTCCCTTTAGGAAAATATGAAAATTTGCCATTAGATAATCTTCGGGACACTGGCTGCGTTCGGTGAGTGTGTCAATTTTAAATAAAAAATCCGATACATCTTCATCTCCGCTAAATGAGACATTCCAGACTTTTAGTTTTATGAAGAAAGAAGCCGTGGAGGCGTTTGAATGAACATTTGACGGTTGGGAGTTTATACCAGGGGATTGTTGTGTACCTCGATTATCACGCGACTGACCTAAGTTTCTCCTAATGTCTTCCATCTCTCTTCTAAACTCTTCTTGTGTGTTTCTCATGGTATCCCTTACATACGCTATTAGAGTGTCCATGGCATTGCTATTCGGTGAGGATGAAATTAGCTGGTCCTCCACACCAGTATTGTCTTGTGTCGCCATTATTGTACTGGTATTTAATCTTTCTTGTGTCGTGTCTGGCAAGGATATGTTAAAGTGCTCACTAGTATCTAGAGATCTCGGGACAGAGGATGTCCTTATTGCCCTTGTACTGGTCTCAGACTGTGGAGTCCCTAGACTAACTGTGCTACTTGACTTTTTACCTATCGAAGTTCGACCGCCGTAACTGCTGTGATCGGTTTACTGTCCTGTGCTCCTGCGGAAATCCTGCCTCTCCCACTAGAATTTGCCTGATTGGAGTTGGTATTTCGTGTAACCGATCTATTTGTATCGCTTTTATCTGTGCCTGATCGCATGTTTATTTGTGCATAATGCACCAGTCGACTACAGAAAGAAAAGCGGAGCTACTTATAACCAATAATTTTTTCAAGCCAAAGAAAATGTTACAGAGGGGGGGCAAATGTATACAGTAATTAAGTCACGAGTGGAGCGAATCGAATGAGGAAAGTTGGCAACCCTTACAACTGAACAAGTATTTTTTTTGCGTCTGCTTTTAAGCTTTATTTCAAATTGAAAAAAAACGGATTTATAATTAATATTAAATAAAAAAAACTTTATTATTTAGCAAAACAAAAAACAAAAAATTATAAACAATTGAAGTATGTCTGGTAAAACAAGAAGAAGTATAAAAACAAATAAAACAATTTGTGGAAAATGTAGAATGGAGATAAAAGAAAATGATGAAAGCATTGAGTGTGACAAGTGCGAGAAAATATATCATGTATTGTGCACCTCTCTTAGTAAACGTCAATTCTCGCATTTAGTAAACAATGAGAATGAAGAATATTTTTGTGATCTCTGTAATGAAGGGGGAGCAAGTGTAAAAGGAGAATTATGCGAAATAAAAAAACAATTAAACAAACTAGATCAGCTGTCGGAATTACAAGAAACAATGACTTTTATGTCAAAACAATATGATGAAATATTACGAGGGATGTGCGAGAATAAAAAAAGAATTGATGCTGTGCAAAAGGAAAATAAATTATTAAAAAATGAAGTAAAAGAATTAAAGGAGTCGATAAAAATTTTAAATGATGAGCGTGTTAAAAAAAACTGCCTTGTTAGTGGTATAGTTTTAAAAGAAAATGCAACTGCTGTTGATACTGTAATTGAAATATCTAAAAATGTTGGAGTGAATTTATCGGAAAGCGATGTTGAAGATGCTTTTGTTGTCAAAAGTGATAATACCAGAAATAAAAAAGTTATGATTGTTAAATTTGTCTCCGAAAAATCGAAAGATAAACTTATGGCTGCTAAAGCTAAATTGAAGGAAAAAGCTGAAACTAAAAATATTTTTATAAATGATTATTTGAGTAAAGAGACACTAAATGTTTTTAATTATGCAAAAGCATTAAAAAATGTTGGATACACATCAGTTTATACCTATAATGGAAAAGTATATGTAGAAAGAAGCGGTATATCTAAACCTAAATTGATCAAGAATGAGGAGGAGGTAGATAGTTTGCTGCTAGCTTCAACAACAAATCCGTTGAAACGTAGATCTACTAATCACGCACCAATAAGAGAAGATGATGATGATGACAACCATTCTGCCTTTTTATCGCCTGCATAATAGACAAATTACTTTGAAGCATCTTTTTATTTTTTCATTAATTAGCTAAATATATTTTTTTTTCTTCTTACTTATGCATAAACATTTTGAAACTTTTGAAAATTATAATAAAACTTTAAATTTTCCTCTGTTAAACGTTATATCTGTTAATATTAGAAGCATTTCAGCAATTGATAAGTTTAATAAATTTAAAACAATGATTTCACAATTCAAACAACTACCTAGTATCATTGCTGTTCAAGAAACCTGGTTCTCTAAGAAATTAGTTCAAATATATAACATTTTTGGCTACAATGTTGTCCACTGCTGCAGATCTTATGGATATGGAGGAACATCAATCTATATACATAACAGTCTAAAGTATAAATTAGAAACATTTGAAAGTAAAGATTATATCGAAACAGTAACCATAACATTAGAAAATGTCAAAATTGATGGAAAAGCTTTGAGAATTACATCTTTCTACAAGTCTCAAAAATGTTGCTTTACAAAATATTCCGAATTTATTGAAAATCTATTAATGTTGTATGGTAGAAACCCTAGTATAATTCTTGGTGATGCAAATATTGATATATTACAAAATTTGCTATCGTCTGATCTGAAAAATTTGTTATCAACATTTAATTACCAAAATTGCCACACTTTGATAACACGACCTATGTCTGGCACTTGTATTGATCATGTCTATAGTAATATATCGAATAGCAATATTATAGATACTATTGCCTGTGATTTGACAGATCATCATATAATATCATGCAAGGTTAGAATACAAACTCCGAGAAGTCGCGAGTATATTGAATTCATAAAAAAAAGTTGTAATTATGAACTTGCCAAGATAAAATTAAGTAATTTTCTAGAAACTTATCAAGAAACAGGAAGATACATCTCAAATTATTAGTGTTATTTCAAAAGCGGCTAAAGATTCTACCACACAAAAAATTGAAAAAAAGTGGCTACGAAATGAAATTACTCCTTGGATGAATCAAAATCTGCAAAATTTAATTGAATATAAAAATAAATTATTAAAATTGCGAAGAAAACGAAAATATAATGTCGATAGCAGATTGAAGAGGATTAGCACAATCATTAGAAGAGCGACTAGAGAATGTTTAAACAATTTTTATTATAATAACTTATGCCAAATGCAACAAGAACCTAAAAAGTGTTGGAAATTCCTGAATGATAATCTTGGTCGAAGTATTAAAAATGAAATAAATATTAAAGACGAAAATGGAGAACTAATAGCTAATGATAAAAAGAGTAACGTTTTCAACAAATATTTTATTGAATCCTCAAAAACTTTAAAAGACCAAATTGAAATTTTACCTGGTGACTCTTACAACAATTTTCGTACTCTAAATGTATGTCAGAGTATATTTAGTTTCTCAAACTCAACTTCTGCAAAAATAAGTGATATTATTTCAAACCTTGAAATTAATAAGCGCTGTGGGCATGATGAAATTTCCCCTAAAATGTTATTCAAAGTTAATAATCTTATTGCACCGTACCTTTTAAAAATTTTCAATCGCATAATTGATACATCTTTATACCCTAATGTACTGAAAATAGCAAAAATTGTGCCTATACCAAAAGAAAATAATGCTACACTAATAGAAAAATTTAGACCTATAGCTTTGTTACCTACAATTGATAAAATATTTGAAAAAATAATACATGAACAATTGTCGTTGTATTTGGATGAAAATAATCTACTGTTCAAGCATCAATATGGTTTCAAAAAAGGAGGTGGCACAGAAGAAGCTGTGATTAATGTAATAAATGGTATCTGCGAAGGTTTAGATAATGGATTTAATGGCGTGGCTGGTATTTTTTATGATTTGACGAAAGCGTTTGATCTTGTTGATCATCAAATATTGATTGAAAAACTAAGCTTTTATGGTTTTAATCAAAGTTCATGTTTGCTGATTAAAAGTTATTTAGAAAAAAGGCAACAATTTGTTGAAATAAATGGTAGAAAGTGCTGCCCGAGCACTATCAATTCTGGAGTTCCTCAGGGAAGTGTTCTGGGACCTTTGTTGTTTTTAATCTATCTAAATGATATGCAAAACTTGCCTATGTTTGGAAAGCTAACATTATTTGCTGATGATATAAATCTTCTGTATCCATATATGCATGAAACTGTCTTAAAAACTCAAATGGAATATGATGCAGCTATAATTGTGGAGTACATGAGAATCAATAAATTGATCATCAATGCTCAAAAAACTAAACTAATAAGATTTAGACCTTACTTAGTAAATGGACAAAATTTCAACATATATGTGGATGGAAATCAAATAATTGAAACCCAATCAACAAAATTTCTTGGAATGCACTTACAAAATAATCTTTCTTGGGATATTCATATTCAAAGCCTGAAATCAAAAGTAGTATCTACATCTGGTTTACTTTATAAGTTTAAAAATAAATTTAATACGAGTACTAAACTCATTATATATCAGTCATTGATACAAAGTCACTTAAATTACTTACCAAATATATATGCTTATAAGAAAAGCAGTGAACTAAAATCCTTGCAGAGATGTCAAAATAAAGCATTGAAATCTGTTTTTAGTTTGCCCTTACATTTTCCAACATTAACCTTGTATAAAGAAATATCTAAGACAATTCTTCCAGTGTATGGATTATATAAAATGCGCCTATTTACATACGTTTTCAAGATCATTAATAACATCGGTTCTCACACTATATCTTTCACGAGGAATCAAACATTATATAATACAAGAAACAATTCTAATCTTAGAGTGGTTAGATGTCGTCTAGAAACTACAAAGCAGAGGATCGAATATGCGGGTACTGTAGAGTTTAACAATCTTCCGGAAAACTTTAAAAATATACAAAGAATTTCAATATTTAAAAAAACTATAAAACAATTTTTACTTCAAAACTTAGAAATGCTTCTAGTATAGTATTTCCAAAATATTCATATTTTATATAAATACATATAATCTATTCCCTTTTTTATATATATTTTTAAATTGTAATAATCTTAAGAAGAATTCATTGTAATATTTATTTTGCCAACTCGTCTCAACTATGTCCAAGTGACGCTGAGACCAACTTAAAATTGTTGTTAACTAAAATTTGAATAAATATATTATATATAAAAAAAAAAAAAAAAAAAAAAAGACCAGGAAATTTTTGAAACAAAATGCTCAAGGTTTTGAAGTTGTACCGCACCGGCGAAAGCTGAGAAAAGATTTACCAGCGCTTTTAACTCAATTAATCGTACCCGAGGTTTACGAGTTCACCAAAATAAAAAAAAGGATTGCTTAAACTTCAGGTAATAAGTGTCAAATTGTGAAAAGTGTTACAAAAATGCTCGAAGGAATTGTTTGAAAGGAAATAGGAGAAATTTGGAAATGTACTAATTTAAAGTTTTGTTCCTTTCCAAATTTTTTCTTTTTTTTTTGAAAAATATTAATAATTTTTTCCTTTATAGGTATATTATTATTAAAATTCAATTTTAAATATTTTAATTGATGTTTCTTGCATGAGTAAAAGTTCATAAAATTTTGGATGCTATGAAGAACTTGCAGTGGTACATACTACGATTGTTTGTAATATAAAAGTAAATTAAATTGTTCGTCATAGAGCAATTCCATATGAAAGCGATCACCTTTTGGACGACCCCTCTCCGATTTTAAAATAAATAGTCTCAATCGATTGCCCAGCAAAAAATAATGTACCTACATATTTTTTTTTTACAGTGACTGGTTTAGTGGTGGTGTACACCACTGTCATGTGACAAAATTGAAGAATTCTTCATAAGGGACCTCAGTGATAGTTGTTTTAAACAAAAACTACTAAAGCGATCGCAACGAGTGTTAGCTCGTTGGAAAGGTATTAAATCAGGCTTTAATTGAAAAATAAAATTTTCCTAATTTTTCTTAGAAATGTACCTTTAAATTTTCCCATGAAAATTAAATTTTCCGATTTTCCGCAGAAGCTCCTAAATTTTCCGGCTAATTTTTTTTTTTTTTGGATTTCTCATAATTTTTGCTTTAACAATCAGCAATAAAAAAATGGGCCCCGACTTCTTGTTTAGACAGGAGAAGAGCATTTAAGAGACCACCTTGTTAAAAATACATTTTAAAAATTATTTTACAGTTAAAAATAAATTTATGAAGAAAAAATCTATTTTTTTTAAGAGCCCCAAGTTGAGTGTGTAGTGAATATGGTCTGCCTGCCTTCACAAGATCGGCCATAAATCCATGGATAATAGCAGCAGTGGCACACCAAACCCGACTGAGGCTACAGGTCATAAAATATTTTGTAAATTTTTTAAATTACCAGGTAATAAATATTTCGCCTAAAATGACACGTGCAGAAACAAGTCATAAAACACGGATTTTCCATAAATATGGGGAAATATGTATTACCTGGTAATTTAAAAAATTTGCAAAACATTTTATGACCTGTGGTCGGCTTATTGGCAGTAACCAATTAAGTCTCTCTTTAAAAAACATTTTATGACCAGTAGTTCACGCAAAGTTTCCGATTAAAGAAAAGCAAATATCGCTTATTTTTTTACCTATTTTTTAATAAAAAATAAATATAAATACTTCACACACTCTGAGTCAAATGTCAGTTGAATACTAAACGTGAAAGTGTTAAAGTGTTTTTTTTACCTATTTTTTAACATAAAATAAATATAAATACTTCACACACTCTGAGTCAAATTTCAGTTGAATACTAAACGTGAAAGTGTTTTTTTTTGTAAAGTAAAGAGTGAAGCTGTAAAGACAATTTAAAGTAAAATGAATAAATTGAAACATATAGGGACCTCCCGTCGAAGTCGTTGTGCGCATACCCCACGGAAAATTGTCATCTGTCCAAATGCGACAATTGTCCGAAGATTGACGAGCTAGAGCAATATTTGGCGGAAAAGTTTGAACAGCTGGTAATTCAGGAGGTGCATTTCAAACAGTGGATAATTAGCAGCGGCAGATGTTCCCTTGAGACCGTGGTAAAACAGATTCCGGAATTCATCGAGGAATTCGGATTCAAGTTAAATGAACTGAAGCCGCACCATTTCATATCCGAGATGCAATCGAAATTTCTAAAGGAAAGTAAGGAGAAATTAGCCCAAAATGAATTCATTGTGATAAGCGACTTTGCCGAGAATTACACTTTTCTCGTTCAGGATGAAATTCAGGCTTATCACTGGGCAAACGACCAGTGCACGGTGCATCCTTTTTGCATTTATTTCAAAAACGAACATAACGAACTACAGACCGTAAGCCTTGTTGTTGTCGCGGAGAGTTTAGCTCATAATTATGTGTCCGTTTATTTATTTCAAATGAAACTGTTTGAATTCTTAAGATCAAAATTCGATGCAATCGACAAAGTAACATTTTTCTCAGACGGCGAGGCTTCTAGTACAAGAATAAAAAAAATTTTTACAACCTTTGCATAATTGAAGAAGAACAAAACTGCAAGGTCGAGTTGCACTTTTTCGCGACGTTCCACGGTAAGGGCCCATGCGATGCGTTAGGGGGAACCCTAAAACGCATGGCGACTAAGGCAAGTTTGCAAAGGCCATATACTGACCAGATCTTAAATGTACAACATTTGTTTTCGTGGATTCAAAGCAAGGAAATTGCCATTAACACAGTTTTATGCACTCAAAAAGAACACGATGCCATGGAGCGATGAATTCAAAACAGAAATAATAATGTCAAAACTATAACTGGAACGCAAAAGTTTCATTGCTTCATACCAAACATTTCTGATATGTCAATTAATGTAAAGCGGTACTCTTCGTCTGCCGACGTGCTAAATTTAAAGTTACTTTAATTTTATAATGATGCCAAGACAATTGAAATTTTTAATAAATATTGTAATTAAGTATAAGCAGCAAAATAAGAAAGATTTCTTCTTCATAAATGTATTTTTAACTGTAAAATAATTTTTAAAATGTATTTTTAACAAGGTGGTCTCTTAAATGCTCTTCCCCTGTCCAAACAAGGAGTCGGGGCCCATTTTTTTATTGCTGATTCTTAAAGCAAAAATTATGAGGAATCCAAAAAAAAAAAAATTAGCCGGAAAATTTAGGAGCTTCTGTGGAAAATCGGAAAATTTAATTTTCATGGGAAAATTTAAAGGTAAATTTCTAAGAAAAATTAGGAAAATTTTATTTTTCAATTAAAGCCTGATTTGTTTTTTTAAACAACTTTCAATGAGGTCCCTTATGAAGAATTCTTCAATTTTCTCACATGACAGTGGTGTACACCACCACTAAACCAGTCACTGTAAAAAAAAAATAAGTAGGTACATTATTTTTTGCTGGGCAATCGATTGAGACTATTTATTTTAAAATCGGAGAGGGGTCGTCCAAAAATTTGCCAATTTTGATCGTTTTCATATGGAATTGCTCCATATTTAAAAAAAATAGAAATATGTTGAAGAAGGCTATGATACTCTTAGGTGTCATGTCTCTTGTTACTCCGTTGGCTAATCAAATCTGTTTCTATGACAGAATATGATGTCTCAGCGATCATTCCCAAAATTTCATTTTTCTTCAGTAAGCATTTAAAAAAAACTATGTCGTGTTACGATATAATATTATAGATACTATTGCCTGTGATTTGACAGATCATCATATAATATCATGCAAGGTTAGAATACAAACTCCGAGAAGTCGCGAGTATATTGAGTTCATAAAAAAAAGTTGTAATTATGAACTTGCCAAGATAAAATTAAGTAATTTTCTAGAAACTTATCAAGAAACAGGAAGATACATCTCAAATTATTAGTGTTATTTCAAAAGCGGCTAAAGATTCTACCACACAAAAAATTGAAAAAAAGTGGCTACGAAATGAAATTACTCCTTGGATGAATCAAAATCTGCAAAATTTAATTGAATATAAAAATAAATTATTAAAATTGCGAAGAAAACGAAAATATAATGTCGATAGCAGATTGAAGAGGATTAGCACAATCATTAGAAGAGCGACTAGAGAATGTTTAAACAATTTTTATTATAATAACTTATGCCAAATGCAACAAGAACCTAAAAAGTGTTGGAAATTCCTGAATGATAATCTTGGTCGAAGTATTAAAAATGAAATAAATATTAAAGACGAAAATGGAGAACTAATAGCTAATGATAAAAAGAGTAACGTTTTCAACAAATATTTTATTGAATCCTCAAAAACTTTAAAAGACCAAATTGAAATTTTACCTGGTGACTCTTACAACAATTTTCGTACTCTAAATGTATGTCAGAGTATATTTAGTTTCTCAAACTCAACTTCTGCAAAAATAAGTGATATTATTTCAAACCTTGAAATTAATAAGCGCTGTGGGCATGATGAAATTTCCCCTAAAATGTTATTCAAAGTTAATAATCTTATTGCACCGTACCTTTTAAAAATTTTCAATCGCATAATTGATACATCTTTATACCCTAATGTACTGAAAATAGCAAAAATTGTGCCTATACCAAAAGAAAATAATGCTACACTAATAGAAAAATTTAGACCTATAGCTTTGTTACCTACAATTGATAAAATATTTGAAAAAATAATACATGAACAATTGTCGTTGTATTTGGATGAAAATAATCTACTGTTCAAGCATCAATATGGTTTCAAAAAAGGAGGTGGCACAGAAGAAGCTGTGATTAATGTAATAAATGGTATCTGCGAAGGTTTAGATAATGGATTTAATGGCGTGGCTGGTATTTTTTATGATTTGACGAAAGCGTTTGATCTTGTTGATCATCAAATATTGATTGAAAAACTAAGCTTTTATGGTTTTAATCAAAGTTCATGTTTGCTGATTAAAAGTTATTTAGAAAAAAGGCAACAATTTGTTGAAATAAATGGTAGAAAGTGCTGCCCGAGCACTATCAATTCTGGAGTTCCTCAGGGAAGTGTTCTGGGACCTTTGTTGTTTTTAATCTATCTAAATGATATGCAAAACTTGCCTATGTTTGGAAAGCTAACATTATTTGCTGATGATATAAATCTTCTGTATCCATATATGCATGAAACTGTCTTAAAAACTCAAATGGAATATGATGCAGCTATAATTGTGGAGTACATGAGAATCAATAAATTGATCATCAATGCTCAAAAAACTAAACTAATAAGATTTAGACCTTACTTAGTAAATGGACAAAATTTCAACATATATGTGGATGGAAATCAAATAATTGAAACCCAATCAACAAAATTTCTTGGAATGCACTTACAAAATAATCTTTCTTGGGATATTCATATTCAAAGCCTGAAATCAAAAGTAGTATCTACATCTGGTTTACTTTATAAGTTTAAAAATAAATTTAATACGAGTACTAAACTCATTATATATCAGTCATTGATACAAAGTCACTTAAATTACTTACCAAATATATATGCTTATAAGAAAAGCAGTGAACTAAAATCCTTGCAGAGATGTCAAAATAAAGCATTGAAATCTGTTTTTAGTTTGCCCTTACATTTTCCAACATTAACCTTGTATAAAGAAATATCTAAGACAATTCTTCCAGTGTATGGATTATATAAAATGCGCCTATTTACATACGTTTTCAAGATCATTAATAACATCGGTTCTCACACTATATCTTTCACGAGGAATCAAACATTATATAATACAAGAAACAATTCTAATCTTAGAGTGGTTAGATGTCGTCTAGAAACTACAAAGCAGAGGATCGAATATGCGGGTACTGTAGAGTTTAACAATCTTCCGGAAAACTTTAAAAATATACAAAGAATTTCAATATTTAAAAAAACTATAAAACAATTTTTACTTCAAAACTTAGAAATGCTTCTAGTATAATATTTCCAAAATATTCATATTTTATATAAATACATATAATCTATTCCCTTTTTTATATATATTTTTAAATTGTAATAATCTTAAGAAGAATTCATTGTAATATTTATTTTGCCAACTCGTCTCAACTATGTCCAAGTGACGCTGAGACCAACTTAAAATTGTTGTTAACTAAAATTTGAATAAATATATTATATATAAAAAAAAAAAAAAAAAAAAAAGACCAGGAAATTTTTGAAACAAAATGCTCAAGGTTTTGAAGTTGTACCGCACCGGCGAAAGCTGAGAAAAGATTTACCAGCGCTTTTAACTCAATTAATCGTACCCGAGGTTTACGAGTTCACCAAAATAAAAAAAAGGATTGCTTAAACTTCAGGTAATAAGTGTCAAATTGTGAAAAGTGTTACAAAAATGCTCGAAGGAATTGTTTGAAAGGAAATAGGAGAAATTTGGAAATGTACTAATTTAAAGTTTTGTTCCTTTCCAAATTTTTTCTTTTTTTTTTGAAAAATATTAATAATTTTTTCCTTTATAGGTATATTATTATTAAAATTCAATTTTAAATATTTTAATTGATGTTTCTTGCATGAGTAAAAGTTCATAAAATTTTGGATGCTATGAAGAACTTGCAGTGGTACATACTACGATTGTTTGTAATATAAAAGTAAATTAAATTGTTCGTCATAGAGCAATTCCATATGAAAGCGATCACCTTTTGGACGACCCCTCTCCGATTTTAAAATAAATAGTCTCAATCGATTGCCCAGCAAAAAATAATGTACCTACATATTTTTTTTTTTACAGTGACTGGTTTAGTGGTGGTGTACACCACTGTCATGTGACAAAATTGAAGAATTCTTCATAAGGGACCTCAGTGAAAGTTGTTTTAAACAAAAACTACTAAAGCGATCGCAACGAGTGTTAGCTCGTTGGAAAGGTATTAAATCAGGCTTTAATTGAAAAATAAAATTTTCCTAATTTTTCTTAGAAATGTACCTTTAAATTTTCCCATGAAAATTAAATTTTCCGATTTTCCGCAGAAGCTCCTAAATTTTCCGGCTAATTTTTTTTTTTTTTGGATTTCTCATAATTTTTGCTTTAACAATCAGCAATAAAAAAATGGGCCCCGACTTCTTGTTTAGACAGGAGAAGAGCATTTAAGAGACCACCTTGTTAAAAATACATTTTAAAAATTATTTTACAGTTAAAAATAAATTTATGAAGAAAAAATCTATTTTTTTTAAGAGCCCCAAGTTGAGTGTGTAGTGAATATGGTCTGCCTGCCTTCACAAGATCGGCCATAAATCCATGGATAATAGCAGCAGTGGCACACCAAACCCGACTGAGGCTACAGGTCATAAAATATTTTGTAAATTTTTTAAATTACCAGGTAATAAATATTTCGCCTAAAATGACACGTGCAGAAACAAGTCATAAAACACGGATTTTCCATAAATATGGGGAAATATGTATTACCTGGTAATTTAAAAAATTTGCAAAACATTTTATGACCTGTGGTCGGCTTATTGGCAGTAACCAATTAAGTCTCTCTTTAAAAAACATTTTATGACCAGTAGTTCACGCAAAGTTTCCGATTAAAGAAAAGCAAATATCGCTTATTTTTTTACCTATTTTTTAATAAAAAATAAATATAAATACTTCACACACTCTGAGTCAAATGTCAGTTGAATACTAAACGTGAAAGTGTTAAAGTGTTTTTTTTACCTATTTTTTAACATAAAATAAATATAAATACTTCACACACTCTGAGTCAAATTTCAGTTGAATACTAAACGTGAAAGTGTTTTTTTTTTGTAAAGTAAAGAGTGAAGCTGTAAAGACAATTTAAAGTAAAATGAATAAATTGAAACATATAGGGACCTCCCGTCGAAGTCGTTGTGCGCATACCCCACGGAAAATTGTCATCTGTCCAAATGCGACAATTGTCCGAAGATTGACGAGCTAGAGCAATATTTGGCGGAAAAGTTTGAACAGCTGGTAATTCAGGAGGTGCATTTCAAACAGTGGATAATTAGCAGCGGCAGATGTTCCCTTGAGACCGTGGTAAAACAGATTCCGGAATTCATCGAGGAATTCGGATTCAAGTTAAATGAACTGAAGCCGCACCATTTCATATCCGAGATGCAATCGAAATTTCTAAAGGAAAGTAAGGAGAAATTAGCCCAAAATGAATTCATTGTGATAAGCGACTTTGCCGAGAATTACACTTTTCTCGTTCAGGATGAAATTCAGGCTTATCACTGGGCAAACGACCAGTGCACGGTGCATCCTTTTTGCATTTATTTCAAAAACGAACATAACGAACTACAGACCGTAAGCCTTGTTGTTGTCGCGGAGAGTTTAGCTCATAATTATGTGTCCGTTTATTTATTTCAAATGAAACTGTTTGAATTCTTAAGATCAAAATTCGATGCAATCGACAAAGTAACATTTTTCTCAGACGGCGAGGCTTCTAGTACAAGAATAAAAAAAATTTTTACAACCTTTGCATAATTGAAGAAGAACAAAACTGCAAGGTCGAGTTGCACTTTTTCGCGACGTTCCACGGTAAGGGCCCATGCGATGCGTTAGGGGGAACCCTAAAACGCATGGCGACTAAGGCAAGTTTGCAAAGGCCATATACTGACCAGATCTTAAATGTACAACATTTGTTTTCGTGGATTCAAAGCAAGGAAATTGCCATTAACACAGTTTTATGCACTCAAAAAGAACACGATGCCATGGAGCGATGAATTCAAAACAGAAATAATAATGTCAAAACTATAACTGGAACGCAAAAGTTTCATTGCTTCATACCAAACATTTCTGATATGTCAATTAATGTAAAGCGGTACTCTTCGTCTGCCGACGTGCTAAATTTAAAGTTACTTTAATTTTATAATGATGCCAAGACAATTGAAATTTTTAATAAATATTGTAATTAAGTATAAGCAGCAAAATAAGAAAGATTTTTTCTTCATAAATGTATTTTTAACTGTAAAATAATTTTTAAAATGTATTTTTAACAAGGTGGTCTCTTAAATGCTCTTCCCCTGTCCAAACAAGGAGTCGGGGCCCATTTTTTTATTGCTGATTCTTAAAGCAAAAATTATGAGGAATCCAAAAAAAAAAAAATTAGCCGGAAAATTTAGGAGCTTCTGTGGAAAATCGGAAAATTTAATTTTCATGGGAAAATTTAAAGGTAAATTTCTAAGAAAAATTAGGAAAATTTTATTTTTCAATTAAAGCCTGATTTGTTTTTTTAAACAACTTTCAATGAGGTCCCTTATGAAGAATTCTTCAATTTTCTCACATGACAGTGGTGTACACCACCACTAAACCAGTCACTGTAAAAAAAAAATAAGTAGGTACATTATTTTTTGCTGGGCAATCGATTGAGACTATTTATTTTAAAATCGGAGAGGGGTCGTCCAAAAATTTGCCAATTTTGATCGTTTTCATATGGAATTGCTCCATATTTAAAAAAAATAGAAATATGTTGAAGAAGGCTATGATACTCTTAGGTGTCATGTCTCTTGTTACTCCGTTGGCTAATCAAATCTGTTTCTATGACAGAATATGATGTCTCAGCGATCATTCCCAAAATTTCATTTTTCTTCAGTAAGCATTTAAAAAAAACTATGTCGTGTTACGATATGATTTCAAACCTGGATTATCTAGCAACATGCCTGAAATTTTTAAAAGAGATAGTCAGGAAAGAACTTAGATAATTCAGGTTCGTGCAACATTTGGTTCCATGAACATAGCATTATTGCCGCAATACTACTGACCTCTACTGGGAATCAGTACCAGACTTGCAATAATGGTTATGATCAGGAACAAAATTTAGGTGAAAAAAAATCAACAACAAAATTTTTCAGTGTGTATCATGGGTTGCTTAGCAGTTGAAACCAGATTAGAAGATTCCACAATTCAAGACTTATGCAACCGATAGCTAGTTAAATGCTTACAAACAAAAAATTAACATTACGAATTTGTAAAAAAAAATATAGTCAGTTCATTTCCCTTAAAGTGCTTTTACTAGGTTTTTAAAAAAAAATATTATTGTCACCCTCCGGGTGGCTTTACGTTGGGCGTCATATATGTTACGCGCCGATCAGTTGCTCTTTTAAAACAAAAAAACAAAGAACTGTTAAAAACCGATTGAGGGGATATAAAGCTGGCCCGCTAGCTCAGTAAGCAAATTTGTCTCAAGCCAGGGTTTTGACGCATAAACATATTACATGCTTCATAAAATTTCGTAAATTCATACAAAAATAGAAAAAAAAAAACACAAGAAGAGGGAACCAAAAGCATCGATGTTAAAAAGGAAAGAGAAATGACTACATTTGGCATCACTTAAGTGATGATATGGCCAGATGGTTGCCCAACCTATGACTGGCGAAGTACCCGGTATCTAACCTGTCCCGTATACAAAGCAAACGTTAAATTAAATTATGCGTACCATAGCCCTGTTCTTCCTAGCATCCGTTTAAAACCCATTTTAGCAACACATTTTAAAATAATTTTTTTTCTGTTTTTGTTTTAAATTTTTTTGTTTTAAAAAATAACATTTTTTTTTAATTTTGTATTTCTAAATACATATAAGTGATTAATAATTAATGAAAAAAAAGAATTATAGAAATTAAATTTTACAGCCTAAAATTAAAGCTAAGCTTACATTTACCTTAATTTTAACTTATAATAAGTTTTAAATTTACGTGTTGCTGTTGTTGCAGCTCCCCGTTGTCGCTAATGTTGTTGTTGTTATAATTGTTGTAGTTAGGGTGGTATGTTCTTGCAATTCGCGTTGTTGCTGTTAGATTTGTTGTAGTTCGTGTGTATGTTGTTGAAACTCACGTTGTTGTTGTTAAAAGCACTAAATTAATTATTTTTGTTGTGTTTCAAATTTTATTAGGTTTTGATTTGAATTGTTATTTAATTGATGTATGTTTGCATGTATTGTATGTATATAAATATTAATTTATTTCTTTGTCATATTTAGTATTTAATAATAAGTAGTTTTAGTTTTTATTTTATTAGGTAGATAGGTAGCTAAAAAGGCTGGTGTGAGTCACCTCACACCTTCACCCAGTGACCAATATGGTCCATTGTGATGCCTTGAATATAAAAGATACCTGACCAAAAAACCAATTTAGACATGCATATGTCCTCCACTTGTGCCACCAGCACTCCGTCTATTGTCGCGAACCCAGGCCATTCCCAGTACGAATCTTATTAGACTCTCCACCCCACAGCTCAAGACAACCCCTAATTCGCCCTAGAATCCATTGCCCAGCCACCTCATCCTACTGCCATGCAACCTGGGACAATGACACAGAATGTGCTCAACTGTCTCCAGCTCATCCGGGTCCTCGCATAGTCTGCACATATCCGACAATTCGGATCCCATTCTCACCGCCATCCTGCCTATCATTCAGTGGCCCGTGATAATGCCCATCATGGACCGTACGCAGACCCTACTGCTGCCCAATACCGATTCCGAATCGGACATCCTAAGCACCGGCCACAGCGTCCATGACACTTAGCAGTCCGTCCGGTTTCCCCAGGCTTGATTGGTCGCACTTAGGATCCATTCCCTAATTTTTCCGTAATAGAAGCCTATTGCCTCCATACGGTTATTCCCCTCTATGTCTGAGCCCATTCTTGCCAACTCATTGCCGACGATGTCTGAGTGACCCAGTACCCAGCACAGCCTACCCGTATACCACCCTAAGGCTCCCTCTAGAACCCTCCTACAACTATCAACTAGCTTGGAGTTCACATAACAGCCCCGTATGGCCGAAAGGGCCGCCTGGTTGTCCACGTATATTGTGACCTCCGAACCTCTGTCAATGTTGTCCTTCATTAGTTCCACGGCCTTCAAGATCGCCAGAACTTCCGCCTGAAAAACACTACAGTCGGCAGGAAGACTATATGACATTCTGATGTTCAGATCCTCAATATAGACCCCCGCGCCAGTAAAGCTCATCTTCGAGCCGTCCGTGAAAATAGCAAATCCATCATATAATTTGCCCCTTCCCGACCAGCTCTCCCTTGACGGTAATATCACCTTCGGCATCCGCCTAAAATCTACCCTAGTGCTTACATAGTCTGTAGAGCCAGGCGATCCTAGGCAATATCCATCTGCCTCGATCTCACACAGGATTCTAGAATGACCCTTTAACAGTCCAGGCTCCCTAAGTCTAAGAATGCTTCTAGCTGCCATTCCCATCACATACCGCTCTATGGGTAAAAGATGAAGAATGACATCCAGAGCAGCTTGAGGAGTGCTTCTCATGACCCCTGTTATGCCGACTAAAGCACACCTCTGAGCCTTAGATAGAAGGTTTCTTCGATTAGCCAGTCTCATAGCCTCCCACCAAACACAGCATCCATACGTAAGAATGTGCCTAACCACCGAAGTGTATAGCCATCCCACCACTGAAGGCCTAAGCCCCCAGCTCTTACCTATCGATGATCTGCAAGCATAGTAGGCATTGAGACCCTTTTTCAGCCTCTCCTGAGTATTCCTTCCCCATGACAGCTTTCTGTCCAGGAAAACTCCCAGATACTTAGCACTATCTGATAGCCTAAGCTCTACTCCTCCCAGTACCGGCAGCCTGAAATTTTCCACTCTGTACTTCCTAGTAAACAGAACTAACTCTGTCTTCTCCGGATTGACTCCCAAGCCCTTCTCATTAGCCCAAGCTGACAGTTCGCCCAGTGCCCCTTGCATAACTTCGCTAATTGTCGGCAGAAACTTGCCCGATACCAATATAACTACATCATCCGCGTAGGCCACGACCTTCTGACCCATTCTGTCGAAAAGTCTCAGAACGACATTGACAGTCAAGAGCCACAGTAAGGGGGAGAGAACACCCCCCTGTGGGGTTCCTCTGGTCACCAGTTTCCTTAAACGTTCGTTTCCCCAGTCTGAGTGAACGACTCTGCTGCTAAGCATCATAGTTATCCATTCGACCAGGAACGACGGAACCCTTAGGTCACATAGTGTCTGCCTAACAGCCTCTATCTTTAAATTGTTCAAGGCGCCCTCTATATCAAGGAATGCCGCCAAGGTGTATTCCTTGTTTCGCAATCCTCTCTCTATATAATTCACCACATCATTAAGCGCACTCTCAACAGATCTACCCTTAAGATAGGCATGTTGAGCGCCACTGATGATGCCGGCATCAATCTTTGTTCTCAGATATAGATCGATCAGTCTTTCCAATGTCTTCAAAAGAAAAGACGACAAGCTGATCGGTCTAAAATCCTTGGGTTTAGAGTGACCAGTTTTCCCCGCTTTGGGTATAAAAACAACCCTAACTTCCCTCCAACCTTTAGGGATGTACCCGTTCAGTACACAGACCCTAAACAGTTCCACCAACAGTAGGAGCGATGATCTCCCGATATTTTGTAACATCGCCGGAAAGATACCATCTGGTCCTGCCGATTTGTAAGACCCAAATGTATTGACCGCCCATGTTACTTTATCCAAGGAGATCATATCTCCCACTGACTCCATTGCCTCATCACCTGAACCCGGCTCCGGGAAGTGGTCTTCATTCTCAACCTGCTCCCCCGCCCCAGGGTCCACACACCCCGGAAAGTGAGTCTCCATAAGAAGGCATAAGGTTTCAGAGCTAGATTATGTCCATGAGTCATCCGGTGTCTGAATAAATCCCGGGACCGCTGGGTCCTTGGATAAGATTCTTCTGAACCTGGACATCTCATTTACAGATTCAACTGACTCGCTAAAGTTGATGCACGAGTCCCTTTTCGCTTTAGCAAGTTTAACAACAAAGATTTATCGTGTTGTATTATGTATTAAACTTTTATTAAATTTTTATAATCTCAGTTTTTAGATATATGTAATCGTTGTTTTGTTACATGTTAATTTAAATAATTTTTTTTTGAACTTTGTTCTGGTTTTAACATGGTTGTTGTTTCTTTCTTTTTTTTATAAAATTAGTTAATCTCCCCCCTTTTTTTGCACTTCTTTCTCTTTTATAAGTAAAACTGGTAGAATCTGTTAAATGCGTAACTTTTGTTTGGTTGCTTTAGTTTTATTCCCTCAAATTTTCTTATTAGGCTTTTAATACATTTAAACTTTTATATTTGTCTTGCAAAAGTCACGCAAATATAGTTTTTCCTTATTTATTTGATTCTGCATGTGAGTTTATAAATACATTGTTTATGGTTGCTCATTAGGCTTTGTAACATTCACACCGATATATATATTTTTTTCAGAAATACTTCCCAACAAATATTTCAAATTAATAATGAATTACGAAAACTATTTTATAAATGATAATGCATTTGGTAACATGCATGTAATCAGCTTTTGAAGTATTAAAAGTTCCGTTTGTATATCAATTTCGTTGTTAATTTCTTATCTGTTACTGAAAATATATTGTGAGTGTATGTTTCCTATCTAAGTTGTTTTGTATAATTTATATAAATATGTTTATGTTTGCTGGGTAGTTCGCTCACACAAACAACCTCATTTTACACTTTGCCTACCTCTGCTGTAGAATATTCTTACTCTAGAAATTTTTAGAAGGAAAATAGTTTCTCTATTTCTTACTTTATAATGGATAAAGTTTTCATTACTATTATTATTATGTTTATAATTGGTAGGTTTTTAATTCTTAGTTGTATGTGTGTATATAGTACATATATGTCTTATATTTAGGGATATCAAATTAAAATGATGTTTTGGGTCTTTAGCTTTTTATTAGTTCTCCAAAATACTGTGTTTTACTTCTTCCTTTACTTTTCATTATATTTCTTCTTCGTCCCTTTTCTTTTCACGTTTTTTTACACTTTTCTCATTTTTGTTAATTTCTTAAGTTTTCCTTTTAAATTTTCTGATTATTTCACGCACACTCATATTTTTTTCTTCTTATAATGTTTGTTCTTATTCAATGATGGTAAAAATTTATTTAATAGGACAAAAATTCTGAATTGTAGCAAACATTTTCTTTAAATAAGTATTTAACTTTTTCACATTTGGATCCTGACACAAATTTATTTGTAACCGTCGGGCGACTGCCCGGTTCAACTGATTTCAATCAACTGACTTTTTCAACTTTCGATAATGCCTGTAAAATAAAGATTACGCCAACACGCATAAAATTTTAAAATGTTCTGCGCATTTTGGAACTGTGACGTCACACGTTCTGTGTTTCTATTGGCTAATTTTTTCTCACTTGTTTTTTTTTACTTTTTGCTTGCATTTGCTCACTGCACACTTCATGTTTATTTTTTTTTTGTTTTTTTTTTGTTTTGTTTGTTTTTTTATTTTTAAACAGCTTTTATTTTAGAACTCTCAGAAAGATTTCAATTTCAAGGTTGCCAGCTATCACATAAAACACACATTTTACGCAAGAAATTTTAATTCTAACACATGAAACATTATTGGTAACCCTTATTTTGGAACTTCTACGTCACATAACGGGACATCATGCGCATGGCGTAATCTTTATTTGATCATTCTTGGCTTGTACAACTTCACCGAAAAAAGCGCTTTTTCTCATTAACAATGGAAAAAAATAACTGTTTCCACATTCCTCACATATTTGGAATTCCTTATGTTGCTCTTGCGCGAGAGATCCTAGCAAGCAATATGAGTCCGAAAAGAGTCTGACACCATTTTCGGAGCGTTAACGCTCTTTATGAGCCCAAAAAACAATCATAATTGCTCCGAAAACCTTCAGAAAAGAGGGTCATTACGTTCGAAAATGGTCCGTCAGAAAGACCTCTTAGATAATGTCAGAAAAGAGTGTTTTATGAGGGATTTTTTTGGGGTCTTAAGGAACTCTTAGATAATGTCAGAAAAGAGTCTTTTATGAGGGTTTTTGGGCTCTGAAAGAGCTCTTAGATAATGTCAGAAAAGAGTCTTTTAGGAGGGGTTTTTGGGCTCATAAAGAGCTCTTAGATAATGTCAAAAAAGAGTCTTTTATGAGGTTTTTTGGGCTCTGTGTAATCTTGTTTTTATCAGTCTTGTGTGGTGCAGCTATGTTTTTTTTGTTCAAAGCACAAATAACAGGACAACAACGCTTTGGTACACACATAATTAAGTGGATTTTCTGAGTCATACTGCGTGCCGACTCAGGGCAGTAACAAGCAAATTTTTCTTTCGCTCCGAAAACGCTCTTTAGTTGGACTCTTTTCTGACTCCTTTTTTCGGAGCACTCCGAAAATGCTCTTTTGTTGGACTCTTTTCTGATTCCTTTTTCGGAGCGCTCCTAGAATGGTATGCTGGGATGATACACGCGCATACTTGCATGTATGTGTGTGTGCATAAACATAAGTGAATAAAAAAAATCTCTACACTAGCTACCCTACAAGAAATGTGACGGTAATTTATAATACATTATATTTATTTATTGAATCTTCAGATATTGAAATGACAATAAGTTTTCGAATCTTAATACTAAAAGAAAATAATAAGTCCAGCCAGTGCTAGACAAAATATTATGATACTACAAAAAAATTTACATCCACTGATCCAGTCATCTGTTTTGCGTTTGAGTTAAAGCAAGGCTATCCCTCCTTCTCAACCGAACATGGCCACTAAAGTTAAGGATGTCTCGTGCAAGTGGGTTTGGATGGTGTTCAAGTTTGCTGACATATTTTGAGGCGTATTTTGTAAATTCGTCTTTCACCAAAGGAATGTCTAGTTCTTTGTGAATTCGAGAATTTTTAACGTACCATGGAGCTGCAGTAATTATACGTAGAATTTTATTTTGACCTCTTTGAATTTTTTCAATGTTGGATGCTGAGGCAGTACCCCATAATTGAATTCCATAACACCATATTGGCTTTAGAATTGCATTGTACAACAAAAGTTTACAATCCAACTTTAATGTAGAATTTCTGCCGATTAGCGAATTAAGTTGCACTGCTTTTAATCTCATCTGTGTAAGTTTTGCGTCAATATGAGACTTCCAGGTTAAACAACGATCGAAAAAAATGATGGAAACTTTTGTGTACGTGTGATCTTGCATCACTGTCTAACTAACAAGTTTAACAGTATGTAGAACATATGTCTGAACTGCTCACTCTAATACTATTTACTGATCAGCGTTGACAGCTGACTTGTCAAACTTGACGGATATATCGGTCATCGCTGACATATCAAACGTGATGAATTTATTCGTCAACGAATGGACTAACGCTCGGAAAGCCTACGCCTGCCCCGAGAATAGGCCACAACACCCTGTTCGAACTTTTGAATAGTTTTAACCCATCAATTCCGACGTCGATTAAAATTTCATCTTTTTCAGCTAAATATTCGAATGGGCCCGAAAGAAAATGCTTTTGTATACCTAAGTATAAGAATTCGCCACCTGGAATAGTAGATATTGCAACCTTTTTTGTACTCGTACCTAAGAGAGTTTTGGCAGACAGCGGCAAGTCTTCCACACCTACCCTTTTCAATGTATGCAGCAAATCCTCTAACGCGTGTTGAGATATTTTATTCCTAAGAGCCCACGATTTGATCTCTTTACATTTTGTCTTATCTTCGCTATTCCCCGATACTTCTACAAAAGAGGATGTGTTATGCCCTGACTCGCTTTGAACACTATTCCTATCATCATTCACACTTGCAACCTCATCAGCAAACAAACCTGCGGATGTGGATACAATAGGCACTGACTCTATTTTTTTTTGGACATTCATCACTATTTTCACCAAAACACTTTTCCATTAATTTTTTATATTTTTTTATATTGGACTCATATGTCCTTTTTTCCTTTGACAGGCAGTTTTCTAAATACCTTTTATTCATTTTTTTTTATTTCGTGTAAATAATTAAACACTTATCTTTTTTAAAAGCACTTTTTTTAGGATTTATTAGGTTTTTTTTTAATTTTATATTACTTAAGAAAAATTTTTGCTCTGTTTTCAATTTCAAACAAACAATATATGCCATTTTCGGGGATTTACAGAAATTACTTACACTACAAAAATAATTATGATAAATATGTAAAAAATGCAACCCTATTGGTCAACGTTGATGAATTTTTCTGTCATCAATGACAATCATATGTTTGTTATAATATAAATGTATTTGTAAAAATATTTTGTATGTATTAGTTTCAGTCATACATTTCTTGCAGGGCAGTTAATTCCCAGCATACCATTCTAGGATCGCTCCGGGAAAGGAGTCAGAAAAGAGTCCAACAAAAGAGCATTTTCGGAGCGAAAGAAAAATTTGCTTGTTACTGTCCTGAGGCGGCACGCAGTATGACTCAGAAATTCCACTTAATTATGTGTGCACCAAAGCGTTGTTGTCCTGTTATTTGTACTTTGAACAAAAAAAAAAAAACATATCTGTACCACACAAGAATGATAAAAACAAGATTACACAGAGCCCAAAAAACCTCATAAAAGACTCTTTTTTGACATTATCTAAGAGCTCTTTATGAGCCCAAAAACCCCTCCTAAAAGACTCTTTTCTGACATTATCTAAGAGCTCTTTCAGAGCCCAAAAAACCCTCATAAAAGACTCTTTTCTGCATTATCTAAGAGCTCTTTCAGAGCCCAAAAAAAAAACCCTCATAAAAGACTCTTTTCTGACATTATCTAAGAGCTCATTCTGACGGACCATTTTCGAACGTAATGACCCTCTTTTCTGAAGGTTTTCGGAGCAATTATGATTGTTTTTTGGGCTCATAAAGAGCGTTAACGCTCCGAAAAAGGTGTCAGAAGACTCTTTTCGGACTCATATGGTTTGCTGGGTTGTGTATGTTAAATGCACAACGCAATTATGAGGGTGTATGTTCTGGGTGAGAAAGAATGAGTACTAAATATCATATGAATGCGCACGACAAACACGTTACATTTTTCCCCCTCTTTTCTCGAACATTCTTTTGTGTTTTTTTTTTCTGTGTTGTAAAAATAAAAAAAAACCTAACACGAGAAAGAGAGTTGTTACCAACTAAACAAAGAATGGAATTCCAAATATGTCATAGCGCAACTACACTGGGTGCATGGTATGGAAACAAATATTATAGTAGTACAGTACAAGTCATGATATATTAGGGCAAGGCAAAACATCTTTCAAAAAAAAATCCGTAACATATTATGACTGAAATCGTAAATTGTTTTATGTTCACTCTTGATTCTTCTATACCATGATGAAGTTAAGTTGAAATAATTATTTCTATCTTCTTCTGCATATTTAGTTTCTATAAGTAATTCCAGATCTTTACGGTAAATATTTTGTGTGGAACACAAGGGATATTTAGCAGTATTTTTGTGCTAAAAAGTCTGCATATTCATTTCACTTTGACCAGGTACCCAGACCAGTTTTAAGTCTGGAAATTTTTCAATAAGGATTTCCTAATTTGTGAAATGTAGTAGTCGATGTTCGATATATTTTGTATTAATTTCAACGCAGAAAGACAATCAGAACAAATTACAAATTTTCTTCTTTTTCCCTTTACATATAATATTGCTTAAATTAAATTCTGCCGAAAATATGGAGCTTTGGGTTGGAATATTAAATACTTTAATTATACTATTCTCTGTTGTAACACTATAAGTCGTCGAGTTGTCAGTTTTCGATCCATTAGTAAATAAGAATTTGTAATCTCTTAATTCATCTTTAATCATCGCAAACATAATTTTTTATTGAGATGAGTTTATATCAGATTTAGATCCCTCATGTAAAGTAATATTTCTTGATGTTGATTAAACCGACCATGGTGGGAGTTGTTTCGATTTAAGAGTACTATTTTGCAAAGGTATGTCGAGTTTATTGCAGTTTTGTATGATTCTGTAAATGATCGATGGCATTTTCTTAGATCGTTTTGCCTTTTACGCTAATTGCGTGAGCAGTGTATTTGTTTCATACAAAAAGATTCGAAAAAGTTCGTTGTTGAAATTTCCTTCTGAGTATACAGGGGTTTAACCTTTGTTTCAAAAAGCATGTTTGTGATTGGTGTAGATCGAAATGCGTTCAAAGCAATTCTCATTGCCGAGTTCATTTCCTGATTTGATTTGGGATTTAGGTGCATATCAAAAACGTGTAGACTGTAATTAATCTTAGAAAGTATAAGGGCTTTAGAGATCGAAATGAGAGAGACTGAGTTACAATTAAATTGCGAACTGGACAAGCATTTTACAATGCTAAGTCGTTGAGTCAGTGAAGAAGTAAGATAGTCTATATGATCATTCCACCTGTAGCTCTTGTTTATCATAATTCCTTGTATCCTTAGTACGTCAACTCGACTTATTGCTATGTTAGATGCTTGTATTTTAACATTGCAATTCTTTAATCTACAAACGTGAAGATATTCACACTTTGTAGAAGATAGTGTGGCACCAGATCCATCACACCATTCGCCTATATCTTTAAAGAGGTCGTCCAAGTTGAGCACAGAACTTTTTCTTCTGTCACTTCTGATTATTAAATTAAAGCCATCGGCATAGGCACAAAAGTCAACTTCCTTATGTATTGATATGACCAAACATAGTTTGTTGTAGGCGATTATGAAAATAATGACAGATAACGGCGAAGCCGGGGGATTCCATTGTGTAGGCGAAATATTTCAAATACCAATTGTCTATTCGGGCAATTATTTTTCACGTACTCATGAAATTCTTAACATATCTAATTATATTAGGTCCTACTCTCCACTCGGCAAGCTGATTCAGTATTGGATGAAGCTCTATTTTGTCAAAAGCTCGTTCGAAGTCTAGCGAGATTACAGTTGCATGTTTCCGTAACGTGAGGTAATTTGCAATCTGATAGTCTGCATAAAGTAGACTGTCAGTTGTCGAGCTTCCCCTTTTGAAATCAACTTGTCGGTTACTTAGTAGTTTGTTGGTAGCAACAAACCACCATAACCTAGTAGCCACAATTGTGTCTAAAACTTTAGATAAACAGGGATTTAGAGAAATAGGACGATAAGATGTTATCATAGTCTTATCTGTTCCGGGCTTAAGAATGGGTATGATTACAGTATTTTTGAATTGTTGAGGTAATATAATTTAGAAATATATTGTTAAATAAACTAAAAAACCTTTGTTTCAGTGAATATGGTAGCATTTTTAACATTGGATACGAAATCCTGTTTAATTCGATAGCTAAAAATGGGTTGAAAATTGTGAACATTTGAATGTTAATAATTATTACACATAGTGTTGTTGAACTGTTCGGACGTGTTATTTTTAGTGCGGCTGAATTTTCGGTGAAAAAATCGTAATAGGTGAAAAAGTGTAATAGGTCGAAATAAAACAAAAAAGTTAAAAAATAATTCGTAATAGGTAAAAATACCTACGGTAAAAAAATAAAAAACATTAAAAAATAAAAAACATTAAAAAAAAAAAAATAATAAAAAACATTAAAAATCGCATAAAAACTGTATGAGTGTTCCTCTCAGATGTAATTCTGAGAAAGAGCTTAGCTCGACTAGAAAATCTTTATGGATCTCTGAGGAAGAATCATTAAAAAAATCTGTGGAGAATCTTCTCACTACAAGAGCCGTAGAACGGCGCCGTTCCTGTTCGCCCAATATAGTGATTTCATCAGATGATAAAACATCAATATCTTCTACTTCAAATAGTGCAGTCAAACCTAGAAAACAAGTAGGTATGGATAAATACGTCACAGTTATTAAGCGACAGAGGAGCCCGACATCTGCTCAAATGTCATCAAATTCAAAAGCTCCCAAGACCGTGAGTATTGACAATCCAAATGATCAAAACAGGTTTGCTCTACTTCAGACGGATGACCCAGAAATACCGAAAAAGACGTTTAAGCCCCCACCAATTTACCTGAGAGAGCCCACTTCCAATAAACTGGTACAAGGAATTGTTGCTGTAATAGGTGAGAACATGTTTAGCGTAACCTCAATTAAACATGGAAATATCAGCGAAACCAAAATTCAAGTGAAAAAGGAAGATGATTTTCGAAAATTGTCCAACCAGTTGGAGAGGGAGAGTAGGGATTTCTATACCTACCAGCTGAAAAGCGCAAAAGGACTCCAAGTAGTTCTAAAGGGTATAGACCCAGATGTTGATCCTGCCGAGATAAAGACTAGTTTAATGGAAAATGGCTTCAAAATTAAGAGCGTAACGAATATTAGAAACCGTGAAAAGATTCCTCAGCCGATGTTTAGGGTGGAATTGGAACCTGGAGATATCGTCTTAAAGAAAAACGAGTCCCATCCCATCTACAATCTGATTTACCTTCTGCATCGTAGAATCACCGTGGAAGAACCGCATAAGCGTCAGGGACCCGTCCAGTGTCTTAATTGTCAAGAATTTGGTCACACTAAAGCGTATTGTAAATTGCCGTCAGTTTGTGTTGCGTGTGGGGAACTACATACAACTGCTCAATGTGATAAGTCGAAAACCGACTCAAAAATCAAAAAATGCAGTAACTGCGGAGGTAATCATACCGCAAATTATAGAGGTTGTCCAGTTTACACTCATTTGAAAGGCATAAGGACCAACAAGACGTCAGTATTACCTAATCATCCTCAACAGCCTAATTTTGCATCGAGTAACAATTTTCCTCAATTGTTACGGCCCACTAGTCATGAAAACGCGCCTAGTTCTAGACAAGTTTCTTACGCTAACGTGGTTAAATCTAATATGCCAGGTTTGGAGCAGGAACCTAAATCTCAATATTACGAGCCTAATATTAACACTCTAGAGACTACTTTGCAGACACTTGTCCAAACTATGAACACTTTTACGACCACTATGACATCCATGATGCAGGAAATGCTGAAAATGCAATCCACAATCTTACAAGCAATTTTAAAGAAATGATTTGTTTAAAAATTTGTTTTTGGAACGCGAACGGCCTCCGCCAACATAAAAACGAACTGGAACACTTCCTGATGGATAAGCAGATTGATGTCATGATGATTGCTGAAACTCACTTGACGGCGACAGGGTACTTCAAAATTAATGGCTACGTGTTGTATGATACTAAAGATCCCCGCGGAAGAGCATGTGGAGGTTCGGCAATTCTTATAAAGAACAGAATAAAACATTATTTAATGAACAACATATGTGAGGATTACCTACAAGCAACAAACATTTGTATTGAATTCTGTCAATACAACTTTGTTTTATCATCAATTTATTCGCCGCCTCGATTTTCAATAAAAGAACATCAATACTACAGCTTCTTCAATTCCCTTGGAGCTAGATTTTTGGTTGCTGGTGACTTTAACGCCAAACACACATTTTGGGGTTCACGTCTAGTGACCCCGAAGGGTCGTGAACTCTTAAACACCATTGCCAAAATGGGCTTAGATGTACTCTCAAGCGGGCATCCCACCTACTGGCCGACGGACCGACGGAAGATTCCCGATATTATTGACTTCGGAGTAGTGAAAAATATCCCTGTAGAATCGATACAAGTGGAGCCTTCATTAGACTTGTCTTCAGATCACTCTCCTTCTATTATTTCAATGCGTTTCCTTCAAGGGTATGGCTCTCCATTTCGGGACATGTCTAAATCCAGAGTAAGTTGGATAAAGTATAAAAAGTATTTAAGTTCCCACTGCACGGAAAATGTAGTGTTGAGAACTACCGAGGATATTGATGGGTCGATTGGCAAGTTTACTGAGGACATACGAAGAGCTGTGCATCACGCTTCCACATATGACGTTGAATGCAGAAATAGGACAAACAGAACTTATTTCGCTGAACTCGAACATCTCCTGACAGAAAAAAGAAGAGTTAGAAGAGAGTGGCAAATTCACAGGTCTCCTCAACTGAAAGCTAGGCTACGGGAATGCAGAGATATACTAAGAAATTTCTTAGAAACCCAAAGAATGGCTTCACTTAAATCATACTTGGAGGGAATTGACAGTTCCCCACAATCTGACTATTCGTTATGGAAGGCGGCACGAGGTTTAAAAAGACCAGTTAGAGGAAAGCCTCCTTTGCGAAATCCGACTGGTGACTGGGCTAGAAACGATTCCGAGAAGGGGACTTTATTTGTTAACCATTTAAGAAATGTGTTTACTATAAACAACTCAAATAATGCAACTGATTTGCCACCACTCGTTATTAGACCTCCTGTACCTCTAAGACTTAGCTTTAATGATATTCAAAGCGCTATTGGTACTCTGAACCTTAAAAAAGCTCCAGGTATGGATAAAATCAGCAACAAAATGCTCGTGGAGTTACCTCGTGAAGCTAGAAGAATTATTCTCTTTATCTTCAATGCTATTTTACGCCTAGAATACTATCCTGCAGATTGGAAGGTATCTATGATTACCATGATTCCTAAGCCAGGGAAGGACCTCACCAAAGTAGAGTCATATAGGCCAATTAGCCTACTGCCGACAATTTCAAAACTGTTTGAAAAATTGTTAATGGCTAAGTTGATTCCAATTCTGAACGACACTCAATGTATTCCAAATCATCAATTCGGGTTCAGAGCTATACACAGTACCATCGAACAAACACACAGATTAGTAAATGTGATAAGACGGTCGTTTGAAGAGAAAAAATACTGTTCCGCGCTTTTCATTGATGTTTCCCAAGCGTTCGACAAAGTCTGGCATGAAGGTTTAATGCACAAAATAAAATTAGCTCTGCCTGCTAACACCCACAAACTTATGAAAAGTTATTTATATGGTCGCAAATTTACAATCAAAGAAGGCGATTTTTTAAGCCCCGCTCAGCCAATTGAAGCAGGAGTACCCCAGGGTAGCATACTGGGTCCTACTTTATATTTGATTTATGCATCCGATATGCCGTCAGACCCCAATATACATACTTCAACTTTTGCTGACGATACAGCCTTTATTAGCGTTCATAAGGACCATCAAATAGCATCACAGAATTTGCAGAATTATATTTATAAACTAGAGAATTGGCTTGAGCTTTGGAAAATCAGGGTTAACGAACAGAAATGTATTCATATAACTTTCACATTGCGAAAAGATACCTGCTCGTCCA
Organism: Bellardia bayeri; assembly: GCA_950370525.1. NCBI lineage: Eukaryota > Metazoa > Arthropoda > Insecta > Diptera > Calliphoridae > Bellardia > Bellardia bayeri. Next base: position 54,538,714 of record OX493264.1, on the reverse strand, counting down.
TCAGAATAAATAACCAAATTATTCCGCAACACAATGAAGTCAAATACCTCGGAATCCACCTCGATCGTCGTTTAACCTGGAAGTCTCATATTGACGCAAAACTTACACAGATGAGATTAAAAGCAGTGCAACTTAATTGGCTAATCGGCAGAAATTCTACATTAAAGTTGGATTGTAAACTTTTGTTGTACAATGCAATTCTAAAGCCAATATGGTGTTATGGAATTCAATTATGGGGTACTGCCTCAGCATCCAACATTGAAAAAATTCAAAGAGGTCAAAATAAAATTCTACGTATAATTACTGCAGCTCCATGGTACGTTAAAAATTCTCGAATTCACAAAGATCTAGGCATTCCTTTGGTGAAAGACGAATTTACAAAATACGCCTCAAAATATGTCAGCAAACTTGAACACCATCCAAACCCACTTGCACGAGACATCCTTAACTTTAGTGGCCATGTTCGGTTGAGAAGGAGGGATACCCTTGCTTTAACTCAAACGCAAAACAGATGACTGGATCAGTGGATGTAAATTTTTTGTAGTATCATAATATTTTGTCTAGCACTGGCTGGACTTATTATTTTCTTTTAGTATTAAGATTCGAAAACTTATTGTCATTTCAATATCTGAAGATTCAATAAATAAATATAATGTATTATAAAAAAAAAAAAAAAAAAAAAAAAAAAAAATAATATAAAGGAAGATTCTCTATTAGGTTATACATATATTGGAAGTGGGTTTAGAATATCCATATACATTACATGATTAGCATAATGATTTTCTTTTTTGTGCTTAAAATAAGAACTATAAAACAGAAAAAACTTATAACCATAGCACAGTGCGAGAAATGGCCAATCTGGTGGCGCTTTAATTATATCTTTTAAATTACAGATCTGATCTATTAGAAATGTTCCGTGAAATTATAGCCAAGGCTATGCTCTTTGAAAAAAAATTATTCAGTACAGTGTGAGCCAATAATGCTATATCATTCATCATCGAAAATTAATATATTAACAGTAGTATGTATGTATGTTTATAATTTTGTATTACATTCGGTTTTCTAAACAAAGTTTTATTTTAGGTCTTATATATTATATTTATTTATTTTTTGGAATTTTTCCCTACACTCAGCATGCACCAATAATAGTACTTAAAATCAGAAATTCATGCAAATTTATGAGAGTAAAATAAGAATAATGTGACAATGCTAAATTCTACTATGATGTTTTTTTTTTGTAATTATTATTTCTTCTTTTTTAATTTAAAATGTGTATATTTTTTAATTTTTTTTGTTGATTTATTGAGGTCTGTGCAATAAATTTCTAATTTCGCGTTGGTTTGTTATATCTTAAAAAATAGCTAATTTTAAGTGTAGTGTTTTTTTAAATAAATCAGTTGTGTTTTATTTTTGAAATTTTATTTTTTTGAATTTTTCCTCTTGCGAGTATTAAAAAATTTGTTTAAAAAAATTTTATTCAAAGTCTACTTCAGCTAAATATACAATATATTTGAAAATAATTGTACACTACTATTTATTTTTGTTTACTTCTGTTATATGTTTTACATAGCCTTCCGTTGGAAAGCATAAATGCAAAATCATACAGAAATTTACAAAGAGACCCTAGCAAAATGTAATGCATTTTCTGGCCTGCTAAAGCCGTCATCAGCATTATTTGTGTCTATTAGTGTTTATTTTCAAACTTCGTATATTCAACTTTTTTATATATTAAATGAGAATTATTCCTTTTGCGAGTATTAAAAAAATTTCTTAATTGTTGACGAATTTGTTGACATTGCTCTTCGTTATATTTTGATGGATCAATAACATTAGAAAACACGTCATTTCACCGCCAAAATCTTTTTTGCTAGTACTGGTTCAGAGTGCCAAATTAAAAAAGGGTGCATTTAGACTCTGACATTGCATCTAAAAAACGTAAAAAATTATAAAGTTGCAGCTAATTTTTCAAATGGACATAGAAAACAGAACATAGAAACAAATAAATCAAACATTGGAGCGGAATTCGTCGAATACTCCCAACTTTTATTCCACAGAAGTTTAAGTTACATCCCAGCAAGCCATATGAGTCCGAAAAGAGTCCTTTCTGACACCTTTTTCGAAGCGTTAACGCTCTTTATGAGCCCAAAAAACAATCATAATTGCTGCGAAAACCTTCAGAAAAGAGGGTCATTACATTCGAAAATGGTCCGTCAGAAAGAGCTCTTAGATAATGTCAGAAAATAGTCATTTATGAGGGGGTTTTTGGGCTCTTAAAGAGCTTTTAGATAATGTCAAAAAAGAGTCTTTTATGAGGTTTTTTTTTTGGGCTCTGTGTAATCTTCTTTTTATCATTCTTGTGTGGTACAGCTATGTTTTTTTTTTGTTCAAAGTACAAATATCAGAACAACAACGCTTTGGTGCACACATAATTAAGTGGAATTTCTTTCGCTTCGAAAATGCTCTTTAGTTGGACTCTTTTCTGACTGCTTTTTCGGAGCGCTCCTAGAATGGTATGCTGGGATATAATAAAACACTATTTTACATAGGTCATTTATTTCCCACATTTAAGAACAAAAACATATAAGCTCAAATACACAAACACATTTTTTTATTTAATACATACCCAGAAAAGAGTCCAACAAAAGAGCATTATTGGAGCGCTCCGAAAAAGGAGTCTGAAAAATGTCCAACAAAAGAGCATTTTCGGAGCGCTCTGAAAAAAGGAGTCAGCATAGGGTCCAACAAAAGAGCATTTTCGGAGCGAAAGAAAAATTTGCTTGTTACTGTCCTGAGTCGGCACGCAGTATGACTCAGAAATTCCACTTAATTATGTGTGTACCAAAGTTTACAAAGATTACACAGAGCCCAAAAAAAATCTCATAAAAGACTCTTTACTTACATTATATAAGATCTCTTTCAGAGCCCAAAAACCCCTCAAAAAAGACTCTTTTCTGACATTGTCTAAGAGGTCTTTAAGAGCCCAAAAAACCGCTCATAAAGACTCTTTTCTGACATTATCTAAGAGCTTTTTCTGACGGACCATTTTCGAATGTAATGACCCTCTTTTCTGGAGGTTTTCGGAGCAATTATGATTGCTTTTTGGGCTCATAAAGAACGTTAACGCTCCGAAAAAGGTACAAACTTTGACTTAAAAAAAGCGCGAAAAGTATTAATGCACTTGATAAAACATATGCCAAGTTTGAAAGCTCACAAGTGGGTGAATATCGAGAGCAAAACAAAACAAAAATCCGTTGGTTTCTTAGTTACCAGAATAATAAAAAAAATAAGCAGAACTCTAAAATTTTAAATTTCCTTATAGCGCCACTAGATTGGCTATTTCTTCCACTGTGCATAGCTGCAAGATTTGACGATTTATCCGGCGGTACTTTTAGGCTCTCAAAAAAATCAATATTTTTGGATTTTTTTTTAGGTTTTCTATGATTTCTTACTTGAGCGACACACACCAAATATGTATAAAAAATCGCTTAAAATGCATATTTCAAATTCAAGCTAACTACGATGTTCTTTTGTTTCTCAAGATTGACTTTTATGAAAATCATCTTTTCGATTATAAACAAAAAAAAAAATCACGATTCAATTTGATTTAAAATTTTTTTTTTTGTGACTAGTTATTTTAAAATTTCAATATGAAAATATGTAAATTTTTATACAAAAAAGACTTGAACTTAGAGGTTACTTGCAAAGTAATAGGCTTGTAACAATGTATTTAAAAAAACTGCAATTGTAAGCATTTTAAGGAAAACAAAACTAAGTGCGACGCTCAAGATATTTTGTGACGATCAAGAGATTTTGTTGCACGTAAACAAGGAATAATTCCAAATCTAAAGTTTAACAGAAAAAAGTAAATAAAAAAAACAAAAATTCTTCAAAAAACAAAAATTTTCATACAAAACTAAACATGTACATATTCTTTGATGTCTTTAACAAAAATGGAAAAAAGGAAGTAATTCTTGAAGAAACTTATATAACTTATATATATTTGACACAAAACAATAACTTTATTTAATTTATAAATTTTCATTCGAATTCTTATTCCGAATCTGTATAAACTTCATGAAATGACAAGCGGCTTTGATTTTTTCATTCTCATTAATTTTTACCACTTTCGAATTAAGTTTGTGGCAAAAACAGAATCAGTCAGTAGCAATAAAAATGAAACTCAAATATACCACGATTACACCTTTCTTTCCTCTTTTTTTTTATATTCGTCATTGCGCGCTTTATCGAGCTTTATTTTCTCTCGATATCTCCGTGCTCTTTCAGCCGCCGTTAATTTTGCTGTTTTACTCTTGAAAATAAAAAAATTAAATCAAAATTAAGCATTTTAAGCTATAGAGCAATATATTTCAAAAGTGATGCTCATGAAATATTTGCCTATTTTGTTTTTTTTTCATAGGCAATTTATTTCTCAAATTCACAAATTATAAAAAAATGAGTTGAAACCATGTAAACAATGATTGTCAACTTCAATTTTTTACATTTAATATATTCACTTTAAAAAAAATTAGGTGACGCTCAAGAAAGTTTATCGCGCCCTTACCATGATGTTTACAAAAAACTACGCAAATGCACACTTTTTTTAATAATTTTTTTTTCGCTTTTGTAATAATTAAAGTTTGTACTTTCCTTACGTTATTTACTTTATTTAAACTTGAAAACTAGTAATATTACTTGATTTATAAAAAAGTTACGCTCAATGCAAATTGTGGGGACAACCTTTCTTTGCAACGCCAAATTCGCACTAATTAAATTTTGACGACTATAACAAATCAAAACACAAGAAAGAAACACAATAATTCGAATACTGTTATTAAATGTTGCATATTTACTTTTTTCTTGATTTTATTTTGTTTACTAAAAATTCTAACGGGTGTGCTTTTGTATGGAAGCAGTCAGAGGGAGAAACAAAACACCATTCTGAATAAACAAAAAAAAAAGCAAACATACAAATTTGAAAATTACGTTTTTTTGTTACATATTCCTCGCTGTTCACTCTCATATTTTTTGTTTTTTTTTTGTTACCTAAAATAGTAGTGTAAAGTGCGGGAACACAAAAATTGCGTTTTTTTTAAATTGACCCATATACACTACACTAAATACAACTCAGTTAATATCATAAATATTAAGAAGAACATGACATATTTCAAAAACAAAACTAAGTAATAGTATTGTTTTCTTATTTATTGAAAATTGTTAAGTTTAAGTATAATAATTCCAAATAATATTGAGTCAGGATAACAGAAATTACTTATTTATCTATAAACATAAAAATCAATATTAAATGCTGAATTCCATGAAATAAACAAAACGTTAAACGAATATTGAGCCAAATAAATTTAAATAACAAAAATGCGGAATTCTTTGAAAATAAGTACCAGCATATGATGGATGAATTGGATTCTATACGCAAAATGTTATTTAAAAATTAATTAATTAAATTGTTTTGACATTGTAATTCAACCTGTTTAAAAAAAATGCTAAATTCAGATATGTATTTATAAACTACTGTAAGTCCTGTTTTACACTCTTCAGTTATAGCTGATCAGTTTTTGCCAATTCTGTTTTGAACTTGCTATTTCATTCACACTTTGCTTCTTAATGCAAATCAACATGCATGAAAAAAAAACAAATGGAAATAAGAAAATTGATTAGTACCGTCAAATTTGTACCCGTTTTATTCTCTTTTTCCCTCTAATCCAAAAAAACTTGCCTTGACGGGTCAGAATTGAAAAGTCTAAAAGCGGACTAAGATATTATAAAAATATTACACAAGTTGTAATTAACATTATATTTTTGTAATTTCTTATTTAAAAAGATATAATTTATGTATTTTGATAGACTAAGTATATAAACTTGAATTTTTATATTTTTGTTTAAATACAAATTTCAAAATACTACTAGAAATAGTGACTTTTTATTTTTCCGATTTTTAAAATTCGAAATGATGATTTTTTTAATTTTTATCGGGATTTTGACGATTATTTCCGAAATTTACTAACGCGCGAGCATTTCAATAATGATTTTTCGGTAATATATAAAAACCTACATATATTACTGAGTGGTCGTGCCCGAAAATGGTACTGGAGATACCATAAGCAGGCCAAAACATATAGTTGGAATGACTTTTGCGAAGCTCTAAAATATCAATATAAGGATTTCAAATCCAGCTTTGATATTTACGAGGAACTAAGGAATAGAAAAATTAAGTCTAATAAGACATTTGAGACTTTTTATTAATCAATTTTATCTATTTTAGATCGTCTGGACAACCCCATTCCAGAAACTGACTTGATTAAAATTCTCACATGTAGCCTTCATTCTCAAATCAGGCATGAGTTACTGTATTTATTCATTGGCTCATTTACGGAAGATCGTGCAGATGAGAGAAAACCTATTAGGCGATGAATTTTATCGACGAAACATTTCATTAAAAACTGCACAATATTCTGCTGTACATCGCCAGATTGCAGATCTTTCCTACTCTGAAGAACCACCGGTTCAAGATTTTCACAAAGTACCAGAATTGTCTATAAATGCTATACAACAACCTCCTAAATGCTGGAACTGTGGGCAGTTAGGACACTTTTGGGAAGATTGTTTGGAGAAGAGGAATGTGTACTGTTACGCGTGTGGTGAGAAAAACACTTATAAACCCCAGTGTACAAAATGTTCGACAAAAAGAATAGCTTCATAAAACTACCTGCCAACAACTCTACTACGAAACCGGCCGTAGAAAACCTATCTTCTAACTCTGATTTGCCAAATATATCATCTGCTTATGACCAATTTTCAAACTGCACAACTTAATTTATAGAGAATGATAATTATTATTCTATTAGTCGCTTACCAAAGTTACACCCAATATTGCCTCGTCATATAAAATGGGAAAATTACATAAACAAACGAAATGCTATTGTTAAGGTCTCCACACTTTCAGATAATGTTCCTAGGAAACAAAAACGCTCGTCAATTCGTTTGAGAAAATACTATAAGAACCGTAAATTCACATCTAAATTTATTTTGTTTTCAATAATGACTAATCCTTCCGATAAACGATTTTATGCATCAGTACAATTTTTAAGGTTTAACGAGCTGGGTTTATTGGGTACCGGTGCCAATGTATCATACATAGGGTCAGATCTTACGCGGGTTGATTTTACAAATTTTTCTGCATTTTCCCCGCTTAATTCATATGTTAAGACTGCTGATGGCCAATCTCAAAAAGTTATCGGTTATCTAAATGTTGACGTCTTCTTTAAGGGCCAGAGCAAAAGATTAAACATTTGGCAATCATTTAATTTGGATCCTGAGGTTTTCGGAGATATTGTTGTTGCTTCTAATAGGGAAAATTTATCTAAAAATCAGTTAAACTTGACTGTCTGTAACATAAAGTCTGATGTCTTAACTCACATTCATGAGGAATCAAAACAATATAATGATAGTAGTGAATATCCCTTAAATATATATCTATCAACGTCAGCAGCTATCCGCTGTTATTCAACTATTTCCAAATTTTGAGAAAGAGGGATTGGGTCGAACAACTACCAAGTATTGAGGGGATATATTCCAGGCTGCCAAAGGCAAACATAATATGAAAACACGATCTGAAGGATACGTATTGGCAAATTGCTTTATCGGAAGAGTCTAAGCTATTAACTGCTTTTACAGTCCCAGGCCGTCCCCTATATCATTTTGTTGTTATCCCGTTTGGTCTATGCAATGCCCTATCTACTATGTGTCGATTGATGGATCACCTAATACCCTTAGACTTACGACACTGTGTATTCGGTTATTTAGATGACTTAATAATAGTTTCCGAAGATTTCCCAACCCTTTATCAATATTAGTCCGCATAGCAGTTGCTTTTAGGAAAGCTAATCTTACCCTGAACACTACAAAATCAAAATTTTGTGTAACAGAAGTGAATTATCTGGGATATATCATTGGTAATGGTGGTATAAAAACCGACCAAGAAACAAAAACAAAACTAATAATATTATTAGTTCCCCAAAAAAAAAATAATTAAATTTCAATTTAAAATGCTTCCAAACAAGGCATAAGTCCCATTTGGAATTCTTTTAAATTTCTTTTTATACCCTTCACCTTCATGAGAAGGGTATATATAAGTTTGTCATTCCGTTTGTAATTTCCACAATATAATTTTCCGACCCTATAAAGTATATATATTCTGGATCCTTATAGATAGCGGAGCCGATTAAGCCATGCCCGTCTTTCTGTCTGGATATTGAAATCAGTTTTTTGAAGTTGCCAGATATTTTCGGGATCCAAATCTTCAATAATTCAGTCAGGCATGCTTTAGAGAAGTTTGCTATATAAAATCAGCAAAATCTGTTTAGGCCAACCAGAGTTATGGACCAATATGTGAGACAACCTCCATAAAAATTTGATATTTTTTGTCCATTTTATTGCAATATTTTGAAATATATTGCAGACATGTACATTACTTTAGAATTAAACACCTGTCTTATTTTTTTTAAAGAACAGCCGCTTGAGCGATAGTTCAGTTGCAAGTTTATTTATTAATTAATTTTTAAGCTTATCTCTATACTTAAAACAAACTTAAATATAATATACTTAAGCTACAAAACTACGTGGGAATATGCACACGCTGTCCCGCATTTATGCAGTGTGGACAATAATATCAACAATGTGTTGATATTAAGTTACATACAGAAGGTATGGTAACTTCGACTAGTCAAACACACTACACCTCCCTTTTTAACAGAAGAATAATCAAAAGAAAGTTTGATTGTTTTTTTAGAAATAATATAACGACGATAGGATTTACAATGTTATCTGAAAGTAATAGCTACTATTAGTTAAAAGGTCGTTAGTATTTACACGTACAAAGAAAATAAAAAAATCCAATAAAGGATGAACTATATAAAAAAGTTAAATATTAAGAAGGATATAGGGATTCTCCTTTGAGAGACGTGGCACTTTATGTGATCCCTTCCCCCTTTAGGGAGTTAAAACTATCCCCAAAAACTAAATTAATCTTTTATTTTTATTATATGAAAAAAAGAATTAGTCTCAAAGCGAGATGAAGATGAATTTGAACCATCTATAAAATTAAAATGTGTTAAATTACATACAATCGCAAGAAACAAATAATAAAGGGGTTAATAAAAACATTTTTATTTCTAATAATGGATATAATATAAATTATGAATTAGTAAAAACGTTTTGATTTATAAAAAGCAAAATAATAAATTCATTTGTTTTATGAAATTAAAAAATATATATAAATACATATAGATGAATCAAAAAAAATTAAATGTAAATTACATTGTTAAATAGAATATTAATATACTTAAATATATATACATTATATATATTAGAACTGAAATTCCTGTAAAAGGGGAAAAAAATTTTAACTATCTAAGTAAAAATTTTAAAGTAAATAAAAAAAAAATTTAAGAAAATTCTGCAGAAAACAATTTTTTTTAATCAAATATGATTCTGGGGAAACATGTATATTTGGCAAGTTCATTGAAATCAGGAAAGTTACGACGCATTCACCTTTTTTATTCTATTTTTATGTACCTTGAAGGTACTAGTGCCTTTATCAAGGAGCTCGACATTATTTTGGTCATCGAGACTTATCAATTGATAAGGTGTCCAGCTTCATTGCGGAACATAACGAGATCATTTATGGATATATTTTGGGTGTTGGCCCCCTCATTGGAAATTTGTTGTCTTTGCAGCTTAGATTGTTCTATGAGGCTTGCTGCTCTGCGTTGTGCAACTTGAAGTCTGGACTTAACTTCTTTTTCGTATGAATCAACATTATAAGTGGTCCTTCAAGAAGTCTAGTGAAGGTGGTATTTTTTCATAGACTAGTTCAAAAGGACAATATCCGTGGCCGCTTGACGGTGTGGTGTTGTACCAATATGTGAAATATTTCACCCACATGTCCCACATTGTTCGTAAACAGTGTACGTGTACGGACGTGTTTAATTTTACTCCGCAAGTTTAAAATAATATTAAATAGGTTTTTTTTTTTGTTATTTAAAACTTTTAAATAAGCGAATGGACGCTAATTCTTTAATTATATAAAGTTATACAAAAAATAAAGTGTGGAAAACCAACAAAATAAATAAATAAATAAAAAAAAAACAGAAAAAGAAAACGGTGGCAAATTTATTAAGAGTACATGCATTCTCATGATGAGAGAAGGCTCAGTGTGAACGGCAGAAATGCCTACATATTCCTAAACGGGGAGAGTGATCAAATCAAAAAAATAAATGACCCCAGCTACAACAAAAATTATTTAACTGCCAAACCAGCTGAGAGAGCACGCTCTTGTTACCCCATGATACAATTACATGAACAAAATATTACACAAACAATACCACCATCTAATTTATGTGTAGAACAAAGCATATAAGAAAATATTTTTTTTTGTTTTTTTATTATTGAATCTTTCTTATCGAAATTTACAATATGTATTCAAATCTTAATTCTACTTGTTGTTTATTAGTTGTTACCAATGTAACCACTAACTGCTGTATTGAAATTTTCAAAATGTCTTCTAAATAGGCTCAAAGTATCGGTTCTTTTTAGCCTCTGGTGACGTTCGAACTGAAGCAGACCCCGAGCTACGTAGTTAGGGTGGGTCATTAGTTTAGCGATGTAGCTAGTTGAATATTTTTTAATTTCCTCCTGGATAGTGGGAACGTTGAGATCTCTGTGGATAATATCATTACGTATATACCATGGGGCGCAGACAATTTGTCCTAATATTCTGGACTGTCTTCTTTGAAGCTTTTGGATGTTAGATGAGCATGCAGTACCCCATAATTGGATGCCATATGTCCATATTGGTTTTATGATGGACTTGTATAAGAGAATTTTGTTGTCTAACGACAAGTTTGAGTTTCGACCGAGAAGCCAATGTAGTTGAGCTGCTTTAAATTGCATAGCCGTTATTTTCGCTTCAATATGACGAGACCAGGTCAAGCGTCTATCTATATGAATTCCCAAGTACTTAACATTGTTTTCTGCCGGAACAGTGATGTTATTTATTTTTAGAGCTGGGCAGGTTTGTCTTCTGAGCGTGAAAGTTAAGTGAGCACATTTAGCCGGGTTAACCTTTATTCTCCATTTTTCTAGCCAGGCCTCTAGTTCATTGATGTGGGACTGCAGATTTTGCGATGCGACTTTTGGGTCATGGTTAACGCTAATAAATGCTGTGTCGTCTGCAAATGTGGAGGTATGCGTGCTCAGGTTTGTTGGCATATCCGCTGTGTACATTATATATATATATATTATATATAGCGGTCCTAATATGCTGCCTTGGGGGACACCAGCAGTAATTTTTTTGAGGGGGGAGTATTTATCTTGCAACCTTACCATGAATGTCCTGCCTGTTAGATAGCTCTCCAGAAGCTTGTGAGTGTTTGAGCAAGCATTCGTGTTATTTTGATAAGTAGCCCATCATGCCAAACTTTGTCAAATGCTTGGGAAATGTCTATAAACAGGGCTGAGCAGTATTGCTTTTTGTCAAACGCCGATCTAATTAGGGTGACAATTCTATGCACTTGTTTTATTGTACCATGTTTCGCCCTGAATCAGAATTGGTGATCCGGGATGATTTCGTGTTCATTTAGGTGAGTTATACTTAAACGAATATTTTTTCGAAAAGCTTCGATAGGATTGATAATAAGCTTATCGGTCTGTACGACGCAACCTGGTTATCATCTTTTCCTGGCTTGGGAATCATAATAATTATAGACCTCTTCCACGAGGATGGGAAGTATCCGACTCTTAATATCGCGTTAAAAATGAGCAGCAAGATTCTAGAAGCAGACGATTGTACGTTCCTTATCATTGACCCTGTGATGCGGTCAGGTCCGGGAGATTTTCTAATATTCACTTTTTCTATTGCAGATTTTACTTGATTCATGTTAAATTTTATTGGATGGTTTACCTTATCAGGAATGACTGGACGACAGAAACATGTATGTGCATCATGTGGCGTTAAAACTTTCTCAAGGTGGCACGCGAAAGCGTTTAGTTTTTCATTTGTGTTTTTAGCCCAAGTGCGGTTTTCCAGTCTTAATGGAGATTCTTGGGTTATAAGGCATTTCATATGCCGTACAGCCTTCCATAAGCTGTAATCGGAGTTGTTTTTGGCATCTAGGCTGTTTAGATAGCCTTATATTGCAGACTCGTGATTCTGTCTCAATTTGTTGCGAAGAGGTGTCAGGCATAATTGTAGTTGAGCCTTAATGGTTGGGGAACGACTGTTTTGCCATTGTCTTCTTAACTTCCTTTTTTTCTCTGATAAGGGTCTCTATATCCGTCGATGTATTGTAAGGAGCACGTTTAATTGTCCGCTTGATTGCGGTTGCATTTCTTGATGCAGAATACAAGACTTCTGTAAAACGGTCGACAGCTATTTGGATGTCAGATGAATTTTTTTAGGGTGAGATAGGTGAGAGCTCACATGCATTTTATACTTTAACCAATTTGTGTTTCTGTTTGGATAGGAAATAAAATTTTCAGCTGCGGCGTCGGAGTTGCCTTTTAAAATGAGGATTGAAGATGAATGATCGGACGATAGATCATAGGAGGAACTAACTAGTACCTGATCGCGCTTGATGTTTTTAATTACAGGAAAGTCAATAAGTTCTGGTAGCTTGTTGAAGTCGGTTGGCCAATAGGTAGGCTCACCACTCGATACGACATCAAAATTATTTGCAGTTACGGTATTGTATAGCTGATTACCTCTAGGATTAATAAGTCTGGAGCCCCAATATGTATGTTTAGCTTTGTAATCGCCCGCAGCAATGAATTTCTGGCCCAATGTTGAGAAGAAGTTGAGAAATTTATCGTGTACAATATTGTGCCTCGGGGGACATTAAACGGATGACAAAGTAAGTTTGAAATCAGTAAGATTTATAGATATGGCCTGGATACAATCTTCTTCGAACTCTGGCAATGGTAAGTGTCTGATGTGTTTGTGCACAATTATGGCTGTGCCACCACAAGCCCGTCCGGTGGGATGTTTTGTGTCATACGTAAGGTATCCATTTACCCTAAAGCAGTTTTTATGAGTAAAGTGTGTTTCAGAGACAAGAAGTACGTCGATTTCATGCCTATGAAGAAAGTTTGCAACTTCGTGTTTATGTTGGGATAACCTGTTTGCATTCCAGAAACATATTTTTAACTGCTTCATTTGTTGTTGAGTAGAACTTGCAGGAGCATGTTCTACGTTCGCATCATTTCCTGAAACATGTTCTGCATAGTGGCCATGAAGTTATTCATAGTTTGAATTAAATTTTCAATTGAGCCAGAAGGCATTTGTAGACCTTCCCTAGGAACATCAGCGTATTAAGGCTGATTTGCGTTAGAAGTACACGGGGGATTTTTCGCATTAGGGTTTCCTTTGAAGACCTGGGCAAGCCAGCGGCTGGGCCGGGCTCATATGACGTACCATATTGGGAGTGAGTATATTTTTGAACTAAAACAGGTTTTTTTAAATGCAAGAAGACTTTACAACCCCTATAGTTTGCCGTGTGATTTTCGCCACAGTTGCTGCATTTTTTAACATTCGGGTCAGCTTTAGAACGATTACATTCGGCGGTTTTATGAGCGTCGCCACAAACCACACATACGTGAGGCAATTTACAATATGTTTTTGTATACCCATATTCCTGACAGTTTCTGCATTGGGAGGGACCCTTTCGTTTTAATGGCTCCTCAACAGTTATTCTTCTGTTGAGTAGGTAACGCAAGTTGTATATGGGATGAATTGAATTTTTGGTTTTGAGAACCGATGAATCAAACGATATCTCAATGCGGTGCATTGGTTGAGGAACTTTATTCCTGTTCAAAATGTTATGAACTGATTTTATCTCATACCCCTCTTGCTCTACGGCAGATTTTATTTCCTCTGTAGGAACAGAACTATCTATGCCTTTTATGACAATAATTAAACCCTTACCCGACATAGAAATTATTTTTACCTACAAGTTGAGTCAACATGTTGACAATGCTATTTGATGTTTGCTCCCGCAGATAGATAGGTGGCGGGTTAACTTCGTTAGTGGCTGTTGCATTAGCTGTTTCTGCTTCTTCATCGTCAGGTACGGATAGTATAGAGAATCTGTTACCACTTGTTGGCAAAGAGACTACGTTAGGGCCTTTATATTGTTTGGCCATGCGTTCCTATTGGGTGGACCTAGGGCTAGCCTTTCTCTTAGTTATTGTAATATATCTGTCCATGCCTGTTTGCAGTTTAGTACTTTTTGGCACAGCTCCTGTATTTAATGCGAATCGTGATGTTCCAGGTTTTTCGTTATTATTCCTCTGGACAGACGACTTCACACTTTGAACCACATTTGCGGTCGGATCAACACACTTGCTCAGGTTGGGCACACTTGCACTTAAATTGCTGTACGGAAAACCAGGTTTGCTGGCAATTTTTGCACTTAAATAATTTTTATTTAATACTGGGTATCGAATATTTTCATTGCTCACGCTCGGAGAGCTTACCACAATATACGCATTTCTGCTATTCGTGCTGGGCCTACTCTCCTCGTTTGGAGTATTTGTGAGGCTCATTCACAAATCTCTTCGGGCACCTTAGTTATTGTTGCTTTCTTTTTAACCTATTACAAATATTTGTTTTTATTTTTCTTTTTTACCTATTACAAATATTATATTTGTTTTTTCACTTCGAACTTTTTTTATTTTTTTGTTTTTATTTTTTACTCGTAATGAAAATTAAAAAAATATGAAAAATATAATTACAAAAACAACTACACCAGTTTTAAAAATACAAACAAATACTGTTAACAAGCAAGCTAGTGATCCACTAACAAAGAATAGTGAGAGTTTGAATGTTTTTAACACTAAACAAACCACAATAAATAATGATGGCAGACTGAAGGGAGCTATTCCAAAGAAAAAGATAAGTACATTAAAATCACCAGTACTACCAGGTATGCTTAGATATATAAGTATTAATAAAAGACATTTAAGTCCCCAAAATAATGGAAAGGCTGTCAAGAAACAGAAGATAGCTGAAAATCCCTTGATAGGCAATCGTTTCGCACTCTTGAGTGAGGTAGATAATAATAAGAGTGGAAAGGATGGCGATTACGTAAAAAAATTATTAAAGCCACCACCAATGTATTTGCGTGAGTCCAGCTCGAATGATTTGGTCAAAACATTTGTTGAACTCATTGGAATATAATTTCCATATTGTTCCAATAAGAAAAGGCGGTGTGCAAGAGACGAAAATAGTCGTATACACTGAGGATTTTCATAGAAAAATCTCTCAATATCTAAATGATAAAAAAAAAGAATTTTTATACCTATCAACTGAAAAGTAGTAAGGGGTTGACAGTTGTCATTAAAGGCATTGAGTCCAGTGTTGAGACTAATGACATCAAGGAGGCCCTGCAAGAATTGGGCTACGAAATAAGAGCTGTAGTCAATATATTCAACAGGGATAAAATTCCTCAGCCAATGTTTAGAGTCAAGTTGGAGCCAGAGAAAAATAAACTGAGAGGAAATGAAACTCACCCTATTTACTCAACACGATACCTGTTAAATCGTAGAATAACCATTGAAGAACCTCTTAAAAGAAATAATCCTGTTCAATGTGCCAATTGTCAAGAGTTTGGACATACTTAAAATTACTGTACATTGCGAACAGTGTGTGTGGCATGTGGAGACCTTCATTCTTCATCACAATGTGATATTCAGAAGAATGGTCTCAGTAAAAAAATGTGGCAACTGTGGTGGCGATCATTCAGCCAACTACCGAGGGTGCCCAGTTTATAAGGAGCTACTGAACAGATTAAGAGAGAGGCAAAAGCTAATAAGAGGGAAAACTTCTGAAGTACCAGCCGACAAATTTGTAAACACCTATATACCAGTCAATTCTGAAGTTCCGTTATTGAACAAAAATGCAGCCTCAACTCAATTAAATCTACAATCTACAATGTTTTGAGAATGGGTTACCAGCAACCTAGTGTTCCCCAAAATACGAGAGGATTTAAAGCACTTATGCAGGCGCTTACGCAGAATATTACCTCCCTTAATCAAAATATGACAAACTTTATTTCATCCATGCAAAACACAATACAAGAGCTTTTAAGAGCGCAGAATCAAATGATACAAATCCTCTTAACGAAAAAATGAGTTATTTGAGAATATGTTTCTGGAATGCAAACGGTTTAAACCAACACAAATCAGAGGTATCCCATTTCATGCAGAATAAAAACATCGACGTGCTATTGATTTCGGAAACTCATCTTACCAATAGGTATAACTATTTTAATGCAGGTTATACATTCTACGGTACAAATCATCCAGATGGTAAAGCACATGGTCCCCTAGATGAATTCTCAAAAGACTATATGCAGGCAACATCTATTCATCTCGAAAGTTTTGCTGGAGATTTAAATATAAGCGCGATATATTGCCCGCCACGCTTTTCAATGACAAAGGTAAAGTTTGAAGAATTCTTTAGCACGCTAGGAGGTCGCTTTCTGGCATGTAGCGACTATAATGGCAAACACACTTACTGGGGCTCTCGACTAATGAATCCCAGAGGTAGACAGCTTTATAAAGCATTAGTTGATCATAAAAATTACTTGGATTTTGTGTCCCCTGGACAACCAACATACTGGCCTACTGATCCTAAAAAAATTCCTGATGTCATAGACTTTGCCATAGCAAGAAATATAAATCGAAATTCAATATCTACAGAAATATCATATGATTTATCTTCTGATTATTTCCCAATTATACTATCTTATTATGGGAGGACTAACATTTCAAAAATTCATAATGAAACATATCACTTTAAAACAAATTGGCTTAAATACAAGAAATATATCAGCAGTCATATCCACACAGATCTTTGTATTCAGTGTGAGGAAGATGTAGATAAGTGTATCAATGACTTCACGTCATTAATGTTATCGGCTCTTAATCATTCTAAGAGTCAAGCATTTCCTAGAACTAATATGCACATTTCCAACTCAGATATTGAACGACTTCTTTTCGAAAAGAGAAAACTCAGAAGATAATGGCAACAAAAAAGATCACCTGCTGCAAAACAGAGGCTGTCTGCTGCTAGTAAAAATCTGAAAAAAGCCCTTCAATTGGAAGAGGATCGCAGAAATAGAAATTACATTCAAAGTTTGACAAATACCAAACATACAAATTTTTTCCTTTCGAAGGCTACGAAAAATATCAAGCCACCGGTAGAGGGGCAAATCCCTTTAAGGAAAGCTGACGGTACTTGGGCTCGTAGCACAGAGGAAAAGGCTACAATTTTTGCTGACCATCTAAATACAGTCTTTCAACCAAACTCGCCAACAACTATTTCCGAACTTGAAGAGCCACCTGTGTCAACATTATCTAATGATGACATATTAGCTATAACCCCAGAAGACATTAAAGAAGTAATCAAGGATAATATAATATTAAGAAAATCACCTGGAAAAGATTCAGTTACGCCTGCTATGTTTAAAAACCTACCGAGTGTGGCAATAATTGTGTTGTCTATAATATTTAATGCGATCTTTAAGCATGCGGTTTTCCCGACAAATTGGAAAACTTCTCAGATAATAATGATACCAAAGCCAGGTAAAGACTTGACCGTAGCATCCTCCTATAAGCTTACTTTCTTGCTTATCTAAGCTATTCGAAAAGGTGTTCCAAAAGAAAATCATACCATTTTTAAATGAGAAAAATATAATCCCAGTTCATCAATTTGGTTTCCGCGAACGCCACGGAACAATTGAAAAAGTTAATCGTATAACCGGAGAAATAAGAAAATCCTTTGAATTAAAGAAATATTGTTCAGCAATATTTTTGGATGTCGCTCAAACCTTCGATAAAATATGGCACAAAGGACTGGTATATAAAATAAAATGCTTGCTACCACCATGTACCCATAAACTATTGGAATCTTATCTATCGGACCGCTTATTTACAGTTAAGTACAACGATTACGTGACAAGAGAATATAGGATTGGAGCAGGAGTACCACAAGGAAGTGTTCTTGGACCTACCCTCTATTTGATTTACACCTCTGATTTGCCTACGAACGATATAGTAACTATTTCTACATTTGCTGATGATACCGAAATTATTAGCTCGCATGAAAATCCATATATAGCATCTAGTATACTAGATAGCTATCTAAGGTCTGTGGAACCATGGTTAAACAAATGGAGAATACGAGTAAATGAGTTAAAAAGCAAACATGTTACGTTCACATTGAGGAGGGGATGCTGTCCACCTGTCACACTTAACAATGTAAATATACCTCAGTCCGATTATGTTACATACCTTGGTATTCACTTAGATAGACGACTTACTTGGCGTCGTCAGATAAAAACCAAGAGACTTCACATGAAGTTAAAAGCATCTAGTCTTCACTGGTTAATCAGTGACCAATCTGAGCTAAGCCTGGACTATAAAGTCACCCTGTATAAAACCATTTTAAAACCAATTTGGACATATGGAATCCAATTGTGGGAAATATAGTAATACCAGTATTGAAATTATACAGAGGGCCCAATCAAAAATTCTTAGGACCATGACGGGAGCATAAGAAATGAAAACATCCACAGATATCCAGAAGTACCATTGGTAAAGGATGAATTCAGAAGGGTCCGCGAGAATTACATCAAAAAGCTACAAACCCACCCGAATCCACTGGCTAGAACTCTAGCTCAGAGCCAGACGGAGTCGAGGCTTCGTAGAGCTTTACAGCCAATAGGAAATTAATGCTCTGTTAGAGAGTAATTAGATTTATTTTAGATTTAAGATTTAAATACTTATTGTTAGGCCTAAGGAAATAAGACAGATTCAATAAATAATAAAAAGTTATAAAAAAAAAATGTCCCAATCGGATTTGTCTGAGGAAATTATGCTCTTAGATATTCGTTGAACGTTCTGTGGGATCTTTCTACTGTTCCCACAGTTTCATGATGATATGGTGTAGAATTGAGTTTATCTATCGTCATGAGTAAGCATAGTTCTTGTAAGGTCTGATTCATATACTCTGTACCCATATTAGTAACTATTTTCGCCATTGATCCATATATATTGTTAGGTACAGGTATAGTAACTAAATATTTAGTTAAATCGCAGATAATTATCACTGCGTATTCGTTTTGTGACTCAGATCTTGGTAGCGGACCGATAGTGTCAATAATATCAAACGCTTTCGCAGGTGTAGGTGTAAGAACTAGAGGTTCTTTCCCTTTGACAACAGTTTTATTCATTTTGCATGCTTGACATTTTTTGACGTATTTTGTTATGTCTCTAGTCATGCCTTTCCAATAGTATTGAAGTCTAATTTTCTTTATCATGCGAGTTATGTCTGGATGTCCTCCCGTAATGGGATCATCATGATATTTTTGCATAATTCGCAGTTTTTAGAATCACTCGAAACTTTAATAAGTTTCGGTACGAGCACAATAGTTAAATTTGAATCTTGCAACATTTCATTAAATTTACTTTTGAAGGTTTCAAAATTTGTTCCTATGTAAATACTGTCATCTAGTGAGAGTAGCAATGTATCAATACCAATATTATTAGCTATTTTTGCAAGCTATAGAAAGAGGTGACCTAGGTCGACATTTCTATTAATAACAAAGTCCTTCAACTTAAAATCAGAAAGTACTTGCTTTCCTTTATGTATAATTACTCTATCCTTAGTAAAATACAATCGAGGTATTTTACGGTGCTCATGGGCATTTAAAGCCTCATATACATTAAATTTATTAGATTCTGTATGCGGTGTAGAGATATTATTCGTACTTATCCCGCTTGTTTTAGACTGAAGTCTGGTTGTTACCTTCAGTACGTTATTGACTTCAATATTTCTTATATCCTGAAACTCTATTCGTGACAGCGCGTCTGCCACTGTATTTTCTTGACCCCTAATGTACTCGACTACAAAGTCATATTCCTCGAGGTCAAGTCACATACGCATGAGCTTGGAGGACGGGTTCTTTAAAGAAAATATGTAGGTAAGTGGTCTATGATCACTTTGAATTATAAACTTTGCGCCGTAAATGTATGGTCTAAAATGTTTTATTGCCCAGTGAATTGCAGTTAATTCCTGCTCTATAGTAGATTTATTACTTTCACCTTTAGTGAAAGATCTAGAGGCGTATGAAATTGACATTAGCGTACCTTGTTTTTCTTGGCTGATGACAGCGCCACAAGCGTGCTTGCTTGCGTCTGTTGTTATGTAAAAAGTTTTAGAAAAATCAGGGTATTGTAGAATTTTTGGGCTTAGTAATTGGGTTTTTAAGTACTGAAAGGATTTTTCACAATCCTGGTTCCAGTCAAAAGGTACATTTTTTCTAGACAACCTTGTTATGTCTTGACGATTCAGAAAAATTTGGTACGAACCTTCGGTAATAATTACAAAAGGCTACGAAGCGTTTAGCTTCATCATTTGGTGTTGGATAGTTTTGTACTATAGAAAATTTGCTATCATCAGGCAATATACATTGATCGGTACATTTGTGGCCTAAAAATGTAACTTGCGTGCAGAAAAATGAACATTTATCTGGGTGTAATTTCAGATTATATTTTCTGCATAATTCAAAGCTTTCGATACCCTATCACATAGCAAGCTTATATTAATGCTAAAAAGGATTGGAATACGTGACAGATGTTAGAGTGGTTTAAAAACTATCTGACACTCAGAACATATTATGTAAAAGTGAAAAACAACTTAAGTGAACAAACAAATTCGGATTTAGGTGTACCACAAGGTTCAAAATTAGGTCCTATACTCTAATTAATATATTCCAATGAACTTGTTAATACATTAAAAACAAGCAAAACATTTGCATATGCAGATGACACTGCTATAGTAGTTGCCCATAAAAATATAGACACCGCAAGAATAATAATGCGGCATCAGCTTGATACTGCTATACGATGGTGTCACGATCATGGTTTAATAATCAATGCATCAAAAACCAAACTGATGCATATTAAGCCAGCAAACATACTCTATAATGCAATCAATATAAAGTTCCACTCAACAGAATGTCTGCATAATAGGAAAATGGCAGATTTTGACTACAGGGATGACCTATGTTCTACCACAATCAATATTGTAACTGCATATAAATACCTAGGCATTTACGTAGATCATAATTTTAAATGGATGATACATGTAGATGAACTCCGAAAAAAATTAAGAAAAGCACCATTTAAGCTACAGCTCCAGCAATATGGTGCTAAGACAAACATATTTTTCACTAGTGGAATCGCACCTTCGCCATGGTATTACAGCCTGGGGAAGCTCAACTTTCTGTAATAAGCTGCAACAAACACAAAACCAATGGCTAAAAATTCTAAAAAAAATCGCTCTATAAATACCCAAAACCCTACTGCAATTATTATGGGTGTAGACACTGTAAACAATGATAACAACACAACAAACAACATCAACTACATACAAAATACCACCACAACCAATCTCACAACAACTAATTCCAACGTTTATGTCCAAACAACCAATTCAAATAGAACAACATTTACTGATAATAACTCTATAAATACAAACAGCGACGTCATAGCTCCCAACACATAGTGGTGCTTGAACTGGTCGGACGTGTTATTTTTAGTGCGGCTGAATTTTCGTAATAGGTGAAAAAAAAAAACTTGTAATAAGTGAAAAGATATCGTAATAGGTGGAAAAATATCTATAGTGGTTTTTCGGTAATTTAAAAATCGCATAACAACTGCATGAGTGTGCAGCTCAGATGTAATTCTGAGAAAGAGCTAAGCTACAGTAGAAAAAATTTATGGATCTCTCAGGAAGAATCCTTAAGAAAATCCGTGGAGTCTCTTCTCACTACAAAAGCCGAAATACGGCGCCGTTCCTGTTCGCCCAATATAGTTATCTCATCCGATGAGCAATCATCATCTTCATCAAATAGTGCAGTCAAACCCAAAAAACAAGTAGGTATGGATAAGTACATCACCGTTCTCAAGCGACAGAGGAGCCCGACATCTGCTCAAATGTCTTCCAAATCTAAAGCTCCTTAGACCGTCAGCAGTGATAAGCCAAATGATCAAAACAGATTTGCTCTACTTCAGACGGATGACCCAGAAATACCGAAAAAGACGTTTAAGCCCCCACCAATTTACCTGAGAGAGCCCACTTCCAATAAACTGGTACAAGGAATTGTTGCTGTAATAGGTGAGAACATGTTTAGCGTAACCTCAATTAAACTTGGAAAAATCAGCGAGACAAAGATCCAAGTGAATAGGGAAGATGATTTTCGAAAATTGTCCAACCAGTTGGAGAGGGAGACCAGGGATTTCTATACCTATCAGCTCAAAAGCGCAAAAGGCCTCCAAGTCGTTCTAAAGGGTATAGACCCATGTGTTGATCCTGCGGAGATAAAGAACGGATTAATGGACAAAGGGTTCAAAATCAAGAGCGTAGTGAATATTAGAAACCGTGAAAAGATTCCTCAGCCCATGTTCAGGGTAGAATTGGAACAATCTTATTTCTTCTGCATCGTAGAATTACCGTGGAGGAACCGCATAAGCGTGTTGTCCAGTTTATACTTATTTGAAGGCCATAAGGACCAATAAGTCGCCAGTATTACCTGACCATCCTCAACAACCTAATTTCACGTCGAGTAAGAATTTTCCTCAAATTGTACGACCAACTACTCACGTAAACGCTCCTAATTCTAGACAAGTTTCTTACGCAAACGTGGTCAAATCTAATATGCCAGGTCTGGAGCAGGAACCTATATCGCAATATTCTGAGCCACATATCAACAATCTAGAGACAACATTGCAGACACTTGTCCAAACTATGAACACTTTTACGACCACCATGACATCCATGATGCAGGAAATGCTGAAAATGCAATCCACTATCTTGCAAGCCATTTTAAAGAAATGATTTATTTAAAAATTTGTTTTTGGAACGCGAACGGCCTCCGCCAACATAAAAACGAACTGGAATACTTCCTGATGGATAAGCAGATTGATGTTATGATGATTGCTGAAACTCACTTGACGTCGACAGGGTACTTCAAAATAAATGGCTACGTGTTGTACGATACTAAAGATCCCCGCGGAAGAGCTTGTGGAGGTTCGGCAATTCTTATAAAGAACAGAATAAAACATTATCTAATGAATAACATAAGTGAGGATTACCTCCAAGCAACAAACATTTGCATTGAATTCTGTCAATACAAATTTGTTTTATCATCGATTTATTCTCCGCCTCGATTCTCAATAAAAGAACACCAATACCATAACTTCTTTAATTCCCTTGGAGCTAGATTTTTAGTTGCTGGCGACTTTAACGCCAAACACACATTTTGGGGTTCACGTCTGGTAACCCCAAAGGGTCGCGTACTCTTCAACACCATTGCTCAAATGGGCTTAGATGTACTCTCAAGCGGACATCCCACCTACTGGCCGACGGACCGACGGAAGATTCCCGATGTTATTGACTTTGGAGTAGTGAAAAATATCCCTGTAGAATGGATGCAAGTGGATCCTTCATTAGACTTGTCCTCAGATCACTCTCCTACTATCATTTCAATGCATTTCCCTCAAGTGTGTGGCTCTCCATTTAGAAACATGACTAAGACCCGAGTAAGCTGGATAAAATACAAAAAGTATTTAAGTTCTCATTGCACGGAAAATATTGTGTTGAGAACTACCGACGATATCGATGAGTCGATTGGCAACTTTACCGAGGACCTTCGACGAGCTGTGCATCACGCTTCCACTTATCACGTTGAATGTAGAAATAGGACAAACAGAACTTATTTATCTGAACTCGAACATCTCCTATCAGAAAAAAGAAGAATGAGAAGAGAGTGGCAACTTCACAGGTCTCCTGAACGGAAAGCTAGGCTACGGGTATGCAGAGATATACTAAGACATTTCTTAGAAACCCAAAGAACGGCTTCACTTAGATCCTACTTGGAGGGTCTTGATAGTACCCCACAATCTGACTACTCGTTATGGAGGGCGGCAAGAGGTTTAAAAAGACCAGTGAGAGGAAAACCTCCTTTGCGAAATCCGACTGGTGACTGGGCTAGAAATGATTCCGAGAAAGGGACATTATTTGTTAACCATTTAAGAAATGTGTTTACTAAAAACAACTCAAATAACGTATCTGATTTGCCACCACTCGTTATTAGACCTCCTGTACCTCTAAGACTAAACTTTGGTGATGTTCAAAGCGCTATTGGTACTCTGAACCTTAGAAAGGCTCCAGGTATGGATAAAATCAGCAATAAAATGCTTGTGGAGTTACCTCGTGTAGCTAGAAGAATTATCCTCTTTATCTTCAACGCTATTTTACGCCTAGAATACTATCCTGCAGATTGGAAGGTGTCTATGATCACTATGATTCCTAAGTCAGGGAAGGATCACACCAAAGTAGAGTCATATAGGCCAATTAGCCTACTGCCGACAATTTCTAAACTGTTCGAAAAATTGTTAATGACTAAGTTGATTCCAATTCTGAACGACACTGAATGCATTCCTAATCATCAATTCGGCTTCAGAGCTAAACACAGCACCATCGAACAAACACACAGATTGGTAAATGTGATAAGAGGGTCGTTTGAAGACAAAAAATACTGCTCCGCCCTTTCCATTGATGTGTCCCAAGCGTTCGACAAAGTTTGGCATGACGGTTTAATGCACAAAATAAAATTAACTCTGCCTGCTAACACCCATAAACTTATGGAAAGCTATTTATACGGTCGCAAATTTAAAATCAAAGAAGGCAATTTTTTAAGCCCCGCTCAGCCAATTGAAACAGGTGTGCCACAGGGTAGCATACTGGGTCCTACTTTATATTTGATTTATGCCTCCGACATGCCGTCAGACCCCAAAATCCACACGTCAACTTTCGCAGACGATACAGCCTTTATCAACGTTCATAAGGACTACCAAGTAGCATCACAGAATTTGCAAAATGATGTTTATAAACTAGAGAATTGGCTAGAGCTTTGGAAAATCAGGGTTAATGAACAGAAATGTATTCATATCACTTTCACATTGCGAAAAGAAACTTGCTCGTTCATCGAAATAAATAATCAAATTATTCCTCAACATAATGAAGTCAAATACCTCGGCATTCACCTCGACCGCCGTTTAACTTGGAAGTCTCATATTGAAGCGAAACTTACACAGATGAGATTAAAAGCAGTGCAACTTAATTGGCTAATTGGCAGAAATTCTTCACTAAAGTTGGACTGCAAACTATTGTTGTACAATGCAATTCTAAAGCCAATCTGGTGCTATGGAATTCAATTATGGGGTACTGCCTCAGCATCAAACATTGAAAAAATTCAAAGGGGTCAAAATAAAATTCTACGTATAATTACTGCAGCTCCATGATATGTTAAAAATTCTCGAATTCACAAAGATCTATGCGTGCCATTAGTAAAAGTTGAATTTACAAAACACGCGTCAAAGTATGTCAGCAAACTTGAACACCACCCAAACCCACTTGCACGAGACATCCTTAACTTTAGTGGCCATAATCGGTTGAGAAGGAGGGATACCCTTAATTTAACTCAAGCGCAAAATAGATGACTGGATCAGTTGATGTGAAATTTTTTTAGTATCATAAAATTTTTGTCTAGCACTGGCTGGGCTTATTATTTTCTTTTTAGTATTAAGATTTGAATACTTATTGTCATTTCATTATATGAAGATTCAATAAATAAATAAAGGCTAAAAAAAAAAAAAAAAAAAAAAATAGCTCCCAACAAATCTGGAAAAAATAGACCACAAACATCAGACTCGTATGAACGTTGAAGGTAGATACCGGGTACATGGACACAAAAATAATTATGGGAAAAGTACTTTTTCTTTTTTAATACCAATCTTTTGAATCTGAAAGATCCTATATCCGTTGAAAAGTATGTTATATCTCTAGATTCTTCTTCAAGTTCAATTTGATGAAAACCTGACATCAGGTCAAGACAAGAGAAGAATTTAGCTCTACCTAATTGATCAAGAATATCGTCTGTGCGAGGTAAAGGGAATTTATCAGCTACTAAATTTTTGTTAACCGCTCTGTAGTCTACTACCAATCTCCATCTCTTCTGAGTGGTACGGGATAGCGGTTTCTTTGGTACTAAGAGAATTGGGCTATTTTGATCTGAAATGGATGGTTCAACGATATCGTCTTTAATTAGCTTATCAATCTGTTTGTTTACTTCTTCCTTTTGAGAATGAGGAATTCTCTAGTTTTTTATGTAAACTGGTTGAGTGTTATTGGTTCTAAGGTTTTGTTTGTAAAATTATTGACCGATATGTGTTCAGATTCTAACGCAAAGATATCTATAAATTCCTTAAATAACAGTTTCAGATCTTTTTCTACGAACAATGGAAAGTTTTTTGAAAGCCTTTCCAATTTCTCTTTGGATTTGGTCGGTATAAAATTCTCAGTTACTATTTTGTAGTTTGCTAGCGTTTCTGTAACGAGTTTGACATCGTGAATTATCAAATCATTTTCAGTTGTATTGACTATCTTGACTAAAGGGTTTGATGTGGAAATTATGGTTTTAGCGACGTAAACGTCGTTTTGGATTGTTTGGTATGGGACCAAAACATTTTGTTCAGATGAATTTATTGGTACTGATCTTATTACTTCCGATCTAGTAGGTATTGCTATAGAATTTATAGTGGGACGATTTCTAATTGGTATTCCAATGTCGTGATCAATTTCATGTGATCGAATAATTAGTTGGTCTCTCTCACTGGAGTATTCTAGTACGCAATTATACTTTCGTATGAAATCCATTCCAATAATTCCATCTGGTTGAATTTTAAAATCATCTTTATGTTTTATAAGGTATCTGTCTATTTTCATCTCACATTTGACACTACCTAGTGTCGAAGTTATACCTTGGCCTATTCCATTAAGATTTTTTCTGTTATCTTAGTTGATAGACTCATTTAGGACTTAGTTATGCTTGATAATTGAAATATCAGCGCCAATGTCTATTAAGAAGACTGAAGTCATATCATTGAGGGTAGTTCTACAGCGTAGGTAGCTACATAACTCGAATCGATATTGTAGGTTTTTATTGAGTACTTAGGGGTGCTTGCCCGTTTCCCGAATCATTTTCTGTAATGGTATTAATGTTTCTATTTTGGTAATTATTACGGTTTCTGTTACCGTTATTATTACGGTATGAACCATTATTATTGTTATTATTATAGTTATTGTTACGATTGCTGTCATTATCGTTATTACGTTAGGATCCGTTATTGTTGCGATTATTATTTCTATTTTGGTTCCTATTTTGATAAAAATTTCTATTTTGGTTTCTGCCGTGGTTGTTATTGTAACCTTGGCTTCTGTTACCATATGTAAGAATTGAATTTTCTTGACCATATGCTTCGGTACAACTAGTTATGAATTTAGTTAAAACTTCATTCATATTTCTAAAGGTCGCTGATTCCATGATCAGTTTTACTCTTTCATTGGAACTATTTTTGGTCATGGCTGTAGCAGCCGAACGTGTAGCATATTTGTTGGCTACCTCATGAGGTAAACCATCTCTAATGTAGTCAGTTTCCAGTTTCTTCGTTAATTCCTTCATTTCTTTGGCATAAGAATTAACGTTTTTGCCACTTGGTTTAACGCTCATCAATTTTGATGTTAGTACGTCTACAGATTCTCCTTTAACTGAAGTCTTTAGTTTTAAGACTATTTCTGCTAGACTAGATTCTGAGGAAATTAAATTCCTAGCGGTTCCTTTCAGTTTGGTCCGTATTAGATTTGCCGCTACTAATTCATGAGTCTCCTTTATTGAATCGACTAAGTTGATGACGTCGATGAAAGTTTGTAAATTTTCAGCGGTTCCATCAAACTCAGGGATTAGCCTGGAGATGTTTGAGAACGATTTGCGGAAGCTTGAGGTACTGAAATATCGATATCGGTACTAGGTTTATATTCAAAAGTTATTGGTCGATTCCTTTCTTACTACAAACCAAAGTAATTTTTTCTCTTAAATCCGAGAAAAAGGCGTCCGCAGCTACCTGATGTGTCTTTAAGAGTCTGTTGTAATTTGCGTTAAAGAGGACTCGTACAGTCTCGAGTGTTTGCAGTAGAGTGGAAGTATGTTTATTTATCGTCTCGGGTTTCGTATCCCGGTCAATATTTAAGCATTTATAAGATCTCAAAAATAGTTCTCTTTGATTTCGTGCTTTCTGTAAGATATATTCCCATTCCATGAAAAAAATTGTAGGATTTATGGGGCTTTAGAACAAATATTTTTTTTTTTGAAAGTTATACCCTATCTATATTGTCTACAGATGCCAATCTTCTGGCATAGTTCTTCTTTATAGAGCGTTTTTGCAATTGATATAGGCTGATTAGTATCTGCAGTGTCATTAAAGCAATAAGGATAATCAAGTAAAGGTTAGGGCTTTCTACCTTTACTATAATATCATTAACCACGTTAGCGTTAGGGTTCTCTATTTATGATTCCCTTCCGCCCATGGTGGGAAATAATGTTTTACTCGCGATAATTACAACATATTATCCAGCAACAGTAAAATTGTATTTGATTATGGAAGATCAACAAAGAAAATGAATTTAAATAATTAAACTTATTATTTCTATAACAGCAACAAACATCTAGTTGTCCCCAAATCATAAATAAATCTTTTATTGCTATTATTATATTAATATGTATTAACAAAAATAAAAACAAGTTGAAGTGAATTTTAATAACTATACAAAAATATGCAAAAGGAGTAATACTTATAAAGATAGATGATTACTACATTGATTAAATGATGGTGAAGTTAAATCTTCCACCGATCAAAACAAATATGAAATTCATAAATTTTTATAGGGAATGGCTAATAATTTTATTAAAAAAAAAATGTATAAGAAGCTAAGCTTTTTAGAACTGTCAGTAAATTAGTTAATAACTTGGCCGTTTACATTTACAAAATTCAAGTTTATAATAATTTTACTTATTCTAAGTTTAAGACGGCAAGTCACTTGTAAGTAATGGTCTTATGTTCGTGGGGAACACATGTCATTGCAATCGCCATGTTTTTGCAGGGTGGATAATGGCAATGGCATGCGCCGGTCATCACCAATTGATGAACGAAACGGTTGTATACTTTTGTTTTATACCAAATGCAGGGACACGTGTGTATGCACCGGTTATTTAGTTTTAAGTGTAGGTTTTATTTATTTATAGTTTTTAATTTTGTTATACCATTTTTGGTGGTGGTTTATTAATTATTCTTTTATATTTATTAGTGTTAGTTATTAGTATTTATAAAATGAATTGTAAATTAAAATAAGATAAAATAGAAATTATTTTAGACTTGGCTTAGTTTTAATATATGTATACCCTACACCACAATAGTGGGGAGGGTATATTGGATTTGTGCTGATGTTTGTAACGCCCAGAAATATTGGTCCAACCACCTTAAAGTATACCAATCGGCTTAGAATCACTTCCTGAGTCGATTTAACGATGTCCGTCCGTCCGTCTGGCTGTCCATGTAAAGCTTGTGCGCAGAGTACAGGTCGCAAATTTGAAGATATTTTGATAAAATTTGGTACGTGATATTTTTTTGCCCCTAGGATGGATGGGATTGAAACTGGTGGGAATCGGTAAATTAGTTCACCTGGCCCCCATACAAATGTCCTCCCGAAATTGGGGTTTACCGATCATAAATCTTTCAATTATGCAATTATGCATAATTCACAAAAAATGAGTAATAACTGAAGCTAAATCACATCTAAAAATTTCGTGAATAATTAGTAGTAGCTCCCATATTAAGCCTATAATATTGAACACAAATATGTTTCGTATATATACATATAATATGGTAGAATTTTATGACGATCGGTCCATAATTAGTCGTAGCTCCCATAAAAGTCCCACTTCCGAAAATCACTTAAAAGAGAATAACTCTTTTAAAAATGTTGGTATCGAATTAATATTCAACACAAATATGTTTCGTACATATACATATAAAATGGTTGAATTTTATGATGATTGGTCCATAACTAGTCGTAGCTTCCATATAAGGCCCACTTCCCGAAATCTCTTTAAGGACCATAAATCTCTTAAAAATGTTGTTATCCGAATAAAATTTAACAAAATTGAGTTTCCTATGTACAAATAGGATGACACCTAATTTTATAATAGACAGTTCATAAATAGTCAAAACTCCCATATAAGACCCTCTTCTAATTCACTTTAACCTCCATAAATCTTTTAAACGTATTTATATCGAGATAAGGTTTAACACACATAATATTTATATTCACGGAAGTAATGGCACTTAATTTTTGGATGATCGGTCCATAATCTCCCATATAGCGCCCATATATGACAAAGTTTTTTATTGATATATTGGGTGTAGGGTATTATATGGTCGGGCTTGACCGACTATACTTTCTTACTTGTTATTCATACTTTTGTGTTTTAAGTTATATTCATGAAACAAGATAATGAAAAAAGAATTTTCTTTTGTGTAGTATTAAGAGTTTTTGTTTTGAAAATATTAATATTGAATCTTTAAATATTATTATATATATTTTTTTTTAATTTAGGCAAAATGTAAATTTAAAGTGAAACAATATAGCAAAATTATAACTTGTTTAATAATGTTTATATATAAAAATAGTATTAACGTTTAAAGCATGGTACTCTGTTCATCATTTCGTGCGAAACACTATCAAATGCCCATATAAAAAAAATTGATGCGAAATAAATGCGACCTAAGTTACGAAATATTTCTGGCAGCATGTTTTTTCAACAAAAAAATGTATATGGCAACATTTTTTTCCAACTGTGAAATAATGTAACCGGCACTTATTTCGCACGAAATTGAAAAAAACAGCTAAAAACATATGGTTTTTGTTTACATAAAAGAAACAATGTTTCATACCTAAGTGCAATAAAAACGACAATTTTCTTCTAAATCGTGGCATTGTCACCACTTGCTAATTGTCAAAATTTTCAAACGAAATAATTGATGTTGCTCAACAATTTTCGCAAATTTGAACAGAGTACCAGCTTAACTTACTAAAACGTTATGTTATGATGCTGTTGTTGGTGTTGGTCTTGTTGTCATGTTATGCTGTTGTTGTTGGTGTTGATTTTGTTGGCCTTGTTGTCATCTTTGTTGTTTCTCTTGCTTTTGTGGATGGTCTGTTGCTTTGTTGTCCATGGATGATGGGGTAGTTTTTGGTTTTATGATCGGGCATTGGCCGCTCCGATCTCTTCCTTCTAGTACCCCGGAATGTTACCAAACTTTTGTGATTTTTTTTGTTGTGTATTAAGTTTATCAGTCTTGTTGTGGCTATTGCTTATGCTAGACGTGTTTTTTCTTCGAAGTCGCCGTTGTTAAATCTACAAAAATTACCAAACGTGCGCTGGTTTTTACAGATGAAGACCCTATGTCTTCAGCTAAAGTTAAGAAAATCGAAATTCTTTCTGGACCCCGTTGCAAGTTTTTGATAAAGATGATGATGAAGTTACTGAAATGGACAGTGAAAAAATCGAAAAAAGCCAATCTATCAAAATATCACCAATTAAAGTGTTAACACAAAATACTGAAGATATATTAAAACTATTAAACAGTAAAGGTATTACTAAATACCTAATTAAAAAAATATCGATTGGTTTAAAAATCTAGTGTGAAACTATTGAAACTTATAATTTAATATTAATAATTTTGCGTGAAAATAATTTTCAATTTTACACTCATGAATGCAAAAACAATAAGCCACTCAAAGTTGTTCTTCATGGCCTTGATGGCAAAACTGAAACGCAAGTAAAGAATGAACTAGTTTCTCTTGGTTTTGAGTGTGTCGAAGTTTAACTTATTAAGAGAACATTCCACAATTATGGTGATACTATTTACATCGTTTACTTTAAAAACGGTTTAGTAAAAATGATTGATCTCAGAAAAAATGTAAGATCTCTTTTTCACACTATTATTTCTTGGGAATATCAACGCAAATTAAAAAACAAACCGGTCCAATGTAGGAAGTGCCAAATGTTCGGGCACGGGGAAAAGGGGTGCAACGTTAAGGCTAGATGTGCATATTGTGCAGAAAAACATAAAACTATCGATTGTAAATCCGAAGAGAAGATTCAATGCGCTAACTGCGGTAATAATCACAAAGCTACAGATCCCACATGCCCTAGTCGCTCTGCATATATTCAAATTTTTTTTTTTTTCTTTTTTTTTATAATACATTATATTTATTTATTTAATCTTCAGATATTGAAATGACAATAAGTTTTCGAATCTTAATACTAAAAGAAAATAATAAGTCCAGCCAGTGCTAGACAAAATATTATGATACTGCAAAAAATTTACATCCACTGATCCAGTCATCTGTTTTGCGTTTGAGTTAAAGCAAGGGTATCCCTCCTTCTCAACCGAACATGGCCACTAAAGTTAAGGATGTCTCGTGCAAGTGGGTTTGGATGGTGTTCAAGTTTGCTGACATATTTTGAGGCGTATTTTGTAAATTCGACTTTCACCAAAGGAATGCCTAGACCTTTGTGAATTCGAGAATTTTTAACGTACTATGGAGCTGCAGTAATTATACGTAGAATTTTATTTTGACCCCTTTGAATTTTTTCAATGTTGGATGCTGAGGCAGTACCCCATAATTGAATTCCATAACACCAGATTGGCTTTAGAATTGCATTGTACAACAAAAGTTTGCCATCCAACTTTAATGTAGAATTTCTGCCGATTAGCCAATTAAGTTGCACTGCTTTTAATCTCATCTGTGTAAGTTTCGCTTCAATATGAGATTTCCAGGTTAAACGACGATCGAGGTGGATTCCGAGGTATTTGACTTCATTGTGTTGCGGAATAATTTGGTTATTTATTCTGATGAACGAGCAAGTTTCTTTTCGCAATGTGAAAGTGATATGAATACATTTCTGTTCATTAACCCTGATTTTCCAAAGCTCTAGCCAATTCTCTAGTTTATAAACATAATTCTGCAAATTCTGTGATGCTACTTGTTGGTCCTTATGAACGCTAATAAAGGCTGTATCGTCTGCGAAAGTTGACGTGTGGATTTTGGGGTCTGACGGCATGTCGGAGGCATAAATCAAATATAAAGTAGGACTCAGTATGCTACCCTGTGGCACACCTGTTTCAATTGGCTGAGCGGGGCTTAAAAAATTGCCTTCTTTGATTTTAAATTTGCGACCGTATAAATAGCTTTCCATAAGTTTATGGGTGTTAGCAGGCAGAGTTAATTTTATTTTGTGCATTAAACCGTCATGCCAAACTTTGTCGAACGCTTGGGACACATCAATGAAAAGGGCGGAACAGTATTTTTTGTCTTCAAACGACCCTCTTATGACATTTACCAATCTGTGTGTTTGTTCGATGGTGCTGTGTTTAGCTCTGAAGCCGAATTGATGATTAGGAATGCATTCAGTGTCGTTCAGAATTGGAATCAACTTAGTCATTAACAATTTTTCGAACAGTTTTGAAATTGTCGGCAGTAGGCTAATTGGCCTATATGACTCTACTTTGGTGTGATCCTTCCCTGACTTAGGAATCATAGTGATCATAGACACCTTCCAATCTGCAGGATAGTATTCTAGGCGTAAAATAGCGTTGAAGATAAAGAGGATAATTCTTCTAGCTACACGAGGTAACTCCACAAGCATTTTATTGCTGATTTTATCCATACCTGGAGCCTTTCTAAGGTTCAGAGTACCAATAGCGCTTTGGACATCACCAAAGTTTAGTCTTAGAGGTACAGGAGGTCTAATAACGAGTGGTGGCAAATCAGATACGTTATTTGAGTTGTTGTTAGTAAACACATTTCTTAAATAGTTAACAAATAATGTCCCTTTCTCGTTTCTAGCCCAGTCACCAGTCGGATTTCGCAAAGGAGGTTTTCCTCTCACTGGTCTTTTTAACCCTCTTGCCGCCCTCCATAACGAGTAGTCAGATTGTGGGGTACTATCAAGACCCTCCAAGTAGGATCTAAGTGAAGCCGTTCTTTGGGTTTCTAAGAAATGTCTTAGTATATCTCTGCATACCCGTAGCCTAGCTTTCCGTTCAGGAGACCTGTGAAGTTGCCACTCTCTTCTCATTCTTCTTTTTTCTGATAGGAGATGTTCGAGTTCAGATAAATAAGTTCTGTTTGTCCTATTTCTACATTCAACGTGATAAGTGGAAGCGTGATGCACAGCTCGTCGAAGGTCCTCGGTAAAGTTGCCAATCGACTGATCGATATCGTCGGTAGTTCTCAACACAATATTTTCCGTGCAATGAGAACTTAAATACTTTTTGTATTTTATCCAGCTTACTCGGGTCTTAGTCATGTTTCTAAATGGAGAGCCACACACTTGAGGGAAATGCATTGAAATGATAGTAGGAGAGTGATCTGAGGACAAGTCTAATGAAGGATCCACTTGCATCCATTCTACAGGGATATTTTTCACTACTCCAAAGTCAATAACATCGGGAATCTTCCGTCGGTCCGTCGGCCAGTAGGTGGGATGTCCGCTTGACAGTACATCTAAGCCCATTTGAGCAATGGTGTTGAAGAGTGCGCGACCCTTTGGGGTTACCAGACGTGAACCCCAAAATGTGTGTTTGGCGTTAAAGTCGCCAGCAACTAAAAATCTAGCTCCAAGGGAATTAAAGAAGTTATTGGTGTTCTTTTATTGAGAATCGAGGCGGAGAATAAATCGATGATAAAACAAATTTGTATTGACAGAATTCAATGCAAATGTTTGGTGCTTGGAGGTAATCCTCACTTATGTTATTCATTAGATAATATTTTATTCTGTTCTTTATAAGAATTGCCGAACCTCCGCAAGCTCTTCCGCGGGGATCTTTAGTATCGTACAACACGTAGCCATTAATTTTGAAGTACCCTATCGACGTCAAGTGAGTTTCAGCAATCATCATAACATCAATCTGCTTATCCATCAGGAAGTATTCCAGTTAGTTTTTATGTTGGCGGAGGCCGTTCGCGTTCCAAAAACAAATTTTTAAATAAATCATTTCCTTAAAATGGCTTGCAAGATAGTGGATTGCATTTTCAGCATTTCCTGCATCATGGATGTCATAGTGGTCGTAAAAGTGTTTATAGTTTGGACAAGTGTCTGCAAAGTAGTCTCTAGAGTGTTAATATTAGGCTCGTAATATTGTGATTTAGGTTCCTGCTCCAAACCTGGCATATTAGATTTAACCACGTTAGCGTAAGAAACTTGTCTAGAACTAGGCACGTTTACATGACTAGTGGGCCGTAACAATTGAGGAAAATTGTTACTCGATGCAAAATTAGGCTGTTGATGATGATCAGGTAATACTGACGTCTTGTTGGTCCTTATGCCTTTCAAATGAGTGTAAACTGGACAACCTCTATAATTTGCAGTTACTGCATTTTTTAATTTTTGAGTCAGTTTTCGACTTATCACATTGAGCAGTTGTATGTAGTTCCCCACACGCAACACAAACTGACGGCAATTTACAGTACGCTTTGGTGTGACCAAATTCTTGACAATTAAGATACTGGACGGGTCCCTGACGCTTATGCGGTTCTTACACGGTGATTCTACGATGCAGAAGGTAAATCAGATTGTAGATGGGATGGGACTCGTTTTTCTTTAAGACGATATCTCCAGGTTCCAATTCCACCCTGAACATCGGCTGAGGAATCTTTTCACGGTTTCTAATATTCGTTATGCTCTTAATTTTGAAGCCATTTTCCATTAAACTAGTCTTTATCTCGGCAGGATCAACATCTGGGTCTATACCCTTTAGAACTACTTGGAGTCCTTTTGCGCTTTTCAGCTGGTAGGTATAGAAATCCCTACTCTCCCTCTCCAACTGGTTGGACAATTTTCGAAAATCATCTTCCTTTTTCACTTGAATTTTGGTTTCGCTGATATTTCCATGTTTAATTGAAGTTACGCTAAACATATTTTCACCTATTACCGAAACAATTCCTTGTACCAATTTACTGGAAGTGGGCTCTCTCAGATAAATTGGTGGGGGCTTAAACGTCTTTTTAGGAAGTTCTGGATCATCCGTCTGGAGGAGAGCAAACCTGTTTTGATCATTTGGATTGTCAATACTCACGGTCTTGGGAGCTTTTGAATTTGATGATATTTGAGCAGATGTCGGGCTCCTCTGTCGCTTAAGAACTGTGACGTATTTATCCATACCTACTTGTTTTCTAGGTTTGAATGCGCTTTTTGATGTAGAAGATGTTGATGTTTTATCATCTGATGAAATCACTATATTGGGCGAACAGGATCGGCGCCGTTCTACGGCTCTTGTAGTGAGAAGATTCTCCACAGATTTTTTTAAGGATTCTTCCTCAGAGATCCATAAAGATTTTCTAGTCGAGCTAAGCTCTTTCTCAGAATTACATCTGAGAGGAACACTCATACAGTTTTTATGCGATTTTTAATGTTTTTTATTATTTTTTTTTTTTAATGTTTTTTATTTTTTAATGTTTTTTATTTTTTTTTACCGTAGGTATTTTTACCTATTACGAATTATTTTTTAACTTTTTTGTTTTATTTCGACCTATTACAGTTTTTCACCTATTACGATTTTTTCACCGAAAATTCAGCCGCACTAAAAATAACACGTTCGAACAGTACAACACACTATATTCAAATGAGAGAAAATATTTCTAATCGACAAAATTATTTAAAGAGTATTTGGTCTCTCCAAATAATACTAATTCAACTTTACCTATTCAGCAATATCAACAAAACATAAGACAATAAATACAATGGTTACAGTAATGTTACAAAAACAAATTACGCTAATTTAAATAATAATAATACCGTTAATAATTCTCAGAGAGATCTATTCTCTGAGCAGGAATTTATTGATCTCACAATGGAATTGATCACAAAACTAAGCGAATGTAAAAATAAACAAGAACAATTAGCTTTTAAGTTTGTTTATAAAAATGTATGAATCATAGCTTTGACTAATATAAAAATTATTTTTTGGAACTGTAGAAGTATCCGTAACGAAATAGCTGAATTTATTAATTTTTTAAATACTCATGATATAGATATTTGTCTCTTAAGTGAGACTTGGCTCACTCAGTCAAATAATCTATATCATCCAAATTATTCATGTATAAGAGAGGATCGTATACGTCAAAACGGTGGTGCGGTTGCCATACTTGTGAAAAAAAGAATTACTTTCACAGTAATTCCCAAAATTATAACTTCTGTTATTGAAAATGTAGGTATTAGGATAAATGTGGCGAATGGTTTTTCTATAAATATTCACAGTGTATATTTTCCTGGAGGACAGAATAACAGCGCTCTTAGGTCCAAATTTAAAAGTGATTTACGTAAACTTCTGAGCACAAACAATAAGTATATGATTTGTGGTGATTTTAACTCCAGACATAAAAATTGGAACTGTTTGCGAGCCAACCAATGGGGCAAAATTCTTAACGAATTCACACATTTCTTACCTGTATCAATTTTGTTTCCAAATTCTCCCACTTATATTCCGTCTAATACAAACACTAATCCTTCTACTCTTGACTTAATTCTTCCAATATACCACAATTTATTTCTAACCCTCTTACCAATAATGACTTAAGTTCTGATCACTTACCAGTTTCCTTCTATATCTCTTCAACTATACCTGTAATTGAAAATATGATTTACAATTTTGGACGTGCAAATTGGGGGAATTACAAACGTTTTATAAGGAACTCTCTACACAATACTTTAATGGATTCTAATTCGAACTCTCCTGAGGCTATATTTTATTAGATTCTGTTAGGCAATCAGTTCCAAAATCTCTCTAATTTCGTTCATCTTCCTAAATATATATTACAATTAATTAAACTCAGAAATCATTTTCGTAGGGACTGGGTAAGGTATAGGCAGATTTCTGATTATCTAGCAATTAACAGATATTCTGCACTCATTCGTAGTGAGATTTTTGCATACAGAAATCGCCAATGGAATATTAAATTATCTACAATGGGCAAGGGATCTAAGCCTTTCTGGAATGTTGTAAAAATCCTGAAGAGAAAGACAAATAATTGTCATTCTCTTCTGACAAATGATGGCACTTTAATTTGTGACGAGGACAAAGCAAATGCATTTGCTAAGGTTTTTGAACTCAATCATAGAGTTTCAGAAAATCTTGGGACGGATGGCCACATAAATGTTGTTAATCAAGCTGTTGACTTTTTTCAATCATTAGATGTATCTACTCCTTTTTCAGAGCAGGTCACTGTTACTGATGTTGAGAATATTATTAATAACCTTAGAACTAGAAAATCTTGTGGATTGGATGACATAAACAATATGATGTTAAAAAACCTTCCGAAAATTAAGGCTTTCGACTCGGTGTGGCATAACGGCTTATACAAACTCAGTTTAATTTTCCATTATATTTGGTAAAACTAATTAGTAATTTTCTTAAAGACAGGTATTTTTGTGTTTCTGTTGGGAATTGATTCTCGGATCTGATCAATACCCCTGCGGGGGTTCCGCAGGGACCAGTTTTTGGTCCAATACTATACAATATCTTTTCAACAACAACAACAAAAAATTCCATCGTTTCTCGATTTGTGAGGAAAAAGTGTTTCTGTATTTGAATGCGAAAACGAACAACGCTGATTCTATTTTTATTGGAATACTTCCAGTAGTAAGTGTCAAATGCAAGCCAAACGTCAACGACGAAAAAAAAAATCATGCGGTCGTCGTTGAGCAAGCGATGAGAACACGTGCGGATGGTTGTTGTCTTTTTTTCAGAAACTTATTAAGAATTGTTGTTGCTTCTTGTTGTATGAAGCATAGCAAATACACGCGATTCAATTACAGTTGGACACGAAAACTAAAAAACTGCTTATTTTGGTTTTTTCTCAAAATAACTGAACTCACTGCTTTATAATGTAAAAAAAAGTTTATTTATTTATGTATGTACATGTATTTAAAAATATCAATGTACATATATATTTTGAATTGTGTGTTTATCGCACCAATTTGAAATGTGAATTTTTTTGATAGTTCTTGTGAGAATCTTTTCGAAAATATTCTTACAGAAACACTTTTTCTCACATTCTTCCAATAATTGTTGTCAAACTATTTAAATGACAGATATTTCTCGCAAAATAAAGTTACAGAAACACTTGTGTGAGAAAAACCACATTTTGTTTCTTTTTACACTGTTTTTGTTGCAATTCACTAATTCCATGCGGAAAATTTTACAATGCGAGAAATACAGAAACGAGCCGCTGGTGTTGTGAATGGCAGCGTTATCTTGCTGAAAAATATAATTGTTTAAGGATTTTGAGCTACGAAAGGTAATAAACTCATTTTCAGAGTTTTGACGTAATCTGTGCTGTTCATTTTACATGACACCCATCGCTACAAAATGCTCCCCAAAACCATCAGTGATCCACCACTAAAATTTCTCTAGAGGTTCCTTTCGAATATCTCTCAAATAGCCTCTGTTTCCATCCGGACCGTCAAGATTCCATTTCTTTTCATCTGAAAAAATAACCTTAAATAAAACTGGTTGTTATTTTCACATTTACAAAAATTGAGGAAAGTCATACCTGAGTCCAATTAGTTTGCATATTTTGTGTGGCAACCTGTAATCTTATCGCCACATGACGGGGTACTTGAGTCATTTTTTAATATTTTAAGTTTTATTTTCTGTTATTGATCTCCATATGGTTGTTTTTGATACAGAAACACCCTTTATACTTTTTAGACTCAAAGTTGAATTGCTCGCTAAACGATTAATGTGGGCTATTTCTCGGTGAGAAAGGATTTTTTCCGTCCGGATCTCTTTGTTTGTTCATAGTTCTCAGGATTCCTCATAAAATTTCTTACCACAGTTACACATCTTCCCAATTTCCGAGCAATTTCTCTAAACTTCAAATTTTGATCTTTAAAGGCCAACATTTTACCTTGTGCTTGTTCTGAATCCACGTGGCATAGTAAAATCACAAATTTTTCTTTATTTTAAAACCAATTTTAACTGAAGTTATTGCTTTACTAAATAGCATTATCATTTTTACTTCACTTGTTTTTATGATAATGAAACATGCAGATAACGAAAAACTTCCAAAAATGAAACAACAAAATTGTCCTATTTTTTTTCATATATATAAAGAGTAACTGCGAAAAATTATTTTT
This sequence comes from Bellardia bayeri, assembly GCA_950370525.1. NCBI lineage: Eukaryota > Metazoa > Arthropoda > Insecta > Diptera > Calliphoridae > Bellardia > Bellardia bayeri. Next base: position 54,498,476 of record OX493264.1, on the reverse strand, counting down.
CTTGACGATCATGTTATACCTTTAATTAAAGCCTAATTTCTTGACTTGAAAATATTGTGATTTATCTACTTACTCATATAGACCTTTTCCCGGATTTTTTAAAAAAAATTCGGATCAAAAAATAATTTTGGAAAATTTATCAATAGGTAGTCCATATAAATAGGTCATGTTGCACATCGTTGGAGAGCTCTTTAAAATACCTATCATTTGGTATATATAAATAATAAAAAATCTTCAAGATATAGCTAAATATATTACAAACTTTGGAACCCCGCCCACTCGAAAATGGGCATGACCGCCCTAATTTTTTTATTTTAATCAGAATTTAAAATTCTATTAGTGGTAAAATTTTGGTAGTGATTAGAAAAAAGTCACTAAAACCGACTTAAGCCGACGAATTATACCCTCTGTCAATAATTCCTACAATTTAGTTTTTACGTCACAGCGCTCGAGGTATGAAAGACGCATTTGTCCACAATATATTGGTATATCATTCGTTACCCTAATTTCCATACAATAATCTGCAGGTGACTTAATGCAGGCAGCATTTCGTTTTAATAATAATTCTTTACAACTGATTCTAAATAATGAAACAGAACTGGGGCTGAACGCTGTTTTCCATAAAGTTTGACATAAAATTGTGCCAGAGAATGCGGTCGTGAAATAGAATCTATTTTATTTTGACAGCGATTTTTCTTATGCTCTTAACAATATTAATATATTTTATTAAATTTTATACATTTTGTAAACAAAACCATATATTTTTGAAGCTTTGGCGCAAGAAAAACAAAAACAAAAGAAAATCAAAAGAATCGTTTACAAGTGAATTTAAAAGTGAGATTTTGTAATTTAAAAAAAAAATTTGTGATATCATAGAAAAAATAATTGAAAAAGTACAACAGCATGATTGCATATAGAAATTGCAGTCGCCATTGTACAAACAATTTTATTTAAAATAAGATTTGTGGACAAAAATTGGAAAAGCTGTCGGCATTACAGGTTGGTACACAGAAGAAATATAAAAACATTGTTTTGCGTTTGAGTAAATTAAAAATTCCAAATAAAAAAAGAAATTTTGAAATAAGCAAATTAGTAGAGAATGCAACTTCCTTTATTTAGAGACAAACCAATAATAATTCTTTTAAATTAATTAATTCTTAATTCTTTAAAAACAAATAATATTTTTTTACAAAAACAATACATAACATAAACTGGTTTTGAGTAATTGAGAACTATTCTGTTTTTATATACAAGTATTCATTCACAAACAGTACGAGAACATATGTATGTATGTTTATTATACATATATATGTACATATTTCTTAAAGGTACTTAGAATCAGAAAGTAATGATAACAGTAACAGAATAACAATATGTTTTATGTTAACATTATAAATAGAAATAACTTCTTAATTGTTGCACCAACATTCTCCCCCACTAAGGACGACAGTACTTACACCATATATCAGCATAGAAATGTATCCTTTCTAGCTCGAAGGCTCTGAATTATAAGCATCATTAGTTGGCAAAAATGCAATTTTCGAAATTGGTCGCTTATAGTATTTTCCATTGGAGAAAAGTGTAACTACCCTTACACAATCATCTTTGCCGGGATGCACGTCATGAATGCGAGTCAATGGCCATTCACCAGGGAAATACCTTTCATCAAGAACTAGCACCAAATCCCCTTTCTCAGCGTTTTTGTTAAGTTTTCGCCATTTTGGCCTAGCTTGGAATCTTGATAGCCATTTGCTAGTCCAGCGACGCCAGAAATGCTTTAGGCATTCAACAGCTTTCCATCTTTTAAGATGGTCTATATTTACATCAAGTAGATCTTCTTATGGAATACAAATTAGAGGTTCACCAATTAAAAAATGTGCGGGCGTAAGGGCATTACAATCCTTGGGATCACAACTGAGTGGACAAAGTGGCCTAGAATTTAAACATCCTTCAATCTGAGTTAAGAGTGTAGTTAATTCTTCAAATGTGAGTATGCGGTTCGCCATAATCCTTTTAAAATGATATTTAGTAGATTTTACACCAGCCTCCCAGAGGCCACCAAAATTCGGAGATGCTGGTGGTATGAAATTCCAGGTAGTTCCACGTCTTGTGGTGTTGAAGATTTATATCGATTGTATGCAATTTGTAGTTCTTTATTAGCGCCGATAAAATTGGTACCACAATCAGAATATAGATCCGTACACATACCACGGCGAGCAACAAAACGGCGATAAGCAGCTATAAAAGCATCAGTTGAAAGGTTCGTGACTGCTTCTAAATGGATGGCTTTTGTTACCATACAAATAAATAAACAAATATAGCCCTTAGTAGTTACGGAATTGCGAGCTGTGGACTGTTTTATTGTTACTCGGCCAGCATAATCTACTCCACTATGCTTGAAAGGTCGCGTCGGCTTCAGACGAACGCTTGGTAAAGTTCCCATAATTTCTTGTGTGGCCTTTGCATTATATTTAAAGCATGTAGTGCAGTTCCGAAGGACCTGTTTAGTTAGATTTTTTCCATGAAGTATCCAATCCAATGCATCTAAAAATATTAAACATGATATCGGATTTTGTTTTTTTAATAAAATAGGGTGTTTAGAGCCAAAGTTTAGTTCAGAGTTTTGTATTCTACCACCAACTCTTAGGATTTGGAACGAGTCTAAAAATGGAACTAAACGTGTAATTGGATTTCTTGAGGAATTGTGCCCATTCTTATTAAGCTCAAATATTTCATTGGGAAAATCAACTTGTTGCGAAATTCGAATGAGATCAAGAAGAGCGGCGTTTAATTCTTTTGTAGTAAGAAATCCCGTCATCTTGCTGTAGCCTTTGTCTAAAAAAATATCTTTGGAATATTTGAAAATAAAATTATTTTTGAAACGACTTACATAAGCTGTTACGCGAACGAGTTTGCTCAGAGAAGAAAATTTTGTTAAAAGTTCTGGATAATCGATGATTTCGACTTCAGTTATAATTGGAATATTCTCAATATCATGAACAGCGATCTTTTGTTGTTTTGGCCAATTTGAGCGCTCCTCACTGAGCCAGCTTGGGCCACTCCACCATAAATTATGTTCCACTAATTCCTTTGCCGCTATTCCTCTTGAGGCACAGTCAGCGGGATTATCACGCGTTGAGACATATTTCCATTGATCTGTAGTTGATTTCCGTTGGATTTCTGCCACCCTATTGCCCACAAACACGGGCCATCTAGATGACTGTCCACGAATCCATGAAAGTACTGTTGTGCTATCAGTCCAGTAAATAATGTTAGATACAGTATGGTCGATACAAGACGTTATCTTATGTACCAAATTGACTAATAAACTAGCTCCACACAACTCCATTCTAGGTATTGTTTACCGTTTTAATGGACTAACTTTCGTTTTTGCCTGGATAACACTGATTTTTATAACACCATCACTGGAAATCGTTCTTGAGTAAACCACAGCTGCATATGCCAATTTTGATGAATCGCAAAATCCATGTATTTCAAGCTTTATGTTTCTGTTTAAGCCAATCCATCTACAAATTTTGATTTTTTCAAGCTCCTTGAGATTTTTACGATATTCTATCTACTTAATTGCCCATGACTCAGGTAAACAATCATTCCAGTCTATGCCCAATAACCATAAGTTTTGAAATTCAATTTTTGCTAATATAGTTGTGGGAGCTAACCAGCCAAGAGGGTAGAGTTTAGCAGCATCTGACAACAAACTTCTCTTAGTAACCTTTGTAGTATTATTTTCAAAATTTATTATAAAGGTAAAACAATCATCCGTAATATTCCATTCCAAACCAAGTGCCTTTACGGTATTTGAGTCTGAATTAAGTTCAAAAACACTAGAATCTCTCTTAGCTCTTCAGCTATTTGCGACAAAAGTTCCTTGGAATTTGTAGTCCACTTCCTCAAATTAAATTTTCCAGTATTTAACAATTGGCATAATTGTTTATGCAGTTTTAAAGCGTCATCCAAATTGTCGGCTCCAGAGATAACATCATCTACGTAGGTGTCAGTATTTAATACCTTACCAATGGATATTTCTCGTATTCATCGGATGATAATGGTTTGAGAACCCTTATTGAAAGAATGGAGCAGGTTTTGTACCATACGTAACTGTAGTTAGCTTATAAATAAAAATTTGATCAGTTTCTGGACATTTCCATAAAATTTGCTGATATTTCTGTTCCTTATCTGTAATTTTTATCTGTCTGAACATTTATATATCTGCCCTAATACCTATTTGAAAACGTCTCCACCTAATAAGCACGGTTGGAAGTCATTTTGCATTGCAGGACCAGTTGCTAGTTCATGGTTGATTTGATCGTTTAGAACTGCCATCAAACACAACTCTCAGTTTAGTAGAGAGTACAGACTTGAATGGTAAAGAAACCGTGTAGCGTCCAGTTGAGCCACGAGCTGTGGTGTCTCTAAAGTGTTGTTCACATAAATCTTCTTCTTCCGTTAACGAACGTTGCTTCAAAAGTTCCTCTTGTTCCCAGAATGCACGCAGTTGTTGATCCAATGAGCAAATATTGATTGTTATATTCTTTACACATAGTGTTGTTGAACTGTTCGGACGTGTTATTTTTAGTGCGGCTGAATTTTCGGTGAAAAAATCGTAATAGGTGAAAAAGTGTAATAGGTCGAAATAAAACAAAAAAGTTAAAAAATAATTCGTAATAGGTAAAAATACCTACGGTAAAAAAAAAAAAAAAATAAAAAACATTAAAAAAATAAAAAACATTAAAAAAAAAAATTAATAAAAAACATTAAAAATCGCATAAAAACTGTATGAGTGTTCCTCTCAGATGTAATTCTGAGAAAGAGCTTAGCTCGACTAGAAAATCTTTATGGATCTCTGAGGAAGAATCCTTAAAAAAATCTGTGGAGAATCTTCTCACTACAAAAGCCGTAGAACGGCGCCGTTCCTGTTCGCCCAATATAGTGATTTCATCAGATGATAAAACATCAATATCTTCTACATCAAATAGTGCAGTCAAACCTAGAAAACAAGTAGGTATGGATAAATACGTCACAGTTCTTAAGCGACAGAGGAGCCCGACATCTGCTCAAATGTCATCAAATTCAAAAGCTCCCAAGACCGTGAGTATTGACAATCCAAATGATCAAAACAGGTTTGCTCTCCTCCAGACGGATGATCCAGAACTTCCTAAAAAGACGTTTAAGCCCCCACCAATTTATCTGAGAGAGCCCACTTCCAGTAAATTGGTACAAGGAATTGTTTCGGTAATAGGTGAAAATATGTTTAGCGTAACCTCAATTAAACATGGAAATATCAGCGAAACCAAAATTCAAGTGAAAAAGGAAGATGACTTTCGAAAATTGTCCACCCAGTTGGAGAGGGAGAGTAAGGATTTCTATACCTACCAGCTGAAAAGTGCAAAAGGACTCCAAGTCGTTCTAAAGGGTATAGACCCAGATGTTGAACCTGCCGAGATAAAGACTAGTTTAATGGAAAATGGCTTCAAAATTAAGAGCATAACGAATATTAGAAACCGTGAAACGATTCCTCAGCCTATGTTCCGGGTGGAATTGGAACCTGGAGATATAGTCTTAAAGAAAAACGAGTCCCATTCCATCTACAATCTGATTTACCTTCTGCATCGTAGAATCACCGTGGAAGAACCGCATAAGCGTCAGGGACCCGTCCAGTGTCTTAATTGTCAAGAATTTGGTCACACTAAAGCGTATTGTAAATTGCCGTCAGTTTGTGTTGCGTGTGGGGAACTACATACAACTGCTCAATGTGATAAGTCGAAAACCGACTCAAAAATCAAAAAATGCAGTAACTGCGGAGGTAATCATACCGCAAATTATAGAGGTTGTCCAGTTTACACTCATTTGAAAGGCATAAGGACCAACAAGACGTCAGTATTACCTAATCATCCTCAACAGCCTAATTTTGCATCGAGTAACAATTTTCCTCAATTGTTACGGCCCACTAGTCATGAAAACGCGCCTAGTTCTAGACAAGTTTCTTACGCTAACGTGGTTAAATCTAATATGCCAGGTTTGGAGCAGGAACCTAAATCTCAATATTACGAGCCTAATATTAACACTGTAGAGACTACTTTGCAGACACTTGTCCAAACTATGAACACTTTTACGACCACTATGACATCCATGATGCAGGAAATGCTGAAAATGCAATCCACTATCTTACAAGCAATTTTAAAGAAATGATTTGTTTAAAAATTTGTTTTTGGAACGCGAACGGCCTCCGCCAACATAAAAACGAACTGGAACACTTCCTGATGGATAAGCAGATTGATGTCATGATGATTGCTGAAACTCACTTGACGGCGACAGGGTACTTCAAAATTAATGGCTACGTGTTGTATGATACTAAAGATCCCCGCGGAAGAGCATGTGGAGGTTCGGCAATTCTTATAAAGAACAGAATAAAACATTACCTAATGAATAACATAAGTGAGGATTACCTACAAGCAACAAACATTTGTATTGAATTCTGTCAATACAACTTTGTTTTATCATCAATTTATTCGCCGCCTCGATTTTCAATAAAAGAACATCAATACTACAGCTTCTTCAATTCCCTTGGAGCTAGATTTTTGGTTGCTGGTGACTTTAACGCCAAACACACATTTTGGGGTTCACGTCTAGTGACCCCGAAGGGTCGTGAACTCTTCAACACCATTGCCAAAATGGGCTTAGATGTACTCTCAAGCGGGCATCCCACCTACTGGCCGACGGACCGACGGAAGATTCCCGATATTATTGACTTCGGAGTAGTGAAAAATATCCCTGTAGAATCGATACAAGTGGAGCCTTCATTAGACTTGTCTTCAGATCACTCTCCTTCTATTATTTCAATGCGTTTCCTTCAAGGGTATGGCTCTCCATTTCGGGACATGTCTAAATCCAGAGTAAGTTGGATAAAGTATAAAAAGTATTTAAGTTCCCACTGCACGGAAAATGTAGTGTTGAGAACTACCGAGGATATTGATGGGTCGATTGGCAAGTTTACTGAGGACATACGAAGAGCTGTGCATCACGCTTCCACATATGACGTTGAATGCAGAAGTAGGACAAACAGAACTTATTTCGCTGAACTCGAACATCTCCTGACAGAAAAAAGAAGAGTTAGAAGAGAGTGGCAAATTCACAGGTCTCCTCAACTGAAAGCTAGGCTACGGGAATGCAGAGATATACTAAGAAATTTCTTAGAAACCCAAAGAATGGCTTCACTTAAATCATACTTGGAGGGAATTGACAGTTCCCCACAATCTGACTATTCGTTATGGAAGGCGGCACGAGGTTTAAAAAGACCAGTTAGAGGAAAGCCTCCTTTGCGAAATCCGACTGGTGACTGGGCTAGAAACGATTCCGAGAAGGGGACTTTATTTGTTAACCATTTGAGAAATGTGTTTACTATAAACAACTCAAATAATGCAACTGATTTGCCACCACTCGTTATTAGACCTCCTGTACCTCTAAGACTTAGCTTTAATGATATTCAAGGCGCTATTGGTACTCTGAACCTTAAAAAAGCTCCAGGTATGGATAAAATCAGCAACAAAATGCTTGTGGAGTTACCTCGTGTAGCTAGAAGAATTATTCTCTTTATCTTCAATGCTATTTTACGCCTAGAATACTATCCTGTAGATTGGAAGGTATCTATGATTACCATGATTCCTAAGCCAGGGAAGGACCTCACCAAAGTAGAGTCATATAGGCCAATTAGCCTACTGCCGACAATTTCAAAACTGTTTGAAAAATTGTTAATGGCTAAGTTGATTCCAATTCTGAACGACACTCAATGTATTCCAAATCATCAATTCGGGTTCAGAGCTAAACACAGTACCATCGAACAAACACACAGATTAGTAAATGTGATAAGACGGTCGTTTGAAGAGAAAAAAATACTGTTTCGCGCTTTTCATTGATGTTTCCCAAGCGTTCGACAAAGTCTGGCATGAAGGTTTAATGCACAAAATAAAATTAGCTCTGCCTGCTAACACCCACAAACTTATGAAAAGTTATTTATATGGTCGCAAATTTACAATCAAAGAAGGCGATTTTTAAGCCCCGCTCAGCCAATTGAAGCAGGAGTACCCCAGGGTAGCATACTGGGTCCTACTTTATATTTGATTTATGCATCCGATATGCCGTCAGACCCCAATATACACACTTCAACTTTTGCTGACGATACAGCCTTTATTAGCGTTCATAAGGACCATCAAATAGCATCACAGAATTTGCAGAATTATATTTATAAACTAGAGAATTGGCTTGAGCTTTGGAAAATCAGGGTTAACGAACAGAAATGTATTCATATAACTTTCACATTGCGAAAAGATACCTGCTCATCCATCAGAATAAATAACCAAATTATTCCGCAACACAATGAAGTCAAAAAACTCGGAATCCACCTCGATCGTCGTTTAACCTGGAAGTCTCATATTGACGCAAAACTTACACAGATGAGATTAAAAGCAGTGCAGGCTAATCGGCAGAAATTCTACATTAAAGTTGGATTGTAAACTTTTGTTGTACAATGCAATTCTAAAGCCAATATGGTGTTATGGAATTCAATTATGGGGTACTGCCTCAGCAGCCAACATTGAAAAAATTCAAAGAGGTCAAAATAAAATTCTACGTATAATTACTGCAGCTCCATGGTACGTTAAAAATTCTCGAATTCACAAAGATCTAGGCATTCCTTTGGTGAAAGACGAATTTACAAAATACGCCTCAAAATATGTCAGCAAACTTGAACACCATCCAAACCCACTTGCACGAGACATCCTTAACTTTAGTGGCCATGTTCGGTTGAGAAGGAGGGATACCCTTGCTTTAACTCAAACGCAAAACAGATGACTGGATCAGTGGATGTAAATTTTTTTGTAGTATCATAATATTTTGTCTAGCACTGGCTAGACTTATTATTTTCTTTTAGTATTAAGATTCGAAAACTTATTGTCATTTCAATATCTGAAGATTCAATAAATAAATATAATGTATTATAAAAAAAAAAAAAAAAAAAAAATATTCTTTTGATATAGTAAAGGTCTAATGGGGCCAGAAACTATCCATCCAAAATGAGACTGTTGGATAAAAATGCTATCTTTGAATTCATACTGCTTAGGCAACACAATATCACCGTAAATATCACCTCCAAGTAAAATATCTATTGAACCAGATGTTGAGAAATGCGGATCAGCAAGTTGATAGTCCTGCAAGTTTGGCAGAGAATTTACACCAAGAGATAATGGTTGATAAGTTGTTATTTTAGGCAATACATAAGCCTTACATTTGATTTTAAAATCAGGTTCCAATTTTGAGAGAAGAGTAAATTCCACATATTTTTTAGACACATATGGTGTATCACCACCAATTCCGCTAATTTGCGCATAAGTCCGATGCATAGGAAGCTTTAAGGTCTCGACAGCCTTTCTAGTTATCAAAGTCGCTTGGGCACATTGATTGAGAAGTGAACGAATGGTATAAGTATCATTATTAGTTTTTAAAACAACTTGAACTGTGACCAAGAGTACTTGAGGAATATTTGTGGTTTTGACTGTACCGCAGTGACAACCAATATTGTTAGAGGGAGTATCCGTATTTTTCGCAGAAGCATTGGAAGCACCTTGAGAGTGGTTAGACGTTTCCGAATTTGATCGAGTTAGGTCGGTATTATCATCGGGTGTGTGAAGGGTATTGTGTAGCACCGTATGATGGTTCTGTTGACAAATTTGACAACGAGATAGTGAACGACAATTATAACTAAAATGACCTAAACTCAAGCAGTTTCTGCAAATTCTCATAGTGTTTGTAAATTCTTGTTTGACGACTGGTGTCATGGCAATAAATTTAAAGCACTTTACTAAGATATGACGTTTGTTACAACATGGGCAATTAGAATCATTTGTGGATACATCTGAAGTTGTCAAATGAATATTACGATGTGGTACATATTTTGGTCTGGGTTGCAACGAATTGGTTCTCGAAGAAGACATATCATTAATTTGATCAAATAATTTGATATTTCGGTTGAGCCCTTTAATGATTGTTCCCATTCTTTACGACTTTGTTTATCAAGTTTGCTGACTGTGAGATTTATAAGTATAGAATCCCAAGTTTTTATAGAAATGTCTAAAGTACTAAGTAGGGCAATACAATTATGGGTCGTATCCAAAATAGTTTGGATACATTCAGCAGTCCCATTTGAGTGTGGTATTAAAACAATTTTCCAAATATATGGTCAACAATCTTACGTTTATTATGATATCGTCGGTTTAGAGCGTCCCAAGTGAGGCTGTAGTTAGCATCTGATGCTGGATATTGATTTATAATACCTAGAGGAGTATCTGAACATGATGATTTTAAGAAGTAATATTTTTGAACGTTAGTTAATGCTTGCACCAGTGAAGTGAACATATCGCGATATGAAATCCAAGAGAGATAATCACCGGAAAATGTAGGAATGTAAATTTTTGGTAATCGAGCTTCAACGGGTAACGTCTCGTTTCGAGTATTTGAGGGAGCAGAAAAGTTAGAACGAAAACCTGGTAACTGTGTAGTTGAAGTCTCATTAATGAAATCATATAACTGTCCTCTAAATGTGAACGACAAGTCTTGAAATTGATAAAATATTTCATCAGAAAAATATGGGACATCTTTGACATTTATCGTGTTTTCACGAACAATACATTGCAGTGTTTCATGAGAATCTTTAAATTTTTCCGTAACTGATTCAACTTCTTTGAACACCATTTGAGCATAACCGTGTGTTTTCCTATCCTTAACTTCATAACTTTTAATAATTCGCTTTAAATTATCCAAACTAGCCTTTTGCTCTTGAACCAAAGCTAATATTTCAGCCATTTTACATCTCACAGTTTAATTTCATTTATAAATACATACAGTTTTTTTGTTTTTAGAGACAGCTACAGCACCGCAGGATTTGACAAACCGAAGCTTGGTTTTTTTCTCAAAAATGCACGGCAATAACTTTCAAGAATTAGAGGGTTCTTCCAGCACCACAGATTTACAGGTTAGATTTGACGACCACAGCACACAATAGTAAATGATTACTTCAATTGTAATTTAATCGTCTAAAATTAGGGACTATTCCCGGGTTTCGGCACCAATGTTTTGCGTTTGAGTAAATTAAAAATTCCAAAAAAAAAGAAATTTTGAAATAAGCAAATTAGTATAGAATGCAACTTCCTTTATTTAGAGACAAACCAATAATAATTCTTTAAATCGATAGATTGCCAGTTTTCTTTCATTTGCTTAAAAACAAATAATATTTTTTTACAAAAACAATACATAACATAAACTGGTTTTGAGTAATTGAGAACTATTCCGTTTTTATATACAAGTATTCATTCACAAACAGTACGAGTACATATGTATGTATGTTTATTATACATATATATGTACATATTTCTTAAAGGTATTTAGAATCAGAAAATAATGATAACAGTAACAGAATAACAATATGTTTTATGTTAACATTATAAATAGAAATAACTTCTTTATTGTTGCACCAACAACATTAAATGACAATTCGTGAAGCTGCAGCCGTCATTTCAATTATGGACCTGTTTTCTCTGAGAGTCGCTTTTGCTTGAAGTTGCGGTCGTGTTCTGTTTCATCATTAAAGCAAAAGTCTCCCGTGAGTTCAATTCGCAATTGAAATTTAAGTTATTATCGTTCACTACAGCACAAACCATTTGCATCAATTTTTCAAATTCCTTGTTCTCTTCTATAATTTCCAAATTACTTATGTATATTACAACCCGGCCTTTTAAATTCGGAAACAATTGTTTCATTCTTGTTTAAATGTTTTATTAAATTCTCAGAACTGTTTTATTTCTGAATTTCCCTATTCATTCCCTTTATTGTCCTTACAATACGGTAATGTAATCAATAAATTATAATTTTCGTTTGCTGGGACTTTGATTTCTTTCTTTGGAACTCGGAATAAATTAAATGACATAAGCGCACTGTTGTTTAATGGTTTTACATTGTTTTGTTTTTTTTAAATTCATTTTTAAAACTTTATTCTTATTGTAACTTCTAGTCTTGGGCATAATCGTTCATTTGAGTGATTGTTCATTTTAGTTCAGTTGACAAAAATGAACTAGGTTGTTCTTTTCGTTCAGTAGTTCACTGAACAGCTGATTGTATTACGGTGTAAAATTTACAACAAAAAAAATTTAACAACATTCATTCAGTCGTCGTTGAGCAAGCGATGAGAACACATGCGGATGATCATTGTCATTTTTTTTCAGAAATTTAGTAAGCATTGTTGTTGCTTCTTGTTGGAAGAAGTATAGCAAACACGCGATTCAATTACAATTGAATACGAAAAATAAAAAACTGTTTTAGATGAACTTCTTTTTGTTTTTTCTCAAAATAACTGTTCTGAAATAAGTTTTTGATATTGATAATTGTTATTTACGGTCCCTGATGTTTTTTTTAGGTGTTTATATTTGTCAAAAACTTCATTCTTTTTTTCTTATTTTAAGTGTTTGTCAATTTGTTTGCTGGGCAAAATCTCTCAACAATACATCTTCATTTTTATTTTTGAACTCCACTGGTGTAAATATACAAGGTGAGTGGAAATCGGTAACAGAAACAACAGGCATTTTTATTTGTGTACTACTGTCAAAAACACTTGAAAAAGTTTACTTTTGACATAAGTAACTTGTAAAGAAACTCTGTCAGCTGGGCTCTTGCATTCACTCATGGTGAAATAACTCTACAAGGTGATGGCAATATTACAACAATACAAAAGCAACAGAAACAACATGGTATTTTTGTTTTTGCTTTATTGTTTGTAATGTCAAAAACAACTGGTTATTGTTTACAATAATTTTTGCAGGAAAAATAAATACATACATATATACATACAATTTTTTTAATTTCAAGAATTTATAAATTTGTTAATTTATGAAACATTTAATTTATGGAGAATTGTTCTTTCACTTTTTTTTGTATAACTTGAAACGTTTGAATGAATAAAAGTCAATTGAATAAAAGACCAAGTGAACGAAAAGAACAAACATACAAAAAAAACTGATAGAAAAGAAACAACTATAGTATAGTTAGTTCATTTAGTTGCATGCGGCGTTACCATTTGTCAAGTTTTCACTTATTTTTGCAAGTTTTTGAGATGCCAAAAAGTTTTAAATTTATCGGGTAAAAAATACGTTTTCGAAAAAATATAAACATATAAAAGAAAAGGCTTTAAATTTAAATAAGAAATAAATTTATAAATGTATGTGATATTTTTTTAAAGATCTCATGTTTTTGGCGAAGACGGTTTTAGTAACTTTTTTCAAATCACTATCAACATTTTATCACTAATAGAATTTTAAATTCTGATTAAAATAAAAAAAAAAATTGTGGCGGTCACGCCTATTTTCGAGTGGGTGGGGCTCCAAAGTTTGTTATATATTTAGGTTTATCTTGAAAACTATATTTTTTTATTAGACGATATATATCAATATTAATATCTTGTCTTGAAAATATTGTAATTTATTTACTTACTCATATAGACCTTTTTCCCGCATTTTTTAAAAAAATTTCGGATCAAAAAATAATTTTCCAAAATTTATCAATAGGTGGCCCATATAAATAGGTCATGTTACATATAGTTGGAAAGGTATTTTTGATACCTTTAATTTAATGTATTATCAGACACGCAGTAGTTCCCGAGGTATAGGCATATATATTTTCAACTTTAAGGGCTCGCCCCCTCGAAAATAGGCGTGACCGCCAACAAATTTTTTTTTTGCTTTCATTCCCTATTTGATGAAATTTTTGTTTTGAGCTAAAATCGACTTGTTCCATGTTTTTTATTATATGTTGTGTTAGATTTTAAATGGTTTTTATATTTTTAAATAATATTAATTCCAAATACATGTCTGTGTTTTCTTTTAAAATTTTGGTACTTTTGTAGCAAAATTTTTTTTGGAAACGAAGTTGTTTTTTTCAGATATAAGAAGTTTTTAAAAAAATATATATGGTAACGCTGGTTGCATACTATATAAACTGAACTGAACTAAGTGAACTGAACTAAATGAACTGAACGATATGAACTGACCTAAATGAACTGAACTAAATGAACTGACCTAAATGAACTGACCTAACCCGGCATTTCCACATGCAAGTGCAAGTTCGAAAAACTCAATACATTCACACTTTTTTTACTAACACAATCACACATGCAGGCACTTGCAGGTCACTTGCAAGTGAATTTAGCTGGACAGTGATTTTTTGACACTTTCAACAATAAAGTGACAGAAAGGTAAACAGAGTTGCCAAATAAAAAAATTCCGAATAAATGTAATGGATTGTGGTAAAATAATTAATAAATATTTCACTTATTTTATGTATATTTGTAAAAAAAAATATTTTTTTTTTCAAATATGGAAAAAGAAGTGTATTGATGTCATTTTAGAGCATTAAATAATAATAATAAATTGTAATAATTATTTCCCTACAATTATACTCATGTGAAGGCCATGTCAACTCCTGGTAAATAACTACAAAATTTGTGAGTCGTTTGTTAATTTATGATTAATTTCTGTATGATTTTACATTTATGCTTTCCAACGGAAAGCTAATGTAGAACATATAATGGAAATATACAAAAATAAATTTCAAATTAAATTTTTTATATTTAACTAGAAGGCAACTTCGAATAAAAGAATTTTATAAAACAATTTTTTACTCGCAAGAGGAACAAATTCTCATTCAGTATATTAAAAAAGTTAAATATAAAAATTTCAAAATAAACACTATTAGAGACAAAGAATGCTGATGACGGCTTTAGCAGGCCAGAAAACGTTACATTTTGCTAGTGTCTCTTTGTATATTTCTGTATGATTTTACATTTATGCTTTCCAACGGAAAGCTAATGTAGAACATATAATGGAAATATACAAAAATAAATTTCAAATTAAATTTTTTATATTTAACTAGAAGGCAACTTCGAATAAAAGAATTTTATAAAACAATTTTTAACTCGCAAGAGGAACAAATTCTCATTCAGTATATTAAAAAAGTTAAATATAAAAATTTCAAAATAAACAATATTAGACACAAAGAATGCTGATGACGGCTTTAGCAGGCCAGAAAACGTTACATTTTGCTAGTGTATCTTTGTATATTTCTGTATGATTTTACATTTATGCTTTCCAACGGAAAGCTAATGTAGAACATATAATGGAAATATACAAAAATAAATTTCAAATTAAATTTTTTATATTTAACTAGAAGGCAACTTCGAATAAAAGAATTTTATAAAACAATTTTTTACTCGCAAGAGGAACAAATTCTCATTCAGTATATTAAAAAAGTTAAATATAAAAATTTCAAAATAAACAATATTAGACACAAAGAATGCTGGTGACGGCTTTAGCAGGACAGAAAACGTTACATTTTGCTAGTGTCTCTTTGTATATTTCTGTATGATTTTACATTTATGCTTTCCAACGGAAAGCTAATGTAGAACATATAATGGAAATATACAAAAATAAATTTCAAATTAAATTTTTTATATTTAACTAGAAGGCAACTTCGAATAAAAGAATTTTATAAAACAATTTTTTACTCGCAAGAGGAACAAATTCTCATTCAGTATATTAAAAAAGTTAAATATAAAAATTTCAAAATAAACAATATTAGACACAAAGAATGCTGATGACGGCTTTAGCAGGCCAGAAAACGTTACATTTTGCTAATGTCTCTTTGTATATTTCTGTATGATTTTACATTTATGCTTTCCAACGGAAAGCTAATGTAGAACATATAATGGAAATATACAAAAATAAATTTCAAATTAAATTTTTTATATTTAACTAGAAGGCAACTTCGAATAAAAGAATTTTATAAAACAATTTTTTACTCGCAAGAGGAACAAATTCTCATTCAGTATATTAAAAAAGTTAAATATAAAAATTTCAAAATAAACAATATTAGACACAAAGAATGCTGATGACGGCTTTAGCAGGCCAGAAAACGTTACATTTTGCTAGTGTCTCTTTGTATATTTCTGTATGATTTTACATTTATGCTTTCCAACGGAAAGTTAATGTAGAACATATAATGGAAATATACAAAAATAAATTTCAAATTAAATTTTTTATATTTAACTAGAAGGCAACTTCGAATAAAAGAATTTTATAAAACAATTTTTTACTCGCAAGAGGAACAAATTCTCATTCAGTATATTAAAAAAGTTAAATATAAAAATTTCAAAATAAACACTATTAGAGACAAAGAATGCTGATGACGGCTTTAGCAGGCCAGAAAACGTTACATTTTGCTAGTGTCTCTTTGTATATTTCTGTATGATTTTACATTTATGCTTTCCAACGGAAAGTTAATGTAGAACATATAATGGAAATATACAAAAATAAATTTCAAATTAAATTTTTTATATTTAACTAGAAGGCAACTTCGAATAAAAGAATTTTATAAAACAATTTTTTACTCGCAAGAGGAACAAATTCTCATTCAGTATATTAAAAAAGTTAAATATAAAAATTTCAAAATAAACACTATTAGAGACAAAGAATGCTGATGACGGCTTTAGCAGGCCAGAAAACGTTACATTTTGCTAGTGTCTCTTTGTATATTTCTGTATGATTTTACATTTATGCTTTCCAACGGAAAGTTAATGTAGAACATATAATGGAAATATACAAAAATAAATTTCAAATTAAATTTTTTATATTTAACTAGAAGGCAACTTCGAATAAAAGAATTTTATAAAACAATTTTTTACTCGCAAGAGGAACAAATTCTCATTCAGTATATTAAAAAAGTTAAATATAAAAATTTCAAAATAAACAATATTAGACACAAAGAATGCTGATGACGGCTTTAGCAGGCCAGAAAACGTTACATTTTGCTAATGTCTCTTTGTATATTTCTGTATGATTTTACATTTATGCTTTCCAACGGAAAGCTAATGTAGAACATATAATGGAAATATACAAAAATAAATTTCAAATTAAATTTTTTATATTTAACTAGAAGGCAACTTCGAATAAAAGAATTTTATAAAACAATTTTTTACTCGCAAGAGGAACAAATTCTCATTCAGTATATTAAAAAAGTTAAATATAAAAATTTCAAAATAAACACTATTAGAGACAAAGAATGCTGATGACGGCTTTAGCAGGCCAGAAAACGTTACATTTTGCTAGTGTCTCTTTGTATATTTCTGTATGATTTTACATTTATGCTTTCCAACGGAAAGCTAATGTAGAACATATAATGGAAATATACAAAAATAAATTTCAAATTAAATTTTTTATATTTAACTAGAAGGCAACTTCGAATAAAAGAATTTTATAAAACAATTTTTTACTCGCAAGAGGAACAAATTCTCATTCAGTATATTAAAAAAGTTAAATATAAAAATTTCAAAATAAACAATATTAGACACAAAGAATGCTGATGACGGCTTTAGCAGGACAGAAAACGTTACATTTTGCTAGTGTCTCTTTGTATATTTCTGTATGATTTTACATTTATGCTTTCCAACGGAAAGCTAATGTAGAACATATAATGGAAATATACAAAAATAAATTTCAAATTAAATTTTTTTATATTTAACTAGAAGGCAACTTCGAATAAAAGAATTTTATAAAACAATTTTTTACTCGCAAGAGGAACAAATTCTCATTCAGTATATTAAAAAAGTTAAATATAAAAATTTCAAAATAAACAATATTAGACACAAAGAATGCTGATGACGGCTTTAGCAGGCCAGAAAACGTTACATTTTGCTAATGTCTCTTTGTATATTTCTGTATGATTTTACATTTATGCTTTCCAACGGAAAGCTAATGTAGAACATATAATGGAAATATACAAAAATAAATTTCAAATTAAATTTTTTATATTTAACTAGAAGGCAACTTCGAATAAAAGAATTTTATAAAACAATTTTTTACTCGCAAGAGGAACAAATTCTCATTCAGTATATTAAAAAAGTTAAATATAAAAATTTCAAAATAAACAATATTAGACACAAAGAATGCTGATGACGGCTTTAGCAGGCCAGAAAACGTTACATTTTGCTAGTGTCTCTTTGTATATTTCTGTATGATTTTACATTTATGCTTTCCAACGGAAAGTTAATGTAGAACATATAATGGAAATATACAAAAATAAATTTCAAATTAAATTTTTTATATTTAACTAGAAGGCAACTTCGAATAAAAGAATTTTATAAAACAATTTTTTACTCGCAAGAGGAACAAATTCTCATTCAGTATATTAAAAAAGTTAAATATAAAAATTTCAAAATAAACACTATTAGAGACAAAGAATGCTGATGACGGCTTTAGCAGGCCAGAAAACGTTACATTTTGCTAGTGTCTCTTTGTATATTTCTGTATGAATTTACATTTATGCTTTCCAACGGAAAGCTAATGTAGAACATATAATGGAAATATACAAAAATAAATTTCAAATTAAATTTTTTATATTTAACTAGAAGGCAACTTCGAATAAAAGAATTTTATAAAACAATTTTTTACTCGCAAGAGGAACAAATTCTCATTCAGTATATTAAAAAAGTTAAATATAAAAATTTCAAAATAAACAATATTAGACACAAAGAATGCTGATGACGGCTTTAGCAGGCCAGAAAACGTTACATTTTGCTAGTGTCTCTTTGTATATTTCTGTATGATTTTACATTTATGCTTTCCAACGGAAAGTTAATGTAGAACATATAATGGAAATATACAAAAATAAATTTCAAATTAAATTTTTTATATTTAACTAGAAGGCAACTTCGAATAAAAGAATTTTATAAAACAATTTTTTACTCGCAAGAGGAACAAATTCTCATTCAGTATATTAAAAAAGTTAAATATAAAAATTTCAAAATAAACACTATTAGAGACAAAGAATGCTGATGACGGCTTTAGCAGGCCAGAAAACGTTACATTTTGCTAGTGTCTCTTTGTATATTTCTGTATGATTTTACATTTATGCTTTCCAACGGAAAGTTAATGTAGAACATATAATGGAAATATACAAAAATAAATTTCAAATTAAATTTTTTATATTTAACTAGAAGGCAACTTCGAATAAAAGAATTTTATAAAACAATTTTTTACTCGCAAGAGGAACAAATTCTCATTCAGTATATTAAAAAAGTTAAATATAAAAATTTCAAAATAAACACTATTAGAGACAAAGAATGCTGATGACGGCTTTAGCAGGCCAGAAAACGTTACATTTTGCTAGTGTCTCTTTGTATATTTCTGTATGATTTTACATTTATGCTTTCCAACGGAAAGTTAATGTAGAACATATAATGGAAATATACAAAAATAAATTTCAAATTAAATTTTTTATATTTAACTAGAAGGCAACTTCGAATAAAAGAATTTTATAAAACAATTTTTTACTCGCAAGAGGAACAAATTCTCATTCAGTATATTAAAAAAGTTAAATATAAAAATTTCAAAATAAACAATATTAGACACAAAGAATGCTGATGACGGCTTTAGCAGGCCAGAAAACGTTACATTTTGCTAATGTCTCTTTGTATATTTCTGTATGATTTTACATTTATGCTTTCCAACGGAAAGCTAATGTAGAACATATAATGGAAATATACAAAAATAAATTTCAAATTAAATTTTTTATATTTAACTAGAAGGCAACTTCGAATAAAAGAATTTTATAAAACAATTTTTTACTCGCAAGAGGAACAAATTCTCATTCAGTATATTAAAAAAGTTAAATATAAAAATTTCAAAATAAACACTATTAGAGACAAAGAATGCTGATGACGGCTTTAGCAGGCCAGAAAACGTTACATTTTGCTAGTGTCTCTTTGTATATTTCTGTATGATTTTACATTTATGCTTTCCAACGGAAAGCTAATGTAGAACATATAATGGAAATATACAAAAATAAATTTCAAATTAAATTTTTTATATTTAACTAGAAGGCAACTTCGAATAAAAGAATTTTATAAAACAATTTTTTACTCGCAAGAGGAACAAATTCTCATTCAGTATATTAAAAAAGTTAAATATAAAAATTTCAAAATAAACAATATTAGACACAAAGAATGCTGATGACGGCTTTAGCAGGACAGAAAACGTTACATTTTGCTAGTGTCTCTTTGTATATTTCTGTATGATTTTACATTTATGCTTTCCAACGGAAAGCTAATGTAGAACATATAATGGAAATATACAAAAATAAATTTCAAATTAAATTTTTTTATATTTAACTAGAAGGCAACTTCGAATAAAAGAATTTTATAAAACAATTTTTTACTCGCAAGAGGAACAAATTCTCATTCAGTATATTAAAAAAGTTAAATATAAAAATTTCAAAATAAACAATATTAGACACAAAGAATGCTGATGACGGCTTTAGCAGGCCAGAAAACGTTACATTTTGCTAATGTCTCTTTGTATATTTCTGTATGATTTTACATTTATGCTTTCCAACGGAAAGCTAATGTAGAACATATAATGGAAATATACAAAAATAAATTTCAAATTAAATTTTTTATATTTAACTAGAAGGCAACTTCGAATAAAAGAATTTTATAAAACAATTTTTTACTCGCAAGAGGAACAAATTCTCATTCAGTATATTAAAAAAGTTAAATATAAAAATTTCAAAATAAACAATATTAGACACAAAGAATGCTGATGACGGCTTTAGCAGGCCAGAAAACGTTACATTTTGCTAGTGTCTCTTTGTATATTTCTGTATGATTTTACATTTATGCTTTCCAACGGAAAGTTAATGTAGAACATATAATGGAAATATACAAAAATAAATTTCAAATTAAATTTTTTATATTTAACTAGAAGGCAACTTCGAATAAAAGAATTTTATAAAACAATTTTTTACTCGCAAGAGGAACAAATTCTCATTCAGTATATTAAAAAAGTTAAATATAAAAATTTCAAAATAAACACTATTAGAGACAAAGAATGCTGATGACGGCTTTAGCAGGCCAGAAAACGTTACATTTTGCTAGTGTCTCTTTGTATATTTCTGTATGAATTTACATTTATGCTTTCCAACGGAAAGCTAATGTAGAACATATAATGGAAATATACAAAAATAAATTTCAAATTAAATTTTTTATATTTAACTAGAAGGCAACTTCGAATAAAAGAATTTTATAAAACAATTTTTTACTCGCAAGAGGAACAAATTCTCATTCAGTATATTAAAAAAGTTAAATATAAAAATTTCAAAATAAACACTATTAGAGACAAAGAATGCTGATGACGGCTTTAGCAGGCCAGAAAACGTTACATTTTGCTAGTGTCTCTTTGTATATTTCTGTATGATTTTACATTTAAACTTCATAAAATTAGTTTAAATTAACAAACGACTCACAAATTTTGTAGTTATTTACCAGGAGTTGACATGGCCTTCACATGAGTATAATTGTAGGGAAATAATTATTACAATTTATTATTATTATTTAATGCTCTAAAATGACATCAATACACTTCTTTTTCCATATTTGTAAAAAAAAATATTTTTAGAATAAAAAAATAGAATAAAAAAATAAAAATATTTTTTTTTACAAACTCCTGGTAAATAACTACAAAATTTGTGAGTCGTTTGTTAATTTAAACTAATTTTATGAAGTTTACGCTTTGACAACATTTTGAAAATGAACTTTCACTGTCCTGTGTAAACAGTAACGCTACTTGCAAATGATTCGAGTTTTTCGAATAAGTTTTCGTATATAATACATACACAGCACTCGCATGCAAGTACTTGCATGTGTAAAGGCAGGGTAAATGAACTGAACTAAATGAACTGAACAAAAAGAACAACTAAACTCAGTGTTGCCAGAAAATGAATTTCAAATACATATGGTAAAACTTGAAAAACTAAGTGCTAAAATGTTTTACAGAAGAAAAAATAAGTGCTAAATTTTTTCAATGGAACAATACAATTTTTATTTCATATGTTACAAATATAAATTATAGTTTTTTCTAATTTTGTTCATAACAATTGTTGACTTGTTTTAATAGATTACATTTCATATATTATTAAACAAATGTCCGTGTTAATTTACTTAGCACACAGAAAGAAATTTAGTTGAAATATTAGTAAAAGTTATTTTTTATTTTTCCAAAAATATTTTTTAGAGTAAAATAGTAAAAATTTTTTTTATCAAGCAAATTATACTAAAAAGCATTTAGCATACAGGTATGTGATGAAAATCGAAAACGAGTGCGTTTTTGAAGTCCATTTTAAAGTATTTCT
Source organism: Bellardia bayeri (assembly GCA_950370525.1). Classification (NCBI taxonomy): domain Eukaryota; kingdom Metazoa; phylum Arthropoda; class Insecta; order Diptera; family Calliphoridae; genus Bellardia; species Bellardia bayeri. The sequence continues at coordinate 54,476,180 of OX493264.1, read as the reverse complement.
AATCGAATTTTTAACATTTTTGTTTTAAGATTCTCTTTAATAGCAAAATATCTTTATATTTTGTGGGATTAAACTGTTTCAATACCGAAATATTACGAAAAAATTAACTTCTAAAACTCACTCGTTTTCGATTTCCATCACTTACCTGTATCAGCTGTAACAGGTTTAAAATTTCAATGCATATGTAAAAAAAAATCCTAATTCTAGCACTGAAAGTGCTAAACTGGCAACATTGACTGAACTCAAGTAAATGAACTGAACAAAAAGAACGAACAACTGAACAGCGTTGCCGTTTTGGTTTTTTTTAACCAAAAATGGTTATTTTTTTCTTCAATGTGGAGATGCGAATTTTTTTTCATTTTGGTAACTTTATGGGGAATCAAAAATATAAATGTTTTGGTGTCTATTTAATTTGAAAAAATTTGCTTATTTTATTTTTGCGTTTTAATATTATTTAAAAATAAACGTTGTTATAAACAGGTTTTTTTTACGTAAAAATTTTTTATTGAATGAGAATTTGTTCCTCTTGCGAGTAAAAAATTGTTTTATAAAATTCTTTTATTCGAAGTTGCCTTCTAGTTAAATATAAAAAAATTTAATTTGAAATTTATTTTTGTATATTTCCATTATATGTTCTACATTAGCTTTCCGTTGGAAAGCATAAATGTAAAATCATACAGAAATATACAAAGAGACACTAGCAAAATGTAACGTTTTCTGTCCTGCTAAAGCCGTCATCAGCATTCTTTGTGTCTAATATTGTTTATTTTGAAATTTTTATATTTAACTTTTTTAATATACTGAATGAGAATTTGTTCCTCTTGCGAGTAAAAAATTGTTTTATAAAATTCTTTTATTCGAAGTTGCCTTCTAGTTAAATATAAAAAATTTAATTTGAAATTTATTTTTGTATATTTCCATTATATGTTCTACATTAGCTTTCCGTTGGAAAGCATAAATGTAAAATCATACAGAAATATACAAAGAGACACTAGCAAAATGTAACGTTTTCTGGCCTGCTAAAGCCGTCATCAGCATTCTTTGTCTCTAATAGTGTTTATTTTGAAATTTTTATATTTAACTTTTTTAATATACTGAATGAGAATTTGTTCCTCTTGCGAGTAAAAAATTGTTTTATAAAATTCTTTTATTCGAAGTTGCCTTCTAGTTAAATATAAAAAATTTAATTTGAAATTTATTTTTGTATATTTCCATTATATGTTCTACATTAGCTTTCCGTTGGAAAGCATAAATGTAAAATCATACAGAAATATACAAAGAGACATTAGCAAAATGTAACGTTTTCTGGCCTGCTAAAGCCGTCATCAGCATTCTTTGTGTCTAATATTGTTTATTTTGAAATTTTTATATTTAACTTTTTTAATATACTGAATGAGAATTTGTTCCTCTTGCGAGTAAAAAATTGTTTTATAAAATTCTTTTATTCGAAGTTGCCTTCTAGTTAAATATAAAAAATTTAATTTGAAATTTATTTTTGTATATTTCCATTATATGTTCTACATTAGCTTTCCGTTGGAAAGCATAAATGTAAATTCATACAGAAATATACAAAGAGACACTAGCAAAATGTAACGTTTTCTGGCCTGCTAAAGCCGTCATCAGCATTCTTTGTCTCTAATAGTGTTTATTTTGAAATTTTTATATTTAACTTTTTTAATATACTGAATGAGAATTTGTTCCTCTTGCGAGTAAAAAATTGTTTTAGAAAATTCTTTTATTCGAAGTTGCCTTCTAGTTAAATATAAAAAATTTAATTTGAAATTTATTTTTGTATATTTCCATTATATGTTCTACATTAGCTTTCCGTTGGAAAGCATAAATGTAAAATCATACAGAAATATACAAAGATACACTAGCAAAATGTAACGTTTTCTGGCCTGCTAAAGCCGTCATCAGCATTCTTTGTGTCTAATATTGTTTATTTTGAAATTTTTATATTTAACTTTTTTAATATACTGAATGAGAATTTGTTCCTCTTGCGAGTTAAAAATTGTTTTATAAAATTCTTTTATTCGAAGTTGCCTTCTAGTTAAATATAAAAAATTTAATTTGAAATTTATTTTTGTATATTTCCATTATATGTTCTACATTAGCTTTCCGTTGGAAAGCATAAATGTAAAATCATACAGAAATATACAAAGAGACACTAGCAAAATGTAACGTTTTCTGGCCTGCTAAAGCCGTCATCAGCATTCTTTGTCTCTAATAGTGTTTATTTTGAAATTTTTATATTTAACTTTTTTAATATACTGAATGAGAATTTGTTCCTCTTGCGAGTAAAAAATTGTTTTATAAAATTCTTTTATTCGAAGTTGCCTTCTAGTTAAATATAAAAAATTTAATTTGAAATTTATTTTTGTATATTTCCATTATATGTTCTACATTAGCTTTCCGTTGGAAAGCATAAATGTAAAATCAAAGAGACACTAGCAAAATGTAACGTTTTCTGGCCTGCAAAAGCCGTGATCAGCATTCTTTGTGTCTAATATTGTTTATTTTGAAATTTTTATATTTAACTTTTTTAATATACTGAATGAGAATTTGTCCCTCTTGCGAGTAAAAAATTGTTTTATAAAATTATTTTATTCGAAGTTGCCTTCTAGTTAAATATAAAAAATTTAATTTGAAATTTATTTTTGTATATTTCCATTATATGTTCTACATTAGCTTTCCGTTGGAAAGCATAAATGTAAAATCATACAGAAATATACAAAGAGACACTAGCAAAATGTAACGTCTAGCATATCAAAAATTAACACAGAAAGTGCAGTTGCACATCTGTAATAACTATATTATATGTATAAATATTATAAAAATATATAAATAACATTTAAACACAAAATGTTATAACAACCTTTTGTCCAATAATAAAATATTAAACACTAAATAAAACAATACTTTACAAAATGTCTGTCAAACAAATACAAGCAACAGCACCCTTTGTTGTGTGTAATGCCAATACTTTGCTAGAAGTTAAGGGCAAAAAGGTCAGAGACCGAAGTGTGGTAGAAATAGAAAATCCAGAACATTGCGATTTCATTAAATTAAAAACCATGTTGATCACACACATGCGAGACTTGCAAGAAGTCACCCAAGAGGTGCACTATAAAAACTATCGTGCCGATCGTTTGGCCAAAGGCATTAAGAATAAGGAAAAAGATGCAGAACTTTGGCGCATTCAAGAAATGCCAGCCCAAATACAGATTAAAATACAAGCACAGCAATAGAATAGACCGTTTGAATTACACTATATATATATAAACATTTTTTTTTTAGTTTTAAGTAATTTATAATTAGAAAAAGAAAAACAAAGAGAAAAATAAATAACAACTAAAAATTTTAATTGGCGAAAAAATTAAAAACTTAAACATTGAGTTAAAAAATAACTTAAAACAAAAAAAAAAGGAAGCAAAGAAAAATACATTAGAATACAATAAAATTTAAGACAATAAAAATTCAACATGATTTTTTTAATAAATACTATAAATAAATTTTGTAAATTACTTATCCCATAAAAATTAAGAAAACCCAATAGATTTCAATCATGAGGGAACAATGAAAATTAAAAGAGAAAAATAATAGCAAATATGAAAAACTATGAAATTAGATAGATATAGAAATAAGATCATAGATATAGAAATAAGATCATTAGGATCCACAGAAATATCAATAAAATTGATGAACCAGTTTTTAAACATAGAATACATATGACGTAATATGACATGATTTTACTAAATTCCAATTGCAACATGGATTATGAAACATTTATACTAACGGTTAAAGTAGGAGAAGAAACTATTAAACAACCAATATATGACAAAAGATTTGGTATAAAATTTGTGAAAATTCCATCAAGAAGTGAGATAATAAATTGACATGGACATTGAGGAAGACACAGTAATATGCAATAGAGAAATAGAAAAATAAAAAAGGGGTAAATAATACTAATGCTGACGCATTATCAAGAAAAGAAATTAATTCTGACATATTGAATAGCATGATACCATCAGAAAATGATGAGAAGATAAAAAAACACGAGTTGTAACAAGAGGTATGAGCAAAAAGTCATCAGAAAATAAGCGGCTCTCATAACGAGTCTGATCAACTCCATATGTGGGACTGCACGTCCATCAATGATATCAAGCGCGCAAACAAATTAAAATTTATAGTAGAAAAGAGGCCAATAAACAATGTTAAAAAATTTATGAACACACAATAGAGTGTGATATTGAAAATAATGAAACACGTGTTAGATGTAGCGATAATCCATTGTATTTAGATATTCTTATGGAGAAACTATCATCATATTTAAAGAAAGTAAGAAACATGAAAAATAAGAAATTTGCAATCGAAAGTAATGATGCAATATTTAGTATAATTCCCGTGGATGATTTTAAGGCCAAATACAATAAAAATTGTAAAAAGATTAAAGATGACATAGTAATATTATTGTATACAAAACCTCAAAAGATACTAGACGAACACAAAAATCTGGAATTAATAAAGTTATATCATGATACACCTCAAGGAGGTTACTTTGGTATAAGAAAGACCGTATTAAAATTAAAGCAAAAATACATATGGAAGGGAATGAATAAAACTAGCAAGGAATACGTATCTAAATGCAACTTATGTCAAAAAAATAAACAAATCAGACACACGAAGGAACCACTAAAAATTACAGAAACAATAGCTTCAACACAATAGTGATAGACACAGTTGGTCCACTACGTCCAACTAATAACCAAAGATATATATTAACAATGCACTGCGAATTCACAAAATATGTCATAACCTGTCCAATGGAGACAAAAAAGGCCAAGTCAATAGCAAAAGCACTGGTAGAAAATGTTATACTGATTTACGGACTATTTGGAATACTCAAATCGGACAGAGGAACAGAATTCACAAACGAACTAATGAGAGAGATATGCAACCTGTTAAAGATAGAACAACGATTTTCGACACCATACCACCATGAGACACTGGGAACTGTTGAGAGAAATCACAGGGTATTGAACGAATATTTCTTATCGTTCGCAGAAGACGAACATTGGGAACAATGGATTCCTTATTATACATTTGCATACAATACAACTCCTCACGTAGATACTGAGTATTCACCTTTTGAACTAGTTTTTGGCAAATTACCAAACTTACCTGGAGATGAAGTCACGAATCATCCAAAGGTATACAATTTTGAAAATCATGCCAATGAACTAAAAGCCAGATTAAAATATTCATTAGAAAACGCTAAGAGTATGATAGATAAGATAAAAAATAAGAGACAATTAGATTCACATTAAAATAAATTCTTATGATTATTTTATTTTGGAAACAAAATGGAAAATGAATGAAAAAAAATGATGATGACTCAGGCAAACAGGTTCCTATCCTCAGAAATCCGCCACAGGCAGAAGCAGCTGGTGGGCACGATGGACTTATCAGCCGATCTCTTGGTAAAATGGCGGCTTTAACTCGTCATCTAGAAGGTCTTTAATTGGACTCAGGTAGAGAAGGGTCCTACTATAAGATCATGCAGACCACCATCAGTCAACTATAGCAACAGATTGAGACATTAAATGATGAAGTCCTAGACAAATATCCTAATCCCGACATTGTTGGGTATGACTCAGGCGTCATGTTCGCCTCGAACAGGATACCCAACCAGCAATTATCCAGCTTGCAAGTGCCACCATAAAATCCTAAATCTCAACAAAGGAAACCACTGCTAGACCAGCAGAATTACCATTACCCACTATCGCCATCACCAAATTTGATGGTGATTACATGAAGTGGACGTCCTTTTCCGACCTCTTCAAAAGGATTGTTCATGAGTATCGGATGTCTGACGCTCATAAGATGTGGTATTTAAAAACCAATGTCTTTGGTGAAGCAGAAAATCTAATAAATCATCTTGCGGTTACTGAAGGAAATTACCAAGCGGCATGGCAGTTGATGGAAGACCGCTATAATAATAAGAGAGTTATGGTGGCAACTGCAGTTCAGAGGCTAGTCGACCAACCGTCTGACGCCTGGACGCTAAGCGCCATCAAGCGATTGCACGACACAACTAAAGAATGTTTGGCAGCCCTTTCTAATTTGGGAATCCAGATTGCCTCGTGGGATCCTCTGCTACTATATCTCTTGGTTAAGAAAGTGGACAAAACAATTTATACTCAATATGAACAATCAATCTCCAACCCGAAAGAATTACAAACCATCAGCCACTTTCTCACTTTCCTTGAGAACTATTTCCACACCCTTGAGGCAATGGGACATAAGGAGAAAATGTCTGTCCACAATCCTAAAACTTGCACGCTTACCGCTCAACCCCATCGCGAATTCCGCCAATGCATAGTTTGCAAGCGAGATTTTCACACATTATACCGATGCAAAGAATTCATAATGCTTAGCCCCGCAAACCGTTTTAATCTTGCACAGAAGCACAAGTTATGCGTAAACTGCTTCTAAAACACTCATCCAACGAAAAGGTGTACGTCTTCATGCCGATGCCAAAAATGCGGGAAAATGCACTACACCTTAGTCCATTTGGACCAACACTCACAAAATAATTTAACGTGCACAAAGCAAAGTAAATCTACTAATAAGTCTACTAATTTAACTAAAGAACAAGACAAACCTACGACATTATCAACGACGCCTAGTCCTGACCCTGCAGAAAATGTGACATCTCTCGTCACTACACAAATAATAGAAGCTGCCAGTGTGGCAGTAGGTTCTACAGTCAAACGACCCTACGTTTTGCTAGGAACGGCATTGGTAAAGGTCAATGCAAACGGTTTAGAAACTGAATGCAAGGCAATTATTGACCTGGGATCGCAAGTTAACCTCATCACGGAACGATTAGTTACACGTCTTGGACTCCCAGCAAGGGCTACTACTATCTCCATTAATGGCATTGGAAAAAGCAGGACCAAGGTTCAACACAGAGTCAACATAACACTACAATCTCGACTCAACAATTTTGTTACATGATTGGAGGCGTTTGTGTTGCCACAAATACTTTCTCCTCAACCCTCTCAACTTATTAACATCGATAAGTGGGCAATTCCCAACAATGTGACTTTGGCAGACCCAACTTTCAACCGTCCAGACAAAATCGACATTTTGTTAGGAGCGGAATATTATCATCAATTACTTGCTATTGGACAAATTAAACTGGCTAATGACCTTCCAGTGTTGCAAAATACAGCCTTTGGCTGGATCATATCAGGAAAGGTCTCCCCTCAACAGCTATTACCAATATGTGGAGTATTGACTAAGGATGACAAAATGAATATAGCTATCGAACGATTTTGGAAACTCGCAGAGATCGAGGGCTCAACAACCGTTGTCACCATATGACGCACAATGCGAAGCACACTTTAAACAGCACACCACACGAAACAAAGATGGAAGGTTTACTGTACGACTTCCATTTGAACGACGATTATCGAAAGACGGTTCTTTGAAAGTTCATGAATGACTATGAAAATTTTAGTCACATGACGGAAATCAGCATAGATGACGTCAAAGGGTTTAAATATTTCATTCCGCACCATTGCGTGCTGCGCCCTGAAAGCAGCACCACCAAACTGCGAGCGGTATTCGATGCTTCAGCAAAAACATCGTCAGGGAAATCTTTGAATGTTATTTTGCACACCGGACCACCAGCTGTTTACTGTGTTGCTGCGTTTTCGGCTGCCGCGTTTTGTGTTCACGACAGATATTGAAAAAATGTATCGCCAAATATTGATTCATCCAAAGGACAGGCAATACCAGATAATCCTGTGGCGAAAAAATGTTACTGAACCGATTAGCTATTTCTAAATAAATACCGTCACTTATGGAACCAAGCCACCCCCTTTTTAGCAATTCGATGCTTGAAAGAAATAATCCATGACTGAAAAAAGCACTTTCCTTTAGCAGCAAGTTTTTTGGTGAAGAATTTTTATGTCGACGATAGATTGGGTGGAGCAGACAATTTGAATGTCGCAATAGAAACTCAACGCCAACTGCAACAAGTCATGGCAATGTACGGATTTCATCTACGAAAGTGGTGCGCTAATCATCCTCAACTTCTCCGCAATATCCCGGAAAATGATCAAGAAGTCAGCCTCGACTTGTCTACAGATGAAGCCGACAACACTAAAGCATTAGGATTGGCTTGGCTTCCCAAGTACTGCCAACTTAAAATCAACGTCAACATCCAACCAATCAAGGCTGTGACTAAAAGGACAGGCACCTCAGATTTAGCACGCATTTTTGATCCCCTTGGCCTATTGCCTCCAGTAGTCGTCAGGGCAAAAGTGTTTGTAAAAGAGCTGTGGACATTGAATATCTCATGGGACGAAGCGGTGCCTTTGGAATTCGACTCTCGGTGGAGAAATTTCTGAAGTAATCTTAATAAACTTGAAACCTTTCAAGTGCATCGACATATATTTAAAAGTGAAGTTGCCAACAAAACACAACTTCATGTATTTACTGATGCTTCGGAAAAGGCATATGGGGCGGCAATCTACGTCAGAACATACTTACTAAACAAACTACTGATTGGATACTTGCTATGTGCGAAGTCTCGGATAGCTACACTTAAACAACAAACGTTGCCAAGGCTGGAACTATGTGCTGCTCAGTTAGGAGCTAACTGGGTTGCAAGGGTTAAAGAGGACATCGACATGAGTTCCACACCAACGTTCTACTGGACTGACTCGAAAATAGTGTTATCATCATCATTTCATACCTTTGTTGCGAATCGCATAGCTTCAATACAAGAAAGCACTTTACCTGAACAATGGCGGGATGTGAGTTCCAAAGACAACCCTGCAGATATAATTTCTAGAGGACTGGACCCACAACAGTTACAGCAATCACCACAATGGATGTATGGGCCATTTTTTCTTCATGGGAACGAAAACAATTGGCCACCTACTGTTTGCCTAGAGTCGGATACTACGATAATTGAAAAAAGGCAGATCCGTCACAACTTACTCGTTTTGGTGGCTGATAAAATCCATTGCACATGATAAACCATTGAAATTCGTTAAAAACTCTTCAACGAATTGTGAGAAACGTTCTAAGATTTATTAAAAATTCCAAAAGTAGCAAGGCAGAGCGACAAGTTCGGCCGACTCTTACTTCACGACGCCCTCGTCATCATTGTTTGAACTACACAGCAGTTCAACTTCAAGAATGAAATCCAACAAATGCAAAAGGAGAAAGAACTTAAGGTTTCTACTCAAATAAAAGGTCTATAACTTAGATGAAAACAAGGTTTTAAGAGTGGGAGGCAGGTTAGAAGCATCTAATCTAACTTTCGATGCAAAACATCCAATGCTCCTTCCCTATAACGACACAATAAGTAGACTAATCTTTTACTCGATACATAGAGAAAATAAGCATTGCAGTCCTAGCGCACTTCTCGCAACCGTTAGGCAAAGCTTTTGGCCCATCAAGGGAAAACACTTAGCTCGGGGAACTGTTCATAAATGCGTCTATTGCGTAAGATCAAGACCGAAACTCCTTCAGCAAATCATGGGGAGTTTGCCTGAGACGAGGGTGACTCCAGCAAGGCCTTTCATCAACGCAGGAGTCGACTATTGCGGTCCAATATGGGTACACTTCAAAACTAGAGGAAAACGACCCCAAAAGGCGTACATTTCAGTCTTCTGTTGCTTTTCTACAAAGACGGTTCATCTGGAATTAGTAACAGATCTCACAACCGACGCCTTCATAGGAGGACTTAAAAGATTGATAAGTCGTAGAGGCAGCTGTCAAAATCTTTATTGCGACAACGCAACCACCTTTGTTGGAGCCCGTAATCAACTAGCAGAATTGTCAGATGCCTTATTTGCTACAAGGGCTCAAGAACCAATCCAACGAGAATGTGCAAGTAAAAACATAAATTTTCATTTTATTCCGCCGCGAGCCCCGCATTTCGGCGGACTGTGGGAAGCCGCAGTAAAATCCGCCAAACGGATTATGGTCAAGGAAATCGCAAACGCATTCCTGACTTATGAGGAAATGGAGACCGTGGTCATTGAAGTTGAAGCGATACTAAACTCAAGACCAATAGCACCATTATCGAATAATCCGAACGATGAAGCCGCATTAACACCTGGTCATTTCTTAATTGGAGAGCCGCTCTCAGCACAAGTGGATGCAACGGCACAATCAAGGTCAACAACATTAGCAAAACGATGGAAACTAGTATCTCGCATAAAACATCAGTTCTGAAAACGTTGGTCTCAGGAATACCTTAATGAACTCCAGCAGCGTAACAAGTGGCAAACGAAGTCTCCAAATCTTCAAATAGGCACTATTGTATAATAAAAGACAATTCACCTGTCATGACATGGCGGCTCGGTAAACTAATCGAAACATACCCCGGGCCAGACGGCGTTGTCAGAACAGCTACGGTCAAAACGGCCACCGGTGTCATTAAACGAGCAATCCACTTATTGGCTCCTCTTCCTCTGTAACCAGCAACCCCTGCTGCTGACAATCAAGGCCCAGATAAAACTTCAATACTCAATTACCCTGCTGCTGAAAGACCAGATAACACTTCAATTTTTAAAAGAAGCAATGCATCCAGCAGTAAAGGCAAGGGTTCGCCATCTTCAAAACGTTGCAACGTGATTGCAACAAGTATGCTTATACTATTTGCATTATTCTTTCCGCTAGTGGTGAGCCAGCAAGTAACTTATACACAGATCACTAGCTATCCGGGGTTACATTTTGAACACATTGGAAAACTCAAGCCAATCATATCAGAATGGAAACTTCTTATATATTTCGAACTGACACCATTTCACAACGAATTACATCTTCTAATTAACGGTACAACTGCTTTGACGAAAGCCTGCAAAGGCTCGCATCTCAACACTCAATGCAACGGACTAATAACTCATTTTTACAATTTCAAAAACGAAATGAAAAGCGGCCTCGAAAACCTCGCAAAAAGAAGAAAACGAGGAGCAATAGACCTAATTGGAAATGTTGTGTGCTGGACTCAAAATACGCCGAACAAATGACCAATACTATCAACAGTATAAAAAACAACGAAGCCCAATTGCAAGGTCTATTGCGAAATCAAACGTCATTTCTTGACTCTACTCTTAATCTGATGTAGCAAAAGAATTTTGAAAATCTGAACGTTAAAATCAGTAGATTAATGAACGTCACCAATTATGATAGCAACCATCGATCGCAACTTATATTATCTCTTAGCATCCAGTTAAATCTCATTGCAGTTAACTTACAAAAAATGCACACATCGATGATTAACTTATTGGCTGATACTTGTTCTTTTAACTCCAAGGCAATTTTCCACTGAAGTTGACAAAATCAAGACAAATCTCCCAACAGATCTAATACTACCAGTTGCAGATATCATTCACTTATATGGGATAGCGAAGACTCATGCATCAATTTCAAATCAGCACATCATTTGCACCTTGTACGTTCCTCTAGCACACCAAAATGAATATGATCTATTCTACATTACGCCAGTCCCACAGCCAGTAAATAATACTTTAGTTGCTATCATACCTACATCGAAAATGATGTCTCTCAACGATCATCGTAACGAATATTTTCCCATGGATGAACCTAAACTCCGGGACTGCAGCACTCTTGAAAACGATTTGTTATTATGTCCACATATACAAGCTTCGTATTACAAAGGTGCACCAATATGTCACTACGAAATACAATTGTTCCACAATGAATCTGACTTAAGTTGCAATCTGGAAGTAATAGCCAACAACCAGGTATGGTATCCATTATATAAAAGGAATCAGTGGCTATTTGCCACTAACCGACAACTCAAACTGAGTACAGTGTGTAAGGGAAAAAGTGATTCTCAGCAACTGCAAGGGACTGGGTTACTCACCCTACCAGATGGTCACCAAATCATTACATCAATGCTTACGCAATCATTCAAGAGTAGTGGATTTACATTTTCCCATTTAACGCAGAAATTTAACAACCTGACGGAGCCACTACCAGATTGATCGAGTATTGACGACATAAATAAATTGCAGGCAGAAGTACAGTCCCAACTACGAGAACTACCAGCAACAACATACAGTCATCCCTTACACGGCTTGGCAGTCAGTTACACAGGTCTAGCTCTAATCGTCATAGTGATAATTATCCTGCTAATAAAACGGAGGCTGAAGAAAACAGTCAACACGCGCACTACAGGTCCACAACCAACTCCGACGTCGAATTCGTTCTTTGGATCCAATAGCTTGATAACAACATATTTTTTTTCGGAAATCGTTCATTTTCGCTAAGGCCACCCCTAGGGGCCGCAATATGTTAATTCTTATGATTATTTTATTTTGGAAACAAAATAAAATTAAACTCTAATAGAATTAAATTTATTGTTGTTTATTTTAACAATCAAATTCTTTGGAATTACTTTATTTTAGCAACAAAATAATGTGAATCTCCAATTTCCTGTTTTATTTTCCACTATGGTCAAGCAAAGCGTCAGAATTCATGCGTCAGCTTAATTATGGAATATTTACACGTACCTATTCAAATTACCAGCCAGACAGTATGAAACTCAATATGTTTTGCATTGACCATGGTGAGAAACAAAATTTGATCAGCAAAAATGAACGATTTCTGACTTTGATTATTTCTTTTGTTTATTGGACTTTATTATAAGTTTTTTTTGTTATTATGTAAAAATAAGTATAAATAGGTTAAGATTTTAATAAATAACGCCTCTTTTTTCATTAAGACGTCATACCAAACACATCGTTGTTTTAATTACCTTCATCTTGGTGTACCACCTTGACGAAGAACATAATATCTACTGTTATCCTGGTGTACTACCTCGATAACACAAAATATCTAGTTCAACAAGGCAAACGAGCCTCCGATTGAACATTTTGACGAATACCATAATATCTACTGTTATCCTGGTGTAGTACATCGAATACACAAAAGATCTAGTTCAACAAGGCAAACGAGCCTCCGATAGATAGACCTATAGCAGATTAAGTTTTAGTTAAAGTAGAAAATAAAAAAAAGAATGAGCCACCTTATAATGGACCATACAAAATCATAGCAGTAGATGACCTAAATATAACTGTAGAAATAAATAATAAAACAAAAATTTTTCATAAGTATTTATTAAAAAAATATAAACAATAAACAAAACTATAAGTAAGCATATTGATAACTAACCTAAGACAAAAAAAAATATATATATAAACATACTTTTGTTAATTTAAATAATAAGCAAATAAACCCAATAAAAATGTAAAAAAAATGTAATATGAAACCAATGTAAGTATATGTAAGAACAAAATAATAATATAAACAAAACAAAAAAAAAAATTGTAAATATAGAACTACTACATGCTTTATTATTTTAAAAATTCTGTAATCTTTGCATAAACATAAGATTCCATAATTTTTTTCTAAAGGGTGAGGGTGTAGTGTGCACTTAAAATTGCACAACAATAACCTAATTACAAATGCCACCCATACATTATGTTTTGTGTAAGTGACCAAAAGTAAATAATAATTTTTAAAGTCATTGCCTTACAAATGTTGCTGACACAAAATACAGCAAATGTAAACAAAGCAATCAATTAATTGGGTCAAGCAATAGTGCTATGTAATATACGATTATTCATTCTGTTACAATTTGTTTCTGATGTTGTTACATATTTTTTTTCTTTTCAACATATGCATTTTTTGCTGATAACTTTGAAATTTGTTTAGACACGAAACCCTATAAACAAGGGAAATCATTTTTTTTTATCGTACGGTAACACTGCAACTGCAGTGTTACTCGTTGCTTTTGTCTCTTTGATTCTCATACCGACAGACAATTGTGTTAGTGGTTTTTAAACTACACATTCACTCACTATTAAACCATTGTAGAGACGACATCATTTTTTACACAAAACAACAAGTGGCACGATAAAACATATTTTCACTATAATATTTAAAACTACAATTAAACTACATGCAATAAATAAAAATTATTTGTTATCCTATTATTAACAAAAACAGAATTAATATAAATTATAAAAATAATACACATAGTGTTGTTGAACTGTTCGGACGTGTTATTTTTAGTGCGGCTGAATTTTCGGTGAAAAAATCGTAATAGGTGAAAAAGTGTAATAGATCGAAATAAAACAAAAAAGTTAAAAAATAATTCGTAATAGGTAAAAATACCTACGGTAAAAAAAATAAAAAACATTAAAAAAAAAAATAATAATAAAAAACATTAAAAATCGCATAAAAACTGTATGAGTGTTCCTCTCAAATGTAATTCTGAGAAAGAGCTTAGCTCGACTAGAAAATCTTTATGGATCTCTGAGGAAGAATCCTTAAAAAAATCTGTGGAGAATCTTCTCACTACAAGAGCCGTAGAACGGCGCCGTTCCTGTTCGCCCAATATAGTGATTTCATCAGATGATAAAACATCAATATCTTCTACATCAAATAGTGCAGTCAAACCTAGAAAACAAGTAGGTATGGATAAATACGTCACAGTTCTTAAGCGACAGAGGAGCCCGACATCTGCTCAAATGTCATCAAATTCAAAAGCTCCCAAGACCGTGAGTATTGACAATCCAAATGATCAAAACAGGTTTGCTCTCCTCCAGACGGATGATCCAGAACTTCCTAAAAAGACGTTTAAGCCCCCACCAATTTATCTGAGAGAGCCCACTTCCAGTAAATTGGTACAAGGAATTGTTTCGGTAATAGGTGAAAATATGTTTAGCGTAACCTCAATTAAACATGGAAATATCAGCGAAACCAAAATTCAAGTGAAAAAGGAAGATGACTTTCGAAAATTGTCCAACCAGTTGGAGAGGGAGAGTAGGGATTTCTATACCTACCAGCTGAAAAGCGCAAAAGGACTCCAAGTCGTTCTAAAGGGTATAGACCAAGATGTTGATCCTGCCGAGATAAAGACTAGTTTAATGGAAAATGGCTTCAAAATTAAGAGCATAACGAATATTAGAAACCGTGAAAAGATTCCTCAGCCTATGTTCAGGGTGGAATTGGAACCCGGAGATATAGTCTTAAAGAAAAACGAGTCCCATCCCATCTACAATCTGATTTACCTTCTGCATCGTAGAATCATCGTGGAAGAACCGCATAAGCGTCAGGGACCCGTCCAGTTTCTTAATTGTCAAGAATTTGGTCACACTAAAGCGTATTGTAAATTGCCGTCAGTTTGTGTTGCGTGTGGGGAACTACATACAACTGCTCAATGTGATAAGTCGAAAACCGACTCAAAAATCAAAAAATGCAGTAACTGCGGAGGTAATCATACCGCAAATTATAGAGGTTGTCCAGTTTACACTCATTTGAAAGGCATAAGGACCAACAAGACGTCAGTATTACCTGATCATCCTCAACAGCCTAATTTTGCATCGAGTAACAATTTTCCTCAATTGTTACGGCCCACTAGTCATGAAAACGCGCCTAGTTCTAGACAAGTTTCTTACGCTAACGTGGTTAAATCTAATATGCCAGGTTTGGAGCAGGAACCTAAATCTCAATATTACGAGCCTAATATTAACACTCTAGAGACTACTTTGCAGACACTTGTCCAAACTATGAACACTTTTACGACCACTATGACAGCCATGATGCAGGAAATGCTGAAAATGCAATCCACTATCTTACAAGCAATTTTAAAGAAATGATTTGTTTAAAAATTTGTTTTTGGAACGCGAACGGCCTCCGCCAACATAAAAACGAACTGGAACACTTCCTGATGGATAAGCAGATTGATGTCATGATGATTGCTGAAACTCACTTGACGGCGACAGGGAACTTCAACATTAATGGCTACGTGTTGTATGATACTAAAGATCCCCGCGGAAGAGCATGTGGAGGTTCGACAATTCTTATAAAGAACAGAATAAAACATTATTTAATGAACAACATATGTAAGGATTACCTACAAGCAACAAACATTTGTATTGAATTCTGTCAATACAACTTTGTTTTATCATCAATTTATTCGCCGCCTCGATTTTCAATAAAAGAACATCAATACTACAGCTTCTTCAATTCCCTTGGAGCTAGATTTTTGGTTGCTGGTGACTTTAACGCCAAACACACATTTTGGGGTTCACGCCTAGTGACCCCGAAGGGTCGTGAACTCTTCAACACCATTGCCAAAATGGGCTTAGATGTACTCTCAAGCGGGCATCCCACCTACTGGCCGACCGACCGACGGAAGATTCCCGATATTATTGACTTCGGAGTAGTGAAAAATATCCCTGTAGAATCGATACAAGTGGAAAATGTAGTGTTGAGAACTACCGAGGATATTGATGGGTCGATTGGCAAGTTTACTGAGGACATACGAAGAGCTGTGCATCACGCTTCCACATATGACGTTGAATGCAGAAATAGGACAAACAGAACTTATTTCGCTGAACTCGAACATCTCCTGACAGAAAAAAGAAGAGTTAGAAGAGAGTGGCAAATTCACAGGTCTCCTCAACTGAAAGCTAGGCTACGGGAATGCAGAGATATACTAAGAAATTTCTTAGAAACCCAACGAATGGCTTCACTTAAATCATACTTGGAGGGAATTGACAGTTCCCCACAATCTGACTATTCGTTATGGAAGGCGGCACGAGGTTTAAAAAGACCAGTTAGAGGAAAGCCTCCTTTGCGAAATCCGACTGGTGACTGGGCTAGAAACGATTCCGAGAAGGGGACTTTATTTGTTAACCATTTGAGAAATGTGTTTACTATAAACAACTCAAATAATGCAACTGATTTGCTACCACTCGTTATTAGACCTCCTGTACCTCTAAGACTTAGCTTTAATGATATTCAAAGCGCTATTGATACTCTGAACCTTAAAAAAGCTCCAGGTATGGATAAAATCAGCAACAAAATGCTTGTGGAGTTACCTCGTGTAGCTAGAAGAATTATTCTCTTTATCTTCAATGCTATTTTACGCCTAGAATACTATCCTGCAGATTGGAAGGTATCTATGATTACCATGATTCCTAAGCCAGGGAAGGAGCTCACCAAAGTAGAGTCATATAGGCCAATTAGCCTACTGCCGACAATTTCAAAACTGTTTGAAAAATTGTTAATGGCTAAGTTGATTCAAATGCTGAACGACACTCAATGTATTCCAAATCATCAATTCGGGTTCAGAGCTAAACACAGTACCATCGAACAAACACACAGATTAGTAAATGTGATAAGACGGTCGTTTGAAGAGAAAAAATACTGTTCCGCGCTTTTCATTGATGTTTTCCAAGCGTTCGACAAAGTCTGGCATGAAGGTTTAATGCACAAAATAAAATTAGCTCTGCCTGCTAACACCCACAAACTTATGAAAAGTTATTTATATGGTCGCAAATTTACAATCAAAGAAGGCGATTTTTAAGCCCCGCTCAGCCAATTGAAGCAGGAGTACCCCAGGGTAGCATACTGGGTCCTACTTTATATTTGATTTATGCATCCGATGTGCCGTCAGACCCCAATATACATACTTCAACTTTTGCTGACGATACAGCCTTTATTAGCGTTCATAAGGACCATCAAATAGCATCACAGAATTTGCAGAATTATATTTATAAACTAGAGAATTGGCTTGAGCTTTGGAAAATCAGGGTTAACGAACAGAAATGTATTCATATAACTTTCACATTGCGAAAAGATACCTGCTCGTCCATCAGAATAAATAACCAAATTATTCCGCAACACAATGAAGTCAAATACCTCGGAATCCACCTCGATCGTCGTTTAACCTGGAAATCTCATATTGAAGCGAAACTTACACAGATGAGATTAAAAGCAGTGCAACTTAATTGGCTAATCGGCAGAAATTCTACATTAAAGTTGGATGGCAAACTTTTGTTGTACAATGCAATTCTAAAGCCAATATGGTGTTATGGAATTCAATTATGGGGTACTGCCTCAGCATCCAACATTGAAAAAATTCAAAGAGGTCAAAATAAAATTCTACGTATAATTACTGCAGCTCCATGGTACGTTAAAAATTCTCGAATTCACAAAGATCTAGGCATTCCTTTGGTGAAAGACGAATTTACAAAATACGCCTCAAAATATGTCAGCAAACTTGAACACCATCCAAACCCACTTGCACGAGACATCCTTAACTTTAGTGGCCATGTTCGGTTGAGAAGGAGGGATACCCTTGCTTTAACTCAAACGCAAAACAGATGACTGGATCAGTGGATGTAAATTTTTTTGTAGTATCATAATATTTTGTCTAGCACTGGCTGGACTTATTATTTTCTTTTAGTATTAAGATTCGAAAACTTATTGTCATTTCAATATCTGAAGATTCAATAAATAAATATAATGTATTATAAAAAAAAAAAATAAAAAAAATAAAAACAATATTCAAAGACAAATATAATACGTTTAAAGTGTTGTATTAGACAAAAGAAAACAATATCACAAACCAAAAGTGACATCAAATAAACAAAATTACAATCAAAATTCAAGTGCATTTTTATTGAAGTGACTAGTGAAGACAATAGCTATATAGAATAGAATCTGTTTCTAAATTACCAACTAAAGCTTAAAAAGAGGAAGCAAATTGGTGATACTTACCTGGTGTTGACGGAGCAGTGACAAACGAAATAAATACCAACCAAACCAAATAAGTTAACGACGACATCATCCATCCGTTTAGAGCCCTCATTTGACTCAACATTACTTGGACATAAATACTCATCCACATCATCCCATTTCATTCAACAAAGGCCATCATCCAGGGATAAGGTAACTCATCCACATCGCCCTACAGTCAGCATAACAAATCGTTAGTCATCCCCATTATCATTTTATATAAACATATTATCTTTAATCCGTGTACCCATACATTTTGGTCCTTCGAACCGGATCTCTGGGTCATCCGCAACCCAGAGACACCCCTCCCTCACCTAATCATTCCGGGTCATCCATATCCCAGTACACCTCTATTAAAAAAAATTACAAAAAAAAATATAGTTATAATATTCCTCCCAAAAAATTATAGCTATTTAATTTTTTTCCGCGTAACTTATATGGCCTATAATATTCCTCCGCAAATTATAGCCATTTTCTTTTTTTTCCGCGCAAAAAATATTTAGTTATAATATTCCCCCAAAAAATTATAGCTATTTCATTTTTTCCCGCGTAACTTATACGGCCTATAATATTCCTCCCCAAATTATAGCCATTTTTCTTTTTTTCCGCGCAAAAAATATATATAGTTATTATAATATTCCCCCAAAAAATTATAGCTATTTCATTTTTCCCACGCAACTGTACAAGTTTATAATATTTCCTCGCCAAAATTATAACCCAACTTTTTTTTCGCGAAAAATTGTTTATATTACCCCCCTGACCCATCGCGAACATATTTTGTGCACACTTAGTCTTTTTGATCCCGTTACAAATTTTTGTCCCATTGTCAGTATGTATGTATAGTCAATCATTCAAAAAATAAAAATTGCCGTTTTAACAAAAACAACAACGTGTTGTCAGTTGCACATTTTGTTGTCCCTTATTTGCGCTTATTTATCATACGGTAAATTAACGCTTCAACAAAAAAAAAGGGGAACAACAAAACGTTGGCATCTTAATGTTTTATTGTTTACTTTTTGTGCCTTTTTTATAAAACGAGAGACCTAACGGTAGTCTGAAAAAGAAAAATACAAAATACCGCATCAAAACATAGTGCATACTTGTTAATGTTGTTGTTGTATTTTTTCTTATCCAGGCATATGAAATACCTATTGGCATTTTTTGTAAGTTTTCATACCAAACACACAAAAAGCGAATACCAAAACTTATTTCATAACAAGGCAAATTTACATACAACGCTTGAATTTACTGATTTTTGACTTTGAAGAGTCAAAGTCAGTAAATACACATACACATTGTTTGTGAGCGTCATATTATTTGTCTTCTTTACATCACGTACTTTTCAATTCTCTCTCTTTTTCTTTTGTTTTACAAATCTCTCTTTTCTTATTCGCTCTCAATTGTTTTGTCTCTCCTCGATCAACTCGTTGTTTTGATACTCATTGAAAATACCAAATAAGAAAGGGCATGTACATATTATACGTATGTATGTACGTATTTTTTTTTTACATACCCTATATATATATATATATATATATATGAAAGAAAATGACTAGGTCAGTGGGACAACAGCTGATAAGTAAATAAGAATTTATATACTATGTCTTCGAGGGTCGTTACAAAATTATCACGGAAAATAAAAATATTATAGTAATCAAGAATAAAATTTTCTTTAAATCTTGCCAAGTCGCTTTTACGAAGCGCAACTGACAATTTCTTTAAATTTTCTTTTAAATTTTGCCCAAGTCGCTTTTACGAAGCGCAACTGAAAATTTCTATAAATTTTCTTTTACATATTACCCAAGTCGCTTTTACGAAGCGCAACTGAAAATTTCTTTAAATTTTCCTTTAATTTTGCCCGAGTCGCCTCTACGAAGCACAACTGAAAATTTCCTTAAATTTTCTTTTAAATCTTGCCCAAGTCGCTTTACGAAGCGCAACTGAAAATTTCTATAAATTTTCTTTGACATATTACCCAAGTCGCTTTTACGAAGCGCAACTGAAAATTTCTTTAAATTTTCCTTTAATTTTGCCCGAGTCGCTTTACGAAGCGCAACTGCAAATTTCCTTAAATTTTCTTTTTAAATTCTATCCAAGCCGCTTCGTACGAAGCGCAACTGAAAATTTCTTTAAATTTTCTTTTAAATTTTGCCCAAGTCGCTTCAATAAATTTTCTTTTACATATTATCCAAGTCGCTTTTAAGAAGCGCAACTGAAAATTTCTATAAATTTACGTTTACATATTACCCAAGTCGCTTCTACGAAGCGCAACTGAAAATTTCTATAATTTTCTATTACATATTATCCAAGTCGCTTTTACGAAGCGCAACTGAAAATTTCTATAAATTTTCTTTGACATATTACCCAAGTCGCTTTTACGAAGCGCAACTGAAATTTTTTTTAAATTTTCCTTTAATTTTGCCCGAGTCGCCTCTACGAAACGCAACTGAAAATTTTATTAAATTTTCTTTTTAAATTTTACCCAAGTCGCTTTACGAAGCGCAACGGAAAATTTCTTTAAATTTTTAAAAAATCCCCATTATATATAAACACACTTTAACTATGTCTGCCATAAAAAACTTAATTCGGTATTCGGATCAAGTGGTCGAATTTCAAAGCTACTTTGATGGACTCGCGGTAGAATCGCACTCGCGACACACTGTGAAGATACAGGAGAAACAGATCCAACTCCATTGGTCCAGATTTGAGTCATCTTACGAAACCGTTCTGGAACAATATGATTCTATCAAAGGTGAACTCGATTACGACACCCTCAAGGGACGTTATTACGCCACTTTTGGCGCTTATACCGTTGTCGTCGCGAGAATTCACGAGCTCAATGAAGATCTTCAAGCCAAGGCTAAATTGGTTTCTCCCTCAACCGATACCTCAGTCGCTCTAACCCCTCACATTTCATTGCCCCCTTGTGATACCGAAATTTTTCATGGAGATTATCAATCTTGGCCCACCTTCCGTGATATGTTCACAGCTCTTTACCGCAACAATAAACGTCTATCGCCGGTCGGAAAAATGTGCCATTTGGTAAAAAAGACGCAGGGTGAAGCTCGCTAACTTTTGAAGACTTGCCCTATGAAAAACGATGGTTTTAACATGGCTTGGCTAAATTTGGTTAATCGCTACGAAAATAAGCGCATATTAGTAAATGCCCAATTAAAGTTGCTGTTCAATCTACAACCAATCGTGAAGGAGTCTAGTGCTGATCTGCGTCAGCTACTTCGTGCCATCAACGACTGTATCACGAATCTGCGTTTGCTACAGATAGAAGCCGACAATTGGGATGTCATTTTCGTGTATGTTTGCTCAACTTGTCTGCCCGAAACCATATTAAGTTTATGGGAACAGTCTTTACCGCGCTCTACTTACTTGCCAATGTGGAAAGCATTGGATGAATTCTTGTCCTCGAGATTCCAGACTTTAGATTCGGTCGCAGATATTAGGTCGACATTTATAAGCTCATATTCCCCAAAACCTTCTCAATCGGCAAAATCTAATAAAGCAAACCACTCATTAGGATCCAAGATTAACAGCTACCAGACTCCAATGACAAGCTAGGCAAGTGCGATTTGTGTACCCAATATCACCCCCTTAGATTTTGCTCAATTTTTCTACAGATGTCAATTGAAGAACGCTATACCGAGGTGAAAAAACAAAATAGGTGCACTAACTGCTTGGGAACTCATGGAACGAAAACATGCCCAAGCAAATTTGTTTGCAGGGTGTG
Organism: Bellardia bayeri; assembly: GCA_950370525.1. Taxonomy (NCBI): domain Eukaryota; kingdom Metazoa; phylum Arthropoda; class Insecta; order Diptera; family Calliphoridae; genus Bellardia; species Bellardia bayeri. Next base: position 54,453,790 of record OX493264.1, on the reverse strand, counting down.
TAAAGGGAAACATCATACGTTGCTTCATCGAGTTGAACAAAGAAACGCAAGTACTACTCCGGTCACAAATACCCCAGTTAGTATCACTAACACCCCCCCTCGTGATTTAGATTTCTCCCCCTCTACATCGGCACAAGCAGCAAGTAGAACGCTGCAATCCTTTTCCACTCAACTCGAACCCACTACACAATCAGTTATTCTAGGTACAGCGTTAGTTGACGTTTTTAATAATGACCTCAAGTGCACTGTCCGCGCACGAATCGACTCCGCCTCAGAGACCTCATTTATTTCCAAAAAATTACCAATGCATCTCGGCCTCCCTACTCAACAGTCAACAGTTCAAGTCCACGGTTTAAGCGACACCGTGACCGCCACCTCAACCCAAAGCTGTCATATAAGAATTGGGTCTCCAATTGATAAGTCATTCGAAACTTATGCCGATGCCTTAGTCATAATTAGGCTTACTGGACAGCTCCCTTACTTTCCGTCATCAGAGTTAAAAAATGACCGTTTTTCCCAATTACAATTGGCTGATCCTTATCGCCCCACTTGTTCTGAAGTTGAATTACTTCTCGGTGCGGATGTTTACCCGAAAATACTACAAGACCGCCTCCAAAGAGACACACATCAATCTCTGCTAGCACAAAGGACAGTTTTCGGCTGGATAATAACGGGAAAGGTACTTGCAAGTCCGTGCAAGAAGGCAGTGTTATCATTTTTTAACACGATAGAGCTAAATAATCAACTTCAACGGTTTTGGGAATTAGAGGACATCCCGAGGAGAAAAACGCCCTCCCCGTAGGACATATACTGCGAAAATTTGTACACATCCACTACGTTCCGTAATAAAGAAGGTCGTTATGTAGTTCCACTCCCTTTTAGACCAGAATACACCGAAAAATTAAATATTGGCCCCTCTCGAAAAATTGCGTTCTCCCAGTTTCTACGAAACGAGGCGCGATTAAACAAAAACCCCCAGATGAAAATTGATTACGATAAGGTAATCACGGAGTATTCCACTCTGGGTAAAATGACCAAAGTAACACCCATAAATGGTGATAGCGGCAACTACTATTTGCCCCACTATGCTGTTTTAAAACCCGACAGCACCACAACAAAATTGCGCGTGGTATTTAATGCCTCAAGCCCCACATCTAACGGCATATGCCTTAATGATTTGCTTTACCCTGGTCCAATTTTGCAGGCAGATTTAATGATTCTAATTTTGAGATGGAGATTTTTCCGCTATGTTTTCAATGCGGATATAGAGAAAATGTATCGTCAAATCTTGGTGCACCCCACACAAACCCCTTTTCAACGAATTTTGCATCGGAATTCTCCGAATGAATTACTCCAGGACTTTGAGTTGAACACAGTCACCTTCGGTGTGAACTGTGCCCCCTATCTAGCAATTCGGACCTTGTTAGAACTTGCCAAAGAGAACGAAATCGCCTATCCTAAAGTTGCCGAGATTGTGCGAGAGTATATGTATGTTGACGATGTCCTTTCGGGAGCCCATACAATATCGTCGGCAATCAAATCTCGTGATGAACTCATAAAAGTTATGAAAACAGCGGGTTTTTCTCTACGAAAATGGACTTCCAACCACGAACAGGTATTACAAGGTCTGCCGCCAACACATTTGCTGGGTGAAGAATTCCTACAGCTGTCAGAATCCAGTGTCGCAAAGACTTTAGGACTCCGGTGGAATGCGGGAAATGATCACTTCTACTTTCAACTCAAAGCTAACCCGAACCGGGAATTAACCACCAAGAGATCCGTACTCTCCGAAATTGCCAAACTATTCGATCCCGCAGGATGGCTATATCCCAAAATTATCGTTGCAAAAATGCAACAAATATGGAAAGACGGCACTGACTGGGATGAGGATTTGAACCCCCTTACAATGAACAAATGGCGCGAATTCCTCGACGATTACGTCAGAATTGAGGAAGTTAGAATTCCCCGGTTCATTGACTTCGACCCATCCTATGAAATTGAATTACACGGTTTCTGTGATGCCTCGGAGAAGGCGTATGCAGCCGCCATTTATATCCGCTCTGAAAACCAAGGATTGGCCAGTAGCCATCTGGTAGCCGCCAAATCGAAAGTTGCCCCTGTTAAATTTGTCTCTCTACCTCGTAAGGAACTTTGCGGAGCAGAATTGCTTGCTAATATGATCGATTCTATTACAGCTCAAATAACCCTCAAGCAATATAAACTCTACTTATGGACGGATTCTACAATCGTACTGGCTTGGTAAAAAAACCAGCTCACAAATGGAAAACATTCGTCGAAAATAGAATTTCATCCATAATAGAAAAAGTAGGAATAGACTCGTGGTCCCATGTCGATTCAAAAAGTAACCCCCGCCGACTTGGCGTCCCGTGGTACTACCATACATGAATTGATATCGAGTGAGTTATGGTGGTATGGGCCCGCGTGGCTAAGGAGTCCCCGTTCAGATTGGCCATCAGATAGACAAGAATATGAAACACAAGAAGAAGCTAGACCAATCCACGCGCTCACTACCTCCATAAAACAAAATGACATTCTGGAAACCTTTTCAGATCTACCACGGGCATTAAGAGTCATATCATATATTTTCCGTTTTTATACACGAATCAAAGTCAAAAAGCCAACAGAAAACATAAAGGGAATAGCGCTATCACCCAGGGAAATAGTCTACGCAAAGAACCGTCTAATCATAGTCTGTCAGAAATATCATTTTTACAAGGAATACGTACAGTTATCTATTAAAAGACAACTGCCCCGAAAAAGCTCCCTCTTAGCTCTCAACCCCTCTCTAGATTCCAACGGAATCATGAGAATAAATGGTCGTCTGGCGGACTGCCCTACTCTAAGTTATGATGAACGATACCCCATTTTATTGCCTTACCATGCGCGTTTTACGAGATTGTTTCTCAAATATCTCCACCAATATTCCCTATATGGTCAAAATGCGCTTCTATGCCGCTTGACCAGATTGCGTTATTATGTCCCCAAACTCAAGACTCTCATAAAAACAACCCTCTCCCAATGCGTAACATGCGTAAAACATAAGCGTCAACTCAGGCAACAAATAATGGCTGCGCCTTTTTTCCACTGGGGTTGATTTTGCTGGCCCCTTTGACATCAAATCCTATGCCGGTCGTGGCTGCCGAGTAACCAAAGGATATGTGCTAGTCTTCGTATGTTTTTCCACGAAGGCAATCCATCTCGAGGCTACTGGTGATATATCCACTCAAGCCTTTCTAGCCGCCTTTGCTCGCTTCTTTTCGCGACGAGGAACACCTCAGGCTATGTATTAGGATAACGGCACTGCCTTTGTTGGCGCAGCTAACATCCTAAAAGGCGATAAAAAGCAATTCCTTTCAATGATACATAAGGGCCTTCTCTCTCAAGACGCTTTTAACCCCGTGTAATGGCATTTCATCCCCCCTGGCGCCCCTCATATGGGTGGTCTCTGGGAGGCCGGCGTTAAAAGTTTCAAAAACCACTTAAAAAAGCTTAGCCATAACCAAAACTTCACTTATGAGGAATTCAGCACCATGTTGGCACGCATTGAGGCGTGCTTAAATTCTAGACCCTTAAGTCCCATGAGTGAAAACCCAAACGATCTGTGCGCTCTAACGCCAGGTCATTTTCTCATTGGGACCCCACTCTTATCTCCACCAGAACCCGATTTCTCAAGCTATTCCATCGGCTATATCAATCGTTGGCAAAAGCTCAAGGTCCTTAATCACCAGTTAGCCCGTAGATTTAAGGGAGAATATTTATCCGAACTCCACAAAAGAAGTACCCCCATCGAGACTTTGAAATCGGCGACCTGGTTATCATCAAACATGACAATTTACCCCCCAATCAATGGCGTCTCGGACGTATTGAGAAAATATTCACTGGCCCCGATCATCGAGTCAGAGTAGCTGAAATACGCACAGCTAATGGCGTCGTCACGCGCCCCATTGTCAAACTCGTTTTACTCCCCCTTACGTCGTAGCAATTAATTCTCCCCCCTTTTTTCCTCGTTACAGCCTCCCAGTACCAAAGTCGCCACAATCGAGAAAAGAAGTCAGGCGGAGAGACCGCGATCCAAAAACCCAGATTGCCGCCTATGCCAAAAAGGTCACCCGCTGCGCAAATGTACTAAATTTTTGCAAATGGCTGTCTCCGCCAGGAAAGATGCCGTGGACCATCATCGGTACTGTCGCAATTGCCTCGCACACTCCCACAGATTTGCTAACTGCCGCAGCAAAGAGCGCTGTCGTAACTGCAACGGTCCTCACCACACCCTTCTTCATCAGGCCGAAATAACCCGAGCCAACTCTTACCTGAGCCGGGCAGCCGACACCACTGTCACCCCCACTGTTATCATTCGGATAAAAATAAAAAATGATTTGCACTCAGTACGAGGCCTAATAGACCCCTGCACCCCACGAGCTCCATAGCAGAGTTTATTGTGGAACGGTATCATCTACCGTTTGAGAGGTTTGATGCCGATAAGTGGTGCCAATTCACTTTTCGAAGCAGGTTTGAAGAAGAAAAAGAGAACTTCACAATACGAGCAAGAATTAATAATCATCAAAAAAGACATTGGACCGCAGCGTGAGTGACACATACTGCAATTTGAGGCTGGCCGATCCTGATTTTTATGAAAGCCATTCAATTAACTTCATCCTGGGAGCGGATATCTACCCTCGCATGATACGAAGCGGCATTCAGGTGCCAAACATTGGTCCACTAGCTCAGGACACGGTCTTAGGATGGGTCCTTATTGGAAAGTTCGGGGTGTAACAATATTAACTTTAACCAGATCCATCGTTTTATTGTTTTATATATATAAATCACCATAAAAATGAATTGTATTAAACTTACCTCTTTTTTATTAAAATTAACTCATTGTAAAATTATATTGTATTGAATTATACACATATATTTACTTACCTAAGAATTTAATTATACATATGTACCTACCCTATTTCCTAAAAATTGAATTCTACTTGTATTTTCTACTTACCTCTTTTTTCTTAAAAATTAACTCATTGTAAAATTATATTATATTGAATATATTTACATACATTTACTTTCCTTACTTACCTAAAAATTTAATTATACATATGTACCTACCCTATTTCCTAAAAATTGAATTCTCCTTGTACTTATACTTACCTCTGTTTTACATTCGCATTGTTTCATTTATATTGAATATATTATTGTTATGATACATACTCAACCTTTCTTTGCATTCATATTGAACTTGGAATATATCAAACCCTTTTTTTGAATTATTATAGTTATACTATTTTTTAAAAAAATTATCATAGTGATTCTATATTCTCTTATAATGTAAACTCAATTGCCTGTCTGGTATGGATGTGGAACCCTGAACATTCCCCAACTTTGTTATCATGGATATAACAAGGGGGGGCGGGATGTTTAGGCACGAAACCCTATAAACAAGAGAAATCATTTTTTTTATCGTACGGTAACACTGCAACTGCAGTGTTACTCGTTGCTTTTGTCTCTTTGGTTCTCATACCGACAGACAATTGTGGTGGTGGTTTTTAAACTACACATTCACTCACTATTAAACCATTGTAGAGACGACATCATTTTTTACACAAAACAACAAGTGGCACGATAAAATATATTTTCACTATAATATTTAAAACTACAATTAAACTACATGCAATAAATAAAAATTATTTGTTATACTATTATTAACAAAAACAGAATTAATATAAATTATAAAAACAATATTCGAAGACAAATATAATACGTTTAAAGTGTTGTATTAGACAAAAGAAAACAATATAACAAACCAAAAGTGACATCAAATAAACAAAATTACAATCAAAATTCAAGTGCATTTTTATTGAAGTGACTAGTGAAGACAATAGCTATATAGAATAGAATCTGTTTCTAAATTACCAACTAAAGCTTAAAAAAAGGAAGCAAATTGGTGATACTTACCTTGTGTTGACGGAGCAGTGACAAACGAAATAAATACCAACCAAACCAAATAAGTTAACGACGACATCATCCATCCGTTTAGAGCCCTCATTTGACTCAACATTACTTGGACACAAATACTAATCCACATCATCCCATTTCATTCAACAAAGGCCATCATCCAGGGATAATGTAACTCATCCACATCACCCTTCACCTTACAGTCAGCATAACAAATCGTAAGTCATCCCCATTATCATTTTATATAAACATATTATCTTTAACCCGTGTACCCATACAAAATTATTCATTAATTTTTTTTAAATTTTTTGATTATTTGGTTGAAAATTTATCTCGCTTAAAAAAATTGTTAGTATATCTAAATATGTGTTTTAAATTTAACAGTAATGTTTTTGTGAATGAGATTTTAGCTCACACTGTTGCATTTAACATTATCAATCTGACGCATAAGAACGCACTAAAACGCATAGAAACACATACTCAAATCTGCGACGATTTTAATATTTTCCGAACACTTTCATAAACCCAAACGTGGTTTGTCTTTATAAAAACATTTCCGTCTTTTCTAACTTGAACTTCAATCCAGAAACATCAAACAAAGTTAAATATAATTTTTTTTAATCTTTCAAAGTTTTGGATAATATCCTTAAAGGGCATTTATTAACTAAATATTTTTATATTACAATTCAAACTGATAAATCCATTCAAGGTAATTTCTAAATAAATAAGTTTAAAAATGTTGATCATTAGCTAAATTATACATTTCATCACATTTTATTAGTAATTGCTAAACGCCTTAAACTTTTGCACTAATAGAATTCTGGAAGAGTAAATTGTTAACGAGAATCTAACATAAAATAAAGTTAATTTTGATAAAATCTAATAAAATATTTTCCAACAGGAACTTTTTATAAACTTTAATACACAGTGGTGGACTTATTCCGCAAGCCACCACTGTACCATTTTTATTGCAACCCAAAAAATTTGCAAATATGAGTGGTCACAAGTAGAAAAAGAGGAAGACAGAATAGAAAACACAAATCGTCATTAAGCAAAGATCAATTTCAACAGCATCAGATTTATTTTGCAATAATTTATAAATAGAGACATACATAATGAAGTACATAAAAATCCATGTCTTAAAACTATAATATATAAAACGAGAAGATAAAATGACCATTTAAAAACCTATTTTCAATCAAAAAATAACCGAGAATCATCAAATGAATTGGAAAGTTAATTACTAAAGCTAAAAGGAATCCATCATATTGTTCATAAATCTGCCTAAAATCAAATCCATCTAAGACAAAACCAATTAAACTTATAATCATTAATAAGTAAGTGTTAAGTGTTTTCAAATCATAGTTTGATATTTAAAAAAATTTGGCAATAAATATCTTAAAATAACAACAAATATAAAATGATTCAAGTCTAAAATATAATAAGTAAGTGTGCTATATTCGGCTGTGCCGAATCTTAAATACGCTCCACCTAAACGTAATAAGAAGTACAAAAACTACACTGGTTATAGGACTAGAATATCCTTATTCTGTGTTTTCTATTCAGTCTTAGTGCAAATTTAATTATTAGTTTATATATTGTTTGAAAGACAATTTTACGACCAACATAATTTATTTTTTTTTTTTAATATATTTTTTTATTATTGAATCTTATTGATTATTCTTATCGAAATTTACAATATGTATTCAAATCTTAATTCTACTTGTTGTTTATTAGTTGTTACCAATGTAACCACTAACTGCTGTATTCAAATTTTAAGTTAGGCTCAAAGTATCGGTTCTTTTTAGCCTCTGGTGACCTTCGAACTGAAGCAGACCCCGAGATAGGTAGTTAGGGTGGGCCATTAGTTTATCGATGTAGATGAATATTTTTTAATATCCTTCTGAATAGTGGGAACGTTGAGATCTCTGTGGATAATATCATTACGTATATACCATGGGGCACAGACAATTTGTCGAAATATTCTGGACTGTCTTCTTTGAAGCTTTTGGATGTTAAAAGAGCATGCAGTACCCCATAATTGGATGCCATATGCCGTATTGGTTTTACGCTGGACTTGTATAAGAGAATTTTGTTGTCTAACGACAAGTTTGAGTTTCGACCGAAAAGCCAATGTAGTTGAGCTGCTTTAAGTTTCATAGCCGTTATTTTCGCTTCAATATGACGAGACCAGGTCAAGCGTCTATCTATATGAATTCCCAAGTACTTAACATGGTTTTCTACCGGAACAGTGATGTTATTTATTTTTACAGCTGGGCAGGTTTGTCTTCTGAGCGTGAAAGTTAAGTGAGCACATTTAGCCGGGTTAACCTTTATTCTCCATTTTTCTAGCCAGGCCTCTAGTTCATTGATGTGGGACTGCAGATTTTGCGATGCGACTTTTGGGCCATGGTTAACACTAATAAATGCTGTGTCGTCTGCAAATGTGGAGGTATGCGTGCTCAGGTTTGTTGGCATATCTGCTGTGTATATTATATATAGAAGCGGTCCTAATATGCTGCCTTGGGGGACACCAGCAGTAATTTTCTTGAGGGTGGAGTATTTATCTTGCGACCTTACCATGAATGTCCTGCCTGTTAGATAGCTCTCCAGAAGCTTGTGAGTGTTTTGAGGAAGCATTCGTGCTATGTTAATAAGTAGCGAAACATGCCAAACTTTGTCAAATGCTTGGGAAATGTCTATAAACAGGGCTGAGCAGTATTGCTTTTTGTCAAATTATTCTAATTAGGGTGACAATTCTATGCACTTGTTCTATTAGACCATGTTTCGCTCTGAATCCGATTTGGTGATCCGGGATGATTTCGTGTTCATTTAGATGAAGAGTTATACTTAAAACAAATATTTTTTCGAAAAGCTTCGATAGGATTAATAATAAGCTTATCGGTCTGTACGACGCAACCTGGCTAGCATCTTTTCCTGGCTTGGGAATCATAATAATGATAGACCTCTTCCACGAGGATGGGAAGTATCCGACTCTTAATATCGCGTTAAAAATGAGCAGCAAGATTCTAGAAGCAGACGATGGTAAGTTTCTTATCATTGACCCTGTGATGCGGTCAGGTCCGGGAGATTTTATAATATTAACTTTTTCTATTGCAGATTTTACTTGATTTATGTTAGATCATGTTAATGTTAAATTATGTTATGTCGGAAAATTATATTGTGGAAATTACAAACGGAATAACAAACTTATATATACCCTTCTCATGAAGGTGAAGGGTATAAAAAGGGGAACAATTTGGTTTTAGTGACTTTGCTCAACAAAAAAAAAAACAAACTTCATCAAATAGGGCTTTTAGAGGAGATGCCAGCAGAAAAAAAATTGTTGGCGGTCACGACTATTTTCGACGGGGCGGGCCCGTAAAGTTGAAAATAAATAGGCCTATATCTCGGGAACTACTGGGTGTATGATAATTTGTAATACATTACAAAAAAGGTATTAAAAATACCTTTCCAACGATATACACCATGATTATAAAATATTGACGGAATATGGGTTAAATCCGAAAAGAATATTTTTTGACCCGAATTTATTTGTTTTTTTTTTGGAAATTTTTATATGGCAGCTATGGCAAATTATGGGCCGATCTTCTTAAATTTTGGAACAGTGATTTTCATGCATATGAGGATATTTCACGTCGAATATCAACGTAATAACGGTATATTTAAGATATATATTAGTATTAGTAAGGATTTCGGAAGTGGACCTTATATGGGGGACATAGTCAAATATGGTCCGATATTCTCAAAATCCTGCAGTTTGATTTAGGCATGTATGTAAATGATCCGTGTAAAATTTTGGATTGGTACCCTTATTTATGAGTATTAAAGTAATTTTCGGAAGAGGGCTTTATATGGGGCATACGGTTAAAAATATACCGAAATTCACAAAATTTTGTGGGATAATTTTTGTATATATGTAAATGATCTGTGCAAAGTTTTGAGTCAGTACCGATATTTAGACAATATATATAGGGATAAATGTCTTTTTCAGATGTGGTCCTTGTATGGGAGCTATAATCAATTCTCGGCCGACCACCATAAAATTTAGTACAACAATTTATTTGCCTATAAGGATTATTCATGTCAAGTTTTAGTCGTTTAACAGTATTTATATCTGTTTTATACGTATTTAAGTGAATTTTGGAAGTGAACTTTATAGGGGGCTATGGTCAAACATGGACCGAACTAAAAAAAATTTCGTTTTACTATTTATTTTTGTATAAAACTTATTTTTGCTGAATTTTGTCTTGATATTCCAATTTTATAGGCATTTATGTATAATTGAGCAATATTTCGTGAAGATTTTTGTATGGGGGCTATGACAAATCATGAACCGATTCATACTATTTTCCGCACACTTTCTTCTATTATCATAAAAACAACGTATACAAAATTTCATGGCATTATCTGCAATATATTTCAAAATATTGCAATAAAATGGACAAAAAATATCAAATTTTTATGGAGGTTGTCTCACATATCGGTACATAACTCTGGGTGGCCTAAACCGATTTTGCTGATTTTTAATATTAAACTTTTCGAAAGCATGTCTGACAGAATTGTTGAAGATTTGGATCTCGAGAATATCTGCGGACTTCAGAAAACTGTTGAAATATCCAGACAGACGGACATGGTTTAATAGACTCCGCTATCTATAAGGAGCCAGAATATATATACTTCATAGGGTCGAGCAATTATATTGTGGAAATAACAAACGGAATGACAAACTTATATATACCCTTCTCATGAAGGTGAAGGGTATAATAAATAAGTTAAAATGTCCACATCTTAAAACCTAAAATTCATTAAAATATGTTAAAACAAATACTATAAACTAATCTCAAATCTATTCAAAATACTAAAAAAATTATAAATTAAAACAAAACATGATTTAGAAACCTTAACTTATATTGCACATTATACCACAGTTCAAAAACACCATTATAGTAAGTTTTTTTTTAAAGTTAATTAGAGTTAATCACCGTTATGGAATTAATTTGTACATGCAAAACAAAACTTTAACTTTCAACATAATTTGTCCAAGAACTCTGTAGCGGATTGTCGAGGCCTCAACATTCAGCAGCTCCAGATACCCTAAATTGGTGAGTGAATTTTATACTTTTTGATATTTTTTTGTTTTGCATATATTTCAATTTAAATTGTTAGTTAAAAGTAACAACAACAATGATATAGTTATTCAATTAAAATTTTACTAATTAATATATATTCAATAAACGCCGTCATTCGAGGGTTAGGTATTACATAAACATGCTTTTAGTAAAGCAATAAAATAATATATTTTGTTATTCTTCTTTTGTGTGAGCTTTTTCTTATTTTCAAAGATCTTTTTACTCTTAATGAGTAAAATGCATTTATTAATCTTGTTTTTTTTCTTACTTATTTACACTATAATCTAAAAATACTAGTACAGAACTAAAGAATTTATTAAAATTTTTTATATTGTTACCCATTTATTAAATTCTTCTTTATTGTTATAAAGTTTGTATTGCGCATAATTGAAATTGAGACAATCTTATTTGGAAGATTGTATGTCATAAAAAAAACACAAAAGGTGTTACTTCAATAATTTATTTAACAATATGGATTGAAAATACTATTATAAGTAGTATTATATCTTGAACTCAGCAAAAGTGCACATCCGGTACTTAATATAAGTCTAGACAGAGTGAAGTCTGGGTAGAGTGAATAAAAACTAGTTTATACTTATTGAGCAATTCCATATGAAAACGATCAAAATTGGGAAATTTTTGGACGACCCCTCTCCGATTTTAAAATAAATAGTCTCAATCGATTGCCCAGAAAAAAATAATGTACCTACATATTTTTTTTTTTTTTATAGTGACTGGTTTAGTGGTGGTGTACACCACTGTAAGTGACAAAATTGAAGAATTCTTCATAAGGGACCTCATTGAAAGTTGTTTAAAAAAAAAACTACTAAAGCGATCGCAACGAGTGATAGCTCGTTGGAAAGGTATTGAATCAGGCTTTAATTGAAAAAAAAAAATTTCCTAATTTTTCTTAAAAATTTACCTTTAAATTTTCCCATGAAAATTAAATTTTCCGATTTTCCACAGAAGCTCCTAAATTTTCCGGCTAATTTTTTTTTTTTTGGATTCCTCATAATTTTTGCTTTAAGAATCAGCAATAAAAAAATGGGCCCCGACTCCTTGTTTGGACAGGAGAAGAGCATTTAAGAGACCACCTTGTTAAAAATACATGTTAAAAATTATTTTACAGTTAAAAATACATTTATGAAGAAAAAATCTTTCTTATTTTGCTGCTTATACTTAATTACAATATTTATTAAAAATTTCAATTGTCTTGGCATCATTATAAAATTAAAGTAACTTTAAATTTAGCACGTCGGCAGACGAAGAGTACCGCTTTACATTAATTGACATATAAGAAATATTTGGTATGAAGCAATGAAACTTTTGCGTTCCAGTTATAGTTTTGACATTATTATATCTGTTTTGAATTCATCGCTCCATGGTTCGTGTGTTAATGGCAATTTCCTTAAGATCTGGTCAGTATATGGCCTTTGAAAACTTGCATTAGTCGCCATGCGTTTTAGGGTTCATCCTAACGTATCGCATGGGCCCTTACCGTGAGACGTCGCGAAAAAGTGCCACTCGACCTTGCAGTTTTGTTCTTCTTCAATTATGCAAAGATTGTAAAAATTTTTTTTATTCTTGTACTGAGAAGTCGCGCCGTCTGAGAAAAACGTTACTTTGTCGATTGCATCGAATTTTGATCTTAAGAATTCAAACAGTTTCATTTGAAATAAATAAACGGACACATAATTATGAGCTAAACTCTCCGCGACAACAACAAGGCTTACGGTCTGTAGTTCGTTATGTTCGTTTTTGAAATAAATGCAAAAAGGATGCACCGTGCACTGGTTGTTTGCCCAGTGATAAGCCTGAATTTCATCCTGAACGAGAAAAGTGTAATTCTCGGCAAAGTCGCATATCACAATGAATTCATTTTGGGCTAATTTCTCCTTGCTTTCCTTTAGAAATTTCGATTGCATCTCGGATATGAAATGGTGCGCCTTCAGTTCATTCAACTTGAATCCGAATTCCTCGATGAATTCCGGAATCTGCTTTACCACGGTCTCAAGGGAACATCTGCCGCTGCTAATTATCCACTGTTTGAAATGCACCTCCTGAATTAACAGCTGTTCAAACTTTTCCGCCAAATATTGCTCTAGCTCGTCAATCTTCGGACAATTGTCGCATTTGGACAGATGACAATTTTCCGTGGGGTATGCGCACAACGGCTTCGACAGGAGGTCCCTATATGTTTCAATTGCACCGTGAAATACTTTCAATTTCTTGCATGGAAAGAAAATTAATTTGATGTTTTGATGAAACATGCAAACGCAGACTGAATGCGTTCCGTGCCTGTCTAATGCCAGCACGCATTCTTTTGGTCGTAGGATGGCAAACTTAGAAAATCCCACTTTTTCTGCTGGGTATTTATCATTGAACGGATGGTATGCTTCGGATAGATTACATAATAATAATCTGCGCTGCTTGTGTACTTTTTCTCCATCTTCACGTGTGATAACATAGTCACGTGTACCTGGGCAGGCGCGGCTGTTGTCATCATTGCAGTAAAAATCTTGAATCAATTTCACCGTTGCTTCTCTGAGGGTCCTTGAGCCAAATTTCTTGGTGGGAGTCGCCAATATGCCCTTCTGTCAAACTAATTCTTTGCTTCTTCTCGCGATGTAAAAAGATGTTTGAAACTGTTCAGAAATCTTGCGTATAGACCATGATTGAGGTAGCACAGATAAAATGAGATATTTCTCCGGAAAAGTGGTCGCTAAATTGAATTTTCTTTTCAACTGCTCAATCATTTGTTTGCCGTCATCAACGTCATCTGCTTGACTGCATTCGTTATCAAAGCCTTCATCAGATATTGTCGCGTTCCTGTATGTTCCTGTATGTTTCACTTCGCAACTTTCTTTTTCTAATAGTCGTTTCACCTAAAGTGGTAATAGCCTCATTCAAAGGACTCAAATACATATTGACCATCGGAATGTCTGCCTTACTATCAGATGGTGGCAGGCAGACCATATTCACTACACACTCAACTTGGGGCTCTTAAAAAAAATTGATTTTTTCATCATAAATGTATTTTTAACTGTAAAATAATTTTTAAAATGTATTTTTAACAAGGTGGTCTCTTAAATGCTCTTCTCCTGTCCAAACAAGGAGTCGGGGCCCATTTTTTTATGGCTGATTCTTAAAGCAAAAATTATGAGGAATCCAAAAAAAAAAATTAGTCGAAAAATTTAGGAGCTTCTGTGGAAAATCGGAAAATTTAATTTTCATGGGAAAATTTAAAGGTAAATTTCTAAGAAAAATTAGGAAAATGTTATTTTTTCATTAAAGCCTGATTCAATACCTTTCCAACGAGCTATCACTCGTTGCGATCGCTTTAGTAGTTTTTTTTTAAACAACTTTCAATGAGGTCCCTTATGAAGAATTCTTCAATTTTGTCACTTACAGTGGTGTACACCACCACTAAACCAGTCACTATAAAAAAAGAAATATGTAGGTACATTATTTTTTGCTGGGCAATCGATTGAGACTATTTATTTTAAAATCGGAGAGGGGTCGCTTTCATATGGAATTGCTCTATTAGCATTAAGTACTAGCACTAGCATTAGCTTTTCAGTACTAGCTATGTTAACAAGTTAAATCTACAAAAAGTGTGAATAAAAGTTTGTTAGTACTACGTAGCTAGTGCTGAAAGTTGGTAGCAAAGGCTGGAAAATTCGATTGTTTAATCAGCTGGTAGAAATAGTTGGAGTGACAACATTTTCTTTAATTATAAATTCTTATAAAAAAATGTTTGGAAGTTTTTATATAAAAGGATAAACAATTTTCTTAAAATTTTGTGTAAACAATAAACGTTTATATTTTTGCAATAACGCCATATAACAATTTCTTTTAAAAACATAAACCTGCTCTGAACCTTTACGAACATGATTTTAAAATGTTCAGTGGTTTGACCGTGATTCGATCAGTAATGCACACGAAATTATTTTCATATACATAGAAAGATAATCATAGAATATATATATTCACCAAAAAATCGAGCTAGAACTTTTGACAACAGATAAAAAAAAATTAAATTTTTTTAATGGCGCAAAGATTTGACAAACTGTGTTGCCCCGATTTATTAAGCTTTATTTGATAAACTGTATTTGATAAAATGCATTTCTAATATCATCCGTGTGATACTGCTACACATAAAAATTTATTGCAATACTACGCGCGTTCAGTGTGCAAAAAATCAAACGCACTTTAAATTTTTTTGTAAAAACGCATACAAACTCAGTAAAAAACTGAATGTGGCTTTTGGTTTTTTGCACCCAGAACGCGCGTAGTATAACAATAAATTTTTCTGTGTATTATAGGGTATAAACTTTAAAAGTTATAAGCAAATAATTATTGAAACTTTTAAAGCTTATACCTCTCAAACTTTAAGAAACCCCACCAAATGTTTCATATCATTTATTTTAAAGGAGCTTTTTATTAAAAACAAATTGTTAAAAGTCAGTTTCAAAAATTATAAATAATTGCTGCCAAAATTACCAAAAAAAATAATCCCGGGTTGTAAACACAATAAAAAAGATAGTGGCAACATAACTTAACATTGTTTATTTATTATTATACGATGAGTGACAAAGGAAGCGCAAAATTTTTTGAGATTTTAAAAAATTACAAAATTTTATTTAAAAAATCTCAGGTGCCACAGATAAAAGCTGCTAAAGAGATGAAAATATTTGGGCAGGAAGTCACTGCTGCTCAGGTTAGAAAAAAAATACAAAATATTAAAAATGAAGTGAAAAAGAAAAGTGACATACGAGCAACTGGCAACATTGAAGGAATGGGAGCAGGATCTTCTAAATCTTTTTGAACAAGAAAGTAATCCAGTCTTTAATAAGATTCCAGGTACTGAATTGTCATATTAAAAATTGAATTACTATATTAATAACAACAAAATTCATATCTACTTATTTGTCCTACAGGTGCAATTGATGTCTGCTTTGGTGTAGAAAAATAAGACCCCTCAACTTTGATGTTACTATAAATGAAGAAACTTCAGATAAAGAAGAAGTTATAGATATTTCCAAGAAGGAAATTCGTAAAACAAAAATAATAAAGTTAAGTGATGAGAACGAGGAGACAAAAAATCTAAAGCTTCCTGAGCTTCAAAGATTAGTTCTTCTCAGGCAATTAAAACTTTTGAATATGAAAATAAAAGAAAGAGAACATAAAATTGATGAAAAGGCAAGTGAAGCTTTAAATGAGCGTGTGGACGACAATGATTTTCATATTGAAATATTGGATGAAACCATGACCAACCCCAATTGATTTTTTTCGAACACTGGACTTTTCCATTGTTTTACCTCATGCATTTTTTTTCGAAATCTCACAAAATAAGAGGTTATAGCATTTCGAAATCTTGTCGAAGATAACCTCTATATATGACTATGTCATAACTAATGTAGCTTTATTAATTTTTGTTCCTTTTTTGTCAACGACAATGTAGCTTTATTAATTGTTGTTGCGTTTTATATTTTAAGGGCCAAAAACTAAGGACACAGTTTTAAAACGTTTATTTTAATAATTCTTCAAAAACAATTTGTAATAAACATTGAAATGCTTTGATTTTTAATTTTATCTATTTTTTTGGCCCTTAAACAAGTTACTTTTTGTAATTATTATAATTATTTTTAAGCTTTATTTTAGGCAATTTAATTTGAAATGTGATTTTTTGTTAAATAAACCAATCTCTTTTTTAAAAAAAATCATTTTGTGTGTAAGTATTACTCATCGAATCATGGCAAAATTCGAAGCAAATGTTCGTAAGAGTTCAGAGCAGGTTTTTATTTGTCAAAGAAATCGATAGATGGCGCCATTATCAAGATATTTTGCGTTTCTATTTAAAAAAAAACTCAAAATTGACTATTTGCACAAAGATTAAAAATGACAGGGGGAAATTTTGCCTCTCCAAAAATAGTACTTATTGTCGTTTATCTTTAGAACTATGTATAAGCGTATTTATATTTATTTTTGTTTGGACAAAACGTGTTACGATCGGAGCAGGCGAAACTTTGTCTCTCATAATAATGAAATACTTACTTTTGTGTATCTTCAGAATTACAAATATTCGTTTTTGCAGTTTGGAAAAAAAGACTTGAGCTAGAGGTACAACCCCTATACATATGAAGTACTTATTTTCATGTATCTTCAGAATTTTTGTAGGTATTTTATATCAAAATATCTAGTTGGTCGTAACGATTGGAAGCGTGGGGAGTTTCACCTCCAAACAAAGAAAATATAATTTTGCATTAGAGATTTCAAGCCTTTGGCAGTGTCAGGTCCTATCGCCCATGTTTAAAATAAATTCAAATAAGTTTTCATTGAACGCAAGATCATTTAAACAAAAACAAATGTATTCAAGTTTTCGAGACGAAGTCTTGACATGAATACGAAAAAATTGAAAAAGAAAAAAACAACTATGAATAGAAATTAATAAAAAATGATAATTACAGCAAAAACTTCGAACTACCAGAACTAACACTGGTTAAAGGATTGATGTTTGTGGCTGGCCGGCACCGCAGTGGTGCATGTGGTGGAACGCAAAGAATTCTGATGAGAGAAAGTGGGATTTCTCGAAACATATATAAATTCAACAACGCAGGTTCGATCCCCAGTCAAGAAAAATTATCAAAATTTTTAATAATAAAATTTTTCAAGTTGTAATTCCTAACTTCATTAAAAATAATTTAATGAAAATTAAATTTAATGAACTCGAGCCTAACTAAATTATCAAGAAATTTAATTGTTACTCTATATTGAAGTATATTCCTGAACGGATTTGGAATGAGTTTTTTTTAAGAATAATTCTTTTAATATTAAATAATATAATTATTAAATTTAAAGTTATTATTTGAATAAAATGAGAAATATAATTATGGAACTATAAACATTTTGTTGAAGTTTTCATGATGTGAGAAAGTGTGTGAACAGAGTTAGGGATCTTATTCCAATTTTGCCCAATAAGATCAATGGAAGGGTGGGTTAAGAGGCATTCTGTCTCCATAACATCTAGGTGATCGGCCATACAGTTGTGGTCACAATTATACACTGTTAGGTTGACGAAAATATCGGGTCAATCTATCATCATCGTTTGTTTTAAATCAACCGGATTTTACTACATTTTTTTTGTAGTTTAGGAAGTCTATAACAAATATTTGTGAATGTCGAATTTTAAATAGGACATAGGACAACACGAACAAGAACCTCTCCGCCCGATTGACCGCTAGTGGCATATCAATGTCTCCCGCTAGTTCGTATGTTTTATCTAATTTTTTATTCTTCCTATTTAACCTGAACACTCTAAAAGCTCTTATTTATCTTGTATTTTGGTTTTGTCGAAGTATTCATGCTATCCCCCAAGGATTCATATGTTCAGTCCATTGTACATTACAGCTATGATTGCATTAAGCGAGTAAAAGAGCATACTTGTAATTATGTTCTACTCTTTTGGTTTACTGCACAAGACAGCATGTAAATGAACAAGTAGATATTATAAGTTATAGAATAGGATTATAAAAACCACTCAATCTTTAGTTTATAAGTTTTAGATATAAGAAAGAATTTTTAGAATAAAGCTATTGTTGCTTTCCGAGTTTGAATGTAATAAAAAACAACTTTTATGAGCGACAATGTAATTTTATTTATTTAATAGGTATTTTTAATTATATAAAAAATCACAATTGAACCGCTTTAAAACAGTTTGTTTTTTACTTGTTCAAACTTCAATATTAAAAGAAGGTAAAACTTCTCTTGTTTCCCTTTTAAAGTAAATGACAAAAATGTAAAATTCCGTTATTAAGCAATATCACAATAAGTAAGAAAGAATAAATAGGTCTAGCATACACATATAAATATGTAATTATTTACTACATATCAGAGAACAGCAACGAATGCGATCGAATCGTCACGAATACTAAAGCTAAAAATTTAGTACGAATCGAATCAAGTGTTGTGAAATTTGAATCATATGCGAATACCATCAGCGAAAAAAAAAATAATAGCATGTATGTATTTCATTCCAACATTATATTCGCATTGTATTGTATTGGAATGTCCTGGTAGAAATACTAAAGCCTGATGAAACAGTTATAGAAGATTTTCTTTATTGTCGCAATTGCTGTAAAGTTTTAAAGTACAATGGTGCCCAAACGTCAACAACAACAAAATGCATTAATCTTTTTCAAGTGTTTTGTGTGTTGTTTAAGCATACAAACCCGAAAAATTACAATTTTGTGAGTTACTTTTGAACTATTATATTTATTATGAAGAACAATAATGCTGCGACTTTTTCATACATACATACATACACACATACCAACGAAGTATTAAACGAACCTACATACGGACAACAAGAGTAGTTAATACCACAGAGAACACAGAGGCGTCAATTTTGGCGTTTCAAAATAGCTACAATCAGCTAAAAAGGCAGCTATATTAAAAAGAGAAAGAAAATATTTTCTGGTAGTAAATTTGTAATGTGAAAAAGCAAAGCACTGTATACAACAAGAATTTTGTGGACAAAACAAAATAAACAAAACAATTTGAGTTAGAATATTTGAATTGAAAGTTTGTTTATATGTTTGTGATTTTAATAACTAACTAAATTGTATTTTAATAATTGTTATACTTTCTTGGTATGCATTGTGGAGTTTGTGCATTCGTTAGATGATATAAATGCATTTTTTTATGGTTGTATCAAACAATACAAAAATACTCTGTGCCAAAAATTAATTTTATTGCGTCAGAAAAATAGTAACATAAAGAAAACAAAAAGGCAGGTTCCAAAGAAAGAGACAAGAAAAAAACTACACTATCTTTGCTCTTCTGTCACCTCTGTTATACTCTGTGGTTAATACGACCCAACAATTTTAAACTAATAAATGTATGTTTGTTGTTGGCACTTAAAAGTGAACAAACAAAAACTGAAGAACAACTTGCAGCAGCTGAACTAGTGTTGCCAGAAAATGAATTTCAAAATATGCTAAAACTTGCAAAACTAAGTGCTAAAATGGCAACACTGAGATGCACGAATATTACCATGGTGAAATTAAATACAAGGTGACAGCATAGCGCCAGCTGATTATTTTTTGCTCTGTTCATGGTGAAATTGAAAATGTCAAAAAGTTGTTTACAAATAGTCAAAGTTTATATAAAAACGTTACAAAATTATTTTGTTTTTGAAAAATTGAGTTTTTTCGCCGTTTTGTCTGCGTAAAATAGCTTAAAAGTTTTAAAAAAAACTATATTATATTAAATAGTGTGTTTGTTTTTTGAGTTGTTTTACTAAAAGTGTTTGTTTTTTTCTGTAAGATAAATGTTAAGATTCCTCTTTAAAAAGGTTTTTTTTTTGCTGCAGAAAAATGCGTTGTTGCATCTTATGCCGTAAAAAAGGAGTAGCTGGAAGTGGTACTTTCCGACATTATATCTGCGGGAATTCGTTGTTTGTTAATGCCCAACGCTATGCCAATAGTGTAGCAGCAAAACAAAACAACAATGCATAGTGTTGTGCCTTTAGGGCTATCATGCCCAACAGAATTTCGAATGTCATCCGAAGTTAATCCATCAGAGAAACCTTCACATGGCTTACATTTATTTTCCATGGAAGAATTTTCGAATACTGCAGCTTCAAAGTGTCATGGGCAAATTCAGAGAGAAAAAGAATCTCAAACTGAGAAGTGATTAAAATTATCAATAATTTCATTAATGTACTTATTTCTTTTTTGTGCCTTTTATGTATATACATAATTAAATTATATAATAATATAATTAATTATATTAATAAATTATCTATTTTATTATTTTTTGAAGAGCTTCTAATATTGCTTTTGCTGTTTCACTTTTAGTCCTTCAATTTTTGATACAGTATCAACAAATTATCAAGAAAAAATTCGCCAATTGGAATCTGAAAATAAAGATTTAAAATGTAAGCTCCTTCAAGCAAATTTAGCGCTTGATTCTATGCGGAAAATATTTACAGAAGGTCAAATGCGAAGAAGGTCAACGTTGAACACTATTTTTATGTACCACCACATTTTCGCCCAGTGACACCTTGACCAAACTAGACGTTGGGCTTTTATAGATACATATTATTTTTGTGGAAGATATACATCTGTTTCAGTTCGACAATGCCCATATTAGGTACTAAGGGTTATGTCCAACGATTTATGATGTCATTGCTGACAATTTGATAAGTCAGCCAATTGTTCACCTTTCGAGCATACTGTTCGCGTGGCAAGAGGGAAACACAGATACGACTGTCTAGAATTTCCTCATTAATCAAAATGCCCCGAACAAAATCATCACGAGTTTCGAAATTGTTTAAGAAAATAAAATAAACAATTTCTCACTACTATTGTTTTCTGTTTTTATCCATGTTTGTATGTTTGTTTTCTTTATTTTATGCCAGATGTTTTTTTTTAGTAACGAAAGTATTACACAAACAAAAATGCCTGTTGTTCTTGCCTTGTTGTAATTGTTGTAGCAATGCTGTCACCTTGTATTTAATTTCACCATGAATATTACTATGTTGATTCGAACATGCTTATATTATGCCATCGAAAACAATTGCAAACAATCAGGTTCGTAATGATTGCGAGCATTCGATCTCATTGTTTGAAACGAACTCATTATTTTTCAACTCACTCTATGCACTTGTATAAAAATGGTTTTAATCATCCAAAATCAATGCAGATGAATAAGTATACTCAACAATTTTACATTCGAAGCCAATCTTTGCTACATATGTATAAGTAGGTGTGTATGTTTATAATTTGAGTGAAAATAAAAGTTAAAGTAAATAGGAAAATAGAAGGTTTTTAAACCTTAGGGTGGCGTCGGTAACAGATATCAATTATTAATCAGAACACAAGAATTGAAGACGTTTTTTAATTAACTTTGCACATATCATTTACATATATACAAAAATCATCCCACAAAATGTTGTGAATTTCGGTCTATTTTTAACCGTATGCTCCATATAAAGCCCTCTTCCGAAAATTACTTTAATACTCATAAATCTCTTATAAATAAGGGTACCAATCCAAAATTTTACACGGATCATTTACATACATGCCTAAATCAAACTGCAGGATTTTGAGAATATCGGTCCATATTTGACTATGTTTCCCATATAAGGCCCACTTCCGAAATCCACGTTAATTCGACGTGAAATATCTCCATATGCATGAAAATCACTGTTCCAAAATTTAAGAAGATCGGCCCATAATTTGTCATAGCTGTCATATAAAAATTTCCAAAAAAAACAAATAAATTCGGGTCAAAAAATATTCTTTTCGGATTTAACGCATATTCGGTCCATATTTTATAATCATGATATATATCGTTTTTAATACCTTTTATTTAATGTATTACAAATTAGAATACACCCAGTAGTTGCCGAGATATAGGCCTCTTTATTTTCAACTTTACGGGTAAGAATTGGTAATTAAATCAATTAAAAATAGTGAAAATTAAAAAAAATTTCAAAATATTTAACATAAATTATGTTGGTCGTAAAATTGTCTTTCAAACAATATATATAATAATAATTAAATTTGCACTAAGACTGAATAGAAAACACAGAATAAGGATATTCTAGTCCTATAACCAGTGTAGTTTTTGTATTTCCTATTACGTTAGGTCGAGGGTATTTAAGATTCGGCACAGCCGAATATAGAACTCTTACTTGTTTTTAATTGGGTTTGGGTACATTTAAATAAATAAAGACTAGTTATATTTTCTGCAAACTACTTGACGCTTTTATTTTGCAATTAAAAAGAATCCGGTTTATTTAAAGGAAATTATATTGCAAATGTAAAAAATACCACGGTTGGATTTTAAATTACAACAAGGGTTTTTATTTGAAGCCTCTTACTTCATTGGTGGTTTAACTAGTACACTACTTGAAATATTTAAAGGTTCGCATTAAACAAAAAAAAAAAAAAACTCAAGAGACAAATATAGCAAAAAATAGTGAACAAAAATGTCGAGATTACTCTCAGAATACATTAAAAAAAATATAAATATAATATAAATAAAAAAAATTAAATCAAAATTAATCAAATTCAAATGAAAAATTTAAGAAAAAAAATCAAAGACAATTCAACAATTAAAGAAAATTGGAAATTAAAGAAAATTAGAAATTAAAAAAATTAGCAAATAATTATGAAATAAAAACTGAAGTCGCTTCAATATGCTCCCCCCGAAGAGTGGCAAAAGCAGAACCTTCTCATCTAGGATTAGAACCAGCCAAAGGCAGATGCTTGGGATATTGGTACGTCAAGGTCCGACTGCGTTGTTGAATTCAAGAGCACTTTTTTACAACCACTTGGGATTCTTGCTTGGTGGTACTGCAGGTTTATTCTAGATGAAGTTTCTAGGCCATGACCGCCAATTAGGTGTCATCTAGTTGAGAGATTGTGGTTTGTAGAGTTGCCACTGCATTTGTTGGTGAAATGGCTGCTGAAGCTCTGGCGAACACAGGTCCCTCGTGCTGAGGTCCAGCGAGGACATCCTTTGACTTGCGGGGGTAGCAGAGTGTGGTGAAAGGCATTGCAGCCCAAACTGCACATCCTCTGGTTGAGGTACACTAGTTTCGAAAATTATTGGAGGCAATTCAGGCAGTATTGCAGAGGGTGATTTAGCTGGCAGATAGGGCATCGTGATCGCTTTTTCATCTGTATTTGTAGCAAAAGAAGAGAAAGAAGTATATACAGCGTTAAAAAATTAATAATGCGACTGAGTTTTCTAATTTTCTAGTTTTGACCAAGGAGCCACCACTCGGTAGGTGGGAGTAAGTTTTTTTTGACTATAACAATATCATTTGGTTTTAAGTTGTCGCGTTCCTTTTGCCACTTAAACCGGCGCTGAAGCTCAGTTATGTATTCAGGTTTCCACCATCGAGCAAAAATATGCTGTAGCGCTTTAAATCTTTCCCAACGTTTTAGAAGCGACACGTCTTCGATCGGAGGTTCAGCAGGTGCTTCTGGTAGTGCGGTAATTGGAGCTCCTAGAAGTAAATGTCCTGGGGTCAGTGGAAGAACTTCACCCGGGTTTTCGGTAAGAGGCGATAGAGGTAGCGAATTTAAAATGGCTTCGATACGAACTAGATGTGTTAGTTTTCAAATTCAAGCCACAAGTATATACAAATTACAGGGTAGTTCATATATATTAAAATATAATATTACACTAATCACTACATCTCCCTCTTCAGAACATTTCATTTATTTTGAATTATTTAATTTATAAAGTATTTATATGTATGTGTATGTACAGAAGTTGTTATTCAAAGTTCTTAATAAATATATGTAAAAAGTAATATTAGAGGATACATTGTTTAGAATCGAGATCTCAGGAAGTGCGATTTTCTTCGAATATGTTTATTGTTCATTTCTACAATGTAAGATCTAGGTGTTTCATGTTTGTCAAAAATTACTCCTGGTAGCCAATATCTACCTTCTTTAATCCATATCTTCTCCCCCTTTTGAAATTCATTTTTAAAATTACTATTCTTCATACTGTCTCTTGTATAAAAGATTGTTTTTTCTTAAAATGTGTAAAATTTTGTTACAAGCTTTATCATTTTTATAAAACTTGTCTTTACCGGAATCAAAGTTCTTGTTTGATGGCACATAAGTAGCTCTGCTGGGGAGAGATTTGAATTCTTAATTGGCGTATTTCTGTATTCTAATAACGCCTGCCAAATATTTGATTTTTCTTCTATACAAGTACTAATTTTTTTGCGACCTGAACCATTCTCTCAGCAAATGCATTTGATATTGGATAACGTGGACTAACAGTTGCTACCTTTATGTCCAAGGACTCTGCTCAGGCCTTGAATTCATATGATCCAAAAGAAACATTGTCCGCAATAATTTCTTTATGATAAGGGTAGAAAACGATATTAAAAGTTTTTGACTCAGGGCACTAGCTATTTTTTTTACGAGAGGTATAATATCTATGTACTTAAAAATAGTCACCAATTACCAAGTATTCCTTTCCATGTTCCTCCATTAAGTCTATTCCAATTTTTTGATATGGGCTATTTGGTAGAGTATGATTTAGAAGATGTTCCTTGACGTTTGCTGAACGAAATTTTTGACAGATTCTACACTCAACTATCACTGATTATATATCTTGGCACATGTTAGGCCAAAAAAGGAGTTTTTTTGCCCTAAATTTAGTCTTCTCAATTCCCAGATGTGACTTGTGTAATTGATTCAAGATCATGCTTTGCAAGCTTTTTGGTACATAGAGTCTATCTTCATAGAAAACTATACCGTCTTCCACAAATAAATTATTTCTTATTTTCGAAAAAAATTAAAGTCTGTATTTAGTTTTTTTTTCTTTCGGTCAACCTTATAGGCAGTATTTCAATATTCTTTTTAAAACCTCATCTTTGTCTATTTCCTTTTGAAACAATGCTTTCTACTTGTCACTAACATTTATAGTGTGAACCATTTCATTTAATCCTTCTATCTCATCCTCTTTCTCAATTTTGTTTGTAAAGCTTCTTGATAGCCAATCTGCTAAATAAAGATACTTTCCTGGTAAGTATTTGAATGTCAAAATGTACTTTTTGTAATGAACGTTTGAGTCTCAACCCCAGATTGTTTTTTTTTTTGTATTTTTAAACATTTAATTTTATTTTGTAATTCTTAATTTAAAATTCTATTCCAACAAATTACTCATATATTGTTTTCTTTCGTATATAATTGATCTGAAAATTCACTGACAAGAAATTGTTTGCGTGTGTATGTGTAATGCATTAATGTAAATTAATTATTAATTATTAAAATTTATTATTAATTATTAAAAATTAATTAAAAGTCACCTTAAATAATCTTGTTCGCAACACGGATATTTATAAACATGTATACACTTTTACTATCATATACAATGTGTATAAAGCGATCTCCAAATCACAAATAATTTAAATATAAATATGTAATTTAATTTGCGTGTAATTTACATTAAATTTTTTTTACGACGATAGTGTAGTTTCAAAGAAATTGTATTTTCATTTTTACGTATGTATAAAAAGTCAGCAAGTATATCAATGCTATACCTATGGCAATACTCTATGTGGCAATGTCATTTGACTTAAATATTCATTATGGCTTAAGTAATCATTATCTAAATAATCGGTGCTTAAGATCAAAACCCAACCTCAAACCATTCTTAAAACGTGACAAGACTTCCTTTTATATACGAGCCTTTCAACTATACTTTCAAAAGTTTTGATAATTAAAAAGGATTATTCATCTTTTTCTGGAAAGCATCCTAAAATCGAAACAATATACATATATTACACTATATGTGGATAAATGATCCGTTCATAGTTATCATATGAATTTGATTATAATATTGACTGGTTTATCAAAGGTTTTACTGCACCAAATGATAACCAGTCAATAAATTAATAAAATTTTTAACAAAACAAGCAATTTGCATATGCTAGTACATAAATACGTACAAACATTTTAAGCAAAAAAAAAAATATTTCTCTTCAAAGTAAGAAAACAAAAAATTAAAGAAGATCAGTGATACACAAGATCAA
This sequence comes from Bellardia bayeri, assembly GCA_950370525.1. NCBI lineage: Eukaryota > Metazoa > Arthropoda > Insecta > Diptera > Calliphoridae > Bellardia > Bellardia bayeri. The sequence continues at coordinate 54,427,090 of OX493264.1, read as the reverse complement.
AATTGATTCAACCAACTAAAAATTTAAAAATTTGTTGTTAAGCTAATAAAAAGAAAAAGAGAAATTAAAGATTTTATAAATTAATTATGTTTAAACATTAAAATTTTAACCAAATGTAAATTCACTACTTATACTACACAATTTTTTTTTCTAATATAAAACTAAATTCTAAACTAAATAAGATTAGTCTGACAACCAAAAAAAAAACTTAAGCTAAAATAATGAATTCCTAAAAACTAGAATTGTACTTTCCCTAAATCTTAAACTAAAACTAAACTCTAATTTTAAAAATCTTTAAAATATCTACATAAGTATATGCAAGAAAAAATTTTTTTTTTTTTATTGAATATCATTTGGTACAACAACATAGGATGAGGCCTCTACTTCGTCTTTAAAGTTGGTGAGTGTAAAAAAACAAAAAAATTTAATTTATAATTTATCTATAAAAGATTCTTGCATATTCTCTCAAAGAAAAAAAAAACAAAGTAAATTTTTTCATAATGAAAACAAAACAAAAACAAATAACAAAAACAACAAAATCGGAAAAATAAGTTCAATTGTAATTTTGTAGTAAAAGAAGAAGAAAACAAAGAGATAAAAAAAATTACCATAAAAACAATAACATAACCAATGTTAATTTAAATAATGTCAGCAATAATAAAAAAAAAGCAAAACTAATGCATAAGATTTTATATTCTCACTGAGCTTTTTCTCTTACTATGTTTACATTATTAAATTGATCTAATTCTCTTAAATTTTTCTACATCTTTCGTTTATTTTAAAAGCTACCGTAGCATTATAATGTTTTAAGAAATAAACTTTGGTATTTTTGTTATTTGTATTTTGTATCATTATTAAATCTTAATAAGTGTTATATTATCAGTATTTAATTATTTAAGTATTATATATGAATATATATGCGTTTTAAAATATCAAATTCTTCATGGGATGAACAGATTCTGAAATTAATAAACTTAATATGAATTGCTAAAGTATATAATATTTTCAATCATGGTGTAATAAGTTAGGATACATTTCGAAAAGGGATTCTGACAAGAAAGAAACGCTGTCAGGATATAGGTAGGCGCGGATTTTGAGGCGTAGGTTCAAAAAACATCTTGGACCTTAAGATATTAAGTAAATTGTTCACTACGTTTGTTTATCTCATATGTAACTATATCGGGGATTTTGTTTGCAGCATATAGTTATTTTTCTAAACAATGTAATGATTGTAACGTTAGAATTCAAGGGAGTCTATATAACTAAATAATATCTGTATTATGAGACCGAATAAGGAAAGACACGAACCTTCCCATCCGGCTGAAGCTAGCGAATTAATGGCTCCCACAGTCTTTCTTTTTATTTGGCCTTTTACCAAATGTTCATTTTATGAAACATTTAAACGAAACTTTATTTTTGAGGTTTTATTACAGAAAATGGCACCCAACGTTGAGGCCGAAAGTGTCCCAAAATTTTGGTACATGATCGGTTCCGAATTTTTATAATTTTTAGTAGATTTCATTAATAGCAATACTTTATAAATTATGTTTTGGTTATATTGTTTTGATAAATAACTAGATATGTATTTCAGGAAATTTAGATACTTGAGGTTTGAGTAGTGTAACCGTTTTACCTCTATTTATTTCTTTTATTGGGATGATATCATCTTGACATTGTCTATAATGTATTTTGCATAACAATATTTTGATAAATATTTCTGTATCATGTTATTGACTTAGATACTAGTGACTTTTATATATTTGAGATATGTATTTTGGCATGTTGCTATATTACATCCAATATATTGAAGTGGTGTTACAATGTCAGAATCAAAAAAAAAGTATACCTGCTGGTTTGTCGAAAACAGTACACATATAGAAGTATTTCACAAATTATTCCATAGACTGATATTTTTTTTCTGTTGTAATAATTTTACCTATTTTAATCCTAACTTATCTATTACCATGAAAGAAAACAATTCTATAACATTTTTTTTAAACTTTAACATAAATAGTACATTTTATCAACAAGTTGTTTGATAAATGTTCAAGTAAATTTTTCGGAAAAAATTTTTTATTCGAAAAATCTTTTTGTATGAATTAATATATGTTTATCTTTAACGTAAAACAACATATACCTATTTCTTTTTGCAATTATGGCAATGCAACATTCGCCACAACTGGTTCCAAATAACCCTCCAGAACCACAGTTACCTCCATCTACACAATCTTTACCACAAACAAATATCGGTTCGATATGTCATTTATGTATAGTTATCGCATGGATGAGAAGATTGAATGCTTATTGATTGTTAAATGCAACCATTATTTTCATAGAGCATGTATAGAAAATCATCTTTCAAATAAAAATAAATGTCCTATTTGTTGGATTGTTTGTGAGTTAGCAGACTTACAAAGAGTAATATTTCCATTGAAAAAGGGTAGACCACCTAAAGAAAAAAATTGTGGTGCTGTACCAAAACAATATCAGACTCGAAGTTTTAGTCGAAATCTTTTCAATGAAACAAATTCCTCTATAGTAAATAATACTTCAACTAATTTATATACTCCCCCTAGAACTAATAGTAATACACATAATGCTTTCAAAACTAATGAATCGGTTAGTAATATGCCAAACTCTAGTCAAACTGTAACTTTTGATTACAATAAAATCAATAAAATGATAGAAAATAATATTACAAAGATTCTCCAAAACCTAATTTCAAATTAACCAATTCTGCCTTTAAGAAGAGACTCAGAAAGTCATTTGCATAATAATCAAAATTTAAATTTGTCAGCCTCTAGTTATTCAAGTTATCATAGTGATAAAGTTACATCGATAATTCAAAACTGGGGACTAAAATTTGATGGTTCATCCAATGGTCTTACAGTTGAAGAATTTTTATATCGTGTAAAATCCCTAACAAGAGATACTTTCAATAGTGACTTTACTATTATTTGCAAGAATCTCCATATTTTACTTGCAGGAAAAGCGAGAGATTGGTATTGGCGATACCATAAGCAAGTAGATGTGATAAACTGGAATGATTTTTGTGAATCTATTCGTTTTCAGTACAGAGATTTTAAGTCCTCGTTTGATATTAGACAGGAAATTAGAAATCGAAAGCAAAAGCAAGGTGAAACATTTGATACTTTTTACGAAGCCTTATCAGCTATTATGGATCGACTTCCAACTCCCCTTTTAAAACTCGAGTTAATCGATATTATAACTAGGAATCTTAAGCCTGAAATAAGGCATGAACTGCTATATGTCCCCATACACTCGATTTCACATCTTAGAAAGCTAGTTCAAATGCGGGAAAATTTTTTAAGCGACGAATATGTTCGCCGAAACATGGTTGGTCGAAATTTTAATCCATTTGCACCTCGTCGTCAGATTTCTGAAATAGATTCTGGAAATAACGCTAATTATGATATACCTCAGGATTTGTCTGTTGATGCTGTGCAAAATTCTCAAAGAGCACCATCGTGCTGGAACTGTGATCAGCTAGGACATTTTTATGAAGACTGTTTGCAAGACAGGACTATCTTCTGTTATGGCTGCGGTACTACTAAATGTTTAGCACGGAAATCAGCAAAAAACTGCAAGGAAATTGTTCTACAACCGGAACACTAAATAAATATACTTCTAATCATTTACACGCATTACCAAATTGTGACCTCAAAAACTCTGATACGACTAGAAATGTAATAAACAATGAGAATAAATTGCAGGAAAATTATACGGATAAGAACTATTTCATTTTAAAACGTATTCCTGAACCGAATAATAATGTTAAAAAAGTAATTTTTCCGAAATTACCTTATCATAAGAAATTAGAAAAGTATATAGCCAAACGGAAGGAGATTTTCGATTCAACAATTTTTAAACTAGATACAACAACAACTCCTGAACGTTCTACACTTCGTCTTAGAAATTTCTACAAACGTAGAAAACAATGTAGTAAATTACTAGTTTCTGCTATATTAAGCAATGCAAACGATGGCAGATTTTAGTGTTTAGTTAAAGTGTCATTTCTTAATTATGTCGAATTAGGTCTCCTTGACACTGGTGCCAGCATTAGCTGCATAGGTGCGGATTTAGCAAAACAAAGCTTTTCTAAATTACCTAATTTTTTAAATGTAATTCATTTGTTAAGACTGCAGATGGAAATAAACAGTTAGTCGTTGGTTGGCTAAACGTAGATTTAACTTTTAAGAGAAATACCCAGAATATTGACATTTTTGTAATTCCATCAATTTCACAAAGACTTTTACTGGGTATAGATTTTTGGAAAAAATTTAAATTGTTGCCAGATATAATAGAATCAGTTGATTTACTTGATAAATCCACGATTAATTTATGTTCATCTGACTCAACTACTCTTTCGTCACCAGAAAACCATGACAATGATAATGAAGAGTCTAACTTTGCAAATGAAAATATTTTTAAATTAACCTCTGATCAACAGAAACGGCTTGATACAGTAATTTCAGTTTTTCCAAATTTTGACAGGCAAGGTCTAGGTAAAACCAATTTAATCAAACACGAAATTGACGTTGGCGATGCTAAACCAATAAAGCAACGCTTTTATCCTGTGTCTCCAGCTGTTGAGAAATTAATGTTCAAAGAGTTAGATAGGATGTTGTCATTAGGTGTTATTGAGCCCTCGACTTCTGCATGGAGCTATCCCATGAGACTCGTCATAAAGCCACATAAAGTACATAAAGTTTCTTGATGCGCGTAAAGTCAATAGTGTGACGCGAAAAGACGCTTATCCACTACCCTCAATAGAAGGTATATTTTCTCGCTTACCGAAAGCAAACATTATATCCAAGCTTGATTTAAAAGATGCTTATTGGCAAATTGCCTTATCTGAGGAATCAAAGCCAATAACAGCATTCACAGTACCAGGTATGCCTCTATACCAATTTGTGGTAATGCCATTCGGTCTGTGCAATGCACCTCAGACTATGTGTCGCTTAGTAGATGAGATTATACCTGCTGATTTAAAGAATAGCGTTTTTGGATACTTAGATGACCTAATTGTGGTGTCAGATAATTTTGATGAACATCTAACAACTTTGTTGAGAATTGCCTCAGAATTTCAAAAAGCGAATTTAACCCTTAATGTACACAAAAGTCACTTTTGCGTAACTCGGGTAAAATTCCGCCGTCTCCAATCGTTATGTAATTGGAGACGGTTGAAAAAGTCAGTGCAATTCGAAATTGGCCTGTTCCCAAAAATCTAAGACAGGTGAGAGGATTTCTAGGACTTACGGCATTGGTGGTGTATTGATTCAATTAGACAGTGAGGGCCATGAAAAACCAATAGCGTTCATGAGCAAGAAGCTTAACTCCGCTCAACGTAACTATAGTGTTACAGAGCGTGAATGCTTAGCTGCCATTGAAGCCATTCAACGCTTTCGTTGCTATTTAGAGTTACTAGAGTTTGAGGTAGTCACCGATCATGCCAGTCTTGTATGGCTAATGGGACAACCTAATTTGAGCGGTAGATTGGCAAGATGGGCTCTTAAGTTGCAATCCTTTAAGTTTACAATTAGTCATAGAAAAAGCAAAGAAAATATAGTGCCAGATGCCCTGTCACGAATTCACTACGATATATCTTCTTTGGAAAATAATTTGCCTGTTATTGATCTTTCTTCACCTAGCTTTAAGGAATCAGACTATACAAATTTAATAAATAAAATTAGCGAAAATTAAAATAAATATCCTGATATTAGAATACTTGACGATTTTGTGTACATTCGTACAAGATATTATGATGGAGTTGGTGAGAATGAGCAAAATGCCTGGAAACTCTGGATTCCTGTTAATTTACGACCAGATATAATTCAATCTCATCACGATACACCAACAGCTGCCCACGGTGGCATTGGCAAAACGTTAGAGTTGATTAGAAGAACATTTTTTTGGCCAGGTATGGTCAAAGATGTTAAAGAATATATTGCACATTGTGAAACGTGTAAAACCACAAAGGCTCCCAACTTCATAATGAAGCCTCAAATGGGTAACCAGGTTGTTTCCGAACGTCCGTTTCAGAGATTTTATATTGATCTCTTAGGTCCCTACCCCAGAAGCAAATCTGGCCATATAGGTTTGTTGATCGTATTAGATCATATGTCAGAATTTCATTGGCTATGTCCCATAAGAAAATTTACTACCAAGGCCATTAAAGAGTTGTTAGAAAAACATATATTTAGTATCTATGGTGTGCCTGAATTTGTTGTGAGCGATAATGGGTCACAATTCAAAGCGAATGAGCTAAATGCATTTTTTTACCTCTTTAGGAATTACCCATATATTTACAGCCTATTACTCGCCACAGTCGAATGCATCCGAGCGCGTTAACCGTTCAACCATACTAAATGGGATGAGAAGCTTGATGCTAAATGGGACCATACTAAATGTGATGAGAAGCTTGATGCTATCAGCTGTGCACTAAGAAACTCACATCACCAAGCTATTAATACATCCCCGTATCATGCTCTATTTGGCTTCGATATGATTACTCATGCAGACTCATATAATTTATTAAGAAAAATAAAACTGTTAGAAGAACCTACGTACAAATTGTCTCATGATAATAATTTACAAGTAATTCGGAATGAATTACAGAAAACTATGAAGAAATCGTATGAACAAAATTGCGAATACTACAATTTACGAACATTTCAGATAGGCCAGGAAGTTTTTCGACGAAACTTTGCCCAAAGCTATGCCGAAAAACGATTTAATGCCAAGTTTGCACCGTTATTTATTAAAGCCAAGGTCAAAGAAAAACTTGGAAACAATTATTATAAATTAGAAGATATGGATGGGAAAATAGTTGGCACATTTCACGCAAAAGATATAAAATAGAGACGTTCTTTTTCCAGTTAATATTGCTACTACAAAGAGTCAATACTCCCTGGTTTTGTAATGAACGTTTGAGTCTCAACCCCAGATTGTTCTTTTTTTTTTGTATTTTTAAACATTTAATTTTATTTTGTAATTCTTAATTTAAAATTCTATTCCAACAAATTACTCATATATTGTTTTTTTTATCGTATATAATTGATTTGGAAATTCACTGACAAGAAATTGTTTGCGTGTGTTTGTGTAATGCATTAATGTAAATTAATTACATAAAAATTTATATGGTCACCTTAAATAATCTTGTTCGCAACACGGATGTTTATAAACATGTATACACTTTTACTATCATATACAATGTTTATAAAGCGATCTCCAAAAAATGAATCACAAATAATTTAAATATAAATATGTAATTTAATTTGCGTGTAATTTACATTAAATTTTTTTTTACGACGATAGTGTAGTGGCAATGTCATTTGACGTAAATATTCATTATAAATAATCATTATCTAAATAATCGGTGCTTAAGATCAAAACCCAACCTCAAACCATTCTTAAAACGTGACAAGACTTCCTTTTATATACGAGCCTTTCAACTATACACATCGTTTACTTGATTTTATGTAATTTTAATAATTAACCAAAAGTTTTGATAATTAAAAAGAATTATTCATCTTTTTCTGGAAAGCATCCTAAAATCGAAGCAATATACATATATTACACTATATGTGGATAAATGATCCGTTCATAGTTATCATATGAATTTGATTGTAATATTGACTGGTTTATCAAAGGTTTTACTGCACCAAATGATAACCAGTCAATAAATTAATAAAATTTTTAACAAAACAAGCAATTCGCATATGCTAGTACATAAATACGTACAAACATTTTAAGCAAAAAAAAAAAATATTTCTCTTCAAAGTAAGAAAACAAAAAATTAAAGAAGATCAGTGATACACAAGATCAAAATTGATTCAACCAACTAAAAATTTAAAAATTTGTTGTTAAGCTAATAAAAAGAAAAAGAGAAATTAAAGATTTTATAAATTAATTATGTTTAAACATTAAAATTTTAACCAAATGTAAATTCACTACTTATACTACACAATTTTTTTTTCTAATATAAAACTAAATTCTAAACTAAATAAGATTAGTCTGACAACCAAAAAAAAAACTTAAGCTAAAATAATGAATTCCTAAAAACTAGAATTGTACTTTCCCTAAATCTTAAACTAAAACTAAACTCTAATTTTAAAAATCTTTAAAATATCTACATAAGTATATGCAAGAAAAAATTTTTTTTTTTTTTATTGAATATCATTTGGTACAACAACATAGGATGAGGCCTCTACTTCGTCTTTAAAGTTGGTGAGTGTAAAAAAACAAAAAAATTTAATTTATAATTTATCTATAAAAGATTCTTGCATATTCTCTCAAAGAAAAAAAAAACAAAGTAAATTTTTTCATAATGAAAACAAAACAAAAACAAATAACAAAAACAACAAAATCGGAAAAATAAGTTCAATTGTAATTTTGTAGTAAAAGAAGAAGAAAACAAAGAGATAAAAAAAATTACCATAAAAACAATAACATAACCAATGTTAATTTAAATAATGTCAGCAATAATAAAAAAAAAGCAAAACTAATGCATAAGATTTTATATTCTCACTGAGCTTTTTCTCTTACTATGTTTACATTATTAAATTGATCTAATTCTCTTAAATTTTTCTACATCTTTCGTTTATTTTAAAAGCTACCGTAGCATTATAATGTTTTAAGAAATAAACTTTGGTATTTTTGTTATTTGTATTTTGTATCATTATTAAATCTTAATAAGTGTTATATTATCAGTATTTAATTATTTAAGTATTATATATGAATATATATGCGTTTTAAAATATCAAATTCTTCATGGGATGAACAGATTCTGAAATTAATAAACTTAATATGAATTGCTAAAGTATATAATGTTTTCAATCATGGTGTAATAAGTTAGGATACATTTCGAAAAGGGATTCTGACAAGAAAGAAACGCTGTCAGGATATAGGTAGGCGCGGATTTTGAGGCGTAGGTTCAAAAAACATCTTGGACCTTAAGATATTAAGTAAATTGTTCACTACGTTTGTTTATCTCATATGTAACTATATCGGGGATTTTGTTTGCAGCATATAGTTATTTTTCTAAACAATGTAATGATTGTAACGTTAGAATTCAAGGGAGTCTATATAACTAAATAATATCTGTATTATGAGACCGAATAAGGAAAGACACGAACCTTCCCATCCGGCTGAAGCTAGCGAATTAATGGCTCCCACAGTCTTTCTTTTTATTTGGCCTTTTACCAAATGTTCATTTTATGAAACATTTAAACGAAACTTTATTTTTGAGGTTTTATTACAGAAAATGGCGCCCAACGTTGAGGCCGAAAGTGTCCCAAAATTTTGGTACATGATCGGTTCCGAATTTTTATAATTTTTAGTAGATTTCATTAATAGCAATACTTTATAAATTATGTTTTGGTTATATTGTTTTGATAAATAACTAGATATGTATTTCAGGAAATTTAGATACTTGAGGTTTGAGTAGTGTAACCGTTTTACCTCTATTTATTTCTTTTATTGGGATGATATCATCTTGACATTGTCTATAATGTATTTTGCAGAACAATATTTTGATAAATATTTCTGTATCATGTTATTGACTTAGATACTAGTGACTTTTATATATTTGAGATATGTATTTTGGCATGTTGCTATATTACATCCAATATATTGAAGTGGTGTTACAATGTCAGAATCAAAAAAAAAGTATACCTGCTGGTTTGTCGAAAACAGTACACATATAGAAGTATTTCACAAATTATTCCATAGACTGATATTTTTTTTCTGTTGTAATAATTTTACCTATTTTAATCCTAACTTATCTATTACCATGAAAGAAAACAATTCTATAACATTTTTTTTAAACTTTAACATAAATAGTACATTTTATCAACAAGTTGTTTGATAAATGTTCAAGTAAATTTTTCGGAAAAAATTTTTTATTCGAAAAATCTTTTTGTATGAATTAATATATGTTTATCTTTAACGTAAAACAACATATACCTATTTCTTTTTGCAATTATGGCAATGCAACATTCGCCACAACTGGTTCCAAATAACCCTCCAGAACCACAGTTACCTCCATCTACACAATCTTTACCACAAACAAATATCGGTTCGATATGTCATTTATGTATAGTTATCGCATGGATGAGAAGATTGAATGCTTATTGATTGTTAAATGCAACCATTATTTTCATAGAGCATGTATAGAAAATCATCTTTCAAATAAAAATAAATGTCCTATTTGTTGGATTGTTTGTGAGTTAGCAGACTTACAAAGAGTAATATTTCCATTGAAAAAGGGTAGACCACCTAAAGAAAAAAATTGTGGTGCTGTACCAAAACAATATCAGACTCGAAGTTTTAGTCGAAATCTTTTCAATGAAACAAATTCCTCTATAGTAAATAATACTTCAACTAATTTATATACTCCCCCTAGAACTAATAGTAATACACATAATGCTTTCAAAACTAATGAATCGGTTAGTAATATGCCAAACTCTAGTCAAACTGTAACTTTTGATTACAATAAAATCAATAAAATGATAGAAAATAATATTACAAAGATTCTCCAAAACCTAATTTCAAATTAACCAATTCTGCCTTTAAGAAGAGACTCAGAAAGTCATTTGCATAATAATCAAAATTTAAATTTGTCAGCCTCTAGTTATTCAAGTTATCATAGTGATAAAGTTACATCGATAATTCAAAACTGGGGACTAAAATTTGATGGTTCATCCAATGGTCTTACAGTTGAAGAATTTTTATATCGTGTAAAATCCCTAACAAGAGATACTTTCAATAGTGACTTTACTATTATTTGCAAGAATCTCCATATTTTACTTGCAGGAAAAGCGAGAGATTGGTATTGGCGATACCATAAGCAAGTAGATGTGATAAACTGGAATGATTTTTGTGAATCTATTCGTTTTCAGTACAGAGATTTTAAGTCCTCGTTTGTTATTAGAGAGGAAATTAGAAATCGAAAGCAAAAGCAAGGTGAAACATTTGATACTTTTTACGAAGCCTTATCAGCTATTATGGATCGACTTCCAACTCCCCTTTTAAAACTCGAGTTAATCGATATTATAACTAGGAATCTTAAGCCTGAAATAAGGCATGAACTGCTATATGTCCCCATACACTCGATTTCACATCTTAGAAAGCTAGTTCAAATGCGGGAAAGTTTTCTAAGCGACGAATATGTTCGCCGAAACATGGTTGGTCGAAATTTTAATCCATTTGCACCTCGTCGTCAGATTTCTGAAATAGATTCTGGAAATAACGCTAATTATGATATACCTCAGGATTTGTCTGTTGATGCTGTGCAAAATTCTCAAAGAGCACCATCGTGCTGGAACTGTGATCAGCTAGGACATTTTTATGAAGACTGTTTGCAAGACAGGACTATCTTCTGTTATGGCTGCGGTACTACTAAATGTTTAGCACGGAAATCAGCAAAAAACTGCAAGGAAATTGTTCTACAACCGGAACACTAAATAAATATACTTCTAATCATTTACACGCATTACCAAATTGTGACCTCAAAAACTCTGATACGACTAGAAATGTAATAAACAATGAGAATAAATTGCAGGAAAATTATACGGATAAGAACTATTTCATTTTAAAACGTATTCCTGAACCGAATAATAATGTTAAAAAAGTAATTTTTCCGAAATTACCTTATCATAAGAAATTAGAAAAGTATATAGCCAAACGGAAGGAGATTTTCGATTCAACAATTTTTAAACTAGATACAACAACAACTCCTGAACGTTCTACACTTCGTCTTAGAAATTTCTACAAACGTAGAAAACAATGTAGTAAATTACTAGTTTCTGCTATATTAAGCAATGCAAACGATGGCAGATTTTAGTGTTTAGTTAAAGTGTCATTTCTTAATTATGTCGAATTAGGTCTCCTTGACACTGGTGCCAGCATTAGCTGCATAGGTGCGGATTTAGCAAAACAAAGCTTTTCTAAATTACCTAATTTTTTAAATGTAATTCATTTGTTAAGACTGCAGATGGAAATAAACAGTTAGTCGTTGGTTGGCTAAACGTAGATTTAACTTTTAAGAGAAATACCCAGAATATTGACATTTTTGTAATTCCATCAATTTCACAAAGACTTTTACTGGGTATAGATTTTTGGAAAAAATTTAAATTGTTGCCAGATATAATAGAACCAGTTGATTTACTTGATAAATCCACGATTAATTTATGTTCATCTGACTCAACTACTCTTTCGTCACCAGAAAACCATGACAATGATAATGAAGAGTCTAACTTTGCAAATGAAAATATTTTTAAATTAACCTCTGATCAACAGAAACGGCTTGATACAGTAATTTCAGTTTTTCCAAATTTTGACAGGCAAGGTCTAGGTAAAACCAATTTAATCAAACACGAAATTGACGTTGGCGATGCTAAACCAATAAAGCAACGCTTTTATCCTGTGTCTCCAGCTGTTGAGAAATTAATGTTCAAAGAGTTAGATAGGATGTTGTCATTAGGTGTCATTGAGCCCTCGACTTCTGCATGGAGCTATTCCATGAGACTCGTCATAAAGCCACATAAAGTACGTCTTTTTCTTGATGCGCGTAAAGTCAATAGTGTGACGCGAAAAGACGCTTATCCACTACCCATTATATCCATTATATCCAAGCTTGATTTAAAAGATGCTTATTGGCAAATTGCCTTATCTGAGGAATCAAAGCCAATAACAGCATTCACAGTACCAGGTAGGCCTTTATACCAATTTGTGGTAATGCCATTCGGTCTGTGCAATGCACCTCAGACTATGTGTCGCTTAGTAGATGAGATTATACCTGCTGATTTAAAGAATAGCGTTTTTGGATACTTAGATGACCTAATTGTGGTCTCAGATAATTTTGATGAACATCTAACAACTTTGTTGAGAATTGCCTCAGAATTTCAAAAAGCGAATTTAACCCTTAATGTACACAAAAGTCACTTTTGCGTAACTCGGGTAAAATTCCGCCGTCTCCAATCGTTATGTAATTGGAGACGGTTGAAAAAGTCAGTGCAATTCGAAATTGGCCTGTTCCCAAAAATCTAAGACAGGTGAGAGGATTTCTAGGACTTACGGCATTGGTGGTGTATTGATTCAATTAGACAGTGAGGGCCATGAAAAGCCAATAGCGTTCATGAGCAAGAAGCTTAACTCCGCTCAACGTAACTATAGTGTTACAGAGCGTGAATGCTTAGCTGCCATTGAAGCCATTCAACGCTTTCGTTGCTATTTAGAGTTACTAGAGTTTGAGGTAGTCACCGATCATGCCAGTCTTGTATGGCTAATGGAACAACCTAATTTGAGCGGTAGATTGGCAAGATGGGCTCTTAAGTTGCAATCCTTTAAGTTTACAATTAGTCATAGAAAAAGCAAAGAAAATATAGTGCCAGATGCCCTGTCACGAATTCACTACGATATATCTTCTTTGGAAAATAATTTGCCTGTTATTGATCTTTCTTCACCTAGCTTTAAGGAATCAGACTATACAAATTTAATAAATAAAATTAGCGAAAATTAAAATAAATATCCTACCGTAGCATTATAATGTTTTAAGAAATAAACTTTGGTATTTTTGTTATTTGTATTTTGTATCATTATTAAATCTTAATAAGTGTTATATTATCAGTATTTAATTATTTAAGTATTATATATGAATATATATGCGTTTTAAAATATCAAATTCTTCATGGGATGAACAGATTCTGAAATTAATAAACTTAATATGAATTGCTAAAGTATATAATGTTTTCAATCATGGTGTAATAAGTTAGGATACATTTCGAAAAGGGATTCTGACAAGAAAGAAATGCTGTCAGGATATAGGTAGGCGCGGGTTTTGAGGCGTAGGTTCAAAAAACATCTTGGACCTTAAGATATTAGGTAAATTGTTCACTACGTTTGTTTATCTCATATGTAACTATATCGGGGATTTTGTTTGCAGCATATAGTTATTTTTCTAAACAATGTAATGATTGTAACATTAGAATTCAAGGGAGTCTATATAACAAAATAATATCTGTATTATGAGACCGAATAAGGAAAGACACGAACCTCCCCATTCGGCTGAAGCTAGCGAATTAATGGCTCCCATAGTCTTTCTTTTTATTTGGCCTTTTACCAAATGTTCATTTTATGAAACATTTAAACGAAACTTTATTTATGAGGTTTTATTACATTTTCTAGTCGTAGTTTCATTCTCTGTAATCTTGAGGAGGGGATTTTATTGCTAACAATGGCTTGTGGTAATAATTTCGACTTTTTTACCATAAATATACTGGTGAAACTTTTTACAGGCAAAAACCACAGCCAACATTTCTTTCTCAATCTGTGCGTATCTAGTTTCAGCATCCGTCAAACTTCGAGAAGCAAAACAAACGGGCACTTTGTTTTGCAATAAAGCGCACCCTAATCCATTTTTCGAAACATCAGCTTGAATTGAAATGCTTTCATTTGTATTAAATGGTTTTAAATTCGATGCATTTGAAATCAATTTTTTTAATGTCACTTAAACATTGGTCATGTAACGGTAACCAGTTAAAAAGTACAGAATTTTTCATTAATTCCCGCAATGGGCTACAAACACTTGCAAGATTCGGAATATATTCCCTTAAGTAATTAATAAACCCCATTAGTTTCTGCAACTCTCTTTTACATTTTTTCCGAAATTAAGTGTCCCAAAAATAAAACTTCCCTTTTCTTAAACTGAAGCTTTTCCCAATTAAATTTCACATTTCTTTCAATGGCCCTTCTCACGACAGTTTTATCGTGTTCCTCTTCATTTTCAGCCGCAATTAAGATATCATCTATATAAACTGTTACATTTTCAATGTCAGCAAAATTTTCTTCGTTTAACTTTTGAAATACTTCTGATGCAATTTTTATTCCAAATGGTAACCTTTTAAACCTGAAACACCCAAAAGGAGTACTGAATGTACACAAGTCCTTACTTTTTTCATCCAGGGCGACTTACCAAAACCCTTCCTTTAAGTCAAAAACAGAGAATATTTTTTTATTTGCCAGATGGCTTTCATTTGTTCAAATGTTGGAATTTCATAAAAGTTATCCCTTATTGCAGAATTAAGCTCCTTAGGGTTCATACATATTCATACATATTCTGAGCGATTTATTTGACTTTTCTGCTATAACAATGTTAGATATCCACATACTTGGTTCATCTATTTTCTCAGTTTTCTAGCTCTGCTCTAAGTCTATCATGAAGCGATAAGGTAATTCTATTAGCTGGCTTTGAACTAGGTGTCACATTATCTTTAAGTTTAATGGAAAATTATTTTTAAAACAACCAATACCACAAAAAACTTCTTTGTACTTAATGAGCAAATCGATTTCATGATCGAATTTATTCGTTTAACTAAGCCCAGTTGTACACATGATTCAAGCCCCAAAATAGGTATAGCATTTTTGTCGTCTACTATAAAAAATTTCAACATCACCCTTTTTTCTCTTACCAGACAAAATATTTTGATCACTCTTACACTTTTTATTTCAGAACCATTGTACGCAATTAACTTTTCAGAACTGTCCCCAACATTACATCTTTTAAAACGGTTCAAATATTTGCCTGGATAACATTCACCATGGCCTATGGAATTTTTTAATTTATGAAATGAACTATGTATCTTATGTCGATGTACAGAGTAATCGGATCTTAAAACGGTGAAAAAGTTTAGCAAGCACCAAATTTGGATTTAGAGTCCCAACTCAAAGAAAAGCTAAAGAATTTGTAGATCTCTAAAAAATTAAATAATAAAATAACTTGATGTTTTTGAAAGTATAAATAATAAAAGTTTCTGTTAAATACAATTCTAGTAAAATAACTAAAATTTTTTTCGCAAAACTAAAAATGTAAACTTTAGTGATCAATTTAATAAAAGTTACATACATATTTAAAATATAAATTTGATACTATTTCATCATTTAATAGATATTTTCTTTCTCATTCGGTTATTTTTCATCCGATTTTAATTTTTTTTATTTTGAAAGGTATTCAAATTTGCTTTCTAATTGTTGAATATTGTTAGTACAAATTATTATAGATGGCGTAAAATTCATTATTTTTTTGAAAAATGCCTGTATTTGCAAATATTTTGAGTTAATATGTTCTGCAAAAGTACTCGCCATATGATTTTGTAAAAAGTTGCCAAACAACATTTGGTCGAATTCTGAAAATTTTACGGTCAAAATTTTGATTTTCTTCCAGAACCTAAAAATAACGGTAATTTTATAAATAACAGAATTATAAAAAAGTCGCGGAACAAAAGTTGCTTCTGATACCCTAAAGAACCATTTTCAACAATAAAAAAGTTCTTTTTCGCAAAAAGTCGATTTTGGCATATTGCTAAATAAAATATACAAGTTGAAACTAAATTTACCCGTAAACACACATAAGCTATTGGAAAGCTACTTAACTGGTCGAACATTTCAGATAAAAGAAGGATATTTCTTAAGCTGCGCACAACCTATTGAAGCAGAAGTACGTCAAGTAAACATCTGGGACCTTTCTTATACTTGTTATACATATCTGACATGACAACAAACAATCGTACTTATACATCAAAACCCTCAAGAAGCATCACGCTACCTACAAAATCATATATTTGAATTAGAAAAATGGTTAAAGCAATGGAGGATAAAAGTTAACGAGCAGAAATGCACACACATAACCTTTACATTACGTAGAGAATCATGCTCTACGCTAGGGGAGTATATAAAAAATTCGAAATCAATAAAAACCTAAAAAAAAATGCAGAAGAAGACTTAAAAAAGCTTGAAGTAAATCCAAACCCATTAGCCCGCAAAATATTAAATAATAGTGACTATATTCGACTAAGAAGAAGGGATACAGCGGATCTGAGCCGAGGACAAGGAAGAATATCTACTTAATACTTGTAACCAATTTTCGTCCTGCATTGTCTGGACTAATAATTGAAATTTTTTAGATATAAGATTTGATATACTTATTGTTAGTTCATTTTTAATGAAGATACAATAAATAAACAACTGAAAAAAAATTGTTGAATAATGCTGTATACTAGTAAACTATGGAAAATGTTGATAAGAGGAAAGACATTAAAATAGTATCTCAATCAACAGAATTAAAACTAAATATAATAAACCCATTCGCAATAACTATGCATGTATCTTTTTGAAACAAAATTCTATTTGAATTAATTTTTGCTACATTTGACAAAAAATTAAAAGCATAAAAATATGTCCAAATATCCTTGGAATGCTAAACTCCAACTTTACCACTTATCAAGTCCTTTAATTCGTAGTTGACGCTACCAATTTTCCGTAAAACTACGGCCTTAATTCCGATAGGTGCCAATTTCGAATTGAAGTTATTAGCCTTTGAACTTTGTGTAAAGTTTCGTCTAATGACAGTAAAATTTTAGTTCTTGATATCAAGTTATAAATGGTTTGGTTCTTTTAGTCGCTTGTTGCATCACATTACAAATATCATCTCGCAAATGTAAAAATCCGTCTTCTTATTGGATTTGTGCTGATGTTTGTAAAGCCCAGAAATATTGGTCCAACACCAATCGACTCGGTATCATTTTCTGAGTCGATTTACCGACGTCCGTCCGTCCTTCTGGCTGGCTGGCTGTCGATGTAAAGCTTGTGCGCAGAATAAAGGTCGCAATTTTGAAAATATTTCAATCAAATTTGGTACGTGAAGTTTTTTCGGTCCAAGGACATATGGGATTAAAACTGGTTGAAATCGGTCCAATATTTCACCTGGCCCCCCATACAAATGTCCTCCCGAAATTAGGGTTTCAAGATCATAAATGTTTGAAGTATGCAAGTATCCAAACAAATTTCACCACAAATTAGTGCTAAATGATGGTTTATAATTTATTAATTTATAAGGCCCACTCCAGAAAGAGCATAAAATGTCGGTATCCAAATAATATTGAACACAAATATATTTCATATATATACAAATAATGCGGTACAGTTTAATGATGATCGGTCCATAATAAGTCATAGCTTCCCACTTCGGCCCACTTCGGTATCCAAATAATATTAAGCACAAATATATTTCATATATATAAAAATAATATGGTACAGTTTAATGATGATCGGTCCATAATTAGTCATAGCTTCCATATAAGTCCCACTTCCGAAAATCACTTTAACGACCATAAATTTGTTAAAAATGTTGGTTATAAATAAAATTCAACACAAATAATTTTGATATATACAGAAATGATGACACCTAATTTTAGAATGGTCGGTCCATAATTAGTCGAAACTCCCATATAAAGAGACCGTAATTTACTTTAACTTCCATAAATCTTTTAAAAGTATTGACATACATATTATTTATACTCACAGAAATCATGACACTAAATTTTTGGATGATCGGTCCATAATAGGTTATATCTTTCATATAGCGCCCATTTCTAAAAAACTTTTTATACATATGTATAAATACTAGGTGGAACACATAAATGTAAAATCATACAAAAATATATAAAGAGACACTAGCAACAGAAATATACAAAAATAAATTGTAATGTATACAATTGTTTTCAAACAATTTGTATATTTAACTTGAAGTAAAACTTCGAATAAAATTTTGTTAAAAATTGTTGTACTATTTTAAAACTCAATTTGTTAGACCAAAAGAAACAAAATTATTGAGTAAGAGGCATGGATGAGAATTTCCCAGCTAACTACAGCACGGTAAATTTGGCTCTTAACCCATAAATAATATTACGCGTAAACATATAGTACACTATTCATACCAAACAAAAAAATACCAATAGTGTGGAATTTTTTTTTTTGTGTTTTTTATTTGCAATCTATTTAAAATTAAAATAATAAGCAAATTTAATAGATACATTAACAATAAAAAAATAACAGTAGCGTTAAATTCCATTAAATTTAACAATAAAAACTTAACAATTTTAAAGAAATTTAGTATTTGTATATAACATATGATACTTAAAATTTAAATGGTAGATCAAGTATGTGCTGTCTTTTTAATCGTCTTACTTCGTCGCTAAGACTCTGCAAATAATTTGTACAGCAGTTCTTAATTTCATCCCTATATATGGCATATTGAGATCGTTGTGAATTGTGGTATTTCGTATATACCATGGAGCACCTAATATAAGCCTAAGTGTTTTTGACTGATATTTCTTAATTATATCTATATTGGAGTAGGAAGCGGTTCCCCATAATTGTATACCATAGGTCCATACAGGTTTTAACACAGCTTTATATAAAAGTAATTTGTTGTTTAAGTTTAATTCTGACCTTGGGCCAAGAAGCCAGTACATTTTATTTGTTTTAATTTTCAGTTGTTTTCTTTTCAGTTTTATATGTGTTTTCCAAGTTAAGCGGCGATCAATGTTAAGACCTAAATATTTGACGTCGTTTGATTTCGGTATTTCATCTCCATTTATATTTACGATAGGGCAGTCACCATTTCTAAGTGTAAATGTAACGTGGGTAGATTTTTCTGTATTCACTTTAATGTTCAATGTAAGTTAAGCTGGGTCTGAATGGCATTTGATGCCATGACTGCGGATTCGGCGTACGTTGATAATACTATATCGTCATCATTGGCATATCGGAAGTAATTAATGTGTAAAGAGTTGGACCCAATACGTTTCCTTGTGGTACACCAGCTTTTATGACTCCGATTTCAGAGTTTTCGTCGTTGATGTTGACATAAAAACTTCTATCACTGAGATAGGACTTGAGCAGTAGATAAAATGGAGCTTCCAGCAAATGTTTTAATTTGTATAGTAGGCCGTTATGCCATACTCTGTCAAATGCTTGTTTGACATCAAAAAATACTGAGGAACAGTGGTATTTGTTTTCAAGAGAGTCTCTAATAATTTTTACAATCCTATGGCATTGTTCCGGAGTCCCATGACCATGACATGTTATTGCGCCAGAATCCTTTTTTCGACCGCCTACTTTTTTTCAAAATGAACAAAATCAATAAAATTACTCAAAATGAATTGAATATTTGTTTAATGCCTTTCTATCAAATTAATTTTAATTGGTGGCGTAGCAATGCGCGCATATGCCATCTAAAAAAAAAGAGCCGACAGGTATCTGGCACTTTTTTGAAATTCGAAATTCAAGTGACCATATGGGGTAAAAATAGTCCCAGTAGAACGCTCCGTACTTTTTCATTAAAATGTATTTTCTCACTAAAAATTCCATGAACTATTATTTTTAAATAGTACGTATTACGAATAATTAATAGGTACTTTTTTGAAAATTATTTTTTCACGGGTGAAAAAAGGGACAAAAACGGGGTACAAACGGACATTTGATATTATTTATTCAAATTAGAAATAAAAAAAAGGATAAAATATTTTTCCATCTACACAAAAAAGTACCCAGAACATGCTATTCATAACTCAAATATAAAGGTGTATAAAGGGCAAAATTTCAGTACACTTGTATTGGTACTTTTTTGAAATTCATTTCTACTATTCATTCTCGCAAACTATGCATCTGATCATGTGATGATCTTCGGCAAAGTTGTTGTGCATGAGACCGGGAAGGTTTCTGAGTTGGAACGACCACGCCTACTCTAACGCCCACTGTTTTTAATTGATTAATTGCTTCTGCATTAGTTTTTACAGATTTACTTCATACAAATTGTATCCACATCTTGCTGAAGGCAAGGTAAAAATAAATATTTTATGTGCCACGCCCACTTTCATGCCACATCACAAAATATTAATGTTTGTATGTATGTCCTTTATAGAATCGTAAACTATGCATTTGGTCATGTGATGATCTTCGGCAAAGTTATTTCTCAGTTGAACACGCCTACTCTAACGCCCACTTTTTTTATTTATAACAACGTCTGCCGGGAAGGCCAGACCGCTAGACCGATATTAGTACAACTTTGACGGGATATAACTGAGACTCCGGCATGACTAAGAATAGTTTTTTCGACCGCCTACTTTTTTCAAAATGAGCAAAATCAATAAAATTACTCAAAATGAGTTGAATATTTGTGTAATGCATTTCATTCAAATTAATTTTAATTGGTAGCAACGCGCGTAGGGTACAAAAATATTTTCAAACAAATAATCAATACATAGGTAAAAACTTTAATTTAATACAAAATTTAATAACATTATATGATTTACTATTCTATTAAATTATGTATTCTTTCAAAATATACATCTCTAACTAGATGAATCTTCTGTGTATTAAAGAAATCTAACAAAATAAAATTCTTCAAATAATCCTGCAATTCATTAAGTTTATGAGTGCTTTGCCGATAAGAGATGTTGTGAACCCATATTGGGAAAGGCATTTGATTACACGGATCATTTGGGACTTGCGCTTGACGATGTCATTGCAGGCATTTTAAAAATGGTATTATATTAGTCAAGTTAACATTAGTCTTATTTATATAGTATCACATCAATTACTCGTTGGATTAATCTGCTGATGTGTGTGATAGGGTATATAAATGTCTGCGGGAGGTTGAAATGATATTCCAGTCAAGGAAGCAGAAGGCCTCGCTTTGGTAAGAATTTAATCAACTAAACCTGAGCTAAATTCTTCTAATGACATTGTTGTCATTATGTGCAACAAATAATGTAACTCAATAAATGTCAATCACGAAAAATATTGTTATTTATTTCTAAAAAAATTTTTTGTAGATTTAAAACTTTGCTTCTTACAGCTCACGTTAGATACATTCGCAGAACTATTTTTTTAAATTATCTAAACCAATTTTGCATTTAATATTTATAATGTACAAAATACTTTAAAGGCTATTGGACATCAATGATATTCAAATTATGATACGCACTATCTATTGGGCATCCGCTGGACGATCTCAAATGTTTTCAAATGCAATATGTACAATCAACAATGATACATAATTTGTTAATTTCGTAATTCAAGATTCAGCATTTTTAATATACATTTTAATAATGTTGGAAACAGCCTATATCATGCTGTAAGGTGTATTTATTTTACACAATAATTAAAAGTTCTATAATAAACATTTTAAAATAATTTATATAGTTGTTTTGTTATTTCCACATTTTTCGCTAACGAAGTATCGGGTTGCATGCTAGAGTATATATATAAAATAGTAACGTGACTGACTCACTGATTCATCATCGTAGAGCCCAAACGGCTTAAGCTAGAAACTCGGGTAATGGGTTCCTTTGACAATATGTAGATCTGCTAAGAAGGAATTTTTGGAAATTCGGTCGATAAGGGGGACAAATGGGGCAAAAACGGGTAAAACCAGTACCTCTATATCTCCAAAACAAATAAACTTAGAAATAATATTTTAAATGCGTCCGCCTTTAATCAAAAAAGGAGCCGACAGGTGTCTGGTACTTTTTTGTAATTCGAAATTCAAGTGACCATATGGGGTAAAAAT
Organism: Bellardia bayeri; assembly: GCA_950370525.1. NCBI lineage: Eukaryota > Metazoa > Arthropoda > Insecta > Diptera > Calliphoridae > Bellardia > Bellardia bayeri. The sequence goes on along the minus strand of OX493264.1, from coordinate 54,404,658 downwards.
AGTCCCAGTAGAACGCTCCGTTAACATGTATATCTCCTACAATAATAAACATAGAAATAATATATTAAATGCAGCTGACTCAGATCAATAAAGACTAGAAATCTTTTTGATACTTTTTTGAAATTCGAATTCCTATGGCCTAAAAATTGTATTCTTTTTTGGTACTTTTTTTTATCAAAATGTATTTTCTCACTAAAAATTCCATGAACTATTATTTTCAAATAGTACGTAATACGGATAATTAAAAGGTACTTTTTTGAATATTATGTTTTCACGGGTGACAAGAAAGGGACAAAATCGGGGTAAAACGGACATTTATATTATTTATTCAATTTAAAAAAAAAAGATAAAATATTCTTCCATCCACACAAAAAAGAACCCAGAACATGCTATTCATGACTCAAATATAAAGGTGTAAAAAGGGCCAAATTTCAGTACACTTATATTGGTACTTTTTTGAAACTCATTTCACCTATTCTATTCTCACAAACTATGCATCTGATCATGTGATGATCTTCGGCAAAGTTGTTGTGCATGAGCCCGGGAAGGTTTCTGTGTTGGTATGAACACGCCTACTCTAACGCCCACTTTTTTTTATTAATTACAATCTCTGCCAGGAAGGACAGACCACTAGACCGATCTTACTAAAACTTTGACGGGATATAACTAAGACTCCGGCATGACTAAGAATACTTTTTTCAAAATGAACAAAATCAATAAAATTACTCAAAATGAATTGAATATTTGTGTAATGCATTTCTTTCAAATTAATTTTAATTGGTTGTGTAGCAATGCGCGCAGGGTACAAAAATATTTTCAAACAAATAATCAATACATAGGTAAAAAATTAAATTAAATTCAAAATTTAATAACAATACATTATTTACTATTCTATTAAATTATTTATTATTTCAAAATATACATCTCTAACTAGAAATTCTTCAAATGATCCTGCAATTCATTAAGTTTATGAGTGCTTTTCCGCTAAGAGTTGTCATCAACCCATATTGGAGAATCATTTTGTAGATTTAAAACTTTGCTTCTTACAGCTCACGTTAGATACATTCGCAGAACTATTTTTTTTAAATTATCTAAACCAATTTTGCATTTAATATTTATAATGTACAAAATACTTTAAAGGCTATTGGACATCAATGATATTCAAGTTATGATACGCAGTATCTAATGGGCATCCGCTGGACGATCTCAAATGTTTTCAAATGCAATATGTGCGATCAACAATAATAATTTGTAAATTTCGTAATTCAAGATTCATCATTTTTAATATACATTTTAATAATGTTGGAAACATTATTGTGTATTTATTTTACACAGTAATTAAAAGTTCTATAATAAACATTTTAAAATAATTTATGTAGTTGTTTTATTTCCACATTTTTTTCGCTAACGAAGTAGCGGGTTGCATGCTAGTTAAATATTAAAATTGTGTATGTGCACTTAAACTAAAATTTCACTATTATGTCTAAAAGGGAAGAAAACATCCATTAAATTAATCATAGTCGTAATTTTTAAATATAATTTTTCATTAATCTATATATTTCTTAACAAATATAATCACATATATAATAATTGTATAACAAAAAGTCAATATCTAAAGTGTAAAATCTTATTAACCTATTTTTAAAACTATGTAAAAATTTAAAAGTATAAAATATTTAATTTAAAATATATATAAAAATACAATAAAAAAACAAGTAAGAAAGTATAGTCGGTCAAGTCCGACCAAATAATACCCTACACCCATTATATCAATAAAACAGTTTTTCATATATGGGCGCTATATGAGAGACATTACCTAATATGGACCGAACATCCAAAAATTTAGTGCCATGACTTTCGTGAATATAAATATTATGTGTGATAAACTTTATGTCGATATAAATAGGCTTAAAAGATTTATGGAGGTTAAAGTGAATTCCGAAGAGGGCCTTATTGGGAGTTTTGACTATTTATGAACTGACTATTATAAAATTAGGTGTCATCCTATTTGTACATAAGAAACTCATTTTTGTTAAATTTTATTCTGATAACAAAATTTTTAAGAGATTTATGGTCCTTAAAGTGATTTCGGGAAGTGGGCCTTATATGGGACCTACGATGGGGCATGAAAGTGGGCGTGGCACATAACATTTTTATTTTTACCTCGCCTCCAGTAAGATGTGTATACAACTTGTTGGAAGTAAATCTGTAAAAAGCCATGCGGAAGCAATTTAAAAAAAGTGGGCGTTAAAGTAGGCGTGGTCGTACCAACTCAGAAACCTTCCCAGGCTCATGCACAACAACTTTTCTGAAGATAATAACATGATCAAATGCATAGATTGCGAGAATAGAATAATAGAAATGAATTTCAAAAAAGTACCAATAGAATTGTACTGAAATTTGGCCCTTTTTAACCTATATATTTGAGTCATAAATAGCATGTTCTGGGTTCTTTTTTGTGTAGATGGAAGAACATTTTATCTTTTTTTTTATTTTTAAATTGAATAAATAATATTTAATAGTTTATTTTTACAAGCAATAAGGTCACTTGAATTTTATATCAAAATATTCAATTTATTTATATATATTTATTTCCAATATTCCGCTATCACAATGGGATAATATAAGTTTTGAATTATAATAAAATAATAATTGAAGTATGTATAAAAATTAAAAAATTTTTAACAGAAAATGAAAAGCTTCTTTTATAATTTGTTTCTGTATTTAATATAGTGGTATTTTCAATATCTGGATAATGATCTAAATTGTAACAATATAATGTTAATGCAGTTTTTTGAGAAGAAGTATGTTTGTGTTTTTGGTCAAATTTATGTCCAGCTAATCGAGTTTTCAATTTGTTTTTAGTTGTACCTACATATATTTTATTCCATTTTTCATTATTTTTACCCTTACACGGTATTTTATAAACAATATTGGATTTATCTAATTTTACTATTTTATCCTTTATTTTACTATATAATATATTTATTGTGTTATAAGTTTCATGGGCTATCTTATAATTATTCCTGTCATAAAATTCTGAATTTTCTACCCGTTCAGAAATTAATGGAATATAAGTTAGAGATTTATACATTTTAGGTTCAGAATTTATATTTGTATTATTATTTTTTGGTCTTTTATATTGTCTTATTAATTTATAAATTAGTTCATTTGGAAAACTATTATCTTTTAAAATTTGTTTGATTTTTATTTTATTATTTTTATGAAATATTTTGTCACTAATATTTAGAACTTTATCTATTAAGTTTTTAGCCGTATTTATAATAACTCTCTTTGGATGTTTAGAATAATAATTAATAATTCTTCCTGATGAAATCGGTTTTTGATACCAATCTATTAGTAATTTATCTCCATTTCTAATTACTATTGTATCTAAATATGGAAGTTTATTATTAGATTCCTTTTCAATTGTAAATTTAATATTTTGGTGAAAAGAATTAAATATGTTCAATATATTTATTATTTCATAATCTGAAATAATACAAAATAAATCATCCACATATTTTGTTATAATTTTTGGTTTAATAGACAATTTGTTAATACATGTATTAAGTAGTTCTTCCATAATTATATCTGCTATAATTGGAGAAGCTGGAGAACCGATAGGTAGACCTTTATGCTGAGAATATATTTTGTTGTTATATTGAAAGTATCTGTTATCCTGTATGCAAAATTTTACAATTTCTAAAAACAATTCTTTCTCCATAGATATATATTCTCTAATCATATTCCATTTCTTTTCTATAATATTTAATGCTAAATTTATAGGTATACTAGGAAATAATGAAATTACATCTAAAGAAATGATTTTTTCATCATTTTCTATTCTTATTTGTTTAATTCTATCCTTAAATTGTAATGAGTCCTTTATATTATATATGGAATTTTTAGGCATGTTTTTAAGAATTTTTGTTAAATATTTACTAAGTCATGTGATGGAGAATTTATACATGAACAAATAGGTCTTAATGGAAATGTTTCCTTATGGATTTTAGGAACTCCATATAATTTCGGAGCTATAGCTGAAGTTAATTTTAAATTTTTCTTTTCCATTATTGTAATAATTTCTAATTTGCTAAGTTTTTATACAATATTTTTACTTATCTGTTGTAATTTAATTGTCGGATATTTATTTAATATTTGATATGTTGACTGATCATTAAGAATATCATACATTCTTGAAATATAATCAGATTTATTCATAGCAATGTTACCTTTATCTGCATTTAAAATTAAAATATTTTTGTTAGTTTTAAGAAAATGTTCTGTTTAACATTATTAAGGATGAATTTATCTCTATTAGATAATTTTATTTTATTGATACTATTATCTATTATAGTAGTTAGTCTAATCCTTGCTATTTCTTGTTTCTCTTTTTCTTTTATAGTCTGTATGAAATCTTCTCCTTCTGCTATCATCCTAAGAACTGGAAATACTTTTTTCGTCATTGGTAATGCGTGTTTGTTTCCTAATGAAAAAGTCCATTGTATATCTACTGGTATATCTGTATTCGTTCTATTTATGAAATTTTTGTTAATAAAATTAATATCTAATTCTTTTTTCTGTAAGTCAACTAGATGATTAAACTTTCTAATATGTGTGTCTTTAATTTTATTCTTTAATTTCAAGCCTAATCTATTTTCATGGTCTAAAAAGTTATTTGTATTTTCATTAAAAGTTTCTTATTATAATCTAAGATATAGTGTTTTTGTTTTATACTTAAATTAAGGATCTTGTTCTGCATATTCCATATATTTCTTGATACAGCTTGTCGAAAATTCCTTGGTCCATTTTCTTCAAAAAGATTAAAATATTTTTTAGTTGAATCCCTAATAAATTTTGGTATTATACCTGAGTTTCGGCAACGAATAAGAAAAGTAATTGTTGCCTTTAATTTTATAATCTTATCCCTCACTTTCTTAAATTTGTTGACTGTCCTTCTTGCTTCTTCATTTATCTTCATTTAGATTGTTGTAATTCATATTTATTATTGTAACTTCTTTTTCCATTTAAACACTTTTTGTTTTTTTTAATTATTTCTTTGGCGTGCTCACTATATTTTAATATTTAGTTCGTTTATTTGACCTTTTTTATAATATTTTCTTTTTACAAGCAATAAGGTCACTTGAAGTTTATATAAAAATATTCAATTTATTTATATATGTATACATATTTATTCAGAATTTTATGACAGGAATAATTATAAGATAGCCCATGAAACTTATAACTCATTAAATAGATAATATAGTAAAATAAAAGTAAAACAGTAAAATTAGATAAATCCAATATTGTTTACAAAATACCGTGTAAGGGTAAAAATAATGAAAAATGGAATAAAATATATGTAGGTACAACTAAAAACAAATTGAAAACTCGATTAGCTGGACATAAATTTGACCAAAAACACAAACATACTTCTTCTCAAAAAACTGCATTAACATCATATTGTTACAATTTAGATCATTATCCAGATATTGAAAATACCACTATATTAAATACAGAAACAAATTATAAAGATGATTTATGTTAGAAATGTTACAGATTATTAACGTATCAAGAGAAAAGAAAATTAATTTTAAAACAGATACAGACAATGTAGCTCAAAATTACAGACATTTGGTTTATATGAATAAGTTTAGAAACTAAAAATATTACAGATATAATTTTTCATTTATTATTCCAAACAAGTTTTATATACATATATATATCATAATTATAAGCTCTTCATTTTCTGTTAAAATTTTTTTAATTTTCGAAGAAGCTATCCATTGTGATAGCGAAATATTGGAAATAAATATATATAAATAAATTGAATATTTTTATATAAAATTCAAGTGACCTTATTGCTTGTAAAAAGAAACTATTAAATATTATAAAAAAAGGTCAAATAAACGAACTAAATATTGAATAAATAATATAAAATGTCGGTTTTTACCCCGTTTTTGTCACCCGTGAAAAAATAATTTTCAAAAAAATACCTATTAATTATTCGTGAGCAAAGTGAGCAAATACATTTTGATAAAAAAAAGTACCAAAAAAAGAATAAAATTTTTTAAGCCATAGGAATTCGAATTTCAAAAAAGTACAAAAACGATTTCTAGTCTTTGTTGATCTGAGCCAGATTCATTTAATATAGTATTTCTATGTTTATTTATGTAGGAGATATATATGTAAACGGAGAGTTCTACGGGGACTATTTTTACCCCATATGGTCACTTGAATTTCGAATTTCAAAAAAGTACCAGACACCTGTGGCTCTGATTTTTAGATGGCATTTGCGCGCATTGCTACGCCACCAATTAAAATTAATTTGAAAGAAAGGCAGTACACAAATGTTCAATTTATTTTGAGTAATTTTATTGATTTTGTTCATTTTGAAAAAAGTAGGCGGTCGAAAAGAGTATTCTTAGGCATGCCGGAGTCTTAGTTATATCCCGTAAAAGTTTTAGTAATATCGGTCTAGCGGTCTGGCCTTCCCGGCAGGCGTTGTAATTAATTAAATAAAGTGGCACCTGTCGGCTCTTTTTTTTTTAAAGGCGGACGCATTCCTAAGTTTATTTGTTTTGGGGATATAGAGGTACTGGTTTTACCCGTTTTTGCCCCATTTGTCCCCCTTAACGACCGATTTTCCTTCTTAGTGGATCTACATATTGTAAAAGGAACGATGATGAATCAGTCAGTCAGTCACGTTACTCTTTTATATATATAGATTACTTTTAAAATAAATTGAAAATTTTGAAATTGGTTAGCTATTTGATTGGAAAAACTTAACTTTTATACCAAATGTGGTAACATGGACATTCGAGACATATATGTATGTACTAACTACATTGTTACATATATTTAATTATGGTAACACTTTGAGAGGTACTCCACGAGTTTAATATATAGAAATGATGTTCAGTATTTGGGATCATGTGATCCTGGCTCCTGCTTGTGTGGTTCTCAAAAATAGTGGAATATTTGGAGTGTGGAAGAATCCGCGTTCTTCCAGAATTCTTTCCTTTAAATAAAATAAATCTTTGTAATGACAGCCACATGCCTATTTTTCTACAAAATTTAATTCTTACCTGAGACTATGTCTTGGTTATTATATATTTAATCAATTTAATCAATTATAAATTATTATTATTTTAAAAAGATATTAATATTGACAAGAAATGTCTAATTATGTACTTATATACACTTTGAGTATTTCGATCACTTATTATTGTAGGTATTTTGATCAATAGTATCACTATAATTACGAAATTAGTTAAGCTGTCAGAAAAATCAAAGATAAGAAGTTGTGTAGTAAATATTAAATTTCAAAGGAGTGCAACAATATGTATGCTTATATGTTCATTAACAAGAAAAAGACAAAGAATGTTGCATCGTCAAATCAAACAATATTACCATATGTGGTAATAATCTGATGATTTTAATGAGTGTAATTACTAGAAACTCAATAATACAAACATAACTACATACATGCAAGTTAACACAATCAAATGTGCATGAGGAAGGCACACAAATAAGTGCTGACGTTGCACAAGCGCAACGTAGCTGTAATTGGGACCAGGATCATATTTCGTCTGGCAATGTGTGGGAATGAAAATTAATTAAGAATCATAATTTTATTATTTAAGTATTCAAAATTGTTATATTAAGTTAGTCTTACTTGGGTACTGAGCTTGGTCAGTTGAGAATAAATTTATAACGTAAAAACAATTGTGTTTGATTCAAGTGGACAGTTGGAGTCCACTATAAAATATATATTTTTTAAATAAGTTCTGTAATGGAAGTTAACTGGCGCCCGAGCAGGGACCTGCTAAAATAAAGAGCAGAGTCCTTATAAACTAATAATAAAAAATATAAAAAGTTCTGCTATTCCTACGTGACCCTCCAGGAACAAAATAAATTAATAAATAAAAACTTGTGACAAACTGTGAGGAAAAAATCCTTAGTGCTTTTGTGAAGAAAGAACAAACAAATATCTCAAAGGTCGAAAAGCCTTAATAAATAAAAACTTGTGACAAATTGTGAGGAAAAAATCCTTAGTGCTTTTGCGAAGAAAGCATAAAAAATATATCAACGGTCGAAAAGCCGTAATAAATAGGAAAAAACACAAAAAACCTGTGAGGGATTGAAACTTGATTCTGTTGGGGATGCAAATCCCTCGTCTTCAGCAACGGAGGCCGAATTAAATGAAATTGGAAAGTTACCCGATTGTGTAAAGGATTTACAATCCTTCGATGATAAAAAGTTTTCTTTCTCTGCATTATGCAGATAAGCAAAATGTTCGCACTTTAGAACATCAATTGACACAACTAACCCAGAAAGGTATGAGCGTAGACGAATTCTACGCTACAGTCAATCAGCAGCTTTCCCTAATCATAAACTAATTAAAAACTGAAAGTTACTCTGAGAAAACAACTACCGTGCTGATAGAGACTTATAGAAACAGGACACTAGAATTTTCATAAGGGGTCTCAACGGCGAGCTTTCAAAAATTATAATGCTCATGAAGCCGAGGGCACTCCCCGAAGCGTATTCGCAATGTTTGGAGTTACGGAACACAAATTACAGGAGCCAAATCTCCTTTCACTCTGTTGACAACCAAAACAGAGTGCAAGTACCAATAGGATTCAATCACCCAAGTAAGACTCAAAACCAAACTTCCTTTCAAAGGTTTGTACCAAGAAATCGGCATCAACCTCAGGTGAACCCATTTGTAAACCGACAATTTGAGCCACAGCATGCTGTGCAGCAGTCTGTTCCCCACAGGCCCGAACTAATGGACGTTGATCGGAGTACACAATTTTGAAGATTTGGAAACCGTCCATGGGACAATAACAAAAGGCGGCCTTTTTCGGAACAGGTTCGTTCCGGGTCAAGCCAACGCCCGATTAAGCAGCAAAAGTTATTTAATATAGTACAGAAAGTTGGGCTGGGTAATGAGGGAGACTCGGCCAATGATTAGATAAATTTTCAGGTTCACGCCTTTCCGGCTTACCATACGTAAGAAATAACCTAAAAAAATGCCTCAGAATTTAAATTTTACTAGGGCTACCAAAAATTTCATTGAGCCTGCCTTATGCCCAGTTCCCAAAAATTAGAAAAACAATTTTTTGTTCGGACTGCATCAGGAAAGATAGAAATTAAGGAAAAGGGACATTTTTTGCCCCACTTGGAAACTATACCATAATTACCTTTTATGTGTTACCGGGTTTCACATCCTTTAACGGTATAATAGGTGACGATACCCTACGTGAACTTCAGGCAGTAATATACCATAAAAACAATACACTGACTATTACTCCAGGGATTAGCATACCCCTTGAAATTAATATATTAAACGGACTGAACGAACTTTCATTAGACGTGGAAAATGCATTAGGGGGTCTCATAGCTGAATTTCGGGACATATTCGGGCCAATAAAAAATGAGTTAGCAGCAACCTCTATTAAGGCTGAGATACGGTGTAGCAATATACGCAACAAATTATCCCTATCCTGCCTGTATGCGTGCTGAAGTGGACAAACAAATAGAAAAACTTCTAGATAATTATATAATTCCGCCATCAAAAAGCCCTTACAACTCTCCCATTTGGGTAGTCCCAAAGAAACCTAAACCGAATGGTGAGAAGCAATACCAGATGGTGGTGGATTTTAAAAGACTAAATAGTGTTACCATACCTGACACGTACCCAATTCCCGATATAAATTCAACTTTGGGCAGCCTCGGCAAGGCGAAATATTTCACAACCCTCGACCACACTTCGGGGTTTCATCAGATTCTAATGAATCCAAGGGATATTCCAAAAACAGTCTTTTTCACAATGAATGGGAAATATGAATTTTTAAGGCTACCGTTCGGCCTACGAAATGTCCCTGCCATATTCCAACGTATGATCGATGACGTCCTGCATGGTTGTATTGGAAAAATCTGTTATGTCTATATAGACGACATAATAGTCTACGGAGGTACACGCAAGAACATCTAGAAAATCTTAGGAAAGTATTTCGGTGTTTAAAGAAAGCTCACCTCAGGGTAAATTTAGAAAAAAACTGCGTTCATGAAAACCGAGGTCGAATTCCTTGGTTATGTAGTTACGGAAAAAGGTATTTTGCCCGATAGGAAAAAGTAAAAGCTATTTTTGATATTGAACCACCTAAAACTTTAAAGGAGCTTAAAAGTTTCCTCGGACTGACATCGTATTACAGGAGGTTCATTAGGGATTATGCAAAAATTGCTAAACCATTAACCAATCTTACTCGAGATGAAATGGCACAGGTCAAGGCCAACCAATCAAAGAAAATCAGGGTTACTTTTCAAGAAGAGGAACTACGAGCGTTTAATGAATTAAAAGAATTAGTAACGTCATCAGAGGTATTAGCGTTTGCTGACTTCGAAAAGCCTTTCAATCTAACAACGGACGCTTCTGACAGTGCTGTACTTTCTCAAGGAGAACTGGAAAGGGATAAACCTAAAACTTTCATCTCTCGTTCCCTAAACAAGACAGAGGAAGCATACGCGACAAACGAAAAGGAAATGCTCGCGATAGTGTGGGCCTTAGACAACTTGCGTTCCTATTTGCACGGAGCTAGGAATACACGTATTTTTTTTTTTTGACATTTGCCGTAAGCAACAGAAATTACAACGCGAAACTGAAAAGGTGGTTAGCTAGAATAGAAGAGTATATCTTTGAACTTATTTACAAATCTGGTAAATCCAATGTGGTGGCCGATGCCTTATCTCGCCTAAAAACAGACTCGGCCGACTCAGTAAAAGCTGAGCCGGTCTCGGAGGTTGTATCTACCGATCTGTATCATATTGAGAATGGGTCATCCGCAGACACCGCGAGTGAAGGAAATGAGGGCTCAGATACCGTAGGTAGGTACAGTTGATAACGAGAACTCAGATACCGTTACAGCTAGCGAAGGCACGATTCACAGTGCAGAACAGGATGGTACAGATTTGATCCCACATGTCGAGGTTCTTATTAATGCATTCGGGATCAAATTATAATTCGACAATTTCAATCCGACATGACTACACACATTAATCCTCACCCTGGCTATAACCGCCATATCGTATCTCTAGAAGAAATCAACAAAGAAACCCTTATACGAGCATTGAAAGAAAAGTTCAGACCTAATATCCTAAATGGAATTAAAATCGCTGAGCAATATTTGTGGCTTTTACAAAATGTCTATTTAGAACATTTCGCACATTATAATATTCGGATCACCCATAGACGGGTAGAAGATGTGACTTGTCCAAAAAGGGTGTGTTCTTTGATAGAGAATGAACACAAAAGAGATCATAGAAATAGAGAAGAAAATAAATTACAGCTCTTGGAAAAATTTTATTTTCCTAAGATGAGCAATCTTATAGGAAGGTACACAAGAAATTGTTAATCTGCAAGTCTGACAAATATGTCCGTCACTCCCAATTACCTAAGCTCTAAGCAACCCCGATTCCTTCTTATCCTTGTGAGATATTACACATGGATATCTTTGTACTCCAGAACGAGAACTTCATTAGTGTTTTGGATAAGTTTTCAAAATTTGGAAAACTTTTTCCTCTTAGAAATCGATCAGCCTTACAAATGAGGGAAAAAATAATTGAAATACTTAATTATTTTTCGACACCGCGTATTTTAGTAACTGATAACGAACTAGGGTTTAATAGTCCGATAGTTATGAATGTGATTCAACAATTTGGAACTAAGGTGTATCTACCTCCAATAGGTCGTAGGGAAGTAAACGGTCAGGTAGAACGATTCCACTATACATTATTAGAAATTAATCGTTGCTTGAAAGTTGAACACAAGGACTTAGGAATAAGGGAACTAATATTGCTTACTAGCGATCGATACAATAACAGCGTCCACTCAGTCACCAATAAGAAACCGGTGGACATTTTCTTTAATAGAGCTGAAAGAATTAACTATCAGAGGTTGCATAATTTTAGACGGAAATTAAATAGAGAAATAAAAAGCGATAAAAGTTAAGCAGGGGACAACCTTAAAGCGACATAACCCTAGGCGTCGTGTCACATCTAAAGAATATAAGGAGGGTGACGTTATTTATGTTAGAAACAGACAAATAAAACCAAAGCACCGACCACTTTATAAAAAAGCGGTAGTAAACAAAAACAACCGGGTCACGGTGCAAACAAGCACTGGAAAAAAGATTCACAAGACCCATATTAAATCTTAATGGCTTCCTTTAATGCAATTTCTTTTTTTTTTTTGGCACAACGATTTGTGATAGTGATGTCCTCACTGGCATGGGTCGTGGTAAATTTTCGTTTCATGAGTAGGCTTCTTGCAATTAAACCACCAACGCTCAAAGCTAAAAGGGATAACTCGAAATTTACGGTCCATACAAAAATCTAAACAAATGGGCCTAAAAACTATAGTGTAAACCGCATAATTGCGGTGGGGTTCAATTCCCCATGGGTACCATGAGAATAAGGAAATCGCATTATTGGAAAACCTTAACCGATCTAAAAAAGAGGCGCCAGCCCAGATAAAAAATTAAGAAAAACCTTAAATTTGAAATTGATAAATAATTGATAATATAAAGCAATAAGCTACGAAATTTTTATACTAATGATAAAAAGAAATAAAAATAATTATGAGCAATTCCATATGAAAACGATCAAAATTGGCAAATTTTTGGACGACCCCTCTCCGATTTTAAAATAAATAGTCTCAATCGATTGCCCAGCAATAAATAATGTACCTACATATTTTTTTTTACAGTGACTGGTTTCGTGGTGGTGTACACCACTGTAAGTGACAAAATTAAAGAATTCTTCATAAGGGACCTCATTGAAAGTTGTTTTCAATAAAAAAATACTAAAGCGATCGCAACGAGTGAATTGCTCTTATATAAAAATAAACAGCAAAAAATTGCAAATGAAAAATGTCAAGATATACATATGTATGTTGAAAAACAAGAAATATAAAAGGCCTAATATAAAGAAAGAAAAAGCTTAAGCATAAATTAATTCAAAAATTGTAATTAATGAAAAATATAAGTTTCAATAAAAATAATTGATAAATGGCCTTAAATAAAAATATAATATGCGCAAATACATATAACAAATATAATTTAATAAATTAAGATCACTGCAATGTGACTTATTTCAAAGCGAGGGTGAGCCATTCCAGTTGCATAATACAAAGGAGGTCCATGGCTTAAGAGACTATCATTTGTTTTTTGTATATGGCAGACATCACACCTAGCTCAAATAAAAAAAAAACATTTAAAAAGGGGGAAAGTGGCTTTTAGCCTATAAAAAAGTTTAAAATTAAAGATAGTAAAATTAATTTAGAATAAGAATATTAGTAACATTAAAAATATTATATAAGTAAAAGTAGAAATTTGATTGTATCGTACTAACATGTATATAAATGATCCGTGTAAAATTTTGGATTGGTACAGTTATTTATAAGAGATTTATGAGTATTAAAGTAATTTTCGGAAGAGGGCTTTATATGGGGCATACGGTTAAAAAAAAATTCACAAAATTTTGTGGGATAATTTTTGTATATATGTAAATGATCTGTGCAAAGTTTTGAGTCAGTACCGATATTTATACAATATATATAGTGATAAATGTCTTTGTCAGATGTGGTCCTTGTATGGGAGCTATAACCAATTCTGGGCCGACCACCATAAAATTTAGTACAACAATTTCTTTGTCTACAAAGATTCTTCATGTCAAGTTTTAGCCATGTAAAAATATTTATATCTGTTTTATACGTATTTAAGTGAATTTTGAAAGTGGACTTTATATGGGGGCGATGTCAAACATGGACCGACCTAAAAAAAATTTCGTTTTGCGATTTATTTTTGTATAAAACTTATTTTTGCATTTATGTACAATTGAGCAATATTTCAGGAAGATTTTTGTATGGGGGCTATGAGAAATCATGCACCGATTCATACTATTTTCCGCACACTTTCTTCTATTATCATAAAAACAACGTATACAAAATTTCATGGCATTATCTGCAATATATTTCAAAATATTGCAATAAAATGGACAAAAATATAATATTTTTATGGAGGTCTCACATATCGGTCCATAACTCTGGTCGGCCTAAACCGATGTTGCTGATTTTAAATAGCAAACTTCTCGAAAGCATATCTGACAGAGTTGTTGAAGATTTGGACGTCAAAGATATCTGGGGACTTCAGAAAACTGATTTCAACAGACAGACAGACGGACATGGCTTAATCGACTCCGCTATCTATAAGGATCCAGAATATATATACTTTATAGGGTCGGAAAATTATATTGCGGAAATTACAAACGGAATGACAACCTTATATATACCCTTCTCATGATATAAAAAGATAAAATATTCTTCCATCCACACCAAAAAGAACCCAGAACATGCCATTCATGACTCAAATATAAAGATGTAAAAAGGGCCAAATTTCAATACACTTATATTGGTACTTTTTTGAAATTCATTTCTACTATTCTATTCTCGCAAACTATGCATCTGATCATGTGATGATCTTCGGCAAAGTTGTTGTGCATGAGACCGGTTTCTGAGTTGGAATGACCACGCCTACTCTAACGCCCACTTTTTTTAATTGATTAATTGCTTCTGCATGAGTTTTTACAGATTTATTTCATATAAATTGTATCCACATCTTACTGAAGGCAAGGTAAAAATAAATATTTTATGTGCCACGCCCACTTTGATGTCACATCACAAAATTTTAATGTTTGTATGTATGTCCTTTATAGAATCGTAACCTATGCATTTGGTCATGTGATGATCTTCGGCAAAGTTATTGTGCATGAGTCCGGGAAGATTTTTCAGTTGGTATGAAGATGCCTACTCTAACGCCCACTTTTTTTTATTTATAACAACGCCTGCCGGGAAGGCCACACCGCTGGACCGATCTTACTAAAACGTTGACGAGATATAACTAAGACTCCGGCATGACTAAGAATACTTTTTTCGACCGCCTACTTTTTTCAAAATGAACAAAATCAATAAAATTACTCAAAATGAATTGAATATTTGTGTAATGCATTTCTTTCAAATTAATTTTAATTTGTTGTGTAGCAATGCGCGCAGGGAACAAAAATATTTTCAAACAAATAATCAATACTTAGGTGTTTGATTTAGTTAAGAATGAATCCATTTTATTTAATACATATTTATAACAATAGTTTGATACTTATAACTATCTATAACTACGTTATTATTATTATTAATAATGTAATACATTGTTTACATTTAGTAATGTATATAAATACACAACATCTTCCTTTTTATAAAAAGATGTATATAATAATAAAATACAATTTTTCAATTCATTAAATTATTTTTGTGTTTTACATTTTAAATTTGGCTCGAGATAGGATATAAATTTATTACAAAAGATTCATAAAAACTGTATAAGTATTAATCAAACTCAGTGAAGCAATCATATCTTGAAGGTGGATTAATTTTTCTGCCAGTTCTGGTTCTATAAGCATTATCATTAGAATTCTGAATATCAACTTTTTCTTTTTCATCTGTTTCTACAATGGTTTTATCTGATTCATCTTTTTCTAAGCTTGTTGATGGTTCAGGTCTTAATGAAATATGCTGTTCGTTCCTTCTATACAATGCACCCTCATTATGCCTAACGAGAAACGATCTTGGCTTCTCGTAGTCTTCCACTACTTCACCTTGAAACCAAAATGAATGATTATTTTTCTCAAACATTACTCCATCTCCTGGTTTAATGATTTTTCTTGTAGTTGTATTTTTGTTTAATGATTATCTGATTTCATTGTTTTGTTCTTCAATTTTTTTTCATGCTCTTCAGTATTAACTAGTTTTGATTGAAAATATTTAGAAAATGATGGCAATTTTGTTCTTAAAAGTCTTGACATTAATAGCATTGCTGGACTTGGCATGTTGGCCTTTGGAGTTGTCCTATAGTGCAGAAGAGCTATATAGGGATCGGTTCCACTTTCTTGACATTTATGTAACATTTTCTTTACCGTTTGAATTGATCTTTCGGCAAGGCCATTGGATCTTGGTAAGTATGGGCTTGAGGTCTTGTGGTCAATGCCCCATTCACTACAAAAGTTTTTAAATTCTTTCGAATTATACGGAGGTCCATTATCGGAAATAAAAATTTGAGGTATTCCGTGACGAGCGAAAATAGATTTGAGCTTGACTACCAATTTCAAAATATTTTGTATAGTAATCAACTACCAATAAGTATTGAATTTTGTTAAATTCGAAAATATCGCAACCGAGTTTAAACCACGGGATGTTATAGATTTCGTGTGGAATCATTTCGATTTTAGCATTTGCGTTACGATACTTTAGACAAATTTCACAACTACTAACTACGTTCAAAATATCATTATATATGTTGGGCCAATATATAGTTTTACGAGCTAAACTTTGACACCTCTGAATGCCCATATGACCTTCATGTAATGCATCAAGCTTTTTACGACGTAAAACCTGGGGAATTAAAATTTGATTTCCCATTAATTAAGTAATTTTTAAGCTTGCGGTCATTTTTTGTTTTTTATAAAAGATTTTTTATTTCTATATATAATTAACTCGATATTTCGATTTCCTTTGGAAATCTTCTTCAGGAGTAATTTTAATATTATATGTGTAACAAATATTTTGATATAAGTTTTTTTTTTTCATCCAAAATTGTCAGCTCATCTTTAATTTTAAAATATGGTACAACCTCTTTATCAACCATTTTTTGACTCTTAGGCCACCCATTTTCTATATACTGTCCTATTTTCTGACACGTTTTATCATTTTCAATTTGTCGTTTTATCTCATTAACATTGGAAAATGGAATTTCCATAAAAGTTTTCAAAAAATTACAATGTAATGAAACTTCATTATCAAATTCTACTAGGACTTTCTCTTTCAAAGGACATCTTGATAACGTGTCAGCGATATACAAAAATTTTCCGGGTTTGTATACCACACTTAAATTATACAACTGTAAGCGTAACATAAAACGTTGTAACCTTGCATGTATTTTGTACAGGGGTTTATCAAATAATGTTACTAATGGTTTGTGATCGGTTTCTACGTTTACACGAGTACCATAAGTGTACTGGTGAAACCTCACACGACCAAACAGTATCGCGAACAGCTCTTTCTCAATTTGAGCATAATTTATTTGAGCATTTGTCAAAGACGCTGATGCTTAAGCGATTGGATTTTTCCCATGTAATATCGCAGCCCCCACTGCATACTTGGATGCATCGACTGTTAAAATCAATTTCTTATTGGGATCGAAATACGTTAATACTGGTGTTTTGGTGATTTCCAGTTTTAGATTATCGAATTCCTTTTGAATTGTATCATTCCAATGCCACGAGATATCTTTTCTCAAAAGATCTCGTAAATGTTTATTTTTTAGAGACAAGTTATCAATAAAACCACCTATGTAATTAACCATGCCTAAAAACCGTTGCAACTCTGACATTATTTGGAATTGGCATTTCTAAAATTGCATTTCTTTTTTCCTTATCAGCTTTGACTCCTTCCTCGTTAAAAACGTGACCTATAACTTGATTTCACTAAGTAAAAATTTAGATTTCGCCTTATTAAATTTTAATCCCACTTGCCTTGCTCTTTCTAGTACCTTTTTTAAAATGTTGTTATGTTCTTCAGGCGACTTCGCATAAATCAAAATATCATCGATGTAAATCAATAAACCATTTATATCACCAAACAACTTCATCATTTCCGCATGGAAAATTTCATGAGCGGCATTTATTCCAAAAGGTAAACTGAGAAATCTATATCTTCCGAAAGGAGTATTGAAAGTGCATAGTTTAGAGGATTTTTCATTTAGTGGTATCATCCAGAACCCACTGTTTGCATCTAATGTGCTAAAAACTCGTGAACCATTCAACTTTGCTTTACAATCATCTATGTTGGGGAACTGGGAATGGGGTCTTAAGATAGCTTTGTTTAGGTTTCTAGGATCTAGACAAAGTCTAATTTTACCATCCGGTTTGGACACTAAAACAATTGAATTAACCCATTCCGTTGGTTCCTCAACATATTGGATAACGTTTAGACTTACCATTCTATCTAATTCTATTTTTAATCTTTCATGTAATGCAAATGGAATTCTCCTTGGAGCATCTACAACCGGCCTAACATCAGGTTTAAGCATCAAGTTGCACTTGTTTTGAATTAAATCCAAACCTTCAAAAATGTCTGCGTTTTCTTTAATCACACTGTTAGATGATATCTAACAGTTTTTACCAAACACATTTTCCTTGCTAAATCAAGGCCTATGATATTTTTACAATGTAAGTTTACGACATAAAATTGATCAATATATTTTTTATAATCATATAAAAAAGTAGTTTCAACTTTACCCTTAATCGCCAACCACTAAATGTGTTGATTTTTGTTATTGTTGCTATCACACGACCAGCTAAACCCAAACATTCGGCAGCTTCTTGTGATAATATGTTGGCATCTGCACCTGTATCGACTTGAAACTCCAATTTTCTGTCAGCACGTTTATGTTCCAACCGTTGTTTGGTGTTGTATTTTGTTGGACATCAACTAACGTAGAAACCATATTTTGTTGTTGTTGTTGACTACTATTATCTTTACATTATATTTGTTGTTGACCACCATAAACACTATTTACTTGTTGTTGATTTTTTGACTGTATTTGTTGTTGTTCATTAGAAGACTTCAATTGTTGTTGTTGTTGTTGTTCTCCATTAGCAGACTGTAGTTGTTGTTGTTGACAAAAAGAAAAAGTTCCAATAAATAGTTCATCAGCTTCTTCAACACCAATTGTGTTAGACAAATTTTTTATAAACTTTTTTGTACCATGTTGTTGTCGCTGCTTTTGACGACCATAACTTTTCAAATTACCAGCACCTTCTTGCTGTTTTTTCGCATAGCACATTTTAGCATAATGTCCCTTTTTATTACAGTTGTGACACATGGCATTTTCCGCCGGACATTTGGTTTTGTGCACCTGTCCACACTTACTGCACGACTTTGTTGTTGAATGACGCTGAGTAATATATTTACCTTTTTGTAGAATATGCAACCCAAGATCTTCCATTTGATTAACGTTTTCTCGTGCCGCAGCAATGCTTTTAGCAATTATAATTGCTTTGTCCAACTTGATTTCGCCTTCGCTCATAAGCTTTTCTTTGATGTGTTGGTATTCTGATGAAATACCACAAATGAAGATGTCTTTAACAAGGTCTTCCCTTAAATCGCCAAAATCGCATGTTTGACTTAAATTTTTCAAAACTGTTATATACTCGTCAATGCTTTCCCCACCATTTTGTTTTCTTGTGAAAAAAACATGGCGCTCCATTGCAGTATTTGATTTTGGTATAAAATATTTGTTGAATAGTTTGACCAAGTCAGCATATTTTACCTCCTCAGCGTCCACATAGAAAGACTGGAATATATGATACGCTTCCGGACCCATGTGGTGGATAAGTAGGGCCACTTTCCTCTTATCCGACTCTTCATTTAAGTTCGAAGCCGTCATAAAGATTTTGAATTGTGCCACCCAATTTCGCCATTCGACAGCCATATTGGATGCCCTTAAAATAATTTTTGCAACTGAGTCAATTTTCTCTATTTTTGTTGCCATTTTGACTTTTTTTTTTTATTATTGTCTTTCTTAACTTGTGTTTTATAAAATTTTTGTATTTTCTTTTGTTTTTAAACAATATTCTTTCACTCATTTCAAATTTTATTTAACACATCTGACACTATGTTTGATTTAGTTAAGAATGAATCCATTTTATTTAGTACATATTTATAACAATAGTCTGATACTTATAACTATCTATAACTACGTTATGTATACTGGGTGTTTCATATATTATTAATAATGTAATACATTTAGTAATGTATATAAATACACAACAATAGGTAAAAAATTAAATTCAAAATTTAATAACAATACATTATTTACTATTCTATTAAATTATTTATTATTTCAACTAGATGAATCTTCTGTGTATTAAAGAAATCTAACAAAACAAAATTCTTCAAATGATCCTGCAATTCATTAAGTTTATGAGTGCTTTTCCGCTAAGAGTTGTCATCAACCCATATTGGAGAATCATTTTGTAGATTTAAAACTTTGCTTCTTACAGCTCACGTTAGATACATTCGCAGAACTATTTTTTTTAAATTATCTAAACCAATTTTGCATTTAATATTTATAATGTACAAAATACTTTAAAGGCTATTGGACATCAATGATATTCAAGTTATGATACGCAGTATCTAATGGGCATCCGCTGGACGATCTCAAATGTTTTCAAATGCAATATGTGCGATCAACAATAATAATTTGTAAATTTCGTAATTCAAGATTCATCATTTTTAATATACATTTTAATAATGTTGGAAACATTATTGTGTATTTATTTTACACAGTAATTAAAAGTTCTATAATAAACATTTTAAAATGATTTATGTAGTTGTTTTGTTATTTCCACATTTTTTTCGCTAACGAAGTAGCGGGTTGCATGCTAGTTAAATATTAAAATTGTGTATGTGCACTTAAACTAAAATTTCACTATAATGTCTAAAAGGGAAGAAAACATCCATTAAATTAATCATAGTCGTAATTTTTAAATATAATTTTTCATTAATCTATATAATATGATCACATATATAATAATTGTATAACAAAAAGTCAATATCTAAAGTGTAAAATCTTATTAACCTATTTTTAAAACTATGTAAAAATTTAAAAGTATAAAATATTTAATTTAAAACATATATAAAAATACAATAAAAAAACAAGTAAGAAAGTATAGTCGGTCAAGTCCGACCAAATAATACCCTACACCCATTATATCAATAAAACAGTTTTTCATATATGGGCGCTATATGGGAGACATTACCTATTATGGACCGAACATCCAAAAATTTAGTACCACGTGAATATAAATATTAATAAATACGTTTAAAAGATTTATGAAGGTTAACGTAAATTCCGAAGAGGGTCTTATTGGGAGTTTTGACTATTTTTGAACTGACTATTATAAAATTAGGTGTCATCCTATTTGTACATAAGAAATTCATTTTTGTTAATTTTTATTCGGATAACAACATTTTTAAGAGATTTATGGTCCTTAAAGTGATTTCGGGAAGTGGGCCTTATATGGGAGCTACGATGGGGCATGAAAGTGGGCGGTACACATAACATTTTTATTTTTACCTCGCCTTCAGTAAGATGTGTATACAACTTGTTGGAAGTAAATCTGTAAAAAGCCATGCGGAAGCAATTAATACATTTAAAAAAAGTGGGCGTTAAAGTAGGCGTGGTCGTACCAACTCAGAAACCTTCCCAGGCTCATGCACAACAACTTTTCCGAAGATAATAACATGATCAAATGCATAGATTGCGAGAATAGAATAGTAGAAATGAATTTCAAAAAAGTACCAATAGAAGTGTACTGAAATTTGGCTCTTTTTAACCTATATATTTGAGTCATAATAGCATGTTCTGGGTTCTTTTTTGTGTCGATGGAAGAACATTTTATCTTTTTTTATTTTTAAATTGAGTAAATAATATCAAATGTTTTTACCCCGTTTTTGTCACCCGTGAAAAAATAATTTTCAAAAAAATACCTATTAATTATTCGTAATTGTACTATTTAAAAATAATAGTTCATGGAATTTTTAGTGAGCAAATACATTTTGATAAAAAAAGTACTCAAAAAAGAATAAAATTTTTTAAGCCATAGGAATTCGAATTTCAAAAAAGTACCAAAACGATTTCTAGTCTTTGTTGATCTGAGCCAGATTCATTTAATATAGTATTTCTATGTTTATTTATGTAGGAGATTTATATGTTAACGAAGAGTTCTACGGGGACTATTTTACCCCATATAGTCACTTGAATTTCGAATTTCAAAAAAGTACCAGACACCTGTGGCTCTTGTTTTTAGATGGCATTTGCGCGCATTGCTACGCCACCAATTAAAATTAATTTGAAAGAAAGGCATTACACAAATGTTCAATTTATTTTGAGTAATTTTATTGATTTTGTTCATTCTGAAAAAAGTAGGCGGTCGGAAAAAGTATTCTTAGTCATGCCGGAGTCTTAGTTATATCCCTAAAAGTTTTAGTGACATCAGTCTAGCGGTCTGGCCTTCCCGGCAGGCGTTGTAATTAATTAAATAAAGTGGAACCTGTCGGCTCTTTTTTTTTTTAAAGGCGGACGCATTTAAAATATTATTTCTAAGTTTATTTGTTTTGGGGATATAGAGGTATTGGTTTTACCCGTTTTTGCCCCATTTTTCCCCCTTAACGACCGATTTTCCAAAAATTCCTTCTTAGTGGATCTACATATTGTAAAAGGAACGATGATGAATCAGTCAGTCAGTCACGTTACTCTTTTATATATATAGATTACTTTTAAAATAAATTGAAAATTTTGAAATTGGTTAGCTATTTGATTGGAAAAACTTAACTTTTATACCAAATGTGGTAACATGGACATTCGAGACATATATGTATGTACTAACTACATTGTTACATATATTTAATTATGGTAACACTTTGAGAGGTACTCCACGAGTTTAATATATAGAAATGATGTTCAGTATTTGGGATCATGTGATCCTGGCTCCTGCTTGTGTGGTTCTCAAAAATAGTGGAATATTTGGAGTGTGGAAGAATCCGCGTTCTTCCAGAATTCTTTCCTTTAAATAAAATAAATCTTTGTAATGACAGCCACATGCCTATTTTTCTACAAAATTTAATTCTTACCTGAGACTATGTCTTGGTTATTATATATTTAATCAATTTAATCAATTATAAATTATTATTATTTTAAAAAGATATTAATATTGACAAGAAATGTCTAATTATGTACTTATATACACTTTGAGTATTTCGATCACTTATTATTGTAGGTATTTTGATCAATAGTATCACTATAATTACGAAATTAGTTAAGCTGTCAGAAAAATCAAAGATAAGAAGTTGTGTAGTAAATATTAAATTTCAAAGGAGTGCAACAATATGTATGCTTATATGTTCATTAACAAGAAAAAGACAAAGAATGTTGCATCGTCAAATCAAACAATATTACCATATGTGGTAATAATCTGATGATTTTAATGAGTGTAATTACTAGAAACTCAATAATACAAACATAACTACATACATGCAAGTTAACACAATCAAATGTGCATGAGGAAGGCACACAAATAAGTGCTGACGTTGCACAAGCGCAACGTAGCTGTAATTGGGACCAGGATCATATTTCGTCTGGCAATGTGTGGGAATGAAAATTAATTAAGAATCATAATTTTATTATTTAAGTATTCAAAATTGTTATATTAAGTTAGTCTTACTTGGGTACTGAGCTTGGTCAGTTGAGAATAAATTTATAACGTAAAAACAATTGTGTTTGATTCAAGTGGACAGTTGGAGTCCACTATAAAATATATATTTTTTAAATAAGTTCTGTAATGGAAGTTAACTGGCGCCCGAGCAGGGACCTGCTAAAATAAAGAGCAGAGTCCTTATAAACTAATAATAAAAAATATAAAAAGTTCTGCTATTCCTACGTGACCCTCCAGGAACAAAATAAATTAATAAATAAAAACTTGTGACAAACTGTGAGGAAAAAATCCTTAGTGCTTTTGTGAAGAAAGAACAAACAAATATCTCAAAGGTCGAAAAGCCTTAATAAATAAAAACTTGTGACAAATTGTGAGGAAAAAATCCTTAGTGCTTTTGCGAAGAAAGCATAAAAAATATATCAACGGTCGAAAAGCCGTAATAAATAGGAAAAAACACAAAAAACCTGTGAGGGATTGAAACTTGATTCTGTTGGGGATGCAAATCCCTCGTCTTCAGCAACGGAGGCCGAATTAAATGAAATTGGAAAGTTACCCGATTGTGTAAAGGATTTACAATCCTTCGATGATAAAAAGTTTTCTTTCTCTGCATTATGCAGATAAGCAAAATGTTCGCACTTTAGAACATCAATTGACACAACTAACCCAGAAAGGTATGAGCGTAGACGAATTCTACGCTACAGTCAATCAGCAGCTTTCCCTAATCATAAACTAATTAAAAACTGAAAGTTACTCTGAGAAAACAACTACCGTGCTGATAGAGACTTATAGAAACAGGACACTAGAATTTTCATAAGGGGTCTCAACGGCGAGCTTTCAAAAATTATAATGCTCATGAAGCCGAGGGCACTCCCCGAAGCGTATTCGCAATGTTTGGAGTTACGGAACACAAATTACAGGAGCCAGATCTCCTTTCACTCTGTTGACAACCAAAACAGAGTGCAAGTACCAATAGGATTCAATCACCCAAGTAAGACTCAAAACCAAACTTCCTTTCAAAGGTTTGTACCAAGAAATCGGTATCAACCTCAAGTGAACCCATTTGTAAACCGACAATTTGAGCCACAGCATGCTATTCCCACAGGCCCGAACTAATGGACGTTGATCGGAGTACACAATTTTGAAGATTTGGAAACCGTCCATGGGACGTGAACTTCAGGCAGTAATAGACCATAAAAACAATACACTGATTATTGCTCCAGGGATTAGCATACCCCTTGAATTTAATATATTAAACGGACTGAACGAACTTTCATTAGACGTGGAAAATGCATTAGGGGGTCTCATAGCTGAACTTCGGGACATATTCGGGCCAATAAAAAATGAGTTAGCAGCAACCTCTATTAGGGCTGAGATACGGTGTAGCAATATACGCAACAAATTATCCCTATTCTGCCTGTATGCGTTCTGAAGTGGACAAACAAATAGAAGAACTTCTAGATAATTATATAATTCAGCCATCAAAAAGCCCTTACAACTCTCCCATTTGGGTAGTCCCAAAGAAACCTAAACCGAATGGTGAGAAGCAATACCAGATGGTGGTGGATTTTAAAAGACTAAATAAACTGAGTTACCATACCTGACACGTACCCAATTCCCGATATAAATTCAACTTTGGGCAGCCTCGGCAAGGCGAAATATTTCACAACCCTCGACCTCACTTCGGGGTTTCATCAGATTCTAATGAAGCCAAGGGATTTTCCAAAAACAGTCTTTTTCACAATGAATGGGAAATATGAATTTTTAAGGCTACCGTTCGGCCTACGAAATGTCCCTGCCATATTCCAACGTATGATCGATGACGTCCTGCGTGGTTGTATAGGAAAAATCTGTTATGTCTATATAGACGACATAATAGTCTACGGAGGTACACGCAAGAACATCTAGAAAATCTTAGGAAAGTATTTCGGTGTTTAAAGAAAGCTCACCTCAGGGTAAATTTAGAAAAAAACTGCGTTCATGAAAACCCAGGTCGAATTCCTTGGGTATGTAGTTACGGAAAAAGGTATTTTGCCCGATAGGAAAAAAGTAAAAGCTATTCTTGATATTGAACCACCTAAAACTTTAAATGAGCTTAAAAGTTTCCTCGGACTGACATCGTATTACAGGAGGTTCATTAGGGATTTTGCAAAAATTGCTAAACCATTAACCAATCTTACTCGAGGTGAAATGGCACAAGTCAAGGCCAACCAATTAAAGAAAATCAGGGTTACTCTTCAAGAAGAGGAACTACGAGCGTTTAATGAATTAATAGAATTACTAACGTCATCAGAGGTATTAGCGTTTGCTGACTTCGAAAAGCCTTTCAATCTAACAACGGACGCTTCTGACAGTGCTGTACTTTCTCAAGGAGAAATGGAAAGGGATAAACCTAAAACTTGCATCTCTCGTTCCCTAAACAAGACAGAGGAAGCATAAGCGACAAACGAAAAGGGAATGCTCGCGATAGTGTGGGCCTTAGACAACTTGCGTTCCTATTTGTACGGAGCTAGGAATACACGTATTTTTTTTGACATTTGCCTTAAGCAACAGAAATTACAACGCGAAACTGAAAAGGTGGTTAGCTAGAATAGAAGAGTATAACTTTGAACTTATTTACAAACCTGGTAAATCCAATGTGGTGGCCGATGCCTTATCTCGCCTAAAAACAGACTCGGCCGACTCAGTAAAAGCTGAGCCGGTCTCGGAGGTTGTATCTACCGATCTGTATCATATTGAGAATGGGTCATCCGCAGACACCGCGAGTGAAGGAAATGAGGGCTCAGATACCGTAGGTAGGTACAGTTGATAACGAGGACTCAGATACCGTTACAGCTAGCGAAGGCACGATTCACAGTGCAGAACAGGATGGTACAGATTTGATCCCACATGTCGAGGTTCTTATTAATGCATTCGGGATCAAATTATAATTCGACAATTTCAATCCGACATGACTACACACATTAATCCTCACCCTGGCTATAACCGCCATATCGTATCTCTAGAAGAAATCAACAAAGAAACCCATATACGAGCATTGAAAGAAAAGTTCAGACCTAATATCCTAAATGGAATTAAAATCGCTGAGCAATATTTGTGGCTTTTACAAAATGTCTATTTAGAACATTTCGCACATTATAATATTCGGATCACCCATAGACGGGTAGAAGATGTGACTTGTCCAAAAAGGGTGTGTTCTTTGATAGAGAATGAACACAAAAGAGATCATAGAAATAGAGAAGAAAATAAATTACAGCTCTTGGAAAAATGTTATTTTCCTAAGATGAGCAATCTTATAGGAAGGTACACAAGAAATTGTTAATCTGCAAGTCTGACAAATATGTCCGTCACTCCCAATTACCTAAGCTCTAAGCAACCCCGATTCCTTCTTATCCTTGTGAGATATTACACATGGATATCTTTGTACTCCAGAACGAGAACTTCATTAGTGTTTTGGATAAGTTTTCAAAATTTGGAAAACTTTTTCCTCTTAGAAATCGATCAGCCTTACAAATGAGGGAAAAAATAATTGAAATACTTAATTATTTTTCGACACCGCGTATTTTAGTAACTGATAACGAACTAGGGTTTATTAGTCTGATAGTTATGAATGTGATTCAACAATTTGGAACTAAGGTGTATCTACCTCCAATAGGTCGTAGGGAAGTAAACGGTCAGGTAGAACGATTCCACTATACATTATTAGAAATTAATCGTTGCTTGAAAGTTGAACACAAGGACTTAGGAATAAGGGAACTAATATTGCTTACTAGCGATCGATACAATAACACCGGCCACTCAGTCACCAATAAGAAACCGGTGGATATTTTCTTTAATAGAGCTGAAAGAATTAACTATCAGAGGTTGCATTATTTTAGACGGAAATTAAATAGAGAAATAAAAAAAGCGATAAAAGATAAACAGGATACAACCTTAAAGCGACATAACCCTAGGCGTCGTGTCACATCTAAAGAATATAAGGAGGGTGACGTCATTTATATTAGAAACAGACAAATAAAACCAAAGCACCGACCACTTTATAAAAAAGCGGTAGTAAACAAAAACAACCGGGTCACGGTGCAAACAAGCACTGGAAAAAAGATTCACAAGACCCATATTAAATCTTAATGGCTTCCTTTAATGCAATTTCTTTTTCTTTTTGGCACAACGATTTGTGATAGTGATGTCCTCACTGTCATGGGTCGTGGTAAATTTTCGTTTCATGAGTAGGCTTCTTGCAATTAAACCACCAACGCTCAAAGCTAAAAGGGACAACTCGAAATTTACGATCCATACAAAAATCTAAACAATTGGGCCTAAAAACTATAGTGTAAACCGCATAATTGCGGTGGGGTTCAATTCCCCATGGGTACCATGAGAATAAGGTAATCGTATTATTGGAAAACCTTAACCGATCTAAAAAAGAGGCGCCAGCCCAGATAAAAAATTAAGAAAAACCTTAAATTTGAAATTGATAAATAATTGATAATATAAAGCAATAAGCTACGAAATTTTTATACTAATGATAAAAAGAAATAAAAATAATTATGAGCAATTCCATATGAAAACGATCAAAATTGGCAAATTTTTGGACGACCCCTCTCCGATTTTAAAATAAATAGTCTCAATCGATTGCCCAGCAATAAATAATGTACCTACATATTTTTTTTTACAGTGACTGGTTTCGTGGTGGTGTACACCACTGTAAGTGACAAAATTAAAGAATTCTTCATAAGGGACCTCATTGAAAGTTGTTTTCAATAAAAAAATACTAAAGCGATCGCAACGAGTGAATTGCTCTTATATAAAAATAAACAGCAAAAAATTGCAAATGAAAAATGTCAAGATATACATATGTATGTTGAAAAACAAGAAATATAAAAGGCCTAATATAAAGAAAGAAAAAGCTTAAGCATAAATTAATTCAAAAATTGTAATTAATGAAAAATATAAGTTTCAATAAAAATAATTGATAAATGGCCTTAAATAAAAATATAATATGCGCAAATACATATAACAAATATAATTTAATAAATTAAGATCACTGCAATGTGACTTATTAAGCGAGGGTGATCCATTCCAGTTGCATAATACAAAGGAGGTCCATGGCTTAAGAGACTATCATTTGTTTTTTGTATATGGCAGACATCACACCTAGCTCAAATAAAGAAAAAACATTTAAAAAGGGGGAAAGTGGCTTTTAGCCTATAAAAAAGTTTAAAATTAAAGATAGTAAAATTAACTTAGAATAACAATATTAGTAACATTAAAAATATTATATAAGTAAAAGTAGAAATTTGATTGTATCGTACTAACAAACCAACAAGTAGGCATACTAACATACTAACAAACTAATCGTAGCACTAGAAAAAAAACACATTTGTCATTCCAGTCTCACGTGGTTCACTGCTGTGAACTGCTTACAAATCTTCGAGTATCACTCACCGCTGGTTACATTCAAATATGGCAAGGGCTGGCTGATTGATGGAAGATTCAACTTGGTTCATGTCATCAATTTAAAAGAGTGCGAACGCTTGTTGGACCAAACTGTAGAAATGCTGAGGCAAGTCGCTGTGGACGAGAAGGAAAAGATGGTAATCGATTTCCATGCTAATATAATTTCTTCCCAACTAGATACGCTTATGGCCAAGCAGAGAAGGCATAAGCGCTCTATCATCTGGATCGGATCAGCCTGGAAATGGTTGGCCGGCAACCCAGACGCATGATGAAATGCAGCACTCCCATATTCCAACGAGTTGGAGGCAATAGAGTATGCTACCTTTGGGTTAGCATGCTACCTTTGGGTTAGCATACTCTATGCGCAAATGTTTCGATGATTATTTATATATTGTCACTGCCTAAGGTAAGGAAAACTGAATATAACCACCTCCTTGTCAAACCATCCGTTCCAGAAGGAGAGGTTATAGACTTACATTTTAATGCACTATTAGTAAATGACAAGGAAACCTATGGTATCACCTTGCCTTGTATGCGTATAAACAATAATACAGTGTGCAAAGGAAAGCGCTTGAAAAAACTTTCTGAAGACGATTGATTTCAACCCTAATCAAAGGAGGTAAAGCAAAGTGTTCCTACCGATCCTGTGAAGATGAAGTTGTTGAACTTGTTATGGAAGATACCATCTTCATTACCAATTTGAAAGGTAATCTTCATACTGGTAACGTTACTAAACTCCTTTCGGGAACCTACGCAGTGCGCTTCAATAACGAGGAAGTGAGAATAAAAAACTTATCTTGTTCGAGCCGAAGTGAGACATCTATCCAAATCCTACCTCAGATTGTCAAATCCACCTTAGAAGAAAGGCGGCCGCTTGACATAGGTTAACTCCACAATATCAGTTTGCAAAACATAAGAAATTAAAAAACCTAGATAACAGATACCGCCAGTAGCGGACTGCACAATTTTTTTGTTCTTATCATTCCTAGGTTACCTATGTTGGAAAGCCCTATATTCACATTTACGTCTTCCCCTTCTACAGAGCATAAACATGACAGCCCCGAAAACTCAATCTGCGCGACGCAGATTTTTGGCAAGGGAGGAGTTAACACAATTAAATGTGCATTAGGAAGACACCTGCACACAAATAAGTGCTGACGTTGCACAAACGCAAGCTAGCTGTAATTGGAACCAGGATCATATTTCGTCTAGCGTGGGAATAAAAATTAATTAAGAATCATAATTTTATTATTTAAGTATTCAAAATTGTTATTTTAAGTTAGTCTTACTTGGCTACTGAGCTTGGTCAGTTGAGAATAAATTTATAACGTAAAAACAATTGTGTTTGACTCAAGTGGACAGTTGGAGTCCACTATAAAATATATTTTTTTAATTAAGTTCTGTAATGGAAGTTAACTGGCGCCCGAGCAGGGACCTGCTAAAATAAAGAGCAGAGTCCTTATAAAATAATAATAAAAAAAAATATAAAAAGGTAGATTTTGATAATGTTAAAATATTAGATATAGAAAGGAAGGAAAACAAAAGGTACACACTGGAGAGTTTACGCATACAACAAAAAATAAAAACAACAATGAACACGAAAGAAGACAAAGACAACACGAAACTTCAATACTCCTCTGCAATTACTAATTAAATCAGTTCTGTGATATTAGCTTTAAGTTAAACTTGACTTAAGTTTTGTGGTCGTTTATTGTATATTATATTTTTATTAATTATTTGATTATTTATACCAAAATTCTGTTCGTGATGTCCCGTTTTTTAGTATTTTAGTAACTAATTAATAATAAAAATTAATATCCAATGATAAAAAACATTAAAGCTGTAAGTAAAACTATATAATAAGTTAATAAGTTAAAGCTGTGTAATAAAACAATAAATTTTGTCACTAGATTATTTAGAACGAGACCCCTGAAGAAGTTAAAATAAAACTAACGAAACGTTGGGTAAATAAAATAAAAAATAAAAATCGAACAAGTTTTTTATTTACGTCTGGAAACAAACATTTGACCAAATTAGCCTGAAGGAAACTCCTTAAAAATTATAATAATTATAAATATTGGTCACAAAAACAAATTAAAATATAAAAAGTTCTGCTATTCCTACGTGGCCCTCCAGGAACAAAATAAATTAATAAATAAAAACTTGTGACAAACTGTGAGGAAAAAATCCTTAGTGCTTTTGTGAAGAAAGAATAAACAAATATCTCAAAGGTCGAAAAGCCTTAATAAATAAAAACTTGTGACAAACTGTGAGGAAAAAATCCTTAGTGCTTTTGCGAAGAAAGCATAAAAAATATCTCAACGGTCGAAAAAGCCGTAATAAATAGGAAAAAAACACAAAAAACCTGTGAGGGATTGAAACTTGATTCTGTTGGGGATGCAAATCCCTCGTCTTCAGCAACGGAGGCCGAATTAAATGAAATTGAAAAGTTACCCGATTGTGTAAAGGATTTGCAATCCTTCGATGATAAAAAGTTTTCTCTCTCTGCATTATGCAGATAAGCGAGATGTTCGCACTTTAGAAAATCAATTGACACAACTAACCCAGAAAGGTATGAGCGTAGACGAATTCTACGCTACAGTCAATCATCAGCTTTCCCTAATCATAAACTAATTAAAAACTGAAAGTTACTCTGAGAAAACAACTACCGTGCTGATAGAGACTTATAGAAACAGGACACTAGAGGTTTTCGTAAAGGGTCTCAACGGCGAGCTTTCAAAAATGATAATGCTCATGAAGCCGAGGGCACTCCCCGAAGCGTATTCGCAATGTTTGGAGTTACGGAACACAAATTACAGGAGCCAGATCTCCTTTCACTCTGTTGACAACCAAAACAGAGTGCAAGTACCAATAGGATTCAATCACCCAAGTAAGACTCAAAACCAAACTTCCTTTCAAAGGTTTGTACCAAGAAATCGGTATCAACCTCAAGTGAACCCATTTGTAAACCGACAATTTGAGCCACAGCATGCTATTCCCACAGGCCCGAACTAATGGACGTTGATCGGAGTACACAATTTAGAAGATTTGGAAACCGTCCATGGGACGTGAACTTCAGGCAGTAATAGACCATAAAAACAATACACTGATTATTGCTCCAGGGATTAGCATACCCCTTGAATTTAATATATTAAACGGACTGAACGAACTTTCATTAGACGTGGAAAATGCATTAGGGGGTCTCATAGCTGAACTTCGGGACATATTCGGGCCAATAAAAAATGAGTTAGCAGCAACCTCTATTAGGGCTGAGATACGGTGTAGCAATATACGCAACAAATTATCCCTATTCTGCCTGTATGCGTTCTGAAGTGGACAAACAAATAGAAGAACTTCTAGATAATTATATAATTCAGCCATCAAAAAGCCCTTACAACTCTCCCATTTGGGTAGTCCCAAAGAAACCTAAACCGAATGGTGAGAAGCAATACCAGATGGTGGTGGATTTTAAAAGACTAAATAAACTGAGTTACCATACCTGACACGTACCCAATTCCCGATATAAATTCAACTTTGGGCAGCCTCGGCAAGGCGAAATATTTCACAACCCTCGACCTCACTTCGGGGTTTCATCAGATTCTAATGAAGCCAAGGGATTTTCCAAAAACAGTCTTTTTCACAATGAATGGGAAATATGAATTTTTAAGGCTACCGTTCGGCCTACGAAATGTCCCTGCCATATTCCAACGTATGATCGATGACGTCCTGCGTGGTTGTATAGGAAAAATCTGTTATGTCTATATAGACGACATAATAGTCTACGGAGGTACACGCAAGAACATCTAGAAAATCTTAGGAAAGTATTTCGGTGTTTAAAGAAAGCTCACCTCAGGGTAAATTTAGAAAAAAACTGCGTTCATGAAAACCCAGGTCGAATTCCTTGGGTATGTAGTTACGGAAAAAGGTATTTTGCCCGATAGGAAAAAAGTAAAAGCTATTCTTGATATTGAACCACCTAAAACTTTAAATGAGCTTAAAAGTTTCCTCGGACTGACATCGTATTACAGGAGGTTCATTAGGGATTTTGCAAAAATTGCTAAACCATTAACCAATCTTACTCGAGGTGAAATGGCACAAGTCAAGGCCAACCAATTAAAGAAAATCAGGGTTACTCTTCAAGAAGAGGAACTACGAGCGTTTAATGAATTAATAGAATTACTAACGTCATCAGAGGTATTAGCGTTTGCTGACTTCGAAAAGCCTTTCAATCTAACAACGGACGCTTCTGACAGTGCTGTACTTTCTCAAGGAGAAATGGAAAGGGATAAACCTAAAACTTGCATCTCTCGTTCCCTAAACAAGACAGAGGAAGCATAAGCGACAAACGAAAAGGGAATGCTCGCGATAGTGTGGGCCTTAGACAACTTGCGTTCCTATTTGTACGGAGCTAGGAATACACGTATTTTTTTTGACATTTGCCTTAAGCAACAGAAATTACAACGCGAAACTGAAAAGGTGGTTAGCTAGAATAGAAGAGTATAACTTTGAACTTATTTACAAACCTGGTAAATCCAATGTGGTGGCCGATGCCTTATCTCGCCTAAAAACAGACTCGGCCGACTCAGTAAAAGCTGAGCCGGTCTCGGAGGTTGTATCTACCGATCTGTATCATATTGAGAATGGGTCATCCGCAGACACCGCGAGTGAAGGAAATGAGGGCTCAGATACCGTAGGTAGGTACAGTTGATAACGAGAACTCAGATACCGTTACAGCTAGCGAAGGCACGATTCACAGTGCAGAACAGGATGGTACAGATTTGATCCCACATGTCGAGGTTCTTATTAATGCATTCGGGATCAAATTATAATTCGACAATTTCAATCCGACATGACTACACACATTAATCCTCACCCTGGCTATAACCGCCATATCGTATCTCTAGAAGAAATCAACAAAGAAACCCTTATACGAGCATTGAAAGAAAAGTTCAGACCTAATATCCTAAATGGAATTAAAATCGCTGAGCAATATTTGTGGCTTTTACAAAATGTCTATTTAGAACATTTCGCACATTATAATATTCGGATCACCCATAGACGGGTAGAAGATGTGACTTGTCCAAAAAGGGTGTGTTCTTTGATAGAGAATGAACACAAAAGAGATCATAGAAATAGAGAAGAAAATAAATTACAGCTCTTGGAAAAATTTTATTTTCCTAAGATGAGCAATCTTATAGGAAGGTACACAAGAAATTGTTAATCTGCAAGTCTGACAAATATGTCCGTCACTCCCAATTACCTAAGCTCTAAGCAACCCCGATTCCTTCTTATCCTTGTGAGATATTACACATGGATATCTTTGTACTCCAGAACGAGAACTTCATTAGTGTTTTGGATAAGTTTTCAAAATTTGGAAAACTTTTTCCTCTTAGAAATCGATCAGCCTTACAAATGAGGGAAAAAATAATTGAAATACTTAATTATTTTTCGACACCGCGTATTTTAGTAACTGATAACGAACTAGGGTTTAATAGTCCGATAGTTATGAATGTGATTCAACAATTTGGAACTAAGGTGTATCTACCTCCAATAGGTCGTAGGGAAGTAAACGGTCAGGTAGAACGATTCCACTATACATTATTAGAAATTAATCGTTGCTTGAAAGTTGAACACAAGGACTTAGGAATAAGGGAACTAATATTGCTTACTAGCGATCGATACAATAACACCGGCCACTCAGTCACCAATAAGAAACCGGTGGATATTTTCTTTAATAGAGCTGAAAGAATTAACTATCAGAGGTTGCATAATTTTAGACGGAAATTAAATAGAGAAATAAAAAAAGCGATAAAAGATAAGCAGGATACAACCTTAAAGCGACATAACCCTAGGCGTCGTGTCACATCTAAAGAATATAAGGAGGGTGACGTCATTTATGTTAGAAACAGACAAATAAAACCAAAGCACCGACCACTTTATAAAAAAGCGGTAGTAAACAAAAACAACCGGGTCACGGTGCAAACAAGCACTGGAAAAAAGATTCACAAGACCCATATTAAATCTTAATGGCTTCCTTTAATGCAATTTCTTTTTCTTTTTGGCACAACGATTTGTGATAGTGATGTCCTCACTGTCATGGGTCGTGGTAAATTTTCGTTTCATGAGTAGGCTTCTTGCAATTAAACCACCAACGCTCAAAGCTAAAAGGGACAACTCGAAATTTACGATCCATACAAAAATCTAAACAATTGGGCCTAAAAACTATAGTGTAAACCGCATAATTGCGGTGGGGTTCAATTCCCCATGGGTACCATGAGAATAAGGTAATCGTATTATTGGAAAACCTTAACCGATTTAAAAAAGAGGCGCAAGCCCAGATAAAAAATTAAGAAAAACCTTAAATTTGAAATTGATAAATAATTGATAATATAAAGCAATAAGCTACGAAATTTTTATACTAATGATAAAAAGAAATAAAAATAATTATATAAAAATAAAAAGCAAAAAATTGCAAATGAAAAATGAAAGATATACATATGTATGTTGAAAAATTTAAACAAGAAATATAAAAGGCCTAATATAAAGAAAGAAAAAGCTTAAGCATAAATTAATTCAAAAATTGTAATTAATGAAAAATATAAGTTTCAATAAAAATAATTGATAAATGGCCTTAAATAAAAATATAATATGCGCAAATACATATAACAAATATAATTTAATAAATTAAGATCACTGCAATGTGACTTATTAAGCGAGGGTGATCCATTCCAGTTGCATAATACAAAGGAGGTCCATGGCTTAAGAGACTATCATTTGTTTTTTGTATATGGCAGACATCACACCTAGCTCAAATAAAGAAAAAACATTTAAAAAGGGGGAAAGTGGCTTTTAGCCTATAAAAAAGTTTAAAATTAAAGATAGTAAAATTAACTTAGAATAACAATATTAGTAACATTAAAAATATTATATAAGTAAAAGTAGAAATTTGATTGTATCGTACTAACAAACCAACAAGTAGGCATACTAACATACTAACAAACTAATCGTAGCACTAGAAAAAAAACACATTTGTCATTCCAGTCTCACGTGGTTCACTGCTGTGAACTGCTTACAAATCTTCGAGTATCACTCACCGCTGGTTACATTCAAATATGGCAAGGGCTGGCTGATTGATGGAAGATTCAACTTGGTTCATGTCATCAATTTAAAAGAGTGCGAACGCTTGTTGGACCAAACTGTAGAAATGCTGAGGCAAGTCGCTGTGGACGAGAAGGAAAAGATGGTAATCGATTTCCATGCTAATATAATTTCTTCCCAACTAGATACGCTTATGGCCAAGCAGAGAAGGCATAAGCGCTCTATCATCTGGATCGGATCAGCCTGGAAATGGTTGGCCGGCAACCCAGACGCATGATGAAATGCAGCACTCCCATATTCCAACGAGTTGGAGGCAATAGAGTATGCTACCTTTGGGTTAGCATGCTACCTTTGGGTTAGCATTCTCTATGCGCAAATGTTTCGATGATTATTTATATATTGTCACTGCCTAAGGTAAGGAAAACTGAATATAACCACCTCCTTGTCAAACCATCCGTTCCAGAAGGAGAGGTTATAGACTTACATTTTAATGCACTATTAGTAAATGACAAGGAAACCTATGGTATCACCTTGCCTTGTATGCGTATAAACAATAATACAGTGTGCAAAGGAAAGCGCTTGAAAAAACTTTCTGAAGACGATTGATTTCAACCCTAATCAAAGGAGGTAAAGCAAAGTGTTCCTACCGATCCTGTGAAGATGAAGTTGTTGAACTTGTTATGGAAGATACCATCTTCATTACCAATTTGAAAGGTAATCTTCATACTGGTAACGTTACTAAACTCCTTTCGGGAACCTACGCAGTGCGCTTCAATAACGAGGAAGTGAGAATAAAAAACTTATCTTGTTCGAGCCGAAGTGAGACATCTATCCAAATCCTACCTCAGATTGTCAAATCCACCTTAGAAGAAAGGCGGCCGCTTGACATAGGTTAACTCCACAATATCAGTTTGCAAAACATAAGAAATTAAAAAACCTAGATAACAGATACCGCCAGTAGCGGACTGCACAATTTTTTTGTTCTTATCATTCCTAGGTTACCTATGTTGGAAAGCCCTATATTCACATTTACGTCTTCCCCTTCTACAGAGCATAAACATGACAGCCCCGAAAACTCAATCTGCGCGACGCAGATTTTTGGCAAGGGAGGAGTTAACACAATTAAATGTGCATTAGGAAGACACCTGCACACAAATAAGTGCTGACGTTGCACAAACGCAAGCTAGCTGTAATTGGAACCAGGATCATATTTCGTCTAGCGTGGGAATAAAAATTAATTAAGAATCATAATTTTATTATTTAAGTATTCAAAATTGTTATTTTAAGTTAGTCTTACTTGGCTACTGAGCTTGGTCAGTTGAGAATAAATTTATAACGTAAAAACAATTGTGTTTGACTCAAGTGGACAGTTGGAGTCCACTATAAAATATATTTTTTTAATTAAGTTCTGTAATGGAAGTTAACTGGCGCCCGAGCAGGGACCTGCTAAAATAAAGAGCAGAGTCCTTATAAAATAATAATAAAAAAAAATATAAAAAGGTAGATTTTGATAATGTTAAAATATTAGATATAGAAAGGAAGGAAAACAAAAGGTACACACTGGAGAGTTTACGCATACAACAAAAAATAAAAACAACAATGAACACGAAAGAAGACAAAGACAACACGAAACTTCAATACTCCTCTGCAATTACTAATTAAATCAGTTCTGTGATATTAGCTTTAAGTTAAACTTGACTTAAGTTTTGTGGTCGTTTATTGTATATTATATTTTTATTAATTATTTGATTATTTATACCAAAATTCTGTTCGTGATGTCCCGTTTTTTAGTATTTTAGTAACTAATTAATAATAAAAATTAATATCCAATGATAAAAAACATTAAAGCTGTAAGTAAAACTATATAATAAGTTAATAAGTTAAAGCTGTGTAATAAAACAATAAATTTTGTCACTAGATTATTTAGAACGAGACCCCTGAAGAAGTTAAAATAAAACTAACGAAACGTTGGGTAAATAAAATAAAAAATAAAAATCGAACAAGTTTTTTATTTACGTCTGGAAACAAACATTTGACCAAATTAGCCTGAAGGAAACTCCTTAAAAATTATAATAATTATAAATATTGGTCACAAAAACAAATTAAAATATAAAAAGTTCTGCTATTCCTACGTGGCCCTCCAGGAACAAAATAAATTAATAAATAAAAACTTGTGACAAACTGTGAGGAAAAAATCCTTAGTGCTTTTGTGAAGAAAGAATAAACAAATATCTCAAAGGTCGAAAAGCCTTAATAAATAAAAACTTGTGACAAACTGTGAGGAAAAAATCCTTAGTGCTTTTGCGAAGAAAGCATAAAAAATATCTCAACGGTCGAAAAAGCCGTAATAAATAGGAAAAAAACACAAAAAACCTGTGAGGGATTGAAACTTGATTCTGTTGGGGATGCAAATCCCTCGACTCCAACAACGGAGGCCGAATTAAATGAAATTGAAAAGTTACCCGATTGTGTAAAGGATTTGCAATCCTTCGATGATAAAAAGTTTTCTCTCTCTGCATTATGCAGATAAGCGAGATGTTCGCACTTTAGAACATCAATTGACACAACTAATCCAGAAAGGTATGAGCGTAGACGAATTCTACGCTACAGTCAATCATCAGCTTTCCCTAATCATAAACTAATTAAAAACTGAAAGTTACTCTGAGAAAACAACTACCGTGCTGATAGAGACTTATAGAAACAGGACACTAGAGGTTTTCGTAAAGGGTCTCAACGGCGAGCTTTCAAAAATGATAATGCTCATGAAGCCGAGGGCACTCCCCGAAGCGTATTCGCAATGTTTGGAGTTACGGAACACAAATTACAGGAGCCAGATCTCCTTTCACTCTGTTGACAACCAAAACAGAGTGCAAGTACCAATAGGATTCAATCACCCAAGTAAGACTCAAAACCAAACTTCCTTTCAAAGGTTTGTACCAAGAAATCGGTATCAACCTCAAGTGAACCCATTTGTAAACCGACAATTTGAGCCACAGCATGCTATTCCCACAGGCCCGAACTAATGGACGTTGATCGGAGTACACAATTTAGAAGATTTGGAAACCGTCCATGGGACGTGAACTTCAGGCAGTAATATACCATAAAAACAATACACTGACTATTACTCCAGGGATTAGCATACCCCTTGAAATTAATATATTAAACGGACTGAACGAACTTTCATTAGACATGGAAAATGCATTAGGGGGTCTCATAGCTGAATTTCGGGACATATTCGGGCCAATAAAAAATGAGTTAGCAGCAACCTCTATTAAGGCTGAGATACGGTGTAGCAATATACGCAACAGATTATCCCAATCCTGCCTGTATGCGTGCTGAAGTGGACAAACAAATAGAAAAACTTCTAGATAATTATATAATTCAGCCATCAAAAAGCCCTTACAACTCTCCCATTTGGGTAGTCCCAAAGAAACCTAAACCGAATGGTGAGAAGCAATACCAGATGGTGGTGGATTTTAAAAGACTAAATACTGCTACCATACCTGACACGTGCCCAATTCCCGATATAAATTCAACTTTGGGCAGCCTCGGCAAGGCGAAATATTTCACAACCCTCGACCACACTTCGGGGTTTCATCAGATTCTAATGAATCCAAGGGATATTCCAAAAACAGTCTTTTTCACAATGAATGGGAAATATGAATTTTTAAGGCTACCGTTCGGCCTACGAAATGTCCCTGCCATATTCCAACGTATGATCGATGACGTCCTGCATGGTTGTATTGGAAAAATCTGTTATGTCTATATAGACGACATAATAGTCTACGGAGGTACACGCAAGAACATCTAGAAAATCTTAGGAAAGTATTTCGGTGTTTAAAGAAAGCTCACCTCAGGGTAAATTTAGAAAAAAACTGCGTTCATGAAAACCAAGGAATTCGACCTCTTGGTTATGTAGTTACGGAAAAAGGTATTTTGCCCGATAGGAAAAAAGTAAAAGCTATTCTTGATATTGAACCACCTAAAACTTTAAAGAAGCTTAAAAGTTTCCTCGGACTGACATCGTATTACAGGAGGTTCATTAGGGATTTTGCAAAAATTGCTAAACCATTAACCAATTCTTACTCGAGGTGAAATGGCACAGGTCAAGGCCAACCAAAGAAAATCAGGGTTACTCTTCAAGAAGAGGAACTACGAGCGTTTAATGAATTAAAAGAATTACTAACGTCATCAGAGGTATTAGCGTTTGCTGATTTCGAAAAGCCTTTCAATCTAACAACGGACGCTTCTGACAGTGCTGTACTTTCTCAAGGAGAAATGGAAAGGGATAAACCTAAAACTTTCATCTCTCGTTCCCTAAACAAGACAGAGGAAGCATACGCGACAAACGAAAAGGAAATGCTCGCGATAGTGTGGGCCTTAGACAACTTGCGTATCTATTTGCACGGAGCTAGGAATACACGTATTTTTTTTTTCACATATGCCTTAAGCAACAGAAATTACAACGCGAAACTGAAAAAGGTGGTTAGATAGAATAGAAGAGTATAACTTTGAACTTATTTACAAACCTTGAGAAAGAGCTAAGCTACAGTAGAAAAAATGTATGGATCTCTGAGGAAGAATCCTTCAGAAAATCCGTGGAGTCTCTTCTCACTACAAAAGCCGAAATACGGCGCCGTTCCTGTTTGCCCAATATAGTTATCTCATCCGATGAGAAATCATCATCTTTATCAAATAGTGCACTCAAACCCAAAAAACAAGTAGGTATGGATAAGTACATCACCGTTCTCAAGCGACAGAGGAGCCCGACATCTGCTCAAATGTCTTCCAATTCTAAAGTTCCTAAGACCGTCAGCAGTGATAAGCCAAATGATCAAAACAGATTTGCTCTACTTCAGACGGATGACCCAGAAATACCGAAAAAGAGGTTTAAGCCCCCACCAATTTACCTGAGAGAGCCCACTTCCAATAAACTGGTACAAGGAATTGTTGCTGTAATAGGTGAGAACGTGTTTAGCGTAACCTCAATTAAACATGGAAAAATCAGCGAGACAAAGATCCAAGTGAATAGGGAAGATGATTTTCGAAAATTGTCCAACCAGTTGGAGAGGGAGACCAGGGATTTCTATACCTATCAGCTCAAAAGCGCAAAAGGCCTCCAAGTCGTTCTAAAGGGTATAGACCCATGTGTTGATCCTGCGGAGATAAAGAACGGATTAATGGACAAAGGGTTCAAAATCAAGAGCGTAGTGAATATTAGAAACCGTGAAAAGATTCCTCAGCCCATGTTCAGGGTAGAATTGGAACCTGGAGATGTTGCCTTAAAGAAAAACGAGTCCCATCCAATTTACAATCTTATTTCTTCTGCATCGTAGAATTACCGTGGAGGAACCGCATAAGCGTGTTGTCCAGTTTATACTTATTTGAAGGCCATAAGGACCAATAAGTCGCCAGTATTACCTGACCATCCTCAACAACCTAATTTCACGTCGAGTAAGAATTTTCCTCAAATTGTACGACCAACTACTCACGTAAACGCTCCTAATTCTAGACAAGTTTCTTACGCAAACGTGGTCAAATCTAATATGCCAGGTCTGGAGCAGGAACCTATATCGCAATATTCTGAGCCACATATCAACAATCTAGAGACAACATTGCAGACACTTGTCCAAACTATGAACACTTTTACGACCACCATGACATCCATGATGCAGGAAATGCTGAAAATGCAATCCACTATCTTGCAAGCCATTTTAAAGAAATGATTTATTTAAAAATTTGTTGTTGGAACGCGAACGGCCTCCGCCAACATAAAAACGAACTGGAATACTTCCTGATGGATAAGCAGATTGATGTTATCATGATTGCTGAAACTCACTTGACGTCGACAGGGTACTTCAAAATTAATGGCTACGTGTTGTACGATACTAAAGATCCCCGCGGAAGAGCTTGTGGAGGTTCGGCAATTCTTATAAAGAACAGAATAAAACATTATCTAATGAATAACATAAGTGAGGATTACCTCCAAGCAACAAACATTTGTATTGAATTCTGTCAATACAAATTTGTTTTATCATCGATTTATTCTCCGCCTCGATTCTCAATAAAAGAACACCAATACCATAACTTCTTTAATTCCCTTGGAGCTAGATTTTTAGTTGCTGGCGACTTTAACGCCAAACACACATTTTGGGGTTCACGTCTGGTAACCCCAAAGGGTCGCGTACTCTTCAACACCATTGCTCAAATGGGCTTAGATGTACTCTCAAGCGGACATCCCACCTACTGGCCGACGGACCGACGGAAGATTCCCGATGTTATTGACTTTGGAGTAGTGAAAAATATCCCTGTAGAATGGATGTAAGTGGATCCTTCATTAGACTTGTCCTCAGATCACTCTCCTACTATCATTTCAATGCATTTCCCTCAAGTGTGTGGCTCTCCATTTAGAAACATGACTAAGACCCGAGTAAGCTGGATAAAATACAAAAAGTATTTAAGTTCTCA
The DNA here is from genome assembly GCA_950370525.1 of Bellardia bayeri. Lineage (NCBI taxonomy): Eukaryota > Metazoa > Arthropoda > Insecta > Diptera > Calliphoridae > Bellardia > Bellardia bayeri. The sequence continues at coordinate 54,362,244 of OX493264.1, read as the reverse complement.
TTGCACGGAAAATATTGTGTTGAGAACTACCGACGATATCGATGAGTCGATTGGCAACTTTACCGAGGACCTTCGACGAGCTGTGCATCACGCTTCCACTTATTACGTTGAATGTAGAAATAGGACAAACAGAACTTATTTATCTGAACTCGAACATCTCCTATCAGAAAAAAGAAGAATGAGAAGAGAGTGGCAACTTCACAGGTCTCCTGAACTGAAAGCTAGGCTACGGGTATGCAAAGATATACTAAGACATTTCTTAGAAACCCAAAGAACGGCTTCACTTAGATCCTACTTGGAGGGTCTTGATAGTATCCCACAATCTGACTACTCGTTATGGAGGGCGGCAAGAGGTTTAAAAAGACCAGTGAGAGGAAAACCTCCTTTGCGAAATCCGACTGGTGACTGCGCTAGAAACGATTCCGAGAAAGGGACATTATTTGTTAACCATTTAAGAAATGTGTTTACTAAAAACAACTTAAATAACGTGTCTGATTTGCCACCACTCGTTATTAGACCTCCTGTACCTCTAAGACTAAACTTTGGTGATGTCCAAAGCGCTATTGGTACTCTGAACCTTAGAAAGGCTCCAGGTATCGATAAAATCAGCAATAAAATGCTTGTGGAGTTACCTCGTGTAGCTAGAAGAATTATCCTCTTTATCTTCAACGCTATTTTACGCCTAGAATACTATCCTGCAGATTGGAAGGTGTCTATGACCACTATGATTCCTAAGTCAGGGAAGGATCACACCAAAGTAGAGTCATATAGGCCAATTAGCCTACTGCCGACAATTTCTAAACTGTTCGAAAAATTGTTAATGACTAAGTTGATTCCAATTCTGAACGACACTGAATGCATTCCTAATCATCAATTCGGCTTCAGAGCTAAACACAGCACCATCGAACAAACACACAGATTGGTAAATGTGATAAGAGGGTCGTTTGAAGACAAAAAATACTGCTCCGCCCTTTTCATTGATGTGTCCCAAGCGTTCGACAAAGTTTGGTATGACGGTTTAATGCACAAAATAAAATTAACTCTGCCTGCTAACACCCATAAACTTATGGAAAGCTATTTATACGGTCGCAAATTTAAAATCAAAGAAGGCAATTTTTTAAGCCCCGCTCAGCCAATTGAAACAGGTGTGCCACAGGGTAGCATGCTGGGTCCTACTTTATATTTGATTTATGCCTCCGACCCCAAAATCCACACGTCAACTTTCGCAGACGATACAGCCTTTATCAGCGTTCATAAGGACCACCAAGTAGCATCACAGAATTTGCAGAATTATGTTTATAAACTAGAGAATTGGCTAGAGCTTTGGAAAATCAGGGTTAATGAACAGAAATGTATTCATATCACTTTCACATTGCGAAAAGAAACTTGCTCGTTCATCAAAATAAATAATCAAATTATTCCTCAACATAATGAAGTCAAATACCTCGGCATTCACCTCGACCGCCGTTTAACCAAGTTAAGTCTCATATTGAAGCGAAACTTACACAGATGAGATTAAAAGCAGTGCAACTTAATTGGCTAATTGGCAGAAATGTTTCACTAAAGTTGGACTGCAAACTATTGTTGTACAATGCAATTCTAAAGCCAATCTGGTGCTATGGAATTCAATTATGGGGTACTGCCTCAGCATCAAACATTGAAAAAATTCAAAGGGGTCAAAATAAAATTCTACGTATAATTACTGCAGCTCCATGGTATGTTAAAAATTCTCGAATTCACAAAGATCTATGCGTGCCATTAGTAAAAGTTGAATTTACAAAACACGCGTCAAAGTATGTCAGCAAACCCACTTGCACGAGACATCCTTAACTTTAGTGGCCATAATCGGTTGAGAAGGAGGGATACCCTTGCTTTAACTCAAGCGCAAAATAGATGACTGGATCAGTTGATGTGAAATTTTTTTTAGTATCATAAAATTTTTGTCTAGCACTGGCTGGGCTTCTTATTTTCTTTTTAGTATTAAGATTTGAATACTTATTGTCACTTCATTATCTGAAGATTCAATAAATAAATAAAGGCTAAAAAAAAAAAAAAAAAAAAAAAAAAAAAAAAAAAAAAAAATTACAAACCTGGTAAATCCAATGTGGTGGCCGATGCCTTATCTCGCCTAAAAACAGACTCGGCCGACTCAGTAAAAGCTGAGCCGGGCTCGGAGGTTGTATCTACCGATCTGTATCATATTGAGAATGGGTCATCCGCAGACACCGCGAGTGAAGGAAATGAGGGCTCAGATACCGTAGTTAGGTACAGTTGATAACGAGGACTCAGATACCGTTACAGCTAGCGAAGTCACCATGCACAGTGCAGAACAGGATGGTACAGATTTGATCCCACATGTTGAGGTTCTTATTAATGCATTCGAGATCAAATTATAATTCGACAATTTCAATCCGACATGACTACACACATTAATCCTCACCCTGGCTATAACCGCCATATCGTATTTCTAGAAGAAATCAACAAAGAAACCCTTATACGAACATTGAAAGAAAAGTTCAGACCTAATATCCTAAATGGAATTAAAATCGCTGAGCAATATTTGTGGCTTTTACAAAATGTCTATTTAGAACATTTCTCACATTATAATATTCGGATCACCCAAAGACGGGTAGAAGATGTGACTTGTCCAAAAAGGGTGTGTTCTTTGATAGAGTATGAACACAAAAGAGATCATAGAAATAGAGAAGAAAATAAATTACAGCTCTTGGAAAAATGTTATTTTCCTAAGATGAAAAATCTTATAGGAAGGTACACAAGAAATTGTGAAATCTGCAAGCCTGACAAATATGTCCGTCACTCCCAATTACCTAAGCTCTAATCAACCCCGATTCCTTCTTATCCTTGTGAGATATTACACATGGATATCTTTGTACTCCAGAACGAGAACTTCATTAGTGTTTTGGATAAGTTTTCAAAATTTGGAAAACTTTTTCCTCTTAGAAATCGATCAGCCTTACAAATGAGGGAAAAAATAATTGAAATACTTAATTATTTTTCGACACCGCGTATTTTAGTAACTGATAACGAACTAGGGTTTATTAGTCCGATAGTTATGAATGTGATTCAACAATTTGGAACTAAGGTGTATCTACCTCCAATAGGTCGTAGGGAAGTAAACGGTCAGGTAGAACGATTCCACTATACATTATTAGAAATTTATCGTTGCTTGAAAGTTGAACACAAGGACTTAGGAATAAGGGAACTAATATTGCTTACTAGCGATCGATACACTAACAGCGTCCACTCAGTCACCAATAAGAAACCGGTGGATATTTTCTTTAATAGAGCTGAAAGAATTAACTATCAGAGGTTGCATAATTTTAGACGGAAATGAAATAGAGAAATAAAAAAAGCGATAAAAGATAAGCAGGATACAACCTTAAAGCGACATAACCCTAGGCGTCGTGTCACATCTAAAGAATATAAAGAGGGTGACGTCATTTATGTTAGAAACAGACAAATAAAACCAAAGCACCGACCACTTTATAAAAAAGCGGTAGTAAACAAAAACAACCGGGTCACGGTGCAAACAAGCACTGGAAAAAAGATTCACAAGACCCATATTAAATCTTAATGGCTTCCTTTAATGCAATTTCTTTTTCTTTTTGGCACAACGATTTGTGATAGTGATGTCCTCACTGTCATGGGTCGTGGTAAATTTTCGTTTCATGAGTAGGCTTCTTGCAATTAAACCACCAACGCTCAAAGCTAAAAGGGATAACTCGAAATTTACGGTCCATACAAAAATCTAAACAAATGGGCCTAAAAACTATAGTGTAAACCGCATAATTGCGGTGGGGTTCAATTCCCCATGGGTACCATGAGAATAAGGAAATCGCATTATTGGAAAACCTTAACCGATCTAAAAAAGAGGCGCCAGCCCAGATAAAAAATTAAGAAAAACCTTAAATTTGAAATTGTTAAATTATTGATAATATAAAGCAATAAGTTACGAAATTTTTATACTAATGATAAAAAGAAATAAAAATAATTATATAAAAATAAAAAGTAAAAAATTGCAAATGAAAATTGTCAAGATATACATATGTATGTTGAAAAATTTAAACAAGAAATATAAAAGGCCTAATATAAAGAAAGAAAAAGCTTAAGCATAAATTAATTCAAAAATTGTAATTAATGAAAAATATAAGTTTCAATAAAAATAATTGATAAATGGCCTTAAATAAAAATATAATATGCGCAAATACATATAACAAATATAATTTAATAAATTAAGATCACTGCAATGTGACTTATTAAGCGAGGGTAATCCATTCCAGTTGCATAATACAAAGGAGGTCCATGGCTTAAGAGACTATCATTTGGTTTTTGTATATGGCAGACATCACACCTAGCTCAAATAAAAAAAAACATTTAAAAAGGGGGAAAGTGGCTTTTAGCCTATAAAAAAGTTTAAAATTAAAGATAGTAAAATTAATTTAGAATAACAATATTAGTAACATTAAAAATATTATATAAGTAAAAGTAGAAATTTGATTGTATCGTACTAACAAACCAACGAGTAGGCATACTAACAAACTAATCGTAGCACTAGAAAAAAAACACATTTGTCATTCCAGTCTCACGTGGTTCACTGCTGTGAACTGCTTACAAATCTTCGAGTATCACTCACCGCTGGTTACATTCAAATATGGCAAGGGCTGGCTGATTGATGGAAGATTCAACTTGGTTCATGTCATCAATTTAAAAGAGTGCGAACGCTTGTTGGACCAAACTGTAGAAATGCTGCGGAAAGTCGCTGTGGACGAGAAGGAAAAGATGGTGATCGATTTCAATGCTAATACAATTTCTTCCCAACTAGATACGCCTATGGCCAAGCAGAGAAGGCATAAGCGCTCTATCATCTGGATCAGATCAGCCTGGAAATGGTTGGCCGGCAACCCAGACGCAGCAGATTGGGATAGTGTTTTGAGGTCTGAACAGAGCATTATTGAAAATAACAACCAGCAATACGTGGTCAACGAACGCCTTTTTAAAGCATCGCAGGAGGCTATATCCAAGTTCAATGCAATGGTGGTACGATTCCATAATGAGGTCAATGCAACGAATCTTGAAAAGTTTATCAACCAAATCCTACGGCAGATAATGGTAATAATAGAGGAAGAGGCTAAAGGTGGCATAGTTAACTCTGATGTACTCAACAGAGAAGAAATTCATCGAATAATTGATGAAATTGCAGCACTCCCATACTCCAACGAATTGGAGGCAATAGAGTATGCTAACCCAAAGGTATGCGCAAATGGTTCGATGATTATTTATGTATTGTCACTGCCTAAGGTAAGGATAACTGTCAAACCATCCGTTCAGGAAGGAGAGGTTATAGACTTACATTTTAATGCACTATTAGTAAATGACAAGGAAACCTATTGTATCACCGAGCCTTGTATGCGTATAAACAATAATACAGTGTGCAAAGGAAAGCGCTTGAAAAAACTTCCTGAAGACGATTGATTTCAACCCTAATCAAAGGAGGTAAAGCAAAGTGTTCCTACCGATCCTGTGAAGATGAAGTTGTTGAACTTGTTATGGAAGATACCATCTTCATTACCAATTTGAAAGGTAATCTTCAGACTGGTAACGTTACTAAACTCCTTTCGGGAACCTACGCAGTGCGTCTCAATAACGAGGAAGTGAGAATAAAAAACTTAACTTGTTCGAGCCGAAGTGAGACATCTATCCAAATCCTACCTCAGATTGTCAAATCCACCTTAGAAGAAAGGCGTCCGCTTGACATAGGTTTTCTCCACAATATCAGTTTGAAAAACATAAGAAATTTAAAAAACCTAGATAACAGATACCGCCAGTAGCGGACTGCACAATTTTTTTGTTCTTATCATTCCTAGGTTACCTATGCTCGAAAGCCCTATATTCACATTTACGTCTTCCCACTCTACAGAGCACAAACATGACAGCCCCGAAAACTCAATCTGCGGGACGCAGATTTTTGGCAAGGGAGGAGTTAACACAATTAAATGTGCATTAGGAAGACACCTGCACACAAATAAGTGCTGACGTTGCACAAACGCAAGCTAGCTGTAATTGGAACCAGGATCATATTTCGTCTGCCAATGTGTGACTAGCGTGGAAATAAAAATTAATTAAGAATCATAATTTTATTATTTAAGTATTCAAAATTGTTTTTTTAAGTTAGTCTTACTTGGGAACTGAGCTTCGTCAGTTGAGAATAAGTTACAGTAGTTGTTGTTGGTGATTTTACCCTGCCGTCAATCTCTTGGAAATTGACATCTGATTTTCCATATTTGATCCCGATGAAAAATTCAAGCTGGAATGATGAGTTTTTGAATAATATTTTTGAATTCTCCTTATATCTAATGACTAATGTTTGCAATGATTTTGGGAAACTACTCGATTTAGTATTTCTTAACGATGTCGACGGTTGTTCCATTTCACGTTCAGAGCCATTTCTATTTCTATTACTTTGCCCATCTCATCCGAAGATAAGTTGAAGCCAGCTGCTACTGACAAAATGTTTTGCTTCAGAGGAACTGATCTAATTTTATTAGACAATCTTATTTGTAATACTTGTTGGAATAAAGTGTTGGACATTTCCATAAATAATGTTTCAGATATCGACCTAATAATTTCAGCCTTTTACAAGAAAATCTATTCTTTTTTTGAAATTTGTGTTCCCAAGCAACATGCCTACACTCCTGTCGGACCACCTTGGAATAATAAACAATTAGCACATCTTAAAAACATTAAAAATAAACGGTTTAAAAAATATAATTGAACTGGATCTGCTGTTGATTATGCAAGGTACTCTGTTAGTCGCTCGGAATATAACATTCTTAATCATTCCCTATACAAGAATTACTTATTGAAAACAAAACAAAATTTTTTACGGGATCCTAAATCTTTCTATTCATTCGTTAACTCTAAAAGAAAATCCAACGGTTACCCAGCTGTAATGAAATTTAATAATGAGGAATCCAGTAACTCTAATGTCATAAGTGATATGTTTGCAGACTTCTTTTCAACTACTTATTCCGATGCTGTGTATGATGTTAAAAGTAATTATCCATATGAGATTGCATCTAACCAAATTATATTTTTTCCAACACTTCATTCTAACTCTATCTTAATTAACCTGAAAAAATTAAAGATGACATTTACTTATGGTCCTGATGGTGTTCCCGCTGGAATTTTAAATCACTGTGCTGAGTCTTTCACTATACCATTAACTATATTATTCAACATTTCATTAAAATTTGGCTATTTTCCCGAATTTTTGGAAAAAATCTTATATTATACCTCTGCATAAATGTGACAATAAATCTGATATTGCTAATTATAGACCAGTTGTTAAATTAAGTGCAATACCAAAAGTATTTGAGAACATCCTTATTATCACCTTGCCAACATGGTTTTAGAAAAGGTTGTTCGACTATAACTAATGTTATTCAGTTAACACCTGAAGTTAATTCTGCATTTGAACATAAAAACAAACGGACGTTATATATACGGACTTTAGCAAGGCGTTTAATAAAGTTAATTATTCGCTTCTCTTACGTAAATTGGATCTCTTGGGTGTTACTTCTAATAATTTAAATTGGATAAAATCATACTTGTCGTCAAGGAAACAGAATGTTCGATTTAACAACTGTACATCTAAATGCATATCTGTTTCATCGGGTGTACCCCAAGGAAGTCATCTTGGACCACTGCTATTTTCATTGTTTATAAATGACATCCCTAATATTATAAACCATCGTAATATCCTAATGTATGCTGACGATGTAAAAATATTTTTTTCTTTTAACGATTATACTGGCCATGATTTCCTTCAAAATTATCTTGATAACTTTTTTCGTTGGTGCGAATATAATATGATGGAGCTAAACCTAAAAAAATGTAAATACATGCGGTTTTATAGGAATAATTTCTTAGCGGTCAACTATTACCTCGGTAATCATCATTTGGATCTTGTCGAATCATTTATTGATCTTGGAATCCACTTGACATAAAATTAAACTTCATACCTCACATAACTTTAATTGTAAACAAGGCTAGAGGTGTCCTTGCTTTTATAAAGCGTTGGGCTAAAGAATTTTGTGATCCATACATAACTAAACAACTGTATGTATCGCTAGTTAGGCCCATTCTGGAATTTGGATCCATCATATGGGATCCTTATTATGAGATTTATAATGAACAAATTGAGTCCGTGGAAAAACAATTTTTGCTTTTTTGTTTAAGTAGTTTTCAATGGAATTACTGTAATTTACCATCTTAAGCCTAGTACTCTGTTCAAATTTGGGAAAAATGTTGAGCCACATTAATTATTTCATACGGTAAATTTGACGTGTAGCCAATGTTGCCTATCACGCGAATTTACATAATTTGACGTTTTTTTTATTGAAAGTACGCCACATTGTTTTACTTATGTAAACAAAACACATATGTTTTGCTTTTTTGTAAATTTAAATCGAAACTAAATAAAAGTTAAAATATTTAAAAATCTGTGTTGAATCGAAATAGTTAAATAAAAATGAATAAACAAATATTACTGGCAGCTTGTGCAGCAGCACAACAAGTAATAGATATTGTTGTTGCGACAGAAGAGCCTTTAGATGAAAATTCCATGTGAAACAATTGCTACTTTAATTATTTCGCTGTGAAAAAATAATGTTGCCAGATACATTTCATATGTTTTTTACAAAATTAACAGAGTACTACTTCTGCAACATTTTTTCATGAAAATTTCATGTGAATTTTTTTATCATGTATTTTGACAGCATACCACTTGAAATTTTGAACAGAGTACTAGGCTTTATACGAGCAGATTGGCTTTAATTCAATTACCCACCTTGAAAAGTCGGCGTATTATGTTAAATGTATGTTTTATGTTGAATGTTGTAAATGGAAATATTAATTGTGAATATCTTTTAAAATTTGAAAAATTTAATGTTCCACGTCGTAATTCTCGATACTATAAGCCTTTGCATGTAAAATTCTGTAGTACAAATTATGCTGATGCAGACCCATTTGTTAGAATATGTAAACAAGTTAATGATTATACAAATTTGTTGATTTTGGTCTCAATTCTAGTATTATTAAATGTAAAATTATTGTCTTCCTCAATTGTTAAGTTTCTTTTCTTTTTATTTTCATATTTATAATTTAAGTAAAAATAAGTTTCTTTTGTTAATAGTCTGTAAGGATTTATATTCATAGACTAATGACCTTATTCATAAAACTTATAATGCAAATTTTGTATAAAATAAATAATCAATATATCACAATTTGTAGAAATAAAAAAAAATAATAACAAAACTGCTTCGATCTGAAATTTATAAAAATTTAAGACGAACAGGAACAAATTGTTTCATGTTTTCGTCTTTGTCAAAATAAATCTTCGTTAATCTTTTGCGAAATGCTAGTGTGGCACGGCCCACGAAAATCCAAATTTATAAAAAAAATTAAATTTTCAAATCTGACGTATGATATCTACCTATATACTTTCCTTTTAGATCTTCAATATCTTATAAAGTGTTTCCTATTTTAGCTTTTTTCCGACATTTGGCGAATTTTGGAAGAAATTTCTTATTGATATGTTTTGAAAGATCACTCAAAATATGATTTTTTTTCGGAAAACTGTTTGCCCTATCGAAAATTGTACAGGTCTACTGCGAAGATTAATGTCTTTGATGATCTTTCGTGTGCTTTATTAAGGTTGTTTCGTATTTCATTTCGAATTTTAGTCAATTTGTCAACATTATCACTAATACAAACGCCCTCTCCAGAATTTCATCCTAATTTGTTTAAAATACCATATGTTGATGCGTGCTGTATCATATTTTGATCAAAAGTGGCAAAATATGGAGAACACTGTATAGATGTATGGAAATTACTTCTAAGTATGGACAATATTTGAGGAATGAATTTATCCCAGTCTTTATATGCGTTATGCCATACAGCTTAAAAAAATCTGACATTTCTCTGGAAACAAATTGTTTTCCATTGTCGCTGTGGACAAATCGTGGCGCCCCAAAAGTTGGAAAGATTTCTGTTTGGAAAAACAATATAACATTCGATGAAGTTGCTTTTTTAATGCTTTGAGAAAAATAAACTTCGTGAGGTGATCAAGACATATAAAAATCACATTATTCATTGTCTTTGAAAGAGGGTAGGGACCAAGGAAATCGCAGTAAAACTGCTCTAATGGTCTATTAGTTACATACTGGTTCCCCATTTTGGCCTTGAAATCTTATTTTCAGATTTAACGCATTTACAAACATCGCACAGTGGGGGATCTGAAAAAAAACTGGAACTAAATCTGTAACTTCTAAACGAACAGCTCGATTTTAATAGGAGGAGGAGGAGATGTTGATAAGTTTAAGTTTAGAATATGGGCTTAAACAACAAAGGGGGGGTCGAGCCACATTGCCCCAAAGTGGGGCACCTCGGGTATACCAAAAATTAAAAATGATGCCAAATTTTTGGTTGCATTCCGATTTGAAAGATTTTTATATATATGAAATGTACTAGACGAGATCTACAAAAACCATTGCCTTCGCCATATATTGTCTTTTATAGTTTACGAGTTATTCGCATTTGAAAAGTAAAATTTTATTTTTTTTTTGCCTTTCTTGGTCTACTATTTTGCTAATAACGGATCCAATTCTTTCTTTTACTAAATTAACAACAAATTTATTAATAATCTTAAGAAAGAAATGTTAAAAAATATCTACTGAGTCAAAAGTTATGTGCATTCAAACTTAAAAAAAAAAAGTCGTTTTTCCTCAATTTTTTTTTCGAAAAAAGTAACTACATTAATTTCAAATTATACAGAAAATGAGAAAAAGATAAATAATGTGTTTCTATTTTCTGAAAGGTAATATCTCGGGAAATATCATAAAAGTAAAATAATATCAAAATTTTTATTATTGCGTGGTCCAGAGCCTTCCGAAGTAGACCTATATTTTATAAAAATTTCAACTTTATACAACATATTCTAAAATTCCATAGCTGCCTTCAAAAAACTAAGACCTGTTTTGCATGTCCCAATTTGTTCTTCAATATTATGCAAAGGGATTTTATAGCCCCGATCTTGGTGCCTTCAATAGATCCAAAAATAAAAAAAAAACCCAATTTTGGGATTTTTGAAAAGTTTTTTGGAAATTGTGGGATTCTCAATAACAACTCTGAATCCAAATTTTCACTTTTGCATTTGCATATATATAAAAATCTTTCAATTCGAAATGCAACCAAAAATTTGGCATCATTTTTAATTTTTGGTATACCCGAGGTTCCCCACTTTGGGGCATTGAATTATCAGAATCGTGGCCTGATTTCATAACAGTTTGAATGAGTGATTTTGGTATCCAATGGGGTTTTTCAATAGCTTATATTCTTCTTCATCAAATTCAGATAAGGACAAATCGATTTCAAAAATTATATTAGATAAATTCACCTCAGCGACATCTATCCTGGACAAACAATCAGGTACCACGTTCATAGAGCCTTTTCTATGTTCGATTTTAAAATCGTAGCCCTGTAACGTAAGACTTCAGCGAGCCCAACGACCACGTAAGTCCTTTTGGGACATTAGCCACTTAAGTGAAGCGTGGTCCGTTATAATTTTAAAGGCTAAACTATCAATATATGGTCGAAATTTGTTAATACAAATAACAGCTGCCATACACATAAGTTCGGTGACAGTTTAATTTTTTTGTGATTTATTTATTTTCTTAGAAACGTAGGCAATTGGGTGTTCTTTACCTTGTTAGTCACACCGAAACAAAACTCCACCAACACCTGTTTTGGATGCATCGCATTGAACTACCAATTCGTTACTAAAATTTGGCTGTGCCAAGACGGGAGCTGATGAAAGGGCAGATTTGAGTTTATTAAAAGAATCCTTTGCAGAATCAGTTAAGAGAAAAGTTTTCTTACATTTTTTTTAGACAATCAGTTAATAGACTGGCAAGGTCAGTAAAGTTATTAATAAATGACCTATACCAGTTTGCCATTCCAATGAATCGACGAACTTGCTTTGGTGTTCTAGATATAGGAAATTCTACAATAGATCTTACTTTGTCTGGATCGACTTTAAGACAGCCGTTGCCAACAATATATCCAAGATATATTATTTCTGTTTGGCAAAATTTGCTTTTACTAACATTAGTGGTTAATTTCGCCGCTTGAAGGCATTCAGAGACTTCAGACAAAAGCTTCATACGAAAATCAAAATTGGGACTGCACACTAACAAGTCATCCAAATATATGAAGACATTTTCCCCGAATCGTGATGGAATAACTTAATCCATGAGTCGACTCATGGTCTGGGGGCCATTACAAAGACCAAATGGCATGAATTTGTAATGGTAAAGCGGTTTTCCAGGTATTGCAAAAGCAGTTTTCTCTCAAGAAGATTCAGAAAGTGGGATTTGTAGGAAAGCATCCTTAAAATCAATTCCAAAAATTTATCTTTTAATCTGCTAAGTAGTCCATTGATGAGTGTCATGGATAGCAATATTTCTTCGTCACAGCGTTTAATTTCCTAGAGTCTATGCATAAACGTACCTTTCCAGGCTTCCTAACTAAAACAGCAGGGAAACATCTAGGCGAATTAGACTCTTCTATTACACCCATTGCTAACAAACGGTCTAATTCCTTGTAGGCTTCGTCTTGACGAGGAGGTGATAGTGGATAATGTTTACACTTTATAGGTACTGCGTTGCCAGTATCTATATGATATTCCAATAAATTGGTACATCCTAGTCCTAATCTTTCATACGAAGGAAATTTATGTATTGTTTGCTCAAGCACTAGTTTCTGATCAGCAGTCATTTGGTGAAATTTTGAATCTAAATCAGAAATTTTTCAAAGTTCAAATATTATGTCATAAATTGAGTTAGTTAATTCTGGAGCTATTGCAAATTCTCGCCAAAGTAGGCTTGTTGTTTTAATGATGGTACTATATAAAACTTTATATTTCTAACTACACCTTTAAATTGAATAGGCAAAGAACAAAACCGTAAAGGTGAAAATGTACATCGTGAATGCGAATCGTAAAGCCCTACTAGGCAGGGAATGGTTGCGTACGGTCCAGTTGGACTGGACTTTGATGTTGAAAAACAAATTTAAATCATCTCTAGTAGTGAATCAGATACATGAATCTATTCAACAAGAAGGTCAGTTGAGAAATGTTTTAGAAAAATATCCTACTTTATTTTCAGCTACGTCGGGTCAAATTACTGGATATAAGGCTCGCCTACATTTGAAGCACAATGCGGCTCCACGATTTCTAAGGGCCAGGCGAGTCCCGTTTCCACTCCTACAGGCAGTTGAGGATGAATTGGAAAGCCAGGTGGAACAAGGACTCCTGGTGAAAGTAGACACAAGTGAGTGGGCTACACCCATCGTAGTCGTGCGAAAGAAAGTTATCAAAATTCGCCTGCGCGGGGTTTATAAAGTAACAATTAATCCTGAATTGGTTGTAGATGAACATCCTCTCCCTACAATAGATGAACTATTTAGCACAATAGCCGGAGGCAAGAAATTTTCAAAAATTGACCTGGCTAAAGCGTATTTGCAATTGGAGGTCCACCCGGAAGACCAACATCTGTTGACGGTAAACACACACAAAGGGTTGTACAAACCGACGAGATTAATGTATGAAATAGCATGTGCACCATCTATTTGGCAACGTTTTATGGAGCAGTTGTATACGGAAAATGCCGTCTAAAGTAAAGGCTATACAGAACATGAAACGGCCGACCAACAAGGACGAGATTCGCTCCTTTCTGGGATTGATAAACTATTATGATCGATTTATTCCGAATTTAAGTTCGATAGTTCATCCACTTAACAGGCTGTTACACAATGACGTTTTTTTTTTTTTTTTTTTTTATAATACATTATATTTATTTATTGAATCTTCAGATATTGAAATGACAATAAGTTTTCGAATCTTAAGACTAAAAGAAAATAATAAGTCCAGCCAGTGCTAGACAAAATATTATGATCCTACAAAAAAATTTACATCCACTGATCCAGTCATCTGTTTTGCGTTTGAGTTAAAGCACGGGTATCCCTCCTTCTCAACCGAACATGGCCACTAAAGTTAAGGATGTCTCGTGCAAGTGGGTTTGGATGGTGCTCAAGTTTGCTGACATATTTTGAGGCGTATTTTGTAAATTCGTCTTTCACCAAAGGAATGCCTAGATCTTTGTGAATTCGAGAATTTTTAACGTACCATGGAGCTGCAGTAATTATACGTAGAATTTTATTTTGACCTCTTTGAATTTTTTCAATGTTAGATGCTGAGGCAGTACCCCATAATTGAATTCCATAACACCATATTGGCTTTAGAATTGCATTGTACAACAAAAGTTTACAATCCAACTTTAAAGTAGAATTTCTGCCGATTAGCCAATTAAGTTGCACTGCTTTTAATCTCATCTGTGTAAGTTTTGCGTCAATATGAGACTTCCAGGTTAAACGACGATCGAGGTGGATTCCGAGGTATTTGACTTCATTGTGTTGCGGAATAATTTGGTTATTTATTCTGATGGACGAGCAGGTATCTTTTCGCAATGTGAAAGTTATATGAATACATTTCTGCTCGTTAACCCTGATTTTCCAAAGCTCAAGCCAATTCTCTAGTTTATAAATATAATTCTGCAAATTCTGTGATGCTATTTGATGGTCCTTATGAACGCTAATAAAGGCTGTATCGTCAGCAAAAGTTGAAGTATGTATATTGGGGTCTGACGGCATATCGGATGCATAAATCAAATATAAAGTAGGACCCAGTATGCTACCCTGGGGTACTCCTGCTTCAATTGGCTGAGCGGGGCTTAAAAAATCGCCTTCTTTGATTGTAAATTTGCGACCATATAAATAACTTTTCATAAGTTTGTGGGTGTTAGCAGGCAGAGCTAATTTTATTTTGTGCATTAAACCTTCATGCCAGACTTTGTCGAACGCTTGGGAAATATCAATGAAAAGCGCGGAACAGTATTTTTTCTCTTCAAACGACCGTCTTATCACATTTACTAATCTGTGGGTTTGTTCGATGGCACTGTGTTTAGCTCTGAACCCGAATTGATGATTTGGAATACATTGAGTGTCGTTCAGAATTGGAATCAACTTAGCCATTAACAATTTTTCAAACAGTTTTGAAATTGTCGGCAGTAGGCTAATTGGCCTATATGACTCTACTTTGGTGAGGTCCTTCCCTGGCTTAGGAATCATGGTAATCATAGATACCTTCCAATCTGCAGGATAGTATTCTAGGCGTAAAATAGCATTGAAGATAAAGAGAATAATTCTTCTAGCTACACGAGGTAACTCCACAAGCATTTTGTTGCTGATTTTATCCATACCTGGAGCTTTTTTAAGGTTCAGAGTACCAATAGCGCTTTGAATATCATTAAAGCTAAGTCTTAGAGGTACAGGAGGTCTAATAACGAGTGGTGGCAAATCAGTTGCATTATTTGAGTTGTTTATAGTAAACACATTTCTCAAATGGTTAACAAATAAAGTCCCCTTCTCGGAATCGTTTCTAGCCCAGTCACCAGTCGGATTTCGCAAAGGAGGCTTTCCTCTAACTGGTCTTTTTAAACCTCGTGCCGCCTTCCATAACGAATAGTCAGATTGTGGGGAACTGTCAATTCCCTCCAAGTATGATTTAAGTGAAGCCATTCTTTGGGTTTCTAAGAAATTTCTTAGTATATCTCTGCATTCCCGTAGCCTAGCATTCAGTTGAGGAGACCTGTGAATTTGCCACTCTCTTCTAACTCTTCTTTTTTCTGTCAGGAGATGTTCGCGTTCAGCGAAATAAGTTCTGTTTGTCCTATTTCTGCATTCAACGTCATATGTGGAAGCGTGATGCACAGCTCTTCGTATGTCCTCAGTAAACTTGCCAATCGACCCATCAATATCCTCGGTAGTTCTCAACACTACATTTTCCGTGCAGTGGAAACTTAAATACTTTTTATACTTTATCCAACTTACTCTGGATTTAGACATGTCCCGAAATGGAGAGCCATACCCTTGAAGGAAACGCATTGAAATAATAGAAGGAGAGTGATCTGAAGACAAGTCTAATGAAGGCTCCACTTGTATCGATTCTACAGGGATATTTTTCACTACTCCGAAATCAATAATATCGGGAATCTTCCGTCGGTCCGTCGGCCAGTAGGTGGGATGCCCGCTTGAGAGTACATCTAAGCCCATTTTGGCAATGGTGTTGAAGAGTTCACGACCCTTCGGGGTCACTAGACGTGAACCCCAAAATGTGTGTTTGGCGTTAAAGTCACCAGCAACCAAAAATCTAGCTCCAAGGGAATTGAAGAAGCTGTAGTATTGATGTTCTTTTATTGAAAATCGAGGCGGCGAATAAATTGATGATAAAACAAAGTTGTATTGACAGAATTCAATACAAATGTTTGTTGCTTGTAGGTAATCCTTACATATGTTGTTCATTAAATAATGTTTTATTCTGTTCTTTATAAGAATTGTCGAACCTCCAGCCATTAATTTTGAAGTACCCTGTCGCCGTCAAGTGAGTTTCAGCAATCATCATGACATCAATCTGCTTATCCATCAGGAAGTGTTCCAGTTCGTTTTTATGTTGGCGGAGGCCGTTCGCGTTCCAAAAACAAATTTTTAAACAAATCATTTCTTTAAAATTGCTTGTAAGATAGTGGATTGCATTTTCAGCATTTCCTGCATCATGGATGTCATAGTGGTCGTAAAAGTGTTCATAGTTTGGACAAGTGTCTGCAAAGTAGTCTCTAGAGTGTTAATATTAGGCTCGTAATATTGAGATTTAGGTTCCTGCTCCAAACCTGGCATATTAGATTTAACCACGTTAGCGTAAGAAACTTGTCTAGAACTAGGCGCGTTTTCATGACTAGTGGGCCGTAACAATTCAGGAAAATTGTTAATCGATGCAAAATTAGGCTGTGGAGGATGATCAGGTAATACTGACGTCTTGTTGGTCCTTATGCCTTTCAAATGAGTGTAAACTGGACAACCTCTATAATTTGCGGTATGATTACCTCCGCAGTTACTGCATTTTTTGATTTTTGAGTCAGTTTTTGACTTATCACATTGAGCAGTTGTATGTAGTTCCCCACACGCAACACAAACTGACGGCAATTTACAATACGCTTTAGTGTGACCAAAGTCTTGACAATTAAGACACTGGACGGGTCCCTGACGCTTACGCGGTTCTTCCACGGTGATTCTACGATGCAGAAGGTAAATCAGATTGTAGATGGGATGGGACTCGTTTTTCTTTAAGACTATATCTCCGGGTTCCAATTCCACCCTGAACATAGGCTGAGGAATCTTTTCACGGTTTGTAATATTCGTTATGCTCTTAATTTTGAAGCCATTTTCCATTAAACTAGTCTTTATCTCGTCAGGATCAACATCTGGGTCTATACCCTTTAGAACGACTTGGAGTCCTTTTGCGCTTTTCAGCTGGTAGGTATAGGAATCCCTACTCTCCCTCTCCAACTGGTGGAACAATTTTCGAAAGTCATCTTCCTTTTTCACTTGAATTTTGGTTTCGCTGATATTTCCATGTTTAATTGAGGTTACGCTAAACATATTTTCGCCTATTACCGAAACAATTCCTTGTACCAATTTACTGGAAGTGGGCTCTCTCAGATAAATTGGTGGGGGCTTAAACGTCTTTTTAGGAAGTTCTGGATCATCCGTCTGGAGGAGAGCAAACCTGTTTTGATCATTTGGATTGTCAATACTCACGGTCTTGGGAGCTTTTGAATTTGATGACATTTGAGCAGATGTCGGGCTCCTCTGTCGCTTAAGAACTGTGACGTATTTATCCATCCCTACTTGTTTTCTAGGTTTGACTGCACTATTTGATGTAGAAGATATTGATGTTTTATCATCTGATGAAATCACTATATTGGGCGAACAGGAACGGCGCCGTTCTACGGCTCTTGTAGTGAGAAGATTCTCCACAGATTTTTTTTAAGGATTCTTCCTCAGAGATCCATAAAGATTTTCTAGTCAAGCTAAGCTCTTTCTCAGAATTACATCTGAGAGGAACAGTCATACAGTTTTTATGCGATTTTTAATGTTTTTTATTATTTTTTTTTTTAATGTTTTTTATTTTTTTTTTTTTTTTTACCGTAGGTATTTTTACCTATTACGAATTATTTTTTAACTTTTTTGTTTTATTTCGACCTATTACACTTTTTCACCTATTACGATTTTTTCACCGAAAATTCAGCCGCACTAAAAATAACACGTCCGAACAGTTCAACTACACTATGTGTAATGACACGAATATGATAATGGCGAGGAACGACCAATACAGTTTGCGTCACGGACGTTGAACAAAACTCAACAACGTTATAGTCAAGTGGACAAAGAGGCCTATGCCATTATATTCGGCATTCAGAAATATTCCCAATATATTTATGGCAGGAAATTTACTCTTATTACTGACAATAAAGCTATTTCTCAAATATTTTCAGAAAACAAAGGGTTGCCAGTATTGTCGGCAACGAGAATTCAGCACTATGCAGTATACTTGGAATAATTTAATAATAAAATCCGTTTCCGCACCTCTAAGGAAAACAGTAATGCGAACGCAATTTCGCGTTTAACTATACCATTCAACACAAACAACAACTCGAACAACATAAAAGTTGGAGAAGTCGATCAGATAGAGGTGGATGCAATTGAAAACTTACCGGTAACCGCAAAGGAACTCAAAGCAGCAACCAAACAGGATAAGGAAACCAAAAACTTAATTGAGTGTCTTAAGTATGGTAGGAAATGTGATTCAAACTGTCATTTCGAGTATATGTGCCACCAACGTTAAGAACTGGAGTACTCCAGGAGCTACATACGGGTCATTTCGGAATGACGAAAATGAAGGCGTTAGCCCGAGCTTATTGTTGGTGGAAAAGTTTAGATCAAGACATCGAACAATTAGTTTAAAATTGTCGTGCTTGTCAAAGCTCCAGGCCTAATCCCGCGTCTGAACCGGTGCATTGTTGGTTACCTCCAAAAAAGGTATTTGAAAGGGTTCACGTGGACTACGCTGGGCCTTTCCTTGGTAAATATTTTTTCGTTGATGCACACAGCAAATGGCCTGAAGTTCGGATCGTATCCGATATTACAACCGGAACCACTATAAAGGTGTGTAGGAACATTTTTGCTACTTTTGGTATACCCAACGTTTTGGTGAGCGATCACGATACGCAATTCAAGTCGGTGGAATTTGGTAAATTTTTAAATAGAACTACTAAAGAATTTGAGGTGGGAGATAAAGTGTCGGTACGTCAATACATGGGTAAAGACAAATGGAAGTTTGGAACTGTACTAGATAAAGACGGCGATTTACACTACACGGTCAAGTTGGAGGACGGAAGAGTGTGGCGTCGACACGTCGACCAGATACGCAAGGTCGGACAAGCTGAAGTAGTTCAGACTGAAGATCAAATCCAGACAAACAGCATAACAAACAACTCAGCAAACAGGAATTATAAACCTTCAAATATCGTGATCGAAACCCCCACTGCCAACGAAGAACGTTTTGGAACACCTACAAGTTCATCCAACTCATCCGTAAACATAGAAGATGCCCCTAGAGGCGAGTGCCCAGAATCAACAGCAGGCGAAACCCAGCCGGGAAATAGGCCTACACGCAACCATAATCTTTCCAGACGTCTACTGGACTATGATTTGGAGGAGTGACTGGTTTTGAGTAGAATTTCATACATTGAATTTTATATTAACCTTTTATACGTATATTCATTTATTTGTACCTTGTATTTTATATTAACATTTAGTATATCCATTTGATTACCATATACTCTTGTTTCAATATAAAGAGGGGAAAGATGTCATATCTAGCCATGAATATGTTATCGATATATTTATGAACTATGCTATATCTAATAAAGAGTCAGTTGTTGTTCATAAGCTCAGCTAATTACATGTGTTTTCATGACAGTGTGAAAACACAAAAAAAAATTATGTTAAAATGTTACTACTACAGTCTTAGCGTTGGTTTGGACTTGTAGTGGCCTTTTCGTTCGGCGCCATATATGTATGTTACGCGCTGGATGCAAGTTGAATAATAAAAATTGTTGTACTACTTTTAAACTCAATTTGTTAGACCAAAAGAAATAAAATTACTGAGTAAGAGGCATGGATGAGGATTTCCCAGCTAACTACAGCACGGTAAATTTGGTTCTTAACCAGTGTTGCCAAACTATTTTCACAATTTCCCGTCAAATTGGGGTTTAAATATCGCCAGAAATTGCTAAATAATTTTTTTACCAAACCGTCAAATAAATAATTTGAAAAATTTGAATTTACGTTAAATAAAAATAGCTGGTAAAATAAAATGTAAATATGTAATTACACATATGTATTTTTTTTATTGAATTGTTTTTAATCCTTTACAAACAAAATTAGGTATTTTTAAAAATATAGTGCCAGTCTTCAGCATTTTGTCTATAAGTGGCCATTGTACCTACTTTGCTTAGAACAGATTTTTGAAATTCATAATCAAAACAACATTTATTCTCAAGTTTGAGATCGTATTACAGATAGAGATTAAAATTGAATTCGTTTACAAAAAATTACATTGCAAAAATAATCGAGCGCTTCAATAAAAGCGCTATTTTGAAGCAGTAAATGGTTATGAATAAAATATACAAAAAGATGCTTTTTTAGTGCTAACAATGAAAAAGGTTTTAAAGCGAAAAACAAAAATGAAATTATAGCCAACAGATTTAGGCATGACAACGAAAGTCCATTACAATTACAGTTACTATGAATTTTTCTTAAGCAAAAACTTTCAGATAAAATTAAAATAACACTTTAGGAAAGTGCTTTATTTGCATGTTTGATTAGGTTAAAAGAAGCGCTTATTGTCAGAAGAAAGTAGTCCTCCAAACCTGGAACACCTCATACAAAAATCATACATCCCATCAGCAAGTTTGAAGCGATTTGAGGTATGAGTTCATACATAAAACCTGCTCCTTTTTAACTGGGATGTTATTGCGGCATGTAGGGTACACTGATTCCCTCCGACTGACTTTACGGCAGACTCCTTGACAGAACAAATACCCGAAATGTTATACCTGTCCCTAATATTGACATGGTTACTTATTTAAAGATCATTTTCATTAGGCTATCCTTCCCTTTTGATACGGAATTAAAATTGCATTTTTTTTATATTTTACAAAAAAAATTATCAAAATATATTTATTAATTTAAAGGCAAAACAAAATAAGACAATCATAGTAAAATAAATTCATTCATTGTTAAAAGAAAATAAGATGAATGAAATAATGTAAAGAAGAAATAAAAAAAAACTAGAATTTACAAACATACATAATCATTACTGAATGAGAGAATGATATGGAATCGGACTAACGATAAAAAAAAGTAGTTATACTAAGAGTAATATAAAAATAATTACAAATTTAATTTGGTTTGAATTTTACTCACAACAAATGACGATGTTCCATTTCTTGATGTTTCGACTGTACGGCCCAGCAATCAATACATGATGATGGTGATGTTGTTGCTTTAGAAGAAGAACTTTTAATTTTTTAGTGTAATTACTTTAGATATAAATTTAGAAGAAAATAAAGATATTTAAATTACGCTCATAAAAAAAATTAGTATATACAATAATACATAGCAATTCCAGGAAATTTAAAAGTATTAAATAATTTCATGTTATAATTAAATTTCGTTTATTTTAAATTATTTAGTTTTTATTTAATTGTTAAATTAATTTTTCTTATTGTGTTCTTATATTTGTTTTAAATTAAATATTTTATACTTTTAAATTTGTACATATTTTCAAAAATAGGTTAATAAGATTTAAAACTTTAGATATTGACTTTTTTTAATACAATTATTATATCTGTGATCATATTTGTTAAGAAATATACAGATTAATGAAAAATTATATTTAAGAATTACTACTATGATTAATTTAATGGATGTTTTCTTCCCTTTTAGACATTATAGTGAAATTTTAATTTAAGTGCACATACACAATTTTAATATTTTTACTTTTATATATAATTACTTTTAAAATAAATTGAACATTTTGAAATTGGTTAGGTGTTTGATTGGAAAAACTTAACTTTTATATCAAATGTGGTAACATGTTACCACATTTAATATATAGAAATGATATTCTGTTTTTGGGATCATGTGATCCTGGCTTCTGCTTGTGTGGTTCTCAAAAATAGTGGAATATTTGGAGTGTGGAAGATTCCGCGTTCTTCCAGAATTCTTTCCTTTAAATAAAATAAATCTTTGTAATGACAGCCACATGCCTATTTTTCTACAAAATTTAATTCTTACCTGAGACTATAATAAGGCTTTGTATTTGGTCTTGGTTATTATATATTTAATCAATTATAATATAATTATAATCAATTTATAAATTATAATTACTTTGAAAAGATATTAATATTGACAAGAAATGTCTAATTATGTACTTATATACACTTTGAGTATTCCGATCACTTATTATTGTAGGTATTTTTATCAGTAGTATCACTGTGATTATGAAATTAGTTAAGCTGTCAGAAAAATCAAAGATAAAAAGTTGTGTAGTAAATATTAAATTACAAAAGAGTGCAAGAGACAATTTCATATGTATGCTTATTTGTTCATTAATGAGAAAAAGACAAAGAATTTTGCATCATCAAATCAAACAATATTATTATATATGGTAATAATCTGATGATTTTAATGAGTGTAATTACTAGAAACTCAATAATACAAACATAACTACATACATGCACTTACTGAGTGAGAGTATCAATACAATTTGGAAAAAGTAAACAGATCTCTAGCATGTTACAAATAAGAGAAGTAATCCCTATTTTTATATACCAATGTATTACAAGCAAATATAGGTAATTGTTATATTATCAAAATATAATCAATATATCACAATTTGTAGAAGTAAAAAATAAATTTATAACACTATCCCATTTTTTCTGATCTCTTCGGATATAGGACCGCAATGCTTCATTTATTAAACGATTTGCTCACTCACTTTAATTGCAGTCTATTACCAGATACAATTATTTGGGGAACTCCAAAGCAATTAAATATTTTAGTTTTCAAGTACTGTATAATTAACTTAAAAGTAAATTTCTTTAAGACTTTCAGAAATACAAATTTATAAAAAGGATGTAAAACTATCAAGATACCAATGCTACCATCCTTCTTCCTGGGAATAGGTCCAATATGATCGAAGTAAAGTCGCTGGAAAGATCTTTCTGAATTCACAATCTGTCCCATTGGTTGTCGTAAAAAAGTTATTGGAGTCTTTGAAGTTTTACACAATCTACAGTTTTGAATATAATCACGTACATAAGTATGTCTAGGCCAATAAAAATAACGTCTAATTCGTTCCAAAGTCTTTGCAATACTACCATGAGATGAGTTCGGAAAGTCATGAGCAGCTTATATAACATTTGATCTAAGTTCAAAAGGTACTAACAATTTCCAAGACTCCGATTCGTCTGACTGTCTTTTTGAAAAATCCATCCGCTTATATGTGTAGCCATCGACAATATTAAAATCTACTCCATTTTCTGTTATAGCATCCCTTAATTTTCAATATTCAAAACTACTAAATGCATTAGAATTCAAGTCGAAGGTAAGCATCCTGTTTCTATAAAATCTATACAAGATTCACCTTCATGAGCCCTTGATAAAACGTCAGGAACAATATTGTCCATTCCTTTGCGATGTTCAATTTTGAAATCGAAACCCTGTAATTTGAGAGACCATCTGGCTAACATACGAGTCAAATCCCTTTGGCACATAAGCCATTTTAGACTTGCGTGGTCTGTGACCACCTTAAAATCCTTTATAGCCATAACGACAGCTAAGCACTCAAGTTCAGAAATGGTATATTTGCGCTGGGTGAATGAGTACAGGATCTGTAGTTAATTTAGTCTTTAAGACGTCTATATCATTCCAAAGAAGTGTCCTCTTTTTGGTCAAGAGTGGAAAAGTCGATGTCGAATAATCCTTAATGAATCATCTGTACCAGCCAGTCACTTCTAGGAAACGTCTCAAATGTTTGACAGTTTTAGGTTGTGGGAAGTCTTTGAATGCACTTATCTTATATCATCTACTTGTAACGTACCATTACTAACAATATAACCCAGGTATTCAACCTTATTTAACACAAAAATACTCTTTTTTATATTAATGGTCAATCCAGCCATCCTCAACCTACCAGCAACCTCAGCAAGATGTCACAAATGTTCGTCAAAATCCTTAGATAAAATCAACAAGTCATCCAAATACACAAACACATTCGTTTTCAATTTAAACGAAATGATCATGTACATCAGTCGGCACAACGTTTGCATTACATAGTCCAAACGGAATCCTTGTAAATTGATATAAAGACCGATTTGAGACTGTAAATGATGTCTTAGGTTTTGAGGATTCCTCTAACTTGATTTGCCAAAAATCATCCTCCAAATCTATCTTTGAAATAAAGTATACTGGTGGAAGGGTGCTGTAGTTTAATTGGTTAGCGCAATTGCAGAGTTTTCTTCTTACACCACCTTACTTCTTCAACTATCCCCTATAGGCATATTAATTGTCTGAGTGTTACTTCTCTTTAAAAAAAATAATAATTCTAGATTGGCCAAAAGAAGCAATTCTTGCGATTTATACACGTTAAAAAGATAACTTTTGTTTACATTTATGGGTTATGTCATACGGAAACACATAAGCAGGTGTGATAGCAAAAATTATGAATCGTATGTAAAATGGAAATTTTGACATACATACGGAAAGAAGTGACAGTACATATGTAAAATACATTCCGTCTGATATCACCTTTACCTGATATCACAACACCTGGAGAGGTCTATGAAGAGTTTGGAGCCTCTTCTATTACACCCAAAGATAATAGGTTTTTGCGCACCTGTGTCAATATAATGTTCTAACGATGTCGTACAACCTAAATGCGTATATTGTGATAAGCTCTCCGAGCATGAGCAACGAACACATTCATTACCTAGAATTAAATAAAAATTATTTAAGTGAAAAATCGTCAGCGAAACTGGTTTTCCATACAGCAATTTAAGTGCAAGTGTGCCCAACCTGAGCAAGTGTGTTGATCCGACCGTAAATGTGGTTCAAAGTGTGAAGTCGTCTGACCAGAGGAATAATAACGATAACTCTGGAACATCACGATTAGCATTAATAAATACAGGAGCTGTGCCAAAAAGTACTAAAACGCAAACAGGCTTGGACAGATATATTACATTAACTAAAAGAAAGACTAGCCCTAGGTCCACACAACAGGAACGCATGGGCAAACATTACAAAGGCTCTAACGTAGTCTCTTTGCTAACAAGTGGTAACAGATTCTCTGTACTATCAATACGTGACGATGAAGAAGCAGAATCAGCCA
The DNA here is from genome assembly GCA_950370525.1 of Bellardia bayeri. Lineage (NCBI taxonomy): Eukaryota > Metazoa > Arthropoda > Insecta > Diptera > Calliphoridae > Bellardia > Bellardia bayeri. Next base: position 54,336,755 of record OX493264.1, on the reverse strand, counting down.
ATGGAACAGCCACTAAAGAAGTTAAACCGCCACCTATCTATCTGCGGGAGCAAACATCAAATAGCATAGTCAACATTTTGACTCAACTTGTAGGTAAGAATAATTTCTACGTCGTTTCTATACGACGTGGGCAAATTCAAGAGACCAAATTCAAGCCAGTACAGAAACGAACTATCGTATTATATCAAGACACCTTGACGCAGAAAATAAAAGCTACTGTACATATCAATTAAAAAGTACTAAGGGTTTGATTATTGTCATAAAAGGCATAGATTGTTCTGTTCCTACAGAGGAAATAAAATCTGTCGTAGAGCTAGAGGGGTATGAGGTAAAACCTGTTCATAACATTTTGAACAGGAATAAAGTTCCTCAACCAATGTACCGCATTGAGATATCGTTTGATCCATCGGTTCTCAAAACCAAAAATTCAGTTCATCCCATATATGTACAAATTGTCAATTGCCTCACATATGTGTGGTTTGTGGCGACGCTCATAAAAGCGCCAAATGTAAGCGTTCTAAAGCTGACCCGAATGTTAAGATATGCAGCAACTGTGGCGAAAATCACACGGCAAAAGGGAGTAAAGTCTTCGTACATTTAAAAAAAACCAGCTTTAGTTCAAAAATATACTCACTCTCAATATGGTCCGTCACATGCCAAGCCGTTGGCTCTATTGCTAGTACTACAGAAACAAACAAACAATACCAATCATATGCCCAAGTCTTAAAAGGAAATACAAATGTGAAAAATTCCCCGAGTACTTCCAACGCAAAACAACCTCCATACGCTAATATTCCTAGGGAAGGTCTACATCTGGAAATACTCCTAGCTCGATTGAAAATTTATTTCAAGCTATGAATAACTTCATGGCAACTATGCAGAACATATTTCAGGAAATGATACGAAACCAGAACATGCATGTGCAAGTTCTACTCAACAACAAATGAACCAGTTAAAAATATGTATCTGGAATACAAACGGGTTGTCCAAACATAAACACGAAGCTGCAAACTTTCTTCATAGGCATGAAATAGACGTACTTCTTGTCTCTGAGACACACTTTACTCATAAAAACTGCTTTAGGGTAATTGGGCTTGTGGTGGCACAGCCATAATTGTGCACAAACACATCAGATACTTACCATTGCCAGAGTTCGAAGAAAATTGTATTCAAGCCACATCTATAGGTAGGTAGAAAGGCTGGTGTGAGTCACCTCACACCTTCACCCAGTGACCAATATGGTCCATTGTGATGCCTTGGATAGAAAATCAAGTGTAATATAGATACCTGACCAAAAAACCTATTTAGACATACATATGTCCTCCACTTGTGCCACCAGCACTCCGTCTATTGTCGCGTAGCCAGGCCATTCCCATTACGAATCTTATTAGACTCTCCATCCCACAGCTCGAGACATCCCCTAATTCGCCCAAGAATCTATTGCCCAGCCACCTCATCCTACTGCCCTGCAACCTGGAGCAATGACACAGAATGTGCTCAACTGTCTCCAGCTCATCCGGGTCCTCGCATAGTCTGCACATATCCGACAATTCGGATCCCATTCTCACCGCCATCCTGCCTATCATGCAGTGGCTCGTTATAATGCCCATCATGGTCCTTACGCAGACCCTACTCCTGCTCAGTAGCGATTCCGAATCGGAATTCCTAAGCACCGGCTACAGCGTCCGTGACACTTGGCAGTCCGTGCGGTTTCCCCAGGCTTGATTGGTCGCACTTAGGATCCATTCCCTAATTTTTCCGTAATAGAAGCCTATTGCCTCCATACGGTTATTCCCCTCTATGTCTGCGCCCACTCTTGCCAACTCATCCGCAAACTCATTGCCGACGATGTCTGAGTGACCCGGTACCCAGCACAGCCTAACCGTATGCCACCCTAAGGCTCCCTCTAGAACCCTCCTACAACTATCATCTAGCTTGGAGTTCACATAACAGCCCCGTATGGCCAAAAGGGCCGCTCTTACCTATCGATGATCTGCAAGCATAGTAGGCATTGAGACCCCTTTTCAGCATCTCCTGAGTGTTCCTTCCCCATGACAGCTTTCTGTCCAGGAAAACTCCCAGATACTTAGCACTATCTGATAGTCTAAGCTTTACTCCTCCCAGTACCGGCAGCCTGAAATTTTCCACTCTGTACTTCCTAGTAAACAGAACTAACTCTCTCTTCTCCGGATTTACTCCCAAGCCCTTTTCACTAGCCCAAGCTGACAGTTCGCCCAGTGCCCCTTGCATGACTTCGATAATTGTCGGCAGAAACTTGCCCGATACCAATATAACTACGTCATCCGCGTAGGCCACGACCTTCTGACCCATTCTGTCGAAAAGTCTCAAAACGACATTGACAGTCAAGAGCCACAGTAAGGGGGAGAGAACACCCCCCTGTAGGATTCCTCTGGTCACCAGTTTCCTTAAACGTTCGTTTCCCCAGTCTGAGTGAATGACTCTGCGGCTAAGCATCATAGTTATCCATTCGACCAGGAACGACGGAACCCTTAGGTCACATAGTGTCTGCCTAACAGCCTCTATCTTTAAATTGTTAAAGGCGCCCTCTATATCAAGGAATGCCGCCAAGGTGTATTCCTTGTTTCGCAATCCTCTCTCTATATAATTCACCACATCATTAAGCGCACTCTCAACAGATCTACCCTTAAGATAGGCATGTTGAGCGCCACTGATGATGCCGGCATCAATCTTTGTTCTCAGATATAGATCGATCAGTCTTTCCAATGTCTTCAAAAGAAAAGACGACAAGCTGATCGGTCTAAAATCCTTGGGTTTAGAGTGACCAGTTTTCCCCGCTTTGGGTATAAAAACAACCCTAACTTCCCTCCAACCTTTAGGGATGTACCCGTTCAGTACACAGACCCTAAACAGTTCCACCAACAGTAGGAGCGATGATCTCCCGATATTTTGTAACATCGCCGGAAAGATACCATCTGGTCCTGCCGATTTGTAAGACCCAAATGTATTGACCGCCCATGTTACTTTGTCCAAGGAGATCATGTCTCCCACTGACTCCATTGCCTCATCACCTGAGCCCGGCTCCGGGAAGTGGTCTTCATTCTCAACCTGCTCCCCCGCGCCAGGGTCCACACACCCCGGAAAGTGAGTCTCCATAAGAAGGCATAAGGTTTCAGAGCTAGATTCTGTCCATGAGTCATCCGGTCTCTGAATAAATCTCGGGACCGCTGGGTCCTTGGATAAGATTCTTCTGAACCTGAACATCTCATTTACAGATTCAACTGACTCGCTAAACTTAATCCCTTTTCGCTCTCCTAATGTCCTTCTTATACCTATTGTAACCCAATCTAAAGTTACTCCAATCCTCTTCCCTACACGTATATTTCGCTCTGTTGAACAACTTTGGTACAGTGGATCTTTGAGTCCTCAACTCCTCCGTTCATCATCGTGGTTGTTCGCGTCTGCCTGGGAAGTTCAGCGGACAGGATCGCTCATAACTACTGGTCAATGCCTCCGTAAAGGTGCCTACCAGTTGCTCCACCCCGGTCGGAGTTGACCTCCAATCATGTGTAACCCTAAGGTTATCCTTCTCGGATTCCTAGAGATCAAAAATGAGTCCGTATCCTTTTTGATCTCTCAAACACTAGATTAAAGGATAGCCGACAATGGTCAGAGAAGGAAAATTCAAAAGCCTTCCTCCAATCCTTCACTAATTCCCTACAGTTTGTCAACGTAATATCTATTACTGCCTCCCTGTCCCTATTTCCCCTATTACAGATATAGACATAGAGATTATTAGCAATAATAAAATCAAATATAGACTCACCTCTTTTATTGATGTCGGCACACCCCAGTACCAGCTTCGAGCCTGTTCTGCCCGAATTCTCCACCAACTCTCTTATTTTGTCACCAAGTGGATCGGTAGCCTCGTATGGCAAGTAGACCGATGCTAGTGCCAGGACCGTTCTGTCCTTGGCTTCTCCTATCACGACCGTGAGGTCTCCACCACTGAAAGAATTAGACATAATAAATTTATGTTCATTTCTTGCCAATATACAAGTTCGTACCTTCTCATCGGTATGGGGTACAAACAATGTATACCCCGTGGCATTCAATCCAACTACCCGGTTTTTGTTAATCCAGGGCTCTTGGATTAGAGCCACGTCCACGTTGTTATCAATGAGTTGGGTTACTAGTTCGGTTGAGGCTGCTTCACAGTGATGCAAGTTTATTTGCACCACTTTCAGCCTCTTAGGATCTATCATTTTTAGGAAACCTAAATTTGATAGACCCCAACCCGAAAACTGCAACCCCTCCCATCGATTTCAACGTCTTGAGAGACTCCTGGTCTACTGCGAACCTGAAGTCCCTCCCTTGATTCTTATTACAGTACATTGTAGCTATCAGTTTTCATTGTGCTGTAATGAAAGGCTTTGTAGAGAACGTAATTAATGAATACTCTGAAGTTGATGTATGTCAATACATCAACAATATCTCCTACTTCTTATATATGTAATGTATGTACATATGTATAGTTTAAGAAGAATTTGCGTATTAGTCGGGAAGGTGCCATTGGTTTGTTTCTTCTTTTTTAAAAAAAAATGTACATGAAAAAAAGTGTTACACTGTTCTGATTTTATGTTCTATTCTGACCATAAAAAATGCGACATCTTTAAAATGTGGGGTAAACACTATAAAAAAGTACATAAAAAAAATGTACACCATCAATTTGAATTGGAAAACTTATGGTACTGTATTGAATGTACGTGCGAAGATACTGTGAAGCAAACACAAGCAAGATACCGTCTCATTCTGGCAATTCATAAGGATTTATATGTTCACGTGCAAGAAGCTGTTTCTGCGAAAGAAATTTTTGCTAAATTGAAGAATTTATTTCAAGATTCTGGTTTGGACAGGCGTATTGGTCTCCTACGAAAACTTTGCTCAATGCAGATGATGGAATGCAATTCTGTAGAACATTATGTATTTGAAGTTGTGTCAACTGCACAGAAGTTAAATGGTATTGGATTCAACATATCTGATGAATGGATAGCGTCAATTTTGTTAAAAGGCTTACCAGCGGAATATAATCCGATGATTATGAGCATGGAAGAGCACCGGAGTTAACTGCGGATGCTGTCAAGTCAACCAAGAAGATAAAAAAAAAAGGATTTAAAAAACATAAAGTGTTACAGTTGCAATAAATTTGGTCATTATGCAACAAAATGCAAAAATCTAGAATCTACTAAGAAAAATCAGTCAATGTTTGCAGCCTATGTCGTTAAAGGTTTAAACCTAGATGAGTGGTACTTCGATAGCGGGGGTATCTGTACATATGGTTCATTTAAAAACTTTTTTTGAAAATATTCAGAAATATAAAGGCGAAATACGTATTGCCAACGACAAAACATTAAAAGCAGTAGGCAAAGCTACTGGTGTAATCGATGTCTCAATTCCTGGTGAATGTCAGAGAGTTACAATTGAAGATGTTTTGTATGTGCCAGAGATTAGGGCTAATTTGTTATCTATTAGCGAAATTATTAAAAGAAAGAAAAGAGTTGTTTTTATTAAAAATGGATGTAGTGTATTAGACGAAAATAAAAATTGGTGGCTTCTGCAAAATTATACATACCATGAATTATGTATGCCTACTAATCCACGGGTTTATTTGGCTAGTGAATCATCAAATTACGAGACATTGCATAGACGTTTAGGTCATGTGAATCAGCAGTCTATGGAAAAATGAATCCATTTCCTGTTACGATAAACTGTGTGGCATGTGCTCAAGGAAAACATGCAAAATCAAAATTCCCAAAGAAGGTTCAAGAACCAGTGATATTTGTAGCAATTAACATGTCATAAGCATTGTTTTTGAATTGAAGTTTAGATAGCATGCAAAAATCTCCGGCATCTATCTCGTCGGCAATTAGGGTGGGTTTCTTTTCTAAACTTGTTTTTGCAACTACAGAATATATTTATTTTAAATTTGCATGCAATATTGTTAACAACAATATTAGAAAGAAAGAAGAGAAAATTTATTAGGACTTTATTAGCTATAATGACCAGTGCATCATGCTACTGGTGGCAAATTTATATATATGATTAGTATGATCCCTAATATTGATTAACCTTTTCTACAGGATGACCAGAAATCGAAACACTTTAATTAATTAATTATTCATTATAAATGGAGTATTTTATTTATTATAATAACGAAAAAACCTTCATAGAATATATTATTAAATCTATCAGCTTATGATTAAAAAAAATTTTTGAAATATATTATCTATTCTTTTAAACATTATAAGGGGGAAAACAAATGAATAAAAAAAATATATATAACTTTTATAACTAATAATTCTCGAGGGCTAAGAAAAGTTTTACTAAAACAAGTAAGAGTGCTATATACGGCTGTGCCGAATCTTAAATACCCTCCACCTAAACGTAATAAGAAATACAAAAACTACACTGGTTATAGAACTGGAATATTCTTATTCTGAGTGTTTCTATTCAGTCTTAGTGCAAATTAATTTATTATTTTATATATTGTTTGAAAGACAATTTTACGACCAACATAATTTATGTGAAATATTTTGAAATTTTGTCTACAGTGTATAAACAAGTAAAAGTGCTATATTCGGCTGTGCCGAATCTTAAATACCCTTCACCTAAACGTAATAAGAAATACAAAAACTACACTGGTTATAGGACTAGAATATCCTTATTCTGTGTTTTCTATTCAGTCTTAGTGCATATTTAATTATTATTTTATATATTGTTTGAAAGACATTTTACGACCAACATAATTTATGTTAAATATTTTGAAATTTTGTCTAATTTTCAATTGATGTAATTACCAATTCTTACCATAATTTACAGAGTTTGTCTGATGTTCATAATAATCCTGAGTGTAATTTACCAAACAGAGTATAAAAAAGGGGAAGTCGGTTTTAGAGACTTTGCTCAAAAAAATATATACACACATATTATATTCCCCTGATGAAGTTAACAAAGAATTGACGAAACGTTGGGAAAAAATTGTAATTAGATGTAATTTTAATTTACAATATAATAATTTAGGCCCAAGTACCTTATAGGAAAATAGATACCAAATACAACAAAAAACTTCATCAAATAGGGCTTTTAGAGGAGATGCCAGCACGCCAATTTTCGAGGGTGCTGGCCCGTAAAGTTGAAAATATATAGGCCTATATCTCGGGAACTACTGGGTGTATGATAATTTGTAATATATTAAATAAAATGTATTAAAAATACATTTCCAACGATATATATCATGATTATAAAATATGTACCGAATATGGGTTAAATCCGAAAAGAATATTTTTTGACCCGAATTTATTTGTTTTTTTGGGAATTTTTATATGACAACTATGACAAATTATGGGCCAATCTTCTTTAATTTTAGAACAGTGATTTTCCTGCATATGAGGATATTTCACGTCGAATTTCAACATAATAACGGTATATTTAAGATATATATTAGTATTAGCGTGTAATCGGAAGTGGACCTTATATGGGGGACATAGTCAAATATGGACCGATATTCTCAAAATCCTGCAGATTGATTTAGGCATGTATGTAAATGATCCGTGTAAAATTTTGGATTGGTACCCTTATTTATAAGAGAGGGTTAAATCCGAAAAGAATATTTTTTGACCCGAATTTATTTGGTTTTTTTTGGGAATTTTTATATGACAGCTATGACAAATTATGGGCCAATCTTCTTTAATTTTAGAACAGTGATTTTCCTGCATATGAGGATATTTCACGTCGAATTTCAACATAATAACGGTATATTTAAGATATATATTAGTATTAGCGTGTAATCGGAAGTGGACCTTATATGGGTGGCATAGTCAAATATGGACCGATATTCTGAAATTCCTGCAGATTGATTTAGGCATGTATGTAAATGATCCGTGTAAAATTTTGGATTGGTACCCTTATTTATAAGAGATTTATGAGTATTGAAGTAATTTTCGGAAGAGGGCTTTATATGGGGCATACGGTTAAAAATAGACCGAAATTCACAAAATTTTGTGGGATGATTTTTGTATATATGCAGTGCTGATTTTCAGCCGGTTCGGACCGGCTCGCTCGAACCGGTTGTTAAAATTTTAAAAACTTTCCGAACCGGTTGTTGCATATTATGTTTTTTGCTTTAACGGTTTTTATACATACAATGTGTATTTATCAAGGTGATATAGTCTCGGCAACAAACACAATATTTTTCAGTTGGCAAATGATTTGCATTGTCCAAACGTACAAACAAATGCTTTTATTTTGGCCATACATTGGATTCTTGGATGATTTTATCTTACAGCTAGTCACATGATTTTATTTAACACACTAGTTTATGTATTAAATTGGATTTATTTTCAAAAATAAATAAATTTTCCAAATTTTCAGTTTTTATTATTAATTTAAAATAAATAAATTTACTTTACTTTGACTACAAAAAAACATGAGCAAATTTGACAGTTGAAAACTCAACATAAACAAACAAATAATAATCAGCTGGGTTTGTAAATTCACCTTGTTTAATACACCTTGTTTTTCTACTAATAAAAAGGGATTTTCCCTTTCTAAATGCATTTTTAATTTTATATATTAGACGTAAATAAAAGTTTAATAGTATATATATTTTGATGGTGAATGGCTGTCTACTACTTTTAATCTTTGCTAAGTTGTGATTTACCGTGCAAGTATAATATTTTTAAAATAATTTTAATTTATAATTAGTTATTAAATATTTTTTTAATTCAACCTAAGAATGAAAAGGCAAGGCAATTTGTATGACTTTTTAAGCAAATCGAAAAAAATTTCTAATAACGAGGCTGAACAGGAAGCTGCGAACATTAATAATTCTAATCACGCGAAACAGATACAAGAAAACTATGAAAAAGCTGGAACGTCCCGTGATGCTGCAGAAAAATCAATTAAATGTGCTGACAAGTTATTACATTTTTGGAATGACAAACAATTGAATTATTTTAAAACTAAATACGAGTGGCTTAATATTGTTAGCGAAGAAAATGTGGGATGTGAGTGGTGTTCGAAAGTAGAATCGTTAAATTTGGAAAGTTGTAAACATCTACACATTTCAGTAGAGTGGAAATCATCTTCTGTCAAACAAAGAAATTTTACAAGCATCAATGAGAAAAAAATTGAAGGAACACAATGAATCCGTTTCACATAAGAATGCTGGGGAAATAATAAAAATTGGTGAACAAAATATAATTTCCAAAACTTTCGATGCGGCTAATGAAAAGTATTTAAACAGCACAGTGAACATTTTTAATACTATATATTTCATAATTAAAAACAGCAGCCCATTCAGTGATTTTAAAAACTTAATTGAATTACAAAAAAAAATAACGTAGATTTGGGATTTGCATTACATTCAAGATTTATAGTTCCACTTGTCGCAAAGCTTATCTCTACAGAAATAAGAAGAACTATATTTGAAAAACTGATAAATGCAGGAAGTAAAATTTTAATTATCATTGATGAAGCTTCAACTCTTTCACAAAAAAGCGTTTTAATAATTTATTTGAAATCTGAAGTTCAAGATTGCGAAGATAGTGTAACAATTTCTATTGATCTGGTAGAATTAGAAGGAACAACATCAGAAATAATTTTTAATACCTTAATATCGGTTCTCGAAAAACATGGTTTTAATGAAAAATATTTACATGAAAATCTTATTGGATTTTGCTCAGACGGTGCTAGGGTAATGTTACGAAGAAAGGCTGGAGTTTCTGCAAAACTTTGTCATTGTTTAGCTCATCGTATTCAGTTAACTGAAGTAAATAACTTTAGATATTTTCTCGATAAACTTTATTCATATTATCATACTTCAAATAAACATCAGAGAATTAAATGATGTTTCTAAAGAACTTGGAACTGAAGTACACAAAATGGGACGAATATTTGGTTCTCGATGGGCAGCCTGTAGCGCTAGGACCGCCAAAGCAGTTTGGCAATCTTACCAGGCTTTGTATATTCACTTTACTCAAAATAAAGAAATTGGACTAATGTCATATTTTAAAAATGAAAACTTTTTGAAAGATTTAGGTTTAATAAACGACATATTACAAGAAATTTCTGTGGTTTCTACAGCTTTACAAGAAAGAAATATTTCAATATTTAGAGCTGATAGATTGGTAAGGCGAACAATAAATATACTTCAACATTTAAAAGTAAATAAAGGAACATATGAAAAAGAAGCAAATCACATTATTGAAACAAAGAAATACAATATTCCATTTGATATCAATAGAAAAAAACATCAATTGTGGTTTCGAGAGATAAGTTTTTTGATTGTTTAGAAAAACATATGAAAAGGCGTTTGCTGTTTGATGATCAAGATGAAAAGTATAATAATCTCTTAAATTGCTTTAGTTTATTAAATCCAGAAACATGGCCGGCTGATATCTTTGAAGCACGGTGGATTGAAGGTGAAAATACATTAAAAATGTTAAATAAGATAACCAAATACATCATTCCAGTTACCGATTTTCGATATTTTGTCGATATGAGAGATTTAGAATCCAAAAATTATTAATAATACTATTTTGAGAGCTAAAAGGATTTTAAATGTAATTGCTGTTAATTCCGCCGAAGCTAAAAGAGGATTCAGCACAATGAATAATATAATTTATGACAAGAGAAATTCTTTACTAATAGAAACAACAAGTCATTTAATGACAATAAATTTAATCGGAAAATCTGTTGAAGATTTTGATGCTATACCTTATGTTAAATTATGGTTGCGACAAGGGCATCATCTGGCAAAGGACAAACGTGTTAAAGAATCAGTTCCTATTTTGCCCAGCCAAAATCAAAATTTAATTTGGCAATTATTAAATTAGATATTAAATATAATGTACAGGGTGGGCCAAGTTTGACTGACTGCCATTGCCATTGTGGCTCTTGCGGTAAGAGCTGTAGCTCCATCTTGCTGGAACCATATGTTACGATTATTGAGAACTATCGGACGTAAAAAATTTTCCAACATGGTCCGGTATACCACCCCAGAGACGGTTTGGGGTTCATTAAGCTCATTTTCGAAGAAATATGGACCAATAACTTTATCAGCCATGATTCCACACCAAACAGTGCATCTGACAGGGTGTAATTGTCGCTGATGCAATGCTCTTGGATTCTCTGTACCCCAAATTCGGCAGTTCTGTTTATTCACATATCCATTTAAATGAAAATGTGCTTCATCGCTTATAATCAGATTATCCAAAAAATTGTCATTTTCTGTAGCTAGCAAAGTCAATCTATTGGCATATTGTAGCCGTTGTTCCTACATATTTTGTTATACTTATGTAAATAAATAATTAAATATGTATGAGTAAATATATATATGGGGAATTTTATCTCAAGTGGGTCAACTTTTGAAATCATATAACTAACATTATAACTAATTACCTATTGTATTTAGAAAATTTTGTCTCAAATGTTTTCGGTAACGTTTTCTTCAATCTTTTGAGAAAAATTTTTTTTTTTTGACTTGTGTTTTGCAAAATCAAAACTATTTTTTGTTAAAAACGTAACTTTTTTTGATTAAACGAAAGTTTATATCATTTCCTTCAAGAGGCTTGTGGTCTGTTAGTGGGATGCGACTTTAAATTTTTCGCTATTTTTATCAAAATTTGACAAAAATAGAATTTTTTTAAACGAACCGGTTGTTAAATATTTCGAATATCACCACTGTATATATATAAATGATTTGTGTAAAGTTTTGAGTCAGTACCGATATTTATACAATATATATAGGGATAAATGTCTTTTTCAGATGAGGTCCTTGTATGGGAGCTATGACCAATTCTGGCCGACCACCATAAAATTTAGTACAACAATTTATTTGCCTATAAAGAGTCTTCATGTCAAGTTTTAGCCGTTTAACATTATTTATATCTGTTTTATACGTATTTAAGTGAATTTTGGAAGTGAACTTTATAATGGGGGCTATGGTCAAACATGACCCGAACTAAAAAAAATTTCGTGGTACAATTTATTTTTTCATAAAACTTATTTTTGCTGAATTTTGTCTTGATATTCCAATTTTATAGGCATTTATGTATAATTGAGCAATATTTCGGGAAGATTTTTGTATGGGGGCTATGAGAAATCATGGACCGATTCATACCATTTTCCGCACACTTCTTATATTATCATAAAAACAACGTATACAACATTTCATGGCATTATCTGCAATATATTTCAAAATATTTCAATAAAATGGACAAAAATATCAAATTTTTATGGAGGTTGTCTCACATATTGGTCCATAACTCTGGTTGGCCTCAACCGATTTTGCTGATTTTAAATTGCAAACTGTCTGACAGAATTGTTGAAGATTTGGATCTCAAATATATCTGGGGACTTCAGAAAACTTATTTTAACATCCAGATAGACAGACAGACGGACATGGCTTAATCGACTCCGCTATCTATAAGGATCCAGAATATATATACTTAATAGGGTCGGAAAATTATATTGTGGAAATTACAAACGGAATGATAAAGGGTATATACCCTACTCATGAAGGTGAAGGGTATAGAAAGGGGAACAATTCGGTTTTAGTGACTTTACTCAAAAAAAAAATAAAAAAAACTTCATCAAATAGGGCTTTTAGAGGAGATGCCAGCAAAAAAATTGTTTGGCGGTCACGCCTATTTTCGATGGGGCGGGCCCGTAAAGTTCAAAATATATAGGCTTATAAAAATACCTTTCCAACGATATATTTATCATGATTATAAAATATGTACCGAATATGGGTTAAATCCGAAAAAATATTTTTTGACTCGAATTTATTTGTTTTTTTGGAAATTTTTATATGGCAGCTATGACAAATTATGGGTCGATCTTCTTAAATTTGGAACAGAGATTTTCATGCATATGAGGATATTTCACGTCGAATTTCAACATAATAACGGTATATTTAAGATATATATTAGTATTAGCGTGGATTTCGGAAGTGGACCTTATATGGGAGACATAGTCAAATATGGACCGATATTCTCAAAATTCTGCAGTTTGATTTAGGCATGTATGTTAATAATCCGTGTATAATTTTGGATTGGTACCCTTATTTATAAGAGATTTATGAGTATTAAAGTAATTTTCGGAAGAGGGCTTTATATGGGGCATACGGTTAAAAATATACCGAAATTCACAAAATTTTGTGGGGTGATTTTTGTATATATGTAAATGATTTGTGTAAAGTTTTGAGTCAGTACCGATATTTATACAATATATATAGGGATAAATGTCTTTTTCAGATGAGGTCCTTGTATGGGAGCTATGACCAATTCTGGGACGACCACCATAAAATTTAGGACAACAATTTATTTGCCTATAAAGATTCTTCATGTCAAGTTTTAGCCGTTTAACATTATTTATATCTGTTTTATACGTATTTAAGTGAATTTTGGAAGTGAACTTTATAATGGGGGCTATGGTCAAACATGACCCGAACTCAAAAAAATTTCGTGGTGCGATTTTTTTTGCTGAATTTTGTCTTGATATTCCAATTTTATAGGCATTTATGTATAATTGAGCAATATTTCGGGAAGATTTTTGTACGGGGGCTATGAGAAATCATGGACCGATTCATACCATTTTCCGCACACTTCTTATATTATCATAAAAACAACGTATACAACATTTCATGGCATTATCTGCAATATATTTCAAAATATTTCAATAAAATGGACAAAAATATCAAATTTTTATGGAGGTTGCCTCACATATTGGTCCATAACTCTGGTTGGCCTCAACCGATTTTGCTGATTTTAAATAGCAAACTGTCTGACAGAATTGTTGAAGATTTGGATCTCAAATATATCTGGGGACTTCAGAAAACTTATTTTAACATCCAGATAGACAGACAGACGGACATGGCTTAATCGACTCCGCTATCTATAAGGATCCAGAATATATATACTTAATAGGGTCGGAAAATTATATTGTGGAAATTACAAACGGAATGACAAAGGGTATATACCCTTCTCATGAAGGTGAAGGGTATAGAAAGGGGAACAATTCGGTTTTAGTGACTGCTCAAAAAAAAAAAGAAAAAAAACTTCATCAAATAGGGCTTTTAGAGGAGATGCCAGCAAAAAAATTGTTTGGCGGTCACGCCTATTTTCGATGGGGCGGGCCCGTAAAGTTCAAAATATATAGGCTTATATCTCGGGAACTATTGGTGTATGATAATTTGTAATACATTAAATAAAAGGTATTAAAAATACCTTTCCAACGATATATTTTTCATGATTATAAAATATGTACCGAATATGGGTTAAATCCGAAAAAATATTTTTTGACCCGAATTTATTTGCTTTTTTTGGAAATTTTTATATGGCAGCTATGACAAATTATGGGTCGATCTTCTTAAATTTTGGAACAGAGATTTTCATGCATATGAGGATATTTCACGTCGAATTTCAACATAATAACGGTATATTTAAGATATATATTAGTATTAGCGTGTAATCGGAAGTGGACCTTATATGGGAGACATAGTCAAATATGGACCGATATTCTCAAAATTCTGCAGTTTGATTTAGGCATGTATGTTAATAATCCGTGTATAATTTTGGATTGGTACCCTTATTTATAAGAGATTTATGAGTATTAAAGTAATTTTCGGGAGAGGGCTTTATATGGGGCATACGGTTAAAAATAGACCGAAATTCACAAAATTTTGTGGGGTGATTTTTGTATATATGTAAATGATTTGTGTAAAGTTTTGAGTCAGTACCGATATTTATACAATATATATAGGGATAAATGTCTTTTTCAGATGAGGTCCTTGTATGGGAGCTATGACCAATTCTGGGACGACCACCATAAAATTTAGGACAACAATTTATTTGCCTATAAAGATTCTTCATGTCAAGTTTTAGCCGTTTAACATTATTTATATCTGTTTTATACGTATTTAAGTGAACTTTATAATGGGGGCTATGGTCAAACATGACCCGAACTAAAAAAAATTTCGTGGTGCGATTTATTTTTGCATAAAACTTATTTTTGCTGAATTTTGTCTTGATATTTCAATTTTATAGGCATTTATGTATAATTGAGCAATATTTCGTGAAGATTTTTGTATGGGGGCTATGAGAAATCATGGACCGATTCATACTATTCTCCGCACACTTTCTTATATTATCACAATCTCATGATGGTGAAGGGTATAAAAAATAAATATTAATCAATCGACAAAAAAAAATAAAAAAATTTTTGGGTTTTTGTAGGAATCGAACCCTGGATCAAAAAAAATATAAGAAAAAAAAACACAGGTAATTGCAGGAATCGATCCCCTACTTCACGAATGCGCGACTTCGACGACAATCACTATGCAACACAAGACACACATAGTTGGTGGTTAAATTTTATTTTAAATTCACTTGTTATTAATTTTATAAGTAGTAATATGATTTAATATGATGATGAATTATATCATCATTGATCATATTTGTATAATTATGCAATAAAATAAATAAAAGATCACTTACTTGTTATACCCTTCACCTTCATGAGAAGGGTATATATAAGTTTGTCATTCCGTTTGTAATTTCCACAATATAATTTTCCGACTCTATAAAGTATATATATTCTGGATCCTTATAGATAGCGGAGTTGATTAAGCCATGTCCGTCCGTCTGTCTGGATGTTGAAATCAATTTTTTGAAGTCCCCAGATATCTTCGGGATCCAAATCTTCAATAATTCTGTAAGACATGCTATTTAAAATCAGCAAAATCCGTGCACAAATAAGAGAGATATGAGCAAAAATCCGAGACAACCTCTGAAAAGTTCATCAAAAAACCTAAGTGTATTAATATTGTTACAATTAATTTTCTCATAAACAGATGGCGCTGATCAAACAAAGTGTTTAAGTGTGTTCTTAAACCGTAATGAGCAAAAATCCCAGACAACCTCTGAAATTTTTTTTTTTTTTTTTTTTTTTTTTTATAATACATTATATTTATTTATTGAATCTTCAGATATTGAAATGACAATAAGTTTTCGAATCTTAATACTAAAAGAAAATAATAAGTCCAGCCAGTGCTAGACAAAATATTATGATCCTACAAAAAAATTTACATCCACTGATCCAGTCATCTGTTTTGCGTTTGAGTTAAAGCAAGGGTATCCCTCCTTCTCAACCGAACATGGCCACTAAAGTTAAGGATGTCTCGTGCAAGTGGGTTTGGATGGTGCTCAAGTTTGCTGACATATTTTGTAAATTCGTCTTTCACCAAAGGAATGCCTAGATCTTTGTGAATTCGAGAATTTTTAACGTACCATGGAGCTGCAGTAATTATACGTAGAATTTTATTTTGACCTCTTTGAATTTTTTCAATGTTAGATGCTGAGGCAGTACCCCATAATTGAATTCCATAACACCATATTGGCTTTAGAATTGCATTGTACAACAAAAGTTTACAATCCAACTTTAAAGTAGAATTTCTGCCGATTAGCCAATTAAGTTGCACTGCTTTTAATCTCATCTGTGTAAGTTTTGCGTCAATATGAGACTTCCAGGTTAAACGACGATCGAGGTGGATTCCGAGGTATTTGACTTCATTGTGTTGCGGAATAATTTGGTTATTTATTCTGATGGACGAGCAGGTATCTTTTCGCAATGTGAAAGTTATATGAATACATTTCTGTTCGTTAACCCTGATTTTCCAAAGCTCAAGCCAATTCTCTAGTTTATAAATATAATTCTGCAAATTCTGTGATGCTATTTGATGGTCCTTATGAACGCTAATAAAGGCTGTATCGTCAGCAAAAGTTGAAGTATGTATATTGGGGTCTGACGGCATATCGGATGCATAAATCAAATATAAAGTAGGACCCAGTATGCTACCCTGGGGTACTCCTGCTTCAATTGGCTGAGCGGGGCTTAAAAAATCGCCTTCTTTGATTGTAAATTTGCGACCATATAAATAACTTTTCATAAGTTTGTGGGTGTTAGCAGGCAGAGCTAATTTTATTTTGTGCATTAAACCTTCATGCCAGACTTTGTCGAACGCTTGGGAAACATCAATGAAAAGCGCGGAACAGTATTTTTTCTCTTCAAACGACCGTCTTATCACATTTACTAATCTGTGTGTTTGTTCGATGGCACTGTGTTTAGCTCTGAACCCGAATTGATGATTTGGAATACATTGAGTGTCGTTCAGAATTGGAATCAACTTAGCCATTAACAATTTTTCAAACAGTTTTGAAATTGTCGGCAGTAGGCTAATTGGCCTATATGACTCTACTTTGGTGAGGTCCTTCCCTGGCTTAGGAATCATGGTAATCATAGATACCTTCCAATCTGCAGGATAGTATTCTAGGCGTAAAATAGCATTGAAGATAAAGAGAATAATTCTTCTAGCTACACGAGGTAACTCCACAAGCATTTTGTTGCTGATTTTATCCATACCTGGAGCTTTTTTAAGGTTCAGAGTACCAATAGCGCTTTGAATATCATTAAAGCTAAGTCTTAGAGGTACAGGAGGTCTAATAACGAGTGGTGGCAAATCAGTTGCATTATTTGAGTTGTTTATAGTAAACACATTTCTCAAATGGTTAACAAATAAAGTCCCCTTCTCGGAATCGTTTCTAGCCCAGTCACCAGTCGGATTTCGCAAAGGAGGCTTTCCTCTAACTGGTCTTTTTAAACCTCGTGCCGCCTTCCATAACGAATAGTCAGATTGTGGGGAACTGTCAATTCCCTCCAAGTATGATTTAAGTGAAGCCATTCTTTGGGTTTCTAAGAAATTTCTTAGTATATCTCTGCATTCCCGTAGCCTAGCTTTCAGTTGAGGAGACCTGTGAATTTGCCACTCTCTTCTAACTCTTCTTTTTTCTGTCAGGAGATGTTCGAGTTCAGCGAAATAAGTTCTGTTTGTCCTATTTCTGCATTCAACGTCATATGTGGAAGCGTGATCCACAGCTCTTCGTATGTCCTCAGTAAACTTGCCAATCGACCCATCAATATCCTCGGTAGTTCTCAACACTACATTTTCCGTGCAGTGGAAACTTAAATACTTTTTATACTTTATCCAACTTACTCTGGATTTAGACATGTCCCGAAATGGAGAGCCATACCCTTGAAGGAAACGCATTGAAATAATAGAAGGAGAGTGATCTGAAGACAAGTCTAATGAAGGCTCCACTTGTATCGATTCTACAGGGATATTTTTCACTACTCCGAAATCAATAATATCGGGAATCTTCCGTCGGTCCGTCGGCCAGTAGGTGGGATGCCCGCTTGAGAGTACATCTAAGCCCATTTTGGCAATGGTGTTGAAGAGTTCACGACCCTTCGGGGTCACTAGACGTGAACCCCAAAATGTGTGTTTGGCGTTAAAGTCACCAGCAACCAAAAATCTAGCTCCAAGGGAATTGAAGAAGCTGTAGTATTGATGTTCTTTTATTGAAAATCGAGGCGGCGAATAAATTGATGATAAAACAAAGTTGTATTGACAGAATTCAATACAAATGTTTGTTGCTTGTAGGTAATCCTTACATATGTTGTTCATTAAATAATGTTTTATTCTGTTCTTTATAAGAATTGTCGAACCTCCACATGCTCTTCCGCGGGGATCTTTAGTATCACACAACACGTAGCCATTAATTTTGAAGTACCCTGTCGCCGTCAAGTGAGTTTCAGCAATCATCATGACATCAATCTGCTTATCCATCAGGAAGTGTTCCAGTTCGTTTTTATGTTGGCGGAGGCCGTTCGCGTTCCAAAAACAAATTTTTAAACAAATCATTTCTTTAAAATTGCTTGTAAGATAGTGGATTGCATTTTCAGCATTTCCTGCATCATGGATGTCATAGTGGTCGTAAAAGTGTTCATAGTTTGGACAAGTGTCTGCAAAGTAGTCTCTAGAGTGTTAATATTAGGCTCGTAATATTGAGATTTAGGTTCCTGCTCCAAACCTGGCATATTAGATTTAACCACGTTAGCGTAAGAAACTTGTCTAGAACTAGGCGCGTTTTCATGACTAGTGGGCCGTAACAATTGAGGAAAATTGTTACTCGATGCAAAATTAGGCTGTTGAGGATGAACAGGTAATACTGACGTCTTGTTGGTCCTTATGCCTTTCAAATGAGTGTAAACTGGACAACCTCTATAATTTGCGGTATGATTACCTCCGCAGTTACTGCATTTTTTGATTTTTGAGTCGGTTTTCGACTTATCACATTGAGCAGTTGTATGTAGTTCCCCACACGCAACACAAACTGACGGCAATTTACAGTACCCTTTAGTGTGACCAAATTCTTGACAATTAAGACACTGGACGGGTCCCTGACGCTTATGCGGTTCTTCCACGGTGATTCTACGATGCAGAAGGTAAATCAGATTGTAGATGGGATGGGACTCGTTTTTCTTTAAGACTATATCTCCGGGTTCCAATTCCACCCTGAACATAGGCTGAGGAATCTTTTCACGGTTTCTAATATTCGTTATGCTCTTAATTTTGAAGCCATTTTCCATTAAACTAGTCTTTATCTCGTCAGGATCAACATCTGGGTCTATACCCTTTAGAACGACTTGGAGTCCTTTTGCGCTTTTCAGCTGGTAGGTATAGAAATCCCTACTCTCCCTTTCCAACTGGTTGAACAATTTTCGAAAGTCATCTTCCTTTTTCACTTGAATTTTGGTTTCGCTGATATTTCCATGTTTAATTGAGGTTACGCTAAACATATTTTCACCTATTACCGAAACAATTCCTTGTACCAATTTACTGGAAGTGGGCTCTCTCAGATAAATTGGTGGGGGCTTAAACGTCTTTTTAGGAAGTTCTGGATCATCCGTCTGGAGGAGAGCAAACCTGTTTTGATCATTTGGATTGTCAATACTCACGGTCTTGGGAGCTTTTGAATTTGATGACATTTGAGCAGATGTCGGGCTTCTCTGTCGCTTAAGAACTGTGACGTATTTATCCATCCCTACTTGTTTTCTAGGTTTGACTGCACTATTTGATGTAGAAGATATTGATGTTTTATCATCTGATGAAATCACTATATTGGGCGAACAGGAACGGCGCCGTTCTACGGCTCTTGTAGTGAGAAGATTCTCCACAGATTTTTTTAAGGATTCTTCCTCAGAGATCCATAAAGATTTTCTAGTCGAGCTAAGCTCTTTCTCAGAATTACATCTGAGAGGAACACTCATACAGTTTTTATGCGATTTTTAATGTTTTTTATTATTATTTTTTTTAATGTTTTTTATTTTTTAATGTTTTTTATTTTTTTTTTTTTTTTTTTTTTACCGTAGGTATTTTTACCTATTACGAATTATTTTTTAACTTTTTTGTTTTATTTCGACCTATTACACTTTTTCACCTATTACGATTTTTTGACCGAAAATTCAGCCGCACTAAAAATAACACGTCCGAACAGTTCAACAACACTATGTGTAATATGAAAATTTGATCAAAAACAATAAGTGTATTAATTTTGTTAGAAATAATTTTTTTCATAAACAGATGGCGCTGATTGTGACCAAAAATTTGTTTTCATAAACAGATGGCGCTGATCAGACAAAGTGTTTAAGTGTGTTCTTAAACCGTAATATAAATGTGTAAAAAGACAGTGGTTAATTTTTTTTAATTGTGTTTGTGTAATTTAAATAAATAAAGACTCGTTATATTTTCTTCAAAGTACTTGACGCTTTTATTTTGCATTTAAAAAGAATCCGGTTTATTTAAAGGAAATACCACCGTTTTTAAAAGAGAAAAACGTAACAATATAATATACACCATATCCACAACAAAGGTGAACGGTATATAAGATTCGGCATAGCCAAATAGAGCACTCTTACTTGTTTTTTTTTTTGTTCTGCTCCGGCTTCCAAGAAAAGATCTTTCGCTGGCTTCGGGGTCAGGTTTTTTTTTTTTTTTTTTTTTTTTTTTTATAGCCTTTATTTATTTATTGAATCTTCATATAATGAAATGACAATAAGTATTCAAATCTTAATACTAAAAAGAAAATAATAAGCCCAGCCAGTGCTAGACAAAAATTTTATGATACTAAAAAAATTTCACATCAACTGATCCAGTCATCTATTTTGCGCTTGAGTTAAAGCAAGGGTATCCCTCCTTCTCAACCGATTATGACCACTAAAGTTAAGGATGTCTCGTGCAAGTGGGTTTGGGTGGTGTTCAAGTTTGCTGACATACTTTGACGCGTGTTTTGTAAATTCAACTTTTACTGATGGCACGCATAGATCTTTGTGAATTCGAGAATATTTAACATACCATGGAGCTGCAGTAATTATACGTAGAATTTTATTTTGACCCCTTTGAATTTTTTCAATGTTTGATGCTGAGGCAGTACCCCATAATTGAATTCCATAGCACCAGATTGGCTTTAGAATTGCATTGTACAACAATAGTTTGCAGTCCAACTTTAGTAAAGAATTTCTGCCAATTAGCCAATTAAGTTGCACTGCTTTTAATCTCATCTGTGTAAGTTTCGCTTCAATATGAGACTTCCAAGTTAAACGGCGGTCGAGGTGAATGCCGAGGTATTTGACTTCATTATGTTGAGGAATAATTTGATTATTTATTTTGATGAACGAGCAAGTTTCATTTCGCAATGTGAAAGTGATATGAATACATTTCTGTTCATTAACCCTGATTTTCCAAAGCTCTAGCCAATTCTCTAGTTTATAAACATAATTCTGCAAATTCTGTGATGCTACTTGGTGGTCCTTGTGAACGCTGATAAAGGCTGTATCGTCTGCGAAAGTTGACGTGTGGATTTTGGGGTCTGACGGCATGTCGGAGGCATAAATCAAATATAAAGTAGGACCCAGTATGCTACCCTGTGGCACACCTGTTTCAATTGGCTGAGCGGGGCTTAAAAAATTGCCTTCTTTGATTTTAAATTTGCGACCGTATAAATAGGTTTCCATAAGTTTATGGGGGTTAGCAGGCAGAGTTAATTTTATTTTGTGCATTAAACCGTCATGCCAAACTTTGTCGAACGCTTGGGACACATCAATGAAAAGGGCGGAGCAGTATTTTTTGTCTTCAAACGACCCTCTTATCACATTTACCAATCTGTGTGTTTGTTCGATGGTGCTGTGTTTAGCTCTGAAGCCGAATTGATGATTAGGAATGCATTCAGTGTCGTTCAGAATTGGAATCAACTTAGTCATTAACAATTTTTCGAACAGTTTCGGCAATAGGCTAATTGGCCTATATGACTCTACTTTGGTGTGATCCTTCCCTGACTTAGGAATCATAGTGATCATAGACACCTTCCAATCTGCAGGATAGTATTCTAGGCGTAAAATAGCGTTGAAGATAAAGAGGATAATTCTTCTAGCTACACGAGGTAACTCCACAAGCATTTTATTGCTGATTTTATCCATACCTGGAGCCTTTCTAAGGTTCAGAGTACCAATAGCGCTTTGGACATCACCAAAGTTTAGTCTTAGAGGTACAGGAGGTCTAATAACGAGTGGTGGCAAATCAGATACGTTATTTGAGTTGTTTTTAGTAAACACATTTCTTAAATGGTTAACAAATAATGTCCCTTTCTCGGAATCATTTCTAGCCCAGTCACCAGTCGGATTTCGCAAAGGAGGTTTTCCTCTCACTGGTCTTTTTAAACCTCTTGCCGCCCTCCATAACGAGTAGTCAGATTGTGGGGTACTATCAAGACCCTCCAAGTAGGATGTAAGTGAAGCCGTTCTTTGGGTTTCTAAGAAATGTCTTAGTATATCTCTGCATACCCGTAGCCTAGCTTTAAGTTCAGGAGACCTGCGAAGTTGCCACTCTCTTCTCATTCTTCTTTTTTCTGATAGGAGATGTTCGAGTTCAGATAAATAAGTTCTGTTTGTCCTATTTCTACATTCAACGTGATAAGTGGAAGCGTGATGCACAGCTCGTCGAAGGTCCTCGGTAAAGTTGCCAATCGACTCATCGATATCGTCGGTAGTTCTCAACACAATATTTTCCGTGCAATGAGAACTTAAATACTTTTTGTATTTTATCCAGCTTACTCGGGTCTTAGTCATGTTTCTAAATGGAGAGCCACACACTTGAGGGAAATGCATTGAAATGATAGTAGGAGAGTGATCTGAGGACAAGTCTAATGAAGGATCCACTTGCATCCATTCTACAGGGATATTTTTCACTACTCCAAAGTCAATAACATCGGGAATCTTCCGTCGGTCCGTCCGCCAGTAGGTGGGATGTCCGCTTGAGAGTACATCTAAGCCCATTTGAGCAATGGTGTTGAAGAGTACGCGACCCTTTGGGGTTACCAGACGTGAACCCCAAAATGTGTGTTTGGCGTTAAAGTCGCCAGCAACTAAAAATCTAGCTCCAAGGGAATTAAAGAAGTTATGGTATTGGTGTTCTTTTATTGAGAATCGAGGCGGAGAATAAATCGATGATAAAACAAATTTGTATTGACAGAATTCAATGCAAATGTTTGTTGCTTGGAGGTAATCCTCATTTATGTTATTCATTAGATAATGTTTTATTCTGTTCTTTATAAGAATTGCCGAACCTCCACAAGCTCTTCCGCGGGGATCTTTAGTATCGTACAACACGTAGCCATTAATTTTGAAGTACCCTGTCGACGTCAAGTGAGTTTCAGCAATCATCATAACATCAATCTGCTTATCCATCAGGAAGTATTCCAGTTCGTTTTTATGTTGGCGGAGGCCGTTCGCGTTCCAAAAACAAATTTTTAAATAAATCATTTCTTTAAAATGGCTTGCAAGATAGTGGATTGCATTTTCAGCATTTCCTGCATCATGGATGTCATGGTGGTCGTAAAAGTGTTCATAGTTTGGACAAGTGTCTGCAATGTTGTCTCTAGATTGTTGATATGTGGCTCAGAATATCGCGATATAGGTTCCTGCTCCAGACCTGGCATATTAGATTTGACCACGTTTGCGTAAGAAACTTGTCTAGAATTAGGAGCGTTTACGTGAGTAGTTGGTCGTACAATTTGAGGAAAATTCTTACTCGACGTGAAATTAGGTTGTTGAGGATGGTCAGGTAATACTGGCGACTTATTGGTCCTTATGCCCTTCAAATAAGTATAAACTGGACAACCTCTATAATTAGCAGTATGATTTCCTCCACAGTTACTGCATTTTTTTATTTTTAAGTCCGTTTTGGACTTATTACATTGAGCAGTTGCATGTAGTTCTCCACATGCAACACAAACAGACGGCAATTTACAATACGCTTTGGTGTGACCAAATTCTTGACAATTAAGACACTGGACGGGTCCAACACGCTTATGCGGTTCCTCCACGGTAATTCTACGATGCAGAAGATAAATAAGATTGTAAATTGGATGGGACTCGTTTTTCTTTAAGGCAACATCTCCAGGTTCCAATTCTACCCTGAACATGGGCTGAGGAATCTTTTCACGGTTTCTAATATTCACTACGCTCTTGATTTTGAACCCTTTGTCCATTAATCCGTTCTTTATCTCCGGAGGATCAACACATGGGTCTATACTCTTTAGAACGACTTGGAGTCCTTTTGCGCTTTTGAGCTGATAGGTATAGAAATCCCTGGTCTCCCTCTCCAACTGGTTGGACAATTTTCGAAAATCATCTTCCCTATTCACTTGGATCTTTGTCTCGCTGATTTTTCCATGTTTAATTGAGGTTACGCTAAACATGTTCTCACCTATTACAGCAACAATTCCTTGTACCAGTTTATTGGAAGTGGGCTCTCTCAGGTAAATTGGTGGGGGCTTAAACGTCTTTTTCGGTATTTCTGGGTCATCCGTCTGAAGTAGAGCAAATCTGTTTTGATCATTTGGCTTATCACTGCTGACGGTCTTAGGAACTTTATTGGAATTGGAAGACATTTGAGCAGATGTCGGGCTCCTCTGTCGCTTGAGAACGGTGATGTACTTATCCATACCTACTTGTTTTTTGGGTTTGACTGCACTATTTGATGAAGATGATGATTTCTCATCGGATGAGATAACTATATTGGGCGAACAGGAACGGCGCCGTATTTCGGCTTTTGTAGTGAGAAGAGACTCCACGGATTTTCTTAAGGATTCTTCCTCAGAGATCCATAAATTTTGCTACTGTAGCTTAGCTCTTTCTCAGAATTACATCTGAGCGGGACACTCATGCAGTTGTTTTGCGATTTTTAAATTACCGAAAAACCACTATTTTTCCACCTATTACGATATATATATTTTTTTTTTTTCACTTATTACAAGTTTTTTTTTTTTTATTTTTTTTTTTCACCTATTACGAAAATTCAGCCGCACTAAAAATAACACGTCCGACCAGTTCAAGCAACACTATCGGGGTCAGGTGACAAGAGATTTAGGTTGTTAAATGTTTTATGGCCAGATTTTAACTTGATATTGTAACGGTCCAAACTTCTCTTGACCCTATCTCTCGGAAGACTTGTGCTACCTATTCATCCGACCGTGCTCAGGGAAATGGGGTGGTTTTTTATCTTCCTCGAAATTAGTTAAGAACCGCATAAAATAAATTTAAAGAGGCCGCAAAGACGTTTAAGACCCCACCAATTTACCTGAGAGAGCCCACTTCCAATAAACTGGTACAAGGAATCGTTGCTGTAATAGGTGAGAACATGTTTAGCGTAACCTCAATTAAACATGGAAAAATCAGCGAGACAAAGATCCAAGTGAATAGGGAAGATGATTTTCGAAAATTGTCCAACCAGTTGGAGAGGGAGACCAGGGATTTCTATACCTATCAGCTCAAAAGCGCAAAAGGACTCCAAGTCGTTCTAAAGGGTATAGACCCATGTGTTGATCCTGCGGAGATAAAGAACGGATTAATGGACAAAGGGTTCAAAATCAAGAGCGTAGTCAATATTAGAAACCGTGAAAAGATTCCTCAGCCCATGTTCAGGGTAGAATTGGAACCTGGAGATGTTGCCTTAAAGAAAAACGAGTCCCATCCAATTTACAATCTTATTTATCTTCTGCATCGTAGAATTACCGTGGAGGAACCGCATAAGCGTGTTGGACCCGTCCAGTGTCTTAATTGTCAAGAATTTGGTCACACCAAAGCGTATTGTAAATTGCCGTCTGTTTGTGTTGCATGTGGGGAACTACATGCAACTGCTCAATGTAATAAGTCCAAAACGGACTTAAAAATAAAAAAATGCAGTAACTGTGGAGGAAATCATACCGCTAATTATAGAGGTTGTCCAGTTTATACTTATTTGAAGGGCATAAGGACCAATAAGTCGCCAGTATTACCTGACCATCCTCAACAACCTAATTTCACGTCGAGTAAGAATTTTCCTCAAATTGTACGACCAACTACTCACGTAAACGCTCCTAATTCTAGACAAGTTTCTTACGCAAACGTGGTCAAATCTAATATGCCAGGTCTGGAGCAGGAACCTATATCGCAATATTCTGAGCCACATATCAACAATCTAGAGACAACATTGCAGACACTTGTCCAAACTATGAACACTTTTACGACCACCATGACATCCATGATGCAGGAAATGCTGAAAATGCAATCCACTATCTTGCAAGCCATTTTAAAGAAATGATTTATTTAAAAATTTGTTTTTGGAACGCGAACGGCCTCCGCCAACATAAAAACGAACTGGAATACTTCCTGATGGATAAGCAGATTGATGTTATGATGATTGCTGAAACTCACTTGACGTCGACAGGGTACTTCAAAATTAATGGCTACGTGTTGTACGATACTAAAGATCCCCGCGGAAGAGCTTGTGGAGGTTCGGCAATTCTTATAAAGAACAGAATAAAACATTATCTAATGAACAACATAAGTGAGGATTACCTCCAAGCAACAAACATTTGCATTGAATTCTGTCAATACAAATTTGTTTTATCATCGATTTATTCTCCGCCTCGATTCTCAATAAAAGAACACCAATACCATAACTTCTTTAATTCCCTTGGAGCTAGATTTTTAGTTGCTGGCGACTTTAACGCCAAACACACGTTTTGGGGTTCACGTCTGGTAACCCCAAAGGGTCGCGTACTCTTCAACACCATTGCTCAAATGGGCTTAGATGTACTCTCAAGCGGACATCCCACCTACTGGCCGACGGACCGACGGAAGATTCCCGATGTTATTGACTTTGGAGTAGTGAAAAATATCCCTGTAGAATGGATGCAAGTGGATCCTTCATTAGACTTGTCCTCAGATCACTCTCCTACTATCATTTCAATGCATTTCCCTCAAGTGTGTGGCTCTCCATTTAGAAACATGACTAAGACCCGAGTAAGCTGGATAAAATACAAAAAGTATTTAAGTTCTCATTGCACGGAAAATATTGTGTTGAGAACTACCGACGATATCGATGAGTCGATTGGCAACTTTACCGAGGACCTTCGACGAGCTGTGCATCACGCTTCCACTTATCACGTTGAATGTAGAAATAGGACAAACAGAACTTATTTATCTGAACTCGAACATCTCCTATCAGAAAAAAGAAGAATGAGAAGAGAGTGGCAACTTCACAGGTCTCCTGAACTGAAAGCTAGGCTACGGGTATGCAAAGATATACTAAGACATTTCTTAGAAACCCAAAGAACGGCTTCACTTACATCCTACTTGGAGGGTCTTGATAGTACCCCACAATCTGACTACTCGTTATGGAGGGCGGCAAGAGGTTTAAAAAGACCAGTGAGAGGAAAACCTCCTTTGCGAAATCCGACTGGTGACTGGGCTAGAAATGATTCCGAGAAAGGGACATTATTTGTTAACCATTTAAGAAATGTGTTTACTAAAAAAAACTCAAATAACGTATCTGATTTGCCACCACTCGTTATTAGACCTCCTGTACCTCTAAGACTAAACTTTGGTGATGTCCAAAGCGCTATTGGTACTCTGAACCTTAGAAAGGCTCCAGGTATGGATAAAATCAGCAATAAAATGCTTGTGGAGTTACCTCGTGTAGCTAGAAGAATTATCCTCTTTATCTTCAACGCTATTTTACGCCTAGAATACTATCCTGCAGATTGGAAGGTGTCTATGATCACTATGATTCCTAAGTCAGGGAAGGATCACACCAAAGTAGAGTCATATAGGCCAATTAGCCTATTGCCGACAATTTCTAAACTGTTCGAAAAATTGTTAATGACTAAGTTGATTCCAATTCTGAACGACACTGAATGCATTCCTAATCATCAATTCGGCTTCAGAGCTAAACACAGCACCATCGAACAAACACACAGATTGGTAAATGTGATAAGAGGGTCGTTTGAAGACAAAAAATACTGCTCCGCCCTTTTCATTGATGTGTCCCAAGCGTTCGACAAAGTTTGGCATGACGATTTAATGCACAAAATAAAATTAACTCTGCCTGCTAACACCCATAAACTTATGGAAAGCTATTTATACGGTCGCAAATTTAAAATCAAAGAAGGCAATTTTTTAAGCCCCGCTCAGCCAATTGAAACAGGTGTGCCACAGGGTAGCATACTGGGTCCTACTTTATATTTGATTTATGCCTCCGACATGCCGTCAGACCCCAAAATCCACACGTCAACTTTCGCAGACGATACAGCCTTTATCAGCGTTCACAAGGACCACCAAGTAGCATCACAGAATTTGCAGAATTACGTTTATAAACTAGAGAATTGGCTAGAGCTTTGGAAAATCAGGGTTAATGAACAGAAATGTATTCATATCACTTTCACATTGCGAAAAGAAACTTGCTCGTTCATCAAAATAAATAATCAAATTATTCCTCAACATAATGAAGTCAAATACCTCGGCATTCACCTCGACCGCCGTTTAACTTGGAAGTCTCATATTGAAGCGAAACTTACACAGATGAAATTAAAAGCAGTGCAACTTAATTGGCTAATTGGCAGAAATTCTTCACTAAAGTTGGACTGCAAACTATTGTTGTACAATGCAATTCTAAAGCCAATCTGGTGCTATGGAATTCAATTATGGGGTACTGCCTCAGCATCAAACATTGAAAAAATTCAAAGGGGTCAAAATAAAATTCTACGTATAATTACTGCAGCTCCATGGTATGTTAAAAATTCTCGAATTCACAAAGATCTATGCGTGCCATCAGTAAAAGTTGAATTTACAAAACACGCGTCAAAGTATGTCAGCAAACTTGAACACCACCCAAACCCACTTGCACGAGACATCCTTAACTTTAGTGGCCATAATCGGTTGAGAAGGAGGGATACCCTTGCTTTAACTCAAGCGCAAAATAGATGACTGGATCAGTTGATGTGAAATTTTTTTAGTATCATAAAATTTTTGTCTAGCACTGGCTGGGCTTATTATTTTCTTTTTAGTATTAAGATTTGAATACTTATTGTCATTTCATTATATGAAGATTCAATAAATAAATAAAGGCTATAAAAAAAAAAAAAAAAAAAAAAAAAAAAAAAAAAAAAAAAAGAGGCCGCATAAAAATGACCAATGTTAACTAATAGATAAAACTAAAATAGGATAGATATAGTAAATAAAATGTTTGGTCTGGAATTTAGCTAAGGAAGAAGATGGTTTCACTTCCTTCTGATCTTAACCCTCCCTGCCATGCTATCTTACCATAAAGTGTATTTATTAGATAGCCCTAAATAATACACTAACCTTAGCTAATTAACTGTTCATGGAAATGATTGAAAATAAGGTATTTAATTTAACATTATGTAAATGTAAAGTTAAATAGAATTTATTAAACAAAGTTAAACATTAACATTTATAAAAACCGAAAATAGTATTTAAGAACTTAAAGTACATATAAATTAATTTTTCTTATGTAGTGTAATATAAAAGTGTAGGTATGAATATATACAATATGTTATATTTAACAGTTATATTATTGTATAATTTAAATCGAAATACGTGTCATTAACAAAAATTAGGGGTTGCTTTCCTAATGGAAAAAAAATTATAATTTTTAAATTTAACGTTGTGACTACTAAATTTTAAGATAATTAAGCATTAAATTTTAAATTTATATATTTGAGAATTCAAATTTTTAAATATTAATGATATTTAACAAAACTCACCAAAATTTTATATTTGAAGAATCTAATTTAAATTCTCAAAATTTGTAATTCTTCATTCTTTAAATTTTCTGAATGATTATGTTTATATAAATGATGTATGTATGAGTCTATGTGTATTTATATAATTGAAAAGTATATTATTAAAATGTCTATGTGTATTTATATAATTGAAAAGTATATTATTAAAATGTTAATTTGATAAAATTTACGTTATTAAAAAAAAATGATTTAAGTTTAAAATAGTCAATATTAAAGTAAGTTTAAATTATTTTCAGATTAAAGATGAAAATAAAACAAATTAATTTTTTTTTTGCAGTTGTTTCTTTAATGTTATTTTTTCAAGCTAAAATGGCCTAAATTTATTCAATGTAAATAAAAATCCAATTTTAATTACAATATTTTCCCGACGTTTCGTCGATTGTTTGTCGACTTTTTCAAGGGATTGTCTATTTAAAAATTATAAAACAATAAAATAAATACAATAATGTAATACATAAACAATATAGACTTACAATATTAAATCTTTATTAACACATTAAGAAGTCCTAGATGTATCCAGGAGTATATGTAAAATAATTTTAATACTTAATATTTAAACTTTCAATGTATAACAGATCAAGTGATGGCAACCATATAACTCACATTTATGTTGTTCGTGTCTTCTTTCAAATTCATTGTTCTCTTAAATTGTTGTTGTATTCTAAGGCTCTCAATTATGTATCTCTTACTATCTTTGTTTTCTATATCTAGAATTTTAACATCATCGAACTTAATTGTGTGACCAGTATGTAGGATGTGTTGTGCCAGTGCTGTTGTCTCTTTTCTCCGCATTATGTCCATTTTGTGTTCACCCATTCTTGTTGTGTGTCATTTCCTTCACACTGTAATTCGTATACAATGTTACTTTGTTGTTGTTTATTAATTGGCGCATTAACTCTAGAAAAAATCGAGTTTAATGTCAAATTGGGTTTGTATGCAAAACAAATGTTTTTTGTTTTTATTGACAACCGTATGTTATTATTGTCAGTTAACCCAGGTATATATTTTACACTGTAAAATTTTTTCTCTTCTTTTCGTATGTTTGTAGATTTGTTGTGGTTATCTATGTCCTTATCCAATTGTTTAATCGTGTTGTCTATCAATGTAGATGTGAGTTTGGCGGGGAAGCTGTTGTTTCTTAAAATGTTCGTTATAATGTGTTTGTTTTTATTATGAAATTGTGTATCACTTATGTTGTATACCCTAGAAATAAAAGTTTTTGCTGTGTTTATAATCTGATTCTTGGGTTGTGTCGCGTGGTAATTCATTAACCTTCCTGAAGATGTTTCTTTAGAGTACCAATCAAACAGGATCATGTTGTTTCTGCGTATAATTTTCGAATCTAAGAACGCAATTTCACCGTTTTTCTCAATTTCAGTAGTAAATTGTATCTTCGGGTGTTGTTTGTTAAAGATTGACAGAATTGTGTCCTTGTCCTCTATGCGAGTTATCGCCAAAATGTCGTCTACATATTTGGCGATATATTTAATGTAAATATTCCTATTACCTAGCTCTGTAATTGCATCGTCAAGTAGGTTGTCAAGTATGATATGAGACAATCCCTTGAAAAAGTCGACAAACAATCGACGAAACGTCGGGAAAATATTGTAATTAAAATTGGATTTTTATTTACATTGAATAAATTTAGGCCATTTTAGCTTGAAAAAAATAACATTATTAAAAACAAATTAAATTTAACAATTATTAACATCAAATTGAAAAAGATTTAAGAAAAAATTCGTAAATTGGTTAAAATTATTAGGTTTAAAATTAATTAAGTTTAATGCAATCAGAATTTAATTCCATATATGATTTCCAAAAATTGTGATTTTCGTTGAAAGTTAAATACGTAGATGCCAATTAAATAAAGTCCAGATTCCAGTAAGTGTATTATAGTTAAAGGAATTGATGAGGTGGTTTATATATCTTAAAATTTCTTGATTTCCAGGAAGAGGAGTCAGACGGAGACTAAATGTGAAGCCTATGATTAACAAAATTTCTTTAGTAAATACCTCATTTGTTTAAAACACATCATCTTACCTTTCTAAACTAAAATCTAAAATTTACGCCAAAAATTATATCTTTTTTTTCTCTTTGAAATTTTATATTCAAATAAAAAAAATTTTAAATATAAAATTTTCTAATACATACAAAATTATTTCAATTATTTCAAAAATTTAAAGTATTTAAAACCAACAGAACATTTTGATTCCGATATCCCTCACAATATTTAAATACGAAATTAGTTAATTTTTCTTAAACTTAAATTGTATTTAAATACGGTTTCATTTTTTCAGTCTCAAATTAAGTTTGGTATTTAGTTTTGATAAAAGTATGGTAGCACTATTAAATATCAAAAAAATATAAACAACTTCTTCATTTAACAGCTGATTTACTATTTAGTTCACAAATTGTTGTAAACTAAATGGACAAAAGCTGCAGCATTCATATCCTCTTCATCTAAATTCATTGTTTTAGTTGATATTGATAATAATAATAATAATAAGTACAATGTTTTTATTCGCGGCGACTTTATTTATTGAATATTTTTATCAAAAAATAAAAAAACTTCAATGCGCAATTTTCATATTTTCCAAAACTGTCAAAATCATATGGTAGTATGAAAAACTTAAGTTGTATTTAAATGGACGTAGTCAGTGATTTAAGTTGTATTTAAATATGATCTATAAAAATGAATTTTGTATTTAAACAGAACTTAAGTTTAAACACACTTTAATTTTTAAGTTAAAAACTATCCATTAGTATATACTTTTTTGTTGAAATGGTTATGCTTGGTTGTCACTATGTCATTTTTGTTGTAAAATTGTCCAAATTGTTGGCAATTGTATGAAAACGGGTTGTCATATGGCGTCATCTATGTTTGCAATCATGATTGCAATCTCATTAGATGCATTAGACAACCCGTTTTCATACAATTGCCAACAATTTAGACAATTTGACAACAAAAATGGCTTAGTGAAAACCAAGCATAAGAAATATTTTTTTATTGCTTTTTAAGCATATGTTGTTGTTTTTTTCTGCACTTATGTTATTTTTCTTGTTTTTTCCTTTCTTGTGTTTATTTATAGATTTTTGTTACTAAAATTTAACTGATTAGATTTTTTTCTCAGTGTTTTTTTTTTTCTTTTAAAAAAATTGTTTGCTTATTCTTTTTTTCTTAGTTTAGTTAATTTACTTTGAGTTCGAACATTGAATTTAGTTAAACTGATATTTGCCCAAGATACTTACGTGGTATATATGTATATAAAAAAAAGAAGTAATATAAAGGCAATTTAATCTACGTATTTATATAAAAAAAATTAGTTTTAATAAAGTTTTACGATTTTAACACTAAATTTTTGAAATATGTTTTTTTCTTATGTGAAATTTATTACGAAGATTATTTTAAGTTTTATTTCTTTCCGGCTTTTTTTATTGTTGTGTCACTTATTTTTAATATAATTTTGTTTCACTTCTCTTGAACAAAAAAACAAATTCGTGGTTTTAAAAATAATGAAGGCATGTAAAGGAATTATTTATATCCAATTTTAATGGGATCTGTTTTGAAGAATAGAAATTTATTTCTTTATAAAGGTTATGCAAATTTATGCAATGAGTGTACCTTCTTTTTTCCGCCAAACAGAACAATTTGTAAAAAAACACTCCCAGTGTTTTGTTTTAAATAAAATATGTTTGCCACTAAATAGGAGAAAAGCTATTTAAAGACAGACAATGAAAGGATTAAAAAAAATAATTTACCTTTTAAGGAACACAACAATTTTTGAAAGGAACAGCGTCACGAATTGAATTACTCGGTTCTGATGTAAATAAAAGATTTAAAGTCTCTTCTTATTTCCGCAGCCGTATATTGTTTACCAAAAAGGAAGATTTTAGCTAAGGTAAGTCTTTTTATACCCCTAAAGTGTTGGAATTTAAACGCTATTTCAGCACATTCCTAACATTCCAAAATATTTACAAACACTAACGCACATATTCAGAACGAAAATTCTACTATTTTTTTCTTTTTACATCTCTTAGAAAACTGCATTATCTTACAATAATGTCGTGACATTACCATAAACATAAGCCATCATCACAAGTTTCTTAAGGTAAATATCATGCATAAAAAAATTTTGTATTTCACTAATTTAAATAATATTTATTATTGATTTGTTTAGAAAATTCTAAATCGGGCTTATTAAGGTCATGTATTCTATGCAAATAAAAGATTACTTCATAATTTTTTTTTCCGACGTTTCGTTGGAGATTCCCAACATCATCAGGGATATATTATTAGATATATAATCTTTCGTCAATAGTTCTGCATTAGTTCTGAGTTTGTAAAAACTGAGTTTGATTATACTGCTTTGATACTTAGTTTAATACAATTTAATTATACTGTGATATTATTTTTATTTATATTCTTGCATTTGTTTTGTTTAATTAAATTTATGTTTTATGTTGTAAATATTCTAAATGCAGAACTATTGACTAAAGATTATATATCTAATAAAATATCACAGATGATGTTGGGAATCTCCAACGAAACGTCGGAAAAATAAATTATAAAATAATCTTTTATTTGCATAGAATACATGACCTTAATGAGCCCGATTTAGAATTTTCTAAACAAATCAATAATAAAATAAGGAAACGGTCGATAAAAAACTTAAATATATTAAATAATATTTTTTTCTTTTTTTTCAGATCTTTCCTACTCCCTTCCTTTTCTTGCATATAAACGATATTTAAGTTAAGATAGATTTTTCTTCTCAGTAAATGTTCTAATTTGTTACTATTAGATTTAATGCAATTACTAATTACATATATAAATATATTAATACATAAACACATAATTACATAAATGTATAATTATATACATATACAAGTATATAAATATGTATATATACGTGAATATATATAAATATATAGGATACACAGATATAAGTGTATAAATATATACATACATATGGGCAATTTCACGTCAAGTAACCCAATTTTAATATCGATGTCTTCCGATTTGGATGAATTTATGCCAGACCCAAATTTTCAGCTCTATCATTCAGGAACTGCTGGAGTTAGAGGGGGTTAAATTTGGACATTTTGGTCATGCAGGGTTTTTTTTAAATGAGTATAACTGTTCACCTATTGGTCCTAGCAAAGGACTTTAGGTAGCTATTTCTTCAATCATTCCAAAAATATTTTTTTTAATTTTTAAAAAAAAATTTTTTAATTTGGGCCCTTTTTTCCTCAAAAGAAAGCTTATACAATTTACTTTAAGGCCTTTATAGTCGCTTAATGGGATGCGAGTGGGATATCTATCAAAAAAAATATTTTTTAACTCAAGAAGAAGATTTTTCAATATTTGGCACATGTATTTTCATTTTCCCCCATTTTGTTATTTTTTTTTCAAAATGGAGTTTTTTTTATTTTTCCTCAAAAGAAACTTAGACAATTTCATTTAAAAGCTTTGTGATCACTTAATGGGATGCAAGTGGGGTATCTATAAAAAATTTCCAACTCAAAGAAGAAATTGTTTAAATTTTTACCATATGCACTATTTTCATTTTTTTTCCTATTTATTACTTATAATACTAAATAACAATAATAATAATAAATAACTTAATAATATTAGTATATAAATTTTGAAATTGCCAATCTTTCTTCCTTCTTATTTATTGCCTTTATTTTTAGCTTTTTTTGCCAATCCTGATGCTGCCTTTTTTGGCTTTGGAAAGAAATCGCATTGAGTAGATGCAGAAAACTTTTTCAATTGGAGTCTTCCATCGATATGTGGTATAAAAGCAAGGTATTGAGATGTGCCATCAATTGTTACAGCAGCGTCGAATCTACTCTTCTATGTTTTTAATGTTTCCTCATGATCAGCTTTACTACTAAAAACTATTTCAGTTTCTTTACAATGGTTCTTTGCCCATCGGAATAAAGCGCTCGCATCTAAGATGCGATCTTGATGAGAGCACTGCAGGCTATACCTCGCTGCATTTCTTTTGAGATTTGCTCCATTGCCAAGTGCAGTTGGATAAAAATGCCATTCAGCTGGAATTCAAAAATCTTTTTCGTGAGCTATAAGATTTGCGAAGCTATTTTTGTTTTTAAAATATTGACGACCTCCATCTGTCGTACTGTCCACTATAAATTTAGATTTTAGATATTTTAGAATTATCTTCTGGTATTCATAAACTATAGCGGTATCATGTTTTAAGTCATCGGATATGATTGCCATACTTTTGTGTTCCAGTTTTTATCTTCTATGTAGTAAATACCAACTGTGAATATAGTTGCTTGGTCATTATTAAAGTGGAATCCTTGTATGGCATCCTGAATAACATATTTATAGTTCTCTGCGAAATCATATGAAGTCACGAATTCACCAGGCTTCAAATGTGTCTTCAAATCATTCATAAATTACCATTGCTGTTTGACTAAAAAGTCATGACTTCTCAAATTTAGCAAACCTTTGCATATTTCTACCACAAAATCATCCACATTTAAAATTACTGTTTTTAAGGTACATCTTTCAGTCTGAAGCTAAGATTCAAATTTTATCTCATCAATACATGCTCGATCAAAAGAATTCATTAAATTCTCCTTAATGAATGTGGTATCCGGGCAATTTGAACATTCGCCTAAGTGGCAAGAAGTTGTTACATAAGGACACATAGTCAATTTAAGGCAATCACGGTAATCGTGCAAATTTTCTGAGGAATCATCTGTCAAATACTTTAAGTAGATTTCCTTCAACATGAGTTTAATATTTTCATGGTAAATGCAAACGCATACTGTGTGTGTTCCGCTGCTTCCTGCCAAAACGCAATGCTTTGGCCTCAGTTGGGTAAATTTTGTAAATCCAATTTTGACGTCCTCGTGCTCAGATTGAAATGTTGCATATAACTCGTTTAGATTATAGAGCACCATCCTCTTCTGCATTTGGACTTTCGAACACACACCCAGTCTTTCATTCTTGGCATCATTCAAATCCTATCATCTTGCTGATAAAATTGAGTTCTAGAACTTCAGTTTCGCACGCAAAAGTTTTTCCCTTCTTCTCGTTAGGAAGTGTGTGAATCCCATACTCAGCAACCAAGTTTTTAGCAATTCTTGCTAATTCTAGGAACGTCTCAAGTTCCAAACTCGGTCATTATTTTTGAACAACTCCATGACGATGGGGCAAGAGTAAGAAGTTGAATTTTTTCAGATGTACTCTGTGACGATTTGTACTTCTTTTTATTTGTTCAAAAACTTCTACTGCATGATGTCGATTTTGGCACTCATTATTTGGTCTTATAAGTTTGTCTGAAAAGTTAGAACAACCATCATCTCCTGCAGAACTGTTATCATTTTCAGAATTGATTTTGTTCTCATCTGGAATAGCCGGTAATGTGTCCAACTTTCCCATCATTTTCCTGCACGATCCACAAATTAGCAAACGTTTTGCAAGCGTTTTGAAATTTTTCAATAAGTTGTCGGAAATATATCGCATATCTGATGATCTGTGTTTCTTTTTGTTTAAGGGACTACAACAAATAGAAGTAAACATTTCCTTTTTGGAAGCGTAAGCCAGGATTAATTATGTAAGTAATTAGTAAATAACGCACGTCCAAACTTTAAAACTGTTTGTAAAAAACTAATTTCCGAATGTCCTTAGAATGAAAATAAATACTTTTTTAAGATCATTTAGGTAGTACGTTTTTATGAAAAAGTCTAAAATCCTTTATTAAGGCCTATAATGGCAAAATAACAAAGTACAAATCAGGTAGCGTTATAATAAAGTACCTGGTAACTTCTACCGCTCAATTTTAAAGTCAAGTGTCATAAAATTTCAGAGAATAGTTTTCCACTTGATTAAAAAAGGGTCTCAGGGGTACCTGTGACTTTGATGTTAAAAATTTCATTCAATATTACGTGCGCTCCAAACAACCTATAGAATTGACAAAAAAGCCGCAATGAAAAGATGTGTGACTTAGAAAATTGCAGGTAGAAATTAATAATGAAAATAGTGCATATGGTAAAAATTTAAACAATTTCTTCTTTGAGTTGGAAATTTTTTTATAGATACCCCACTTGCATCCCATTAAGTGACCACAAAGCTCTTAAAGGAAATGGTCTAAAGTTTCTTTTGAGGAAAAAAAGAAAATAAAAAACTCCATTTTGAACAAAAAAATAACAAAATGGGGGAAAATGATACATGTGCCAAATATTGAAAAATCTTATTCTTGAGTTAAAAAATATTTTTTTTTGATAGATATCCCACTCGCATCCCATTAAGCGACTATAAAGACCTTAAAGTAAATTGTATAAGCTTTCTTTTAAGGAAAAAAGGGCCCAAATTGAAAAAAAAATAAATTAAAAAAAATTAAAATTTTTTTTTTTAAATTTAAAAAAAAAATATTTTTGGAATGATTGAAGAAATAGCTACCTAAAGTCCTTTGGACAATTTTTGCTAGGTCCAATAGGTGAAAAGGTACACTCATTTTAAAAAAACGCTACATGACCAAAATGTCCAAATTTGACCCCCGCTAACTCCGGCAGTTCTTGAATGATACAGCTGAAAATTTGGGTCTGGCATACTATCCAATAGTACTAACCTTGGTGCAAATTTCATTCAAAGCGGAAGAAATCGATTTTAAAATTAGGTCACTAGTCGTGAAATTGCCCATATATAAATATATATGTAGAAATACATCAATATATAAATGTATAAATATACAAATAAATAATTATAGAAATGTATAAATATATAAATACATAATCATATAGATGTATAAATAAATAAAATAAATAAATATAGAAAAAATATATAATTATATAGATGTATAAATATATACATATATAACCATATAAATACATAAATATCAATGTATAAATATATAACTATACAACCATATAAACACATAAATACATAAATATATCAATGTATAAATATATAATTATACAACCATATAAATGCATAAATATATCAATGTATAAATATATAATTGTACAACTATATAAACATCTCAATGTATATATATACAAATATATAAATACATACATATATAATTATATTAATATACTAGCATGCAACCCGTTACTTCGTTAGCGAAAAAATGTGGAAATAACAAAACAACATTATTTTAAAATGTTTATTGTAGAACTTCTCCAATTTTAACAAAACGTCGAATAAATTTAAATAACAAAAATTCAGAATTCTTTGAAAATAACTACCTCTACTCGGATGAATTAGATTCTATACTGAAAAAGGTATTTAAAACTTAATAAACTGAATTGTTTTCATAATGTAATTTAACCTGAATTAATAAAATATGATAAATTCAGATATTTATTTATAAAATACTGTAAGTCTTATTTCACACTCTTCAGCTTTAGCTGACCAGTTTTTGTTCAACTTGCTTTTTATTTACAAACATCAGTTCAATTTTCGTACTTTTTAATGCAAATTAACATGCATGAAAAAGAAACAAAATGAAATAAGCAAATTGACTAGTACCATCAAGTTGTACCCCTTTTGTTCTCTTTTCCCATCTCATCAAAAAATACTTGCCTTGAAGAGTGTGAAAGCGGACTAAGATATTATAAAAATATTACACAAGTTGTGTTTAACATTATATTTTTTTGTGATTTCTTATTTAAAAAGTTAAAATTTATGTATTTTGATATGTATTGTACAAGAGACTTTGAATTTTTTTGTTTTCATTTAAATAAAAATTTCAAAATACTACGCGACTTTTTATTTATCCGATTTTTTTGACGATTTTTAAAATTCGTAATGACGATTTTTTCTTTTTTATCGGGATTTTGACGATTTTTTCCGAAATTCATCTGGCAGCCCTGCTTACAGCATGATTATGCTGTTTCCAAAAGTATTAAAATGTATATTAAAAATGCTGAATCTTGAATTACGAAATTTACAAATGATTATTGTTGATCGTACATATTGCATTTGAAAACATTTGAGATCGTCCAGCAGATGCCCAATAGATAGTGCGTATCATAACTTGAATATCATTGATGTCCAATAGCCATTAAAGTATTTTGTACATTATAAATATGAAATACAGAATTGGTTTAGATAATTAAAAAAAAATAGTTATGTGAATGTATCTAACGTGAGCTGTAAGAAGCAAAGTTTTAAATCTACAAAATGATTTTTTAGAAATGAAACTTTTTACCAATATTTTTCTTGATTGACATTTATTGAGTTACATTATTTGTTGCACATAATGCCAATAATGTTTTTAAGTCATGATGTCAGAGAACCACCGAAGAAAAATTTAGCTCAGGTTTAGTCGATTAAATTCTTTCGAAAGCGATGCATTCTGCTTCCTTGACTGGAATATCATTTCAACCTCCCGCAGACATTTATATACCCTATCACACACGTCATCAGATTAATCCAACGATTAATTAATGTGATACTATATAAAATAACTTGACTATTATAATACCATTTTTAAAATGCCTTCAATGAGATCGTCAAGCGCAAGTCCCAAATGATCCGTGTATTCAAATGTCTTCCCCAATATTGGTTCCTAACATCTTTTAGCGTCAAAGCACTCATAAACTTAATGAATTGCAGGATCATTTGAAGAATTTTATTTTGTTAGATTTCTCTAATACACAGAAGATTCATCTAGTTTGAGTAGTCTATTTTGAAAGAATAAATAATTTAATAGAATAGTAAATTATGTATTCTTATTAAATTTTGTATTAACTTTAAGTTTTTACCTATGTATTGCTTATTTGTTTGAAAATATTTTTGTACCCAATGCGCGTTGCTACACCACCAATTAAAATTAATTTGAAAGAAAGGCATTACACAAATATTCAATTCATTTTTAATAATTTTATTGATTTTGTTCAATAAAAAAGTCTCAGTTATATCCCGTAAAAGTGTTAGTAAGGTTGGTCCAGCGGTATGGCCTTGCAGGCAGGCGTTGTAATTAATTAAAAAAGTGGGCGTTAATGTAGGCGTGTTCATAGCAACTGGACTCATGCACAATAACTTTGCCGAAGATCATCACATGATCAGATGCATAGTTTACGATTCTATAAAGCATATACATACAAACATTAATATTTTGTGATGTGGCATGAAAGTGGGCGTGGCACATAAAATATTTATTTTTACCTTGCCTTCACTAAGATGTGGATACAATTTGTATGAAGTAAATCTGTAAAAACTCGTGCAGAAGCAATTAATCAATTAAAAAAAGTGGGCGTTAGAGTAGGCGTGGTCGTTCTAACTCAGAAACCTTCCCGCTCTCATGCACAACAACTTTGCCGAAGATCATCACATGATCAGATGCATAGTTTGCGAGAATAGAATAGTAGAAATGACTTTCAAAAAAGTACCAATTTAAGTGTACTGAAATTTGGCCCTTTTTACACCTTTATATTTGAGACATGAATATCATGTTCGGGGTTCTATTTTGTGTGGATAGAAAAATATTTTATCCTTTTAAAAAATGGGCGTTATAGTAGGCGTGTTCATACCAACCCAGAAACCTTCCCGAACATATGCACAACAACTTTGCCAAAGATAATCACATGATCAAATACATAGTTTACGATTCTATAAAGGACATACATACAAACATTCATTTCTTGAGATGGGCATGAAAATGGGCGTGACACATAACATTTTTATTTTTACCTCGCCTTCAGTAAGATGTGTATACAACTTGTTTGAAGTATATCTGTAAAAAGCCATACGGAAGCAATTAATCTATTTAAAAAAAGTGGGCGTTAAAGTAGACGTGGTCGTACCAACTCAGAAACCTTCCCAGCCTCATGCCAACAACTTTTCTGTAGATAATAACATGATCAGATGCATAGTTTGCGAGAATAGAATAGTAGAAATGAATTTCAAAAAAGTACCAATATAAGTGTACTGAAATTTGGCTCTTTTTACACCTTTATATTTGAGTCATGAGTAGCATGTTCTGGGTTCTTTTTTGTGTGGATGGAAGAATAGTTTATCTTTTTTTATTTTAAATTGAATAAATAATATCAAATGTCCGTTTTACCCCGTTTTTGTCCCTTTTTTGTCACCCGTGAAAAAATAATTTTCAAAAAAGTACCTTTTAATTATTCGTATTACGTACTATATGAAAATAATAGTTCATGGAATTTTTAGTGAGAAATTACATATTGATAAAAAGCACCAAAAAAGAATACAATTTTTAGGCCACAGGAATTCGAATTTCAAAAAAGTACCAACAAAATTTCTAGTCTTTATTGATCTGAGCCAGATGCATTTAATATATTATTTCTATGTTTATTTATGTAGGAGATATACATGTTAACGAAGCGTTCTACTGGGTATATTTTTACCCCATATGGTCACTTGAATTTCGAATTTCAAAAAAGTACCAGACACCTGTCGGCTCTTTTTTTGATTAAAGGCGGACGCATTTAAAATATTATTTCTAAGTTTATTTGTTTTGGAGATATAGAGGTACTGGTTTTGCCCCATTTGTCCCCCTTAACGACCGAATTTCCAAAAATTCCTTCTTAGTGGATCTACATATTGTAAAAGGAACCCATTACCCGAATTACAAGTTTAGCTAGAAACACACATGTTTGGGCTGTGCGATGATGAATCAGTCAGTCAAGTTACTCTTTTATATATATAGATAAGTTAATAAATATACAAATATTTTATTTAATTCATCAAAAATCGAAGTAGGAGTACGTAATAATAATAACAAAAAAAAAATAATGAAGTTATTAAAATAAATAGAATTATTTGAAATTATTAAGTATTAAACGTTTATTTCAATTATAGTATTATTACAGTTTTTGAAATTAGAAATAGGTATAAATACTATTTTTACTAAATTTTCTGGTTACATATTTTGGAAATAGTTCACACAGATTTATGCGGCCCTATCGAAGTCAAAGCTAATGATGGAAGTCTTTACATGTTAAAGTTTACTGATGATTTTAGCCGAAAAATGTTTACATATTTTTTGAAAAATAAAAGTTATGTTTTTGAAACTTTTGTTAATTTCAAAACATTCGTCGAAAATCAGACAGGAAAGAAACTAAAATGTCTACGATCAGAATGGTGGCGAATTTATAAATCGGAAGATGTTTGATTTTTTGAAAAAGTATGGAATTATGCATCAGAAAAGTGTGCCTTAAAATTCGCAGCAAAATGGTCTCGCTGAGCGGATGAATAGATCTCTGATGAAAAAATCTCGCTGTATGTTATTCGACGCCAAACTTCACAAAATTTTTTGGGGAGAAGCAGTATATACTGCTAGTTATTTGATGAATAGAATTCCACATCGAGTTTTACAGAAATGTCCAGATGAAATATGGAATGGAAGAAAAACAAATCTTAATCATTTACGAGTATTTGGTTGCAGTGCAATTGTTCACGTTCCTCATCAAAAGAGAAGAAAACTTGATGCAAAATCTGAGAAGATGATTTTTATTGGTTATTGCAATGAATCGAAAGGATATCGATTATATGATCCAGTAAAGAAGATTGTAACTACAAGTCGTGATGTAATATTTTTTGAATAAGAGTTTATGTCATTACACAACGCTAATACGATTGCTGAATATTGGTTCCAAATTCCTCCTTTAAAGCAAAATCACATTGAAACTCAAGAAACCTCAAACTCTACAGCAGCGTTGCCACAACCAAAAAAATTTGTAACCAACATTAAAATAAAAAATAACCAAATTGGAGAAAAAATATCAAATTTTTTTTAATCATTTATTTATAACAAATTCAAGTTGTAATAAAAATGAAACATAAAAAAATTGCTAAAAACAATAGGTTTGTTTAGTAACTAAAAACTTTTACAAGTTTGTAAAAATTGTTACAAATATTTTTGAAATTTGTTACAAAAAACTTCTTTTATATGTATATACAAATACGTTAAAAAATTTCTTCAAAATTTAATTTTAAAACTTGTCATGCTAATTTGATATTTACTAAATAAAATATTCTTATTCTTATTATCAATAAAAATAACCAAAATGAAAAAAAAGTACACATTTACACAGTGAAAATAAAATTAACCAAATTTGGTTAAAATTAACTAAAACGGCAACGCTGCTCTACAGGTAACGATGTCGATAATGATTCATTATTATTCTCTTCATTTACTGAGAATAACAATGAAGTAATCGACGAAGAAAATATTACAACATCAAATGAATACAACGAAGCAGTTGAACCTCACGACATGGTTACGGTTTCAAGACGTAGTGAACGTTTAGCAAATAAATCTCAAAAAAAAAGATAAAAATTA
Source organism: Bellardia bayeri (assembly GCA_950370525.1). Lineage (NCBI taxonomy): Eukaryota > Metazoa > Arthropoda > Insecta > Diptera > Calliphoridae > Bellardia > Bellardia bayeri. The sequence goes on along the minus strand of OX493264.1, from coordinate 54,292,384 downwards.
ACGTATGAAGAAGCTTTAATACGGCCAGATAAAGAAAAATGGTTAGAGGCAATTAGCAGTGAAATTAATTCATTGGAAATCAACCATACTTGGACTGAAGTAAATGAAGCAAGTTGTTAAAATGCAATTAACACCTGTAGTGGGTTTTTAAAGTTAAGGACGAGCCAGATGGATCAAAAAGGAACGTGCTTTGTTTGGTCGTATAAAAAAAAGGGTTCGACTACGAAGAAACATATTCTCCAGTGATTTGCTACACATCCTTAAGAATGTTGATCGCCTTAGCTGTAAAATACAATCTGGAAATAGAACAAATGGATGTCGTTACGGCGTTTTTGCAAGGAGAACTGGATGAGGAAATATTTATTCACCAGCCAGAGGGTCTAAAATGTGCAAATTCAAACTCTATTCTAAAACTCAATAAGGCTTTGTATGGATTAAAGCAAGCGAGTTTAGTATGGAACAACAAATTAGATAAAGTGTTGAATAAGATTGGTTTCAAGACATCAAGAATAGATCCATGTGTGTATTGCAAATACAAAGCGAACGTATTTAGCAGTTTACGTTGACGATATGTTGATGTTTACCAATGATTCAAAATTTCGAGAATCCATAAAGAAGAAGCTGTGTCAAGAACTATATATGAAGTTGCTTGGAGAAGCAAACAAGTGTTTAAATATTCGAATTACCAGAGAGAACAACAAAATTTATTTAGACCAAGAAAATTATATTGACTAAATACTGTAAAAGTTCAATATGTCAGATTGTAATGTCGTTCAAGTACCTATGGATCCAAAGCTAAGGAAGCAAGCAGAAGAGAGTCCAGGTAACGTTTTTCCTTATCAGCAAGCAATTGGAAGCCTGATGTACTTAACACAGTGTACAAGACCTTATATTAGTCATGCAGTAAGTTTTTTAAGTCGTTTTAATAACAATCCTAACCAAGAACATTGGAATGCTGTAAAAAGAGTATTCAGATATCTGAAAGGAACATAGAAATCCAAATTTTGCTACACTCAATATGGTAATAATGAGCTAATAGCATATTCAGATGCCGATTGGGCCAACGACGTCGATGAAAGAATGTTAATTACACGTTATGTTGTTATTTCATGGAGCAGAAAAAAACAACAAACCGTAGCCTTGTCTTCAACCGAGGCGGAATATATGGCGATGTCTGCAGTTACACAAGAAGTTGTGTGTTTAAGAGAATTATTTTAAGAACTCGTTTCAGATATTCCAAATAAGCCAACCCCAATATTATCTGACAATAGAAGTGCAATAGCTTTGTCATCTACAAATGTTTATCGAACCCGTTTAAAACACATTGATGTGCGTCATCATTTTATAAGAGTGAAAAAGAATACCAAACAAGTAGAATTTTTTCCTATCAAGACAGATGAGATGATAGCAGATTCTTTGACAAAAGCTACAACTGCACCAAAACATAAATTTTTATGTTTTAAATTTTCTATTAAATAAAATTTTTACTTCACTTCGTATTGCGATATCAAAAAGAACATACTGCCTTTCACTTTTCAATAGAGGGGACAATTTTGACGTTTCAAAATCGCAATAAGGCAGTTCTCTTAAAAAGAGGAAGAAAATATTTTGTGATACTATGTTGGTAATGTGAAAAAGCAAAGCACTATATACAAGAAGAATTTTGTGGACAAAATTTTAGAATATTAGAATATTTGAATCGAAACTTCGTTTATATGTTTGTGATTTCAATAAGTTACTAAATTGTATTTTAATAATTGTTATACTTTCTGGTATGAATTGTGGAATTTGTGCATTTGTTAGATGATGTATATTCAGTTTTTTATGATTGTATTAAACAAAGGGCAACCCTTTGACTGATAGTCAGGCATTCTATCGCCTAGTCTATCGGGGCACTTAATTTTGTAATTTGTTTTTGAAAAATAGGTATACCTACCTACACAATATTTTAAAATAATTTTATACCTACCTATTTGTTTCTGACATTAAAAAACCAAAGCAAAATAAATCAATGACCGTATTATTACCACTTGTAAAACTAATAGATTTTGTTTAGATATTGATTTTCCAGACAAATACATAGTTCGAAATTGGTGAATCGTGTTGCAAAACAATCTCAGTAAAAAATTTTTCACCGGACAAAATTTTTGTTTGGAACAAATGGGTAAATCCAGTGCAAATTTACAGTGCACAAAAAACTGTAGAATATGCAGTTCTTCAGAAGTATTAAAAATTTTTCGACAATCTTTTTAAAAATCAAATCAGTCCCAGCAAGAGTTTAAAACCACTTGTTCATAAAGATTTATGTCCAAAATATGCATAGGTACCAGTCCATATAAAGCGATATATAAAAGCGACAAGCAACAACTCCAATAAGGATAAAAAACTGAGAACGTTTCACCAGCTTTTATTAACAATGACATTGTTGAAATTAAAACTAACTCAAATGATCTGAAACCAGTTAAAATTATATCCTTATATAATCTGATTAAACTAGGAAGCTTACACTCAAAAACATAGTTAAAATTTCTACTTAGTTTTCAATTTTTATAAATGTGTAGTAACGGATGATTTTTTAAATATTTTGTTAATTAAATGTTGTTAATTAAAAATTTTTTTTAGCCTGATGAGTTTTATACCGAACAAGACCACACTATATTCATGAAATTATTTGTACCTAAGTATAATTAGTCAAAACAATAAAAATTACAATATTTTTATTTGACTTTTGTACATAAAAAAATGAAAACATTTTAAATTGTTTGACCATTTCCAAAAATCCACATTTTAAATGTCGAAACCGTATGCTCGATATCAATATACCTACATACATGCATATGAATGTAAATATTATTGCATTCCATAGTAGGTATAATAGGTACATATTAGGATTTATTAAACAGTTTTAAGGCACTGTTCTCCATACATATTTATCATAGGTTTTATTATGTTTGTATGAACGTAATATGTAAAAAAAAATTCATAAAAATTAACATAAAATTAACAAATTTAATATTAAATATAGGTGCATACATATGTACATGTTTATACACAGTTCTTATTGATAAATTATCAATGAAATCAAAATGACACTTAAATGGTGGTCTGTCTATACAACGTAGGCTTGTGTGAAAATACGATACTTAAAGCATTTGTCATTGTTGCAATCAGTCAAAGCAAAAAAAAAAAAAAACAACCACTCTTTGTACCTGAACGCGATGTGTATTGGGTAAACGCAACATGTAAAACGATGTAGAACTGTTTGTCGACCAATGAAAAAGCTAAAACAACAGAAATAGAGATGGCATGTGTTAGGTACATATTTTTTGTCCTTCACTGGCTTTGTTCTTGCTTTTTCATATGCATAGTATATTTGTAATGCATTAGTAAATGTTTCCACGCCCAGAATTTGTATTGGAGTGAGAAGAATAAAATATAAAACATACTTTAAGTGCGAGAGGACAAATACAGAAGAAATTAAATCAAAAATCACATTAACCAATCAAAAGTTTTACAAACTTGCTAAACTTCTTGATATGAAAAACTTGTTCGAGGGCTATCCAGAAGCCATATGAGAAGTACTCGTTAGTACTGTTCAGGCCTCTTGTTTCATTTGACGGAATCGTGTCGAGTGGTTATTCATAATAAATTCACTGATGTGGGTTTTCTGTTGTTAGTTTGCCTGTATAAGAAGTATTTGGATAAAAAAGAAATGAATTATTTTCCGCTATTGGCGTTATAAGACTTTAATACTAATTTGTTTAGTGATTTTTTCTAGTGTTTTTGTCAATACATTTCATTACCGCGTTATTTAAGAGATTAGCCGTTGTTAAAGTTCAAAACGTCTATCTGTTATCAATATAATAAAGAAATAAACATAATAAAGCTTAATGTATGAAATAATTGTTTATATCCTTTACTTTTTAAATTTCGTCTTAATTGTTAAAGTGGTACCGTCTGTCATAAGTTAGATATTGTGAAATAAATTGAAAATATTATTTAAGGAGTACTCACACTTAAAAAGGTAAACATATTTTATTCCGAATATAAAATAAGAATTTTATAGGTCTACCTACTTGTTATTTTCTGGTGCTTATTACCAGGGCAACCAAAAATATGATATAAAAAAGTGTTTTACGCGCATAAAAATAAGCTTAAAAAAGAAAAATAGTATGTTTATCAATATTTTATTAATATACATACATACTATGTAGGTATATAAATACATATGTAGGTATTCTGAAGTCATATATTAAATTATGGAAATGTACAAAAATCAATTTTTTCATTTGAATCTATTTTTTTTCATATTGAAAAACTGTAATAATAACTATAATTCGTTTAGTTTTAATTTGAACAATATATTTTACTCATTGCGGGGAAGACCAGAATTTTATAACTTTTAATACCTATTATTTATAACTAAATTCATTCTTTGTTCACTAAAAACTAATTATTGCTTTAGATTTTTATACCTAGTATAATTTAAATCCTAATCTATTGATTTTCCTCATATTTTGAATTAACAAAAACTTTACACTTTTAAGGTACGGTCACATTTGAAAAAAATTAACTTAAAAAAGCGTAACCGGTTGTTTTAGCACAAATTTGTTTGATGTTGTTTACTCTTGTTGAAATGTTAATGGGATAATACATGGATCTTTAATAAACTTGTTTACATATGAAATTTTATTGCCTACAATAGGTATTAGTAAAATTTAAAAAAGTCGGCTTAAACAAATGTTTTTGTTGCAGTTTAATGTTTTTAATGACTTCTTCATATCTTCGATCATTATGTTTAAACTCGCTCCAAAGATCTTCTTTGATTTTGATGAAATTTTATATTTAAAAAAAATGTTGGTAATAGTTGTTAAGAAGCAAAGTCTAGAAATAATTATTATGTTATTGGAAAACTGTAAATGCACAACTATAAGTTTTTTAAGCAACCTTAAGTTGTTTTGTTACATATTTAAGCATTTATCTATTTTTATTTTGCCCTTGTAAATGTACCTCCAAATTTCAGAGCCGATGCGGTATCAATTAACGTTATCCTATCATCCTAATATTTTTCAGAACATGTTTTTACAATTCAAAACAACTATAGGGAGTGGGACGGTCAAAATTCAAAATTTTATTATTTGGAGCTCTCTAATGTATATAATTGATTATGGGTAATGTAAAAATATTGGCTTTTTTATAAAGCAAAAAAAATAATATATGTACCCAGGTATAAAAAATAATGAAAAAAATAAAGTATGGAGTTGTGAATAAAATATGCTATAAAAAATATGCACTAACAAATTAATGTCAATTTTCTGAATGTTTATATGACAAACTGTATGTATTTTGTAAATTTTTGGTTGCCCTGCATATTTACTCTTTGCAATTGGAAAAAATTTGTTTAAAAAATTATCAATTAGTCTAGATTATGTCTAGATTTGACACCGACATAAAATAATTAATGTAAAAATTCATTGGAAATACCTATTTGCTTAATTGAACAGCAAAGAAATAGTGTCAAGCATACGAAGAAGAAAATCATTTGCCTGGTGGTCACATTTATACCAATAAAATAATTCCTAAATGATTTGTAACAAAACTGTGAAAAAACATTAGTTTATATTTTTCCCAACAAATAGGTTTTAGAAACTGAAATTTAAAAAAAAAAAATTGCTAAGTACTTATACAACTCAACAATTATCAAATCTCATTAAATATTTTTAATTTCAAGTTTAAACATAAAATATTTTTGCAGGACAACAACAAAACAGTTGATTTTCATCAAACAAGTTTATTTCCCGACAAGCAGTGTGAACAATGTGTGACTACTAACCATTTTTTATTTGATCTTAAAAATCGCTAAATGAAATAACAGTTTCATCTGTACTTTGTTGACTTTTTGTAATAAACTGTTCTACTGTCAGCAGTTTTCGAAAGAAAAACTAAAAACAAACAGAACGCGCAATTGCAGAGTTGTGATATAAAGCTTTCTTCAACTTTCACCACCTTTACTTCTTTAACCGATCCCCTTTCTAAAGAAAGTGACGCAATTATTAAATATACATATTAATTGCCTAAGTGTTACTTCTCTTAAAAAAACATTGCCGCCACCATGTTTTACAGTCTTTACAATATTATTTTCTTGGGGCACTTTGTTTGCTTTTTGGTAAATATTTTGTGGACCTTCTGAACCAAAACGTTTGAGCTTTGATTCATCGCAAATATCACGCTATTCCAGATGTTTCAGACGGATTATTATGTAGTTTTGCGAATTTTTACTTTTTTTATTTACGTCAGAAAGTAACGACTTGCGACGGGGAACTCTTATATGATAACCTTTATGATGTTTCTTTTACTAGTGTAGGGCTTCTGTACCAGCGAGTCAATTTTCCGCGCAATTTTTAACATTTGAAACTTAGCTAAAATGCAATTAGTAATTCCATAAATGTGAAAAATAAATAGCAAATAAAGTGACACATATTTATAAGTATATGCCTAATATGGTGTTCACACATGCATTTTTAATTGAGTCAATTATTGGTTAATTAAAACTTGTTCACATATGCTCAATATTGCTAATTTAATTAGCGTTTGACAGCAGATGACAAAAAAGAATACATTTACAGTGCACTCGGGAAAACGTCAACGCTCGTTTACGTCAACATCCCAAAACCTCAACCCTTTGTTTTTACATTACCTACTTTAAAATTTTATGAAATAAATAGAAAGAAGTCTCTCTTCCATGTGTAGGAAAGAAAAAAACAGCAGTAAAAAATAACAGATTTTATTTAAAACGTCAACACCCGCGGTTTTCATTAGTTGACGTTTTCCCGAGTGCACTGTATTTGGTCTAATATTGTAATTATAATATTATAATTTTCTTTATTAATTTAAAAGCGAAACAACTGCCATTTTAGTTATTACTAGTCACAGGGTTGTATTTTAAATTTTAACAATTATTAGAACAATTAACTCTTAATGAAGCAATTATCTTAATTGAAATTTTGTATGGATAATTGAATTCAATTAGGCGTTAATTAAAAAATGTCAATTAAAAATGCATGTGTTAACATCATATAAATTATTTTTACATAGATTTACGTTGCTTTTTAGTTTATAATGCATTGTTTCTTAAGAATAACAAAATATGAAATATTTTCTGTGTTGAATAGTCAAAAAGTTTAATTAATGCAAAATATATATTAATCTATTGTACCTATATATGTATGTATTTCTAATAACTATGCTTGTGTAAAAACATATTGTATACATATGTATGTGATTTAATAAAGGGTAATTTTTTAGCTATTATCTTTTTGACAACACTGGCTGACGTACGTTTCGTGTTTTGTTTCACTGTCAAACATCTTCAGTTTGGTCTATAATTTAACCATGGATCGTCTTACAAACGAACAACACTTGCAAATTATTCATTTTTATTTTCAAAATGCGTGCTCTGTTAAGAAAGTTCATTGTGCTCTTTTTTACCGAAAAATTATGTTCAGCGACGAAGCTCATTTTTGGCTCAATTGGGTACGTAAATAAGCAGAATTGTTGATTTTGGAGTGAATATCAGCCAGAAGCATTGCGAAAGCTACCAATGCATCCAGAAAAAGTCACAGTTTGGTGAGGTTTATGGGCTGGTGGCATCATTGGGCCGTACTTCTTCAAAGATGATGCAAATCGTAACGTAACTGTGAATGGTGAGCTCCACCGTGAGATGATATTCAACTTTTTTTTGCACAAAATGCAAGAGCTTGACTTGCATCACATGTGATTTCAATAAGAAGGTGCCACATGTCACACAGCACGCACAACAATGGACTTATTGAGAGGCGAGTTCGGTGAACATTTTAACGCCTTCAGACTATTTTTCGTGGGGCTATGTTAAAGCTCATGCCTATACAGAGAAGCCCGCTTCAATTAACGCATTGGAAGATAACATTGAAGTATTTATTCGTGAGATACCGGCCGAAATTTTGGAAAGAGTATGCCAAAATTAGACTAAGCGGATGTATCATTTGAGGCGCAGTCAAGGTCAACATTTGCATGAAATAATCTTCAAACATTAAATTATATGGACCGTACTATCGATTCAAATAAAGATTTCATGCATTTTTCTGAATTTTATGTGCTATTTTTTTTAAAAACTTTCTTATAGCTTTTAAAAAATCACCCTTTATTATAAACTGAATAGTTGTGCTTAAAAACTCCTTGTTTTTCACTAATTACAATAGGGTTTAGAGATAAGAAAAAATCATCTATTTTGCATTCGGAATTTCCTGGAACCAAAATAAAACGTATATTTCTGCATTTAATTTTGGCACACTTTATATATATTATAAAAGGACAAGTCCTCTTGAATCCTGGAGGAATTGGTCTACGATTTCTCATAGACCCCTTCCCGTATCCATACAAAATTCTGCAAAAAACAAGTTTCATGCAAAGTGAACTCACTAAACATTATTTTGTTTGCATCGGTTCCAAATTTTAACATATGCCCATACAAAGACCACTTCCGAAAATCACTTAAGTGAACATGAATCTTTTATAAAAACCACTATTAAGATAGAATTCAACGAAATACACATTAAAATCGTCGTAATAAATTTCATAATAATCGGTCCATATATGACCATAGTCCCAATATAAAGTCCAGTATATAAAAACCATCAAGTTGTAATTCAACACAAATAGTCCATATATAAACATATATGGAAATCTCTTAGAAGCAACAGCAGCAAGTTTAAATTCGACACAAATAGTCGATACATATGTATATAGAAATATTCATACCTAATTTTATAGTATATAAAGTTCACTTCGAAAACTCACTTAGATGCGCCTTTTAAAACCCATTATTACGTTGAAATTCAACACAAATAATTCCCATATATGTACATATAAATCGTTATAGCTTCCTTATGAGGATTACTCCCTCAAACTCATTAACCTACATAAACATCAATATATAAGTATGTAAAAAATATACTATTGACTTTTGTGAAAGTTGGTCCATAATTGGGCATAGCTTCCGTACAAGCTCCACTTCCGAGAATAACCACACAGTATACAGATGCGACAATCTTGACGTTTCAAAAAGACAAAATCAGTTTCCTAACGCTTTTTGATGCTTAATTTATTGTGTATTAAAGTAAATCGCTTTTGTTACACGCTGCAAAAATTTAAACAATGTCTTTTCTTGATTATAACTGGAGTCCCTTAGGTGTCCGCTTATGAGAGAGTACACTATCACCCCTATCTTCAATAAAAATTTCACATGAAATTTGTTTCCTTTTATTTTTTTAACATTGAATTTAAATAGGAAAAATGTGAAAAGGGAACAAATTTCATGTGGAATATTTATTCACGATAGGGGTGTATAATTATTATGTATGGCTGGTTTAAAACCACACTTTATTCTAAGAGAAACCCAATTGAAGTAAGTCACGCTACTGTAAACAAACTGTTTATATGTTTGTTTACAGTAAAGAAAAAGTTTAACGAACTTTAAGTTTAAACATAAGCGCGTATGTTTAAAACAAGTAAGAACGTATAGTCGGTCAAGCCCGACTATATAATACCCTACACCCGATATTTGTATAAAACAGTATTTCAGAAAAATTTAGTGCCATGACTTCTGTGAATATAAATACTGTGTATGTTAAACGATATAATTTTTTTTTTTTAATTATGAAGGAATTACGCAGAGGGTCTTATATGAGAGGTTTGACTAATTATGGACCGACCATTATAAAATTAGCTGTCCTTATTCTTGTATATATGAAACTTATTTGTGTTGAATTTTATTTGGATACCAAAATGTTTAAGAGAGTAACCCCTTTATTCAAAAACGATTATTAAATTTAACAAACGTTTATTATGCAAATTTTTATATGCAAATCTGTCTTAATAAACGTTTGTTAAATTTAATAATCGTTTTTGAATAAGGGGGTTAGTCTTTAAAATGATTATTATATTGTTACGTTTTTACCTTTTAAAAACGGTGGTTTATTTCCTTTAAATTAACCGGATTCATTTTAACTGCAAAATAAAAGCGTCAAGTAGTTTAAAGAAAATATAACGAGTCTTGTTGGTTGTGCATATCGACCAAACCGTAATATTTCCACTGACACCTTTTTAAATTATCTTGAACAACTTTCCTTAGTATATTATACTAGCATGCAACCCGCTACTTCGTTAGCGATAAAAATGTGGAAATAACAAAACAACTACATAAATTATTTTAAAATGTTTATTATAGAACTTTTAATTATTGTGTAAAATAAATACACCTTACAGCATGATATAGGCTGTTTCCAACATTATTACAAGGTGGCGCAAAAGCAAACTTCCGATGTTTTTTGGCTGTAATTAAAAATAGAAATGAAAAAGTTTGATTCTTCTTGTGGATTATTTTATTTGGTCTTTTAATTTTTTTTACATCAAGTCGAGAATATGACGTCATGTAAATGGCTGCCGCCACAGTTGATTGTCATTTGAGCCCTTTTTATGACATTTTCCATCACTTTGGCCAAAACTTCCGGCGATAGGTCCTCACATTCTTGACGGATATTGTCTTTAAGAGCTGCATGAGTCTGAGGCTTGTTGACATAAACCCGCGACTTCAAAAAGTCCCACAAAAAGAAGTCTGGAGCGGTCAAATCAGGCGATCTTGCTGGCCAGTGCAAATCTTCAAAACGGGAGATTAGGCGCCCGGGAAATGCATCCTTCAGCATATCGGTTGTGGCACGTGCAGTGTGTGCCGTTGCACCGTCCTGTTGGAAGCACATGCTTTCCAATCCCAATTCATCAAGTTGCGGCAAAAAGAACTCGTTGATCATTGCTCTGTAGCGCTCACCATTCACAGTAACCGTTTGGCCCGCGACGTCTTCGAAGAAAAAAGGTCCGATCACTCCTCCAGCGAAAACAGCACACCATACAGTGACTTTGAGCGGGTGTAATGGCTCTTCGTGGGTTACACGCGGATTTTCAGTGCCCCAGTGTTTCACAAGTAGACGTTGGACGGCCTGAAAATCTGCGACGAAATTCACGTTGTGCTAAAGTCACCGACCGATTATTGGTCAAATAAATAGTCAGCAATATTCCGCGTTCTGGAGCAGTGTAGCGTAACATTGTTTATTAACGTGTATTTCGCATGTGTTTACTACACAAATGTCAAAACAGAACTGACATTAATTAATTAATATGATACCATATAAATAAAACTAATGTTAACTTGACTAATATAGTACCATTTTTTAAATGCCTTCCATAACATCGTCAAGCGCAAGTCCCAAATGATCCGTGTAATTAAATGCCTTTCTCAATATGGGTTCATAACATCTCTTAGCGGCAAAGCACTCATAAACTTAATGAATTGCAGGATTATTTGAAGAATTTTATTTTGTTAGATTTCTTTAATACACAGAAGATTCATCCAGTTAAAGATGTATATTTTGAAAGAATAAATAATTTAATAGAATAGTAAATCATATAATGTTATTAAATTTTGTATGTATTGCTTATTTGTTTGAAAATATTTTTGTACCCTACACCCGTTGCTACGCCATCAAGTAAAATTAATTTGAAAGAAAGGCATTACACAAATATTCAATTTATTTTGAGTAATTTTATTGATTTTGTTCATTTTGAAAAAAAGTAGGCGGTCGAAAAAAGTATTCTTAGTCATACCGGAGTCTCAGTTATGTAGTCAAAGTTTTAGTAAGGTCGGTCCAGTGGTTTGGCCTTCCCGGCAGGCGTTGTAATTAATTAAAAAAAAGTGGGCGTTAGAGTAGGCGTGTTCATAGCAACTCATAAATCTTCCCGGACTCATGCACAATAACTTTGCCGAAGATCATCACATGATCAGATGCATAGTTTGCGAGAATAGAATAGTAGAAATGAGTTTCAAAAAAGTACCAATAAGTGTACTGAAATTTGACCCTTTTTACACCTTTATATTTGAGTCATGAATAGCATGTTCTGAGATCTTTTTTGTGTGGATGGAAGAATATTTTATCCTTTTTTTATTTTTAAATTGAATAAATAATATCAAATGTCCGTTTTTTGTCCCGTTTTCGTCACCCGTGAAAAAATAATTTTCAAAAAAGTACCTTTAATTATTCGTAATACGTACTATTTAAAAATAATAGTTCATGGAATTGTTAGTGAGAAAATACATTTTAATAAAAAAGTACCAAAAAAAAAAGAATACAATTTTTAGGCCATAGGAATTCGAATTTCAAAAAAGTACCAAAAAAATGTCTAGTCTTTATTGATCTGAGCCAGATTCATTTAAAATATTATTTCTATGTTTATTTATGTAGGAGATATACATGTTAACGGAGCGTTCTACGGGGACTATTTTTACCCCAATGGTCACTTGAATTTCGAATTTCAAAAAGTACCAGACACCAGTCGACTCTTTTTTTTATTAAAGGCGGACGCATTTAAAATATTATTTCTAAGTTTATTTGTTTTGGAGATATAGAGGTACTGGTTTTACACGTTTTTTGCCCCATTTGTCCCCCTTAACGACCGAATTTCCAAAAATTCCTTCTTATTGGATCTACATATTGTAAAAGGAACCCATTACCCGAATTTCAAGTTTCTAGCTTTTAGCGGTTTGGGCTGTGCGATGATGAATCAGTCAGTCAGTCACGTTACTCTTTTATATATATAAGTAGATTAATATCTCAAAAGTTCAAGTATATGAACAACTTTCTGCTCCTTGCTTCTCCAAACATGACCTTATCTTTGTTTCGTATGATTTTAATTTAAAACGTAGTAATCAAACCTTTTCATATCGTGACTTCAGAAACCTTGATTTTGAAATGCTAGATGAACATGTCTCAGCCATCAGTTGGGATAATATATATCATATGATATCTTCAAATGAGCAAACCACTTTCTTAAAAAATAATATTTCCTATTTATATGAACGTTTTGTTCCAATTAAAACAAAAACTATAAAAGATAATTCCAGGGTTTTTTGCCAATCTAGCCGGACATTACTTTTTGTTTTAGCTTAAATTGCTTCTTGCAACATTTAGACGCTTTAAACGTCTTTTACTAATACATTTTCAATTAAGTTATTTATATGAAAAAAAACCAAATAGCCACCAGAGAGTTTTAAAGTGCATGACGGGTGCAACCAAATTGGGCAACTTTCATAAGATCATACCACAATAACACAAAACTCTGTTAATTTTTAAACTTTTATTGTATTATTTTTATTTTTATATATTTTTTATTTTTATTGTGAAAGATGAGAAATCAGACGATGATTATCAAATCAAACATCGTAGAGAAATGTAATCCAAGAATAAGAAATTTGCGCTTTAAGCCATGTCGGGCGCAACATGCAATTATGACGGGTGCAACGCGTCTAAAATAACTAAACAAAAATCAATTTTTTTTTCTTTTTTCACATAATTATTCAAAATATTGTTATTTATTAATCAACAAATAAAAATAAACAATAAAAATTCTCTTTTCAATGCGAAAATGATAGTGGTTACACCGCATCTAAAGGTGGCTATACACTACGTGTTTTTGCTTATGTATTTTTAAGTTTACAACTCACATGTTGTTCTTTATGTCTGTCAAAATTGGTTATTTTACATATGGGTTTTAATTTTTGGTCACCAACTTGTATGTACAATTACACGTGACATCCCCATGATTAAAACAGCTGATACGCTTAAATATTATTCTTTTTTTACACATAAATTTCCATGTCGTTTCTTTAAAAAATGCGTTAAAGCCGCTACAAAGCGTCACTAAATTGACGGCGTCAAAAATATTGATTTAAGGTTTTTCGTTTTTTAATATACAAGATGTGGAGCTTGTATCAAAAATTTTTAAATAATTTATATCATTGTTATTAAATTATCAAAATGGGATAAAAAATATTTGATTTATCACTTATGCATACGGCCGGCTAATGATAGCGCAGCGACAAATCTTTTCGCCTTGCATATACATTTAAAACATGTGTTTGAACATAAGAAAATAGAACATGTTCTAATTGAAATTTTGTCTTATGTTTTTGCTTGTGTATTTTATACTCCCTTATGTAAAATTTGACATATACAATGTAAAAAACACGTAGTGTATATGCACCTTAAGTTATTTCAATATATAAATTCAGCATGTTGGCATATATATTAAAAAATGTTTGTACAAAGACTTCGCGCGACATCAAAAAATCTTGAGTACTGTTAACAAGGGTTTGTCGGGACAGCGATCCACACTGTTCTTTTTATACTTCCAGCTAGTCTATTAACCGCCCCTTTGACATGTGAATCAGCAAAAAAGTTCCATTCAAGATTCTTAAATTGAGCTGCACAATTGTCGCTGAAGATGTACATATGTATATGGATGTAATATTTTCATTGATAGACTTTATGTACTGCAGAATTTTTTACAGAAAGAGATGCACAGCGTATTTACTGTGTTTTAATTCGTCACTTATTATAATAACGGAATGGAGTTTGTTCTTCACGCAAATACAGCAGGTGAAAAGAGTTACTTGTCCATAGCACCAATGTGCTGACTGAATTTCATCTTGACTGAGGAGCCCATAATTCTCGGCAGTCTATTTGTACAATATCTTTCTCATCAGTTAAGTTTTGTTTTTCAGTTTGAAAGTAGTCTAACTGTACATTCTTAACAAAGAAATGTATATGGATATAATAAAATATGAAATATGATCAATTATACAATTAAAAGTCATATCTGTTGCACCCGTCATTCAAATATTATGATGACGGGTGCAACCATTTTGATTTAACGTTAATTTCAACACTAACCAGAATATACACTTCACTTTAATAGATTTATATTTGTCTTTGACTTTTTCTTACTTTCACAAAGTTTCAAAACATTGGCATTTCTTTTCTATGAAAAAAGTAGACTTTTATACGTTTTGCATGACGGGTGCAACATGTTAACATTGGATTTTTAAAATCAATAAAATTTCTGATAAACTAAAAACAATTACTTACTTTTTTTTTATATCGCTGATTGATAAATGTTTGCAGTTCAATATACAAAATAAAAATATGATCACAATCTGACAATAACAGCTGTTTTGAACAAGTGTAATATATGTAGATATTTTACTTTAAATTGGCATAAAAAGAAGTATAAAATAGCGTGATTTGAAAATTTATGTTAAAAGTTGTCTAGAATAGAATCGCCCTATTGTCATAGGCAGGTACTCCTTAAAAATAAAGGAGGAAAAAGTTCCCCCTAGAAGAACTAATCCAACCTCAGAAAAATGTAATGTTTTTCAAGTTTTTGTTTGGCAAATTTAACTTTTAACGTCGACGAAAGTTAAAAAACCTAAAATTAGACCCAGGAGATCGTAAAATTACACTTTTCTACCCCGCCCTATTTTATGGGCGGTTACATAAAATAATATTTAAAAAATGTAATTATTAAAAAAATATATTACTAACGCCTTAATACTATAAAAATTAAATTTTTTAACTTTTATGGGCAGGGGGAGGTATCCATCCAAGCCCACCCCCCGAAACGGCCTTGTCAACAAAATTTTTTTTTTTCAACTTTCCAAAAAAAAAAATTAATTTTCAAGATTTTATGTGACTTTTATGTATTTGATAGTATTTAATTTATCTGAAAATAATAAATTTATTCGTAATTATAACTTATTTATAATATTAACAACAAATTTAATTTAAAATAATAACAACTAATTTATTTAAAATAGCTTCTCTTTTGTACTAAGATGATCATGAGTGTCATCAGAATCAGAACTCTCTTCAGATCTAAGTACAGGTGGAAGCATAAAAGAAATATCTTCTTTCGTAAATGGTAATGACTTTTTTTGAAGTTGGTTTTATGCTAGTAATCAGTGGGTCAGAACTGAGCAAAAGTCTATTTATAATATCTTTGTTACACTGAACCCTCGAAAACTTTCTAGCTAAATTCTCGAAGATTCAAAATGGTGCTGATAGCAAGTTTATGCAATAAACACAATATGTATATAGTAAAACAAGTAAGAGTGCTATATTCGGCTGTGCCGAATCTTAAATACCCTCCACCTAAATGTAATAAGAAATACAAAAACTACACTGGTTATAGGACTAGAATATCCTTATTCTGTGTTTTCTATTCAGTCTTACGCTTAAAATGTTGGCAATTAAATAAAAGATTTGGATAAAAAATAAAACATTCCAGATATTAACTGTAACGTAGAAAAAAAACCAAATAAAAAAGAAAAATTTTGAAAAAAACGTAAAAAATAGGCAAATTTCGAACTTTGAGGTGCCATAACTTAGCTATTTCTTATCAGATAGAAATTTGCATATCGGCGGAAAAGGCATTAGATTACCTTTCCAACGATATGCCATTCATCTCGATCGGGCTCTTCGGTTGGGCTCCACAAGGGTTTGAATGGGACCATACACCGAAAAACACAAAAGTACCGTTATCTAAAAAACGGTACTTAGAGAAAAAAAATTACAGCGTTTTTCGTGTTCAGGAGGTCCCGTTCTTGGTATTTTTCCAAATGTGCCGTTCTTGGTATTTTTCCAAATTAAAAATTTGTAAAGCAGTGTTATTATTCTAAACATCCAAAGAGAATTATTATAAATACAGCTAAAAATTTAATAGATAAAGTTCTAAATATTAGCGACAAAATATTTCATAAAAATAATAAAATAAAACTTTAAAAGATAATAGTTTTCCAAATGAACTAATTTATAAATTAATAAGACATTATAAAATACCAAAGAATAATAATACAAATATAATTTTTGAACCTAAAATGTATAAATCTTTAACTTATATTCCATTAATTTCTGAACGACTAGAAAATTCAAAATTTTATGACAAGAATAATTATAAGATAGCCCATAAAACTTATAACACATTAAATAGATTATATACTAAACTAAAGGATAAAACAGTAAAATTAAATAAATCTAATATTGTTTATAAAATACCATGTAATGGTAAAAATAATGAAAGATGTAATAAAATATATGTAGGTACAACTAAAAACAAATTGAAAGCTAATCTAAATCTGACCAAAAACACAAACATACTTGTTCTCAAAACACTGCATTAACATCACACTGTTACAATTTAGATCATTATCCAGATTTTGAAAATACCACTATATTAAATACAGAAACAAATTATAAAAGACGGTTTATATTAGAAATGTTACAGATTATTAATCTACCAATAGAAAAGAGAATTAATTTTAAAACAGATACAGACAATGTAGCTCAAAATTACAGACATTTAATTTATAAGAATAAGTTTAGAAACTAAAAATATTACATATTTATTTTATTTATTTATATATCATTAGAAGATAATTACAAATTATAATCTTATGTTTTTAAGACGTGGCCATGGCTACAGGGCCTTAGGCTCTACATATCGAATAATTATTTTTATATATATGTGATATCAAATAATATTGTATAGATTAGCTTCTTTTAGAAAGGATATAATTTGTGTAATGGATTCAGTTGTTGGATTTGAAATGAGTTGTATGGGGTGTAGTACATATTTGAAGGAGTTATTGCGATGGGTTTGAAAATTAGGGCACGAGGTGAGTATGTTTGGATATTGATTATATGACCGTGTGAGAGTTTAGTGTGTCCCAGACGAATTCGTTCGAATTTGATGCAATCTCTTCTGTTCAGCATGTTTTTTGTATTATGTAAGAAATTGTCAATTGATAATTTTCTATTGTTCGTTGTTTTGTACCAATCAGATGTAAGGCTAAAGGTGTTATTTTTGGAAAAATGATATGTCTTGGTGAATTTGTTTATGTCGGATAAGTTATAGTTAGACGTTGATAAAAGTGGAGGTGTAAGTGCTTCCTTTGCTTGTTTGTCAGCGAGCTCATTTCCCTCAATGACAAGGAGACCATATTAAAATAACGTTTGGCAATTTTTCAATTAGAATATTTCTTATAAATGATGCGTATATATTGTTATTGGATGTATTAGAGATAACTTTTATTGATGATAGTGAGTCGGAACCAGTCTTGCTCTTAATTATATTTAGAGCCTCCGTAATGGCAATGATTTCGGCAGTAAATATTGTTGTATAGTTTGGAAGTAAAGATGTTTTAATAGTTTTATTGTTAGAGACTATACCATAACTTTCTTGTTCGTTCGTTTTAGAGGCATCTCAATCCTTTTTATATTTCTCCTGAATTTCATAAAACAATTTTTTAAATACTGATTCTTGAGTAGTGGATTTATTAAAGTTGTTTAGATCAGTGTTTATGGATGTTTGCTTAAAATACCATTGGGGTTTGACGTATTGCTTGGTGAAAGTTCTTTGAATTGGTAGATTTAGGTGTTTAGTAATTTGAACAATTTTGTATATAACCGATGGTAGTTTAGGAACTTTTCTAGCTTTGATACATTTTTTAACGATTGATGATATCTGGATTATTATATATAGATTTTATTAATCGCGATGTTAAAAGATCTCGCTGGATTTCTAGTGGCAATATGTTGGATTCAAATAACATATTAGTTGCAGGTGTTGTACGAAAAGCTCCCAAGGCAAATCTTATTGCTGAAGAAATTTTCGATGTTAATTTTTTTAACGATGATTTTGGTGAATAGCCATAAATGGATAGATTATAATTAATTTTAGATAACAAAAGTGATTTTATAATCGCTACCAGTGTATGTGTGTTACAGTTGAACTTGGGACTAGACAAACATTTAATAATATTAAGTTGCTTTGTTAAAGATGTTGATAGATTTTCGATTTGGCTGTTCCAATTGTATTTATTGTTTATAATTATCCCAAGTATTCTTAGATATTCGACATTCTCTATAGGATTGTTATTACATAAAATTGTACATCCACAGTTTCCTACAGATGTGTATACTCTTGCATTTTATTAGTGACATAACTGCTCCTGAGTATTTACACCAATCTTGAATGTCGTTAAATAGGTTTTGTAAATCAATGGTTGGATTTTTTTCATGACTAGATCTTACTATTAGGTGGAAATCATCATCGTAAGCTATATAATCGATCTCTTTATAGAATGATATTTTTAGGCATAGTTTATTATATGATATGAGAAATAGTATAACCGATAAAGGCGATTCTTGAGGTATTCCGTTTTGTAGCGGTTGACATTTAGAAAAACATTTTCCCACTCTTACAAGTATCTTCCTATTTGTCATAAAATTTCTGACGTAGTTCAAAATTTTTGGTTCAACTTGTCATGCAATTAACTGGTCGACTATTACATATGCCAATTTTATCAAAGGCTTTCTCGAAGTCTAACGAAATTATTGTTGCATGTTTTTTTAAGGAAATGCAGTTTGCAATTTGATGATCTACATAGAGAAGAGAATCAATTGTTGATTTGCCTTTCTTGAATCCAAATTGACGACTATCGAGAAGCTTGTTAGACGTGACAAGCCACCATAGCCTGTTTGCTATGCTTTTGTCTAGAACTTTTGATATACATGTATTCAGTAATATAGGTGGATAAGAATTGGGAGTAGTTTTATTTGCATTTGGTTTTAGTACTGGAACTATTACGCTCATTTTGTATTGTTGTGGTATTAAGTTTCTAAATATGTTGTTGTAAAGGTCGAGGATTCTCTGTTGCATGTTAATTGGTAATTTTTTTAGCATTAGGCAAGAAATCCTATCAATACCTGGGGTTTTTCCCTTCAAACTTTGCAGAACCATTGTTAATGCCGATAACAGCAAATCCTGCTCTATAGTAGTTGTTATAGCTGAAGGTGTAGTTATTGGTACCATTTGGGTGACATTGTCTTTTCTGTTTCTGAATTCCTTTGCGAATTTACTATCTGATGCATTGTCAGACCAGAATTTACTTAGAATATTTGCAATTTCTTCTTTGTTTGTTGTCAAATCTAATGAATTGGTTTGCATACTGTGTATATAATGAGAGGTTCTATAACTGGTGAAGCTCTTTAAATTTCTCCATAAATGTTCTATCGACGATTAGGGTTCCCCCTAACGCATGGCATGGGCCCTTACCGTGGGACGTCGCGAAAAAGTGCCACTCGACCTTGCAGTTTTGTAAAGCGGATATGTAATTAACATTTTTAAGTTTGGAAGTAAAAACTGTGTGTGTAAAAGAGATTAATGTATTGATATGTGTAAACGGTATTGTTAAATATAGATTTGAAGTACAGAGAGGTAAAAAATAAGGCGAGATAATTACAATATTTTGTGAACAAGTAATAAATAAGTTGATAATGTGGGATAACGGTATATGTGGATTGTAAATTTTAAGAGTCATTATAAATTAGTAAGAGAGTTTATTTTTTCTTGTTGCCAGATATCAGCTTTTTCTTTAGCTTACTCTTATTTTTATTTGAGATGTTCTTTGGGAGAAGAAATGTATTATTATCTGTTGTTGGTTGAGAATGAGTGTTTTCTGTTCCTGATAGAGAAGATACACTTTGTAATTCAATGTCATTTGCTTCGCTCTCTGATATATCTACATCAGATATAATAGTAATAATAATCTTGTAAAGGCCGTTGGTGAGTTTTAGTATTTTGTGATACTATGGGATCAGTGATATTTAATATGTTGTTTTCATTTGATTTCAAAGTTTGTTGAAGTGTTGAGTTGGTTTACTATAGAAGCAAATGTAGCATTTGCATTATGGTGACGTTCTTTGTAGATATTTATAGCTTTTTTCTTGCTAACTTTTTCCTGGGTGACAATCGCTTGTATCTCAATTTCCTTAAAAAATATTGAACATTTCTTGTCTGTTGCGGAGTGATTAAACTCTTTATTATCTTCCTTGCAGTTGATGCAAGATTTGGTACTTACACATACTTCTTCGTTTTCCCCTAAATGAAATTCCTGGGAACAGTTAGGGCATAGTTTTATATTTTTGCAGGTTTTAGCGATGTGCCCGTAGCGTAAGCATGTTTTACATATGAGAGGTAGTGGAATATATGTACGTATTCTTACTCTCTCATATCCAATTGCAATCTCCGACGAAAGATAAGTAGAGTTGAATGTAAGAATG
The DNA here is from genome assembly GCA_950370525.1 of Bellardia bayeri. NCBI lineage: Eukaryota > Metazoa > Arthropoda > Insecta > Diptera > Calliphoridae > Bellardia > Bellardia bayeri. The sequence goes on along the minus strand of OX493264.1, from coordinate 54,271,340 downwards.
ACTAAACCGGTTTCTTCTAATTTACCATCAGTTGTTTTCTTCATTATTTTTTCAACTTTGCCAACATTCTGAGTTTTTAATTCTTCTTGAAATTCATTTTCGCGGATGCCGCGCAAATAGTAGATTACTCCCTTGGAGTAATTGAGTGAGTTGTGTTCGGATAGTTCTACTTCGATGTTAAGGGAAAGTGAAACTAATTTAATTAACTTACTGGCTTGTATCATGTTTTTCGTTTTAATTATTATTGTTGCATTTCGAAGTTTATTACAAGATGTTACTTCACCTCCACAAACATTATCGCTAACCTTTTTAATTAAAAAGGGCGATACTTTTGAGAGTGTATCGGTGCTGTTTTTCCTTGACATTACAAGATATTTCGGTCTTGGTGTTGTTATCTTGAGAGCTTTTTCTTTACCTAGTAAAATTGGTAGATGGAATAAAACGCCACTGTCTGGTGGTTTGTCCATGTTGTTTTTGTTAAAAATGTTCACTAAGAGAGAGCTTACTGATAATCACGTCTTTACATTATAGCAGTTAAAGTCTGACTGTATTACATATTTAATTTTTATTTATTATTCCAAACAAGTTTTTATATATGTATAGTAAATATCATAATTGTATATCATTGTAAACTTTTTATTTTCCGTTAAAAAATTTTTCATTTTTATACTTCAATTATTAATTTATTATAATCCAAAAATTGTATTATCCCTGAGGATATCCATTGTGATAGCGAAATATTTGATATTAAAATATATAAAACATTTTTATATAAATATTAAAAGTGACCTAATGGCTTGAAAAAACAAATTATAGAATAGTTCTTTAACACTTTAAACAATTTTACGCACATAAAGCGGCGACAAAAACTTACGTTTTCAAATATAAAATAATCTTTTAACCGTTATAACAAATTTAAAAAAAACTTTGTATATAAATCTGAATTTAAAATTCTATTAGTGATAAAATTTTGATAGCGATTTGAAAAAGTCACTAAACCCAGTCAAAAAAATTAAAATTTTATCTCAAGGAAGTGAACCTTTGAGGATATAGTCAAATATGGGCCGATATTCTCAAAATCCAACAGTTTGATTTTGGCGTATATGTATATGATCCATTTAAATTTTGGATCGGTAGCATTATTTTCAAGAGATTTGTGAGTATTGAAGTGATTTTCGGAAGAGGGCTTTATATGAGGCATACGGTCAAATATGGACCGAAATTCACAAAATTTTGTGCAATGATTTTTGTGTTATTTCAATGATGTATAGAAAGTTTTCATTAGGTACCGATATTTCTAAGATATATATAAATATTAATTACTTTTTCGGATCTGGTCCTTATATGGGAGCTCTGACCAATTATGGACCGACCATCGTAAAATTTAGTACAACAATTTATATATTTATAAGAATTATTGGTGTCGAATTTTAACCTGGTAACTAATTTGTACCAGATTTATACGCATTTGAGTGAATTTTAGATGTGAACTTTATAAGGAGATTATGGTCAAACATGGACCGAACAAAACAAAATTTAATTTTACGATTTCTTTTTACATGACACTTATTTTTGCTGAATTTTGTATTAAGATTCCAATTTACAGGCATTTATTTATCTAATGATAATGGCTTAATAGCCATATTTCAGGAAGATATTTGTATAGGGGCTATTAGAAATCACGGTCCGATTTTTACTATTTTCCTCAAACTTTCTTCTTTTATCATAAAAATAACGTGTTACAAATTTCATGGCAATATCTGCAATATATTTTAAAAAATTGTAAGAAGAAAGTTTAATAATATCAAATTTTTTTGGAGGTTGTCTCTGATTTTGGTCCATAGGTCTGGTTCTACTACAGGGGCTTCCAAAAAATTTTTGGTTGTGTATTAGTGGGTACCAGAGAGTAATAAAATTGAGAGAATTCATTATTGAAAACCGCAGAAAAATGTTAGTAATATACATATTTTATAATTTTCTATGTATAAATGCTATGCATTTTTGACCGCACAATATTTTTTGAGTGTCAGCATCTGTTAACCTGAAAAAAATAACGTAGCATCCGCTAGACATGTGCACTTGTCGAAGTCACATCGACGCAGTGATGCCAGGAGATTTTTTCAGAAATCCCTACGCTTATGGAAAAAATTCCCTTTTTTTCCCTACACCCACTTTTTTCCCCTACATTTTTCCCTACACAACTTTTTACAATTTTTCAAAAAATAAAAATTTATTTTTAATTTGTACATTTTTAATTCAATTTTAATTTAATTTAAGTTCAGGTTTATTTAAAAATAATACAAAAATAACATAAAAACGAATAAAAATAATATTAAAATACCATAAAAAAAACATAAAAAACTAATATAAAAATAGTAAAAAAAATTATTTATACAATTCTGTATAATTCATTTTTTTCATATGACTAGATGTGCATTTAAAAGTTACACAATTAATTAAATTTGATTGTAAATGAGATCTAATAATGCAAATAGAATTTAATATTTCATGGCTTAATTTATTTCTTTTTTTCGTACGTACGTCTGTAACAACAGAAAAAATCCTTTCGGCGTCAGCATTGGCATGTGGCAGACTAAGTAAAATTTTTATTATTTTTGCAACTTTTGGAAAAATCAAATTGTCATTAAAATTTTTTGATTTGCAGATTTTGGACCAAAATGCTTCAACATCTAATTTAGATAATATTTGCTTTTCATGTTCCTAAAAATTATATTCCAAAGTTAGTAAATTTAAGTCAACTTTATATTTATCACATATTAATTTAAATTGGTAAACACTTTTATTATTATTTCCAATGACAACTTCAGGATTTAAAAATTCTATTTCTTCCATTACACTTGGCATCATTGCATCGACGACTGAATTGAAAAGCATAAAAATATGTCTTGGTAGTGGTATGCAGAATTGTTGTATGAAATGGAAGCCCCTGTTCATGGTGAAATAACTCTACAAGGAGGTGTTGAAACGCCAGCTGTTTTTTTTTAGTCATGTTCGTTATGTCAAACTTTATATACATATGTATGTATGTATCCTCAAGTTGTGTTAAAAAATAGCAAACGTATCAAGTTATACAAAAAAAGTGAAAAAAACAATTGTCCATAAATTAACAAATTTATAAATTATTTTTATTTTCATCTTGAAATTAAAAATATTGTATGTAAAAATGTTTGTAAACAATAACCAGTTGTTTTTGACATTACAAACATGAAAGCAAAAACAAAAATTCCATGTTGTTTCTGTTGCTTTTGTATTGTTGTAATATTGCCATCACCTTGTAGAGTTATTTCACCATGCCCCTGTTCTACTATATCGATTTTGCTGATTTTCAACACCAAACTGGTTAGGAGGATTATAAACTGTTTTTTGTAAACTCATTTAATTTTTGTTTCTTTTGGACGTGAGAGTGTTTTACAGAGACAGACAGACGGACGTAACTCAATCGACTTATAATTCCATGAGGATCAAGAATATATACACTTTGTTGGATCTCAGATGAATATATCTTAGTATTCCTCATTCACCACTTATGGGAGTGGAGGGTACACAAATGTAAAATAAAAAAGTAAATTATAAATTAATAAGACAAATCAAAAATAAAACGGTTCAGAACGATTTTCTAAACCGAAGATATATGTATAAACCCTTATCTTATGTACCTAAAATATTTTTTTGATTACTTCTATTTATTTATTGTCTCTTATAAAATAAAACTCCCTGTATTGTACGATAAGGTACCCAGGTACCTTCTTCATACAAATCTTATAAAAACAACTCATTTTGCAACAAAATTTGAAATGTTACAAACGTTTAAATACAATAAAATATCGACATAAAATAATCGAACTCATAATAAGTATTTCAAATCTAATATTTAATGAATTTTACCCCCTGGCCCACGATGTCGAAGATAACGTTCGCTTAGATAAGACTTAAGACACAAACTTGAGTGTGAAATAAACAAATTTGATGTAGTAAATAAAAAATACAATAAAAAGTTTGTGTCTTAAGTCTTATCTAAGCGAACATTATCGTTCGACATCGTGGGCCAGGGGGTTAATTATTTAGTCCAGTCAGTGCCGGTCAAAAATTGTTTGACCATTATTGATTGTGTGTGTATTAAGTTGACATTCTTCCTTCTTGTCTTCTGTTGCGAGCTAATGGGTTTGGGTGTACTTTAAGCTTTTTTCAGTATTTTTTGCATATTTTGGATCTCCGTTTTTACCAAAGACACGTTTAGATCTTTATGAATATTAATATTTTTTATATACCCAGGGGCAACTGTGTCATTCATAGCAATTTGTTTTGACGTCTAGAGTACAGAAAAATAATTATAAAAGTCTTTATATGTTAGAAATTTTGAAAATTATAGATGTACCAACAAAATCATAGTATTACTTTTAAACAGGGCTGCCAGATGAATTTCGGAAAAAATAGTCAAAATGCCGATAAAAAAAGAAAATAATCGTCATTTCGAAATTTAAAAATCAAAAAATAAAAAGTTACTATTTTTAATAGTATTTTAAATTCAAGTTTATATAGTCCCTTGTACAATACATATCAAAATACATAAATTTTAACTTTTTAAATAAGAAATCACAAAAAATATAATGGTTAATACAACTTGTGTAATATTTTTATAACTTAGACTGCTTTTACTCTCTTCAATTCTGACTCGTCAAGGGAATTTTGGATGGGAAGGGAAGAGAGAAGAAAAGGTTTTCAAACCTTACTTTTCTAATCAATTTCCTTTTGTTTTTGTTTCATGCATGTTGATCTGCATTAAAAAGTACGAAAATTGAATTGACGTCTGTAAATGAAATGGCAAGTTCAAAAAGAATTGAACAAAAACTGGTCAGCTAAAACTTAAAATTGTGAAACAAGACTTACAGTATTTTATAAATAAATATCTGAATTTAGCGTATTTTATAATTCAGGTTAAATTACAATGTTAAAACAATTTAGTTTATTAAGTTTTAAATAACATTTTAAATCCAATTCATCCATCATATACAGGTATTTAATTTCAAAGAATTCCGTATTTTTGTTATTTAAATTTATTTGGCTGAATAGAAGAAGTTTTTGTAGATTTTCCCCATTGAAATTAAGAAATTGTTTCCTTTAAAAATTTTATTTCATGGAATTCAGCATTTAAAATTGCTTTTTATGTTTACAGATAAATAAGTAGTTTCTACTATCCTGGCTCAATATTATTTGGAATTAATATACTTAAACTTAACAATTGTCAATAATTACGAAATAGTAGTGTTTTCGTGTTTACTTAGTTTTGTTTTTGAAATATGTATGTCATGTTCTGTTTAATATTTATGATATTAAATGAGAAAAATAGTTGTTGTCTCAAAAAAGAGAAAATTTGGTAACAAAAACATTAAAAAAACAAACAAATGACAGACAATTTTAATAATTCAGAAAATCGTCACTTTCAATGCCATTTTTGAAACAAAAAATCCTCAAATCTGGCAGCTATGGTAGTAAAGTATATGTAGGCACAACAAAAAATAAACTAAAAACTAGTGAACATCTGATCAAAAATATATAATGTGAGACAACCTCCATAAAAATTTGATATTTTTAAACTTTCTTCTTTCAATTTTTTAAAATATATTGCAGATATTGCCATGATATTTGGACACGTTATTTTTATGATAAAAGAAGAAAGTGTGAGGAAAATACTAAAAAGCGGTCCATGATTTCTCATAGCCCCCATACAAATATCTTCCCGAAATATGGCTTAATGATAAATTAATGACTGTAAAATTGGAATATTAATACAAAATTCGGCAAAAATAAGTGTTATGTAAAAATAAATCGCAAAATGAAATTTTGTTTTGTTCGATCCATGTTTGACTGTAGCCAAACATGATACAAATATAGTTACTAGGTTAAAATTCGACAAAAATAATTCTTATAGATATATAAATTGTTGTACTAAATTTTATGATGGTCGGTCCATAATTGGTTATAGCTCCCATATAAGGACCACATCCGAAAAAATAATTAATCTTTATATATATCTTATAAATATCGGTACCGACTCAAAACTTTATATATATCATTTAAATATACACAAAATCATTCCACAAAATTTTGTGAATTTCGGTCTATTTTTAACCGTATGCCCCATATAAAGCCCTCTTCCGAAAATTATTTCAATACGCATAAATCTCTTACAAATAATGTTACCGATCAAAAATTTTACACGGATCATTTACATACATGCCAAAATCAAACTGCTGAATTTTGAGAATATCGGTCCATATTTGACTATATCTCCCATATAAGGTCCACTTCCGAATTTAACTTTAATACTAATATGCACTCGTATCTTAAATATACCGTTATTGAAATTCAACCAAAGTAAGCCTAAAATACATAGAAATAATATTAGTGGATTCTGGATTTAGAAGCTATCAGTCCATAATTGATCCACTTCTAATATGCCATTCATAAATCTTTTATAAATAATGTTATTGAGATCAAACTCAACCAAAAGAAGGCTCACGTTATAATCTTACCCTTTTTTACTCTCAGACAAACTCTGTAAGTTATAGTAAGAATTGGTAATTACATCAATTATAATCCTTTGCCTGTCCCCATATAAACAAAAATATACGGTACGTCCAAAATTTTAATTTCGTTTAAACCAGGGGAATTGTTATTCACGATAGGGGTGATTATAAAATAATGCCATCTTCACACGTTTAGTTTATTAAATTCATTATTACTCGTACGTCCATTAAAAAACAAACCTTTAAAATTTATGGACAACTTCAAAAATTTACGGCACTTAGAATGTTTTAATTTTTTTTTTTTTAGTCTGACATCAATGTCGATTTGTGTGTGTATAAACCGATATTTGAGCATGTGAAATCCGTTCGCGTTAATCTTTTTACCGCGGTTTTAAGTTAAAATTTAAAAAAATATATAAAAATTACAGATTTTGAGGTTAGAAACATTTTTTTTCCTCCATAAAATTTTAAATCTTTAAAATTTTTTCGTGCGTTTTCAATTTTAGTATCAAGCTGTAAAGTCTTCTATTTGACATACGTTTCAACGCAATTGATACAGCGCTTAAATTGTCACAAAGCAAAATGTGTTTTTGGGAAAAACTGCCGCTGCACGCGCCCGGGTTGAAAAAAATTCTTTTTTTTTTGCACTTTATCAGTTTAGTCCGTCGCGAAGAATCTATTTAGATACCTAAACAAGTTTCCATGCCATGTTTTGATATAAAAAAAGCTTAAAAAAATGTTTTTTTTTGCAAAAATTTTCAAACGGTACGCCTTGGAGGTACCCTTTATGCGTTACTCACATCACGATATACACTATCCAACTTAAAAGGCAATTCAGATTGTCAGACGCAAAAACGATACATTTTTACAAAATTTACGCTAATATCTTTTAAGTTTGTGATCTCCGTGATACGTTATTGGTGCGCTAACAGCAACTTAATATACCTCAACCTTTATAAAATTACGCAGTTTATTTAATTCTGCGCTTAAAACTCATTTTTATCAAACGGCGCAAAACCCCTATGTAAAATCTTCAAAATTCGGAAAATTTTTGTTTCAACTTCTCACCCAGCAACGATATCAATTTTTTTTTGTGGATATATCCTCCAAATCTAGTGACTAGGGGTGTTCTGAAAACCGCGTGATTTGAAATAAAATAAATGTAATAAAATGAGTTTATATGTATTGAGAACTATATGATAGCGAATAATAGGGTGATTGTATTACTATTTGAAATAATTTGTTTCCAATAAAATAAATAAAACAGAAACTAAATTAAATTTTGATTTTTTCGACCCTTCTTTTGATAAAATAAAAAGTTTTTTTGGCCTCGAGCTCAAAAAAACAGAAACATTTGGTAAAACAACTTCAAAAATAAAAATTTTTTTTTTTCTTTTTTATAGCCTTTATTTATTTATTGAATCTTCATATAATGAAATGACAATAAGTATTCAAATCTTAATACTAAAAAGAAAATAATAAGCCCAGCCAGTGCTAGACAAAAATTTTATGATACTAAAAAAATTTCACATCAACTGATCCAGTCATCTATTTTGCGCTTGAGTTAAAGCAAGGGTATCCCTCCTTCTCAACCGATTATGGCCACTAAAGTTAAGGATGTCTCGTGCAAGTGGGTTTGGGTGGTGTTCAAGTTTGCTGACATACTTTGACGCGTGTTTTGTAAATTCAACTTTTACTGATGGCACGCATAGATCTTTGTGAATTCGAGAATTTTAACATACCATGGAGCTGCAGTAATTATACGTAGAATTTTATTTTGACCCCTTTGAATTTTTTCAATGTTTGATGCTGAGGCAGTACCCCATAATTGAATTCCATAGCACCAGATTGGCTTTAGAATTGCATTGTACAACAATAGTTTGCAGTCCAACTTTAGTGAAGAATTTCTGCCAATTAGCCAATTAAGTTGCACTGCTTTTAATCTCATCTGTGTAAGTTTCGCTTCAATATGAGACTTCCAAGTTAAACGGCGGTCGAGGTGAATGTCGAGGTATTTGACTTCATTATGTTGAGGAATAATGTGATTATTTATTTTGATGAACGAGCAAGTTTCTTTTCGCAATGTGAAAGTGATATGAATACATTTCTGTTCATTAACCCTGATTTTCCAAAGCTCTAGCCAATTCTCTGGTTTATAAACATAATTCTGCAAATTCTGTGATGCTACTTGGTGGTCCTTGTGAACGCTGATAAAGGCTGTATCGTCTGCGAAAGTTGACGTGTGGATTTTGGGGTCTGACGGCATGTCGGAGGCATAAATCAAATATAAAGTAGGACCCAGTATGCTACCCTATGGCACACCTGTTTCAATTGGCTGAGCGGGGCTTAAAAAATTGCCTTCTTTGATTTTAAATTTGCGACCGTATAAATAGCTTTCCATAAGTTTAGGGGTGTTAACAGGCAGAGTTAATTTTATTTTGTGCATTAAACCGTCATACCAAACTTTGTCGAACGCTTGGGACACATCAATGAAAAGGGCGGAGCAGTATTTTTTGTCTTCAAACGACCCTCTTATCACATTTACCAATCTGTATGTTTGTTCGATGGTGCTGTGTTTAGCTCTGAAGCCGAATTGATGATTAGGAATGCATTCAGTGTCGTTCAGAATTGGAATCAACTTAGTCATTAACAATTTTTCGAACAGTTTAGAAATTGTCGGCAATAGGCTAATTGGCCTATATGACTCTACTTTGGTGTGATCCTTCCCTGACTTAGGAATCATAGTGATCATAGACACCTTCCAATCTGCAGGATAGTATTCTAGGCGTAAAATAGCGTTGAAGATAAAGAGGATAATTCTTCTAGCTACACGAGGTAACTCCACAAGCATTTTATTGCTGATTTTATCCATACCTGGAGCCTTTCTAAGGTTCAGAGTACCAATAGCGCGGACATCACCAAAGTTTAGTCTTAAAGGTACAGGAGGTCTAATAACGAGTGGTGGCAAATCAGATACGTTATTTGAGTTGTTTTTAGTAAACACATTTCTTAAATGGTTAACAAATAATGTCCCTTTCTCGGAATCATTTCTAGCCCAGTCACCAGTCGGATTTCGCAAAGGAGGTTTTCCTCTCACTGGTCTTTTTAAACCTCTTGCCGCCCTCCATAACGAGTAGTCAGATTGTGGGGTACTATCAAGACCCTCCAAGTAGGATGTAAGTGAAGCCGTTCTTTGGGTTTCTAAGAAATGTCTTAGTATATCTTTGCATACCCGTAGCCTAGCTTTCAGTTCAGGAGACCTGTGAAGTTGCCACTCTCTTCTCATTCTTCTTTTTTCTGATAGGAGATGTTCGAGTTCAGATAAATAAGTTCTGTTTGTCCTATTTCTACATTCAACGTGATAAGTGGAAGCGTGATGCACAGCTCGTCGAAGGTCCTCGGTAAAGTTGCCAATCGACTCATCGATATCGTCGGTAGTTCTCAACACAATATTTTCCGTGCAATGAGAACTTAAATACTTTTTGTATTTTATCCAGCTTACTCGGGTCTTAGTCATGTTTCTAAATGGAGAGCCACACACTTGAGGGAAATGCATTGAAATGATAGTAGGAGAGTGATCTGAGGACAAGTCTAATGAAGGATCCACTTGCATCCATTCTACAGGGATATTTTTCACTACTCCAAAGTCAATAACATCGGGAATCTTCCGTCGGTCCGTCGGCCAGTAGGTGGGATGTCCGCTTGAGAGTACATCTAAGCCCATTTGAGCAATGGTGTTGAAGAGTACGCGACCCTTTGGGGTTACCAGACGTGAACCCCAAAATGTGTGTTTGGCGTTAAAGTCGCCAGCAACTAAAAATCTAGCTCCAAGGGAATTAAAGAAGTTATGGTATTGGTGTTCTTTTATTGAGAATCGAGGCGGAGAATAAATCGATGATAAAACAAATTTGTATTGACAGAATTCAATGCAAATGTTTGTTGCTTGGAGGTAATCCTCACTTATGTTATTTATTAGATAATGTTTTATTCTGTTCTTTATAAGAATTGCCGAACCTCCACAAGCTCTTCCGCGGGGATCTTTAGTATCGTACAACACGTAGCCATTAATTTTGAAGTACCCTGTCGACGTCAAGTGAGTTTCAGCAATCATCATAACATCAATCTGCTTATCCATCAGGAAGTATTCCAGTTCGTTTTTATGTTGGCGGAGGCCGTTCGCGTTCCAAAAACAAATTTTTAAATAAATCATTTCTTTAAAATGGCTTGCAAGATAGTGGATTGCATTTTCAGCATTTCCTGCATCATGGATGTCATGGTGGTCGTAAAAGTGTTCATAGTTTGGACAAGTGTCTGCAATGTTGTCTCTAGATTGTTGATATGTGGCTCAGAATATCGCGATATAGGTTCCTGCTCCAGACCTGGCATATTAGATTTGACCACGTTTGCGTAAGAAACTTGTCTAGAATTAGGAGCGTTTACGTGAGTAGTTGGTCGTACAATTTGAGGAAAATTCTTACTCGACGTGAAATTAGGTTGTTGAGGATGGTCAGGTAATACTGGCGACTTATTGGTCCTTATGCCCTTCAAATAAGTATAAACTGGACAACCTCTATAATTAGCGGTATGATTTCCTCCACAGTTACTGCATTTTTTTATTTTTAAGTCCGTTTTGGACTTATTACATTGAGCAGTTGCATGTAGTTCCCCACATGCAACACAAACAGACGGCAATTTACAATACGCTTTGGTGTGACCAAATTCTTGACAATTAAGACACTGGACGGGTCCAACACGCTTATGCGGTTCCTCCACGGTAATTCTACGATGCAGAAGATAAATAAGATTGTAAATTGGATGGGACTCGTTTTTCTTTAAGGCAACATCTCCAGGTTCCAATTCTACCCTGAACATGGGCTGAGGAATCTTTTCACGGTTTCTAATATTCACTACGCTCTTGATTTTGAACCCTTTGTCCATTAATCCGTTCTTTATCTCCGCAGGATCAACACATGGGTCTATACCCTTTAGAACGACTTGGAGTCCTTTTGCGCTTTTGAGCTGATAGGTATAGAAATCCCTGGTCTCCCTCTCCAACTGGTTGGACAATTTTCGAAAATCATCTTCCCTATTCACTTGGATCTTTGTCTCGCTGATTTTTCCATGTTTAATTGAGGTTACGCTAAACATGTTCTCACCTATTACAGCAACAATTCCTTGTACCAGTTTATTGGAAGTGGGTTCTCTCAGGTAAATTGGTGGGGGCTTAAACGTCTTTTTCGGTATTTTTGGGTCATCCGTCTGAAGTAGAGCAAATCTGTTTTGATCATTTGGCTTATCACTGCTGACGGTCTTAGGAACTTTATTGGAATTGGAAGACATTTGAGCAGATATCGGGCTCCTCTGTCGCTTGAGAACGGTGATGTACTTATCCATGCCTACTTGTTTTTTGGGTTTGACTGCACTATTTGATGAAGATGATGATTTCTCATCGGATGAGATAACTATATTGGGCGAACAGGAACGGCGCCGTATTTCGGCTTTTGTAGTGAGAAGAGACTCCACGGATTTTCTTAAGGATTCTTCCTCAGAGATCCATAAATTTTTCCTACTGTAGCTTAGCTCTTTCTCAGAATTACATCTGAGCGGGACACTCATGCAGTTGTTATGCGATTTTTAAATTACCGAAAAACCACTATTTTTCCACCTATTACGATATTTTTTTTATATATATATATATATATATATATTTCTTTTTTTTTCACTTATTACAAGTTTTTTTTTTTTATTTTTTTTTTCACCTATTACGAAAATTCAGCCGCACTAAGAATAACACGTCCGACCAGTTCAAGCAACACTATGTGAATGAAAAAAAAATAAAAAAATAAAATAAATAAAAAAAATAAAAAAAAAATAAAAATATTGATTAATTTGTGTACAATGAAACACAAATTAACTTTCATTACCTTAAATTAGCATTTTAAGCAAAATATGTTATGTATTGTGCGAGAAGATATGTATACACATAGTTACGAGTATAGTTACGATAGTTACATTTAAAACGATATCATAAAAGCGGTACTTTAGGTCGTAAATACTATCACATTCAATTCGAAAACGACTATCACTATTATCATATCCAAATATACATAGTGAAAAAGTAAATAAACAAAGTAATATATTTGAAAAAATTAAACTCTAAAAACTCACATTTTAATGTGTTTTTTTTCACATTTGTCTACTATAAACAACTGCATTGACTACGTTGTTTTTACAATAAAATTTGTTGTACTGTAAACAGTGTTGCATATGAATTTGGTAAATTTGTCCCTCATATTCGGAAACCAATAATGTTTCTTTATTTGCTTCATACACTTCTCGAATCCAATATGAGCATATTTTTCATGTGTTAAACGCATGACATTTTCTTATAACTCAGCCGGTACATATAATTGTATTTGCGCTTTGCCACCTCCTCGAAAAACTAAACCATTATCTAACACATAATCTTCCAAGTCTCCTGTTTTCAATTTGTCCCGAATTGTATGTATTTCAGGGTCCCTTGTTTGTGTAATATGTATATGTATTTATATCAACGTCGTCTCCATCAATCATGACAATAACAGGTGTACGACTTAATGCATCTACGTGAGACATCACATCAATTCAGCCATGCGATGTCTAATATTATAGTCGTAATTTTCCAGTTCTAGTGCCCATATTGCTATTCTTGGGTTAATCATTTTTTTGCTCAATGTTAGTGCAATTGAGTTACAATCGGTTACAATGGTAAATGAAATTTCCTCTAAATATACTCGGAAACGTCTTAAGGCATATTGCAAGAGTTTTCAGTTAGAAAAGTATCATAACTTATGTTCGGCTGACGAAGTGCACTTCGAATAATATCCTACTTGGTGGAATATTTTATCTTTTTGTCTTTGCATTAGTACCGATCCATAACCTTTCGTACTTGCGTCAGTATGTAGTTCAGTCTCGAGTAGTGGATATATTGCAAGAACAAGACTATTTATCAATTTATGTTTCAGAGTCAGAAAAGCTTTCTCACATTCACTTGTCCACGTCAAAATTTTATTAATTTTCAAATCTGTTAATGGCCTTGCTATTCTCGAAAAATTATGAACGAAACGACGGAAAAATTGACCTAATCCTACACAACGTTCAACTACCTCGCGATCTGATGGCGTTGGGTATTCTTTCATTGTCCGAATATAGTCACCACCATCCATCGTTTTCCATCCACCGTTTTCATTAACCCGATATTCTAAGTAGTCTAGTTTCCGATATGCGAATTTACATTTACCTAAATTCAGTTTCAATCCAGCCTCCTTCAAAGTGCGTAATACAGCTCCCAAAATTTGGAAGCGTTCCTCAAGTGTTTCCGTGGCTATACTAATATCGTTTAGATACACAACAAATTTTCCTGCGTCTATAAATTCCCTTAGCACTTTATTAATAAATCGCTTAAATACAGCCATGCATTTTTAAGGCCAAAAGGCATGAAACAATAGTCGAATTGTCCAAGCGCGGTAACAAACGCGGCATACATAATTGACTCTGTATGCGTCGGAACTTCATGGAAGCTATTTTCCAAATCTAGAGTAGTGAAAAACTTTTTGCTTCCCAAATAGTCCAACAATCGTCGATTATGGGAAGGGTGTAATTATCCTTCAATGTGATTTTATTTAATGACCGGTAGTCAATACACATTAGTGCTGGCAAAGTATTGAGTAATGGGTACCGAGTATTTGCCCTTTTTTGGATACTCAAAAGTAGTTACTCGATACTTTCTGAGTTGTATTTTTAAGCAAGTTGAGTGGGTAAAATAGTGCATAAAAATACATCACTGTATAAAAAGACAACAATGTGTAATCTACAAATTTTTTTTAATTATTTCTTAAGTTGTTGTTAACGTTGAATTAAAAGTTAGCTTTACATGTATTTTTGATTTAGTAATAAAAGACAAACAAAACCAATAATAATTGAAGATCTATTTTTATTTTTTGAAGAAACTACTTTAATTTGCAGATAAAAACTGCGTTACAATTTCAAAAAATCCTAAAAAAATGCTCAAAAAAAATTCATAATATAGGACTTTTAGAGGAGATGACAGCACAAAAAAATTTGTTGGTGGTCACGCCTATTTTCGAGGGGCGGGTCCTACTGGGTGTCTGATAAGTTGTAATACATTACATGTCTAAAAAAATTTAAAACAAGTCTTTATAAGTGTTATTTTAATTTATTAATATAAATAGCCAAGTTATTAAGCTTTAATTTAAGGTATCATATGTGTCTGTAGGTACTATAATCATATAATTATAAGATCTGAAAAATTAAAAAAGCACATTTTTTCAAAATTTTGTATGCAGGATAGGTTTTTTTCCTCTATGGAACACAGAATACCGGCTTCGCATTGTACAAATTTCCTGTATTGCCGGCCTACAACCGGGCGGAAGGATTTTCTCCTCTATGGTATACAGAACACCGGCTTCGCATAAGGTATGTTTCACAATTATAAGAACACTTTGTAATATAAAATTGTTCATTAAATTTCTTCATATTGTTTATACATTATGTTAGGAACATATAAATGTCTGAGTGTACTATTCATCGATATGGTACATTTCTATGTTGCTCTTATATTATTTAAAATAACAAGTAAGTCGGTGTTTCAGAAATATAAAAACATTTTTAATTTTTAGGAATAAAACAAAATTTTAATAAAATTATTATTTGCGAATTAGTCCACCTTTATTTTTTATAAGATTAAATATTCTAGAGGTCATACTCTCTACTAATGTAATGATTAAGTTTTGGTCAATATTTGACCATTCGTGACAAATTAAGTTTTTTAATAAATTTAAATTTTTATATTGATGAGTAAACACGATTGGACAATATACCCCAAATATTTTCCATAGGATTTACATCTGGAGAACACGCTGACCACTCTAAAGCTGTTATATTTTTTGAGCAAAACCAGTTTTTTGTAAATCGTTTCTGTATTTCCCGCATCGAAAAATTTCTCACATGAAGTGTAAAACAAAAAATTCCATCGTTTCTCGATTTGTGAGAAAAAAGTGTTTCTGTATTTGAATGCGAAAACGAACAACGGTGATTCTATTTTTATTGGAATATTTCCAGTAGTAAGTGTCAAATGCAAGCCAAACGTCAACGACGAAAAAAAAAATCATGCAGTCGTCGTTGAGCAAGCGATGAGAACACGTGCGGATGGTTGTTGTCTTTTTTTTTCAGAAACTTATTAAGAATTGTTGTTGCTTCTTGTTGTATGAAGCATAACAAATTCACGCGATTCAATTACAGTTGGACACGAAAACTAAAAAACTGCTTATTTTGGTTTTTTCTCAAAATAACTGAACTCACTGCTTTATAATGTAAAAAAGTTTATTTATTTATGTATGTACATGTATTTAAAAATATCTATGTACATATATATTTTGAATTGTGTGTTTATCGCACCAATTTGAAATGTGAATTTTTTTGATAGTTCTTGTGAGAATCTTTTCGCAAAATATTCTTACAGAAACACTTTTTCTCACATTCTTCCAATAATTGTTGTCAAACTATTTAAATGACAGATATTTCTCGCAAAATAAAGTTACAGAAACACTTGTGTGCGAAAAACCATTTTTTGTTTCTTTTTACACTGTTTTTGTTGCAATTCACTAATTCCATGCGGAAAATTTTACAATGCGAGAAATACAGAAACGAGCCGCTGGTGTTGTGAATGGCAGCGTTATCTTGCTGAAAAATATAATTGTTTAAGGATTTTGAGCTACGAAAGGTAATAAACTCATTTTCAGAGTTTTGACGTAATCTGTGCTGCTCATTTTACATGACACGAATTGAATTTCAAGACACCCATCGCTACAAAATGCTCCCCAAAACCATCAGTGATCCACCACTAAAATTTCTCTAGAGGTTCCTTTCGAATATCTCTCCAATAGCCTCTGTTTCCATCCGGACCGTCAAGATTCCATTTCTTTTCATCTGAAAAAATAACCTTAAATAAAACTGGTTGTTATTTTCACATTTACAAAAATTGAGTAAAGTCATACCTGAGTCCAATTAGTTTGCATATTTTCTGTGGCAACCTGTAATCTTGAGTCATTTTTTTAATATTTTAAGTTTTATTTTCTGTTATTGATCTCCATATGGTAGTTTTTGATACAGAAACACCCTTTATACTTTTTAGACTCAAAGTTGAATTGCTCGCTAAACGATTAATGTGGGCTATTTCTCGGTGAGAAAGGATTTTTTCCGTCCGGATCTCTTTGTTTGTTCATAGTTCTCAGGATTCCTCATAAAATTTCTTACCACAGTTACACATCTTCCCAATTTCCGAGCAATTTTTCTAAACTTCAAATTTTCATCTTTAAAGGCCAACATTTTACCTTGTGCTTGTTCTGATAAACTGAATCCACGTGGCATAGTAAAATCACAATTTTTTTCTTTATTTTAAAACCAATTTTAACTGAAGTTATTGATTTGCTAAATAGCATTATCATTTTTACTTCACTTGTTTTTATGATAATGAAACATGCAGATAACGAAAAACTTCCAAAAATGAAACAACAAAATTGTCCTACTATTTTTTTTTCATATATATAAAGAGTAAATGCGAAAAATTATTTTTCTTGACGATCATGTTATACCTTTAATTAAAGCCTAATTTCTTGACTTGAAAATATTGTGATTTATCTACTTACTCATATAGACCTTTTCCCGGATTTTTTAGATTTTTTAAAAAAATTTAGGATCAAAAAAAAAATAAATAAATAGGTCATGTTACACATCGTTGGAGAGCTCTTTAAAATACTAAAAAAAAAATAAAAAATCTTCAAGATATAGCTAAATATATTACAAACTTTGGAACCCCGCCCACTCGAAAATGGGCATGACCGCCCTAATTTTTTTTATTTTAATCAGAATTTAAAATTCTATTAGTGGTAAAATTTTGGTAGTGATTAGAAAAAAGTCACTAAAACCGACTTAAGCCGACGAATTATACCCTCTCTCAATAATTCCTACAATTTAGTTTTTACGTCACAGCGCTCGAGGTCTGAAAGACGCATTTGTCCACAATATATTGGTACATCATTCGTTACCCTAATTTCCATACAATAATCTGCAGGTGACTTAATGCTGCCTATCTCGTTTTACTAATAATTCTTTACAACTGATTCTAAATAATGAAACAGAACTGGGGCTGAACGCTGTTTTCCATAAAGTTTGACATAAAATTGTGCCAGAGAATGCGGTCGCAAAATAGAATCTATTTTATTTTGACAGCGATTTTTCTTATGCTCTCAACAATATTACCATACTTTTATTAAATTTTATACATTTTGTAAACAAAACCATATATTTTTGAAGCTTTGGCGCAAGAAAAATAAAAACAAAAGAATCGTTTACAAGTGAATTTAAAAGTGAGATTTTGTAATTTAAAAAAAAATTAGTGATATCATAGAAAAAATAATTGAAAAAGTACAACAGCATGATTGCATATATAAATTGCAGTCGCCATTGTACAAAAATTTTTATTTAAAATAAGATTTGTGGACAAAAATTGGAAAAGCTGTCGACATTACAGTTAGGTACACAGAAGAAATATAAAAACATTGTTTTGCGTTTGAGTAAATTAAAAATTCCAAAAAAAAAGAAATTTTGAAATAAGCAAATTAGTATAGAATGTAACTTCCTTTATTTAGAGACAAACCAATAATAATTCTTTTAATCGATAGATTGCCAATTTTCATTCATTTGCTTAAAAACAAATAATATTTTTTTTACAAAAACAATACATAACATAAACTGGTGTTGAGTAATTGAGAACTATTCTGTTTTTTATATACAAGTATTCACTCACAAACAGTACGAGTACATATGTATGTATGTTTATTATACATATATATGTACATATTTCTTAAAGGTATTTAGAATCAGAAAATAATGATAACAGTAACAGAATAACAATATGTTTTATGTTAACATTATAAATAGAAATAACTTCTTTATTGTTGCACCAACAACATTAAATGACAATTCGTGAAGCTGCAGCCGTCATTCCAATTATGGACCTGTTTTCTCTGAGAGTCGCTTTTGCTTGAAGTTGCGGTCGTGTTCTGTTTCATCATTAAAGCAGTGATGCCCAAGGTAGTAGTATTGGTGAGAGTGACAAAATAACACTGGAAGAAAACAATTTGATATTTATTTTATTTAGTCGTCAGCGAGATTGTGATGAAAACGCATGTGTTGTCATTTTTTTCTGTTTCTTAATTTAACAAAAGGGAAATGTAAAATTAATGTATGTACATATTTTACTAATACTCTTGATGAATGAATTGAATGATATGTACATATATATATATAACACATACATATATAATTTATATGTGCGGACATCTAGATAGTTAGATATATATACATATTTCGAAATAAAAAGAATCTTCGAAGTGTTTATAAATTTTCCCTCAATTAATCATTGTCCTATTTGCAATTAAAAAGTAATGAAATCTTCCATGTTGATACTCTTATTGCAATTACGCAGTAAAAGTATATTTCTCAAACTAGAATAATTCAGCTTATTGCGTGTTTTTGAGCAAATATAATTCAGTCTCGATGACGATTAAAATGTAATCATTAAATATATTTCCTTTTTGATTTCCTTTGTTTGGTCCAAAAATATTTTAATAATATTCATTTCCTATTATCTTGGATCATAAGTTCTGTAAGTGTATTTTGTCTCTCCCACTCAACATGCTGATTTCCTATTGGTTGATTGACGATCAAACAAAAGAGCGTAAGTATACGTGTGAGTTCAATTTGCTGATATCAGCCACTACTGGGCATTAAAGCAAAAGTCTCCCGTGAGTTCAATTCGCAATTGAAATTTAAGTTATTATCGTTCACTACAGCACAAACCATTTGCATCAATTTTTCAAATTCCTTGTTCTCTTCAATAATTTCCAAATTACTTATGTGTATTACAACCCGGCGTTTTAAATTCGGAAACAATTGTTTCATTCTCGTTTAAATGTTTTATTAAATTCTCAGAACTGTTTTATTTCTGAATTTCCCAATTCATTCTCTTTATTGTCCTTACAATACGGTAATGTATTCAATAAATTATAATTTTCGTTTGCTGGGTCTTTGATTTCTTTCTTTGGAACTCGGAATAAATTAAATGACATAAGCGCACTGTTGTTTAATGGTTTTACATTGTTATGTTTTAAATTCATTTTTAAAACTTTATTCTTCTTCTAGTCTTGGGCATAATCGTTCATTTGAGTGCTTGTTCATTCAGTTCAGTTGACAAAAATGAACTAGGTCGTTCTTTTCGTTCAGTAGTTCACTGAACAGCTGATTGTATCACGGTGTAAAATTTACAACAAAAAAAATTTAACAACATTCATTCAGTCGTCGTTCAGCAAGCGATGAGAACACATGCGGATGATCATTTATTAAGTTTCTTGTTAGAAGAAGTATAGCAAACACACGCGATTCAATTACAATTGAATACGAAAAATAAAAAACTGTTTTAGATGAACTTCTTTTTTGTTTTTTCTCAAAATAACTGTTCTGAAATTAGTTTTTGATATTGATATTTACGGTCCCTGATGTTTTTTAGGTGTTTATATTTGTCAAAAACTTCATTCTTTTTTTTTTATTTTAAGCGTTTGTCAATTTGTTTGCTGGGCAAAATCTCTCAACAATACATCTTCATTTTTATTTTTGAACTCCACTGGTGTAAATATACAAGGTGAGTGGAAATCGGTAACAGAAACAACAGGCATTTTTATTTGTGTACTACTGTCAAAAACACTTGAAAAAGTTTACTTTTGACATAAGTAACTTGTAAAGAAACTCTGTCAGCTGGGCTCTTGCACTCACTCATGGTGAAATAACTCTACAAGGTGATGTCAATATTACAACAATACAAAAGCAACAGAAACAACATGGTATTTTTGTTTTTGCTTTCATGTTTGTAATGTCAAAAACAACTGGTTATTGTTTACAAACATTTTTGCAGGAAAAATAAATACATACATACATACATACAATTTTTTTAATTTCAAGACGAAAATAAAAATAATTTATAAATTTGTTAATTTATGAAACATTTAATTTATTGACAATTGTTTTTTTACTTTTTTTTGTATAACTTGAAACGTTTGCTATTTTTTTAACACAACTTGAGCATACATACATACATACATATATAAAGTGTGACATAACGAACGTGACTAAAAAAAAACAGCTGGCGTTTCAACACCACCTTGTAGAGTTATTTCACCATGCACTCACTTTATAAATTACTACACACATTAGAAAATTTTCGAGTGGCAATATTGAACAAAATGAATAAAAGTCAATTGAATAAAAGACCAAGTGAACGAAAAGAACAAACATACAAAAAAACTGATAGAAAAGAAACAACTATAATATAGTTAGTTCATTTAGTTGCATGCAGCGTTACCATTTGTCAAGTTTTCACTTATTTTTGCAAGTTTTTGAGATGTCAAAAAGTTTTAAATTTATCGGCTAAAAAATACGTTTTCGAAAAAATATAAACATATAAAAGAAAAAGCTTTAAATTTAAATAAGAAATAAATTTATAAATGTATGTGATATTTTTTTAAAGATCTCATGTTTTTGGCTAACTTTTTTCAAATCACTATCAAAATTTTATCACTAATAGAATTTTTTGGAAACGAAGTTGTTTTTTCAGATTAAGAAGTTTTTAAAAATATATATATGGTAACGCTGGTTGCATACTATATAAACTGAACTGAACTAAATGAACTGAACGATATGAACTGACCTTAATGAACTGAACTAAATGAACTGAACGATATGAACTGACCTAAATGAACTGAACGATATGAACTGTCCTAAATGAACTGAACGATATGAACTGACCTTACCCGGCATTTACACATGCAAGTGCAAGTTAGAAAAACTCAATACATTCACACTTGTTTACTAACACAATCACACATGCAGGCACTTGCAGGTCACTTGCAAGTGAATTTAGCTGGACAGTGATTTTTTGACACTTTCAACAATAAAGTGACAGAAAGCTACACAGAAAGAAAGGTAAACAAATAAAAAAATTCCGAATAAATGTAATGGATTGTGGTAAAATAATTAATAAATATTTAACTTATTTTATGTATATTTGTAAAAAAAATATATTTTTTTTAAATATCGAAAAAGAAGTGTATTGATGTCATTTTAGAGAATTAAATTATAATTAAAATAATAATAATAAATTGTAATAATTAATTCCCTGCAATTATACTCATGTGAAGGCCATGTCAACTCCTGGTAAACAAATACAAACTTTGTCCGTCATTTGTTAATTTAAACAAATTTTATGAAGTTTACGCTTTGACAACATTTTGAAAATGAACTTTCACTGTCCTGTGTAAACAGTAACGCTACTTGCAAATGATTCGAGTTTTTCGAATAAGTTTTCGTATATAATACGTACACAGCACTCGCATGCAAGTACTTGCATGTGTAAAGGCAGGGTAAATGAACTGAACGATATGAACTGACCTAAATGAACTGAACTAAATGAACTGAACAAAAAGAACAACTAAACTCAGTGTTGCCAGAAAATGATTTCAAAATACATATGGTAAAACTTGAAAAACTAAGTGCTAAAATGTTCTACAGAAGAAAAAATAAGTGCTAAATTTTTTCAATGTAACAATACAGTTTTTATTTCATATGTTACAAATATAAATTATAGTTTTATCTAATTTTGTTCATAACAATTGTTGACTTGCTTTAATAGATTACATTTCATATATTAATTAAAAAATGTCCGTGTTAATTTATTTAGCACACCGAAAGAAATTTAGTTGAAATATTAGTAAAAGTTATTTTTTATTTCTCCAAAAATATTTTTTAGAGTAAAATAGTAAAAATTTTTTCGAAAAATTTTTTTTTATCAAGCAAATTATACTAAAAAGCATTTAGCATACAGGTATGTGATGAAAATCGAAAACCAGTGAGTTTTTGAAGTCCATTTTAAAGTATTTCTAATCAAATTTTTAACATTTTTGTTTTAAGATTCTCTTTAATAGCAAAATATCTTTATATTTTTTGGGATTAAACTGTTTCAATACCGAAATATTACGAAAAAATTAACTTCTAAAACTCACTCGTTTTCGATTTCCATCACTTACCTGTATCAGCTGTATCAGGTTAAAAATTTCAATGCATATGTAGAAAAAAATCCTAATTCTAGCACTGAAAGTGCTAAACTGGCAACACTGACTGAACTCAAGTAAATGAACTGAACAAAAAGAACGAACAACTGAACAGCGTTGCCGTTTTGGTTTTTTTTTAACCAAAAATGGTTATTTTTTTCTTCAATGTGGAGATGCGAACTTTTTTTCATTTTGGTAACTTTATGGGGAATCAAAAATATAAATGTTTTGGTGTCTATTTAATTTGAAAAAATTTGCTTATTTTATTTTTGCTTTTTTATATTATTTAAAAATAAACGTTGTTATAAACAGGTTTTTTTTACGTAAAAATTTTTTATGTAAAAATTTCTTTGATTTGTCAAACACGAAACAACGCGCATTAAATTATTTTAAACAAATGCGAAATGTATAAGAAATATTTTTTTTTCATGTTTCTATTCTATTTAAATTCAATAAAATCAAAAATATAAATATTTTGGTGTCTATTTAATTTGAAAAAAATTGCTTATTTTTTTTGCTTTTTAATATTATTTAAAAATAAACAGGTTTTTTTTACGTAAACATTTTTTATGTAAAAATGTCTTTGATTTGTCAAACACGAAAAAACGCGCAAAACGGATAAGAAATATTTTTTTTTCATGTTTGAATCTATTTAAATTTAATAATGTTTTTTAACTTCGGTTTAGGTTTTAATTGAACAAGATTTATCATCTGAAAAATAAAAGGTCAAAAAAAAAACAAACTAAATAATTAGAAAAAAATTTTGGTTTCTTTTTTTTCTCATTTGGTAACTTTTTGGTTACAAAATTTTTTTGGTAGTGGCAACACTGCAACTGAACAAAAAGAACAACTAAACTGAACAAAATGAATTGAACTAAATGAACTGAACGACTGACCAAAAAGAACGACTAACTGAACTAAATGAACGACTGAACGAAAAAGAATGAAAAGACTGACATCACATGGTTCAAATAAGTGAATAGTTCAATTAAACTAGGTCGTTCATGAACGACACAACTCTAGTAACTTCGACTTATTTGGCATAAGTGTATATTAAATTTTGTTAAAAGGCCCATTTAAAAATGCAACAATCGCATCATTCTCTGGTAAATTTATGATTTACTTTTCTATTTCCAAACTAAATTACGCATTAAACGCTACCTAAAGTATTTATTTTTGTATTTCCGATGACCCGATAGGCGTATACCAAAGCAGTTTTCCTTGTTCGTATACCCACATAAATCTGTATAGTTCAACCACTTTCTCACATCATAATAATCATCCCCCGTGAACAACGGCATTGCGGTGCCTAGTTCTGCAAAATCATGTCCGCCATATGGGTGCCGATTGCTGCCGGTCTCTAATTCTCGAATTTGCTGTTGTAGTTGTAGTTTTGTGGTGATCGTATTTTTTACAGCTGACGTTTAAATGTAATAATCGGCGGTTCACCAAATTCGTCCACATTATAATTCGACGGTTCGTCAGCTTCTAGTGACCTCATAGCGCTGGACGTCAACTCGCCTGCAGACACCTGTGCCATCAATTCATGCCCAGCTTTAGTGAAGTTTTCGGAGGCGTAATCTGTGCACAGATTGCAACTGGCCTCACGCTTCTTCTTAGGTATCGTCTCGTACAGCGCCTTGAGCTGGCTTAATGTGGCGGATTCCGGATAATCTATGCTGGCTGCAGAAAGCACCCCCATCAATGTTTGGTGGCTTGGGAGTAAATCCATTTAAATTTTTTTCAATTTTTGTTGTACAACAGATGTACCGCACACCTGATTTGTAATAGGTTTTATTATGAGCTTAAGAACTAGCTTTACACATGTGTCTTATCATTATGTTAGAAAAAAATTAACCATCTCATGCAACGGAAGTGCATACAGACATGAAAAAGGTCCCGCCATGTCACTTATATAGAGTTGTATATTTGTCGAGTTGTATTTCTATAGCGAGTTGCCAGATCTTAGATCACTACACTATATAATAAGAAAATTAAATAAAATTTTAGTAAGCATCGTCATCGTTAAGTAAACATCAAAGTGTTCTGAAACTGTAATATAAGTGTATTCTTAAACCGTAATATAAGTGCTATTATACCATTCACCTTAATGAGAAGGGTATATAAGTTTGTCATTCCGTTTATAATTGCCAAAATATAATTTTCCGACCCTATGAAGTATATATATCCTGGATCCTTTTCTGAATTCCCCAGAAATCTTCGGGACCCAAATCTTCAATAATTCTGTCAGACATGCTTTCAAGAAGTTTGCTAATTAAAATCAGCAAAATCGGTTTAGGCCAACCAGAGTTATGGACCAATATGTGACACAAGCTCCATAAAAATTTGATATTTTTGTCCATTTTATTGCATGAAATTTTGTATACGTTGTTTTTAAGATAACAGAAGAAAGTGTGCGGAATATACTAAGAATCGGTCCATGGGTTCTCATACCCTCCATACAAAAATCTTCCCGAAATATTGTTTAATCTATATATATATATAATTGAATGTGTTGGTATTTGTTTGTATGTACCTTATAGGAGACCAAACCTCTGGACCGATATTTTTGAAATTTTCACAGTATTTAACTGGGACTCTGATATGATTAATAGGGTACTGTTTTTTGACCACGCCCACTTTTTTAAAATATTGTAATTGGAGACCAAACCTCTGGACCGATATTTTGAAATTTTCACAGCTTTTAACTGGTACTCTGGTATGATTAATAGAGTACTTTTTTTGACCACGCCCACTTTTACGCCCACTGTGTTACTGTGGCTCTGCAACTTTTTATTTTTATTCTACAAACGGGGGTGGGACCGCCCATATAACCCAAAAATTTAATTCGCCATATTATGGGTATTTTTTGACCTACTGGACCGATCGTCATTAAATTTTCACAAGAGGATATTCTTGCGAAATAATAAATTCTTGACTATGTAAGTAGACAAAGAGGCATAGCCTCGCCCACTGAAATGCATCGCTCATATGACGCGCTTCAGTATCGTATTATTTTTCCATATGGAGAAGATGGATATCATTTTGAAATGCGTCAAATCAATCAAGCAACCCGTAAGGCCGTTAATTATCCTGTTGAGTTCTTAAATTCACTCGATGTGCCAGGCTTTCCACCACATGTGCTACAACTTAAAATTGGAGTGCCAATTATTTTACTGCGTAATATCGATCACCACGGCTTTGCAATGGCACTCGCCTTGCAGTAAAAAAAACTGAGAAATAATTTAGTAGAAGCGATCATTATAACAGGAAAATATAAAGGTACAGATGTACTTATGTTACGCATTTCAATGCTACCAACAGATTTACCATTTGATTATAAACAATTTTTTCCTGTCCGGTTAGCGTTTGCGATGACTATTAACAAAGCTCAAAGTTAATATCCCATGTATATGTGTATGCTCCTGATGGGCAAACTAAAAATATTTTATATCCTAAAGCATTGCAATAAATACATTAAAATTAAATAAATAAATGTTTGTAAATATATATATACGTTTTATTTTATAACGAGGGGGGTGTAGTGAAGCACACCGGGTTTAGCTAGTTATACATAAATGCCTATAAAATTGGAATATCAAGACAAAATTCAGCAAAAATAAGTTTTATGGGAAAATAAATCGCAAAACGAAATTTTTTTAATTAATTTGTTTTTGTGATCAATGTTTATAATTATTAAGGAATATTCTTCAGGCTAATTTGGTCAAATGTTTGTTTCCAAACGTAAATGAAAAACCAGTTCAATTTTATTTTATTTACCCAACGTTTCGTTAGTTTTAGTCCACTTCCAAAATTTACTTAAATACGTATAAACCAGATATAAATAATGTTAAACGGCTAAAATTTGACATAAATAATCTTTATGCCGGAACATTTGTGGTTTTTAAAAAGGAAAAAACTAATTTTATTGTGGTTCCTTGCCTGCCGGAATAGTTGGTTCTCTGCATAAAAGAAAATAAATTTACTTGTAGTTCCTTGCCTGCCGGAACAATTGGTTCTCTACCTAAGAGAAAATAAATTTTATTGTGGTTCCTTGCCTGCCGGAAGAATTGGTTCTCTGCCTAAGAGAAAGTAAATTTTGGTGAAGAGCTTCCTTTCCAGTCGGAACAATATATTTTCTGCCAGCTGAATAATAAAAATAATTTGGAAAAATGTATAAAAGTGACTCAAATGCTGCAACGCGCGCCTTTAAGAAGTAGCCCTCGCTTGCATTCAACTGAAAATCTAAATAATATTGGTTCTCTGTCTGCTAGTTACTCCAACACAAACGTAAGTACTGCCAATACAAGTCAACAAAATATAGCCGACTCTGTCGCTGTAGCCACCACGTCGATTGCCGCGCCCATCGTGTCTAATGCTATTATTCAACATAACCAACAAAAGTTTTGTGGCCCAAATGGACAGCAGCAATTGCCTCAGCTGAATCCTGGCGTTAAGTTAGAATAGCTTCAAAACTAAATCAATCTGCTTCAAGTTCAGTTGCTGACAGCCCAGAAAGTCTTGTCAGTCGTTCTAAATGGAAACTCGACGTCACCCTCAGTCGTGCCCCAGTCATTCAATATGGCGTCATCAGCTGCCGGTACAAGTGATGCCAATGTTGGCAGCTCTGCTTCAGCCAACGTCGACTGCGCTGATCATCGTACGCCATTTTCCTGTGTAAGCTGCAACGCAAATAATATAGGTTTTTATGCAAGCCAACCACCGCTAGGACAAATGTCGCCGTCTAATAATATTGTGTCTCAAAATGGTGGTTCGATGGCAGTGCATAGAAAAATTTATGATTTACCCGAATTTAGTGGCAAACCTGATGACTGGCCCATGTTTTCAGCAGCCTTTAATAACTCAAATACGGTCTATAATTACAATAATTTTAAAAACTGTGTTCGCCTCCAAAAGGCATTAAAGGGCGATGCTCGTGAAAGTGTTAAATCATTGTTGATACATCCATATAATGTGCGTATGGTAATGGAACAGTTGCGTGTTAGATACGGTCGTCCAGAGATGCTAATCCGTTGCCAACTCCAACAAGTGAAAGAAATTCAGTCCATTAGTGAGAGTGGTATTGATCGTCTTGTGCCCTTTGCTGTTAAGGTGCAGAATCATGCTGCCTTTTTGGAATCTGCTAATGGACAATAGCATTTGGCCAATCCTACACTGATGGATGAGTTAGTCAGTAAGCTTCCCTTGAGTAAACGAATGGAGTGGGCCCGCTATGCCTCAACAATTAATCCATATCCATTAATTATGCATTTCAACAAATAGCTCAAGGACGTTGCGGATTTGGTGCAAACTATTCAAGGGGTGAGTGATAATCGAAATTATAGTGAAGCTAAAAGAAAAGTTGTCCTCCATGCCGTTGATGGTCAAGGGTGTGGCTGACAGATGGACTAATGTGAAAAAATTGAGGTTATGTTTTTCATGTCTTGGTTCGGGCCATCCTAGCAGAAGTTGCCGTAATCGAAAGGAGTGTCCCATTGATGATTGCCTGAAAAAACATAAGAAATTATTACATGATGGTGGAAATAATTCTGGGTCAAGTGAGCCGACAGACTCGGGTGGTTCACAAATGGTAGTGCATCCGTCCTAAGCTGTGTGTCCCGTGCTGCAAAGGCATCTGAGGAAATAGCATCTGTAGTTGATCTACAATTAAGTGGGGTTGGTAATCAAAGGAAATATGCTCTAAAAAATGTTTATGGTGTCTCAAATCTTAAACTGCCGGCTCAAAGTTTTAATATGGACTTAAGCTCTCATCCTGGTTTATCTATTAAATTGTACAATGATGTTGCCCCTAAGGTCTTGATTAGATTAGATCAGCGCCACATTGGTCTTCCTGATGAGATTTGGAAGAAAATGGTCCTTATGCAGCCAGCACCCCAATAGGCTGGGTGGTTTTTGGTTCAGTAAAGGGTAAGCCATCACATTCTCATTTATGTCTGTTGTCAGTTCAGCCAGAACAGAAGGTATATGACTTTGAAACGGAAAATTTTGGAGTGAAGGTTTTGCCGGTCATAGAGTCCAAGGAAGTGGTACGACCTCGTCAACTCTTGAAGCAATGTACAGTGAAGGTGAAATGGGGGTTCCAAACTCGACTCTTGTGGCGCACTGATGATGCTATTTTGCCTGATAGTTACTCCATGGCTCAAAATAGACTCAATGGCATTGAGAGGAAGATGATGAGGTTTCCTGAATTTGGAGATGCTTATAAAGCCATCATGAAGGATTATGTATCAAAGGGGTATGTACGCAAAATGTCGCCTAATGAAGCTTCTGGTGTTTGCTCTAGGACTTGCTATCTTCCCCAATTTGGAGTGGTCAACCCTAATAAACCTGGAAAGCTCCGTCTAGTTTTTGACGCTGCCGCAACTGTTGAAGGTGTCTTGTTGAACTCCAAGCTATTGAAAGGTTCTACGCAATATAAGCCTCTGCCACCAATTTTGTTCAATTTGCGTGTTGTAGCTGTCCCAGTTTGTAGGGACATTAAAGAGATGTTTCACCAGTTCCTTGTGGCTCCTGAAGACAGATGCTCCCAACGGTTCCTTTGGCGCGGAGATCATACAAAGCCACCCGACACTTATGAGATGCTTGTGCTGACATTTGGAGCTGCTTGTTTGCCCTGCGTAGCCCACTATGTCAAAGACACCAACTCTCTAAGCTATCGTGAAGAATATCCTCTCGCAGTTAAGTCTATAGTGGATCATCATTATGTGGATGATTTTGTAGACAGCTTTCCAACTCCTGAGAGAGCTATTGAGGTTGCCCAACAAGTTTGTGACATACATAAGTCTGCTGGGTTCGAGCTACGGAACTTTTCATCAAATTCTTCTGTGGTAATTGTGGCCCTTAAAGGTACAGTGGAGAAGCCTGTGAACTTTTCCAGCGATATCAACGAGCTGCAATCAGAAAAAGTCCTAGTTGATTTCAGCAGATTTTCTTCTTATTTGAAACTTAAACGTACAGTTGCCTGGATGTTACGTTTTATAAATCGATGCCAAAAGAAAGTGAGCGCTGAAGGAAGTATTGCTTTAACCGCTGCTGAACTAAAAACTGCTGAAATATTTATTTGCCGCCAAATACAGAAGGAAAAATGTAATACTGAAAGAGAAATTTTAAAAACTGAGAGAAGCTTGCCGAAAAGTAGTTAATTGTTTACGTTGGCTCCATATGATTGGATGAAAATTCACTACTTCGAGTTTCTGGCCGCCCATGAAATAAGACGTCCGGTTGTACTACAGTCGGTTCATCCCGTTACTGAGTTGCTTATGGCCCATGTACACGAAAAGATGAAGCACCAGAATTTCGAAGTAACGATATGTAAAACCAGAAGATCATTTTGGATCCCACGCCTTAGAAAAATTTTACGTAAGTGTGTTTCTAAGTGTTTTGTTTTCATATTTCGCCGTACATTGCCGGTGCCACCTCTCATGTGTTCTTTGCCAGAAGACAGACTGACGCCACATATTCGGCCCTTACCTACACTGGTTTGGATTATTTTGGGCCACTAACCATAACTGTTGGTCAACGCCATGAAAAAAGATGGGTTGCTCTATTTACATGCCTAACCCTGAGAGCTATCCACTTGAAAGTTGCCTTTGACTTGTCCACAGATGCGTGTATACTTGCCATACGCAATTTCATAAAACGACGTGGTGCGCCTACAAGACTCAGAAGCGACAATGGAAAAAATGTTATTGGTGCTGACCAAGTCGCTAAAAGGTTCAATGAGGTGGTTGAGGTGGTCCGAATTGAAGATGAACTGACATCGAAAGGTATTGACTGGTAGTTCAGTTGTCCACATAATACTGCAGAAAGTGGTACATGGGAACGTATGGTCCTGTGCGTCAAACGTGTGCTACAGTCAACTTTAAAAGAGTCTGCCCCTCGTGGACATACACTACAGAGTTTCCTGGTTAAAGCTGAAAACATGTTAATTCTCGTCCGTTAACTCACTTGCCATTGAGCCACGAAGACGAGGAACCACTAGCGCCCAATCATTTTTTGCTTGGTTACCCAAATACAGCCCAAACTCCTGCTGAAGCTCCATCAGAAGATCCCATTTTATTGAAAAGACAGTGGTACATTTCCCGCAAGTTGCGTGACTACTTTTGGCATCGCTGTATCCAAAAATATTTGCCCACATTGACCAGACGTTCCAAATGGTGCCAACGTACGAAGCCAATAGCCATAGGAGACTTAGTTTTGATATGCGATCCAGCAGTATACCGTAGAGATTGGAGACGAGATCGAGTGGAAGAGGTATACAAAGGCAAAGATAGTGTTATTCGTCGTGCTGATGCCCGCACTAGCACTGGTGTCATAATCCGTCCAATTTCCAACCTTGCCGTCCTAGACCTGGAGTAGTGAATCGTGGCCGATTCACGGGAGTGGGGCTGTCGCTTAATGGCTCATAAAGCTGTAAACATTTATTGTTATTTAATTTGTTTTATTTAATTTATTTGATTTGTATTTATTTAACGTAATATCAGTCTGTGAATTGCCTAAATGTTATTTGTCTCTTGATCATTTATGTATTTGTTGTCCCTTTTGTGCCTATTTGTTTACATGTAAATGATCAAATTCCTTTTTTTTTATATATTCTACTGCAGTGCCCGTTATTTAACATGTTAACATAAATAATTCTGGCTCAACTTAAATATTTTAAGAATTTTAATTTAGTTCGTGAGGAAAAGCACTGCGGTAAGTACATGAAGTACATATATTTATATTTTAATTTAATGTTTTTTATATAGAAATAAACGCTCACAATCAATGTTAAAGAATTTGGGTATTTTCGTTTGATTAGTTAAATTCGCTCCTTGCGAACAACCATCGCCGCCAGCGATAACACATGCATTTTATGTTGTAAACATGGTTGCCGTTCGACATACTGAAAACAACGCACATGGATTTTTTGCTTCAGATTTTGTAATGTGGTTAATTACATTTAAGTAAAATAAAACAAAATTGAACTATTATAATAGTTATATATAATATAACTATTATATATATATATACTATTATAACTATTATAATAATTATTATAAAGGAAATAATTATAATAACAAATCAACGAATTCAGTACGATATTTAAGTTAAAAGCTAAATGTAATAAAGATTATAGCTGCTTTTGATTTTGGTAAATTAAAAGAATAATTCTGGTAATAGAGTTTTCTGTTTGGGTAATAATGGTTAATGAATTCACGAAGAGAATAAATAAATACCCGAACAACTTCGTTAGCTCAGTAATACTAGTGGTGGACTCTGGTGTAATTATAAGGTGAGCGCAAATCGACAATAATACAGAAACAATAGGCATTATGTTTGTGTAAAATATTTTACTATTGTCAAAAACAGCTGACTTGTGAAACAAAAAAGTACATCGTGACGAACAAAAAGTAAACAACTTTTGACATAAGCTCTCAACAAAAAGTAAACAACGTTTGACATAAGTAAATGGTAAACAAACTCAATTCACCATCATGAGAAGGGTATATATAAGTTTGTCATTCCGTTTGTAATTTCCACAATATAATTTTCCGATCCTATAAAGTATGTATATTCTGGTTCCTTATAGATAGCGGAGTATATTAAGCCAGGTTCGTTTGTCTGTCTATTGAAATCAATTTTCTGAAGTCCCCAGATATCTTCGGGATCCAAATCTTTAATAATTCTGTCAGGCATGCTTCCGAGAAGCTTGCTATTTAAAATCAGCAAAATCCGTCCGCAAATAACGGAGATATGAACAAAAATCCGACATAACCTCCCTCCTGCAATAATGATACATACTTTACGCAATAATTGTGTGAATTGTTTGTATCTATGAATCTGCAAAACGATAACAATTATTATATTTTAGCGAGTGATATTAATGCCAAACATACAGAATGGGGCAAATCTAATATTAAACAAAAAAGAAATTTATTAAATGATTGGCTAATAGATAATCAGCCTTAATATAATTGCCGTTTTCTTTTTACGACAACGACTGTTTCGTAATAGATTAAAGAAGCAAATTTAACGACATTCATAATAAGGCTGAATGGTATTATGTTTAAATGTAAATTACATGCTACATGCTCTCAGTCTCTTCCACGTTCAGGATCATATTTAGACATTTGTATATCAGATTGTAGATTACATATTCTTATTGAAAACAATACTATTAATTGCCTTAAAAATTTTGAATATGATAGTGATTATGCAGCAGTACAAATTCAATTGTTTAATCTCCTATTTTAATGTCCATTATCTATCCATTAATCTTCTAGTTCATTTATTTCATGGGATCACAACGATTTAAAAAAACTATGCAAAAAAGACAAATTAAACAACCATAACCATTGCTTGCATTTAGTTCAGAGATGATCATTTCATAGTGCAATGGCTTATTGGCCCAACCCACTACTTTGTTATGCTCTTTTAATTCAGTTGTATTTCACAAGGCAAATGGTACACAGGCTTAGTACGTAAAAAAATTATGGTACCATTACGAAAATTTTTCGTAATAAAAAATGCGTTTGTTAATCCTCAATGCCTTTTCTGTTATAAAACATTTAAAGGTCACTGGGAAACCCTTTTTTTAAATTTTCAAGATAGGTTTAAAGATTTTGATTTTCAAGATAGGTTTAAAGATTTTGATGCCCTTGAACCCTTTCTTGATCTTTTTAAAGCCCCCTTTAAAAATACAAACGGAACTCATTATTTTGCAAAGCGATATAATTTTTTATTATTTTTTAAACCGAAACAATTTTTTACATTTACTATTTTATAAAAATCTTTCCTTTACTTTTTCGTTTGACTGTACTTTTAAATTTCTCTCATTTTCTCACCAATACATAAGCTTTTGAATTTTGATCACCTCTGATTTAGTTCTTAAAATACCCATATTGTAAAATAAGAACCTTGCAAAATACTACAATATATTAGCAAAAAAAAATTATACTTTACTTTACTTATAGTGAGCAAGAATGAGTAAATACAAATACTCTGAGAGTATAAAAAGAATAAAATTTTTTCTTTGTTTTTTTTTTGTTTGGCATTTATTTGCTTTGCTTCTCTTTTGTACTTGGAATTAGTATGAGAATGTTTAAAAAAGCAAATGTTTTTGAATTGAAATGTATTTAGTTCAACAGCGTAGTATGTACATAATGTATGAACATTGTATGTGCACACAAAAAATATAATTTATACTTTTTATGTAAAATTCAAATAATAAATACACATTTCTTTTAATAAAAAAAATCTAAAGTTGGTGCGTTTTTTTCTAATGGTGCGTTTTTTTTTTTCTTTATTTTGGTGCGTTTTGAAATTTCAAAGTTGACAACGCTGTTTATAACTTTTATATTTATTAACCAATTTTTGAAATTCAAACGGTTTTGGAAAGAAAATATTAGGACAAATGTGAATAGATTTTTTCAATTTTTTTTATTATTTTATTAATATGGAACATTTTATTTGTTTTTTTTTAACTTTTAAAATTTCTGCGAGACTTTTTTCCGAATTAAGTTTAAAGACAGTATTTTTCTGAGTAAAATTTGTTGAAATCGGTTGAGAAATAAGTAAGTTATAGTACTTTTTATGTGGATTTATTATAACAAAAAACAATTAAAATTCCTGAAAAAAAACTATTTTTTTTCGTTCAGAAGATTGGCGGCTATCCATGGATGGTTCATGTAAAAGTATGTTTCTTATAAATAACAATATTTTATTTAAACAAGTAAGAGTGCTATATTCGGCTATGCCGAATCTTATATACCCTTCACCTTTTTTGTGGATGCATAATTATATTATATACATACATATTGTATATATTATATTGTTACGTTTTTACCTTTTAAAAACGGTGGTTTATTTCCTTTTAATAAATCGGATTCTTTTTAAATGCAAAATAAAATCGTTAAGTACTTTGAAGAAAATATAACGAAGGTTTATTTATTTAAATGTACACAAACACAATTAAAATAAATTAACCACTGTCTTTTTACACATTTATACTACGGTTTAAGAACACACCTTGATTGATCAGCGCCATCTGTTTATGCGAAAATTAACTGTAACAATACACTTAGTTTTTTGATGAAATCTTCAGAGGTTGCCTCGGATTTTTTCTCATATCTCCCTTATTTGTGTACGTATTTGGCTGATTTTAAATAGCAAACTTCTCGAAAGCATGTCTGACAGATTTATCAAAGATTTGGATTCCGAAGATATCTGGGGACTTCAAAAAATTGATTTCAACATCCAGACAGACAGACGGACATGGCTTAATCGACTCCGCTATATATAAGGATCCAGAATATATATACTTTATAGGGTCGAAAAATTATATTATGGAAATTACAAACGGAATGTCAAACTTATATAG
Organism: Bellardia bayeri; assembly: GCA_950370525.1. Lineage (NCBI taxonomy): Eukaryota > Metazoa > Arthropoda > Insecta > Diptera > Calliphoridae > Bellardia > Bellardia bayeri. The sequence goes on along the minus strand of OX493264.1, from coordinate 54,236,190 downwards.
AGTCTTTTTTATTTAAATGTACACAAACACAAATAAAAAAAATGAACACACTGTCTTTTTACACATTTATATTACGGTTTAAGAACACACTTTAAGTTTTCGAACACTTTTTACACACTTAAATTACGGTTTAAGAACACACTTAAACACTTTGGCGCATATTCAGAAATGATATCTTAGTTTAAGTACCAACTTAAGTTATTCTTAGTTGATTACTTTCAGCACGAAAAGTTACAACTTAATTATGGGTAAAGCTGTAACTAAATGACAACTAAAGCTAGATTGTTATTAATAGTTATTAAATAAATAAATTTTTAAGAAATTTTGCTGTTTACATGAGTTTGAAGCATTTTGAAGAGCAATTTAGAAGAAAATTTCAATCGTGTAAATGTAGCATAACAAATACATCTAAAGAACAGCTGATTGAGTTTACACTAGAGCCCCGACTTGCGTCGTCCCGATTTGCGTCGTTCCGATTTGCGTCGCTTTTTAAAAACTGGAAAAATTCGATTTGCGTCGTTGCAATTTCAACTTGCGTCGGTCCGAGTTGCGTCGTTTTGACCCCAATTTGCGTCGGTTCGATTTGCGTCGTTTTGTTTCCGATTTGCGTCGTTTCTATTTCCATTTGCGTCACTAAAAACGGTTACATTTTTTTACTGTAGCATTGTGGATTACCATTTTTAGCATTTGTAGTGCCTGATTTAGCATCTTTTCTGTCTTTTAGCATTTTTACAAGTTCTGGCAACACTAATCGTCACCTGTACTTTAAGAAGTTTTCAAATTGTGTGAAATAAGGGGAATTCCCTTTTCTTTGTTACATAAGTGGTGCTAAGAACCACTGGCTGGTTGTGGTAAGAATTTAGTGTGTGATTCGCCAGAGTACATTCAGGACGTACAAAATGAGTCAAAGTAAAAGAAAAGTAATAAATTTGGAATTAAAATTGGACGTAATAAAACGTTTTAAATCGGGAGAAAAGGCTGTTAATATAGGAAGAGCTCTTGGACTAGCACCTACAACAGTAAGAACAATTTGCAACAGAGACAGTGACAAAATAAATCAATTGGCTGAAATTGTCACACCACTCCAATCTAAACAAGATACTATAGCAAGAAATTCCTTATTAGTTAAGATGGAGTCCCTTCTTTCAATTTGGATACATGATCAAAATAAGCGAAGAATGCCACTGAGCAAGGACGTAATAAGAAATAAAGCTCTTTTTATTTTTTCCGACCTTAAGAAAAATACTGCATCTAGTAGTAACGGAAATTCTGATGATTTCGAAGCCAGCAATGGTTGGTTTAATCGATTTAAAACACGGGCAAATTTACATAATGTGGCATTAAAAGGAGAGTCAGCCAGTGCAGATTCAGTAGCTTCAGAGACGTTTAAGCTTGAGCTGAAAGCCATAATTGAAAAAGGAGGCTATTCTGCTAAGCAGATTTTGAATGCCGACGAAACAGGTCTTTTTTGGAAACGGTTACCATCAAGAACTTACTTGTCAAAAAATGAGAAAGCATGCCCTGGATATAAAGCAGCGAAGGATCGGCTAACACTTCTTTTGGGAGGAAACGCAGAAGGAGATTTTAAATTTAAACCTTTTTTGATATACCAATCAGAAAATCCAAGGGCAATGAAAAGTATAAACAAAAGAGACCTTCCGGTTCACTGGCGCTCTAATAAAAAGGCATGGATGACCGCAACCCTGTTTAAAGATTGGTTAGAAAATTGTGCAGTTCCTGAGTTTAAACGCTATTGTTCCTCTCAACAAATTGAGTTCAAAATGCTTTTGTTAGTCGATAACGCACCAGGACATCCAATTTTTTCAGATGACGTATCGGAGCATGTAAAAGTTGTTTTTATGCCGCCTAACACAACATCACTTATTCAACCTATGGACCAGGGCGTAATTTCGAACTTTAAAATGTACTACTTACGCCGAACTTTTCGGCAACTTCTTGATGCAACAGACAAAAATGATAAACTCTCTATGAAAGACTTCTGGAAAAACTACAACATAGTGAAAGCTATTGGAAATATACATTTATCTTGGGAAGAAGTTAAGGCATCCTCCATGAAAGGGAGTTGGCGGCAATTATGGCCAGAACTTATTAATGGAGCTGAAGATAGTGTCGATGATGTTCCAAACGTTAGTAACGAGTTGGCTAATTTAGCTAGAGAAGCAGAATTTGACGGAATGGAGGAAGGTGATATTAATGAATTTTTGCTGGCTCACGATGAGGAGCTTGATAATGAAAATTTATTAGCCATTGATATTCAGCATGTTTCAGAAGTAGATGTCATAATAAATGATGATACATTAGAAGAAAAAAAATTAACAATCGCCAATATTTCAAAAGCTATGCAATTAATTTCCGATGCAATGGATATATTTTCTGAAAACGATCCTGAGGAAACCCGTAGCACAGGCGTAGCAGCATCCGTTGATCAAGCCATTAGTTGTTACAAAGAAATTTATCAACAAAAAAAATCTTTAAAAATTCAACAAACTTTAGACATTTTTGTTAAAAAACCAGTAAGACCATCCAATCAAATGGACATAAGTGTTGTTGATTTAGATTTATCATCTGAAGAAAGCGCAATGTTAACTAAATAAATTACAATTGTTTAATGCATCTACTTTTTATGAATACATATGTAAATGAATTTAATTTTTGTTATGTTTTTTCTTAATTTATTGTTTTGTTTTTTCTTTATAATATGTAATTATAAACATTTGTTGAAGTAAATAAAATGCATAAAAATGTATTTATAAATACTTGTTTTTTATCAAAAATACAAAATTTTTTGCTTTGTTTTGAATATTTTCCCCAATAAATCAAATTTCAGTGCATTTATATAGAAAAAGGTGATTCAATTTGCGTCGTTTCGATTTGCGTCGCATTTCTCCCGCCCCATTAACGACGCAAGTCGGGGCTCTAGTGTATTTCTTGTCGTCGATGATGTTAACATATTTGGCCACCAATTTGAGTCTCTCTAAAATACACAAAGCAATAAATATGTACATATTTTTATCTAACAATAATAATAAACTTACCTTATTTTCTTTGCTAATTGTGTTCATTTTGACCAAAAAAACAAGTAAAAGTGCTATATTCGGCTGTGCCGAATCTTAAATACCCTCCACCTAAACGTAATAAGAAATACAAAAACTACACTGGTTATAGGACTAGAATATCCTTATACTGTGTTGTCTATTCAGTTTTAGTGCATATTTAATTATTATTTTATATATTGTTTAAAAGACAATTTTACGACCAACATAATTTATGTTAAATATTTTGAAATTTTGTCTAATTTTCACCATTTTTAATTGATTTAATTACCAATTCTTACCATAATTTACAGAGTTGGTCTGATGTTCATAATAATCTTGAGTGTAATTTAACAAACAGAGTATAAAAAAAGGGGAACAATTCCGTTTTAGTGACTGCTCAAAAAAAAAAAAAAATTTGGCTTTTAGAGATGCCAGCAAAAAAATTTGTTGGCGGGCATGCCTATTTTCGAGGGGGCGGACCCGTAAAGTTGAAAATATATAGGCTTATATCTCGGGAACTACTGGCTATCTGATAATTTGTAATACATTAAAAATACCTTTCCAACGATATATATCATGATTATAAAATATGAACCGAATATGGGTTAAATCCAATAAGAATATTTTTTGACCCGAATTTATTTGTTTTTTGGAAATAGTTCTTATATGGCAGCTATGACAAATTATGGGCCGATCTTCTTAAATTTTAGAACAGTGATTTTCATGCATATGAGGATATTTCACGTCTCAAAATTCAGCAGTTTGATTTAGGCATGTATGTAAATGATCCGTGTAAAATTTTAGATTGGTACCCTTATATATAAGAGATTTATGAGTATTAAAGTGATTTTCGGAAGAGGGCTTTATATGAGGCATACGGTTAAAAATAGACCGAAACTCACAAAATTTTGTGGGATGATTTTTGTATATATGTAAATGATCTGTGTAAAGTTTTGAGTCGGTACCGATATTTATACAATATATATAGGGATAAATGTCTTTTTCAGATGTGGTCCTTGTATGGGAGCTATGACCAATTCTAGGTCGACCACCATAAAATTTAGTACAACAATTTATTTGCCTATAAAGATTATTCATGTCAAATTTTAACCGTTTAACATTATTTATATCTGTTTTATATGTATTTTAGTGAATTTTGGAAGTGGACTTTATATGGGGGCTATGGTCAAACATGGACCGAACTAAAAAAAATTTCGTTTTGCGATTTATTTTTGCATAAAACTTATTATTGCTAAATTTTGTATTGATATTCCAATTTTATAGGCATTTATGTATAATTGAGCAATATTTCGGGAAGATTTTTGTATGGGGCTATGAGAAATCATGGACCGATTCATACTATTTTCCGCACACATTCTTCTTTTATCATGAAAACAACGTATACAAAATTTCATGGTAGTATCTGCAATATATTTCAAAATATTGCAATAAAATGGACAAAAAATATCAAATTTTTATGGAGGTTGTCTCACATATCGGTCCATAACTCTGGTTGGCCTAAACCGATTGTGCTGATTTGAAATAGCAAACTTCTCGAAAGCATGTCTGAAAGAATTGTTGAAGATTTGGATCTCGAAGATATCTGGGGATTTCAGAAAACTGATTTCAACATCCAGACAGACAAACGGACATGGCTTAATTGACTTCGCTATCTATAAGGATCCAGAATATATATACATACTTTATAGGGTCGGAAAATTATATTGTGGAAATTACAAACGGAATAACAAACTTATATATACCCTTCTCATGATGGTGAAGGGTATAAAAAGTTTTGTGGTATTTTGTTATTATTGAGTTTGTTAACATTTACTTATGTCAAACGTTGTTTACTTTTTGTTGAGTGCTTATGTCAAAAGTTGTTTACTTTTTGTTCGTCACGATGTACTTTTTTGTTTCACAAGTCAGCTGTTTTTGACAATAGTAAAATATTTTACACAAACAAAATGCCTATTGTTTCTGTATTATTGTATTTGTTGTCGATTTGCACTCACCTTATAATTACACCAGAGTCCACCACTAGTATTACTGAGCTAACGAAGTTGTGCCGGTATTTATTTTTTCTCTTCGTGAATTCATTAACCATTATTACCCAAACAGAAAACTCTATTACCAGAATTATTCTTTTAATTTACCAAAATCAAAAGCAGCTATAATCTTTATTACATTTAGCTTTTAACTTAAATATCGTACTGAATTCGTTGATTTGTTATTATAATTATTTCCTTTATAATAATTAGTATATATATATAATAGTTATATTATATATAACTATTATAATAGTTCAATTTTGTTTTATTTTACTTAAATGTAATTAACCACATCACAAAATCTGAAGCAAAAAATCCATGTGCGTTGTTTTCAGTATGTCGAACGGCAACCATGTTTACAACATAAAATGCATGTGTTATCGCTGGCGGCGATGGTTGTTCGCAAGGAGCGAATTTAACTAATCAAACGAAAATACCCAATTCCTTTAACATTGATTGTGAGCGTTTATTTCTATATAAAAAACATTAAATTAAAATATAAATATATGTACTTCATGTACTTACCGCAGTGCTTTTCCTCACGAACTAAATTAAAATTCTTAAAATATTTAAGTTGAGCCACAATTATTTATGTTAACATGTTAAATAACGGGCACTGCAGTAGAATATATAAAAAAAAGGAATTTGATCATTTACATGTAAACAAATAGGCACAAAAGGGACAACAAATACATAATTGATCAAGAGACAAATAACATTTAGGCAATTCACAGACTGATATTACGTTAAATAAATACAAATCAAATAAATTAAATAAAACAAATTAAATAACAATAAATGTTTACAGCTTTATGAGCCATTAAGCGACAGCCCCACCCCCGTGAATCGGCCACGATTCACAACTCCAGGTCTAGGACGGCAAGGTTGGAAACTGGACGCATTATGACAGGATATAACAAGACTGCGGGGCAACCGAAACACAACAACTTAGTAAATGCCCGTATCAAAACAAAGAACGTTAGGGAAATTTAATAAATAGGGGAAACCCCAATTTTAACAAAATAAGAAACACAACAAACACACGAATGCTTTGTGTGGTTTTTAACTTCACACAGTATTTTTTAATTGTGAGATGTATGAATTTGAGTTTATCAAGCAGTACAATATAATTGAGACGCACACACAATTAGTGTTAGTGTATGTGTTTCACTTATTCATTGACTGTGTTGTGTTGATCTGTCATTTAAAATGATTGAACGTGAATGACTAGCTCTCATTTGTTTTACACATTTGAATTGAAAATCAAATACACCACAACACTCATTTGGCTGCCAAATACATTTGTGCAGATCTCTAATATATACATATGTTATTTTTCACCTATGAAACATGTTTTGATTAATACTTTTTGTGGGTTCCTGCCATATTTTAATACAGTATTTTTCGGTTAATTGCACATCAAAATTTGTACAACTTTTTGTTCAATTAACCGGGGAACCAATTAACCGATACCCGTTTAATTGAACAATTCGTTCAATTACAAGAATCCCGTATAATTCAACAGTTTGTTCAATTACAGAAATCACTCATAATTGGAACTATGTACTAATGAATTAAAAGAAATCGCATTTGTGCACTTTAAGTTTTTCAAAATAATTTTTTTTTTACCTTAAACGGAAAAATGCAAGCAGCAGAAAAAAATGTACATATATGTGTATACGCAGGTATTTATTATTGTAGGTATGTACTATTAAATGCACTATTTATGTGCACATTAGTTTTACAAAAAAATAAAATTTATAAACTAAAAAACAATTCATATATTGGTTTTACTAAAAAAAACATAAACCTAAAGAATAAAAACAATTCATATGCATCTCTTTCATTCACGTAAAGGTGGCTATACACTACGTGTTTTTGCTTATGTATTTTTAAGTTTACAACTCACATGTTTTTTTATGTCTGTCAAAATTGGTTATTTTACATATGGGTTTTAATTTTTGGTCACCAACTTGTATGTACAATTACACGTGACATCGCCATGATTAAAACAGCTGATACTACTAAATTGCCGGCGTCAAAAATATTGATTTAAGGTTTTTCGTTTTTTAATATACAAGATGTGGAGCTTGTATCAACAATTTTTAAATAATTTATATCATTGTTATTAAATTATCAAAATGGGATAAACAAATATTTAATTTATCACTTATGCGAATTCTTCATACAGCCGGCTAATGATAGCGCAGATTTAACCGTCGACAAAGCTTTTCGCCTGGCATATACATTTGAAAACATGTGTTTAAACATAAGAAAATAGAGCGTGTTCTAATCAAAAAAATACATATGTGTTTCCACATGTTTTTTACACAAGCAAAGTTTTTGAGGTCACCAACTACATGTTTTTACTCCCATATGTAAAATTTGACATATACAAGGTAAAAAACACGTAGTGTATATGCATCTTAAGTATTAAAATATTACATAGTTTTAAAAATAGCAATAAACATATGTTTTCCATTACATACATAGTAGACATGCCACCCAGTGTTTTTCACAAATGATGTCAAATATGTACATATGTGCAAAAATGCCAGATTATTTTTCAATAATAATGCAATTAACCGGGTAAAAGTAAGAGGAAATTTATTTTTGATGACATGAATTTTGAACCAATTAAGCGGGAAAATCAATTAACCGGGTTCAATTATCCGAGGAAATTTACATGTGTTTTCGTATGCAATATTTTTGCCCGATCATGTGGTTCAATTAAGCGTGGAAACCAATTAACCGTAGGGTCAATTAACCGAAAAATACTGTATACTATATAGCTACTATGGTTTGGAGAATGGTTCTTAGATAATAATTTCCAAATTATGTTATTGAAGTCATCAAAAATAGAGGTTAACTGAATTTTAACTGCGATAATTATAAATTTGTTTATTATTTTTTTTTTAAAAAGGAGCAACAACAAAAAACATCCTTTGATATTAAATTATAATTATTTCATTCAAAGGTTTAATATTTATATGTTATAAAATATTAAAAAATTATTTTAATGTATGGATATTCATTGGACGAGCTAAACAAATCTCTTGTTGACGTTGTTTTTGCTTGAGCATTTGTAATGCAGCCTTTTCTTTGAAGATACTTAATACTCTGATATCGTTTTGATCTATATCTCCACTGTCAGCCCATTTCAACAATGTATTAAGGGCTTCTAACTTTAGTTACTGGCTCTTCTATAACGCATTCATCTTCTTTAGGGTTGTTATTCCATTCCTTGACAGTTTCAATTGTGCAGTCAGCCTAAAATAAAATTGTGTAAAGTTATGATGCACGTTTAAAGTTTTTTTTAATAACCTGAGGAAACAATATATTTAAAAGTTCAGCCGGGCTTCTCTATCCCAGTTTTCTTTCAATACAGCCAAGGGAATGTTTTCCTCACAATCGTCTAGAACTGTCGCAAATTGCACAATATATTTCCAACATCTATGTAACAAATCACTAGTTATGCGATTCCATACGCATTCTAAGTGACAAATGGCTTCTTTTAGCGTAATCTGCTTAATAGATTAAAGTAAATCTGAGTCATTTGCTCTGTTCAAATTTGGGAAAAATGTTGAGGAACATTAATTATTTCATACGGAAAATTTGACGTGTAGCTAATGTACTTTTGTAAACAAAACACATATGTTTTGCTTGTTTGTTAATTATTAATCGAAAATAAATAAAAGTTAAAATATTTAAAAATCTGTGTTGAATCGAAATAGTTAAATAAAAATGAATAAACAAATATTACTAGCCGCTTGTGCAGCAGCACAACAAGTAATAGATATTGTTGTTGCGACAGAAGAGCTTTTGGATGAAAATTCCACGTGAAACAATTGCTACTTTAAGTATTTCGCTGTGAAAAAATAATGTTGTCAGATACATTTCACATGTTTTTCACAAACTGAACAGAGTACTACTTCTGCAACATTTTTTCATGAAAATTTCATGTGAATTTTTTTAACATGTATTTTGACAGCATTCCACTTGAAATTTTGAACAGAGTACTAGGCTAAAGATGCTAGTAGGGTATTTCTGTAATGGAGCTTTATTATTTTGAATACATTCTGGTCCATTGGTTGGATGAGCGATGTGACATTAGGTGGCAAAAACTTGACACAAATTAAACCATTTTCAGATATTATTAATTCGGCTTCGGGTGGATGTGTTGGAGCATTATCAAGTAATAAAAGAGCTTTTGGCATAAGTCCGTTTTCCTTTAAAAATTCAATAACCTAAATGGAAAGTAAAACTAACTAAACTGTATTATTGATTTGTTTAGAAAATTCTAAATCGGGCTTATTAAGGTCATGTATTCTATGCAAATAAAAGATTATTTCATAATTTATTTTTCCGACGTTTCGTTGGAGATTCCCAACATCATCAGGGATATTTTATTAGATCTGGCAGCATCAAAATAAATACACAAAACAAACAAGTGAAATACACAAAACAATCAATACTCTAAATAGAGTATTGATTGTTTTGTTCGCTCTGTGCGCTAATTTTACTTCGTTGTCATTTATTATTTCTTGAATTTTTTTGTTTTCTGTGAGCTTTGGTATGTATGGGAGGCTGTAATATTTAGTGTTGCCAGATATGTTGTTTGTGTTTTCCCCCAATTCCCTTTCTGTTTGTGCCTTTTCGAATAGATTATTTATTAAATATGTCGGATAGCTGTTTTTTATTAGTTTGTCCTTTAATTTGTCAATATTTTTGGATTTGAATTTGTTATCGCTCAATTTTAAAGCCGTTGTTATTAAATTAAGTGCAGTATTTATTTTCTGACTTTTTGGATGTGTAGAGTGTAATTTATTAGACGACCTGAGGAAATAGTTTTCCAATACCAATCCGTTATTATAATTTTGTCTTCCCGAAATATTTTCATATCTAGATATGGTATACATTTGTCTTCTTCTTTTTCTATCGTGTATTTTATTTTATTGTGGTAGTTATTAAATGTTTCTAAAATCAGTTTTTCGTCCTTTCTTTTAATAATCGCAAACAAATCGTCCACATATTTTGAAATTAGTTTTATATTTACATCTTCCTTTTTAAGATCCGTGGTAACTTGTTCTAATAGTGTATGTAGAACGATATCAGCTATTGTTGGACATAATGGATTACCCATGGGCATTCCGTAAGTTTGGTTATAGTAGGTGTCGTCATATATAAAATAATTGTTGTCGTTAAGACAGAACTGTAGTATTTAAAGGAATTGAGCCCTTAGTATTGTGGTGTGATTTTTCAAAATATTCCATTGTGACATTATGTTATTTATTGCCAAGTGTATTGGTATGTTCGTAAATAGGGATACGACGTCCAGGGAAATAAGGGTTTCGTCGTCTTCTATATTAATATTTTTGAATTTTTCCTTAAGTTCTAATGAGTTTTTTATATTATAGTTCTCTAATATAATATTTTTTAAAATGTGTCAAATATATTTTGATAGGTTGTAGCATGAAACCTCTATCGAGGATGAGATTGGGCGGAGTGGCATATCAGGCTTGTGGATTTTCGGGAGTCCGTATAGTCTGGGTGCTGTGGCTGAAAAGTTTTTTACAAATGTGATATTATTATCTCAGAAACAAATGAGTGATGAAACCAATTTTTAAAAATGTCATCCAAGCTGATTTCGAGCTTTTATAATTTACAGGACAATTAAAATTTTTGAAACATCTAGGATTTCTAGCTTTTCCAATTACCAGAATCTTAACTTTATGTGAGCGTGCTGCGTTTGCGCAACACATAAACGTAAGTCTTTGTTTTTCCATTTTTGCACCTGGAGCAGTTTTTTTTCCAAACTTGAGACATATGTTTTGTTCGGTACGTTTTTCCAACACAAACCAGATTCGTCAGCATTGTACAGCTGGTTGTTACATAGTCCAAGCGCTTCTTTTCACCAAATGATGGCGTGCAAAAGTTTCTCACCGCAAATTTTAAGTAGTCGAATACCGTATCTTTTCTTAAATTTCTGAAGCCAACCATCACTGGCATTAAAATCATGGTTAGCTTCTTTAATTTGATTGTGAAATTCAAGAGCTTTTATTTTAATCATAATTCCGCCTACCGGTAGGTCTTTATTTCGAAGTTGGGTAAACCATTTATACAGAGATTTTTCCATTTTTGAAAGCTGAAGTATGCAGTGTTTTCCGTTTTCCAAGACCCGAAAATGTATTATTACCGCATTTCGTAATTGCATCTTTTTTGTTTCTTATTGAACAAATCGTCGATTTGGCGACATTATACGTTTTCGACAAACCAGTTATAGATGAACCTTTCCGCAAAAGCTCTAACATATCGCACTTTTCTTGAAGACATAACCAAAAGTTTTTTTTATATTATTTTAATAAAAATATTTTTAGAGATCACTAGTTTATATTATTTATATATGTACTCAATTTTGTAAGCTTATTTAAAAATGTTGGGATTCCCCGCAGAAGAATTTCGTAGTTTGTTTGTTGTAAACAACTTTTGTTGCATGATAAACAGCTTTAATATTAATGCGGCAGTTCTACTGGAAGCATCTCTCTGTGCTGACTAAACAATATATATATATGTATATATAAACAACAGACATATCGTTAACTTAATACGAAAAGGCCCTAACTCATGTTTTTCATACTTTACAGGAGGAGAAAAAAACTAAATAAAAAAGATGCAATATTAATACAAAATTTTAGTTAAGGCTTTTTTTTTTATTCTATAACTTCGGTATTTGTTTCCGAATTCATCTGATTTTTTTGGAGGAGGTGTATCTAGTAATAGTCTAACGAAATATGTAAAAATATCGATTTCGAAAAATTATGAGTTGGGGCCTTTTCGTATTAAGTTAACGATATATATACATACATACATATATATATATATATGTATTCTATAGAGAGATGCTCTCAGTAGAACTGCCGCATTAAACTAAAGGTAGAATTATGCGAACGTAATTTACGCTAACTTAACGTATGTTCGTTTTTAAGTATACCAAAACAATGTAAAAGTTTAAAAATTAACTGTCACGTTGCCGGAACATATCAACCTGTATAAATTAGATTTTTACGGCGCCGCACAGTGGCTTAAAACCGTTTTTCATTGGCCAAAAGTCGAATTTTTTTTGTCACCGATTTTTAAAATTTTTACACCTTTTTGGACCAAATATATCCATATTAAGGTAGCCAAAAAATTAGGTTAAACTATTAATAATTGTGGGCGTGGCATGCTGTCAAACTCAACTGTTTTTTAATATCAGAAAAAGGTGTTTTTTTATTTGTTTTTTGTCAAAAATAAATGGTTACTACTCGCAAGCTATCATCGATAATAGCCTGCGGTCTTTTTTATAATGTTGGTAGGATTATAGTCTTTAGTTGTTGTAAGTGGTTACCGCTCTAGCGTTTAATATTAGGGGCGTTATGAAATATTTATGAAACTACTATATTTTTCTGAAATTTAAACTTTAGTGGAATAGAACTTCTAGGGAACAAGAAACGTATACCACCCGAAGAAAGGTGAAAGTGTCTGCTTTAACCCTATATATACTTTTGCACCCGCCACGACCCGCGGGTAGAACACTTTTTTAATTTTAATGAAATTACTCAAAAAAAAAAATTCAATTTATGGTAATTTAAACAGCCCTATAATTACTCGTATACAACGGTGTATTAAATTTTCACTTTTTCGCCTAAAGGTTTATGCTTTTTTACTTTAGACTACGTAAAACTAAAATAATTAAATATAATACCTGCGAAAGGATTTTATGGCTTTGTTTTGATCAGCAAAAAAATAAGTCATAAAAATATCACAATAGGTTCTACAGTACACATATGATCTCTTTCCAATATACCTGTTATCAACAGAACTAACACTGGTTAAAGGATTAATGTTTGTCTGTTGGCTGACCGGCACCGCAGTGGTGCATGTGGTAGAACGCAAATAAGTCTGATGAGAGAAAGTGGGATTTCTCGAAACATATGTAAATTCAACAACCCAGGTTCAATCCCCAGTCAAGAAAAATTATCAAAAAAATTTTTAATAATAAATTTTTCAAGTTGTAATTCCTAACTTCAGTAAAAATAATTTAATGAAAATTAAATTTAATGAACTCGAGCCTAACTAAAATTATCAAGAAGTAAAAATTAACAGTTCGATTATGAAATAATAATTATTCTATAATTAATAATTATTCTATAATTATTATTAAGTTCCAAATATTAAATTTTTTAAATAAAAAAAAATAAACCCATATTTCACTCCAAAAGTTAAAAAATAAAAAGTTCAACTTTGACCTAGAAGTCCTTAAAAAGTCATCAATCAATTTTAATGTAATTAAAACTGCGTCAAGCTGAACTAAATATCTATCCATAAAAAAAAAAATACTTCAATATTTTGATCGGTTCAAAAGTTACAGAATTTTGGCCAATGAAAAACGATTTTTAGCCACTGTGCGCCGTTAAGTGACAGCACATGTACCCATTTTCGGTACATTAGAATTTATGTCATCTTGGTTTATAAAAGTACGAATTGTAATAAATTAAATAATAATAATAGATAAATAATAACAACTTTAATGACAAAAATAATAATAATAATAACAACAATGATAATAATTTTAATAACAGAAAAATTAGGAACAATAAGAACAACAAAGACAAATAATAAAAATAGCAATGATAATAATAATGGTTTTAATAATAAAAATAAAATTAATAATATATAATTTGTAATATATATTTTTTTTTAAATAAATATAATTATATAATAACAATAATAATGATAAAAATTATAATAATAATAATGATAATAATAATAACGACAACACAACAACAATAATAATAATAATAATAATAGAAACAAATAATAACAACAACAACCACAAAAACAAATTATACTAACGATAATAATAATTTTAATAATAAAGATAATAATTACAATAATTTTAATACTATGTACACAATAATAACTACAACAACAATAATGATAATGTATAAATTACAATGTCAAAACTTTATATCCCTCGAAGCCAATTTAGTACTTTTTTCAATTTCATACATATTTACGAAAATAATTTAACATTGCCCATCACTCAGCCAAAAAGCTCCACCTGTTCTGAACAGCTGATATCAATATTGTGTTAGTTTTTGTGGTGAATTTTTTTTTAAATTTAAATTAAAATTTTTTTATAATATAAATAAACGATATGGATGATGAAAAACTTATTTTACTTGTACATGCAAATGAGTGCCTATACAACAAAAGCTGTATAGGCTTTAATTGAACGGGTAAAACTAATCACACGCGAAAAAATTATGCTGCACAATGTTTTGTTTTTGTTTATTTTATTGACGTCTGTTACGTTTGTAAAGATTCTATAACTACATATACGTACGTACGTTACAGTACGTTGCTTTTTTCTTAAAACAACGTTCGCATAACGAGGCCTTTAGAGTAGTCAATGTAAAAAAAATGTTCATGTTACTGGATGATCACGTTTCTTCGAGTTCACTGTACGTGTATATATGTTCATTATTTCATTCGTTTCGCAATTAACGTTTTTAATTAATTTCGAATAACAAACATTTTTATCTCATTATCAAATTCGTTTTGGATTTTTTAAAAAAAATTAAAAGTGTTAAATAAATCATCCTTTTTTTTTGGTTTCTTTTAAGGAAAGATTTCACCAGAAGCATAAATAAAAGGGCTACATCAACAGAGATTCATATCACTGCAGTGCACTGCGACAAAGAGCTTTGTCTGTTACTTTAACCGGATTTAAAATGACAACTATTTGTTTAAGTAAAACAAATTCTACATCTCTTGAGGTTTTAACGCTTCTTTGCATAATGATGGAAATTTTCATCATTACATTGAATGCATTCTTTTATTTTTATTTACTATTAAGCTAATGATCTAACATTGCATGATGATGGAAATTTCCATAAAATTTAGCAAAACTGTGTACTATAAATATATATGTACTTCGATTTTTTTTAACCATTTTCCTATAATTTTGAACATGAATTATATGAAGGGTTAAACCAAATAAAGCTTTTTATATAGGAATTTACAAATTTTAAAACATGTAGACACATCAATTAGTGCGTTCGAGTTTGACAATCCAAAATTAATTTTAATTCTTTCACCTTTCTTCGAAAACGTTTTAAAATTTAAATTTGTGTTGATGATTTTGTAAACAAATACTAGTTTTCGGGATCAGTATATCGTACATATAAACCGACGTACATACGTACATTTTGAATATCCCAAATGTTACATAAATAATTTTGGAATCATAAATAGACGATTAATAAAAATATTTAAAATTAACATGTAAATATTATTTATCACATATGTATGTACTATATATGGAAACAAGTAAGAGTGCTATGCCGAATCTTATATATCCTTCACCTTTGTTGTGGATGCATATATGAACATATACATATTAATACACTTTGTTTGATAGTTTTTTTTATGAAATTTTCACAGGTTTTCTCGGATTTTTGCTTATATCTCCATTATTTATGGACGGATTTGGCTGATTTTAAATAGCAAACTTCTCGAAAGCATGTCTGACAGAATTTTTTTTTTTTAAAGAGAAGTAATACTCAGGCAATTAATATGCCTATATATTATTGCGTTACTTTCTTTGGAAAGGGGATAGTTGAAGAAGTAAAGGTGGTGAAAGAAGAAAGCTTTTTTTATATCACAACTCTGCAATTGTGCATTATGTTTGTTTTTAGTGCAGAATTACAGCGCCTCTGGTGGTGACTAGCGCATTAGTCTTAAAGCTTGATTATATAGCCTTTATTTTAATTATATTACTTCGGTGGCGTTTCAATGCTATACCACCAAAGTAGGGCGCTGTGATAAATATTAGTTATGATTAGGGTTGCCAGATCCAGATTCACAAAAAGCTGGACATTTGGATTAAAAAGGCTAAATTTGGCAAAAAAAAGCTGGACGTTTTCCAAACATGTGTTAACGAAAAAAAAGTTCTTAAGTTTGGTTTTGTATTAATAATTTTTATTTACAAAAAAGTTTTGCAAATTTTTTAGTATTAAAATACAATAAAACATAAAAAAAATTATTCAGCCTTTTAAATATGTAAGATTTAAAATAATACACTAAAGAATAAAACTTAAATTTTAAAATTCAGTCTTTTAAATCTGTTAGAATTAAAATTAAATACTAACAAAAACAATTCACAAAAATCTTGTTACTAAAAAAAAAACAAAAATTAAAATAACAATTCAATCTATGTAGTTTAAGTTACTAAAGTAAACAAAATAACATAACTCTTTTATAACATAAATCAATAAAAAAAATTAGTTAAACCAAAACAAATATTTTATGTGTTTATAACAACTAAAAATTACTTTTTCTGCCACATATATTTCGTATTTGAACTTACGGACTTAGCTAATTCCAAACCTTTGGAAGTTTGCATAAAATTTTGAAAATCTTTACAAGATTCCTGTAAATTTGTTCGTATTAATATTTCAGCTTAAATTATGTCGAATGACATTAGGTTTCTTTTCTAAAAACTCTTTCACAGAAAGCGTTGCTTATTGGTATTGAAAACACGAAACATACAACTTTTCGTAAATTTTCGATTTCATTCTTGTCATTTTTGGCAACAAAAAAATGGGACCATATTTTGTCGTTTGACAAATCTTTCAGTAATTGTTCATAAACTTCACGAAGACAGCAATAATCGCTATATAACTTATCGTTATCTATTGCTTCAGATATTTTAAGAATTGTGGCAGTTGTTGTAAATCTTTCCAAGAAAATAGTTTTTTTAAACTTAAGAATGTATTTTTTTTTTAAAAAGAGTCATCTTCAAAATCGTAACGATTTTCTAAATAACTGACAGCTGTTTTTAAAAAATCTTCTGCTTCTGTGTTAATTTTTTTTTGTTCATTAGGAGAAAGATTTTTCAAAATAGTGTTAACCTTGCTGCCAAAAATTTTGTCGTTTAGTCTACATTGAAGGTTCTTCATAAGTCGGATAATTATATCGTGCGTCTCTAAAATTGTGCAAAAGTCACTATATGATGTTATTTGTTTTAATTATAAATCAAAATCATTAGTTATTCTCATTATATTTGAAAAATATCCTTCGAAGTTTCATAGGGATCGTTATAAAAGTCTAAAACTTGTTTTCGGATTCCATATTCGGGATCAAAATATTGAACAGCGTATGGGTAGGTTTTAATATTACCGATATTGAAAGCATCGCTACTTTCAGAGGAATAATAAATCTTTTTTCAAGCATCAACAGTTATTTGTTGTAAGTAAGGGGCCAAAACATTTCTGGCAATTGCTGCTGCTTTTGTTCTTCCACAAGTTACTTTGTTGGCGATTTTGCTATCAGAATATAAAACTGCACTTAGTTTAATTTGACAATCGAGACTATTGTAGCTAAGTCCGTGTACAACATTGTGGTAAACAGATACTAACTCCGGCCTGGCGATTTGTGTTTCAAGTTTTGTCTCTCTTGGGACGACAAATTTTGAAATTGTTTGAGACAATTTCTGCGACATCTCCATTTTAATATGCTTTTTTGTTTTTATATGTTTATTTAGCGACCGGACTTCGCCTTCATATTTTATGAACATATCAGTTTGACACAATTTACACTCTGCCGTGTAATTATCTCTTTTACTTATCCACTTAGCATATTCAGGAAATTATTTTCATTGTTCACAGAAAGTTGGAAGTCTTCTTTTTGATGGACCAGCTTCTTCATCGATTTCCATTTCAATAATTGTTCTGGGTATTATAAAACTTATTTAAAAAGTAAATAAAAGAACACTCACTACCCTCTACTTCTTCCAATAAGATTTATTATGACATCAGCTGTTTAAGTGTTGGCGAATGTTGTTGGTGATGATACAACAGGGAAACCATAAGACATGATACTTTTTAACATTATATTGTAAATAAATGTACAATCAGCGTTGTCTTATATGTTATAAGTGATGACAACAAAGAGAAATTGAAAATTATGTCACTTTTTAAAAAGTTATTGTGTTAAATGCACTAATAAGGATATTTATAACTTTTGTTTGTTTGTTTTTTCAAACATTTCTATTAGCTGGACAAATTTTATTTTAGCTGGACACTGGACAAGCATAAAAAAGCTGGACAATCCAGCCCGTCTGGCAACCCTAGTTATGATAGATAGAAGAAAACTAATAATTATCAGAAACTGATGTTGTTTGAGTGGCACCAGCTGGGAATCGAACCCGGGCTACGAATATCAACTCATGCTTAATGATCACATGCGCTAACCAATTAAGCTACAGCACCCTCATTATTGAAGATTTGGATCCCGAAGATATCTGGGGACTTCAGAAAATTGATTTCAACAGACAGACGGATATGGCTGAATAGACTATGCTATCTATAAGGATCCAGAATATAATACTTTATAGAATCGGAAAATTATATTGTAGAAATTACAAACGGAATGACAAACTTATATATACCTCTCTCATGAAGGTGTAGGATGACTTTTAAAACAAAACACTTTGGTTTCAATGATTCATTCTAATGAATCACTTTATTGTCATTCACATAGTGTTGCTTGAACTGGTTATTGTTATTTTTAGTGCGGCTGAATTTTCGTAATAGGTGAAAAAAAAAATAAAAAAAAACTTGTAATAAGTGAAAAAAAAAATATATATATATCTAAAAAAAAGATATCGTAATAGGTGGAAAAATATCTATAGTGGTTTTTCGGTAATTTAAAAATCGCAAAACAACTGCATGAGTGTCCCGCTCAGATGTAATTCTGAGAAACAGCTAAGCTACAGTAGAAAAAATTTATGGATCTCTGAGGAAGAATCCTTAAGAAAATCCGTGGAGTCTCTTCTCACTACAAAAGCCGAAATACGGCGCCGTTCCTGTTCGCCCAATATAGTTATCTCATCCGATGAGAAATCATCATCTTCATCAAATAGTGCAGTCAAACCCAAAAAACAAGTAGGTATGGATAAGTACATCACCGTTCTCAAGCGACAGAGGAGCCCGACATCTGCTCAAATGTCTTCCAATTCTAAAGTTCCTAAGACCGTCAGCAGTGATCAAAACAGATTTGCTCTACTTCAGACGGATGACCCAGAAATAACGAAAAAGACGTTTAAGCCCCCACCAATTTACCTGAGAGAGCCCACTTCCAATAAACTGGTACAAGGAATTGTTGCTGTAATAGGTGAGAACATGTTTAGCGTAACCTCAATTAAACATGGAAAAATCAGCGAGACAAAGATCCAAGTGAATATGGAAGATGATTTTCGAAAATTGTCCAACCAGTTGGAGAAGGAGACCAGGGATTTCTATACCTATCAGCTCAAAAGCGCAAAAGGCCTCCAAGTCGTTCTAAAGGGTATAGACCCATGTGTTGATCCTGCGGAGATAAAGAACGGATTAATGGACAAAGGGTTCAAAATCAAGAGCGTAGTGAATATTAGAAACCGTGAAAAGATTCCTCAGCCCATGTTCAGGGTAGAATTGGAACCTGGAGATGTTGCCTTAAAGAAAAACGAGTCCCATCCAATTTACAATCTTATTTATCTTCTGCATCGTAGAATTACCGTGGAGGAACCGCATAAGCGTGTTGTCCAGTTTATACTTATTTGAAGGGCATAAGGACCAATAAGTCGCCAGTATTACCTGACCATCCTCAACAACCTAATTTCACGTCGAGTAAGAATTTTCCTCAAATTGTACGACCAACTACTCACGTAAACGCTCCTAATTCTAGACAAGTTTCTTACGCAAACGTGGTCAAATCTAATATGCCAGGTCTGGAGCAGGAACCTATATCGCAATATTCTGAGCCACATATCAACAATCTAGAGACAACATTGCAGACACTTGTCCAAACTATGAACACTTTTACGACCACCATGACATCCATGATGCAGGAAATGCTGAAAATGCAATCCACTATCTTGCAAGCCATTTTAAAGAAATGATGTATTTAAAAATTTGTTTTTGGAACGCGAACGGCCTCCGCCAACATAAAAACGAACTGGAATACTTCCTGATGGATAAGCAGATTGATGTTATGATGATTGCTGAAACTCACGTACTCTTCAACACCATTGCTCAAATGGGCTTAGATGTACTCTCAAGCGGACATCCCACCTACTGGCCGACGGAAGATTCCCGATGTTATTGACTTTGGAGTAGTGAAAAATATCCCTGTAGAATGGATGCAAGTGGATCCTTCATTAGACTTGTCCTCAGATCACTCTTCTACTATCATTTCAATGCATTTCCTTCAAGTGTGTGGCTCTCCATTTAGAAACATGACTAAGACCCGAGTAAGCTGGATAAAATACAAAAAGTATTTAAGTTCTCATTGCACGGAAAATATTGTGTTGAGAACTACCGACGATATCGATGAGTCGATTGGCAACTTTACCGAGGACCTTCGACGAGCTGTGCATCACGCTTCCACTTATCACGTTGAATGTAGAAATAGGACAAACAGAACTTATTTATCTGAACTCGAACATCTCCTATCAGAAAAAAGAAGAATGAGAAGAGAGTGGCAACTTCACAGGTCTCCTGAACTGAAAGCTAGGCTACGGGTATGCAGATATATACTAAGACATTTCTTAGAAACCCAAAGAACGGCTTCACTTAGATCCTACTTGGAGGGTCTTGATAATACCCCACAATCTGACTACTCGTTATGGAGGGCGGCAAGAGGTTTAAAAAGACCAGTGAGAGGAAAACCTCCTTTGCGAAATCCGACTGGTGACTGGGCTAGAAATGATTCCGAGAAAGGGACATTATTTGTTAACCATTTAAGAAATGTATTTACTAAAAACAACTCAAATAACGTATCTGATTTGCCACCACTCGTTATTAGACCTCCTGTACCTCTAAGACTAAACTTTGGTGATGCCCAAAGCGCTATTGGTACTCTGAACCTTAGAAAGGCTCCAGGTATGGATAAAATCAGCAATAAAATGCTTGTGGAGTTACCTCGTGTAGCTAGCAGAATTATCCTCTTTATCTTCAACGCTATTTTACGCCTAGAATACTATCCTGCAGATTGGAAGGTGTCTATGATCACTATGATTCCTAAGTCAGGGAAGGATCACACCAAAGTAGAGTCATATAGGCCAATTAGCCTATTGCCGACAATTTCTAAACTGTTCGAAAAATTGTTAATGATTAAGTTGATTCCAATTCTGAACGACACTGAATGCATTCCTAATCATCAATTCGGCTTCAGAGCTAAACACAGCACCATCGAACAAACACACAGATTGGTAAATGTGATAAGAGGGTCGTTTGAAGACAAAAAATACTGCTCCGCCCTTTTCATTGATGTGTCCCAAGCGTTCGACAAAGTTTGGCATGACGGTTTAATGCACAAAATAAAATTAACTCTGCCTGTTAACACCCCTAAACTTATGGAAAGCTATTTATACGGTCGCAAATTTAAAATCAAAGAAGGCAATTTTTTAATTCCCGCTCAGCCAATTGAAACAGGTGTGCCACAGGGTAGCATACTGGGTCCTACTTTATATTTGATTTATGCCTCCGACATGCCGTCAGACCCCAAAATCCACACGTCAACTTTCGCAGACGATACAGCCTTTATCAGCGTTCATAAGGACCACCAAGTAGCATCACAGAATTTGCAGAATTATGTTTACAAACTAGAGAATTGGCTAGAGCTTTGGAAAATCAGGGTTAATGAACAGAAATGTATTCATATCACTTTCACATTGCGAAATGAAACTTGCTCGTTCATCAAAATAAATAATCAAATTATTCCTCAACATAATGAAGTCAAATACCTCGGCATTCACCTCGACCGCCGTTTAACTTGGAAGTCTCATATTGAAGCGAAACTTACACAGATGAGATTAAAAGCAGTGCAACTTAATTGGCTAATTGGCAGAAATTCTTCACTAAAGTTGGACTGCAAACTATTGTTGTACAATGCAATTCTAAAGCCAATCTGGTGCTATGGAATTCAATTATGGGGTACTGCCTCAGCATCAAACATTGAAAAAATTCAAAGGGGTCAAAATAAAATTCTACGTATAATTACTGCAGCTCCATGGTATGTTAAAAATTCTCGAATTCACAAAGATCTATGCGTGCCATTAGTGAAAGTTGAATTTACAAAACACGCGTCAAAGTATGTCAGCAAACTTGAACACCACCCAAACCCACTTGCACGAGACATCCTTAACTTTAGTGGCCATAATCGGTTGAGAAGGAGGGATACCCTTGCTTTAACTCAAGCGCAAAATAGATGACTGGATCAGTTGATGTGAAATTTTTTTAGTATCATAAAATTTTTGTCTAGCACTGGCTGGGCTTATTATTTTCTTTTTAGTATTAAGATTTGAATACTTATTGTCATTTCATTATATGAAGATTCAATAAATAAATAAAGGCTATAAAAAAAAAAAAAAAAAAAAAACTTTATTGTCAAATCCTCCTTAAATACTATTTTCCTTTTATATAGATTACAAATATGACTTATATATTCCTTATTTACTAAAAGTCTTAAAATATTTACAGAGAAATTCTTACAAACTAAAAATCCTTACGCTATACTAAAACAACATTGGAAAACAATGGCGCATATTCAGAAATCGTAACTAAAGTCGAAACTTATTAAACAGAAACTAAAAAATAGTTCACAAATAGTTAAAGATCTTATTCACAAATCATTACTCACTTAGCAACTGCTTTCAGCTGTTAAAAGAAATGCAACACTGCATTTAGTAGATTTTTGTTGACGAAAAACACATCTCTAGTTTGGTTTCTTTTTTTGTGATTTTTTTGGTCAAAATGGACACAATTAGCAAAGAAAATAAGGTAAAATTATTATTATTGTTAGATAAAAATATGTATTTATTTTTTTGTGTATTTTAGAGAGACTCAAATTATTCGTCAGATGAAAAAACTACATTTAAAGAATTAGTGGCCAAATATGTTAACATCATCGACGACAAGAAATAAAATCAATCAGCTGTTCTTTAAATGTATTTGTTAGTTGACATTTAGTTACAGCTTTACCCATAATTAAGTTGTAACTTTTCGTGCTGAAAGTAATCAACTAATAATAACTTAAGTTGGTACTTAAAAAAGTTTAAACTTAGATATCATTTTTGAATATGCGCCAATGAGTCGTTAAGCTAAGTATATACGATATGTTGAATCAGCATATTTATGCTGAAAAATATGTTACAAGTGCTTACATATCGTGTAAACGTAAAATTTTTTCAGCATACGTATGTTTAACAACATTTGCTAACACTTTGTTAACAATGCCAACAAACGTATGTTGGTAATTTTAGCATATCGTGTAAACAGCATATTAGTAGTGTGTGACAAATTTCCTGATTATGCTGACAGATATGTTATTTGTTGAAAAACGTATGCAAGCTTTTCAGCATATGGTAAATTCATATGCATATGCGATAGTGTTTATACGATTAGAGTTGTATTTTCTAATAAAGCTAATAAGAAACCAACAACGGCTTCATTGATTTAAATCACAAATTATAATCTAAAGAACAGACGTTTAAATTGTTTGTATAGTTTATACAATTTATTATATTCACATATATCAACATAATAATTGAACACAAATATTTATTTGAATGGCGGAAAACTGGTTTGTTTACATTAATAAAAACATATGTTTTTGCATCTTTTTTGTGTACTAGTGTGGCACCTATGACATACTTTGTTGCGATTTTTTTGGAGTGCGATAGAAATCGGTCAGATTTTCCAGTGAATGAATCGTACGATTGTGTAGGATAGTGTATCACAACCTTTAAGCCCAGCCGCCGATAGTTTTTTTTTATGTAAATACACTTCTTGTTGCATATGAACCTACAAACATACACACACAAGAACACAAAACGCAATATATTGGCCGGCGGCATTGTTCAAATTAATCGACACAGATCTCTGGAAATAAACAATAAATTATTAGAAATGTTTTACATGTTTTCGTGCATTATTTACATATTTAGTGTATAATTTAGCTCGATTTTGTTGGTAAGTTCTGCAATATTTCATTATTTATTATTATTGCTGTTTTTTACAATAAAATATGCTCTATTTTTTATACCAATTCCTTGTAGAATTTTACACAATAACTTTCTTCCTCTCGTCGTTCTACTCATTTCTTTTGCCAAACTCTGCGTCTTTTATCTTTTAATTCCACTTCATCGTCATCCAAAATCAGCACTGTACAAGAATAGATAGACCAATTTCCTCCCACGTCATCATTTATGTTTTTTTATTGATATTATTTTAATTATTTAATATTACAAAAAAAAAAAAAAAAAAAAAAAAAAAAAAAAAAAAAAAAAAAAAAAAAAAAAAAAAAAAAAACTTATATTATCCCTGAAGAAACTATCCATTGTTTTTTTTTTTTTTTTTTTTTTTTTTTTTTTTTTTTTTATAGCCTTTATTTATTTATTGAATCTTCATATAATGAAATGACAATAAGTATTCAAATCTTAATACTAAAAAGAAAATAATAAGCCCAGCCAGTGCTAGACAAAAATTTTATGATACTAAAAAAATTTCACATCAACTGATCCAGTCATCTATTTTCCGCTTGAGTTAAAGCAAGGGTATCCCTCCTTCTCAACCGATTATGACCACTAAAGTTAAGGATGTCTCGTGCAAGTGGGTTTGGGTGGTGTTCAAGTTTGCTGACATACTTTGACGCGTGTTTTGTAAATTCAACTTTTACTGATGGCACGCATAGATCTTTGTGAATTCGAGAATTTTTAACATACCATGGAGCTGCAGTAATTATACGTAGAATTTTATTTTGACCCCTTTGAATTTTTTCAATGTTTGATGCTGAGGCAGTACCCCATAATTGAATTCCATAGCACCAGATTGGCTTTAGAATTGCATTGTACAACAATAGTTTGCAGTCCAACTTTAGTGAAGAATTTCTGCCAATTAGCCAATTAAGTTGCACTGCTTTTAATCTCATCTGTGTAAGTTTCGCTTCAATATGAGACTTCCAAGTTAAACGGCGGTCGAGGTGAATGCCGAGGTATTTGACTTCATTATGTTGAGGAATAATTTGATTATTTATTTTGATGAACGAGCAAGTTTCTTTTCGCAATGTGAAAGTGATATGAATACATTTCTGTTCATTAACCCTGATTTTCCAAAGCTCTAGCCAATTCTCTAGTTTATAAACATAATTCTGCAAATTCTGTGATGCTACTTGGTGGTCCTTGTGAACGCTGATAAAGGCTGTATCGTCTGCGAAAGTTGACGTGTGGATTTTGGGGTCTGACGGCATGTCGGAGGCATAAATCAAATATAAAGTAGGACCCAGTATGCTACCCTGTGGCACACCTGTTTCAATTGGCTGAGCGGGGCTTAAAAAATTACCTTCTTTGATTTTAAATTTGCGACCGTATAAATAGCTTTCCATAAGTTTATGGGTGTTAGCAGGCAGAGTTAATTTTATTTTGTGCATTAAACCGTCATGCCAAACTTTGTCGAACGCTTGGGACACATCAATGAAAAGGGCGGAGCAGTATTTTTTGTCTTCAAACGACCCTCTTATCACATTTACCAATCTGTGTGTTTGTTCGATGGTGCTGTGTTTAGCTCTGAAGCCGAATTGATGATTAGGAATGCATTCAGTGTCGTTCAGAATTGGAATCAACTTAGTCATTAACAATTTTTCGAACAGTTTAGAAATTGTCGGCAATAGGCTAATTGGCCTATATGACTCTACTTTGGTGTGATCCTTCCCTGACTTAGGAATCATAGTGATCATAGACACCTTCCAATCTGCAGGATAGTATTCTAGGCGTAAAATAGCGTTGAAGATAAAGAGGATAATTCTTCTAGCTACACGAGGTAACTCCACAAGCATTTTATTGCTGATTTTATCCATACCTGGAGCCTTTCTAAGGTTCAGAGTACCAATAGCGCTTTGGACATCACCAAAGTTTAGTCTTAGAGGTACAGGAGGTCTAATAACGAGTGGTGGCAAATCAGATACGTTATTTGAGTTGTTTTTAGTAAACACATTTCTTAAATGGTTAACAAATAATGTCCCTTTCTCGGAATCATTTCTAGCCCAGTCACCAGCCGGATTTCGCAAAGGAGGTTTTCCTCTCACTGGTCTTTTTAAACCTCTTGCCGCCCTCCATAACGAGTAGTCAGATTGTGGGGTACTATCAAGACCCTCCAAGTAGGATGTAAGTGAAGCCGTTCTTTGGGTTTCTAAGAAATGTCTTAGTATATCTCTGCATACCCGTAGCCTAGCTTTCAGTTCAGGAGACCTGTGAAGTTGCCACTCTCTTCTCATTCTTCTTTTTTCTGATAGGAGATGTACGAGTTCAGATAAATAAGTTCTGTTTGTCCTATTTCTACATTCAACGTGATAAGTGGAAGCGTGATGCACAGCTCGTCGAAGGTCCTCGGTAAAGTTGCCAATCGACTCATCGATATCGTCGGTAGTTCTCAACACAATATTTTCCGTGCAATGAGAACTTAAATACTTTTTGTATTTTATCCAGCTTACTCGGGTCTTAGTCATGTTTCTAAATGGAGAGCCACACACTTGAGGGAAATGCATTGAAATGATAGTAGGAGAGTGATCTGAGGACAAGTCTAATGAAGGATCCACTTGCATCCATTCTACAGGGATATTTTTCACTACTCCAAAGTCAATAACATCGGGAATCTTCCGTCGGTCCGTCGGCCAGTAGGTGGGATGTCCGCTTGAGAGTACATCTAAGCCCATTTGAGCAATGGTGTTGAGGAGTACGCGGCCCTTTGGGGTTACCAGACGTGAACCCCAAAATGTGTGTTTGGCGTTAAAGTCGCCAGCAACTAAAAATCTAGCTCCAAGGGAATTAAAGAAGTTATGGTATTGGTGTTCTTTTATTGAGAATCGAGGCGGAGAATAAATCGATGATAAAACAAATTTGTATTGACAGAATTCAATGCAAATGTTTGTTGCTTGGAGGTAATCCTCACTTATGTTATTCATTAGATAATGTTTTATTCTGTTCTTTATAAGAATTGCCGAACCTCCACAAGCTCTTCCGCGGGGATCTTTAGTATCGTACAACACGTAGCCATTAATTTTGAAGTACCCTGTCGACGTCAAGTGAGTTTCAGCAATCATCATAACATCAATCTGCTTATCCATCAGGAAGTATTCCAGTTCGTTTTTATGTTGGCGGAGGCCGTTCGCGTTCCAAAAACAAATTTTTAAATAAATCATTTCTTTAAAATGGCTTGCAAGATAGTGGATTGCATTTTCAGCATTTCCTGCATCATGGATGTCATGGTGGTCGTAAAAGTGTTCATAGTTTGGACAAGTGTCTGCAATGTTGTCTCTAGATTGTTGATATGTGGCTCAGAATATTGAGATATAGGTTCCTGCTCCAGACCTGGCATATTAGATTTGACCACGTTTGCGTAAGAAACTTGTCTAGAATTAGGAGCGTTTACGTGAGTAGTTGGTCGTACAATTTGAGGAAAATTCTTACTCGACGTGAAATTAGGTTGTTGAGGATGGTCAGGTAATACTGGCGACTTATTGGTCCTTATGCCCTTCAAATAAGTATAAACTGGACAACCTCTATAATTAGCGGTATGATTTCCTCCACAGTTACTGCATTTTTTTATTTTTAAGTCCGTTTTGGACTTATTACATTGAGCAGTTGCATGTAGTTCCCCACATGCAACACAAACAGACGGCAATTTACAATACGCTTTGGTGTGACCAAATTCTTGACAATTGTGATCGCGAAATATTGGAAATAAATATATAGAAATAAATTAAATATTTTTATATAAAATTCAAATGACCTTATTGCTTGTAAAAAGAAACTATTAATTATTTAATTTTATTTAAAAAATTACACTTAAAATACAGAAGTTGAATAATAATTAAAAAATATTGTCAAACTGAATAATTTCACAAACAAATGGTTATACGACTCAGCATAGTACCACCACATACAATTCAACATATCGTATAAACATAAAAATCGTATGCTAACTCTTATGTTGACATTTCATTTGCTGACATCAAAAAATTTGCTACGTCTAACATATGACATAGGAATTTGCTGGTAATTTTAATCATATGGCTGTCAGCATATATGTATGTATATGCTGATTCAAAATATCGTCTAAACTTAGCTTAATACTAGTGGGTAAATGTGTGAGTCATATGCAAGCATCATGAGTGTGTGTGTAACTTAAAAACTATTTGGAGAGTATGATCATTAGAGCTACCCTGCAAATAATATTGGTCTACGTGATCCATTGTTGATGAAATGGACTACTTACAACCATAGTTAAACAAGAGTTTGTAGTTAAACGACATGGTTTCGTGTTAACACGATTGCATATTGAGTTATTGTTTATAACTAACCCTCTTGAGTACTCCATGGAGTAGAAGCATGGAGTAGTTTTGGGACTATA
Source organism: Bellardia bayeri (assembly GCA_950370525.1). Taxonomy (NCBI): domain Eukaryota; kingdom Metazoa; phylum Arthropoda; class Insecta; order Diptera; family Calliphoridae; genus Bellardia; species Bellardia bayeri. The sequence goes on along the minus strand of OX493264.1, from coordinate 54,207,591 downwards.
TGGTCCAATCCTAGGACATCGAAATGTTAAATCGACCACCTTTTGTTCATATATTTGGAGTAGTCTTACTCCTCTTTGGTCTAGTCTTTACATGCATGTATGCATGACAGGACTTCGGCTGTCAGAATATTATGGTAGTGAAAATAAGTATTTAGGTGTATTGTATGAATAAAAAGACTTTACAGTTGTATGGTAACCTATTTATAAAAACTATTGATAATATACGTTAGAAATTAGTGTTGTTGAGCACAGTATATAGGTGTGTAGAATGTTGGATGTTTGAACAATGAAAAAGACGTTACAGACTAACAGAAAATAATATATGGATAGAATACAGACTATTGGAGTGATATTATACAGAGGGACCACGAAATATTACTACAACTCGGCCGTCCTGACGACGAGATCCCCTGATATTGGTAGGAAGAATAAAAATTTATTCAACTTCTACACCCTTCGAACCATGGTCTAAGATTACCTACATCCCAAACACCCCGGTAAGGTATGCTTGATTGATGAGACGTTGAGCCTCTAGAACATACCTGTCCTTTCGTAACACTTTAGCTATTCTATAGGGGCCTCTAAATTTGGGTATTAACTTCCTAGATACACCTGCTTGTGCGTCAAAGTTCTTCACCATTACGTAATCATTTTTGGCATACTTCGTACGCTCTCGCCTTTTTCGGTCAACTTAGTACCTTTTATAGTTCTGCAATTGACCCTGTCAATATCTGCCCTTACCGGTTCTTTCGCCATATTTTCGATTTCTTTCTTTAGTAAATAAAACACGGTGCCCCTTTGGTAGACCAAACAACATTCTACTAGGATATTCGTTGATTGTCCTATGTAATGTGTTGTTAATGCTATACTCGACCGTTTTAATCACATTATCCCAGTGATTTCCTTTGCTGGGATCAACAAGTTTCGCAATCATTGGCTTCAATGTTCTGTTTGCACGCTCCACCTGTCCATTTGCCTGAGGAGCACCCGTGGCTACCTTAATATGACGAACATCATTTTCCTTTAAAAATTCATCAAAATCATTCGATGTGAAACAATTTTCCCTATCTGATATTATGACCCTAGGACGACTATACGGGACTTAGGGACTCAAAACAGCAACGAGTCGTTATCTCTCTTCCTGTAAATCACTCCGTTTCTCATTTCATATAACTTGTCCTCCGATTTTTGCAGCATGTCTTTAACTTTAACCACTTTTTTGTCCTTTCCTTGGCATATCACGAGATTTTCCTCAAATGTGTTCGTCACCAAGCCTAGTATATTGTTGCAACGATTCAGTGCAGCAACATGCTGCATTCTGCTTCCAGTTCGGTATTCAAGGGTATAGTCATAATTTTGCAACTACAGGGCCCATCGTGCTATCCTCGGACTTAGCTCCTTTTTACTCAATGTCTGTGTCAGAGAATTGCAGTCTGTCAATATCTTGAACGATTTTCCCTGAAGATAGATCCTAAAACATTTCAGCGCGTAAATAACTCAAAGCTGTGGTATCTAGACTCAACCTCAGCAGTCCGTTTGGAAAAATAAAATACTGGGTGCATTTTACCTTCCGATTTTTCTGCATAAGAATTGCACAGAACTGGCATCGCAATGAAGTTCAATAGTATCTCTGGGGTCAAACAACGCTAAAACAGGGGCTTCCATTAAATTTTCCTTGAGATGTTCAAAAGACTTCAGCTGCTCCTCAGCAAATATAAACTTTAAATCTTTTCGGGTGAGATCATACAATGTCTTCGCTATGATATAAAAGTCTTTAATAAATCTACGGAAATATGAGCAAAGACCTAAAAAACTTTGCACATCATGTTGTTTCTTCAGAATTGGAAAGTCTTTTATTGACTGGAGTCCCTTCTCATCTACTCGAATTCCATCGCCACTAAATACCGCACACTGGATTGCTGGATTGGAACTCGCACTTATCCAGTCTTAACTCGAACTTATTTTTTACCAAACGCCTCAAAACCTCTTGCAGAATCTCCAAATATTCCTCCATATTATCTGTAGCTATCATGATATCATCAAGGTAGATAATAAGTTTATCTTCGCGTACCATGTCTGAAAATATCTTGTTGACGAATCTTTGAAATACTGAGGGAGAATTCCTCAGATCGAAAAGCATCCTCAAAATCTCGAATTGTCCTAACGGTGTCACAAACGAAGTAAACTTAATAGATTCTTCATGCATATATATGTACATGAAAAAAAAACGTTTTTCAAATCAAGTTTTGTAAAAAGATTTTTATTAGCTAGCCGGCCGTCTAATAAGTACTCTATCAGCGGGATTGGATAATTATCCTTAGCAGTTACATTATTTAACCTCCAATAGTCGATGAACGTTCTCAACTCACCGGTTTTCTTTTTGACTAACACAATAAGTGAAGTAAACTCAGAATCACTAGCCCGTTTGTATCCTTTGGTCAAATACTCGTCTAATAGTTTTTGCAGCTCTCATTTCTCCGCGTAAGATAAACATCTAAGAGGACAGTTGAAGGGTTTCGCGTCACCTAATGTTAATTTGATCTCACACTTGACCACTGGATCTTCAGGGCGCACCGGTTCAACATAGAGGTCCTGAAAAATTGTATAAAAAGTCTTCCTATCATCCAAACCTATATTATTTCCCACATTGTATCTTACTTCCTCATTATCAAAACATTCGACAGTCATTATGTCATTCTCAAAATTATCCCAGATTCATTATCATCTACCAAAACATTGGTCTCCAATTCACAAACAATTTTAAATTTACAAGCTCTCATAAAGTCTCTACCTAACACTACCAGTATGCTCACTGATTCGTCTGGTACTACATATAAATTAAAAAGATATTTATTTTTATTTATGACGTTCCAATAACCCTCAATTTACTTTTATTTAATCCAAAATAAAAAACGTAAATATTTCAATTTAATTTTAAATTATGCGGCACACATGATCTTTTGACAAAACTAATCGGACTTCCTGAATCTATTAGACATTCTAAAATAACAGAATTATTCAAATTACTTACAGTATTACCAAAATAAAACGTAAACAATCTTACTAAGTTGTCATTTTCCACAATATGAACAGCTTTTTTCCTTTCAGGGCAGGCAGCAACACGATGTTCTGACCCTCCACATGCGTAGCAGGAACCAAGCTGGTGTTTGGGCTTCTTGCACTCACCAGCGCAATGACCCAAAGAATTGCAATTAAAGCATCTAACGTTATCTTTTTTAGGCTTTACTGGATCCTTTAGCTCTATTCTTGAGAGAGCCCACTGAAGCTGCATTTTGTCGCCAAAGTTTTGCATGGTTCTGAGTTGGGGATCTGATATTCCTTAAATAATCGAATCTATTAATTCTTCTTCATCCATGTTTATTTAGGTTGTAAGTACGAGCTTATCGTTGAAATATTCTTGGAACTTCTCCCCAAATACCCATTTGAGGCTCTGGAATTTTTTCCGTAAAATCAATTTACTTTCTTTAGCGCCGAAAAACTCATGCATCTGCTTTAGAAGACTGCCTGGACTCTAAGTTACTAAACATGGTCTTGATTGTAACCATGAAAGTGCTTTTCCTTCAAGTTTGCCTATCAATATGGCTCGCTACATGGTTTCGTCAATGTGATAAGCGCCGCCGATATTAGCAGTCCAAACTTCAAAAATTGCAGAACTATTATAATCGGGAAGGACATCCTTTATAATATTTATGAAAGGGTTGTACTGATGGTTGACATTAGCATCAGCAGGACATCTAGATGGTTGGGATTTTTCCGAATCCGTTTCTTTCTTCAAGAGTTCATTCTCCTTTAAAAGCAATGCTGTTCCAGCTTTAATAATTCAAGCTCTCTGGAAATAGCTTCGTCCTCTTCCGGTTCATTATTCACATTAACTGTTGGGCATGCCCCTCTTTCTTCAACTGGTATATCATTTAGACGAGGAATCAACGTATTTTTTGTTCCTCTTGTTGGTAGATCAAATTTTCTTAACCACTCCTTCAATTCCTGTACAGAGTAATCACTGCCACTTATTTCCATTGTGAAAAGGTCTTATTTTGATTAATATCAACAAAAAAAATTGCACAAATTTTTTATTTATTATTTTATTGTTACAAATTTTCAATTTAAAAATTCCACTTTGTCCAGTCTTATTATGAACTATTTAATTTACTTTGAAAATGTTTTTCCACGGTCTTAGTTTTAAAATAATCCATCAAAGTTATTCGCTTTAAAATTTAAAAATCAGTTTTGTAATTAATTTTTTTTCATTTGTGCGGAAAAAAATTCGAATTTTTGGCACTAAATTTATTTAATTGAAATGTCACTTGAAAATGTCTTATTAATTTTTCAGCATGCCTTTTTTTTCTCCCATTTGTTAATTACACTGAAGACAATATTTTTCATTTAAACTGAACACTCTTTTTTATTAATTAGAGAAGGAATTGAACTAATATTTATCTTTTTAAGAGAAAAGTTTTTTTATTCAGGCTAATAGTTCGAATAATCAAGAATACTATTGTAAGTATTGGAACAATTGGCAAATTGGAATGCATTTTCTACCCTGCCAAAGGCTTCATCAGCAATCTTCATTGTCCATGATCAATCTGTAAACATCATCTATATAACTCACCGTTTTTTGAGAAATATAATACGAGAATTATCATATTTCTTTTTTACGTGTTGTGAGTTAGAACGAAATTTACGTACGTTTACAATGTGTGTGTATTCTTTATTATCTATATATATAAAAGAGTAACGTGACTGACTGACTGACAGATTCATCATCGCACAGCCCAAACCGCTAAAGCTAGAAACTTGAAAATCGGGTAATGGGTTCCTTTTACAATATGTAGATCCACTAAAAGGAATTTTTTGGAAATTTGGTCGATAAGGGGGACAAATGGGCCAAAAACGGGTAAAACCAGTACCTCTATATCTCCAAAACAAATAAACTTAGAAATAATATTTTAAATGCGTCCGCCTTTAATCAAAAAAAGAGCCGACAGGTATCTGGTACTTTTTTGAAATTCGAAATTCAAGTAACCATATGGGGTAAAAAGAGTCCCAGTAGAACGCTCCGTTCACGTGTATATCTCCTTTTTTGAAATACGAAATTCTATGGCCTAAAAATTGTATTAATTCAATTTAAAATAAAAAAAAGAGCCGACAGGTGTCTGGTACTTTTTTGAAATTCGAAATTCAAGTGACCATATGGGGTAAAAATAGTCCCCGTAGAACGCTCCGCGGTAACATATATATCTCCTACATAAATAAACATGAAATAATATATTAAATGAGTCTGGCTCAGATCAATAAAGACTAGAATTCTTTTTGGTACTTTTTTGAAATTCGAATTCCTATGGCCTAAACATTTTATTCTTTTTTGGTACTTTTTTATTAAAATATATTTTCTCACTAAAAATTCCATGAACTATTATTTTTAAATAGTACGTATTACGAATAATTATTAGGTACTTTTTTGAATATTATGTTTTCACGGGTGACAAGAAAGGGACAAAAACGGGGTAAAACGGACATTTATATTATTTATTCAATTTAAAAAAAAAGATAAAATATTCTTCCATCCACACAAAAAAGAACCCAGAACATGCTATTCATGACTCAAATATAAAGGTGTAAAAAGGGCACATTTCAGTACACTTATATTGGTACTTTTTTGAAATTAATTTCTACTATTCTATTCTCGCAAACTATGCATCTGATCATGTGATGATCTTAGACAAAGTTGTTGTGCATGAGACCGGGAAGGTTTCTGAGTTGGAACGACTACGCCTACTCTAACGCCCACTTTTTTAATTGATTATTTGCTTCTGCATGAGTTTTTACAGATTTACTTCATACAAATTGTATTCACATCTTGCTGAAGGCAAGGTAAAAATTAATATTTTATGTGCCACACCCACTTTCATGCCACATCACAAAATATTAATGTTTGTATGTATGTCCTTTATAGAATCGTAAACTATGTATTTGGCCATGTGATGATCTTCGACAAAGTTATTGTGCATGAGTCCGGAAAAATTGCTCAGTTGGTATGAACACTCCTACTCTAACGCCCACTTTTTTTAATTGATTATTTGCTTCTGCATGAGTTTTTACAGATTTACTTCATACAAATTGTATTCACATCTTGCTGAAGGCATGGTAAAAATTAATATTTTATGTGCCACGCCCACTTTCATGCCACATCACAAAATATTAATGTTTGTATGTATGTCCTTTATAGAATCGTAAACTATGCATTTGGTCATGTGAAGATCTTCGGCAAAGTTATTGTGCATGAGTCCGGGAAAATTGCTCAGTTGGTATGAACACGCCTACTCTAACGCCCACTTTTTTTTTAATTTATAACAACACCTGCCGGGAAGGCCAGACCGCTGGACCGATCTTACTAAAACTTTGACGGGATATAACTGAGACTCCGGCATGACTAAGAATAGTTTTTTCGACCGCCTACTTTTTTCAAAATAAACAAAATCAATAAAATTGCTCAAAATGAATTGAATATTTGTGTAATACATTTCTTTCAAATTAATTTTAATTGTTGTGTAGCAATGCGCGCAGGGTACAAAAATATTTGCAACAAATAATCAATATATAGGTAAAAAATTAAATTAAATACATACAATACATTATTTACTATTCTATTAAATTATTTATTCTTTCAAAACCAATTCTGTAGTTCATATTTATAATGTACAAAATACTTTAAAGGACATCAATGATATTCAAGTTATGATACGGACTATCTATTGGGCATCCGCTGGACGATCTCAAATGTTTTCAAATGCAATATGTACGGTCAACAATAATAATTTGTAAATTTCGTAATTCAAGATTCATACTTTTTAATATACATTTTAATAATGTTGGAAACATTATTGTGTATTTATTTTACACAGTAATTAAAAGTTCTATAATAAACATTTTAAAATAATTTATGTAGTTATTTTGTTATTTCCACATTTTTTTCGCTAACGAAGTAGCGGGTTGCATGCAAGTTATTTATAAATCTTGTATTATTACAAATGTGTTTTTTTAAACACCCATTTTTTAAATAAACTGAGCGCTCTTTTTTTTAAGCACAAATTTTTTTATTTTTAAAACTTTTATTCTTATCCCACTTCTGAATTTTTAGGATGACTTTTCAAATAAAACACTTCGGTTTCAATGAACAGATTAGAATGAATCCACTTTATTTTTAAATCCTCCTTAAATACTATTTTCCTTTTATACATATTACAAATATGACTGTTATAAAAAGGGATATTATTTACTAAAAGTCTTAAAATATTTACAGAGAAATTCTTACAAACTAAAAATCGTTACGCTATACTAAAAATATATTGGAAAACAATGAGTCGTTATATAAACAAGAAAAGAAACAGACTTTACAAATTGTACATAACTTCCCTGCAGGAAATGTCAATAGTGACTCTGTACTGATTTACTATTGACACAGTCATCAGTACTAGTGAATTAGTATACCCTAGACAATGCTAATTCCCTGCAAATAACGCGACTAGTCCATACATGCATGTAAAGACTAGACCAAAGAGGAGTAGGAGTACTCCAAATATATGAAAAAAAGGTCGATTTAACATTGCGATGTCCTAGGACTGGACCATATAACCCATCGGAGTAGTCCCAAAACTACTCCATGCTGCTCCTCCATGGAGTACTCAAAAGGGTTAGTTATAAACAACAACAACTCAATATGCAATCGTGTTATTACGAAACCATGTCGTTTAACTACAAACTCTTGTTTATCTATGACATGGTCCATGACTGCATTACATTGGACCATGTTGTAAATAGTCCATCTAAAATGGATCACGTAGACCAATATTATTTGCAGGGAGTAGATAGGTATTATTGACAAGGTAGTTCTTTTGGGACCAAATTGTCTACACTTTTGGTACTTTTCTGAAATAGAAAATAAAACTGCATTTTTTGCTAATTTTTGGAGTTTTATTAAAAAAAATAAAATACTAAAAAATAAATTTTTGATATTTATTTGGTCGGGCTCGAGTTTATTAAATTTGATTTGCATTAAATTATTTTTACTGAATGTAGGAATTGTTTTACAACTTGAAAAATTTTTATTATTAAAATTTTTATTGATAATTTTCTTGGCTGGGATTCGAACCTGGGTTGTTGAATTTACATATGTTTCGCGAAACACCACTTTCTCTTATCAGAATTCTTTGCGTTCTAACCCTCTAAATAAATATCAAAAATTTAAAATTAACAGTTCAATAAAAATTTTAAAAATAATAATAATAACTATTTCAAGTTGTAAAACAATTCCTACCTTCAGTAAAAATATGTAATGAATCAATTTTTCCCAATTCTATTTTTTTTAACATTATCATAATACTTTGTAAACAATAATTTACATTAACAACTAAACCCCAATTTTTAATTACCTTATGTTAATGAGGGTCTTTCCCTGTGTAACGTCCCTATTAGTACAATAAAAATACAACCGTGTTAACTCAGGTTATAAATACATGTTACACTACTTTATCATGTTTTATTCTTCTTCGCTTTATTCAGCATCTTCTTAAAAAAAAATTATACATGATGTTAAAGATAAGAGATTGAGTATATCTTTGTCTCTTTTAGACCCATGATTTATGTATGAATAAAGTATAAAAGCTTTTGATTAGTACCGATGTGGATATTTCTGAAAACATGATAGAGGTCTGAGGTGAAGTTAGAAACGACTAGAAGGTTTTGTCTTTTCAATTCTGGCAGTGAAATATTAAAGTACAAAATCGGAAGACTTAAAAAAAGAAGTACAGTAATTGAAATAGAAACGTGGTATTCTGAATTTAAAGCATTTTAGAAATTTATAAGTGAAAACAACAATAAACTGTTTTTTTTCACATCGCTTTAAAATTATTTGGACCAAGATAAAAGTATTCCAAATCCACATTTTTACCATTATCGAAGACAACACTTACGAAAATTTAATTTAACCACGACCTCTCGAGTGACTCTACGACCTTAGGCAAGATTTGGGTTACACATGGCATGGTCAAGGCATTTACTCGAGAGCAGCTCTTTTTAATTCCCGGCTACCAATATCCTAAAGGGACAGTACAGGCTTTCAGAATCTCAGCTACATATACCAATCATTAGTATTGCCTAAAACCAGCAAACATACAACCAGATGTCAATGTACCCATCTATCTAAAAGCATATCCTCAGTTAATTGGACACCGCATATACTCATATATTCCGACCTATCTCACCAAACACCGAACTCAATAACTTTTATATAAATGCTCAAACATTCATGCCAACAAATATTCTCACTTAAAAATAACGTACTAACTAAAACGTAATAGCTAAATTTAGGTCTTATTCTAAACCTGTATTAACTAAAATCTAATAACTAAACTAATGTCTGATCTCCAATCGATACTCTAATATTCGATCGTGAATTTTCTAAAATTTTATATTATCTGAAGTAGTTATAAGTATAACTATATAGTTTTTTCCTGTTTCAAAATAAAAAAAAAATCAAATTCTCTAAACTAAATTAAATTTGTTAAATATCACAAAGAAAAAAAAACAAAGAAAGCTCATATAAATTACATAATTACTTTATTTTGTCGCATCTACTAACTTATTTTTTTTTATAAATACAATTAAACTTATAATTACAATTTAAACGTATATACTAAAACTAACATATTACTACACTAAACTACACTGTAAATCGAATCCAATTACATCAGCAGAAGGCCTTCCGCATCGTTGGAATCGAGACGCTAATGTAAGTCAAAAATTGTATTTTTGTTTCTTTTCTTTTCTTTATTCTATTAAACATTATTTGAGTAGTTTTTTTTATTTCATTAATATTTAATCTCTTAATTCTTATAACAAAGAAATTTTATCGCATGCTCTGAATACTTGGTTTGAGTTTTTTTTTCTATGCTCAATTGCAGCTTTAAAGTTTCTCTGTTGTAAGTTAATTACTCTTGTTTATGTTCATTTAAAAAAAAAAACTTCTGAGATGTAATTTTGAGAGAAAAGTTATTTTTTTTACTATTTGTAAGAATTTTGTTTTAATTTTCAAATATAATGAACTTTTGTTAAAATGATTGGTCTGTAATTCTCTTTTAATGTAGAACTTCAGGGATAGAAGTGAGGTCAGTGTGTTAGGGTTTCTACTAAAAATTATAGCCACGTAAAGAAACACGGACGGGTGGGTTTAGAGGCTAAGCTTTAACATCCTAGCTGATTTTTATAGATTTTAAGAAAATTGAGGAATTATTTGTATTATACAAGGGCAAGTAAATCGCACGTAGTTTTTTTTATTGTACATAATTGGTCACATGGAACAAGAACTCCGCCCACAACTCCCGATCTAGCTAGCTAGCCAGTACGTGTGTACAGTTCCTTAAACCTCAACTTAACTAAATAATTAAATTTAGAAACGCACAAATAACGGTTACAATAGAAAATGGCGCCCAACGTGGGGCCCAAAACATTAGGAATTCTAAAACTTTCATTTACATCTTTTAAAATAATTTGTTTTGGGATCTCAACATTACCATCATATTATTATTTGAAAAAAATAAATATATGTATATATTTTTAGTTATACTTTCACGAAGTTTTTGTCAATTTGTTTGGTTTAGACCAAGAATAAAATATAATCAGCGGACAGTTGGAAATATTGTAAAGATTGATTTTTTTTATAATTCCTATGCAGTCCACTGTTTACTCAGATTATATTTATTCCTTTCTGTGTTTGTGAAGTATTTTCTAAAAATATATATTAGGATTTGTTTAATTGTTAATTTTGTATACACATTTATTTTAAAATAAAAGCATTGGAATTACGATTTTGTTGAATACGATATTTGCTAAGTCGTCCACTTTTCCTTTTTGATTCATGTTATATTTCAATTAACTAATTACTCAAATACGAAAGCCTCAATTTTCTGTATCAAATCTTGAAATTTTATATACTTAATCACACAACCTTACTTGTAACCATCCGAAGTTCTGCAGATATAATAATTTTAATATAATTAATATAAAATGTCACTCGTTCATAGTAATGAAAATATTCCGTCGCTAGCCGACGACAATAACTTGCGTCAATGTTTCATTTGCAAAAAGGACTATAAAGTTGATGACGTCATAGTTGCAACTCCTTGTAGTCACATTTTCCACAAGGAATGCATAGTTATCGTACTCAAGGAAACTCAAGGTTGTCCTACATGTGGCAAAGCTTGTAGGCAAACCAAATTAAAATCGTATAACATATTAGCAAATGTTGAAAAGCAGACTGATGCTACACCAGCTCCACCAAATAATAATAACCCCAACCAAAGCTCCCACCCAAAATCGAAAGGTTAAACGTAATTTATTGAACAATACAATGGTTCAAACTCCTGGTTTTAATCAGAATGTAGGTTCAGTAGATAGTTTATTTAATATTTCTCAGCGAAATTCACTTGCTCAAAATGTACCACCAACCCAGGATATTAGCGATAATACACTTCAATTCCTTATCAATGAAGCTGTTAGAAATCAATTGTCCTCGTTAAATTTAAATCAAAATACTACATTAAGACCCAGTAATGGTAATCAAATTAATACAAATCAGAGTTCACGAAACCGAAATAATGATAACGTGTATCATAATAGTAATACCAGACAAAGTTTCGGTATTCCCAATTTAAACAATAATTTTAATAGGAATGTAGCACACAGACAAAATATTAGAAGGTCACAATTTAATCAAAATATAGATCTTACGACAGACAAAGTTTCCAATATAATGTCCGGTTGGCATTTAAAGTTTAGCGGACAAGAGGAAGATGGCTTGTCAGTGGATAACTTTATATATAGAGTTCACGCACTTACAATTCAGAGCTTACGTGGTGATTTCGATATACTATGTAGACATATCCATTTACTTTTTAGTGGAAAAGCAGTGGATTGGTTCTGGCGTTTCCACCGTACATCAAATAGGTTAGACTGGGATACTTTATGTTTTGAACTTAAAAACCAGTTTCGTAACCGCAGAACTGATTTTGATCTAAAAGAACAAATACGAAATAGAAAGCAAAGAATGGGTGAAAAATTCGACTCATATTATGACGGAATTTTACAAATTGCTGATCGGTTGCTAAATCCCATTAATGAATTCGAACTTATAGAAATAATTAAGCGAAATTTAAAACCAGACGTTCGTAAAGAACTATTGCATTTTGAAATTGAATCTATTTCCCAATTAAAAGAATTTGTTCGTAAACACGAAATACTTGATGAGGAATTAGATACACGTAGGTCGAATAGAACTTTTATTCCTCGCAAAACAGTATCTGAAATAGAGTCAAACATTTTATGTGATGATGAATCAGTTCAGATAGAAGAAATAAAGGAAGTTGTGTGTTGGAACTGTTTAGAAAAAGGTCATCGTTTTGATGATTGTTTGGGCGAAAGAAAAATCTTTTGTTATGGCTGTGGTGCACCAAACATATTCAAACCCAATTGTACCAAGTGCAACAATTTCTCAAAAAACTACCAGACCAACAACAAACAAAAACAGTTTCAATCCAAAGCTACCCAAATGTAAAGTCTTTTGGATGCCAAACAGATACATATATACAAATTGACAGTTCAAAATCTTCAGACGTAAAGTTTATTCCAAAATATTTAAAACCCTATCATGTGAGACTGAAGGAATATAAAGAAGCCAAATTTAAAATTTTTAGTGAAGTAATTACGGAAATAGAAATTATCAAAAAAGTTAAAAGAAATACCAGAAGATTAAGAGAATATTTTAAACGAATTATTAGAAACCGCAAAACCTTTTGCTCAGCTATAGTATCCAATGTGAATCAGTTTGATATACGACCATTTACCACTGTGAGAATTTTTAATGAAAATGTAGTTGGTCTAATAGATACTGCAGCCGATTATGCAAAATCATATTTAGAAAACAGGAACAACACTTATACGAAATTTAAAATTAATTTGAAGACTGCTGATGGGACAAGTCACTCTGCTGTAGGTAGTGTGACAACATTAGTAACTTTTCGAGAACAGACTAAACCAATAACATTTTTAATAATTCCACATTTAACACAGAATTTATATTTAGGCGTTGATTTCGTTAAAACATTTGATCTAGCTAAAGACTTATTTATAGGACATGTAAATAATTCGTCAGATTTTTACATGGATGAAGTCGATGTTGTTGACAATTTTCATATACTAGACAAAGATCAGAAAATTAGACTTGATAGTGCCATTAATTCTTTTCCCTCTTATTCAAAAGAAGGATTAGGAAGAACCTCTCTGGTCACACATTCTATAGACACAGCAGACAGCAAACCAATTAAACAAAGACATTTTTCAATATCACCAGCAGTTGAAAAACTTTTATTTGCGGAAATTGATAGGATGATTGAGTTAGGGGTGATCGAAGAGTCACAAAGTCCGTGGTCATCGCCTGTGGCTCTTGTGCAAAAACCGAGTAAGGTCAGATTGTGTTTGGACGCTAGAAAGGTTAACAGCGTTACGGTTAAAGATGCTTATCCTCTACCTCTTATCGATGGAATTCTCAGTAGACTCCCAACGGCAAGATTCATCTCGAGTCTTGACTTAAAGGATGCTTTCTGGCAAATTCCATTAGATGATAGGTCAAAGGAGAAGACCGCTTTTACCGTACCGGGTCGACCTTTGTACCAGTTCATCACAATGCCTTTCGGTTTATGCAATGCGCCACAGACGATGTCCCGGCTTATGGACAAAGTGATCCCCGCCAATTTGCGTACTAAAGTCTTTGTATATTTAGACGACTTGCTTCTCATAACGGAAACATTCGACGAGCATGTATTATTATTGCTGGAAGTGGCACTTTATATCCGGAAAGCAAATTTAACAATTAATATAGAAAAAAGTAAATTTCTTCTTAAGCAAGTTAAATATTTAGGACATATTATCGGCCATGGCATGATTAAAACTGACCCGGACAAGGTTCAATCCATCCGAGAATTCCTTTTACCATCATCCGTACGACAGCTCAGAAGATTTTTAGGTATTTGTGGTTGGTACCGACGTTTTGTCCGAAATTTTGTAACACTGACGACACCCCTGACGGACATGTTACAAAAGAACAAAAAGTTTAACTGGTCTGAAGAAGCAAAATCTTCATTTGAAGAGCTTAAAAATTCTCTTTGCTGTGCACCTGTGCTGCACAACCCTGACTTCTCACGTCCGTTTTCCATCCAGTGTGATGCGAGTCAATATGGGATAGGGGCTGTTCTCGCTCAGAGAACTGACGACTCTCACGAAGTACCTATTGCATTCATGAGCCATAAATTTAATCCTGCACAGAGAAATTATACTGTTTCTGAACAGGAATGTCTTGCAGCTGTTATGGCTATCAAAAAGTTTCGTGCCTACGTAGAAGGTCACGAATTTGAAGTCATAACAGACCATGCATCATTAAAATGGCTCATGAATCAAACAGATTTACATGGACGTTTAGCCCGATGGGCCTTAAAATTGCAAGGCTTTAATTTCACCATTTGCCATAGAAAAGGTATTCAAAACATAATGCCAGATTCGCTCTCACGTATACATTCTGAAAACAATGACGAGATCAAAATTCGAAACACACAACAAGATACATTTATAGCAGCAATTGAAAATACAGCCGACATTGATATGGAATCTGAAGAATTTACCTCTAATGAATATATTTCACTAATTAAAAAACTTAAAACCAAACTTAATTGCCTACCAGATTTTAAAATCGAAGACGGATTTATTTACAAACGATGTGAATATGCCACTGGTGATGATTTACAGGAAGAATTTTCATGGAAACTTTGGGTTCCAAGTGGAATGACCAATGATCTTATTAAAAGAGCTCATGACCATCCGTTATGTGCTCATGGCGGCGTTGGAAAAACGTTACGTCGACTTAAAACTTTTTATTTTTGGCCCAAGATGGCAAAACAGACAGTCAGTTATGTTTCCTCTTGCGATATTTTTAAGCAAACCAAGGCTTCGAACAAATGTCTCCGACCACCTATGGGACAGCCATCTACTTCTGTTCGCATTTTTCAAAAATTGTATTTAGATTTGTTAGGGCCCTATCCTAGATCTTCTTCAGGGAATATAGGTATAGTTATTGTCGTGGACCATTTATCCAAATTTCATTTTTTAGAACCAATAAAAAAATTTACTTCAAATGTCATCATTGAATTTTTGGAAAAGCGAATTTTTCATATATTTGGTGTACCAGAGTCAATAACTACTGATAATGGGGTACAATTCAAATCCAATCTTTTTAAAGAGTTTTTGGAATCCTATGGAGTTTTTCATAATTTTACTGCCATTTACTCACCACAGGCAAATGCCAGTGAGCGGGTAAACAGGTCAGTTTTAGCTGCAATAAGGGCATACGTAAAACCCTCACAAAAAGATTGGGATGAGAAACTCTCCGCAATCAGTTGTGCCTTTCGAAGCTCGATACATACTAGTACAGGATTTTCACCTTATTTTCTTTTATTTGGTCAAAATATGTTAACAAATGGCAAATCGTATTCTCTGTTGCGGAACCTTAATATGTTGCAAACTCCGACTGATTTAAGAAACGATGAAAAATTAGAGCTATTAAGGGAAAAGGCTAGAGAAAATATACGGAAATCATACGACAAAAATGTAAAATATTACAACCTTAGATCTCGCCCAGTAAATTTTGTTATAGGCCAAATTGTATATTGGAGAAACTTCTCTCAATCTAAGGCAATAGAGCATTATAATAGTAAACTAGCAAATAAATTCGAAAAAGTGAGAATTAAAGCCAAACATGGTACCTGCTATTATGATTTAGAAGACTTGAACGGTAAACCGTTAGGGAAATTTCACGCTAAAGACATTCGTCACTAATCCAATGAACATTAAGGCTGTTAAATTCGCAACATTTTATAAAATATCGATCAATTAAATTTTTATCAATATCTATCAAATAGTAAATTTTGTTAATAATTTCTTTTTTTTTTATTCCACAAGCAATAATCATACTAAACTTCCTTCCATAACATTATAAACCTAATTTACAACAAGTTTTAGTTGTACATAACTTTTAAAATCCACCACATCCTTTATACACATTGCTGTCTTCAGCTTCTGCTTCATTATAATTATAATTCACCAAAAGCTGTTTTGTAATGAATTAATTTTTCCCAATTCTATTTTTTTTAACATTATTATGATTGTAAACAATAATTTACATTAACAACTAAACCCCAATTTTTAATTACCTTATGTTAATGAGGGTCTTTCCCTGTGTAACTTCCCTATTAGTACAATAAAAATACAACCGTGTTAACTCAGGTTATAAATACATGTTACACTACTTTATCATGTTTTATTCTTCTTCGCTTTATTCAGCATCTTCTTTAAAAAAAAATTATACATGATGTTAAAGATAAGAGATTGAGTATATCTTTGTCTCTTTTAGACCCATGATTTATGTATGAATAAAGTATAAAAGCTTTTGATTAGTACCGATGTGGATATTTCTGAAAACATGATAGAGGTCTGAGGTGAAGTTAGAAACGACTAGAAGGTTTTGTCTTTTCAATTCTGGCAGTGAAATATTAAAGTACAAAATCGGAAGACTTAAAAAAAGAAGTACAGTAATTGAAATAGAAACGTGGTATTCTGAATTTAAAGCATTTTAGAAATTTATAAGTGAAAACAACAATAAACTGTTTTTTTTTCACATCGCTTTAAAATTATTTGGACCAAGATAAAAGTATTCCAAATCCACATTTTTACCATTATCGAAGACAACACTTACGAAAATTTAATTTAACCACGACCTCTCGAGTGACTCTACGACCTTAGGCAAGATTTGGGTTACACATGGCATGGTCAAGGCATTTACTCGAGAGCAGCTCTTTTTAATTCCCGGCTACCAATATCCTAAAGGGACAGTACAGGCTTTCAGAATCTCAGCTACATATACCAATCATTAGTATTGCCTAAAACCAGCAAACATACAACCAGATGTCAATGTACCCATCTATCTAAAAGCATATCCTCAGTTAATTGGACACCGCATATACTCATATATTCCGACCTATCTCACCAAACACCGAACTCAATAACTTTTATATAAATGCTCAAACATTCATGCCAACAAATATTCTCACTTAAAAATAACGTACTAACTAAAACGTAATAGCTAAACTTAGGTCTTATTCTAAACCTGTATTAACTAAAATCTAATAACTAAACTAATGTCTGATCTCCAATCGATACTCTAATATTCGATCGTGAATTTTCTAAAATTTTATATTATCTGAAGTAGTTATAAGTATAACTATATAGTTTTTTCCTGTTTCAAAATAAAAAAAAAATCAAATTCTCTAAACTAAATTAAATTTGTTAAATATCACAAAGAAAAAAAAAACAAAGAAAGCTCATATAAATTACATAATTACTTTATTTTGTCGCATCTACTAACTTATTTTTTTTTATAAATACAATTAAACTTATAATTACAATTTAAACGTATATACTAAAACTAACATATTATTACACTAAACTACACTGTAAATCGAATCCAATTACATCAGCAGAAGGCCTTCCGCATCGTTGGAATCGAGACCCTAATGTAAGTCAAAAATTGTATTTTTGTTTCTTTTCTTTATTCTATTAAACATTATTTGAGTAGTTTTTTTTATTTCATTAATATTTAATCTCTTAATTCTTATAACAAAGAAATTTTATCGCATGCTCTGAATACTTGGTTTGAGTTTTTTTTTCTATGCTCAATTGCAGCTTTAAAGTTTCTCTGTTGTAAGTTAATTACTCTTGTTTATGTTCATTAAAAAAAAAAAACTTCTGAGATGTAATTTTGAGAGAAAAGTTATTTTTTTTACTATTTGTAAGAATTTTGTTTTAATTTTCAAATATAATGAACTTTTGTTAAAATGATTGGTCTGTAATTCTCTTTTAATGTAGAACTTCAGGGATAGAAGTGAGGTCAGTGTGTTAGGGTTTCTACTAAAAATTATAGCCACGTAAAGAAACACGGACGGGTGGGTTTAGAGGCTAAGCTTTAACATCCTAGCTGATTTTTATAGATTTTAAGAAAATTGAGGAATTATTTGTATTATACAAGGGCAAGTAAATCGCACGTAGTTTTTTTTATTGTACATAATTGGTCACATGGAACAAGAACTCCGCCCACAACTCCCGATCTAGCTAGCTAGCCAGTACGTGTGTACAGTTCCTTAAACCTCAACTTAACTAAATAATTAAATTTAGAAACGCACAAATAACGGTTACAAATAATTTAATAAAAATTAAATTTAATGAACTCTAGCCCGACTAAATAAATATTAAAAATTTTAAATTAACAGTTCGAATAAAAAAATAATAAAATGTTCTTAAAATAGCTAGGGCACAAGCTAAGTTTGCAATTGTACTTAAAGTAGTACACATAAAATGCCGACGAAAGTGGACAACAAACATAATAAACCAAATGTATTCAGGTTTTCGAGACGAAGTCTTGACATGCATACGAAAAAAACTGAAGAAAAGGAGGATACATGTAAAATAGAAATTAAAAAATAAAAATGATAATTACAGCAAATTTCGAACCACAAGGTCACACTGGTTAAAAGATTGATGTTTGTCTGTTGGCTAGCAGGCACCGCAGTGGTGCAGAGTGATAGAACGCAAAGAATTGTGATGAGAGAAAGTTGTGTTTCTCTAAGCATATGTAAATTCAACAACCCAGGTTCGAATCCCAGCCAAGAAAATTATCAATAAACATTTTAATAATAAAAACTTTTCAAGTTGTGAAACAATTCCTACCTTCAGTAAAAATAATTTAATGAAAATTAAATTTAATGAACTCGAGCCCGACTAAATAAATTTCAAAAATTTAAAATTTACAGTTCGAATGAAAAATAATAAATTGTTCTTAAAATAGCTAGGGCACAAGCTAATGTTTGCAATTGTACTTAAAGTAGTACACATAAAATGTCGACGAAAGTGGACAACAAACATAATAAAACAAATGTATTCAGGTTTTCGAGACGAAGTCTTGACATGAATACGAAAAAAAACTGAAGAAAAGGAGGCAACATGTAAATAGAAATTAATAAATAAAAATGATAATTACAGCAAATTTCGAACAACCAGGCAACACTGGTTAAATGATTGATGTTTTTCTGTTGGCTAGCAGGCATTGCAAGTGGTGCAGAGGGTTAGAACGCAAGGAATTATGATGAGAGAAAGTGGTGTTTCTCGAAACATATGTAAATTCAACAACCCAGGTTCGAATTCCAGCCAAGAAAGTTATCAATAAAAATTTTAATAATAAAAATTTTTCAAGTTGTAAAACAATTCCTACCTTCACTAAAAATAATTTAATGAAAATTAAATTTAATGAACTCGAGCCCGACTAAATAAATATCAAAAAATTTAAAATTAACAGTTCGAATAAAAAATAATAAATTTTTCATACTAAAAAATATTTAATTAAAAATAAATTCGAAAACACCCAGAGTTTTAGGCGGGAATCGAACCCGCAACTCTTTGAATGATAGTCCGGCACACCGGACAATTGAAAAAAGAAATAATTGTATAATAATAACCATTGTGACAATGCTGTTGACAATGTCGCCAAAATAGTAGACAAATGTGGTGACTTGGAGACATTTGTCCCCAGGTTACCTTCAGGTTAATCAATACTAGTGGGTAAATGTGTGTGTCATATGCAAGCATCATGAGTGTGTGTGTAACTTAAAAACTATTTGGAGAGTATAATCATTAGAGCTATGCCTGTATTGAGAACTTTATGAGAGAGGAGTTCGGCTGTCAGAATATTATGGTATTGTATGAATAAAAAGACGTTACATTTTGTATGGTAATTTATTTATAAAAACTATTGCAAATATACGTTACAAATTAGTGTTGTTGACCACAGTATATAGGTGTGTAGAATGTTAGATGTTTGAATAATGAAAAAGACGTTACAGTAACGCTATGACAGACTAACAGAAAATAATGTATAGAGAGAATACAGACTATTGGAGTGATATTATACAGAGGGACATCGAAATATTACTACAAAGGGTATAAAAATATTGATGCAAACAATTTTTTTTTCGAATAGAAGACCAGTGTGTTCGAATATAATGAAGAAGAACAAAATCGCAATAAAATGGTTCATCATCGGATTGCCTTTTATGATATAGAATAAAAACTAATATGTAAGAAAAAGTGTGGACAATAATTACAAAATATGTTCTTCAATTTTATTTCATATTAATAGAGGTAGCGAAGTACACCGGGTTTTAGCTAGGTATTTCATATATAGTACATACATACATATGTACTACATATAATGTGCGGTTAGTTTATATCTACGCTTTTTCTATTGTTGTGTGTGCATCGCATGGAGTTGATGGCAAATAATCTTTGTATATAAAAAAAGGTCGGTTTTTATTTTAGCACAACATTATTTTGATGATTTGTATTTATCGTATTATTATACCCACCACCAAAAATACAGGGGTGTATTACGTTTGTCATACCGTTTGTAATGCATCGAAAAATTGGTCGTAGAGTCAAGTCGTTATATGATTCTAAGACGACACAACAATGTCCGTATGTTTAAATCACAATAGAGCTTCAAAAAAACGACATAGAGCAATGAAATTTTGACCAAATATTCTTTGATCTACCAAAATGTTTGGTATTGAAAAAAGTTTTAGACTACCTCGATATTTTTCAGATAATGTTTGCTATTTTCTTTATATAATGCAGATAATACCATGAATTTTTTTTTTTATTATAGAACAACAAGTCCCGTTGAAATGGTAGAAATTTAACACAAGTAATCCCTAAACACATCTATTTTGTCGTAAATTTTCTGATGATCGGTCCATATTTGACCATAACCCCCACTTCCGGAAATCACTTAATACCGAATAAATCTCTTATAGAAATCACTAATAAGTCGAAATCTAACACGAGTAATCTTTACAAGTATCTAAATTATCGTACTAAATTTCATGATGATCGGTCCATATTTCACCATAGCCCCATATAAAGTCCACTTCCGGAAATCACTTAAATACGCATAAATCTCTTATAAAAATTACTAATAAGTTGAAATTTAACACAAGTAATCTGTATAAACATCTAAATTTCAAGATGATCGGTCCATATTTGACCATAGCCTCCATCCGAAAATCACTTAAATACGCATAAATGTTTTATAAGCATCAGCAGCAAGTTTAAATTCGACACAAGTAGTCCATACATATGTGGAAATTTTCACACCCAATTTAATGATGATCGGTCCATATTTGACCCTAGTAGTCATATAAAGTTCACTTTGAAAAATCACTTAAATGCGCATAAATTATTATATAAAAATCATTATTACGTTGAAATTCAACAAAAATAATTCGCATGTACAGAATTTCATGATGATTGGCCCGTAATAGGCCATAGTTATGAGGACTACTCCCTAAAACTCATAAACTTACATAAACATCCATATCGAACCGAAATTTTACACAGATCAGTTATAAGTATGTAAAAATTATACTATTGACTTTTGTGAAAGTTGGTCTATAATTGAGCATAGCTCCCGTACAAGCTACACTTCCGAGAATAACCACATAGTTTTGACGTTTACGTCAAAATAAATAGAAATTACGGTACAATATTTTATGAAGTTCGCCCTTATTAGATGATTTGGTGGTGGGTATATAAGATTCGTCACAGCCGAATATAAACTCTTACTTGTTATTTATAAATCTATGTTTTCTATTATAAGTACTTCTAATTGATTTTTTTTCAAAAGAATTCAAACCACACCATCGGTCAACACCAGAATTTTTATTTAAAATTTATTTGAAAATAAAGTTTTTCACTCAATTCACCGTTATTTTGATATTTTTCTTTTTAATGAAACTTTTTAATTTTCTTAACAAATTAATCGAGAAACGTAATATTTTTTATTTATAAAATCGTATTTTATTGTCATAATACTACTTAATTTTGATTTATTTAATTAACTAAGTTTGTTTGTGATAACAAATTACTAAATGGTAAATTTATTCATCATCTGATGGTATTTTAAATTTTCATAAACAAACAAAACATAAAAGTTATTACATGAGCTTTTATGAGAGTTAAAAACCAGGGACTTTTTGGTAAATTTCTTTCTTCAGGCTGTAATTTTAACATTAACTTAAACAAACAACCTAAAAATATATCTGAAAAAAGATGTAATCTACCAAAAAGGCTTATAAATTTGTAAACCCTTCTCCAAAAAATGAGAAGGGTTTTTAAGAAATACTTTTACAAAGCCATCAAAATATCATTATGCATAAAAAATTTCATGTCTGAGCGTATTCATTTTAGATTACGGTGTATTAATCAATTTATAAGATTATTCCATTTTTATACCCTACAAAACCATAAGTTGTGAATGAGGATGTCAATTAATGTGTAACATTGAGAAATATTCATCTAAAACCCAATCAAGTATATATTATTGATCCTTATGGAATTCTAAGTCGATTGAGCTATTTATGTCTGCCAATGTAAAACACTCTCACGTCCAAAATATGTAACCAAAATAAGCAAAATTTACAAAAAACGTTTATAATTCTCCTAAGCAGTTTGGTATTGAAAATCATCAAAATCAGTTTGGGAGAATAAGAGTGATAGACCAAAATGTGTAAGAAGCTCCATCAAAATACGATATTTTTAAAAAATGTTTTATAAATGGTTACATGACATATAAGTAGGGCAAGGAATCTCATGCAAATGCATGTTTTTACTGGGCATCCTAAAACGGAAACGGTTAAGTTATCGTTGCGAACCGTGAAATTTTGTTTTGAAATGGCATTCAATCGTTTTTGCATATTTTGCTAACATACCCGTTTTTTTCCTTTAAGAGCTTTGTGGTCACTCAGTAGCAAGAGGCATTTCTATAAAAAATATTTTAACTCAAAAATCAAAGTTTTTGAATTTTACCATATGCACTATATTTTTTTTAATGGATGTTTATTGTTTTTGTTTTTGATCAAAGAAAGCTTAGTTCTTTTCCTTTAAGAGCTTTGCGGTCACTTAATGGGATGCGAGTGGTATCTATGAAAAATTTCCAACTCAAATAAGAAAGTGTTTCATTTTTACCATATGCACTATTTGCATTTTTTTTCTATTTGTGTGTAAGTTTTATGTAAAATAAAAACTCCAACAACAGCCTAGAAACGCCCGTGAAATGGTGCTGTGTGAGACCAACCGCTATTAATTTCTACCAACGATGTTCTAAGTAACACATCTTTTCATTGAGGCTTTTTTGTCAATTCTGTAGGTAGTTTAGAGCGCACGTAATATTGAATGAAATTTTTATTATCAAAGTAACAGGTAGCATTGAGACCCTTTTTAAATCAAGTGGAAAGCCATTCTCTGAAATTGTATGACACTTGACTTTAAAATGTGGGTGGAGAGGTAAAAGTTAAAGGTACTTTATTATAATGCTACGTTTAAGGTTAACGAACCTTATTGGTACTTTGTTATTTTGCCATTGTAGGCCCGAATAAAGGATTTTAGATTCTTTCATAAAAATGTACTACCTAAATGATCTTAACAAGTATTTATTTGCATACTAAGGACATTCGGAAATTAGTTTTTTTTACAAACAGTGTTAAAATTTGGATGTGCGTTATTTACTAATTACTTATATAATTAATCCTCACAATGACCTCCGCTTCCAAAAAGGAAATGTTTACTTTATTTCCGAAAAAAATCCCAACGCTTTCAAAACGTTTGCTAATTTGTGGATCGTGCAGGAAAATGATGGGAAAGTTGGACACATTACCGGTTATTCCAGATGAGAACAAAATCAATTCTGAAAATGATGACAGTTCTGCAGAAGATGATGGTTGTTTTAACTTTTCAGTAAAGACCTAATAATGAGTGCCAAAATCAACATCACAAGGATGCAGAAGTTTTTGTACAAATAAAAAAGATGTACAAATCGTCACAGAGTAGATCTGAAAGAATTCAAATTCTTACTCTTGCCCCATCGTCATGGAGTTGTTCAAAAATAATGACCGAGTTTGGAACGTCTCAACGAAAAGCAAGAATTGCTAAAAACTTGGTTGCTGAGCATGGGATTCACACACTTCCTAACGAGAAGAAGGGAAAAACTTTTGCGTGCGAAACTGAAGTTCTAGTAACTCAATTTTATCAGCAAGATGATAGGAGTTGAATGATGCCAAGAATGAAAGACTGGGTGTGTGTTCGAAAGTCCAAATGTAGAAGAGGATGGTGCTCTGTAATCTAAACGAGTTATATGCAACATTTCAATCTGAGTACGAGGACATCAAAATTGGATTTACAAAATTTACCCAACTGAAGCCAAAGCATTGCGTTTTGGCAGGAAGTAGCGGAACACACAGTATGCGTTTGCATTTACCATGCAAATGTTCAATTCATGTGGAAGGAAATCAACTTAAAGTATTTGACAGATGATTCCTCAGAATTACCGTGATTGCCTTAAATTGACTATGTGTCCTTATGTAACAACTTCTTGCCACTTAAGCGAATGTTCAAATTGCCCGGAGACCACATTCAATAAGGAGAATTTAATGAACTGTTTTGATCGAGAATGTATTGATGAGATAAAATTTGAATCTTGGTTTCAGACTAAAAGATGTACCTTAAAAACAGTAATTTTAAATGTGGATGATTTTGTGGAAGAAATATGCAAAGGTTTGCTAAATTTGACAACCCATGACTTTTTAGTCAATCAGCAATGGTAATTTTTGAATGATTTGAAGACACATTTGAAGTCTGGAAAAGACTTTGGATTTCCAGCTGAATGGCATTTTCATCCAACTGCAGATGGCAAAAGAGCATGTGATGGCATTAGAGCAAATCTCAAAACAAATGCAGCGAGGCATAGCCTGCAGTGCTCACATCAAGATCCCATCTTAGATGCGAACGATTTATTCCAATTGGTAAAGAAACTGAAATAGTTTTTAGTAGCAAACACGATAATGAGGAATCATTGAAGAGAAGATTCGTAGCTGCTGTAACAATTGATGGACAGCTCAATACCATGTTTTTATACCACTTATCGATGGAAAACTCCAGTTTCTTTCCAAAGCCAAAACAGAAAGCAGCAGCGAAATCAGCAGTTGAACCTAGTAACTTCAAGAATGGATTGGCAAAAAAGCTAAAAATAAAGGCAATAAATAAGAAGGAAGAAAGATTGTCAATTTCAAAATTTATATATTAATTTTATTAAATTAGTTATTATTATTATTGTTATTTAGTATTAGTAAGTAATAAATAGGAAAAAATTAAAATAGTGCATATGGTAAAATAAAAAATAATGGAATGATTGAAGTAATAGCTATCTAAAGTCCTGCGGACAATTTTTGCTAGGACCAATAGGTGAAAAGTTACACTCATTTAAAAAAAACCCTGTATGACCAAACTGTCCAACTTTGACCCCCTTTAACTCCGGCAGTTCCTGACTGATAGAGCTGAAAATTTGTGTCTGGCCTTCTATCCAATAGTACTAGACTTGGTGCAAATTTCATCCATATCAGAAGACATCGGTTTTAAAAGTTGGGCCACTTGAAACGAAATTGCCCATATGTATTAAAATCGTCGTACCTAATTTAATGACGATAGGTCGAAATTTGGATATAAAATCTATTAAATGCGTATAAATCTTATATAAACATCAGTATCAAGTTGGAATTCGACACAAATGTATCGTCATACCGAATTTCATTGTGATCAGCCCATAATAGGTCATAGCTCCAATATGAAGACTACTTCCGAAAAATTCAATAACCTACGTAAATATCGATATCGAATAGAAATATTACACAAATCAGCTATATGTATACATAAACTATACTATCCCATATAAGATCCGCTTCCGAGAATAACTGGAATACCCCTGAAATTCTTGTAATATCGTTATTGAGATAAAATTTAACCAAAATAAGCCTCAAATATTTCATAGAAATTACGGGACAATATTTTATGACGATAATAAGTGATAGCTCCAATGCGAGGGATCTGAAAAATAAAATAACTCGTATAAATGTCGCTATCAATACAAAACGTAACACAAATTAGTTTCAAGTATGAATATATTACACTACTGGTGGTGGATGTATAAAGCTAGATTTACACGATTGAAATTTTCTTCAAAATGCTTCAAACTCGTGTAAACAGCAAAATTTATTAATGAGCAATTCCATATGAAAGCGATCACCTTTTGGACGACCCCTCTCCGATTTTAAAATAAATAGTCTCAATCGATTGCCCAGCAAAAAATAATGTACCTACATATATTTTTTTTTTATAGTGACTGGTTTAGTAGTGGTGTACACCACTGTCATGTGACAAAATTGAAAGTTGTTTTAAAAAAAAAACTACTAAAGCGATCGCAACGAGTGATAGCTCGTTGGAAAGGTATTGAATCAGGCTTTAATTGAAAAATAAAATTTTCCTAATTTTTCTTAGAAATATACCTTTCAATTTTCCCATGGAAACTAAATTTTCCGATTTTCCACAGAAGCTCCTAAATTTTCCGGCTAATTTTTTTTTTTTGGATTCCTCATAATTTTTGCTTTAAGAATCAGCAATAAAAAAATGGGCCCCGACTCCTTGTTTGGACAGGAGAAGAGCATTTAAGAGACCACCTTGTTAAAAATACATTTTAAAAATTATTTTACAGTTAAAAATACATTTATGAAGAAAAAATCAATTTTTTTTAAGAGCCCCAAGTTGAGTGCGTATTGAATATGGTCTGCCTGCCTTCACAAGATCGGCCATAAATCCATGGATAATAGCAGCAGTGGCATGTAATGGCACACCAAACCCGACTGAGGCTACAGGTCATAAAATGTTTTGTAAATTTTTTAAATTACCAGGTAATAAATATTTCGCCTAAAATGACACGTGCAGAAACAAGTCATAAAACACGGATTTTCCATAAATATGGGGAAATATTTATTACCTGGTAATTTAAAAAATTTACAAAACATTTTATGACCTGTAGCCTCAGTCGGGTTTGGTGTGCCATTACATGCCACTGCTGCTATTATTTATGACCAGTAGTTCATGCAAATTTTCCTATTAAAGAAAAGCAAATATCGCTTATTTTTTTACCTATTTTTTAACAAAAAATAAATATAAATACTTCACACACTCTGAGTCAAATTTCAGTTGAATACTAAACGTGAAAGTGTTAAAGTGTTTTTTTTACCTATTTTTTAACATAAAATAAATATAAATACTTCACACACTCTGAGTCAAATTTCAGTTGAATACTAAACGTGAAAGTGTTAAAGTGTTTTTTTTTGTAAAGTAAAGAGTGAAGCTGTAAAGACAATTTAAAGTAAAATGAATAAATTTTGCTGCAATCCGTCTCAACAAGCAAATGCATTGAAACAAATGCAGCCACAATCCGAGAGTGAAATGACAAGTGAACAAAATGTTTCATCTGATAGTGAGGCAGACATTCCGATGGTCAATATGTCTTTGAGTCCTTTGAATCAGGCTATTACCACTTTAGGTGAAACGCCTATTAGAAAAAGAAAGTTGCGAAGTGAAACATACAGGAAAGAGAAAAAAGGCAAGGTTTTGAGTTCAATCGCGACAATATTTGATGAAGGCTCTGATAACGAATGCAGTCAAGCAGATGACGGCAAACAAATGATTGAGCAGTTGAAAAGAAAATTAAATTTAGCGACCACTTTTACGGAGAAATATCTCATTTTATCTGTGCTGCCTCAATCATGGTCTATACGCAAGATTTTTGAACAGTTTCAAACATCTTTTTACATCGCGAGAAGAAGCAAAGAATTAGTTCGACAGAAGGGCATATTGGCGACTCCCACCAAGAAATTTGGCTCAAGGACCCTCAGCGAAGCAACGGTGAAATTGATTCAAGATTTTTACTGCAATGATGACAACAGCCGCGCCTGCCCAGGTACACGTGACTATGTTATCACACGTGAAGATGGAGAAAAAGTACACAAGCAGCGCAGATTATTATTATGTAATCTATCCGAAGCATACCATCAGTTCAATGAGAAATACCCAGCAGAAAAAGTGGGATTTTCTAAGTTTGCCATCCTACGACCAAAAGAATGCGTGCTGGCACGGAACGCATTCAGTCTGCGTTTGCATGTTTCATCAAAACATCAAATTAATTTTCTTTCCATTCAAGAAATTGAAAGTATTTCACGGTGAAATTGAAACATATAGGGACCTCCTGTCGAAGTCGTTGTGCGCATACCCCACGGAAAATTGTCATCTGTCCAAATGCGACAATTGTCCGAAGATTGACGAGCTAGAGCAATATTTGGCGGAAAAGTTTGAACAGCTGTTAATTCAGGAGGTGCATTTCAAACAGTGGATAATTAGCAGCGGCAGATGTTCCCTTGAGACAGTGGTAAAGCAGATTCCGGAATTCATCGAGGAATTCGGATTCAACTTGAATGAACTGAAGGCGCACCATTTCATATCCGAGATGCAATCGAAATTTCTAAAGGAAAGTAAGGAGAAATTAGCCCAAAATGAATTCATTGTGATAAGCGACTTTGCCGAGAATTACACTTTTCTCGTTCAGGATGAAATTCAGGCTTATCACTGGGCAAACGACCAGTGCACGGTGCATACTTTTTGCATTTATTTCAAAAACGAACTTGTTGTTGTAGCGGAGAGTTTAGCTCATAATTATGTGTTCATTTATTTATTTCAAATGAAACTGTTTGAATTCTTAAGATCAAAATTCGATACAATCGACAAAGTAACGTTTTTCTCAGACGGCGCGGCTTCTCATTACAAGAATAAAAATTTTTTTACAATCTTTGCATAATTGAAGAAGAACAAAACTGCAAGGTCGAGTGGCACTTTTTCGCGACGTCCCACTGTAAGGGCCCATGCGATGCGTTAGGGGGAACCCTAAAACGCATGGCGACTAAGGCAAGTTTGCAAAGGCCATATACTGACCAGATCTTAAATGCACAACATTTGTTTTCGTGGATTCAAAGCAAGGAAATTGCCATTAACACAGTTTTATGCACTCAAAAAGAACACGATGCCATGGAGCGACGAATTCAAAACAGATATAATAATGTCAAAACTATAACTGGAACGCAAAAGTTTCATTGCTTCATACCAAATATTTCTGATATGTCAATTAATGTAAAGCGGTACTCTTCGTCTGCCGACGTGCTAAATTTAAAGTTACTTTAATTTTATAATGATGCCAAGACAATTGAAATTTTTAATAAATATTGTAATTAAGTATAAGCAGCAAAATAAGAAAGATTTTTTCTTCACAAATGTATTTTTAACTGTAAAATAATTTTTAAAATGTATTTTTAACAAGGTGGTGTCTTAAATGCTTTTCTCCTGTCCAAACAAGGAGTCGGGGCCCATTTTGTTATTGCTGATTCTTAAAGCAAAAATTATGAGGAATCCAAAAAAAAAAATTACCCGAAGTATTTAGGAGCTTCTGTGGAATATCGGAAAATTTAATTTTCATGGGAAAATTTAAAGGTAAATTTCTAAGAAAAATTAGGAAAATTTTGCTTTTCAATTAAAGCCTGATTCAATACCTTTCCAACGAGCTATCACTCGTTGCGATCGCTTTAGTAGTTTTTTTTTAAACAACTTTCAATGAGGTCCCTTATGAAGAATTCTTCAATTTTGTCACATGACAGTGGTGTACACCACCACTAAACCAGTCACTGTAAAAAAAAAATATGTAGGTACATTATTTTTTGCTGGACAATCGATTGAGACTATTTATTTTAAAATCGGAGAGGGGTCGTCCAAAAATTTGCCAATTTTGATCGTTTTCATATGGAATTGCTGTAATAGTTAATAAAAAGACAGTTCTAATATATGTATGCAACACGAACGTTGTCATCTGTACTAATGTAAGTATTTTCTACTCTTCCCAGTCGCCATTCGCAAGGAAGTAGTAAATCATCCATGACGACTACGAGATCTCCTGATTTCAAATTTATTGAGGTATTTTTCTATTTGTATCTTTTATGTAGAGACTTCAAATAGTCTTCTTTCCATCTAAAGGCCAGCTGTTGATGAATCGCTTTTAGTTTATCCCAGCGATTTATGAGTCCTAGTTTCTGGTTAGATGGTTCTGGAAAACTCTTAAGAAATGTCCAGGAGTTAGAGCTTCAGGATCCTCTGACATGGCTGAAATGGGACGAGAATTTAGAATTCTTTCTATTTGAGTTAGAATGGTAGCGAATTCTTCGAAATTAAATTTGTGAGCCTGCCACTCTTTTCAAGTGAAATTTAAAACTTAACGGCTGCTTCCCATAATCCACCCATGTGAGGAGCGTGAGCGGGGATATATATCTATTGAAACCATGAGTAATATATTTTTGTGCGATATCTGTTGAGGTTGATTTATAAATGAGTCATATTCAGCTTTTAGTTGGCTCCAACGAAATTACGGCCATTGTCAGAAAATATCCTGAAAGGGAGTCCCCGCCTCCCAACGAAAGCTGCTGTTGACAAATTAACATACTTCAAGATGAATTGCTTTTGTGCAAAAAAACACAAACACCCATACGTAGCCTTTTATTATGGCTGCATTTCTGATAGTTGAGCTTTTCAACTCAAAAGGGCCGGCGAAGGCAATTCCAGTGGTTTGAAACAGAGCTGTGAGCTTGCATCTGTCGGGTGGTAAAGGGTTACATTATCTGAGTACAAGGCCTTTGTTTATAAATTATACATGTCTTACAATGACGTAAAATCTTTTTAATACGAAGCTTTAATCGGGAGATATAAAATTCTGTTTGGACGATTATACATATTTGATTACATTCTGCGTGGGTTAAAATTAATTGCAAATGTTCCAAGTAAAGCTGACAAGATCGAAAATTACCTGGTAATATTATAGGGAAGCGTTCACTATATGGCAAGGATGCGTTTGAGAGACGTCCGTTTGCTCTTAGAATATTATCGGTATCGAGAATTGGGCTAAGCGTTTTTATCGATCTGCTGTTAGAGATTGGCAGAGAATTTGAGATGTCCTTAAGTTCAGCCTGATAGTGAGATTTTTGGGCTAAGGTTGTTAGTCGCCGTTTAACGAAATTAACCTCTTTTTGAGTAAGACAAATTTGGATTGAGTAAACTGAGATCTAAATTTTGTAATACTGGTAAAATCGAAATACGTAAGATAAAACTCTTAGGGCTTTGTGATATGACGAAAATTTATTTAAAATATCAGTGTTTTCAACAGAGCTTTGTAAACATTGGACTTTTTCTTCGATTTTTGAAGTTTGAAATTGATTCTTTTTGGGCCCTTTCAACTGTGGATGAGTTAGCCACGGTGGTCCTTGCCACCATAAATTATTGTCTGAGAGTTCTTGTGGTTTACATCCGCGAGTATCGAGATCAGCAGGATTGTCGTGAGTGCGAACATGACCCCAGGTTGCATTAGGTAGAGCGTTATGAATTTGTGCTGTTCGATTAGCAACATACGTTTCCCAGGTCCAGGGAGGTTTTGAAAGCCATTCATTGACAATTGACGAGTCTGTCCCTAGAAACATGTCGCATTGAGGCAATTTTAGGGATTATATAACATATTTAACTAATGTAGCTAATAGTACGGCACCACAGAGTTCCAATCTAGGTAAATAGACTGGTTGTAAAGGGGCGACTTTGCTTTTTGCCATGATTAGGTTACAGAATACGACTTGAGATAAACTTTGACAACGTAGGTAAACTGTTGCGCAATATGCTTCTTTGGATGCATCTGAAAAATCGTGAATCTGAATTGTATCTTTGGGATTATATTGAAACCATCTTGGTATTCCATGTCAATATGAGAGAGATCTTCGAGCAATTTATTCCATTTATTTAAAATTTCAGAGCTGACTTTATCGTCCCAACTCTTACCTTCGAGCCATAGTTGTTGCATTAGCATTTTAGCTCTAACAACTATTGGAGTTATCCAACTTGCTGGATCGAAAATTGAGGCTATACCTGACAACATTTTTTGCTTAGTGATGCTTTCCGCTTGAGGTATTGGTGAGAATGAGTAGGTAAATACATCAGTTAGAGCATTCCATTTTATACCTAGAGTTTTCTTAGTACTTGTCTCATGGAATCGTAAGAAATTTGAGTCATATAAATCTTCGTTTGGTATTTGAGCCAGTAATTGGGTGTCGTTTGTGGTTAATTTCTTTAAGATAAATCCAGCGGACTTAAGAGTTTCCAGAATCTGAGACTGTGATTCTATTGTTTCTTCAACTGTATGTCCACCAGACAAAAAACATATGTAGACGACATACTACATATGTTTCTTGACGCAAAATTTGAGCAGCTTTAGGGTATTTTTCTTAAGAATCCTCAGCAAGTTGTTGCAGAGTGCGAATAGCTAGAAAAGGTGCGCAGTTGAGCCCAAATGTAACAGTCCCCATTTGAAAATCTTTAATTGGGCTAGTGGGATTTTGTTGATATATTATTCGCTGAAGAGGTCTATCATCTGGGTGAACTAAAATTTGGCGATACATTTTTTGTATGTCGCCACTGAAGACATATTTGGGTATTCGCCAGTTGAGAATTACAGTTATTAATTCAGTCTGGAAAAACCTGATTTTATACTACGAGAGGCATTATACACTACCCTCAGTTTAGTGGTTTGAGGAAGATAAAAGGCGTGATGAGGAAGATAAAAGGAGAAATATTTACCATTTGACACAATTTTCTGGTATGAAACTGGTTCCATATGATTAAGAGTTAAGTATTCTTCAAGCACGTTATTATATTCTTTCTGGAGTTCTGGATTTTAAGCAACGAGTGGTTTATGCGTGAATATTGAACTAGAGCAAAAATTCGCGAAGGTCCGAGAAATTTTGTATGGGGAAATTCCTTTTTTAAATGAAGTCTGACGACATATCTTCCATTTGAGTCTCTAGTGGTTGTTTGCTTATAAAATGTTTCGCAATATTGATCTTCTTCTAAAATTATGGGCTTTGAGGGTAACTCTTCCTGTTCCCAGAATTTTCTCAGTGTGTTATTTAGAGCGGAGTTTTCGGAAGGAGTGACAGTTGTGGTAAATGTCTGGACCGAGTTAGTTTTCATTGGGACGCTTAAAACCCAGCCGAATATAGTATTGTACGCCGATGCTTGTCCGCAGATACTTTTTTTTATACCTTCAATGTTAATGAAATGTTCTGAGTCATTTCCGATAATTACATTAATATGAGAAGAGTGATTAAAATTATGATCTGCTAGATCGAGACTTGAGAGTCGACAGGAGTTAGTAAGCTCAAATGAAACTGCGGGAATTCTTTTGGTCAGTTTTGGTAGTACGATAACATTCAACGAGAATCTTAAATAAAACGCTTAGCAAATAAAGTAATATTATATTCCTTATTGGCTGATTGAACTTGACCTCCGATTCCCACAACTTCTAGTTGAGCGTTATGATAGGGTAATTTAAAAAGAGATCTAATCCTTTCAGATATGAATGTTCTTTGAGAACCTGGGTCGATTAGTGCTTTTATTGTGAATAATTCTCCAATGTGTTCCACTTGTACTAGAGCTGTATGAAGTAATATGTTGACGTTATTAGATGAGAAATTTGCTTGGACTTGACAATTTGCCGATGTTGAGTGTCATCGATATGTTCAAATTTCTAGTTACTAGCTGAATTGTTTCTTTTGTGTGATGAATTAATGTTCTGATTATCTTGAGTGTTTTTGGGCTGGTTTTGGTATTTTTGTAAATGTAGTAGAGTGTGGTGGTCAGCTTTGCAAATAAAACAAGTGTTTTTGCTTGAACATTTCGTTTTTGTATGACCTGAGGCGAGACAATTGTTGCAAATCTTATTCTAAAAAACGAAGTCTATCCTTTGTTGCACTGTATACTTTCTAAATTTTCCACAAGATCTCAAGTGATGATCTCCATTGCAGAGTTTGTATGCATAATCCAACTTTTATTTTGAAGAGTACGATTGTATATTGGAATGAGAAAAGGCTGGGAGACTGAATCGTTCTTTTGTGGTTTTTATGTATGATATTCTTTCAACCACTGCGAATCGGTGTACAAGAAATTCATCCATTTGCGCCCAAGTTGGCATTTCACGTTGAGTCTTGAACGATTGTTCCCAAAGGGCTAGTGTGTCGTCGGGCAATTTGGTAGATACTAAATAAATGAGTATTGGGTCCCATCATTCTACAGGGTGGGCCAACTTGGACTGACTGATTTGAAATGCTTATAACTTTTGCATTTTTATTTTTTTTTAATTTTTTTTTTTGCAGATAATACAGAATTTTATAAAATTTCATAATGTCATCATACTCAGTGGAAGAACGTGTAAAAAAAAATATGATTGATTTTGCTAGCTACAGAAAATGACAATTTTTTGGATAATCTGATTATGAGCGATGTAGCACATTTTCATTTAAATGGATATGTGAATAAACAGAACTGCCGAATTTGGGGTACAGAGAATCCAAGAGCATTGCATCAGCGACAATTACACCCTGTCAGATGCACTGTTTGGTGTGGAATCATGGCTGATAAAGTTATTGGTCCATATTTCTTCGAAAATGAGCTTAATGAACCACAAACCGTCTCTGGGGTGGTATACCGGACCATGTTGGAAAATTTTTTACGTCCGATAGTTCTCAATAATCGGAACATATGGTTCCAGCAAGATGGATCTACAGCTCATACCGCAAGAGCCACAAAAGTTATAAGCAGTTCAAATCAGTCAGTCAAACTTGGCCCACCCTGTACTATAACATCAAGTGATTTAAGGGAAGTTAAACAATCAGTTACTGTGGAATGAATTTTTTGAATAGATTCGCTGTTTTCTGAAGTTGCAACAGGGATATTAAATAGAACTTTTAGTTCATTGTCTACTAAGACGCGCTTATTGTCATATCGGGATTTCAGTGCATTCCATGCGTGGTCGAAATTTTGATCGCATAATGTGTATCGCTTGACAATTGCTCCCGCGCTACCACTTGTTTTTACTCTCAAGTAAAATAGCTTTTAGGTTTTTGGTATGTCAGTATTTTCAATGCATGCGGTGGTGAAAAGATCACGAAATGAAGCTGCCTGTAAATGTGTCTATCTCACAAGGAGGGAGTCTTATGAAGTATGTTATTGTTGCTATGGGAAGAGCTTGAGGTATAAGACTGGACCGAGCCATTAAATTTTGAACTTCCCATGCGCTTGAGAGCTTAAGCAGACCGTTTATGTGTGATCTACATGTGTAATATGTTTCAGAGCATGCGTTGAAATGGCTTTTTGTTTCCTCTTTGTAGTATTTGATCTTGTGGAAATCATTAGCGATTCGTATGACTCTTGCAGTTTTGTCCATCTTTTATCAAGATCTTCTAATTTTATTTCCAATACAGAATCTGTTTGATCCTCTATATCTGATTTGCGGAAATTAAGTGGTCGCAATCAAAGAGAAACTTTTCATGCTTATTTGAAGTGTCGTTTTCCTGAGAAATCATTTTATCGAATGAGTTTAGAAAGAAAATTAAGTTTTAAATGAGATTTAAAGAGTTTACTGCTATTGTGTAGGTACACGCCAAATTAGCAATTAGTTAAAACTGCGATAATGTAAAGTTTTACTATTGCGATTGTAATATGAGGGTTAGAAAAGTTTTACCAAATCCAATTTTAATGTGATATAATGAGAGATAAGGCTAAGATTTAGGTCAATACCTGTCACAATTTTGCAGTTAGAGGTCAGTTTGCAAGTAAAATTTAGAAAATATGACTCTTTAAAAAAAACAAACACGAGTACTAGCTAGTCCTAATTAATTGCAGATTGTTTAAATGTAGGTTTTGAAGACAATTAGATAATTGCGATGATGTGTAAATAAACTATTCTGTCACAAATGTTAATTTGAACTTGTTTATAAGATTTAAATAAATAGCTACAGTGAGATTTGCTTTTAATTTAAGCAATTTGAATTGTTTGAACGAATTAAAATTACAAAATATGTAAATTTTGTTCACAATATTTAAATTCTGTTTATTTTAAATATTTATGTAAAATTATGTACGTTGATTTTTCATAAATGTTTAAAATTATTATATTTTTTTTTGCAATAAAAAACCAAATGCACGAATCTAACTCGGAGATAATTAAAGTAAATAATTAGGTATGATATGAGAAAATTAATTTCAAATTATTATTATTAGAAAAAATATTACCTTCGTTGCTTTTATTCTTACGTTGATTTAGTTGAATTTATTGTATATGATTTTTTCTTTAAAAAAAAAACGTTAACGAACTAAGCGATTGTTATTTTGCTTATTTATGTTTGATCTTAGTTTTATTTTTCATTTGCGTTTGACGTTTATTTTATTTTCGTTTATTTTGACGTTTGTTTTATTTTTACGTTTGTTTTATTTTATTTTCGTTTATTTTGACGTTTGTTTTATTTTATTTTTGTTTACGTCTCTTTTAGAAATTCACCACAAAGGTTTAATTTTCTATTTGTTTGCTCTCTTGTTTTTTTTTTGTTTTTGTTATTGATCTTTAACTTCTTATTTGCTTTATGTTTCTTTTTTATAAATTGAAAAAATTAAACTATTTTTTTCTGTTTTGTTTTGTTGAAAAATTTATTAAATTTATTTTTTAGTTAAATTTTGTTTGTTGATTTATAAACTTTTAGAAAAAAACACAAAACTCCGAATTTATCACTTCACTTTACAATTTTGCCAAATTTTGTTGTTTTCTTTAGTTATTTTCTCTTTTTTATACCCTTCCCTTCATGAGAAGGTTTCTCATTCCGTTTGATATTTTTTGTCCATTTTATTGCAATTTTTTTAAATATATTGCAGATAATACCATGAAATTTTGTATACGTTGTTTTCATGATAAAAGAAGAAAGTGTGCGGAAAATAGTATGAATCGGTACATGATTTCTCATAGCCCCCATACAAAAATCTTCCCGAAATATTGCTCAATTATACATAAATGCCTATAAAATTGGAATATCAATACAAAACTTAGCAATAATAAGTTTTATGCAAAAATAAATCGCGAAACGAAATTTTTTTAGTTCGGTCCATGTTTGACCATAGCCCCCATATAAAGTCCACTTCCAAAATTCACTTAAATACGTATAAACATATATAAATAATGTTAAACGGCTAAAATTTGACAGGAATATCTTTATAGGCAAATAAATTGTTGTACTAAATTTTATGGTGGTCGGCCCAGAATTGGTCATAGCTTCCATACAAGGACCACATCTGAAAAAGACATTTATATATATATTGTATGAATATCGGTACTGACTCAAAACTTTACACAAATCATTTACATATATACAAAAATCATCCCACAAAATTTTGTGAATTTCGGTCTATTTTGAACCGTATGCCCCATATAAAGGCCTCTCCGAAAATCACTTTAATACTCATAAATCTCTTATAAATAAGGGTACCAATCCAAAATTTTACACGGATCATTTACATACATGCCTAAATTAAACTGCAGGATTTTGAGAATATCGGTCCGTATTTGACTTTGTCCCCCATATAAGGTCCACTTCCGAAATCCACGTTAATACTAATATATATCTTAAATATACCGTTATTATGTTGAAATTCGACGTGAAATATCCTCATATGAATGAAAATCACTGTTCCAAAATTTAAGAAGATCGGCCCATAATTTGTCATAGCTGCCATATAAAATTTTCCAAAAATACAAATCAATTCGGGTCAAAAAATATTCTTTTCGGATTTAACCCATATCCGGTCCATATTTCATGATATATATTGTTGGAAAAGTGTTTTTAATACCTTTTATTTAATGTATTACAAATTATCATACACCCAGTAGTTCCCGAGATATATGCCTATATATTTTCAACTTTACGGGCCCGCCCCCTCGAAAATAGGCGTGACCGCGAACAAATTTTTTTTGCTGGCATCTCCTCTAAAAATCCTATTTGATGAGGTTTTTTTTTTGAGCAAAGTCACTAAAACCGAATTGTTCCCCTTTTTATACCCTTCATCTTCATGGGAAGGGTATATATAAGTTTGTCATTGCGTTTGTAATTTCCACAATATAATTTTCCGACTCTAAAGTATATATATATGCTGGATTCTTATAGATAGCGGAGTCGATTAAGCCATGTCGGTATGTCTGTCTGTCTGGATGTTGAAATCAGTTTTTTGAAGTCCCCAGATATCTTCGGGATCCGAATCTACAACAATTCTGTCAGACATGCTTTCGAGAAGTTTGCTATTTAAAATCAACAAAATCGGTTTAGGCCAACCAGAGTTATGGACCAATATGTGAGACAACCTCGATAAAAATTTGATATTTTTTGTCCATTTTATTGCAATTTTTTTAAGTATATTGCTGATAATACCATGAAATTTTGTATACTTTGTTTTTATGATAAAAGAAGAATTTGTGCGGAAAATAGTATGAATCGGCCATCATTTCTCTAGCTCCCATACAAAAATCTTCCCGAAATATTGCTCCATTATACATAAATGCCTATAAAATTGGAATATCAAGACAAAATTCAGCAAAAATAAGTTTTATGCAAAAATAAATTACAAAACGAAATTCTTTTTAGTTCGGTCCATGTTTGACCATAGCCCCCATATAAAGTCCACTTCCAAAATTCACTTAAATACGTATAAAACAGATATAAATAATGTTAAAAGGCTTGTTAGCACAACTCCCAAAATCTCCATGATATAGTATTTATAATAAGTTGGCATAATTTTTTTAGTACAAATTGACATGTAATAACTTATCAATATCATTTAGACATTTTTTATTTAACGAAGCTTGTAATTTACCAAGTTAAGTTTTGGCGCCTTCGCCATTTTCTGTTAAAAGTTTGCGAGGTGACCTAGCGGTTCTTGAGCCTAAGAATTTTTTATATTGTAATACTCTCCAGAAATTTCCAAACCAAAAAGAATTTTAATAAAAACATACATATTTAATAGTTTCTTTTTACAAGCAATTAGGCCATTTTAATTTTATATAAAAATATTTGATTTATTTCTATATATTTATATCCAATATTTCGCTATCACAATGGATAATATAAGTTTTGAATTAAACGAACTAAATATTAAAAACATACATATTTGCATTTTAATCAAGTGTTTTATTTGCATTTACGTTGTATTCAAAATCCATTGGAAATTGCTAGTTCGGCCTTTTGCCTTTTCAACATTTTAAAATTCTTTTTGAGATACATCCGCTTTGCCTGGATCAACCCCTATCTTCAAGACGACTAGCCAATCTCGCAATAAGTAGAAAATGTCTTTACCAAACTTCAGCGGTCAACACCAAGTTGAACAAAACATTAACGAGTGTTCAGTTTGCCAAAATCCCTCTGACGAAAATATGTTGGCTTGCGTCCAATGCCACAACGAATTCCACCACAATTGTGGTAACGTCGTGGATGACACGATTTTCAAATGTCTTTCGTGTTCATCTATAAGGCCAAATTCCCCTACGCCTAGTAAAACAAGCCGATGCTCAAATCTTTCCCGTCGGTCGCAAGCACAAAAAAAATTGATTTGCAGCTTCAAAAGTTAGAGGAAGAACGAAAATTAAATCAAGGTTATCTAAATAAAAAATACCAACTTCTTGAAGAAGCGGAATCACTCTCCGATGTTTCGTCCCAAAAATCTCAAGCCATCAATAATTGGCTTGCCTCTACAGAGTCGGTGTCTCATCAACAAGCCCTCAACAAAGACTATTCAATAAATATTGCTGCGTCTCAAGCAGAACAACCTACAACAATGTATAGCAGCTCTACAGTAGCACCACAAAACCATGTTATATTTGTATCAACAACGGTCAACAATGCTGCCAAGAATTCGTC
Source organism: Bellardia bayeri (assembly GCA_950370525.1). NCBI lineage: Eukaryota > Metazoa > Arthropoda > Insecta > Diptera > Calliphoridae > Bellardia > Bellardia bayeri. The sequence continues at coordinate 54,167,614 of OX493264.1, read as the reverse complement.
CCTACCTGTGTATGCTGTACCCAATTGTACAGCGAACATTCCAACCTTTAGTGGCTTTCAACGAATGCAGTCCTCAAGATCAGCGACGACAAATAATAATCCTAATTATGGACTTACCTTTTCTGCTTATAATAACAACACACAAAAATTTTCTATTCCACAAGAATTTATTTCACGGCAACCAATTTCATCTACATCACATTTAAATTTGAATACGCCAATAAATTCATCATCCTTACCTAATAATTTGCCCACACCGCACAGCCTTTCACAATCAAATATTTCATCACGACAATCACTGCCAAAAGATCTCCCACCATTTTCCGGCGAACCTAAAGAATGGCCCATATTTTTCTCCGCCTATCTACAGTATACAGCCTCCTGCGCCTACACCAACGAAGAACATTTAATTCGCCTCCAAAAGTCTTTAAAGGGAGAGGCACTAAAAAGCGTACGTCATATGTTAGTCCATCCTTTAAACGTGCCTGACGTCATACACGTCCTCTACCTGTTGTTTGGCCAACCTGAAAAAATAGCAAATGCAATTAAAAATGAAATACAATCATTACCAAAAATTGATGAAAGTAATTTAAAATCACTTACCTCTATGGCTGTAGAAGTTCGCAGTTTGACTTCCACTATCACTGCAAGCGATTTGCTTGACGAACTTAATAACATTTGATACAAAAGCTTCCAACTTTGTATCAAATGCAATGGGCAACTCATAAAATGCAGCTGATTAACCAAAACAAAAAACCAAATCTCTACGAATTTGACAAATGGTTTCTTAACATTGGTATAACAGCTAGCAGTATAACAGTTGACCAGAGTACAAAAAATCAAAGCAAAGAAAAAATTAATAAATCACCAACAACAAGCAAGAAAGATTTTTTACACTCGCATAATCAACGTGTATGTGTGGTATGTAACAATACCAATTGCAAAGCAATAGATAACTGTACAAAATACCAATCACTTGATCGAGGGGAGAAGTGGAGTATTGTACGAAAAAACAATTTATGTAAAATCTGTTTAGTCAAACAAAGCGGCGATTGTACAAAAAAGAAGAAATGTAGGGAAGAGTGATGTGAATTTTTTCACCATCCTTCATTGCATCGTTATTCTAAACAAAATGATGCTGAAAACAATCAATATAAACGTGAAGAACAAGAAAAAATAGTTATTAATATTACACATAGTGGAGAATTAAAAGAAGTTTTATTTAAAGTAATTCCTATTAAAATTTATGAAAATAATAAAGAAATAAATACGTTCACCTTCATCGACGAAGGGTCGTCAATCAGTTTAATGGATGAGCCATTGACAAGAGAATTAGGAGTCTCAAATCCCTTATGCTTGTGGTGGACAGGAGGTATGGTACGAAATGAGGAAAATTCAAGAAGATTAAAAATTTCTATTTCAGGAGGAAATAACAAACGCGTAACAATTAATGTCTCTACAGTTCAATCATTAAATTTACCTGTACAATCAATGAACTATGAGAAATTATCTCAACAATATCGCCACTTGCGAAATCTGCCAGTTAAAAGGTATGAAAATGCTGTGCCACAAATATTAATAGGTTTGAATCATTTTGATCTCGGTGTTTCAAATAAGACTCGAGAGGGATTACCACAAGAACTGATTTATGGCTGATTTATGGAGCAGTGGGAGAAAACAAAACAAGTAGGAATTTTAATTGTCAAGTCTGTAATTGTACAACCACTGTTAATTCTTAATTCAACAGTTGGTTAATTCAACAGTTGGTTAGGAATTTTTATTCGCTTGAAAATGTGATAGGAAAAAACAAGGTAGAATCAAAATCCCTTCTAGAGTCTGATAACGATAAAAGGGCATTAGAATTATTAAATAAATTTACAATACAAAAGCCTAGTGGGCATTATGAGGTTCCACTATTATGGAAATTCAATTTAATAGAGATGCCACCCAGTTATGAAATGGCCTTGAAAAGGTTAATTTGTTTAGAAACAATTGTAAAATTTTTCGCATGGAATTAGTGAATTGCAACAAAAACAGTGTAAAGTGTGTTTCTGTAACTTTATTTTGCGAGAAATATCTGTCATTTAAATAGTTTGACAACAATTATTGGAAGAATGTGAGAAAAAGTGTTTCTGTAAGAATATTTTGCGAAAAGATTCTCACAAGAACTGTCAAAAAAATTCGCATTTCAAATTCGTGCGATAAACACACAATTCAAAATATATACATACATATGTATGTGCATAGATATTTTTAAATACATGTACATATATAAATAAATAAAATTTTTTTACATTATAAAGCAGTGGAGTCAGTTATTTTGAGAAAAAACAAAAATAAGCAGTTCTTTATTTTTCGTGTCCAACTGTATTTGAACCGCGTGTGTTTGCTATGCTTCATCCAACAAGAAGCAACAACAATTCTTAATAAGTTTCTGAAAAAAAATGACAACAACCATCCGCATATGTTCTCATCGCTTGCTCAACGACGACTGCATGAAAATTTTTTATGTCGTTTGGCTTGCATTTGACACTTAATTACTGGAAATATTCCAATAAAAACAGAATCAGCGTTGTCTGTTTTCGCATTTAAATACAGAAACACTTTTTTCTCACAAATCGAGAAACGATGGAATTTTTTGTTTCACACTTCATGTGAGAAATTTTTCGATGCGGGAAATACAGAAACGAGCTACAGATCTCCTTAAAAGAAACGATATCCAAATATCTTTCTAAAGGCGACATACGCAAATTGACTCCCCACGAAATTGATTGTGTTGATAAAAAAGTGTGGTATCTCCCCATTTTTGCCGTGTTTAATAAAAATAAATCGGGTAAATCCCGTGTTGTATGGGATGCTGCTGCCAAATCTAATGGAATGTCTTTAAATTCATATTTACTAAAGGGACCTGATTATTTGGCCTCTTTGCCATCAATTATTTTCAAATTTCGTGAAAAATCTGTAGCTGTTTATGGAGACATCGAGGAGATGTTTCACCAGGTGCATATCAGACCAAAGGATCGTAATGTTCAACGATTTCTTTGGCGTGAATGTGAGCAAAATAGATCGCCTGACATAAGTATACATAATGGATGTAATGATTTTCGGCGCCTCATGTGCTCCTAGCATTTCTCAATACATCAATTTTAATGCTACCAAATTCGAAAACGAGTTTCCCAGGGCTGCTAAAGCAATTAAAGAAAATCACTACGTTGATGATTTCCTTGATTCCGTTGACAATATAGAAGAAGCATCAAAACTCATATCTGATGTTAGCTATATTCATCGTCAAGCTGGTTTTAACATCAGAAATTGGATTTCTAATGATAAACTAGCATTAGAATCTACGCCTCCAGCTAAAGAAGTGGGCGCAAAATGCATAAACATAAGAGAAGAAAAACAAATTGAAAAAATTTTAGGCGTTTTTTACAAAGTGATATATTTTCTGGTGAAAAATTCCAACAAAACGGGAAATGTTAAGGCTTGTCAATATATGACCCCCTTGGTTTATTCGGATATATTATAATGTATGTCAAGATACTGCTACAAGATGTATGGCGATCAAAAATAGATTGGGATGATAAAATTCCCCTTGAATTATTTAATAAATGGTCTAAATGGGTGAGCATTTTGCCTGATATTGGTAAAATAAAAATCCCACGTTGTTCTTTAAAATGTTTTGAAAATTATAACAATGGTGAAGTATACGTTTGTAGATGCAAGCAAAGATGGATATGCAGCGGTATGTTACTTCAGGCTGAAGAAAAGTGACAGCATAGTGTGCTCGATAGTCGGTGCAAAAACTAGGGTAGCTCCGATGAAAATTACTTCTGTGCCCCGGTTGGAGCTTATGGCTGCACTAATAGGGGCTCGATTTGCTAAATATATAACAGAAAACCATAGCATTAAGATCACAAGAAAATTTTATTGGACCGACTCAAAACGGTAAATTCCCACCATCGTAAATACAACCAATTCGTAGCCTTTCGAATCACCGAGATTTTAGAATTATCATCTATTAATGAATGGAGATGGATTCCACGCAAGCTGAATGTTGCAGATGATACTACAAAATGGTCCAAAATCCCTAAAATTTCGAATTCCACTCGATGGTTTGTAGGTCCGGAGTATTTAATCCAATCTGAAGTAGAATGGCCTGAAACAAATGCTCCACTAGAGTCAACAAAAGAGGAATGTGTGAAGCATTTGCTTAAAATTACAAAATTTGACGCGATTTTTAACGTTCTCAGATTTTCAAAATGGGCGCGCTTGTTACGAACAGCAGCTTATGTCTTAAGATTTATAAATAATTGCCGCTTTGTTAATAAGCAACGAAGAGAGCTCACACAAGAAGTATTACGAAAGGCAGAAACAATTTTATTTATGCAGGGCCAGCATGAAAAATACTACAATGAAATCTCTTTATTGAGATCTAATTTGTCGATTCCCAAGAGCAGCGATATTTATAAGAAAAATCCATATTTGGATGATGGACTACTACGAGTCCACGGCAGAATCGATAACGCAGAAATCCCGTTTGACCAAAAGCGTCCTGTTATCTTGCCACGAAAGAATTACATATACCAATTAATTTTACTAAATTATAACGAAAAGTTTCATCGCATGAATCATGAGACAGCGATCAACGAAATAAGGCAGAAATGCTCTATTTCAAAACTTCGAGCAATATTTAAGTCTGTAATACGTAATTGCCAAATGTGCAAAATTAAAAAAGCACTTCCTCAAAACCCACAAATGGCTTCGTTGCTTCGAGCTCGCGTTGCTTCATATGTGGCACCCTTTACATATACCGGAATAGATTTCTTCGGTCCGATCTTAGTTACGGTAAACCGTCAGAAGAAAAAACGTTATGGGGTCCTATTTACTTGCTTGTCCATTAGAGCAGTTCACATTGAGGTTGCAAATTCATTGACAACATCATCATGCATTCTCGCTATTCGCAACTTTATGGCTAGAAGGGGAATTCCACATGAATTTTATAGCGATAATGGAACCAATTTCGTTAGTGCAGAAAGAGAACTTCGCAAGGCCTTAGTAGAAGTTGATCGAGACGAACTCGTCAACACATTTACTACAACTACAACAAAATGGAATTTTAATCCTCCGGCTTCGCATGGGAGCGTCTAGTAAGCTCAATAAAAACTATTTTGTACCAAATAATGCCTTCAAGGTCACCAAGCGATGAGCTTTTGTACAGTATGCTTCTAGAAATAGATAACATTATTAATTCCAAGACACTAGCCTATGTTCCTGTAGATGAAGAGTCTGGTGAGGCGTTCACACCAAATCACTTCCTAGTGGGTAGTTCTTCAGGGCTGACACCTACATATATCAACTTGTAATGACAGTGGGGTACTTTTAAAACAAGCCTGGTTAACTTCACAGCAATATGGAAATATATTTTGGAAAAAGTGGCTTATGGAATACCTACCATCGCTAACGTGTAGAACTAAGTTGGCATGATCGACAAAAACCTTTAAGTCAGGGGGACTTGGTAATCATCTTTGACCCTACCACGCCTCGTAATGTTTGGCTACGTGGTAAAGTTTTGAAGACGAGATTGGCAAGTGATGGACAAGAAGCGCAAAAATTCTTACTAACCATGGTATTCTGGAAAGACCAGCAACAAAAATAGCTATTTTGGAAGTTGCTTCACATGAGAAGTCTGGCGGCGAAGATGCTTCTTGCCATACTGCGGGGGTAATGTTAGCACAACTCCAAAAATCTCTATGATTTATTGTATTTATAATAAGTTGGCATCATTTTTTTAGTACAAATTGACATGTAATAACTTATCATGATATTGATATACATATATACATTTATATACATTTTTTATTTAACGAAGCTTGTAATTTACCAAGTTAAGTTCTGGCGCCTTCGCCATTTTCTGTTAAAAGTTTGCGAGGTGACCTAGCGGTTCTTGAGCCTAAGAATTTTTGGTGGTCTGCCCAGAATTGGTCATAGCTCCCATACAAGTACCACATCTGAAAAAGACATTTATCCCTATATATATTGTATGAATATCGGTATTGACTCAAAACTTTACACAAATCATTTACGTATATACAAAAATCATCCCATAAAATTTTGTGTATTTCGGTCTATCTTTAACCGCATGCCCCATATAAAGCCCTCTTCCGAAAATCACTTTAATATTCATAAATCTGTTATAAATAAGGGTACTAATCCAAAATGTTACACGGATCATTTACATACATGCCTAAAAAAGTATATATATACTTCAATTATTATTTTATTGTAATTCAAAATTTATATTATCCCTGAAGAAGCTATCCATTGTGATAGCGAAATATTGGAAATTAATATATATAAATAAAATAAAATATTTGTATATAATATGCAATTGACCTTATTGCTTGAAAGAAGAAGAAACTATTAAATATTAAAAAAGGTCAAATAAACGAACTAAATACAAATAAATTCGGGTCAAAAAATATTCTTTTCGGATTTAACCCATATTCTGTCCATATTTTATAATCATGATATATATCGTTGGAAAGGTATTTTTTATACCTTTTATTTAATGTATTACAAATTATCATATGCCCAGTACTTCCCGAGATATAGGCCTATATATTTTCAACTTTACGGGCCCGCCCCCTCGAAAATAGGCGGTCACGCCCTATTTGATGAAGTTTTTTTTGTCACTAAAACCGAATTGTTCCCTTTTTTTATACTTTTTCCCCTCCACATTTAAGATTCGGCACAGCCGAATATAGCACTCTTACTTTTTTATACTCTGTTTGTTCAATTACACTCAAGATTATTATGAACATCAGATAAACTCTGTAAATTATAGTAAGAATTGGTTATTAAATCAATTAACAATGGTGAAAATTAGACAAAATTTCAAAATATTTAACATAAATTATGTTGGTCGTAAAATTGTCTTTCAAACAATATATCAAATACTAATAAAATTTGCACTAAGGCTGAATAGAAAACACAGTATAAGGATATTCTAGTCCTATAACCAGTGTAGTTTTTGTATTTCTTATTACGTTTAGGTGGAGCGTATTAATATTCGGCACTCTTACTTTTGTTATACTCTGTTTGTTAAATTACACTCAAGATTATCATGAACATCAGACAAACTCTGTAAATTATGGTAAGAATTGGTAATTAAATCAATTAAAAATGGTGAAAATTAGACAAAATTTCAAAATATTTAACATAAATTATGTTGGTCGTAAAATTGTCTTTCAAACAATATATCAAATACTAATAAAATTTGCACTAAGGCTGAATAGAAAACACAGTATAAGGATATTCTAGTCCTATAACCAGTGTAGTTTTTGTATTTCTTATTACGTTTAGGTGGAGGGTATTCAAGATTCGGCTCAGCCGAATATAGCACTCTTACTTGTTAGTATGTATGTATATTTATATACATGGATGTATGTACATATATGTATATACACAATGAGAAGCGAGATAAATATAGAGCACTATTTTTTCTTTGAGTTATTGAAATTTCTATTATTTGTTTTTTCAATTTTACCGTTTTTATGTCTAACGGTATTTTTAGAATTTTTTAGAAAAAATTTATATCTATACTAAATTTTGGGATTTTTTATATTTTACTAACTTTAACGGATTCTCTTAACTGTAAATTGTAGGCTTTTCAAAAAAATTTGTTACATTTACCGTTTTTTTTACTGTATTTTACATAAAATTTCTAGATTTTTGTATAGAATTTTGAAGCTTTTCACTTTATATCTTTTTTAGTATGTTTTTGTTGTTTTTTTTTTTAACTAGTTTTAACACTTTTTTGCACTTTTTAGCTTTTTATTTGATAAAATCACTATTTAGAGGTAGTTTTTTGATTTTGTAGCTTTTTATCTCTACCGTCGCGTACGCGTGTTTTTTTTTTTTTTGTAGTTTTACACATGGTGAAAATATACCAGGTGACAGCATAGCGCCAGCTGATTATTTTTTGCTCTATTCATGGTAAAATTGAAAATGTCAAAAAGTTGTTTACAAATAGTCAAAGTTTATATAAAAACGTTACAAAATTATTTTGTTTTTGAAAAATTGAGTTTTTGTCGCCGTTTTATCTGCCTAAAATAGCTTAAAAGTGTTAAAAAATAGTTTTTTTGTTTTTTGAGTTTTTTTGCTAAAAATTTTAGTTTTTTTTTGTAAGATAAATATTAAAATTCCTCTTTAAGTGACTTTTTTTGCTGCAAAAAAATGCGTTGTTGTTATACAATACCTATACATACATAATTTTGAAAATAAAGAATTTTGCATGTTTTACTTTGCAAAATTACGTATTACTTGTATATTTAAATAAATATTATGCGTAACTTAAAGAAAAATTCTTTGAGAAAATAAAAGAAACCAAAAAAATCACTATTGTTTTCTGTTTTTATCCATGTTTGTTATTTGTTTTCTTAATTTTATGCCAGATGTTTTTGACAGTAACGAAAGTATTACACAAACAAAAATGACTGTTGTTCTTGCCTTGTTGTAATTGTTGTAGCAATGTTGTCACCTGGTATTTAATTTCACCATGGTTTTACATACAATGTATTACAATATCAATTTTTGTGTTTTTTAATTACCTCATTCTCTTGTGATGATATATCAATTAGGGTAGTGATGTCAACTGGAACTTTTAGTTTTTCAGCCAAGAACGACCATGAAGAAATTTGGTGCATCTCAGCGGGTATTGGGGATTTTGGCGATGGACTGTATTTGAATATGGGGATGACTAGACCTTGAAAAAACACCAATTTTCTCAAAAAATATATATTTTCTCGACAGGTTGAGAAAATATATATGAGGATTGATTTAGGGTAATTAGAAATAAGAGTTGGATAATTAATTAGAGGATTTTAGAGTAATTCTATGACTGTGTGTATGTGTATGTGAGCTCACCTTTCATGTGTGTGTGTGGGGGTTTTAGTTTCAATTAAATAATAAGTTTTATAATTTTCTTTTCGAATTCAAATTGTACAAATTTTATTTAAGTTTAAATTATTATTTAAATTAAAGTAATCAATTGTTTACTTTAGGAAAAAGATTTAATTGAATGGAAAATTTAATAAATAAAATTTTTAAGTTAAATAATTTTAAGTTTAAATTCAAGTAGAGTTCTGTCGTTCATGAACGACCTAGTTCAATTGAACTATTCACTTATATGAACGATGTGATGTCGTTCAGTCTTATCGTTCTTTTTCGTTCAGTCGTTCATTTAGTTCAGTCGTTCGTTCTAATCGTTCAGTTAATGTTCAGTTAGTCCATGGTGAAATAACTCTACAAGGTGATGGCAATATTACAACAATACAAAAGCAACAAAAACAACATGGTATTTTTGTTTTTGCTTTCATGTTTGTAATGTCAAAAACAACTGGTTATTGTTTACAAACATTTTTGCAGAAAAATAAATACATACATACAATTTTTGTTTTTGCTTTCATGTTTGTAATGTCAAAAGCAACTGGTTATTGTTTACAAACATTTTTGCAGGAAAAATAAATACATACATACAATTTTTTTAATTTCAAGATGAAAATAAAAATAATTTATAAATTTGTTAATTTATGAAACATTTAATTTATGGACAATTGTTTTTTTCACTTTTTTTGTATAACTTGATACGTTTGCCTTTTTTTTAACACAACTTGAGCATACATACATACATATGTATATAAAGTTTGACATAACGAACATGACTAAAAAAAAAAACAGCTGGCGTTTCAACACCACCTTGTAGAGTTATTTCACCATGAGTTAGTCGTTCTTTTTGGTCAGTCGTTCAGTTTATTTAGTTCAGTTAGTCGTTCTTTTTGGTCAGTCGTTCAGTTCATTTAGTTCAATTCATTTAGTTCAGTTCAATTGTTCAGTGAACAACTTTTTATATAGTATGCAACCAGCGTTACCATATATATTTTTCTTAAAAACTTCTTATATCTGAAAAAAATAACTTCGTTTCCAAATATTTTTTTTTGCTACAAAAGTACCAAAGAAAACACAAACATGTATTTGAAATTAATATTATTTAATGGCCTTATTCATAAAACTTACAGCAGGTTTATAAGAGCTTTATAAAGCAAATTTTGTATGAAACTGCTGCATGAAACTAACTACACTATAGTTGTTTCTTTTCTATCAGTTTTTTGTATATTTGTTCTTTTCGTTCACTTGGTCTTTTATTCAAGTGACTTTTATTCATTTTATTCAATTGACTTTTATTCATTTTGTTCAATATTGCCACTCGAAAATTTTCTAATGTGTGTAGTAATTTAGAAAGAGAGTGCAAGAGCCCAGTTGACAGAGTTTCTTTACAAGTTACTTATGTCAAAAATAAACTTTTTCAAGTGTTTTTGACAGTAGTACATCATTATTGTACACAAACAAAAATGCCTGTTTTTTCTGTATTGTGTTGCCGATTTCCACTCACCTTGTATATTTACACTAGTGGAGTTCAAAAATAAAAATGAAGATGTATTGGTGAGAGATTTTGCCCAGCAAACAAATTGTCAATCGCTTAAAATAAGAAGTTTTTGACAAATATAACACCTAAAAAAATATCAGGGACCGTAAATAACAATTATCAATATCAAAAAATAATTTCAGAACAGTTATTTTGAGAAAAAACAAAAAGAAGTTCATCTAAGACAGTTTTTTTTATTTTTCGTGCGGCTGAATTTTCGGTGAAAAAATCGTAATAGGTGAAAAAGTGTAATAGGTCGAAATAAAACAAAAAAGTTAAAAAATAATTCGTAATAGGTAAAAATACCTACGGTAAAAAAAACAAAGAAAAAAAAAATAAAAAACATTAAAAAATAAAAAAACATTAAAAAAAAAAATAATAAAAAACATTAAAAATCGCATAAAAACTGTATGAGTGTTCCTCTCAGATGTAATTCTGAGAAAGAGCTTAGCTCGACTAGAAAATCTTTATGGATCTCTGAGGAAGAATCCTTAAAAAAATCTGTGGAGAATCTTCTCACTACAAGAGCCGTAGAACGGCGCCGTTCCTGTTCGCCCAATATAGTGATTTCATCAGATGATAAAACATCAATATCTTCTACATCAAATAGTGCAGTCAAACCTAGAAAACAAGTAGGTATGGATAAATACGTCACAGTTCTTAAGCGACAGAGGAGCCCGACATCTGCTCAAATGTCATCAAATTCAAAAGCTCCCAAGACCGTGAGTATTGACAATCCAAATGATCAAAACAGGTTTGCTCTCCTCCAGACGGATGATCCAGAACTTCCTAAAAAGACGTTTAAGCCCCCACCAATTTATCTGAGAGAGCCCACTTCCAGTAAATTGGTACAAGGAATTGTTTCGGTAATAGGTGAAAATATGTTTAGCGTAACCTCAATTAAACATAGAAATATCAGCGAAACCAAAACTCAAGTGAAAAAGGAAGATGACTTTCGAAAATTGTCCAACCAGTTGGAGAGGGAGAGTAGGGATTTCTATACCTACCAGCTGAAAAGCGCAAAAGGACTCCAAGTCGTTCTAAAGGGTATAGACCCAGATGTTGATCCTGACGAGATAAAGACTAGTTTAATGGAAAACGGCTTCAAAATTAAGAGCATAACGAATATTAGAAACCGTGAAAAGATTCCTCAGCCTATGTTCAGGGTGGAATTGGAACCCGGAGATATAGTCTTAAAGAAAAACGAGTCCCATCCCATCTACAATCTGATTTACCTTCTGCATCGTAGAATCACCGTGGAAGAACCGCATAAGCATCAGGGACCCGTCCAGTGTCTTAATTGTCAAGAATTTGGTCACACTAAAGCGTATTGTAAATTGCCGTCAGTTTGTGTTGCGTGTGGGGAACTACATACAACTGCTCAATGTGATAAGTCGAAAACCGACTCAAAAATCAAAAAATGCAGTAACTGCGGAGGTAATCATACCGCAAATTATAGAGGTTGTCCAGTTTACACTCATTTGAAAGGCATTAGGACCAACAAGACGTCAGTATTACCTGATCATCCTCCACAGCCTAATTTTGCATCGAGTAACAATTTTCCTCAATTGTTACGGCCCACTAGTCATGAAAACGCGCCTAGTTCTAGACAAGTTTCTTACGCTAACGTGGTTAAATCTAATATGCCAGGTTTGGAGCAGGAGCCTAAATCTCAATATTACGAGCCTAATATTAACACTCTAGAGACTACTTTGCAGACACTTGCCCAAACTATGAACACTTTTACGACCACTATGACATCCATGATGCAGGAAATGCTGAAAATGCAATCCACTATCTTACAAGCACTTTTAAAGAAATGATTTGTTTAAAAATTTGTTTTTGGAACGCGAACGGCCTCCGCCAACATAAAAACGAACTGGAACACTTCCTGATGGATAAGCAGATTGATGTCATGATGATTGCTGAAACTCACTTGACGGTGACAGGGTACTTCAAAATTAATGGCTACGTGTTGTATGATACTAAAGATCCCCGCGGAAGAGCATGTGGAGGTTCGGCAATTCTTATAAAGAACAGAATAAAACATTATTTAATGAACAAGCAACAAACATTTGTATTGAATTCTGTCAATACAACTTTGTTTTATCATCAATTTATTCGCCGCCTCGATTTTCAATAAAAGAACATCAATACTACAGCTTCTTCAATTCCCTTGGAGCTAGATTTTTGGTTGCTGGTGACTTTAACGCCAAACACACATTTTGGGGTTCACGTCTACTGACCCCGAAGGGTCGTGAACTCTTCAACACCATTGCCAAAATGGGCTTAGATGTACTCTCAAGCGGGCATCCCACCTACTGGCCGACGGACCGACGGAAGATTCCCGATATTATTGACTTCGGAGTAATGAAAAATATCCCTGTAGAATCGATACAAGTGGAGCCTTCATTAGACTTGTCTTCAGATCACTCTCCTTCTATTATTTCAATGCGTTTCCTTCAAGGGTATGGCTCTCCATTTCGGGACATGTCTAAATTCAGAGTAAGTTGGATAAAGTATAAAAAGTATTTAAGTTCCCACTGCACGGAAAATGTAGTGTTGAGAACTACCGAGGATATTGATGGGTCGATTGGCAAGTTTACTGAGGACATACGAAGAGCTGTGCATCACGCTTCCACATATGACGTTGAATGCAGAAATAGGACAAACAGAACTTATTTCGCTGAACTCGAACATCTCCTGACAGAAAAAAGAAGAGTTAGAAGAGAGTGGCAAATTCACAGGTCTCCTCAACTGAAAGCTAGGCTACGGGAATGCAGAGATATACTAAGAAATTTCTTAGAAACCCAAAGAATGGCTTCACTTAAATCATACTTGGAGGGAATTGACAGTTCCCCACAATCTGACTATTCGTTATGGAAGGCGGCACGAGGTTTAAAAAGACCAGTTAGAGGAAAGCCTCCTTTGCGAAATCCGACTGGTGACTGGGCTAGAAACGATTCCGAGAAGGGGACTTCATTTGTTAACCATTTGAGAAATGTGTTTACTATAAACAACTCAAATAATGCAACTGATTTGCCACCACTCGTTATTAGACCCACTGTACCTCTAAGACTTAGCTTTAATGATATAAAAAGCTCCAGGTATGGATAAAATCAGCAACAAAATGCTTGTGGAGTTACCTCGTGTAGCTAGAAGAATTATTCTCTTTATCTTCAATGCTATTTTACGCCTAGAATACTATCCTGCAGATTGGAAGGTATCTATGATTACCATGATTCCTAAGCCAGGGAAGGACCTCACCAAAGTAGAGTCATATAGGCCAATTAGCCTACTGCCGACAATTTCAAAACTGTTTGAAAAATTGTTAATGGCTAAGTTGATATTGGAATCAACGACACTCAATGTATTCCAAATCATCAATTCGGGTTTAGAGCTAAACACAGTACCATCGAACAAACACACAGATTAGTAAATGTGATAAGACGGTCGTTTGAAGAGAAAAAATACTGTTCCGCGCTTTTCATTGATGTTTCCCAAGCGTTCGACAAAGTCTGGCATGAAGGTTTAATGCACAAAATAAAATTAGCTCTGCCTGCTAACACCCACAAACTTATGAAAAGTTATTTATATGGTCGCAAATTTACAATCAAAGAAGGCGATTTTTTAAGCCCCGCTCAGCCAATTGAAGCAGGAGTACCCCAGGGTAGCATACTGGGTCCTACTTTATATTTGATTTATGCATCCGATATGCCGTCAGACCCCAATATACATACTTCAACTTTTGCTGACGATACAGCCTTTATTAACCATCAAATAGCATCACAGAATTTGCAGAATTATATTTATAAACTAGAGAATTGGCTTGAGCTTTGGAAAATCAGGGTTAACGAACAGAAATGTATTCATATAACTTTCACATTGCGAAAAGATACCTGCTCGTCCATCAGAATAAATAACCAAATTATTCCGCAACACAATGAAGTCAAATACCTCGGAATCCACCTCGATCGTCGTTTAACCTGGAAGTCTCATATTGACGCAAAACTTACACAGATGAGATTAAAAGCAGTGCAACTTAATTGGCTAATCGGCAGAAATTCTACATTAAAGTTGGATTGTAAACTTTTGTTGTACAATGCAATTCTAAAGCCAATATGGTGTTATGGAATTCAATTATGGGGTACTGCCTCAGCATCCAACATTGAAAAAATTCAAAGAGGTCAAAATAAAATTCTACGTATACTTACTGCAGCTCCATGGTACGTTAAAAATTCTCGAATTCACAAAGATCTAGGCATTCCTTTGGTGAAAGACGAATTTACAAAATACGCCTCAAAATATGTCAGCAAACTTGAACACCATCCAAACCCACTTGCACGAGACATCCTTAACTTTAGTGGCCATGTTAGGTTGAGAAGGAGGGATACCCTTGCTTTAACTCAAACGCAAAACAGATGACTGGATCAGTGGATGTAAATTTTTTTGTAGTATCATAATATTTTGTCTAGCACTGGCTGGACTTATTATTTTCTTTTAGTATTAAGATTCGAAAACTTATTGTCAGTTCAATATCTGAAGATTCAATAAATAAATATAATGTATTATAAAAAAAAAAAAAAAATTTTTCGTATTCAATTGTAATTGAATCGCGTGTGTTTGCTATACTTTTTCCAACAAGAAAAATGCTTAATAAATTTCTGAAAAAAAAATGACAATGATCATCCGCATGTGTTCTCATCGCTTGCTCAACGACGACTGAATGAATGTTGTTAAATGTTTTTGTTGTAAATTTTACCTCCATGATACAAGCAGCTGTTCAGTGAACTACTGAACGAAAAGAACGACCTAGTTAATTTTTTTCAACTGAACTAAAATGAACAATCACTCAAATGAACGATTATGCCCAAGACTAAATTCAAGGTAAGAATTGTAATGTTTTCTAGTTGAAGATCGCAAAAGAAGTGATTGACAATATTTTATAAATTAAATAGCTAGGCTTATTCTTTACTACAATTTGTATCTTCGAAATGTTAATAATTCACAATAACAGTTCTTAGTGATTATTTTACAAGTACTTCAGTTATTACTTTAGATAAATTCAAATTCAGGCTATATAAAACAAATCATTTTGTATGTTTTGTTTTATTTTTATAAAATCATAGGATTTTATACAAAAGACTTATTTTCAAAAAATTTTCATTGTGCCCCATAGTGTAATGTTAAGATCAAACTAACTATATAAAGCATAGTACTCTGTTCAAAATTTCAAGTGGAATGCTGTCAAAATACATGTTAAAAAAATAAACATGAAATTTTCATGAAAAAATGTTGCAGAAGTAGTTCATTTTGTGAAAAACATGTGAAATGTATCTGGCAACATTATTTTTTCACAGCGAAATAATTAAAGTAGCAATTGTTTCACGTGGAATTTTTATCCAAAAGCTCTTCTGTCGCAACAACAATATCTATTACTTGTTGTTCTGCTGCACAAGCGGCTAGTAATATTTGTTTATTCATTATTATTTAAAGATTTCGATTCAACACAGATTTTTTAATATTTTAACTTTTACTATATAAAAAAATACAATAATTTTTTATTTTATTGGATTTAAAGAGGCAACACAAAATAAAAGCTTAATAATATAATTTGATCCAGCAATACAAAATATTAATAAATTTTAACTTTTATTTATTTTTGATTTAAATTCACAAAAAAGCAAAACATATGTGTTTTGTTTACATAAGTAAAACAATGTGGCGTACTTTCAATTAAAAAAAACGTCAAATAATGTAAATTCGCGTGATAGGCAACATTGGCTATACGTCAAATTTTTCGTATGAAATAATGTTGGTCAACATTTTTCCCCAATTTGAACAGAGTACTAGGCTTAATACGATAGATTTTTTTGTACTTTTGTTTATTTATTGTATCTTTATTAAAATTTAACTAACAATAAGTACAGACATATATCAAAACTTTTATCTAAAAAATGTTAATTATTAGTCCAGCCAATGCCGGACAAAAATTGTTTGACCGTTGTTGGTTATAAGTATTAAGTAGACATTCTTCCTTTTTATCTTCGGCTCAGATCCGCTGTATCCCTCTTCTTAGTTAAGTATAGTATTTAATATGTTGCAGGCTAATGGGTTTGGGTGTATCAAGCTTTTTTAAGTGTTTTCCTGCATTTTTTGGATATCATTTTGTATATACCTAATTTCGGATTGTTGTGTTATGGTTTTATTATTGATAGAAATGTGTACATTTCTGCTTATTAACTTTTATCCTCCATTGCTTTAACCAGTTCTCTAATTCAGATATATGATATTGTATGTAGCGAGATGCTTCTTTAGAATTTTTATGAATGCTTAGAATAGCAGTATCATCAGCAAATGTAGATGTGTTTGTTTTTAACGTTTATTTATTTACATATTGATATATATTAAACAATATAAATTCAGATTATACAATGTCCCATACAAGAGCTCTCTAGTATAAATAATATAAATAATAGTTACTTTTGTGGGTGTATGACATACACTGTATGTTATAATTTATGTACTTGAAATGAAGAATAGATTATGATTTTTTTATTTGCAATAAAAATTTAAAAAAAAAAAACATTACATTTTTTAGAGTTGAAAAAGATTGTCAAAAGAATAAAAGAAAATAGTATAACAATTATAGATTTAGCCACCAAAATTTTTTACTTTTTAGTCTTCGAATAGTACAAGATACGTTATTACCAGGGACCGGACTTTTATGCAGTTAAAATCGCGTTTTATGCGCATAAAACATGTTTTAAAAATAGAAAAATATGCGCTTAAAATTAAAAAATATGCATTATATTTTTTTTATAACATTTTTTATTGATAAAAAAAAAATACCAAAATAACAATAAAATCAAAAAATATCAATTCAGTCTCATAAACGTAAGTAAATTACAATAAACTCAAAAGCACAAGTGAAACTAAATTAAAATACAAAAGTACAAAGTTAAACCAAAAGTAAAACAATCACTTAAATTAAGCCACTTGTCAGATACATACATATAAAATAAATTAAAAATAAGAAAAATTTTGTTTATATAGATACACAAATATTTTGTAATACTTTCAAAAATAAAGTTGAGTCTGTTTGGCCTTAAAAAGCTTTTAAACATGGAAAATTACCGTTCAACGTTGGTGCATGCTTAAATGCTGATAGTTCCTTTGTGGAATATTCGTTTTCCACTTCGTTGTTTTCGTTAAAGTTGAATTTAAATATATTAGCAATTTGTTTTATTTTTTTCAATCCTTCATTTTTTTGTAAAACTTTATCAAGTTTGATACGAATATTTTTAATTAAGTCCATGATTTTATTTATGGCATCATCAATTAATTTAATTTGCTTACTCAATGGATTAGATTCCTCTAGTAACTAGAGTCTAGTTTAACAATAGTCTCAGAGATAAAACCATAATTGGAAGACACAAACACTAATTCAGCTTTTATATTTGGTAAATTTAAAAATTTTCGTTTGGTAAATTTGAAATTCGTTTTATTGAGACTGCATCATCATCGCTGAATCCTTCCACTACATCCTTAAATTGGTCAAAGTTTTTAGCATAATACATAACTGCTGCCAACCACGTTCCCCATCTAGTTGTTATAGGCTCTGGAGGAAGACATAAATCGGGATACTTCTCTTTATATATGGCAACACGCGAAGGTGCCTAACAAAAGATTTTATTTCCATAAGAAATCAATAAATCAATATCATCGAAGTTGTCTCTTATCTCTTCTGCAACACGGTGCATCACATGGGCTAAACATGTAAGATGAATCATTTTTGGATAAAATACTTTTAAAACCTTTCCAGACTTAACCATATGTGGCCCAGCATCAGTCACATACAGCAGTATTTGGTTTTTATTAAAATTTTCACCTAATAAATCTATAGAGTCATTAAAACCACGAGCAATTGTTTCGTGGTTTGCTTTTTCCAATTTATTAATTATTAATTAAGAATATTTGTTTACTTTTCTTTTCGTCCTCATCCAAAATTCCTGCAATAACATTGGAAACATAATGGTCTTCGATGTCTGTCGTTTCATTAATAGATATGAAAAAATTACATCACATACTTACTTTAAGGCATACATTACAAAATAAAAAAATATTTAGTATAAGCAATGAAGACGTCATTAAAGCAAATAGAACACTTTTTTTCAAAATATGCTACATAAATATGTATTCAAAGCAAAATATGCAAAATTATGCATTTAAAACAAAATATGCACGAATAAATCGATACCATTTTACTGAAAATTTCTTGATTTGCAAAGATATTTAGTTTATGTTGATCTCAGACTGACGACAACAAATATGCATTTGCATAAAAATCCGAGCCTTGGTTATTACCTATACTTGTACTAAATCTAAAATTGTTTGTCGTTAGTTACAACCAACACGTTTCACGTTAGCCCGTCTATAGTTATGATAAAATATCGGGACTAAGTTTTCATTTTGTATAATATTAATTTTATCTAAATATAAAAAGGCTTCTGGAGGTACAAATCCTTTTTCTAATGTATCAATAATATACTCTTCATTTGTGTAATATGGACCCATTATTAAATTATTATTTAAACATGTTATACATCTTATGATATGTTTTCTTATTAGATAGATAATAAAATTATCTATTCTTATTACATTTGATAACCTGTATAAATTATTGTTAGATATATATTTTATATAATTGCTTTCTGAAGATCTAAATTTAGATATACAAGCTCGAAGACATTTTCTTTCGAACACTCTTAACTTTTCCATATATGATGGTGAAATATTGAACCAGATAGTAATTATTGGTAATCAATGTTTGGTACATAACCATTTTAACTCTTGGTTTAATATATTTTGAGTAGAATAACGATTTATATATGAAAAAAGCTTTCTTGCTTTATTTAGTATATCTTTTATATGATTATTAAAATATAAGAATTTATCTAAGTAAATACCTAAGTATTTAACTGTATCCTTATTTGGGATATTAATATTATTTAAATTAGATTTGATTCCAAATTGTGTCCAATTTTTCTTTACATTAGCATTACATTTATGAACTGGTGGTCTGAATAGGATAGTTACGCATTTCTTAGTGTTAATTTTCATCATCCATCCGTTGTATAGTTTTCTATCGTATTAAAATTTGTTTGAAGATTTTGATTTATTTTTTCAATGGTACTATCAGTTTTCAATTGCGCTCAGCATAAATAAATTAAAAAGAGTTGGTGAGTGCACTGTACCTTGTTGTAAACCGTTAATAATTGTAAAAAAAGTCTTACTTTCTAAATTTTGATGAAACACTCTAAAGGTTTTATTGGTGATCATATTATATATTAATAAAATTTCAGATATTGGAAATTTATAATTATTTAATTTGAATATGAGTCTTGGAATCCATACGCTATCAAATGCTTTTTCCATGTCTATTAGGCATTATCGTGCAGAGTTTCTTATTCCAATTAATATTTGAAGTCAATAAATTTATTGCATTTATTGTGGAATGCTTGTATTTGAAACCAAACTGTTTTTCATTTATTAAATTTATTTCTTTGCATTAATATTGTCATTAATACAAATTTCAAATATTTTTATAATATTAGGAAGTAAACTGATTTTTTGGGTTACTTAAATCTTTATCTTTTTTAGGTAATATTACGACTTTAGTTTCTTTCCATTTAGTGGGGAAGTAAGAATTATTTAACATAATCACGCCTATCGTGAATAAAAATTCCACATGAAATTTGTTCCCTTTTTACATTTTCCTATTAAAATTCAATGTTAACAAAATTAAAGGGAACAAATTTCATGTGGGATTTTTATTCATGATAGGGGTGATTATTAAACAGTTTACAGTACTCGAAAATCATTACATTGGGTATATTTTTTATTACGATATTTGGTATTTTATGAAAAATATACATTATTTAGTCTCTTGTTATGAAATAACTTGAAGATTGAGTTTCATTCATGTTATCAGATGTTTGTTCACAGGAAAAATTTATTAACGTAGATTGATTACTTTCATAATTACTTTTTCTTTCTAAAAACTGCTGAAAATAATTGCTTACTTGCGTCTGTAATCTATTATTGAGATGTGTATGTACAATTGTTTGTTGGCATATCAGATGTGTATATCAAGTGTTCCTTGAGGTACTCCTGCTTCAATAGGTTGTGCGGTGCTTAAGAAATCTCATTCTTTAAGCTTAAATGTTCGACTGGTTAAGTAGCTTTCCAATAGCATATGTGTATTTACGGGTAAGTTTAGTTTAACTTGTATATTAGACCATCATCCTTTATCAAACGCTTGAGAAATGTCAATTAAAAGAGCACAACAATATTTTTTTTCTTTAAATGTTTTTTGTTTTTACGATATCGACAAGTCTATGGGTTTGTTTTTTTTTAATCCAAATTGCTGATTTGGAGTACTGGTATTTTTAATTAAGATTGGGTGCAATTTGTTCATGAGCATCTTCTCGAATAACTACGATATATTCGACAATAGGGTGATGGGTTTATATGATTCTACTTTTGTGTGATTTTCCACGCTTAGGTATCATGGTGACCAGTGAAACCTTCCATTCTGGTAGATAATAGTCCAGGCGTAACATAGCGTTAAAAATAAGAAGTATTATTTTTATTACTATCCGGGGTAGCTCCATAAGCATCTTGTTATTGATTTTGTCAATACCGGATTCTTTCTTAGAATTTAAATCAATAATAGCCTTTTCGACCTCTCGAATCTCAAAACGCTACTCCTAATTAACATGTGACTGGTGGCAAGTCTATTGGATCATTTGATGGATTTGGGGTAAATACATTATTCAAATATATTGCCTTTTTTAATATCATTTCTTTTCCAACCACCAATTAAGTTTCGCAAGGAGGCTTACATAACACATGTCGTTTCAGATTTTTAGTCGTTAGTTATAGTGAATAATCTGATTGCGGAGTTGCGTCCAGACTTTCTAAATATTTATTTAGTGATTCAATTTTCCGATATTCCAGGAGCTCTTTAAGTCTTATTATGCAATCTTTCTGCTTAAATTTGAGTTGGGCGATCTGTGTAATTGCCACTCTCTTCGAGCTCTCCTTTTTTCGGAATATTTTTTTTCACTCCAAAATCAATAACCAGATCTTCTGTGGATCAGTAGGCCAGTAAGTAGGTTTTCCGCACGAAATTACATTCAAACCCATGTTAGAAATTGTATTGAATCAAACACGACCTTTCGAAGTATTCAGTCTTGATCCCCAGAATATGTGCTTAGCGTTGTAGTCACCAGCTGCCAGAAAACAGGGCACTAATGATTTAAAAATATTGTTGTATTGACTTTCCGTTATTTGAAGTCTAGGAGGTGAAATCACTATATTTCGATAACAAATTTCGATACAGATCGTTGTGGCGTGAAGATAATCTTCACAAAGATCACTCACTGCGTAGTTTTTAATTCGAGTTTTTATTAAAATTGCTGTGCCTCCACTTGCTCTGTGTTTCCGAAATCAGCATCATATCGATGCGGTGATTTTTTCGGAAATATCAAAGTTTATTTTTATGTTGGTGAATGCCGTTTGCGTTCCAGAAACATATTGTTAAACATTTCATGGCATATTAAGTACAGCTTGCAATAGCATGGATTGCATTTTAAGCATTTCATTTATCATGTTGTTTGGCTCAATGTTGACATTATTATTGGGTAACGGGTTCTGAACATTTTGGTTGCTTTTGAGTACATTAGCGTAGGATATATTTTTAGTTGTCGGCTCCTCATATTGTGGGCAAGTGGCATTTCGAAGGTTTGGTACTAATATCGTGGGTACTTTATTTCTAAGTGTTAGAGAGCTATAGAATATACTGGGAAACATCTATAGTTAGCAATATGATTTCCTCCACAATTACTACATTTTTTATGTTCGATTCATTTCTGGGTTTATCACACTAGATGAACAATGCAGTTCACCATATGCAACGCAAACTGGTGGCAACTTACAATATGATCTAGTACGACCATATTCTTGGCAGTTTAAAAATTGGACGAAGCCAGATTGTTTGTGTTGTTCTTCTACCGTTATTCTTCGGTGCAATATATATCTCATAAATTGAGTGTGTTTCATCTTTCTGTAGTTTAATATCACCAGGTTCCAAATCTACTAAGAAGGGTGGTTGGGGGATTTTTTTACGATTTTTAATATTTATCACGTTCTTTATCTTAAAGGATTTAGATTCCAATTACTCTGTATTTCCTGGGGTTCTACACAATAACAATCTGCTACTCTTTAATGGATAAGTATAGAAACATTTTTTACGGGTTTCAAACTCAGCCACAATTTTACGATAATCATTTTCATTATTAACCTGAATTTTGGTTTTATTATTATTACCTCTCTTCAATGGGGCGACAAAAAACGAAAAAAGCTATATTACAAATTGTACAAAAAATATTTAAAACTTTAATTAATAAAATTCGTTTAAAGTTAATTAAAAACCCTAAACATACAAATATTGAACTCTCTAAAACGAAAACAATAAAAAAGCAAATCAAAATGAATCTCTGTGATCAGTGTAACAAAGAATTACCAACAAAATTTGTTAAGTGCTTTTCTTGTAATTCGCAATAGCACTTCTCATCGTGTTGCTCTCTCTCAGAAAAAACATATGATACAATGCATACTGAGAGAAAAGCTAATTGGAGATGTCAAAAATGCAGAACCCGAAAGGGATCAACTAGCAGTAACAATGCATACCACATCATAATTGATGACTGCTCTACACCTCCACAACAACAAAAACAGCAACGAGAAGATGATCACGAAGAGAATGATGGCTCCAAACGCTACAAAGAGGCACTATCTCTAAACGATGTAAATAAGAGCGTTTTTATGGTTATATCCGATGTCACAGGCTTAAAGGCCGATATAAGTGACATTAAAAAAACAATGAACGATTTAACAAACAAAATAGATCAGAATAATACACAAATGAACTTAAATATAGAAACGGCTCTATATAAAATAACAAATACCCTTTCAAACCTTACTGCTCAAGTGAGTGAATTATGCGAAAGTAATAAAGAGAAAGACAAACAAATTCAAGAAATGGATAAGAGAATAAGTAATCTAGAACAACAAATGTTAAACAAAAACATAGAAATAAAAAATATATCAAATGAAAATATTACCCACACTGAAGTTATTAAAAAAATTGGGGCATCTGTAAATGTACAAATTAATGATGTTGACATTAGTAACTCGTACAATTTAAAAAAATCACAGAAGGTTATAATAGAATTCAACTCGCTAAATAAGAGAAAAGAATTGATGAGTAAAATTAAGCGCCATAGAGTTGAAAATCAAATAATAAACAATGATATTAATGAAAACAACTATATATACATCAACGATGAACTAACTACACACAAACGCCGGTTACTATGGCAAGCAAAAACAAAAGCCACAGAAACCGATTGGAAATTTGTGTGGGTGCGAAATGGAAATATTTTTGCAAAAAAAAAACGAAATCTCTAACCCAATTTTAATAAACAGCTCTGCAGATATTGAATTAATCACTTTAACAATTTAAAATAAACACACTTACTAATATAATAGTCTTTTCCAATTTGTACTCTTTTTAAATTAAAAAATGAACCATAAATAAAACGAAACACTTGAGAGTTTTTCTCACATCAAAAAATCCTTCTTAAGTTATCCCACAACGATCATCTACATGAATATTCGTTCACTCCGTAAAAACTTTACACCCTTCATAACAAGCATATATAACATAATTAAAAACATCAAATTTATTTTCTTAGTAGAGACAAACATAACCGATGCCGAAAATCATATCTATAATATAGATGGTTTCAACTCTTACTTTTTAAATAGAGATAGTAGAGGAGGAGGCATAGCTGTATATGTAAGGGACAATATTATGCACACCAACATATCTTCATGTACTAACTCTTTTGAAAATATACAAATTGATGTAACAAGTAATAATAAAACATTTTCTCTTATTGCGCTCTATCGACCATCAAATAAAAATGTAAATGAGTTCATAATAGAACTCGATCAAATAATAAACAAAATTAAAAACAAACAAGACATTATTATTGTTGGTGATATGAATATCGATATACTTACACAAAATATTACAACAACAAAATATATGGAAATGATCTCATCTTATGGGCTAGAGAGTATTGTAAATCAATGCACAAGAAAAGATGTAAACAGAAAAACAAGTACATGCATTGATCATGCACATGTAAGAAAAACCAAAACAACAACAACAACATATGCTGCTATAGTGAGAAGCAATATCTCTGTCCATTACTCTCTATTTTGTTGTGTAGATGAAGGAGTACCAAAACAAAAAGAAAACAGCCAGGGTATAGAAAACACATATTGTCAGGGTGCGCAAATCAACAGTTTTAAAGTAAACAAAAAAATTCAGCTAACAAACTGGAACAATATTATTGAACAAAATTTAAGTGCACATGAATATTTTAATAAAATCTATACAACTTTTAAGAATATTTATCAAACATCAAAAACAATTAATAAAAATAATAAAAAAGAAAATTAAATCCATGGTTTAACGAAGAATTGTTAAAAGGTTGTGAAATACGGGATAAACTTTATAATAAATATCTTAATAATCAAAAAAACAAAATATATGAAATTGAATACAAAAAGTTCAGAAACTCTTTAAATAAAAAATTAAATTATGCAAAAAGCAATTACTACAAAAATAAATTTATGGAAAATAAAAATAATATGCGAGTTACGTGGCAATTGATTAATGAAATCACTGGTAAAAATGTGACCAACATTGATAAAACATTAATAACAAACTTTAAAAATGAAAATGTTTACAATTTAACAAATAATTTTGCGAAAAGCTTTAATGAAAATGTACAAAACATACTTCACAAGTGTGACATAAAAACACTACAACAGTACAAAACTCAATATATATATCAAATACAAACGAGACAGAAGTTTACAGCATCCTAAGAAACCTAAATATCAATAAAGGTGCTGGTGTAGATGGAATCAGACCAAAGGAATTAAAATACAACGCTAATATTTTAACAACACTAATAACATCATTTATAAATACATGTATCAGCAGCGCAACAATACCAGATATACTAAAAACGTCAATAATACGACCAATCTACAAAAACGGCACAAAAAACGATTACAACAATTATAGACCAATAGCAATTCTCCCAGTTATCGAAAAAGTTCTAGAAGAAATAATAGTAAAACAACTTACTGCCTTTCTGAGAAAATATAAAATTATAAACCCTAATTAATTTGGTTTTCAGAAAGGGAAAAATATCAATAAATTGCTTGGACATTTCTCTAATTGCGTAAACAAAAGCCTGAGCGAAAATAATCACTGCCTAGTTCTGTTCATAGATTTTAGCAAAGCTTTTGATACCTTATCACATACAAATCTTATTGATATACTGGAAAGAAATGGAATCAGGGGTAACGCATTGAGATTATTCAAAAACTACCTTGATTTTCGAACATATCGTGTCAAAATTCAAAACACAACAAGCAACCAGAGATCCTCAAACAACGGTGTACCTCAAGGTTCAAAACTAGGACCTATTCTTTATCTTGTCTATGCAAATGAAATGATTAATATGTTAAAAAACTGCACAACATTCGCTTATGCCGACGATACTGCAATAATCGTAACCAACAAAAATGTAAATACAGCTATCACAACAATGCAAAATCAACTAGACTTAATAAATAAATGGTGTCATGACAACGGGATTGTAATAAACGCCTCAAAGTCAAAACTAATGCACATCAAACCACCTCACATCACACACACAAACATAAACATAAAATTTCACAATACCAAATGTCTACATGATACAGTTAACAAAAAAAAGCAGCATATATTGATAAATGTTCTACAATTATCGAAGTAGTGAAGTCGTACAAATATCTGGGTATTTATGTCGACGAAAATTTCAAATGGTTAACTCACATACAATACCTACGCAAAAAATTAAGGAAAACCGCGTACAGCCTATATCATCTCAGTAATTGTACTACGTTTAACGTATTAAAGCAAGCATACTTTTCGCTTGCTGAATCATACTTAAGACATGGTATTACTGCTTGGGGCAGTTCTACATATTGCAAATCACTGGAACAGACTCAAAACCAAATCCTGAAAATATTATTAAAAAATTTACATCACAATAAACAATTCCTAAACTACAACATGGTTTACGGTAACACTGCAAACAATATAAATACAAACAACTCCAGAAATAACCACTACCATAACAACAACAACATCCAAAATATAAGCAACACCAACAGAAAAAACAACAATAATAACATCGCAGCCGAATTAGAAGTACTCAACATCCATAGTTTGTATTGCAACACACTTGCAAATGAATTTTATAAAGACAACAGATTTTTACAACAATTGGACCACACATACAGCACAAGAGGGAAGATTCAAAGTGGATCGCTACAAAAAGAACTATGCCAAAAACACCTTAGCCGTTATACTACCTACTATTTTTAATAAATTGCCAATATATATTTTTAATGTAACCAATATTTCTAAAAGGAAATCACTTCTAAAATTATATTTCTTATCGTCGCAATGAATTTTTATGTATTAAAATGAATTATATAAATATGTACTTTTTTTTTTTTTTACTTTTTTTTTTTTGTAACTTAAAATTTTTTAAATCATATTTTTATTTTGCATCCTGCAGATAAGCCGAATGGCTTCGCGGGATTAGTCCTAAGTGAAATATGTAAAGAAATTTTTAAACTTAATAAACTAAACTAAAAAAAAAAAAAATTTTCGCAACTTAACGAAATTAAATCCTTCACACTAGTTTGCTGGAGTTTCGCTCTATTAATAAATTTTTGGTGGTCTAAACGATTTTGTTATTGGGTGTAATGTTTATGCTTAGACGTTGGGCGCCATTTTGTTCAAAAATGTTTATGGCCCACGTTTAGAGATAGAAAACTCATGGAATTTTCTGTCAATGTACCCTTGCTTCCTTTTGGTGGAAATGGCACTAAGGTAATACGGCTTGAGCTCGCCGGGAATGGGGGGTTCGTCCACCATGTGCACGCATAAATACAAAAAAAAATTTCGTGCCAGTTGGATTTTAATGAAAGCAATATAAAACACGGAACAATTAACAGGTTACGCTGGAAAAACAGTTGGATAAGCGGACGGACATTTGTTGACAGAAACTTACCTTGACCAGATGATATAAGGATTCATCCAGGACTAGATGATGTTGTCCTGGCAGGCTGCCCTCCCCATATGACATATTTCAGTCATCCATGACAACACATTGTGCCAGTATTCATATGTGTTATCCCTATAAATTTTCTTAACACAATTTCATTTTTACCTAACTATCTTCCAACCAAAATTAAGAATTATTAGCACATATTTCCAATTTAAAATATACAGATTTGTTTATTTTTTTTAAGAAATATATAATATATAATATAATAATTAATTATACAATAAACGAAGCCTTAGCAAATAGGTACAATTCATAATATTAGGGTATTAGAAAGTAATCAATAAGAAAACAATTCATAATATTAGATAACAATAGCTAAAGTTAGGGGTTAGGAAAGAAACAAAAAAAATCTTTTAGTTTTAATTTAATTTATCAAAAAAAAAGGTTCTTTTATTTTCAATTCTTTTAATTTCTTAGTTTATTGGTGCATTTATTTTTAATATATTTATTTATTTATATTTTTATATTATTTATTTATTTATTTATATTATTTATTTATTCATTTTATAGTATTTATTTATTCATATTATATTATTTATTAATTCATATTATAGTATTTATTTATTCATATTATATTATTTATTAATTCATATTATAGTATTTATTTATATTATTTATTTATTTATTTATTTATATTATTTTTGCTTTATTTGTATCATTTTTATTTATTCATTTCTTTAGTTATTTGTTTATTCATTTGTATATTTATTTGTGTTTTTATTTATTCATATTATGCATATAAGTTAATTCATTTATATTTATTTATTTATTCGTATTATTTATCTGTATTATTTTTATATATTTAATTATATTAATTCATATATTTATTTCTCTAGTTATTTATTTATTCATTTATATATTTCTATTTTTATTTATCTTATTTATTTATTTAGCTATATTATTTTGATTTATTTAGTTAACTTTTATTTATTTATATTATTTTTTATTTATTCTTTTATGTATTTGTATATTTATTTATGTTAATTTATTTATATGTATTTATTTATTTTACTGGCCATGATTATTATATATTTTGTTACTATTATTATTATTATTTGTTTATTTTCATATTTTTATTAATTAAATTTATTATATTTTTATATCATTAGTTCTTGAACTGAATGTAATTACGTTGAGTTAGACATCTTAAAATATTCGATACCTAACTCATCGCCATTTCATTTAGTTATAAATTATTATATCTGTGTTATTTTTATTTATAGGTTTTATTTAGTTGGTTTTTTTTTTTTTTTTTTATTAGGTAATTATCATTGTTAGTTATATTTATTCCCTTGATATTATTTTTGTTAATATTTATCTAGTAT
The DNA here is from genome assembly GCA_950370525.1 of Bellardia bayeri. Taxonomy (NCBI): domain Eukaryota; kingdom Metazoa; phylum Arthropoda; class Insecta; order Diptera; family Calliphoridae; genus Bellardia; species Bellardia bayeri. The sequence goes on along the minus strand of OX493264.1, from coordinate 54,138,470 downwards.
ATCTAATCATAATTAAGTTATATGTATACTCAAAATCATACAATAGTTTTATTCAATAAAAGGTTCCTATATAAGTTATGTTAACAATATATGTTAAATATAACTGGGTAAGAATATTATGAAATGCCTATCTATCTTTTAGTTTAATTGAATATTCATTTTTTTGTTTTAATCGTATCAATGAATGTTTAATTAAGCTAAATATTTATTCATTAGTAAAAATAATATTAAAAGTAACAACATTTATATAGGTTTTGTTTATAATTATGTTTTTTTTTCTTTACATTACGACGTTTTTACAACCTTTGTTGTTTCTTCTTTTTTTTTCTTTTTTTGATAAAATTGAAATTATTAAATTTTCATATAAAATAATCTAGTAAGAATTATAAAAGAAAGGAATGTTTTAAAATAAACAAAATATTTTCATATATGTATATACCAAGTATATATATATATACATATACATATATATGTATATATGCTATAATTTTGTATATAAAAACAGCCTTTTGTTTGTTGTTATTTTTTTTGTAACTACATTGTAATAAAGGTAGTAATAGTTGTTTTAGTAGTTATAATAGTTAAGAAGAGGTGTCTAAAAAAAATATGCTTTTATTTTTTTTCTTTTTTTGGCTTTTGGCGGCGTAAATTCAAAATTTCGTCGTATCTTTGGAGGCGTAGTTATAATTATGTTTCGTTTTACATGTTTTCATGTTTGTTCTTTTTTTTTTTTTTCTTTATAATAGTAATAATAATGAGGAAAATGATACATTAAATTTCATCCTAATCTATAAAAATGTGATTTGCTTTGTTCAATGTTATCGCCATTTTTATTATAAAGCTGCTTGTTAATTAAAGGCAAATTTAACTTCATTACAACTGAATTTTAATTAATCTATCTAGTTGGACTATTAGAATTTAAAAAAAATTATACAGAGTCACCTTGAAATCCTCTTGAGTGTCAGCGCTGGTTTGTATGTGTGCCAGAAACTTCTATGGCGTCACGCATTCGCCATTTTGTAATTGTTAAAGATGACGCCGATTTCGCTTCTAGTTTTCGGGCGTTGTAGTTGTTGTAAATCGGGTTGGCTTACCAGGTTTGTGATGGCGTTTCGCTGGCTTTCCAATTGGAGATGTTGGTGATGGCGTTTCGCTGGCTTTCCAATTGGAGCTGGTGATGGCGTTTTGCTGACTTTCCAATTGGAGCTGGTGATGGCGTTTCGCTGGCTTTCCAATTGGAGCTGTTGGTGATGGCGTTTCGCTGGCTTTCCAATTGGAGCTGTTGGTGATGGCTGTCTTCTTAGTAGCCCTTCCTGGGTAACCACGTTCTGTTAATTTAATTTTTTTTTTTAAAGGCCGACCGCTGTTGCTTAACCAAACTTTATAATTTTATATTAATTTTTCTGCACTTTGTCTTCTGCTCTTGCTTCTGTTCTGGCTGACGACTAAATTCTTAATGGCCGCAAAAATGTCGTTACACATGCATTTGGCAGTTTTTTGAAAACCATAACTACTTGAGTATTTTGGGTACTCGTTACTAACTTGCCAACCAGCCTAGTGTAAAACAAGCGATTTCGGTATGCTTATTTTAGCGATTTTGCATGACAATTGATTTACCAACTACATATTTTGAAAACAAGTTAAATGCACAAACAGAACTTCAATATCACTCGTCACAAAGCCAGCTGTTTTATCGCTGCCTGTGAAGGAAAAATAGTTGGGAACTCGAGGTGTATTTAATGGTCCTATTTAATAACGACTTAGCTACCGCGAACAATCAATACTCCGTCCTCTCACTGTTTCAGGTGTTGAGCGTGAATTATGCCGATTAATTGTCCACGAAGGTTTTCGATTTCATACTGGTTATTACCCATCACTCTCCTAACTCTACACTTCAGCCAAGGTCTACAAAGTTTGGCATTGATGCTTTGTATGAAGTTTTTACGATAAATTTCTTGGCCTGGTGCATACCGTATATTTCTACTTTTTAGGTTGTAGGATTTAACATTTCTCAGATAAGCATCGTGTAGTTTCTCACTGACTTTTTTGTGCACTAATTGCATTTGTGATGATTTAGGTAATATCAGAGTATCTCCCTCTTCCACAGATTTTAATTTTCTTAAAATCTCATACGCGTCGGCGTGTGTAATCATGTTGTAGCCCGTTAACGCGAAATAAGGCGTAACACCCGTGGAAGAATGTACCGTCGATCTTAATGAGCATTCGATTTTAGACAAGTTTTCGTCCCATTTAGTTTGATCACTGTCGAGAAAACTTCTTATTGAGCTGAGGATTGACTGGTTCACTCTCTCACTAGCATTAGCCTGAGGTGAATAAATAGGGCATCGTACGTGTCGTACACTAAAAATATTCAAGAAATCTTTAAAGGCTTCAGAGACAAATTGTTTGCCGTTTTTGGAATGTATTACCTCCGGCACTCCAAACTTATAGAATACTTCGTCTCTGAGGAATTTTATAATTGCCTTAGTGGTGGCTTTAGATAATGCTTTCAAGAGGACGAATTTGGTCTTATGATCTAAAATTATGAAAATATAAGTATTGCCTGTTCTTGTTCTAGGATACTCCTACTCCGACATTTGACGCGTCACACTGGACGTAAAATGGTTTACTGAAATTAGGACTTGAAAGTATCGGACTAGTAACCAATCGGTTTTTAAGTACTTCGAAAGACTCCAATGCTTCTGCTGTGAGAATGAATTTGGGCGATTTCTTAAGGGAATCAGTCAGTGGCGCGGTTAACGTTGAGAAATCGTGAATGAACCGGCGATACCAACCCACTGTGCCTAGAAAGCGTCTGACTTCTTTTTGGTTTTTAGGTGGTGTAATATGACCAAAGTGAAAGCCATTCTGAATTTCACTTTGGTCTCATCAGGCTTGATTTTCCCGCCTCCTACAATATAACCTAAATACTTTAATTCGGTATAACAGAATTTTGACTTTGTCATGTTGATTGTTAGGCCTGCATTTGTAAGTCGTTGTCCTACGACGCGGAGCATGTGCATATGGTCATCGAAGTTTGAGGAAACTACCAACAGGTCGTCTAGGTAAACGAACACTCTGTCTTTCAGCTCAGACGGCACCACTTTATCCATCAATCGACAAAGACGCTGGGCAGCGTTACACAGTCCGAACGGCATGACCTTAAATTGATACTGAGGTCTTCCTGGTACTGTGAACGCTGTCTTTGGCCTACTCATTTCATCCAGCGGGATTTGCCAAAATGCATCTTTTAAGTCGATTGCTGAAATAAAGTGAGTGTAGCCTAGCCTAGCTAGTAAGCCATCGATGTTAGGGAGAGGATACGAATCCTTTTTGGTGACTTTATTCAGCTCCCTAGCATCGAGACATAGCCTGTTTTTGCCGGGTTTCATGACTAAAGTAGTTCTATTATTCCATTCCGATCCTGTGGTCACTTCAATAACATCCAGCTCTAACATTCGATCTAATTCGTCATATATTAGTTTTTGTACTGCGGGGCTCACTGGAAAATGTCGCATTTTCTTAGCCGGCGCATCTCCTGTATCTATTACGTGTTTCTCTAATGGTGTTTTACCTAACCCGTATCGAGTATAGCACAGAAAAGATTGCTTAACATTCTAAGGTTTTCTCCTGACAAGAAGTTAAATTATGTATTTTCGCTTCCTCTAACTCTGTCACTGAAATTTCATTTATTGCACTATTCTCAAAACATATTTTCAAACCAATTTTCTTCCAGAAATCAAAACCAAGGATTAATTCCTGTGCCAAATTTGGAACTAGATATAAAATTGTTTCAACTGATTTATTTCCATATTTAACTAGAGCACGAATCTTGCCTACTATAAGATGATGTTTGCCATCGGCAGTTCTTACATGTGATTTGTAGTCCATTATATGGGCTTTCATTCGTCGGACATTTTCTACGCAGTTTCTCCCTAAACAACTGACAGAGGCTCCACTATCGAGAAGTCCTTGAAACTTTGTTTCGTTTACCTCCACTGTCATATATGGTCTAATATCGTCATCACCGCCTATTATAGTAGCCGCTATTTCTTTCCTTTCGACTTTCCTATTTTTATATCTTTGTCTGGTATTGAGTATTCTAGCACTAATGACTGGCGTTTGGTCTGAAAATATTTCGGCTCGCCTTCTCTCATAATTTTCTAATCGCTGCTGGTACGGTAAGTTAGGATTAAAACCTATTTGATTTGTATCTCTAATGTCTTGCCTAAAGTTTTCGGAATCGGTCTGAGTTGTGGTATCTTTAAAAATTTCAGGCTGAACTATATCTAGGTTGTCGTCATTATCTGATTGCGATACTAAAGCTTTACATTTTTGACTGTCTTCGGTAAGATTGTATTGTGTAATATCATTATTTACTGGGCAGAGTCCTGGTTTGAACACGCTGGCCCAGTCTTCGGCATGTTCGAATTGCGGTTTCCCGTACACTTTGGACACGTCGGACTAGTTACTCCAGCGAACCCACACCTATAGCAGAAGACGCTACGCTGAACTACCGGGCATTCAATAAATGAGTGTCCTGGTGCCCTGCAATTCCTGCATACTAATTGTTTAGCGGGTAGCTTTTGTAGCACTTCGACTTGGCGTACTTGCTCATCTTCTTGTTCTTCTTTACACATATCTACTTCATACAGTCGGCGTTGTGGACCTAATTGTGCGCGGTGCGAAGCCCGCTTAGCAATATTTCTTTCCGCCCTTTTGCATTCCTCTAGTAGATGGTCTAAATTATCAATTTGGATGGGGTAAACTAACTGAGCTAAGCCGTCCTTCAGGTTATCTTTGACTATCTTAACTAGTTCGCTTTCAAGAACATGTATCCGCATCTGATTTTTCAATTTCAAAATTTCAGTAATAAAAGTGTCGGCAGTCTCATTTGGCGCTTGCCTTCTTTCCATAATTTTACGTTGTATTTCAAAATCACTTTCGAAATTTTGAAATTTCTTGATCATGTGATATTTGAAAGTAGCCCAGTCGCATATTGGATGTTTCATGCGAAATGACCAGAACCAGCTACTAGCTGTTCCAGTTACCAAATGATGGAAGCCCTTCATTACTACTTCCCATGAGCAATTATAATCACTCCTCAGAGATTCAACTCTAAATACAAAATCTTCAATTGTAATTGATTTGTTGGTGCCATCGTATTTCAATCCCCACTTCTCTAAGTGATTTGGGTTTATTGAGGCATAGCCTGGATTTTGAGGTTGACTAACATGACCTTAATAATGTTGTGGAAAACTATGTGGTGTATTTTCAGGTGTGGTTGTTGGTCAGGTGTAAACTGGGTTGGTTGCTGTTGCCCATGATCATCAAATGTTCTGTTTGCACTGACATTGGGATTCTCCCGAAAACTATCGCGTAAGGATTCCCTGATCAACTGTGGCAACATCAACTGTACGTTTTGTACTTCACGCATAACAGAAGCTTGTTGGCGTGTAATTGAAGCTTGTACAGCTTCTATTGAAGCGTTTATGTATTGTCTGATATCTTCATTGCCTACATTGTGAATAGCATTATTTGCATTAGGCTCGGACAATTCATTAAGTGGTGGTAAATTTTGATTTGATTGAGACATGTTTGAGTTACCTCTATCCGAATTACTATCTTGTCCACTGATTCGCCTAGCTGTTAAGCTACTATATGTTGGTGTCGTTATGGTATTGTTACTCCCAGGAGAGGAATGGGTATGTGGTCCCTGTCCTGTTTGAAACTGACTGGACGATAAAGAAGCAGGAGCGTTAGTGGAAACGAGAGGTACCGTATTTCGTGTAGTAGTGTTCGTTATAGCTGTTGTTGTTGCAGTACTTGCTCTATTGCTATTTCCCTGATTCCTACTAGATGTTCTCAAGTTCCTAGTATTCATCCTGGAAAACCACTACTGTACCAAAATTATCAACACTAAACTCGTAAGGTCTAGTAAACATACTCTATATATAGCTTTCCTAATGTTCGATGGTCTGACTAAAAAGAATTGTAAGCCTTGTTCAAGGTAAAGTTAATTCTGTTAAAGATAAAAAAAAACTCAAGAATAATTGCAAATCATTTGAGACAATTCAGCTTTGTACCAAAAAATGTAAAATGTGAGATACTTCGTAAGCAGATACTTAGTTTTAAGAAATGTTTATAAGAAACAAACTGATTATGACTAAAAATATTTTTTCAATACTTAGTTAGTAAGCGAATACATTATAAGTTAATTTTAATACTTAGTTATTTAACAAAATAATAATACTTAGTCCATTAGCAAAAAAAACTATATACAATAATATATATAATGGTTGGAATGGGTATAGTAAATAAAAAGAAATTGTGATAGTTGTAGCTTTTTGATTGGTATCTACTATATAAGTGAATATATAGTACTGAACAAGCAAAAGACTATTGAATCCTTTATATCATTAAGGTAAAAGTTTTCTGTCCTCAAATTACTTCGGACAAAATACAAAACATCATGATGAAAAGTGAGTCCACTGGATTTTCGTCTCCTCAAATCGGCAATATAAGCTAATGAGTCTTGACTGTTTAGCCAACGACTTATGTCTCCTATTACAGACTTGATTCGATTGAACCCAATTGACTCTTCAATAACTATTTGTTTATATTACATGTCGTCGCAACTATGCATGACTATGTAAAACTGTCTTCATGGACTTACGACATATAATATAACAAACAGATACCGAGATTTTTCTCAGTATTCAATTTCCTTATCAGAATACGTCGCAAGTTGAACGATACTATTTAATATCTTCAATGACTTACGCATCCGGATAATGAAAATGAAAACTGGCATCAAAAGATTTAAAGTTTGTTGTGAAGCTGACAAATGTGTTTTAACTTCTGATGTGCCACGTTGGTTACAAACATTTTTATAATGTTTAATGTTTTTTTTTCTTTAAAACGCATTTGTCGGGCCCCACGTTGGGCGCCATTTTTTGTAATGTTTATGCTTAGACGTTGGGCGCCATTTTGTTCAAAAATGTTTATGGCCCACGTTTAGAGATAGAAAACTCATGGAATTTTCTGTCAATGTACCCTTGCTTCCTTTTGGTGGAAATGGCACTAAGGTGATACGGCTTGAGCTCGCCGGGAATGGGGGGTTCGTCCACCATGGGTATGCATAAATACAAAAAAAAAATTTCGTGCCAGTTGGATTTTAATGAAAGCAATATAAAACACGGAACAATTAACAGGTTACGCTGGAAAAACAGTTGGATAAGCGGACGGACATTTGTTGACAGAAACTTACCTTGACCAGATGATATAAGGATCCAACCAGGACTAGATGATGTTGTCCTGGCAGGCTGCCCTCCCCATATGACATATTTCAGTCATCCATGACAACACATTGTGCCAGTATTCATATGTGTTGTCCCTATAAATTTTCTTAACACAATTTCATTTTTACCTAACTATCTTCCAACCAAAATTAAGAATTATTAGCACATATTTCCAATTTAAAATATACAGATTTGTTTATTTTTTTTAAGAAATATATAATATATAATATAATAATTAATTATACAATAAACGAAGCCTTAGCAAATAGGTACAATTCATAATATTAGGGTATTAGAAAGTAATCAATAAGAAAACAATTCATAATATTAGATAACAATAGCTAAAGTTAGGGGTTAGGAAAGAAACAAAAAAAATCTTTTAGTTTTAATTTAATTTATCAAAAAAAAAAGGTCCTTTTTATTCTTTTATTTTCAATTCTTTTAATTTCTTAGTTTATTGGTGCATTTATTTTTAATATATTTATTTATTTATATTTTTATATTATTTATTTATTCATTTTATATTATTTATTTATTCATTTTATAGTATTTATTTATTCATATTATATTATTTATTAATTCATATTATAGTATTTATTTATATTATTTATTTATTTATTTATATTATTTTTGCTTTATTTGTATCATTTTTATTTATTCATTTCTTTAGTTATTTGTTTATTCATTTGTATATTTATTTGTGTTTTTATTTATTCATATTATGCATATAAGTTAATTCATTTATATTTATTTATTTATTCGTATTATTTATCTGTATTATTTTTATATATTTAATTATATTAATTCATATATTTATTTCTCTAGTTATTTATTTATTCATTTATATATTTCTATTTTTATTTATCTTATTTATTTATTTAGCTATATTATTTTGATTTATTTAGTTAACTTTTATTTATTTATATTATTTTTTATTTATTCTTTTATGTATTTGTATATTTATTTATGTTAATTTATTTATATGTATTTATTTATTTTACTGGCCATGATTATTATATATTTTGTTACTATTATTATTATTATTTGTTTATTTTCATATTTTTATTAATTAAATTTATTATATTTTTATATCATTAGTTCTTGAACTGAATGTAATTACGTTGAGTTAGACATCTTAAAATATTCGATACCTAACTCATCGCCATTTCATTTAGTTATAAATTATTATATCTGTGTTATTTTTATTTATAGGTTTTATTTAGTTGGTTTTTTTTTTTTTTTTATTAGGTAATTATCATTGTTAGTTATATTTATTCCCTTGATATTATTTTTGTTAATATTTATCTAGTATATCTAATCATAATTAAGTTATATGTATACTCAAAATCATACAATAGTTTTATTCAATAAAAGGTTCCTATATAAGTTATGTTAACAATATATGTTAAATATAACTGGGTAAGAATATTATGAAATGCCTATCTATCTTTTAGTTTAATTGAATATTCATTTTTTTGTTTTAATCGTATCAATGAATGTTTAATTAAGCTAAATATTTATTCATTAGTAAAAATAATATTAAAAGTAACAACATTTATATAGGTTTTGTTTATAATTATGTTTTTTTTTCTTTACATTACGACGTTTTTACAACCTTTGTTGTTTCTTCTTTTTTTTTCTTTTTTTGATAAAATTGAAATTATTAAATTTTCATATAAAATAATCTAGTAAGAATTATAAAAGAAAGGAATGTTTTAAAATAAACAAAATATTTTCATATATGTATATACCAAGTATATATATATATACATATACATATATATGTATATATGCTATAATTTTGTATATAAAAACAGCCTTTTGTTTGTTGTTATTTTTTTTTGTAACTACATTGTAATAAAGGTAGTAATAGTTGTTTTAGTAGTTATAATAGTTAAGAAGAGGTATCTAAAAAAAAAATATGCTTTTATTTTTTTTCTTTTTTTGGCTTTTGGCGGCGTAAATTCAAAATTTCGTCGTATCTTTGGAGGCGTAGTTATAATTATGTTTCGTTTTACATGTTTTCATGTTTGTTCTTTTTTTTTTTTCTTTATAATAGTAATAATAATGAGGAAAATGATACATTAAATTTCATCCTAATCTATAAAAATGTGATTTGCTTTGTTCAATGTTATCGCCATTTTTATTATAAAGCTGCTTGTTAATTAAAGGCAAATTTAACTTCATTACAACTGAATTTTAATTAATCTATCTAGTTGGACTATTAGAATTTAAAAAAAAATTATACAGAGTCACCTTGATATCCTCTTGAGTGTCAGCGCTGGTTTGTATGTGTGCCAGAAACTTCTATGGCGTCACGCATTCGCCATTTTGTAATTGTTAAAGATGACGCCGATTTCGCTTCTAGTTTTCGGGCGTTGTAGTTGTTGTAAATCGGGTTGGCTTACCAGGTTGGTTATGGCGTTTCGCTGGCTTTCCAATTGGAGATGTTGGTGATGGCGTTTCGCTGGCTTTCCAATTGGAGCTGGTGATGGCGTTTCGCTGACTTTCCAATTGGAGCTGGTGATGGCGTTTCGCTGGCTTTCCAATTGGAGCTGTTGGTGATGGCGTTTCGCTGGCTTTCCAATTGGAGCTGTTGGTGATGGCTGTCTTCTTAGTAGCCCTTCCTGGGTAACCACGTTCTGTTAATTTTATTTTTTTTTAAAGGCCGACCGCTATTGCTTAACCAAACTTTATAATTTTATATTAATTTTTCTTCACTTTGTCTTCTGCTCTTGCTTCTGTTCTGGCTGACGACTAAATTCTTAATGGCCGCAAAAATGTCGTTGCACATGCATTTGGCAGTTTTGTGAAAACCATAACTACTTGAGTATTTTGGGTACTCGTTACTAACTTGCCAACCAGCCTAGTGTAAAACAAGGTAGCGATTTCGGTATGCTTATTTTAGCGATTTTGCATGACAATTGATTTACCAACTACATATTTTGAAAACAAGTTAAATGCACAAACAGAACTTCAATATCAGTCGTCACATGGGTATCAGTTGTTTCATTCTCTAATATAGCAAAACGATTTGCAAAGTTCATTTCCATTATCTTTTAATATTTTTGCGTTAGAAGCTCCTTTGGAAGAGTTCGGACTTCGTCCTCATTGCAAGACAGTAATATATCTATCAATGCCCATTTGTATTGCGGATTTTTGGATATTTTCATCACATTGAGCAGTTTTGGGTATTGTTCTCGTATTAGTGTTAGTATTTGTACTCACTTCGTTTATTATGCATATTTTTAGACATATTTAATATTACAAATTTGTTTATTAAAGTATTTTTTTTATTATCAAACACATTTTATACACAGCTTTTTCATTCATGTGCTTTTTACTTTTATAATCCAGTTAATAAGAAATTCTTCTGTCTAATTAAATATGTAAACGATTCTTATTGCAATTAAAAAGTTTTTTAAAATATTATAATTTTTAACATTCTTGAAACTGTTCTATTTTTTTCCAGAACTTCAAAAAATACAGTCGTATGTCCGCCCTACCAACAAATAACATAGATAATAGCTCTGAAGCCTTTTCAGGTGATCCAGGACAAGAGGATAATCAGATTTTAACTGAGCTAAATGATGTCGAACTGGTAATGAGTCTGTCTTCAAAATCAGTTGTATCTAATACGATTTCTCAAAATCAACACATTGGGCAACACATTTTGAAACAGACTACGGCAATATCATCACCACATGTTGATACGGCAACAACCGTTGCAGTTGCTCATCAACAGTACAGCATTTCAAATTTGCAACATTTACATAATTTACATAACCAACATAATCAGAGTTCATTTTTTAACAATCATTCGACACCATTTAGTGTAACAGATATACTAAGCCCTATTGAAGAATCTTATCGAAAATTGGAAGCCAACGGAAATCCTGCATCACCTTACCGGTAATATAAATAGATTTTAGTATAAGGGTGAGTACCTAATTGTCAGTTGCAAAACAAACAGCATTTCAGGAGAAACAAATTGTCATATTGTGCAAAATAAATGTCGGTCATTTATATCTGTGTCAATACGAGTATATATTCATATCCCAAACTAGGAAAATTAGCGAAAGACGTAAGCTTTCAAAAAATTTAATAATTTATTAAATACTGAAAATGTAGAATAAATTTTTGTTTATTTCAAACATTTATGATCGTTAAAATGGAGCGATTTCCACCAGTTTCAATTCCATCCGCCGTGGGCCGAAAAAATATCATGTACCAAAATTATCGACATATCTTCAAAATTGCGACCTCTATGAGCACAAGTTTTACATGGACAGCCAGACGGGCGGATTTTTATGAGTCGATCGGTATACTTTAAGGTGGATGTTAAACAAAAAAATTACAAACAACAGCACAAATCTATTATACCCTCCCAACTATGGTGGTGGAGGGTATAAATATACTGAAACTCCTAAGTATTAATTTGGTGAAATTAACGTATAAATATCAAAAACCTCTAAAAAAAATTAAATAAAAAACTATTTTGAACTGAAATTAAGAAATTACTGTGCATATGGAGAGATTTTAAAATTGAATTTATAGTTTCAAAATACGTGAAAATTGATCTCTTCTAATATTTTAATATTCATCATTTTTCATCTATAATGCTTATAGCTATATCAAAAGGTTTACTAGACAACTACATCAAGTGGTTATGATTTTTCTCGTTTATCTTATTGAATCCTCCTGGATCCAAATAAACCTGAAATTTTCAAACATGTCTACTAACAATAGAAAGTAAATTTTTAAGTATAATCTCTATACATATATAAAAAAGTAACGTGGCTGACTGATTCATCATCGCACAGCCCAAACCGCTAAAGCTAGAAACTTGAAATTCGGGTAATGGGTTTCTTTTACAATATGTAGATCCACTAAGAAGGGATTTTTGGAAATTCGGTTGTGGGGGACAAATGGGGCAAAAACGGGTAAAACCAGTACCTCTATATCTCCTAAACAATTAAACTTAGAAATAATATTTTAAATGCGTCCGCCTTTTGCACTTTTTTGAAATTCGAAATTCAAGTGACCATATGGGATAAAAATAGTCCCAGTAGAACGCTCCGTTAACATGTATATCTCCTACATAAATAAACACAGAAATAATGTATTAAATGCTTATGGCTCAGATCAATAAAGACTAGAATTCTTTTTGGTACTTTTTTGAAATTCGAACTCCTATGGCCTAAAAATTGTATTCTTTTTTGGTACTTTTTTTTTATCAAAATGTATTTTCTCACTAAAAATTCCATGAACTATTATTTTCAAATAGTACGTAATACGGATAATTAAAAGGTACTTTTGTTCATGTCTGCAGGATGGTATTGGTGTTCCCATCTCTGTCCTGTTGGGAGATGATGTTACCATCAACAATATAGAGAAACGAAAAAATATAGAGCGCTGCTATGATATATATTTTAACTTTAAGTTAGTTTTCGTTAAATTTTATTTTAACATTATGTTAGATTTTGATTATTATTAATTGTACAGACTTTAAAGAAATAAGTTAATTTTTTTTTTTGATTAATCTTGTTGATTTTTGTATCGAGCCTTTTTTTGAATTTCTAAATAAAACATCATTGTTGTACACCCACACCATCGAAAAAAGATGAAGGAAAGTGTTTTCTTTTTTTTTCCAATAAAAACTGAATTTGCAGTAACTCGAAACAATCCCCATTTTTATTAAAACAAACCAAGTTGTTTTGAAACAGTTGCAGGTCCCACAAAACCATTTATACACACACTTGGTGAGTTACCAACTTTTTTTAAAATTATTTTTTCACGGGTGACAAAAAAGGGACAAAAGCGGGGTAAAAACGGACATTTGATATTATTTATTCAACTTAAAAATAAAAAGACGATAAAATATTCTTCCATCCACACAAAAAATAACACATAACATGCTATTCATGACTCAAATATAAAGGTGTAAAAGTGCCAAATTTCAGTACACTTAAATTGGTACTTTTTTGAAATTCAATTCAACTATTCTATTCTCGCAAACTATGCATCTGATCATGTTATTATCTTCGGCAAAGTTGTTGTGCATGATCCCGGTAAGGTTTATGAGTTGTTACGCCCACGCCTACTTTAACGCCCACTTTTTTAAATAGATTAATTGCTTCCGCATGGCTTTTTACAGATTTACTTCAAACAAGTTGTATACACATCTTACTGAAGTCGAGGTAAAAATAAAAATGTTATGTGCCACGCCCACTTTTATGCCCCATCTCAAAAACTGATTGTTTGTATGTATGTCCTTTATAGAATCGTAAACTATGCATCTGATCATGTTATTATCTTCGGAAAAGTTGTTGTGCATGAGCCTGGGAAGGTTTCTGAGTTGGTACGACCACGCCTTCTTTAACCGCTGGACCGACCTTACTAAAACTTTGACGGGATATAATGACTAAGAATAATCTTTTTGACCGCCTACTTTTTTCAAAATGAACAAAATTAATAAAATTACTCAAAATGAATTGAATATTTGTGTAATGCATTTCTTTCAAATTAATTTTAATTGGTTGTGTAACAAAAATGTACTTTTTGTTATTTTATATTAAAACAATTTGTGTTTATTTATTTATTTATTCTTGCTAGTTTTATTTGATATTAAATTAATTTCTTATTTCTATCTAAGATGGCTGCGTTTCATCTGTAACGATTCATATTCTGTTGTTGAGGTGATTACTTTCAGTTACAATGAAATATCGTTTACAATGGTGTTGCCCATGTAGCGATAATTAAATCTAACATATTTACATGCTTTTTTTAACTTATTAATTATTTTAATTATTACATTGAATTTACATTTACGCTTAAACATATTTATGAATCTATGAATAAGTGACATGGCAGTATGGTAACTAAGATGTGGTCACAAAGTCAACCCCATAGTCCCTACCAAATCTAAGTGGTGGGTTCACAGTACGACCACTTCTTGTTATTATAGGCCTTCTAGAATGTTCACGGTTAATCCTGTGATTATTGATATATGAACTAGTTGTTTCACGATTTGTTTCAATAGGGGCAGACGCCCCGCTAGAAGCAACTGGCTCGTTTATACGTTCGTCACTACCTGGACCCTCAGTCATGCCTCTGTCACTAACCTCCCTTCGTGATGGTTCTATCTTGCGATCCCATACTACTTTCTTTATATAATAAATCAGAAGTATTAAAATCCTCATTCCTTGTTCGCAAAATAAATCGTCTATTTCGTCTAAAATAGTTGTTAAAGTTATCCCTGATTATATATGATCTATTGTTATGAGCCGACACTATCCTCCCATAGTGCCATTCCTTCCCATTCTTCTTAAATAAGACTAATTCATTCTTATGTAATTTTGTCATATGTTTAGCATTTCTATTATAATAATACTTCTGTCTTTTTCTTTTGTTCTCAATTCTGTGTTGAATTTCCTGTTGATTAATGTTGTTTGGTCTGAGAAATGAACCAGTTAAGGTAATTTTGTCTTAACAAGCCTGCCAAAAAATAGTTCTGACGGAGTGACCTGCATATATGCTAGCGGGGTTATTTTATATTCTAGGATTCGATACTGAAATTGATTCTCATCACCTGTCCTAACACAACGTTTGAGTATATTTTTTGCAATTGATACGCCCTTTTCCGCTAATCCATTACTTTGTGGATATCTAGGACTTGAACATTTTAATTGTACATTATAATTCGTAGAAAATCGCAAGAATTCCCCTGATCCAAATGAACTATTATCGCACCTAATTATAGTTGGATATCCCAAATTATTAAATATTCGGCAAATAGTATCGATGATATGGGCAGACGTCATTTTATGAATAGCTACGGAAATAATATAGTTTGAATAAGAATCAAAAATTGCTATATACGTGCGACCAGCATACTCGAAAAGATCCATTGCGACTATGTGAAACGGGTAATTGGGAATCTCATCCTGATGCAATGGTTCTTTCTGTTTATTTCTCCTAAATGCTTCACAGACTCTACAGGCTGACACTAACTCCTTAATCTGTTTAGTCATACCCGGCCAATAGTAAAGCTTCCTTAGGTGCGGTGGTTTCGGTACTACTAATCTGTGATTCAAAAATAATAAACCGTCTTCCACGTGTAATTCTTACTTAAGCTTAAAGAATTTTTGACTCAATCCATCCAGTTTGTGAAATCCAGGCCATCCGTTGTCAATATAATCACAGATACGCGAATATGTGCTATCCTTTTTCAAGATTTCCTGATAGTATATATTTTCCAGTGTCAAGCAAACAGATTTAGTTACTGAGTGAATAACCCCCGAAAGTCCCTTTAGTTCCATGACATCTGGCAACTGTGCCGTAGACAAGCAATCAGCCATGAATAATTCCTTGCCTGGTTTATAAACGACCCTCATTAATGGGTATTTCAACAAAAACATAAACATGCGCTGAAGTCGCATTGTCACGTCGTCAATGTCGCGTTTTACCAAGGCCTCCAATGGCTTATGTTCCGATTCCACAGTAAACTCCCGCCCATATAAGAAAAAATGGAAACGCTGACATGCAAACACAATTGCCAGAAGTTCTTCTCAATCTGAGCCCATTTCTGTTCGTTACTACTTAGAGTCCTAGAAGCAAATATTACAGGATGACCATTCTGAATTATGACACACCCCAGTCCATCCTTCGACGCATCCGTCTGAACTATCACGGGCTTCTTAGGATCAAATATGGCCAGCACTGGCTCAGACGTAACTATTCCCATTAATTTTTTAAACTCCCTTTCATGTGTGCCCGTCTATTGGAATTCCACATTATTCCGTGTAAATTCCGCAATTCGGAAGACTGTCCTGACAGATTCGGAATAAATCTTGCTAAATATTTTAAAATATCTAAAAACCGCAGAACATCCGCCTTATTCTCAGGTCTTTTAATTCCCAATATCGCATCCCTATACTTTAAATCTGCGTTAATCTTTCCTTCAGATATAATATTTCCCATGAATTTTATTTCCCTTTTCCTATATTGAATCTTTTCCGGATTAAATCTTATATTATTTTTCCTTGCTCTTGTCATCACCAATTCCATAATCCATAATGTTGCCATATACATTTTTTTGTTGAAAAAACATGCTGCCAGAAACATTTCGTAACTTTTCACAATAAGAACAGAGTACAACTTCAGCAGCATTAGTTCGCATTTATTTCGCATCAATTTTTTTATATGGGCTTTTGATAGTATTTCGCACGAAATGATGAACAGAGTACCATGCTTTAAACGAAAAAAAAAAATGCAAGTAACAGAAAAAATGTACGTATATGTGTATACGGAGGTATTTATCCCTAGCAATAAACATATATAGTAGTAGTACAGTAGAGATGCCACCCAGTGTTTTTCAAAAATGATATCAAATATGTATGTGCAAAAATTCCAGATTATTTTTCAATAATAATGCAATTAACCGGGTAAAAGTAAGAGGATTTTAATTTTTTTGTTAACATGAATTTTGAACCAATTAAGCGGGAAAATCAATTAACCGGGTTCAATTATCCTAGGAAATTTACATGTGTTTTCGTATGCCATATGTTTGCCCGATCATGTGGTTCAATTAAGCGTGGAAACCAATTAACCGTAGGGCCAATTAACCGAAAAATACTGTATTAGTCAAGTTAACATTATATAGTATCACATTAATTAATCATTGGATTAATCTGATGAAGTGTGTGATAGGGTATATAAATGTCTGCGGGAGGTTGAAATGATATTCCAGTCAAGGAAGCAGAAGGCTTCGCTTTCGAAAGAATTTAATTCACTAAATCTGAGCTAAATTCTTTTTAGGTGGCTTAAAAACATTGTTGTCCTTATGTGAAACAAATAATGTAACTCAATAAATGTCAATCAATAAAAATATTGGTAAAAAGTTTCATTTCTAAAAAATCATTTTGTAGATTTAAAACTTTGCTTCTTACAGCTCACGTTAGATACATTCGCAGAACTATTTTTTTAAATTATCTAAACCAATTATGCATTTAATATTTATAATGTACAAAACACTTTAAAGGCTATTGGACATGAATGATATTGAAGTTATGATACGCACTATCTATTGGGCATCCGCTGGACGATCTCAAATGTTTTCAAATGCAATATGTACGATCAACAATAATAATTTGTAAATTTCGTAATTCAAGATTCATCATTTTCAAGTGACCCAATTTTTAAAATCGATGTCTTTCGATTTGGATGAAATTTGCACAAAGGTTAGTACTATTGGATAGTAGGCCAGACACAAATTTTCAGCTCTATCAGTGAAGAACTGCCGGAGTTAGAAGGGTCAAAGTTGGACATTTTTTATTAGTCCTAGCAAAAATTGTCCAAAGAACTTTATATAGCTATTTCTGCAATCATTCCAAAAATATTTTTTTTAATTTTTAAAAAATTTTTTTTTTTTCAATTATTATACCCTACACCACAATAGTGGGGAGGGTATATTGGATTTGTGCTGGTGTTTGTAACGCCCAGAAATATTGCTCCAACACCCACCTTAAAGTAAACCGATCGACTCAGAATCACTTTCTGAAGCGATTTAACGATGTCCGTCCGTCTGGCTGGCTGTCCATGTGAAGCTTGTGCGCAGAGTACAGGTCGCAATTTTGAACATATTTCGATAAAATTTGGTATCTAATATTTTTTCATACAAATGTCCTCCCGAAATTGGGGTTTACTGGTCATAAATCTTTGAATTATGCAAGTATGCACACAAATTTCACCACAAATGAGTAATAAATGAAGCTAAATAACATTTACAAATTTCGTGAAGATCGGTCCATGATTAGTCGTAGCTCCCATATAAGGCCCACTTCTGAATAAAATTTAACAAAAATGAGTTTCTTATGTACAAATAGGATGACACCTAATTTTATAATAATCAGTTCATAAATAGTCAAAATTCCCATATAAGACCCTCTTCGTAATTCACTTTAACCTCCATAAATCTTTTAAACGTATTTATATCGAGTTAAAGGTTAACACACATAATAATTTATTGACTTTCCTTTAAGAGCTTTGTGGTCACTTTGTAGCAAGAGGCATATCTATAAAAAAATATTTTAACTCAAAAAACAAAGTTTTTGAATTTATCCACAAAATTTTTTTTCTTTTTTTTATGGATCTGTTTTTTTTTTGCTCAAAGAAAGCTTAGGGCTTTTCCTTTAAGAGCTTTGTGGTCACTTAATGGGGTGTCTATAAAAAAATTGCAACTCAATGAAGAAAGTGTTTCAATTTGTACCATATGCACTATTTTGATTTTTTCCTATTTGTGTGTAAGTTTCATTAAACTGATAAAAATAAAAACTTCAACAACAGCCTACAAACGCCCGTGAAATGGTTCTGTGTGAGGCCAACAGCTATCAATTTCTACCTGTGATTTGCTAAGTCACACATCTTTTCGTTGAGGCTTTTTTTTAGTTTAGAACGCACGTAATATTGAATGAAATTTTTATTATCACCCTTTTTGAATTAAGTGGAAAGCCATTCTCTTATGACACTTCACTTTAAAATGTGGGTGGAGAGGTAGAATTTAACAGGTACTTTATTATAATGCTACGTTTAACTTCTTTTTGTTGTAATTCCTTACACAAAAAGAAGCACATATCATCAGATATGCGAAACATTTCCGACAACTTATTGAAAAAATTACCAACGCTTCCAAACCTTTGCTAATTTGTGGATCGTGCAGGAAAATTATGGGAAAGTTGAACACATTACCAGTTATTCCAGATGAGAACAAAGTCAATTCTGAAAATTGTAACGAACCTTTCTTGCTGGGGTATAACTCGCGGTTGTCCAATGTTCTGTCACAATAAATTTTATTATTTATTAGTGACCTCTTAAAATAAAACACGGCTTGCTTTTCTAAATTTATAAGTACACTTTATTTACACGGATTTCTTACTTAGGCCAAATCGCTTATTCACTACATACAATTCAACAAAATATTTCGCTCACACCCTATCTACTACTGGTTAGGAAGTTAGCGGTAGTTGGTAGCAATATGACCTCCACATGGAACTAGCACTAAAGGGT
The DNA here is from genome assembly GCA_950370525.1 of Bellardia bayeri. NCBI lineage: Eukaryota > Metazoa > Arthropoda > Insecta > Diptera > Calliphoridae > Bellardia > Bellardia bayeri. The sequence continues at coordinate 54,119,103 of OX493264.1, read as the reverse complement.
GAACCCCGGAAACACTACTCCAGTGTAGCGCGCAGCGATGAAACTGTAGTATAACCCCGGGAACACCACTACGCTCAGATCGGGCCCAGTAAAACTAGCACTTGAGGGTGAGTCCGTAGTATAACCCCGGAAACACTTCTCTAGTGTAGCTCGCAGTAGTGAAACCGTAGTATAACCCCGGGAACCCCACTACGCTCAGATCGGGCCCAGTGAAACTAGCACTTGAGGGTGAGTCTATATTATAACCCCGGAAACACTTCTCAAGTGTATCTCGCAGTAGTGAAACCGTAGTATAACCCCGGGAACACTACTACGCTCGGCTTTGATCTGTTCACAATGTAGTCGTAACTAAGGCGCAGTGAAACTAGTACATGAGGATGAATCCGTAGTATAACCCCGGAAACACTACTCTAGCTTAGTTTGCAGTGGAAAGCGTACAATACAACTACAATTTGCACAGTATCACTAACTACCAATTTACTGCTTTTATACTTTTCTACTCGTATGCTTATTTACTAGGTGGTAACAAGTTAAAAATCACCCAGCTGATCATTACAACTGCACTAATCGTTGTCATTCCTAACCGCCGCAAGGGGCGCTAGTGTGCGTGGGCTGTTGTTCTTGTCGACACTAGATGGCACCATAAATAATTTATACTGAAAGAACACAACCCTGGGATAATAATAAAGCAATGATATTACAATATTAATATAAATAACAATATAAATGATATGACTCCCAATATCAACCTCTGATAATACAAATAATGAAAAATTCAATGCAAATGCTCCTACTACTAATAAACTAGGATATGGATAATACAAGTCATGAAAATAAATGGCAATAAAATACAATATTGATAATACATGAAAAAAATGAAAATACTGGCAATACAATAGAAATACAATATTGGTGTACGGGTGGAAACGAGGGTTCCCGACTTCCATCGTCACAAAATGATGACAGTTCTGCAGCAGCTGATGGTTGTTCTAACTTTTCAGTAAAACCTATAAGACCTAATATGAGTGCCAAAATCAACATTACAAGGATGCACTATAAATTTTTGGACAAATAAAAAAGAAGTACAAATCGTCACAGAGAAGATCTGAAAGAATTCAACTTCTTACTCTAGTCCTATCGTCATGGATTTGTTCAAAGATATTGACGGAGTTTGGAATTGCTAAAAACTTGGCTGCTGCGCATGGATTCACACACTTGCTAACGAGAAGAAGGAAAAAACTTTAGCGTGCGAAACTGAAGCTCTAGTAACTCAATTTTATCAGTGAGATGGTAGGAGTCGAATGAAGTCAGGAATGAAAGACTGGGTGTCTGTTCGAATCGAAGTCCAAATGCAGAAGAGGATGGTTCTCTGTAATCAGAGCGAGTTATATACAACATTTAATACTGATCACGAGGACGTCAAAATTTGATTTACAAAATTTACCCAACTGAGGCCAAAGCATTGTAGTTTGGCAGAAAGCAGCGGAACACTTTAACGAAGTTTTTGTTACATACACATATATATTTTTTTTTAAATTTATGAATTAATTGCCTTGTATAATTTTTATATTTTTGCATTTTGTTTTGAGATGAATTTATTATACATATTTTTGTTTTCATGAGTATTGAGTTATACACTATAATATTTAAGCAAATGAATTAGCTATTTCGTAATTTTAAGTAAATTTTTATTTTTTTTTTCTTCTATATTATTCTTTATATTTACATCTTTTTGTAACAGTATTGAGAAAGAGTTTTTTCTCGTTAAATAACACTGTTTAAATTGTAATCTCGTATGTTAAGTTAATTAACAGTTCCTGAGAAAATCGAGTACGCATAAGAGTGTCAGTATGTATAAGAGTACATAAGTCTCACACTGTGTGAGTCACACACACCGTAATAAATATGAAGGGTGTTGAGAATGTTTGTCACCACTAGGCAATTAAGTATCACTTAAATGTAATTGATTTTTTGTTTACTAGATTAGTCGCGCTTGAGTTGTGCTGGTGAACGGGCAACTAGTACAAGTTTGTTACAGCTTTACTAGTGTCCGTGATACCAACACCACCTATGCCGGCTCAAGTAGTGGTACCACAGGGATGCTACATATTACAGCCATAGATCTCAGGTGCCTTTGTGGTAGTACACAGGAACACTACTAGTTCGTAACAGCTATAGGTTCCAGGTAAAGTAGTAGTAGTGCTCAGGGACACTAGTGGCCATAGGTCTCAGGCGTATTAGTGACTAACATACTAACAATCTTAAAGCATCAGAAAATAAATGACAGACGAGAGTGCGGAGTCGGTGTTCTACGAGGAATCAGGTTAGTCTCGTTTTCGGAAAAATCAAGTAACTTTAAAATTTTTTGCAGGAGAGTGTTATTTCATGAACGAGTTTGAATTTAAATTTTTATAACGGAAATCAATAAAAGATTATATATATAAAAAATATAATATATATATGTACATTTTTTTCCTACCTTACTGGTCCTGGAATTCGGCTGAGAATAACCCTGGCAAAATATGTTATAAATGGCGCCCGAGCAGAAACATTGTTGAATTTTATTTATATAATAAATAATAATAAATAAATATAATAATAAATTACGACAAAATAAAAAATACACGTAGCACTACAAAATCTCAAAGAAATGAGCCGTGCCTTTATTAATCTGTTAAAAAAGGAGGTCCTATCCACCTGCCTTAAGGACCTTGGTTTAAAAGATGATGGAAACGTCGAAGAAATGAGAAGCATTTTAAGAACATACATGGACAAAAGCGATATTCCTGCAGAACATGATTTGTATCTTCAAAATTTAAGGTCAACCTACGACTGCGGCAAGGATTTAAAAATTTGAACCAATCAATTCAGCCGCAACTCATCTCCTGTACGAATAATAGTGGCAAATAATAAATTATCCAACTTATCAGAGATTTGTGATAAAGTGCGCAAGTGGGGCGTAAAGTATGATGGCGGCAAAGACCCGTTATGTTTTCTAGAAAGAATCGAAGAACTGGCCACGTGTTACTCAATAGCTACGAACTCGCTTTTAATTACATGCCTGAACTATTAAAAGGTGACGCGTTAGCTTGGTATCGTAATAATAGAAAAGGCTGGAAGATATATAACGATTTTGTAGAAGATTTTAAACTTTTTTTCTTACCAAACTGGTTTTTTGAAAATCTGGACGATGCCATTGGGAATCGAACACAACAACCCCAATAATGCTTCATTGACTACGTAACCGAAATACAGTCACTGATGAGGTGTACTTCTTTAACAACAAGTGAGCAACTTGAACGTATATATAAAAATTGTAGAGCAGAATATAAAATTTATATTAAGAGGGGAGAATTCAATAGGTGACGCGAGCTCATAATTCAGGCGCAGGAATACGAAAACATACGATCTGAAGAAACTATATATACAAAAAAAAATCGGTTCGACGAATTCAAACTGCCGTGGCTGATAATAGTACCAAATATGTATGCTATCGTTGTGGCGAAACTGGTCACAGTCGTGCAGTTTGTACTAAGCCACAAATATTGTTTTGTTGGGATTGCGGAAAAAGAGGGATAAAAACAGTAGATTGTTGCCGCGATAGTACGGAAAACTCACGCAGAGATCGCTTAGAACGGGAAAGGCAAGAAGATCTCTGAAATTCAAGTGCTTTCCGATACAACTTATACCCGATGACGACCTTAGATTACGAACATGGATTACAATAAAAAACAAGAAGATACATGCAGTTATGGATACCGATGCCACGCATTCCTGTATGCAGTTGTCAGTTCTAGAAGAACTTCATATTCCTCTTATTGCAGCCGACTTTTCCAATATCTACTTAGCGGATAAAGGGAGCTGCAATTCTGTGGTTTGTTATAAATGGTATTGTATACCGACACCGTTTTCTAGTTATAAACAAAATGTTAGATCCAATAATACTGAGAATGAATTTTCTCCAAAAATCAGGCTGTGAGCTTCACATCACACCTAGAATACGAGTATTAATTCCAAATACCCCACACATCTCCCAAACCGGCCGAATTAATTCATTACAATTATTACCAAGCAACGAACCCGTTAAGGGAAGTCTTATAGAACCACAAATACAAGTTTTTTTTAAAGAGAGCAAAAATATACCGCTGGCGAGTGATGCCCTTTGGTCTACACTAAACTACGGCTAAACTATCCATCAACCCAGATAAGTGTACTTTTGCACAGAAAACTATCCGATATCTCGGTCACATCATCAGCGAGGATGGTGTCCATATAGACCCAGACAAGGTTAAAGCAATAGCCCTTCTTCCTGAGCCCACTACTCTTAAAGAGTTAAGGTCATTTTTAAATACCGCTGCTTGGTATAGACGTTTTGTACCCAACTTCTCATCTCTTACCAGCCCACTAAACAAACTTCTGAGAAAAGCTCATTAATGGAATTGGGGCACTCAACAAAAAGAAGCAGAAGCTAATAGAAGCTCCCGCCCTGACCTGTCCAGATTTCAATCGTACTTTTATTCTGAAGACCGATGCCAGCGATGTTGGCCTGTTCTTACACAAGAATATGATGAGGGCGAAAAAGTAATTTCTTACGCAAGCCGAACTTTGACGACTCCTGAACGGAACTACACGGTTACTGAAAAAGAATGTCTCGCGATCATCTGGGGTATTCGAAAAATGAAGCTCTATCTCGAAGGATACCACTATATAATCGTAACTGACCATCAGTCTATTCAAACTCCATCTGGGAGAATTGCTCGCTGGACATTGGAATTAGTGCAATTCGACTACTAAATTCGTTATCGCAAAGCAAAACTGAATGTTATCGCATCTCGCACTCCAATTCCACCTGAAGATTTAGGTCCCACAGTACAAACTATACGTAAAGCGTCTGACTGTAGTGGCCATTGGTATCAAAAAAAACTCGAATTGATAAAAAGCAGCTCAGAAAGCCTACCTGATTGCCAAATTGACGAACACGGTAACATACGAAGGCACATTTTTGATTCATCGGCCTATAACGACGAGGACCCTCTTCCCTGGAAATTGGTTGTTCAAAAATCTGAAAGGAATCGAGTCCTTAAAGAATGCCATGATGGTGTTACTACCGACCATCTAGGCATAAATAAGAGTATAGCACGCGTTACAAAGTTATACTATTGGCCGGGTATATTCCGCGACATTGCTAAGTACGTCAGAAAATGCGAAAGCTGTCAACGTTTTAAACCCTTACAATTGGTGCCACCTGGAAAAATGTGCTCATCGCCGGTCTCCTCTCCGGGACACACCATATGCACCGACTTCGTTGTACCTTTACCCCGGTCGGTCCACGGTAATACTACCCTAATTGTTTTCCACGACAAATTTAGCAAATGGTCAGAATTTGTAGCAGTCGGAAAAGCCACAACTCAAACCTTTATTAAAGCTTTCCGCGAAAGGATTCTATCGCGTTTTGGGGTGCCATATGTACTTCACACAGATAATGGTACTCAATTTACAAGCCGAGATTGTTAGAAATATTTCAAGGCTTTAGGTGTTCGTCAACGTTTTACGGCCCCTTATTCATCGCAGGAAAACGCCGTCGAGAGAACTAACAGAACATTGAAGATAATGATCGCACAGTATACCGAAGAAAACTACAGAAAATGGGATGAATATTTGCCCGAATTATCAGTGGCGTTAAATTCTAGCAAACAATCGTAAACTCAGTACAGTCCGGCATATTTAACACTTGGCAGAGAATTGAGACTGCCCAAAACGCTTTTCGACGATAAAACCAATTTAGAGGTTCCGTAGTTTTCTTAACAGTACAGTATAACATACACAACGCTATAGAAAGGTAAGCAGTACATTATAATTTGAAACGGAGGGATTGGTCCCCAAAGAAGGGAGATCTAGTATGGGTAAGAAATCACGTATTTTGCAGCTAAGCTCGCACCACGATTTGAAGGTCCATATCTAGATCCCGAAAGTAGAAGTCAGAAGGGAAGAGCACATCTAAAAGATCTAAAGCAATACCATTCAGCGTACTAAAATGGACGACGACAAATTCAAAAGGAGTTGCTTGCATTTTAGACAGGCCGATTGTACAAAGAAACGACGTAAAACCATACTACTTCAATCTCCAAGGGAAAAGATAAACATTACGTCCATCATAAAATAAACCCCGTTACAAATACCGCAACTCATGCCGTCTACACCCATAAAGACTGATATCTTAGGACAACTAGTGAAAGATCTAGGAATCGACCAAGAAGAAAAAGATGGAAGTTTTTCTCGAAATAAACTAATACGTGAAGAAAAATAGAGCCCATTGCACCGAGAAAGCGCACTTGATTCAGGATAACCTAGAACTCTGTCATGGTGATGGTCTACATCCCATGTTCGTTAGATATTTGGCTGGTGATTGGACAGGAGAAATACATATTCCCAAAACCTAGAGACGACCTAGCCGTAAGTTACCTATGAAGATAAACCCCCCCAGCAAATCAAGAGGGAGATGTAACGAAGTTTTCGTTACATACACATATATATATACATATATATATATATATATGAATTAATTGCCTTGTATAATTCTTATATTTTTGCATTTTGGTTTGAGATGAATTTATTCTATTTTTGTTTTCATGAGTATTGAATTATACACTACAATATTTAAGCAAATAAGTTAGCTATTTCGTAATTTTAAGTAAATTCTTATTTTTTATTGTAACAGTATTTATAAAGATTTTTTTCTCGCGAATTCATGTTAAATAACACTGTACCATTCAAATTGTAATCTCGTATATTAAGTTAATTAACAGTTCTTGAGAATATCGAGTACGTCTAAGAGTGTCATTATAAGAGTACATAAGTCTCACACTGTGTGAGTCACACACACCGTAATAACCATGGTGAAATTAAATACCAGGTGACAGCATTGCTACAACAATTACAACAAGGCAAGAACAACAGGCATTTTTTGTTTGTGTAATACTTTCGTTACTGCCAAAAACATCTGGCATAAAATAAAGAAAACAAACATACAAAATGGATAAAAACAGAAAACAATAGTAGTGAATAAATTGTTTATTTTATTTTCTGAAAGAATTTTCTTTAAGTTACGCATAATATTTTTACAGAATGGTAAATTTGTTTTTAAGGAATTTAAAAGATTTATATTGGTAAGCACAGACTACATTATCAATAAACTAAATATATTTGAATAAAATTATTTGATCGTATTATTTTAGGACCTCCACTTAATTTAACATGGTGTGCAAATGTTGGTGATCTATCTATTACATCATGGCTTAATCATTTTACGCCGGATCTCTTGATAAGAGCAAGGAAATATTGGTTATCAGACATTTCTGTATCCAAATGTAGTTTTTATGCCTTGATTTTCTTGTAGAAAAAAGTGTCTATGACCGAGACACAAAAGAATTACTACAGCGAACTGGTGGACTACTATTCAACAAACCGAGCAGAATTGTGAAGTGGTGATCGCGCTGGTGTCACAATTATGATGGAATTAATATGGATTGTGATTTACATATGTATATATTTTTTTAAATGAAAATTCAATAGACTGGATGTAGCTCTTGTTGCCTAATTTCGAGATTTCAATTCTATCAAATAATACTGAAAAGTACACCGAATAAATGCACTGTAAATGTTGTCTTTTTTAAACATAATCAATTAATTATAAAAACACCGTTGAATTTGTTCAAGTATTTTTTATTCTTTAAGAAATAAGGAAACGAACTTAAATACAAAATATTTTCTTTCTTTTCACGGTAATAATTTCTCTTAAATTTGCAACCATGTACTGCTGCATTGACTTAGTAATTGTAGGTTTCCAATGATATATGTACATGCCATGTTTGCCACGTGACAATGCTACACAAATACGATTTGTTTGCTTCAGAAAGCGAAAATGTGGTATTGCTTTGTTGTGTACCAGTGAAAGTACACTCCAGACCTTGGAAACTGTCCACTGTAGATGCTTTCAAGGAGTTGCAACTGAAAGAAACAAAAGTAAATATTTAATGGATAATGAGATATTCTTAAAGACCAGTAATTATTATCTGTTCTTTAATCAAATCAACTTGTTTGGCATAAGGACTAAGTATATGAACATCCTCTGGGGTATTTTCTATTAAATGCAATGACAAATTTATAATTTCATCCACTTCAAAGGGATTATACAATGATGAATCATATTGGGTTTTTGCTTCTTTCATATTGTGAGTCATAAAAAAGAGATTTGTGGACATTTTGCGCATAGCTGGATTGGTAAATATCCTTTCAAATAACGAGATATTCATATGGGAATATTACTGCAGTTGGTATCTAGAACTAACTATAGGGTTGTACCTGCTCATGATCACCAATCATAATAACATTGATTTTTTCTTGGCCACATAGTACTGAAACATGATTCTAATTAGAGAAGGAATTGAACTAATATTTTATTTTTAAGAGAAAAGTTTTTGTTCAGGCTAGTAGTTCGAGAATTTTAAAGAATACTATTGTAAGGTATTGGAACAATTGGCAAATTGGAATGCATTTTCTACCCGGCCAAGGGCGTCATCAGCAATCTTCATTGTCCATTTATTAAACTCACCGTTTTTTGAGAAATAGAATACGAGAATTATCATATTTCTTTTTTACGTGTTGTGAGTCAGAACGAAGTTTACGTACGTTTACAATGTGTGCGTATATTCTTTATATGTTATTCTATTTATAGAATTTGTATTATTACAAATTGTTTTTTGCTTTTCTTGCTGCGTCTACTTTTTTGGTAGATCAATAACAGAAATGTATGTCTGTTTTTGTTGTCATTTCTCCTCTTTTCTTTGGTGGATTATGTTATTTTTTGTAACTACGAAACACCGGAGATGGGATGATGACTGCATACTGTGATACACCGCGCCATGATGTTCTGTTTTTATTAATTAGAGAAGGAATTGAACTAATATTTTATTTTTAGAGAAAAGTTTGTATTCAAGCTAGTAGTTCAAGAATTTTAAAGAATACTATTGTAACGTATTGGAACAATTGGCAAATTGGAATGCATTTTCTACCCGGCCAAGGGCGTCATCAGCAATCTTCATTGTCCATTATCAATCTGTAAACATCATCTATTAAACTCACCGTTTTTTGAGAAATAGAATACGAGAATTATCATATTTCTTTTTTACGTGTTGTGAGTCGAAACGAAATTTACGTACGTTTACAATGTGTGTGTATTCTTTATATGTTATTCTATTTATAGAATTTGTATTATTGCAAATTGTTTTTTGCTTTTCTTGCTGTATCTACTTTTTTGGTAGATCAATAACAGCAATGTATGTATGTTTTTGTTGTCATTTCTCCTCTTTTCTTTGGTGGATTATGTTATTATTTGTAACTACGAAACATCGGAGATGGGATGATGACTACATACTGTGATACACCGCGCCATGGTGTTCTGTTTTTTTAATTAGAGCAGGAATTGAACTAATATTTTATTTTTAAGAGAAAAGTTTTTGTTCAGGCTAGTAGTTCGAGAATTTTAAAGAATACTATTGTAACGTATTGGAACAATTGGCAAATTGGAATGCATTTTCTACCCGGCCAAGGGCGTCATCAGCAATCTTCATTGTCCATCTATTAAACTCACCGTTTTTTGAGAAATAGAATACGAGAATTATCATATTTCTTTTTTACGTGTTGTGAGTCAGAACGAAATTTACGTACGTTTACAATGTGTGCGTATTCTTTATATGTTATTCTATTTATAGAATTTGTATTATTACAAATTGTTTTTTGCTTTTCTTGCTGCGTCTACTTTTTTGGTAGATCAATAACAGCAATGTATGTATGTTTTTTGTTGTCATTTCTCCTCTTTTCTTTGGTGGATTATGTTATTTTTTGTAACCACGAAACACCGGAGATGGGATGATGACTACAATCTGTGATACACCGCGCCATGGTGTTCTGTTTTTATTAATTAGAGAAGGAATTGAACTAATATTTTATTTTTAGAGAAAAGTTTTTATTCAGGCTAGTAGCTCAAGAATTTTAAAGAATACTGTCGTAACGTATTGGAACAATTGGCAAATTGGAATACATTTTCTACCCGGCCAAGGGCGTCATCAGCAATCTTCATTGTTCATTATCAATCTGTAAACATCATCTATTAAACTCACCGTTTTTTGAGAAATAGAATACGAGAATTACCATATTTCTTTTTTACGTGTTGTGAGTCAGAACGAAATTTACGCACGTTTACAATGTGTGCGTATTCTTTATATGTTATTCTATTTATAGAATTTGTATTATTACAAATTGTTTTTTGCTTTTCTTGCTGCGTCTACTTTTTTGGTAGACCAATAACAGAAATGTATGTATGTTTTTGTTGTCATTTCTCCTCTTTTCTTTGGTGGATTATGTTATTATTTGTAACTACGAAACATCGGAGATGGGATGATGACTACATACTGTGATACACCGCGCCATGGTGTTCTGTTTTTTTAATTAGAGAAGGAATTGAACTAATATTTTATTTTTAAGAGAAAAGTTTTTGTTCAGGCTAGTAGTTCGAGAATTTTAAAGAATACTATTGTAACGTATTGGAACAATTGGCAAATTGGAATGCATTTTCTACCCGGCCAAGGGCGTCATCAGCAATCTTCATTGTCCATTATCAATCTGTAAACATCATCTATTAAACTCACCGTTTTTTGAGAAATAGAATACGAGAATTATCATATTTCTTTTTTACGTGTTGTGAGTCGAAACGAAATTTACGTACGTTTACAATGTGTGTGTATTCTTTATATGTTATTCTATTTATAGAATTTGTATTATTGCAAATTGTTTTTTGCTTTTCTTGCTGTATCTACTTTTTTGGTAGATCAATAACAGCAATGTATGTATGTTTTTGTTGTCATTTCTCCTCTTTTCTTTGGTGGATTATGTTATTATTTGTAACTACGAAACATCGGAGATGGGATGATGACTACATACTGTGATACACCGCGCCATGGTGTTCTGTTTTTTTAATTAGAGAAGGAATTGAACTAATATTTTATTTTTAAGAGAAAAGTTTTTGTTCAGGCTAGTAGTTCGAGAATTTTAAAGAATACTATTGTAACGTATTGGAACAATTGGCAAATTGGAATGCATTTTCTACCCGGCCAAGGGCGTCATCAGCAATCTTCATTGTCCATCTATTAAACTCACCGTTTTTTGAGAAATAGAATACGAGAATTATCATATTTCTTTTTTACGTGTTGTGAGTCAGAACGAAATTTACGTACGTTTACAATGTGTGCGTATTCTTTATATGTTATTCTATTTATAGAATTTGTATTATTACAAATTGTTTTTTGCTTTTCTTGCTGCGTCTACTTTTTTGGTAGATCAATAACAGCAATGTATGTATGTTTTTTGTTGTCATTTCTCCTCTTTTCTTTGGTGGATTATGTTATTTTTTGTAACCACGAAACACCGGAGATGGGATGATGACTACAATCTGTGATACACCGCGCCATGGTGTTCTGTTTTTATTAATTAGAGAAGGAATTGAACTAATATTTTATTTTTAGAGAAAAGTTTTTATTCAGGCTAGTAGCTCAAGAATTTTAAAGAATACTGTCGTAACGTATTGGAACAATTGGCAAATTGGAATACATTTTCTACCCGGCCAAGGGCGTCATCAGCAATCTTCATTGTTCATTATCAATCTGTAAACATCATCTATTAAACTCACCGTTTTTTGAGAAATAGAATACGAGAATTACCATATTTCTTTTTTACGTGTTGTGAGTCAGAACGAAATTTACGCATGTTTACAATGTGTGCGTATTCTTTATATGTTATTCTATTTATAGAATTTGTATTATTACAAATTGTTTTTTGCTTTTCTTGCTGCGTCTACTTTTTTGGTAGACCAATAACAGAAATGTATGTATGTTTTTGTTGTCATTTCTCCTCTTTTCTTTGGTGGATTATGTTATTTGTTGTAACTACGAAACACCGGAGATGGGATGATGACTACAATCTGTGATACACCGCGCCATGGTGTTCTTATGATTCTAATTTTTTATAGTTTTTCAGTAACCTCGGCTAATTCACGCTGGGCCTTTAGAATCATCAGTTCCATCGAATTCTTTGTGTTTTAATTGTAAATTTTTTTAACACTTTTTATAACAAAAAAAAGTCGACAAAAACTCACTTTTTAAAATACAAAATAATTTTTTAACTTTTTAATATAAACTTTGACTATTTGTAAACAACTTTTTGACATTTTCAATTTCACCATGAATAGAGCAAAAAAAAAAAATCAGCTGGCGCTATGCTGTCACCTGGTATAATTTCACCATGGTAATAACTACGAAGGTTGTTGAGAATGTTTGTCACCACTACGCAGTTAAGTATCACTTAAGCATTAAACACATTCGAGACAGCAGGCTACACGAGTGCAAACGCATATAAAAACATTAAAAATAATAAATATTAAACAATAAACCACTCATGGTGAAATTAAATACCAGGTGACAGCATTACTACAACAAGGCAAGAATAACAGGCATTTTTGTTTGAGTAATACCTTGGTCACTGTCAAAAACATCTGGCATCAAATAAAGAAAACAAATATACAAACATGGATAAAAACAGAAAACAATTGTGATTTTTTTTTGTTTCTTTTATTTTCTCAAAGAATTTTTCTTTAAGTTACGCATAATATTTATTTAAATATACAAGTAATACGTAATTTTGCAAAGTAAAACATGCAAAATTCTTTATTTTCAAAATTAATGTATGTATAGGTATTGTATAACAACAACGCATTTTTCTGCAACAAAAAAAAAATCACTTTAAAGAGGAATCTTAATATATAATTTATATAAAAAAAACTAACATTTTTAGCAAAACAACTCAAAAAACAAACACACTAATTAATATAATATAGTTTTTTTTTAACACTTTTAAGCTATTTTACGCAGATAAAACGGCGACAAAAACTCAATTTTTCAAAAACAAAATAATTTTGTAACGTTTTTATATAAACTTTGACTATTTGTAAACAACTTTTTGACATTTTCAATTTCACCATGAATATAGCAAAAAATAATCAGCTGGTGCTATGCTGTCACCTGGTATGTATGTTCTATGAAAAAGAGAAAATAAGACACTATTTCTTATAGTTTATTTGACCTTTTTTTTTTTTAATAATATTTTAATAATTATTTAAGCTTTAGGTCTTTTTTTTTTGTTAAAAAATAGTAACTTTGTTTTTGATATTGAAAAATTTTTTCTGAAGATGCTACACAAAGAAATAGCGAAATATCAAAAATAAAGTTACTATTTTTTGATAAAAAAAGACTTAAAGCTTAACCCCCTTATTCAAAAAGATTATTAAATTTAACAAACTTTTATTAGGACAGATTTGCATATAAAAATTTGCTTAATAAACGTTTGTTAAATTTAATAATCGTTTTTGAATAAGGGTCTAAATAATTATTAAAATATTAATAAAAAGAAAATAAGAGACTTTTTTAATACATTGGATGTTTTTGAGAAGTGTACTTGTGAATGCATTTGTTATGCATATGAATTTTACAAATATTATTGAATTAAGATTACGCCATCCCGAATTCAAAAATTGATTTTCTGCTCATGTTGGTCAAATAACTTCATACATATGTATACATGGAACATGCAATAGAAAACTTTTGCATGGGTTAAACTACGTCATCTAACGGGAAATCATGAGCATGGCGCATGATGGATATGATTATTTTCAAAATACATATTAATAATTTACAATGTTAGAAATTATTATTAGAATTTTATTTTTATTTCCATTATGTTTAATAAAGTACCTAATGTTTATTGAATGGTACAGAGTTTTTTATTTTCTATCATTTTGGAACTGCATAGCGGGTTCCGAATAGTACCTGTATATGTACACTATATTTACATACCATTTTACAATTCCTTTTTATGTTCTTTTTTGCCTGTTTTTTCCAAAATAATATAAAAATTTTCGTAATAAGCGTGTGTATTTTACAGGTAATAAAACGCGAGAAACCGCATCATAAATATATCGTTTTTTTTTAATTTTCCAAGAAAATTCATTTTTTAAATATTTTTCACAGGAATCGATATACATATTTCTATGCAGCTTTTGGAATGGGTTATAAAAAAAAAGTTCATCATGACAATTATTGCGAAATAAAAGAAGAAACCGACTCATATCCATCAATTTGATCAATTAATAGCAATTCTTAAACCTTTCATTTATGCCTCAAAAGAACTTGAAGTCAGAATTTCAAAAAAAACTACACGACACTTTAATTTCGTTAGTAGACAGCAAGATCACAATTTATCATAAATTAGCAATATTTTTATTTCCGCTAATCAACTTACTCAGTTTAGTTTAGAAGAACAAACAGATGTAATAACCAACTGCAAAATTTTGTTGCTTCCTTATTTAAATGACATTACATACTATTTTAAATCCAAACATTGAAATGACTTCATCAAAAATATATATGTACATTAATTGAAAATTATATACAGCCAAAAGAGGGAGCTAGTTCTAACCAGTCCATAATTGCAAATGAAATAATTAAATATAAAAATGCTAATGTACCCCTAACAAATGATTTCAATGTTTTAAAATGGTGGCATGACAGAAAAAATGAATTTCGAATGTTATACAAAAAAGCTGCCGAATATTCGCTATATCAGCATCTAGCGCCCCTTCAGAAAGGATATTTTCTATTGCCCGGGCACTAATAACAGATAAACGATCAAAACTCGGATCTAATGGAAAATGATTTAATGAAATTTTATTCGTGAATGTAAATTCGAAAAACTAATTATTAGCTCCAAACCAAGTAACTAACAAAAAAATTATGTTTTTTATAAATTATTGTCTACTATATCTAAGCTAATGATATGTATGTTCCTATTAAAATAAATTTAATATAATATTATTAAGATATTAATAAATATTATTATCAAAAATATAAAATATTAAAAAATATTTATTTTAATTTAATTCTTATTTTGTTTGTCCTTCAAGAATAGAAGTTTTATTTATATAATACCTCGTGTAGTATTCTTAAGTTTAAAAGACTGAATTATTTTTGTTACCTATAATTTATTACTCCTTATTCTTGCTTAGAAGTGTAAATAAATATAATTTGAATAATTTAATATCTTAATATTAAGATTTTAGTTTTATTATACATATGTATACCTACCTTGCGTTAAAATCATGTTTTAAATATGTAATCATGTGCACGTCTTTAGTTCGTAACAGCTATAGGTTCCAGGTAAAGTAGTAGTAGTGCTCAGGGACACTAGTGGCCATAGGTCTCAGGCGTATTAGTGACTAACATACTAACAATCTAGGCTAGTCGCGTTCTCGGAAAAATCAAGTAACTTTAAAATTTTTTGGATGAGAGTGTTATTTCATGAACGAGTTTGAATTTAATTCTTAATTCAAACTTAATTCTTTAATTTTTATAAAGGAAATCAATAAAAGATTATTTACATACATAAAAAAAATATATATACATTTTTTTCCTACTAAACCCTGACAAAATATGTTATAACACACACTGTATGCTTTTGCATTTATCATGAAAATGTTAAACTCATGTTGAAGGAAATCAACTTAAAGTATTTGACAGATGATTCCTCAAAAGAATTGTACGATTACCGTTATTGCCTTAAATTGACTATGTGTCCTTATATAGCAACTTCTTGCCACTTAAGCGAATAAAGAGAATTTAATGAACTGTTTTGATCGAGAATGTATTGATGAGATAAAATTTAAATAAAGTTTAAAGAAATCTAACAAAATAAAATTCTTCAAATGATCCTGCAATTCATTAAGTTTATGAGTGCTTTACCGCTAAGAGATGTTATAAACCCATATTGGAGAAGGCATTTGATTACACGGATCATTTGAGACTTGCGCTTGATGATCTCATTGAAGGCATTTTAAAAATGGTATTATATTAGTCAAGTTATTTTATATAGTATCACATTAAATAATCGTTGGATTAATCTGATGGGGTGTGTGATAGGGTATATAAATATCTAAGGGAGGTTGAAATGATATTTCATTCAAAGAAGTAGAAGGCCTCGCTTTCGAAAGAATTTAATTCACTAAACCTGAGCTAAATTCTTCTTCGGTGGTTCTCTGACATCATGGCTTAAAAACATTGTTATCATTATGTGTAGCAAATAATGTAACTCAATAAATGTCACTCAAGAAAAATATTGGTAAAAAGTTTCATATCTAAAAAATCACGTTAGATACATTCGCAAAACTATTTTTTTTTTAATTATCTAAACCAATTTTGCATTTCATATTTATAATGTACAAAATACTTTAAAGGCTATTGGACATCAATGATATTCGAGTTATGATACGCACTATCTATTGGGCATCCGCTGTACGATCTCAAATGTTTTCTAATGCAACATGTACGATCACAAGAATAATTTGTAAATTTCATAAAAGATTTTTAATTCAATCGTAGTTCAAGATTTAGTATACGTTTTAATAATGTTGGAAACAACCTATATCGTGTTGTAAGGTGTATTTATTTTACACAATAATTAAAAGTTCTATAATAAACATTTTAAAATAATTTATGTAGTTGTTTTCTTATTTCCAGATTTTTTTCGCTAACGAAGTAGCGGGTTGCATGCTAGTATTCTATAATTTTTTTAGTAACTAATAAATTAATAATTACAAGGTTAAAAAGATTTTTAAATACATGAATGTTTTTTATATTCACAATTTGGTTTAATGGAAATTAATTAAGATTTTTGTTAAACGGGATGATTAATAGTTATTAAATAAATAAATGTTGAAGAATTTTTGCTGTTTACACGAGTTTGAAGCATTTTGAAGAGCAATTTTGAAGAACATTTCAATCGTGTAAATCTAGGTTCAGCCTTCTCTTCTAAGCTGGGGGCTAATTATCTCATTCGTATGCGAGTAAATTTTCATTCGAACGTTTGAATTTTTTAACATTTGGGATTCTCTCATTCGATAGCGAATAAAATGTATCGAACTTTCTAATGATGGCATTCGATAACGAATGATTATTCGAACGCAACCTTACGATTTTTTACTCGTAAGCAAAAAAGCATTCGAAATAACGTTTTTTTACGAAACAGAAGAAAAAAAAAAGAAAGAAAAAAAATTTGTCACTTACTTTAAAAAATATCATAATATTAATAATTTTATTGCTTTTAGGTCAAAAATATCAAAAATAAATTTTATCTTGCTTGCTTTGTGTGCCTAAAACGTCTATTGAGTCTAGAAAAACACATACATACATTAATACATATGTATGTATGTATGTACTTATTTATACTTTCTCATTGTTTGTCAATCTTAAGTGGTCGGAGGTGTTTCTTATTTGTTTCCTTGTCATTATTTTTTCAATTTCGTCAGAATCAAAAGATGAGTAAACAAACATAACTGGATCCATTTTTAAATTAAAATAATTTCTTTAAAAAATTTTGCTTTTACTTGAGTTATTTTTTTCAGAACCATATGTTTTTTGTTTACATTTTCTTTTATTTTATCCAGTGTTGTAATACGTACTTATTTAAGTTTTTTACAACACTGACATAATGAATCGATTCGATTCGTATCATTAGAAAATTTTGCAATATCGAAATAAATTTCGATCACGACTGCCAGAATTAAGGCCTGAATTGATATGGTCGTATATTTCACTTAAGTTTTTGTATTTAGACTTTTTTTTGTTTATTATGCAAAATTAGCTAAAAATGTGCAAATGCACATAAGCCTAAAAGTCGACTTCTATTTTTTGTAAAATCCGTATCGGAACTTCAAGCTAGCATAACTATTTTTAAAAAAAACTGGGGGCTAATTCTGGCAGTCGTGATTGAAATTTATTTCGACAGTGCAAAATTTTCTAATGATGGTACTCGAAACGAATCGATTCATTATTTCAGTGTTGTAAAAAACTTAAATAAGTACTCCTGGATCCTGCAATATTCGCAAAGAAATGTGTATACATACATACATACATATGTATATACACAAATAGAGCCAAAAAACACTTGACAACATATGTGTCATAAAAAATGATCTATGTATAACGGTACTCATAAAAAACACTTCTACTTAAACAATGCAATACACTCATCCGCTATCCTATTTTCATACATACATAGTCTTCTTTAATGCACTTTCACCGCATTCCTATCTTTCAGACATCAGATTCTTTATTGTAGACATACTTTTTATGATGTTCCTGACACGAACCCTCAGCCAAGCACACTCACATGCAATCTGTTTGCATTTCAAATTACGAAAGTTCTTATTGACTTTTGCATTTTTTAAACAAACAGTAAAAATAATTTCATTTGCCTAGATTCTAGATCATTCTTTACTTTATTTTTTTCTTTTTTTTCATTTCTGTGCTCCAGGAGCATATCTAATTTAAATATTTACATACGTAAATCATTATATACCAAATTTTTCCCCATCTACAAAATCCTACACGATCATCTTTGTCTTATGTATTTGTTTCTTTTCGTTACAGGAGAGTTGCTCAACCTGTGCGAATTATTAAAGACAACTGACGTCTATGCGTCTTTTTTAGTTAATCGTTAATGCTCTCTTTATTAATTTTCCTTTGCTTAAATACTAAATTTCTGCCTTAAACATATATTTTATCTTAAAGTAATCATCTCGTATTTTGCTATCTTATTATTGTTTGTTTACAATATTCTAGTCGACCTTTTTTATCAGAAAGTCGTTTACAATAATATTCTAGTTATCTTGTATTTTGTTATCTTAAAGTATTTTTATTGTTTGTTTACAATATTCTAGTCGACCTTTTTTTATCAGAAAGTTGTTTACAATAATATTTTAGTTATCTTGTATTTTGTTATCTTAAAGTAATTATCTTCTATTTTGTTATCTTAAACTAATTATCTTCTATTTTGTTATCTTAAGGTAATTATTTTGTTATTGTTTGTTTACAATATTTCTATTTCAGATATTTCTTATCTGAAATGTGATTTGGGATTATAGTTAACTTAACTCTCCCCCTTGTTAAGATGAATCGTCCCGATTCAAGGAGTGGCTAACCTTGCTAGTTCCCTATTATAAATAACATGGAAATTTTCAGTTGCCCTGATTTGTCTTAGTGCTATGAAATATTTAATTGATTTTAAAATTAACAATTGTAAAAAATGAATAGACAAAGGATTTAACTGGGTGTTCTTCAAAGGGGATTATGAACTTCTTCAATGAGTCTAAATTATTAAATGCTTGTGATATAAAATAAGAATTCATATTCATTAAATAAAAATATATCATCTGTCCTTGTTAACATGTATTTTTTACCCTCTATGTTTTCGATTTGAGTTGTTGCTTCTGGTGTCTGAAATGACGTTGCCAGCACGGCTAATATCAGGTATATTTGTATCATGTTCCTTAATTGTGATGTTCTTAATATTATTTTTATGAACAGTCTTTCCTCCTCGGGTTAAGATCGTGTCTCCATGGTCTTCTTCTACAACTTCCTTTTTGTATCTAGGCTGATTTTTTTTCTGGTTCCTGTAATTTTCACTAGGATTTGTGTGCCTTTTTCGAATGTTCGATGTGTGGATTTTTTGTTCAACCTTTCCAATACTTTGTTTGAGGCTTGGCGTAATTTCCTTATGATTTCTTCTTTGCTATAATTTATAGTGCCAAAATATATTTCCCTTGGTCTAAATCCTGTTACAGTATGTATTGAGTTGTTTAATTCTTTAATAGCTCTGAATATTTCTTCTTTTACTGTAGAGGAGTTTTGTATTTTGAAAATGCGTGTTAGTTCACTGATAGAGTTATGAGCTCTTTCTACTTGTCCGTTTGCTTTCGATCGATGCACTGGTGTTTCTATCTTCTGTATGCTATGTTTTATACACATTTGTTTAAATGCTGGTGTAACGAAACTTGCCTCGTTATCAGTCATGAGTCGTTTGCATTCAGGGAAATTATTGATTATTATTTCTTCAATTTTATCTTCTATTTTTGCTTTTGTATTTATCTCCTTATATCACTTGCGGAACTTTCGGCTGAGTGTTCCGTGTCTATAGAAGATGTATTAATAATTTGTCGTGATAGCGCATCCGCTACAACATTTTCAGTACCTGGTTTGTATTTAATTTTAGCACCATAGTCCTCTATTATGGCTTTCCAACGTTTCAATTTAGGGTTGGGATTTTTTTCGGAGATAGCATATGTTAGTGATTGGTGGTCTGCAAAAATGGTGAGATCTGCTATTCCATATATATAGTTTCGGAGTTTTTGTAAGGCCCAGATTATAGCTACCAGCTCTTTTTCATTCGTGCTGTAGTTTCGTTCTGTTGTACTAAGTGTGCGGGATAGAAAATAAATCGGCTTTTTATTTTGACTTAACACTGCTCCAATGGCTATGTTGGCCGCATCTGTGGTAAGTTCTAAAGGTTTGTCAAAATTGGGTTGAAATAATTCAACCTGTTCCCTTAATTTAAGTTTCAATAGATTTACAGCTTCTATGGCTGCTTTGTCTAAATTAATCTTCGTATTACTACTCTTGTTCTTGCCTACATGAGCATTTTCTCCCTTTAAATGGACTGTTAATGGTTTCGTGATTTGGGCGTAAGTCCGTACGAAACGTCTATAATAACCGGTTAATCCTAGAAAGCCCCTCAAGTCTTTGAGTGTGGTAGGAATTGGAAAATTCTCAATAGCCTTTATTTTTTCTGGGTCCGTTGTTATTTTATTATGTTTAATAACATGACCTAAGTATTCAATCTCGGTCATGAAGAATTTGGATTTTTCGTCCGAAACTTTCAAGGTAGCTTTATTTAAAGCTTCAAACACTGTGTGTATATGTTCTAAGTGTTCCTCATGAGAGGATGAAAAAATTAAAACATCGTCTATGTAAACGTATACGAATTTACCTATGAATTCTCTAAGTATGTCGTCTACACATCTTTGAAAGATCGATGGTGCATTTTTCAATCCAAAAGGCATACGTTTAAATTCATATTTGCCTCCATTCACACAAAATGCTGTTTTTTCTCTATCTTCCCTTTTTATCTTTATCTGGTGGAATCCAGATTCTAAATCCAATGTTGTAAAGTATTTAGCGCTTCCTAAATTCTGTAAAGTGATGTTAACATCAGGTATAATGTATCTGTCAGTTATAGTATGTTCAATAAGTTTCCTAAAGTCTATGACCATTCGTCGTTTTGGTTTCCCGTTCTCATCCAATCCCTTTTTATGGACTGTTAACATTGGGGAATTATAAGGACTATAACTTTTCTGTATTATATCCTGTTCCAATAACTTTTTTATTTCCTTATTTACGAATTCTGTGTCATTAAAATTACTTGGATATTGTTTTGTCCAGATTGGTTCATTTGTCGTAGTTCTAATACTAGCTTCTATGGTCGTCGTAAATGGTAATGGGCCTATATTATTATTCTCATTCATTAGTTGTTCTATTTCCAATGCAATTTTTTGATCACCTATGGAATAATTTATCTTCTGTATTTTCTCAGGGACAATAAACAATTCCTCTCTAATGTCTATGACAGTGTCTAATTGTGTTAAGCCCTAACCTCAGATCATAATCATTATTATTCTCAAGTTCATAAAATTCCAATTCCTTATTAAACAGTTTTATCCTTTGTTTGAATTCTAATATTGATTCACTATGTATAGAGATCATTCTCGCAGGTTTTGTCCTAATTCTTTTACCCATTAATAACTTTTTGTTTATGTAGTTGTGGGTTGCACCACAGTCTATGAAAATTTTATATTCTTTATCTTCCTCATCCTTCAAAAAAATATAGTACAACCCGTCTATTAGTTTAAATTCTTAATACTAGACTTATTTCTATAGCACTTACTACTTTTCTCCGTGGTGGTACTAATGTTGTCTTCTTCTTGAGTTTTTATTTGATTGTGCTTCTGAACTTTGTGTGCCTGTTGAAAGTTTCCACTTTGGTCACGAATTCTTTTCCAGGGTTGGCTGTGGAATCCCTGTTGGTTGTACTGCTGTCTAGCATTGTTGAAATTCCTGGTGTTTCCTGAAGAGGTGTCCATTGGCTCTGGTTTGGGAAAGTTGTTTTGTTGTTGGTGTTGTTGATGTTGTTTAGGATAGTATGATGGTCTTCTAGTATGTTGGTTTTTATAGCTCTGTTGGGTACATTCTTTGTCTTTCCAGCCAATAGTATTTTTATATAGTAAATTTTTATGATTATTATCATGTTCGATGGTTGGAGCTATTGAATATGCATGCTCCAATTCTTTGACGGGGTTTCCGTATAATGTTGACCGAATAAATTCGTTATTTATCCCATTTTTAAATGTTCTCACTGCGTCTTCCATAGCATGAGAAGTTATGCATTTTATTGAGTCTGGTGGGTCTCCAGACATGGATAATTTTGAAGTTACCACTGTTAATGCCTTACTAACCTCATCATGAAATTCTGACAATGATAATTTCCCTTGGGTTATTTTAGTTAATTCGTCCTTCAGGACGTATAATGGGCGCTGGTCACAATAAGTGTAATCCAATCGATTAAGAATTGCCTCGAAATTGAATATTGTGTTATGGTTTAACAATATGTTGGCTGCTGCACCAGTTATTTTGGATTTCACAATGGTAAGGGCTTCAACGTACCTATTTGAATTTGAATGTTGACTTATGCTGTTCATTAAACGAGTGGCGTCTTCCCGCCAAAGTCTGTAATTATTCTTCGCTCCATCAAATGTAGGTAGTGATTTAAAAATTTCCAAATTTATTTCATTTGGATTGTTGTATACTGCAACTCTAGTCTCTAGGTTTTCCACTTGGGGATTATTTACTGCAGGATTTATTGGTATCTGTTCCAATCTAGTCCTTAACTCATGGATCTCTTGTTAGACCGCCTGTAAAGCCGTATGTAGACTTGCCATTTGTTGGATGAGCTGTTCCATGTTGATTTGGGCCATTTCTCTGTTGTTGTTAAATACTCTCTGTCTTTTACCTCGTTGTTTTATTAATTTATTAAATTCGCTCTCCACTTTTTTAAACATAAAATTTTTTTATCTTCTATATGAAGAGTTGGTAAAAAATTTATATAAAAAATTGTTTGAATCCTTGCTGCGACAAGGATATATCGGTCCGCTTCTAGAGCAACAAAATATATGTTGCTCCTGGCAGGATCGCCAATTAAAAAACACTTTTGTTGTTTTTTTTTTATTAAAGACAACTGACGTCTATGCGTCTTTTTTAGTTAATCGTTAATGCTCTCTTTATTAATTTTCCTTTGCTTAAATACTATATTTCTGCCTTAAACATATATTTTATCTTAAAGTAATCATCTCGTATTTTGCTATCTTATTATTGTTTGTTTACAATATTCTAGTCGACCTTTTTTATCAGAAAGTCGTTTACAATAATATTCTAGTTATCTTGTATTTCGTTATCTTAAAGTAATTTTATTGTTTGTTTACAATATTCTAGTCGACCTTTTTTATCAGAAAGTTGTTTACAATAATATTCTAGTTATCTTGTATTTTGTTATCTTAAAGTAATTATCTTCTATTTTGTTATCTTAAAGTAATTATCTTCTATTTTGTTATCTTAAGGTAATTATTTTGTTATTGTTTGTTTACAATATTTCTATTTCAGATATTTCTTATCTGAAATGTGATTTGGGATTATAGTTAACTTAACTTGCGTAGTTGTGTTCATATTTTGTTGTTATGGATTTTCCATATTGCAGTTGTTGTTGCATACACACATATTACAATTTTATTGCATAATTACGCAGTTGTATTCATAACTTATTGTTGTTGCATTTTCTATTTTGCAATTAATCCTTTTGTTGTCTTTTTTACTCAAGCCTTTGTTTCATTTCTATATTGCACATTAGATTTTTCGCTGCACATTTATTTTCTCTGTTGCTTATTTGTTTACCTGTTACAAATATTATAATTCGAATTAAGAAACACACAATTTTTTATGAACAGAAGTCGATCATTTGTACTATCATTATCATATCATTCAGAATACAAACAAGTTCAAACAACGTATGTATGTTTGCAAATCGATATGAATGCATGTTATTAGAAAAAACTTCTTCTGAGTTTTTGTTGCCTTTCTTTTAAAACACTACCTATACACATAGATATGCAAATACTGTGTCTAAAAGTAAAATTTTCTCATTGAAAAATTTCGTTTACTGCAACTTACTGGTTTTTTGTTACATTTTTTCTGAATTTTCTATAATTTTGAAAATAAATGTCCTCATAAATTTCTATATTCTTTATATACCATTCTTGTTTTTGTTGTTATTATTACATTCATACCGCATAATTACATACGTACGCCCACAACTTTTCAATTTCTTAGTTACATCTTTATTTTAAAATTTTCTAAATTCCTATTACAAATAGCACGAATGCATTTGAAGACTCAATAAATAAATAATTAATCAGAATCATTATTAAAAATTATATAAATTTACAAAAAAAAAATCATTACTTTGAAAAGGCATCATGTAATTCAATTCCTTATTTTAACAACACACAATTCTATACAAATTATTATTTTATACACACAAATCAACGTATACTGTATGTATGTATGAACCTTTTCTTATTTCTAGTTTTTGCCCAGTTTTCTGCACATTGCATATATGCGGCGTAAATATTCCACATATGCGACGAAAATAGTTTATTTAGTCGGCGAAGAAATCTTATATGTAAATGCACATTTTCGTTTTTAACATTTTCAACTGCGGACAATTTCGTTTTTTACATATTTCAACTTCGTATGTTTGCCAGTTTTTATTTTTCATGTGCCATATTTGTTTAGTTTGTTTTTTCGATTTCGCATATTGCTTGCTGTTAGTGGTTTTTCAAGTTACTATTTCTTTGCATGGTTTATGGTTCGGTAGTAAACTATAAAAAGTATGCGTGTGTTCTAGTAGTAAATATTTTGCAAATGAAAAATTTTCATTTTGTGTTCAGGTTGCTACTAGAAATATTTTGTATTGCATAATATTTTTAGAATTACTAGTAGAAATATTTCTACCATGAAGCTAGAGCATATATTTCGTTGGTTAATAGTTTGTATATTTTTAGTATTTTTACATATAAATATGGAAGTGGTGCATATTTATTGCGCAGTTAATAGTAAGTTGGAAAAATATGTTTTACTAAATATTAAACCCTGAATTTTACTGATTTTGCTGATTTTTAATACCAAACTGCCTAAGAAATTATAAAACAGTTTTTTGGAAAAGCTTTGCAACTAAGTTGTGTATTTTGGACGTAAGTTTTTTTACACGGACGGTAAGACGGACGGACATAGCTCAATCTGCTTAGAATTTAATAGGAATCAAGAATGTATATACTTTGTTGGGTCTTAGATGAATATTAACAAAGTTTCACTGGAATGAAAAACGTAATATACCGTCATTCACCACTTATGGTGCACAGTGGGGGATCTGAAAAAAAAGTGGAAATAAATCTGTAACTTCTAAACGAATAGCTCGATTTTAATAAAGCTATAGAGGAGGTGTTGATAAGTTTAAGTTATGAATTTGGGCTTAAACAATCCATATATGTATGGAATGTACCAGAGATCTACAAAAACCATTGCTTTAGCCATATATTATCTCTAATAGTTCACGAGTTATTCGCATTTGAAAAGTAAAATTTTATTTTTTTTTTGCCTACCTTGGTCTGCTATTATGCTAATAACGGATCCAATTCTTTCCCGATTTTCTTGTTGTATCTTTTTTTGAATTAACAACAAATCTATTAATAATCGTAAGAACGGAATGTTACAAAATATATACTAAGTCAAAAATTATGTGCATTCAAACTGCAATAAAAATAAAAAAGTCGTTTTTCCGCAATTTTTTTTCGAAAAAAGTAACTACATTAATTTTAAATTATACAGAAAATAAGAAAAATATAAATAAATTGTTTATATTTTTCTGAAAGGAAATATTTGGAGAAATATTACAAAAGTAAAATAATATCAAAATTTTTATTATTGCGTGGTCCAGAGCCTTCCGAAGTAGACGTATTTTTTATGAAAATTTCAACTTTAGACAACATATTCTAAAATCTCATAGCTGCTTTCAAAAAACTAAGACCTGTTTTGTATGTCCCAATCTGTTCTTCAATATTATGCAAAGGGATTTCATAGCCCCGAGCTTGGTGCCTTCAATAGATCCAAAAATGAAAAAATCCCAATTTTCGGATTTTTGAAAAGTTTTTTTGGAATTCTATGGATTTGGGATTCTCAATAACAAATCTAAATCCGAATTTTCACTTTTGCATTTCGACGAAAAATGTCTATATAATTGCAAAATTTAATTAAAAAATATTCATAAACCAAAAAGCTATAGCAGTTTAAAAATTTAAATTTTCAAAAGAAAAAAAAAATATCTAACTAAAATTATCAAGAAGTAAAAAAAAATATCTTTTTTTTTGCAAAAAGTCTTCTATGAAGTTTTTAATTTTTAATATATTTAAACATTTTCGAAAAGAAGATACAATTTCTGCAGACTTTTCTGTGTTTGAAGAATGAATTTTTGTTAATAAATATTGTGTGTAAAAAAATTTCTGCTCAAAATTTATTGTTTGTTGTTCGATTCAATTTGTTTGAAATGAACTTTATTGCTAAATTGTTCATAGATAACCCAAAACCCCGTTTTTCAAGGGGGTATGTATACTTTACTGTTCCACTGTATATAATACATAAGTGCAAACATAAACCGATTGCAACTCTTTTTTAACAATGAATCCCAGGTACAATATGAAATACCTGTGATATCCCTAAAACATATTTCATACCTAATACTATTTTTTTACTCCAGGTAATATAACACGTAGATTTCCAAATATACCTTTACCAAATAAACGTTGACTACAGGTAACCTCTTATATGAAATGGCTCAATTCAGGAAAAGAAAAAGAGTATTATACCATCACCTATTGAAGTTACTGATCGGAAAGCTAGAATTGGACTCTCCACTCTACTCGAAAATACAGCATTAAGGATTGCTTGCGATTTTTCTACAGAACAGCTAAACAAAATAAATACTTATGATCTGCAACTAATCTGTAAGTGGAGATGTGATGGCTTATCATCACTTTCCGAAGATAAGCAAACTACATCGAGTCAAACATCATCAGAATATAAAAGTGTATTTATGTCATCATTGGTTCCATTAAGAATTCGGAAGTATGCTGCCAGTGATTCTCCATCAACTAGTTTTGAGGATATATGGATTAATTCAACTCCTGGATCGAAAGCCTTTTGTAGGCCAATATGTTTCGAATATACAAAAGAAACAAAGATTACGACACAAGATTTGATCAACTTAATTCAATCTGAAATTAAAGACTTGGTACCGGTTACAATCCAAATAGCTCAATATTCCT
Organism: Bellardia bayeri; assembly: GCA_950370525.1. Lineage (NCBI taxonomy): Eukaryota > Metazoa > Arthropoda > Insecta > Diptera > Calliphoridae > Bellardia > Bellardia bayeri. The sequence continues at coordinate 54,091,625 of OX493264.1, read as the reverse complement.
TCAACATTTCTTTTAATATGAAACTAACGATGATCGATGGAAAAGTCATATGTGGTGAAAAAAAAATCGGAATTTTCGAATATATCCAAGGAGAGAACAATTAACGAGGATGTGCTTAAATTCGGAATATCTCCTCTACATGCCGGTATAAGATTTCTTGAACATTTTCTACATCTGGCATATGATTTAATATATAGAAGCATACCAGAAAATATCAATAATTCAGTAAATAAAAATGAAGAACTGATGGAAATGAGAGCCACGGAGAAAAGAATAATTCATGAAGCAGATTGGATTAAACATTGATAAACCACTCGTAGAATATGGAAGCACAAATGATGGAAACACAGCTAGACGATTTTTCAACGATTTTGAAACAACCTCAGATATAACGGGAATAATATGGAATAACTAAAAAAGTCAATATTATTTTTATGGCAATAAATAGTAAGCACAAAGTGAATGCAACAAAATTTGGCGAGTATTCCACAAAAATTTCAAAACTTCTATTATCGTTGTACCCTTGGATAGAAATGACACCAACAGTACATAAAATATTATGTCATGGAAAAATCATAATTGAACATAATATTTTGCCCTTAGGAGAACTTACAGAAGAACCCCAAGAATCGAGAAATAGCGGCTTCAAGGATGTTCAGCAGTTCAGCTCCAGGAAGTGTTCTCAACAATCTCAAAATTAAGACATTTTGAATAATCTCATTTTATCATCAGATCCAGTCTTATCATCTATGAGGAAACGTTGGATTTGCTACCGAAGTTTGACGTTTGAAAATAGTCATGACTTTAAAGATTTGCTATATCTTTTAGATATGGATTGCTCTGTTTCTGATTATTTTACTAAATTAACCTAATTATAAATTTAAAAATAAAAAATATTTTCCCAAAAAAACATTACTTGTTTCTTTAGTTTTTTGTTTATTTACCAAATATTTCACATGAACTGTATGTTATGAAATCTACCTGTTATATTACCTGGAGGAAAAAAATAGTATTAGGTATGAAATATGTTTTAGGGATATGCCAGGTGTTTCATATTGTACCTGGGATTCATTGTTAAAAAAGAGTTGCAATCGGTTTTTGTGTGTATTTATGTATTATATAGGTCCTAACATTGAACTTGTTATGGAAGAAAATAACTTGGTGAAGAAATTTCACTAGAGATGTTAATCATTCGTTCATTACTGTGGCATGTGGATAAAATAAAGTAGACATATTATACATCAATATTTTGGATATTGTATCTTCTTTTCAAAAATGTTTAAATATATTAAAAATTAAAAACTTCATAGAAGACTTTTTGCAAAAAAAAGATATTTTTTTTTTATTTTTTTTTTGAAAATTTAAATTTTTAAACTGCTATAGCTTTTTGGTTTATGAATATTTTTTAATTAAATTTTACAATTATATAAACATTTTTTGTCGAAATGCAAAAGTGAAAATTTAGATTTAGATTTGGTATTGAGAATCCCACAATTCCCAAAAAACTTTTCAAAAATCCCTGTTGAGAAATAAAACAATTTTTGAAATGGGATTCTATTTCAAAATAAGATGAATTTTATTTAAATGTAAAATAATCAGCGACTTAAGCTTACAACGATTAACACACAAGTAAGTGTTACAAAAATATTTATACCGTATGTACCAAGAATGCTTATGTACATTTATATTGAGTGATCAAAGTATATAGTATCATAAGCAAATAATAAAATAGACAAACAATAAAGAGTATCATAGACAAACAATAAACCGTTATTTGAGTGAGTAATATTGAAAGTACATATTTAACATCAATAACAAGACAAGAGTAGAATTAAAAAGTACCAACAACAACAATATAAGGTTGGTAGGTAAAATTCTTGACAAAACCAATTTTAGTTGAAAACAAATTAACAGCATTGGTGAACAAAATATCGCGCCGTCCTGAAACATGGTTTCAGAATGTGGGCAACTGGACAATTCCTGTAATGGGTCGAGTTATGTCTCCTCGCTGAGACTTCAATTTCACTACACGTACATTGACGTCAGCACCTGGATAAGTTTCTATGACCTTGGCAATAAGTCATTTCGAAGGAGGTATATTTTTATCTTTTATCACAACCACATTACCTCCTGCTAAATTTGACATAGTTTGTTTCCATTCTTGATGCCATCGCCGCCAAAATCCTTGGAACATATTTTGAACATGTTGCCAGTAACCGAGTTTATTGGGATTTATTTGTATATATTGTCCTTCAGGCACTGTAGTGTAGGGTCGACCGATAAGAAAATGAGCTGGTGATAGATAACCACATTCTGTATCTGGTGCACTACCAAGAGGTCTGGAATTAACAACGGCCTCAATTTGAGTCAATAAGGTGTGCATCTGTTGGAATGTCAATTCCGTATTCATGATAACCCGCTAAAGGTGCAGTTTAACGGATCGAACCGCAGACTCCCAAATTCCACCCCAATGTGGAGCCAGTGGTGGAATATAATTCCATTGTATTCCGTCTTCAGCTAAAGATGCGGAGACAATTTCATTATGGACTTGCGACATAATTACTTTGTGCATCTCGCTCAGTTCTCGAGAGGCACCAATAAAGTTTCTTCCGTTATCGCTATATATCTGGCGACATTTTCCTCTTCTGGATGTAAATCTTCGTAGGGAAGCAATAAAACATTCCGTGCTCAAATCTGTTGCAAGTTCTAGGTGGATGGCAGTTGTAACAAGGCAGACAAATAGGCAGATATATCCTTTAGATTTTCGAGCATTTCTTCCAGCATACTGTTTCAAAAGTAGGGGGCAAGCATAGTCACAGCCACTATATTCAAATGGAAATGCTTGGCGTACACGAATGCTGGGCAAGTCGTCCATGAGCTGATTGGTCGCAAGTTGACGCTGACGAAAACATCGTATACATTTATGAGTCAATGTTCGAATGAGATTCCGAGCGCCCAAGATCCAAAACGTTTGACGTGCAATAACATATAGGGCTGAGACACCTGGGTGCAGATTTCTTTCATGTAAATCTTCTAGGATAAGTTGAGTGATTCGACTGGTTTTTGACAGAATCATAGTGTTTTGTGCAGCAACATCAAGTTCAGAGTTCCTTAGGCGGCCACCAACACGCAATAATCCATTCATATCCATAAATGGGTGAAGTTTCAGCAAATGAGACCGATTATTAATTGGTCGATTATTTTGTAACTGAACTCTGTCATCATTAAATTCATTCTGTGCATTTTTCAACAGGACACGTTTGGCATGTTGAATTTCAGCAAAGGTGAGACCAGAACGTAGAGCAATGTGATGATATTTGTGGAATTGAAAAACTTAAACATCTACGCCACAATTCTCACCAATTTTGTCCATTTTGAAATCCGATTAAGAATATATTCCAGTGGATTGTATTCCTCACAAGTAGTGACCATAGTAACGACGTTTGATTTACCTGCTGCCAGTGCTTCAGGGTCTGTAATCATATCAAAATTATTAGAATGGCTTAAAATAAAATTATATTTTAAATTATCGCTTAGCCATTCAGGTCCCTTCCACCAGAGGTTAAAGCTAAGCAATTTTGAGGCTGACATTCCCCGGGAGGCGCAATCGGCAGGATTTTCCTTAGAGGCAACATGGTCCCAAAATCTTCTAGGCAAATTTTCCAGAATTTCTGAAGTTCTATTGGCCTCAAATGTTTTCAATTTTAGTGGTGTCTGCGAGAGCCAGGAGAGTACAATAGTTGAGTCACACCAAGCTCGAGTTACTATTGATTTATGGGGCAAGGCATTTCTAATACGTTTAAGTAATTGTGACAACAACAGAGCTCCACATAATTCCAATCATGGCAAGGATTTTTGCTTTATGGGAGCAACACGAGTTTTTGAGGCAATAAGAGTTACATGACTTGATCCAGAGCCATCCAAATCTTGAGTAAACTACAGCCAAGTAGGCTTGTATGGACGCATCCGGAATCCATGGAGTTCCAGTTTTAAATTATCATTATGAACGAATCTGGGCAATTCAAAGTTTTCCAAGGGCTAATCGCGATATTGTGTCCAAGTGACAGCTAGGTTTTCTGGCAGTGTTTCATCCCATGTAAGATCTTCCATCCAGAGTTCTCTCAGCAATATTTTGAATCGAACAACAATCGGAGCCAAGAGTCCCATTGGGTCAAATATTCTGGATACATCAGAAAGTACTTGTCTTTTTGAAAAACCAGAATTTGTTGTAAGGCTTATTTTATAACCAAGCATATCGTTGGCAGGCTTCCAGTTGACCCCCAGAACTTTTTTGATATCATCATCGGGAGATTTTAGCAACGAAAAGTCATGTGTACTCACCGATATACGGGAACAATTAGAGACCCACTTCCTTAATTCTAGTCCAGCTTGAGGCAATAAGCGTACTAAGTTATCACGTTTGACAACTATTTCTTCCTCAGAAGCTGCTCCTGTGAGTACGTCATCAACATAAAAGTCTTCCAGAAGCACCTTCGAAGCTAATGGATAAATTGATTTGTAATCATGAGCTATTTGCTCCAAAACCCGTATAGAAAGGTAAGGTGCACACGCTGTGCCATACGTCACAGTACATAATTGATAATGCTTTACATCTTCTAGGGGTGATCCTCTCCAAACAATTCGCTGGTAGTTTTTGTGTTTCTCGGAAATCCATATCTGCCGAAACATCTTCACTATATCAGCAGAGAAGACATAACGATGAAAACGAAAACGAAGGCAAACTGCGAATTTGAATTCTGGGTCCAATATGTAGAGTATTATTAAGCGAAATACCATTGGAGTCTTGAAAGGACCCATCAAATACAACGCGCAGTTTTTCCCCTAGAACTGGATGGTGGGACAAGTAGAAGACTCTACCGTTGCTGATCTGTACTTCCCTTAGATTGATTTGACTCATGTGACCCAAATGTTCATACTCACGCATGAAAGATGTATACTGTTCTCAAAGAGCTTCATTTCGTTGAAGTCGTCTTTCTACCGCATAAAATCGGGATAATGCTCCATTTAGTGTATTTCCAAAACATGGGTCTTCCATTTTGAATGGCAATTCGACCACATATTTATCATCACAGACACGAGCGTGAGTTGATTGAAAGTGAGATTCAACATAGGCATCATCTGGTTCAATGCACACTTGATGTTTAGGTTCTTTTATCTCCCAAAAACTACGGAGGCACCTGCCGATATCTACTGTGTGTGATATAAGAGACATAGTTTGATTACTAAACTGAGGTATTTCTACACAAGTAAGAACCCATCCAAAAATTGTTGAAATAGCAATTGTGTTTCCTTGAGAATCGAAGTGCCTATTGAAGGTGAAAATATTTCAAATGTGTTCAAGTCCAAATAAGATATCAATTTCGGATGAGATGTTATAATATTTATCGGCAAGAGCGAGATTGTTTAAATAGTGCGCAGCTTGATTATTAAATGTTTGCGTTGGAAGTGATGTAGTTATATTAGGTAATACGTGTACCACAGCATCGAGGGGGTGTTCTGAGACCCGAGAGTGTACTCTAATGTGACAGCATCCACGTGTTACTTCAGCTTTAACAGATAAAATGCCCCTGACTAAGACCTTTGACGGAGACCGAGATAGTCATAAGCGTTGAGCGCAACTCTCGGTAATTTATGACAGCTTTGACGCGGAATCCAATAACGCACGACAAGTGATCATCTGACCGGAACGGTGTTTTACATATACTAAGGCAGTAGGCATAATAAAGTCTTGTTGTTTATTCCATTTGTTGACACCTGTAGCAAGGAATGATGACGTCGCTGGCAATCTTTACATTTGTGTTTGGATGGACAGTTCAAAACAGCATGACCAGGTCTGAGGCAATTATAGCATAAGGAGGATTCCTTCACAAGGTTACGGCGCTCATTGGGACTCAATTGGATAAATTGCGGACATTTAAAAATTTAAAGATCGGAAGATTTGCATTTGGTACAAGGGTTTTATTTTGCATTAGTACTCACCAGACATTTTGAATAGCTACCATGCGCTTTGTTGGAATAACCTGGCTTAGACTGGGAGGTCGTCTTAGGTTGGCAAAGTTCCAATTCTTCACACCGGTTGTCTAAAAACTCAAGAAAGTCCGCAATATTGGGACATGGATTATTACGGCTGCTATGAATCCAACGGCTTTTAGATTTAGAGTCAATTTTAGCGAGCCAGCAATCTCGATCTATTTTCCCAATAGCATCCAGACCCCGAATTATTTCATTGGCTTCGTCTGATATTTTCCTCAGCGTCGTTTCCCGTTGATGTAGAAGGCAATGCTATAAAAGCTTCAATAAAAGAATTAACGATGTATTTGGGGCGATGGTATCTGTCGTTGAGTCGAATCCATGCAGTTTTATATGCAGCATCTGTAACTGGTATGTGTTGAATAAGTCGGGCAGCATCATCCTTTAACAATGACTTTAAGTAATGAAACTTTAGGGTATTCGACAACGTTGCTTTTGAGTCGACTGTACTTTCAAACAAATCTTTGAAACTGGGCCAATCTTTATATGATCCACAAAATCGAGGAATATTAATTCGTGGCAGTTCGTTTTCTTTTGGAGCAAATTTTTGTAAAAATGCGGCTTGTTGATCAGTAAGCTTGTCAATAGCACCCGCAGTACTGGAATTCTCGACAGGCTTCGGAGCATATTTAGTTTTTAAAGCATACAGCTTACCTCGTGCAGCTAAATACTTTTCTTCGTATATTTCAACATCATCATCAGGATCCACAAAATTGACTTCATTTTTAAATTGATGCAATTCGTCTGTGGATTGTAAAAATGCCTGCCATACCTCTTCTAATCGTTCCAAACGGCTTACAATTATATCAAATGTACAGTCATCAGGAGGGGCATCGGCATAAGCAAGCAATCGAGTTAACGAACCCTTCAAACGACCCCTATAGATCACCAAAGAATTCATTGCATCGGCCATTTGATATCAGAAATAATTAAATTTTTTAGTGTAACACCATAAACTAACTTCCAATAAAACTTCGGATTGACCTGCTAATCCGGCTCCAAGAAGGACCAAGCTCTTATGTTGAGAAATAAAACAATTTTTGAAATTGGATTCTATTTCAACATAATATGAATTTTATTTAAATGTAAAATAATCAGCAACTTGAGCTTACAACGATTAACACACAAGTAAGTGTTACAAAAATATTTGTACCGTATGTACCAAGAATGCTTATGTACATTTATATTGAGTGATCAAAGTATATAGTATCATAAGCAACTAATAATATAGACAAACAATAAAGTGTATCATAGACAAACAATAAACCGTTAATTGAGTGAGTAATATTGAAAGTACATATTTAAGATCAATAACAAGACAAAGTAGAATTAAACGTACCCACAACAACAACATAAGGTTGGTAGGTAAAATTCTTGACAAAACCAATTTTAGTTGAAAACAAATTAACAGCATTGGTGAACAAAATAGCGCTTGCAATGTGTTCATCAACAATCCCAAAATTGAGATTTTTTTGATTTTTGGATCTATTGAAGACACCAAGCTGGGGGCTATGAAATCCCTTTGCATAATATTGAAGAACACATTGGAACATACAAAACTGGTCTTAGTTTTTTGAAAGCAGCTATGAGATTTTAGAATATGTTGTCTAAAGTTGAAATTTTCATAAAAAATACGTCTACTTCGGAAGGCTCTGGACCACGCAATAATAAAAATGTTCATATTATTTTGCTTTTATAATATTTCCCGAGATGTTACCTTTCAGAAAAATATAAACACATTATTTATCTTTTTCTCATTTTCTGTATAATTTGAAATTAATGTAGTTACTTTTTTCGAAAAAAATGGCGGAAAAACGACTTTTTTATTTTTTTTAAGTTTGAATGCTTGACTAAGTAGATATTTTTTAACATTTCTTTCATAAGATTATTAATAAATTTGTTGTTAATTCAAAAAAAGACACTTCATCGGGAAAGAATTGGATCCGTTATTAGCAAAATAGCAGACCAAGGTTGGCAAAAAAAAAATAAAATTTTACTTTTCAAATGCGAATAACTCGTAAACTTTAAGAGATGATATATGGCTAAAGCAATGGTTTTTGTAGATCTCTGGTACATTCCATATATATAAAAATCTTTGAAATCGGATCGCAAACAAAAATTTGGCATAATTTTTAATTTTTGGTATACCCGAGGTGCCCCACTTTGGGGCATTGTGGCTCGGCCCCTCCTTGGTTGTTTTGTTTTGATAGAACCACACCGTTCAATGTGTTTTCCTTTAGAGTTGATACTGGCCTTCAAAGTAAACACAGCAGTAGTACCCACAAGAAATGAGATTGCTACACGAAAGACAGAAATAGTTTTGACGATATAAGAGTAATGGATGCACTACAATGTAAGTATTATGGCAAACATAAGAAAGAAATATACCGATTGGTATTAAATTATAGAGTGCAGAATTCCAATGAGAAGGACACAGGACTTTGCGATGGGTTCTGAACGCTTGGAACAGCTAACGTATCCAGAAAATCATCCCCTCTTGGATCAATTGCAGATTAAGGCGTTTTTGACTGACATTCGATCCTTAGTTGAAACATGCGGTTTGTGCTACACGAAAGTCATTATTTGAAGAAACTGTATCATTGGCGCTAGCACAAGAAACGGCGATAATAATTTCTAATCCGCAAATTAGCAAGGTGCGAAATATCGAGGTTATCGCTTCAAATGAGAGGAATATAGTGAATGATATAAAAGGGGCAGTCATGCAAGCACTAGATGAAAGCTAAAGTAAAATCTTATAACTGCGGTATTGTCGGAAATATTCAGCGAAACTGCAAAGCACCTAGAAAAGAAGATCTGTTTCATGGGTACATTAATAGTCGAAAGCACATTTTTACTACAGACATAGGAGCATCGAAGCCTATCATAAGACCTGATTTAGTAAAGAAAACAATTGTCTTGTGCAGGGAAAGTCTACGTACAGCTACTGGAGAACCTGTCACTGTCTATGGTAAAGTAAATGTGAAATTAACCATTGCCAATATTAGCTAGTTACAATCGAGCATCAGAAATTACCACCACAGTCTGAAACTTTAGTATGGGCCCGTATGAGGGAATATTGCGAGGACAACAATTTGTGGGTGGTAGAACCATCAGAAACAAAAAGTGATCTTATAACAATGACAAAATGAGCTTGTAAACGAAACGCAAAGGAACATTGTAATCGAACCATCTTCAAGTCCTCGCCTGTGGTTTTGGATAAGCAGCACTAGATTCTGCGTCGATTATATAAAGCTGAACGACGTCACCAAGAAGAGACGTCACCGTTACCTAGAAATGATGACACTCTGGACTAGCGTGTCCCAAATTGGTTCAAAATAGTTCTCTACATTGAAAGAGAGAATCATTGGCAAGTAGAAATTTCGGGCAAGGACAAAGAGAAAACTGAATTTAGTGCTAGTGATGGATTATGAAAGTTTAATGTCATGCCATTTCGACTACATGTTACGTTCGAGAATTTAATGGAACATGTGTTGAAAGGCTTTCACTGGAATTAGTGCCTTAATGAACTCCATGAATACGTGCGGAGATGAATTAAAATTACAAGCGTCAATATGAAAGCCAGATATGATCGAGCGGCAAATTCTAAAGGAGTTAACGAATGCCAACTAGTACTACTATATAACCCATAACGAAAGAAAGGTTTTTCAAACAACAAACTTTGGTAATTAAGACATTAAACGAAGTGGTCTATATAATACAGAGATGTAAGAGCTCGAGGTCCAAAATCAAAGTTGTATATCTAGAACGATTGTATATCTACATTATTCGAAATAAAACTAACAGGGCCACTCAAAAGTAAGTTTATTGTGATTCATCGTTGAATGAACATCAACGCGTTCTCAAACTGTAATTTATGTATGCTATGTAATTTGTAATTTAAATGTGTTATTTAAGCTGTAATTTAAAGTGTGTTAATTTGAATTGTTTTTGTTTGCAAAGGAATAAATAAAGACTCATTATAATTTTAAACTACTGGACGCTTTTATTTTGCAATTCCAAGGAATCCAGTTTATTTAAAGGAAATAAACCACCTTTTTTAAATGGTAGAAACGTAACAATATTATATAATGCATAGCTAAAATTATAATACGTTGTCACGGTATAAATCTCTCTTTCGGATATCTAAAAGCTGTAATTACATTAACTTTGTATTTTTATAACAATTCAAATAATTGTACATTTACTGCCGTATTTATAAAAAATAAAGTGTGCTTTAAGACAAAATTTTCATACAAAATTTGCTTAAAGTACACTTGAAGTCCACTTTATTATAGAGCAATTCCATATGAAAGCGATCACCTTTTGGACGACCCCTCTCCGATAAAATAAATAGTCTCAATCGATTGCCCAGCAAAAAATAATGTACCTAAATATTTTTTATTATAGTGACTGGTTTAGTGGTGGTGTACACCACTGTAAGTGACAAAATTGAAGAATTCTTCATAAGGGACCTCATTGAAAGTTGTTTTAAAAAAAAACTACTAAAGCGATCGCAACGAGTGATAGCTCGTTGGAAAGGTATTGAATCAGGCTTTAATTGAAAAATAAAATTTTCCTAATTTTTCTTAGAAATATACCTTTAAATTTTCCCATGAAAATTAAATTTTCCGATTTTCCACAGAAGCTCCTAAATTTTCCGCCTAATTTTTTTTTGGATTCCTCATAATTTTTGCTTTAAGAATCAGCAATAAAAAAATGGGGCCCGACTCCTTGTTTGGACAGGAGAAGAGCATTTAAGAGACCACCTTGTTAAAAATACATTTTAAAAATTATTTTACAGTTAAAAATACATTTATGAAGAAAAAATCTTTCTTATTTTGCTGCTTATACTTAATTACAATATTTATTAAAAATTTCAATTGTCTTGGCATCATTATAAAATTAAAGTAACTTTAAATTTAGCACGTCGGCAGACGAAGAGTACCGCTTTACATTAATTGGCATATCAGAAATATTTGGTATGAAGCAATGAAACTTTTTGTTTCCAGTTATAGACATTATTATATCTGTTTTGAATTCGTCGCTCCATGGCATCGTGTTCTTTTTGAGTGCATAAAACTGTGTTAATGGCAATTTCCTTAAGATCTGGTTAGTATATGGCCTTTGCAAACTTGCCTTAGTCGCCATGCGTTTTAGGGTTCCCCCTAACGCATCGCATGGGCCCTTACCGTGGGACGTCGCGAAAAAGTGCCACTCGACCTTGCAGTTTTGTTCTTCTTCAATTATGCAAAGATTGTAAAAAATTTTTTTATTCTTGTACTGAGAAGCCGCACCGTCTGAGAAAAACGTCGATTGCATCGAATTTTGATCTTAAGAATTCAAACAGTTTCATTTGAAATAAATAAACGGACACATAATTATGAGCTAAACTCTCCGCGACAACAACAAGGCTTACGGTCTGTAGTTCGTTATGTTCGTTTTTGAAATAAATGCAAAAAGGATGCACCGTGCACTGGTCGTTTGCCTAGTGATAAGCCTGAATTTCATCCTGAACGAGAAAAGTGTAATTCTCGGCAAAGTCGCTTATCACAATGAAGTCATTTTGGGCTAATTTCTCCTTACTTTCCTTTAGAAATTTCGATTGCATCTCGGATATGAAATGGTGCGCCTTCAGTTCATTCAACTTGAATCCGAATTCCTCGATGAATTCCGGAATCTGCTTTACCACGGTCTCAAGGGAACATCTGCCGCTGCTAATTATCCACTGTTTGAAATGCACCTCCTGAATTAACAGCTGTTCAAATTTTTCCGCCAAATATTGCTCTAGCTCGTCAATCTTCGGACAATTGTCGCATTTGGACAGATGACAATTTTCCGTGGGGTATGCGCACAACGACTTCGACAGGAGGTCCCTATATGTTTCAATTTCACCGTGAAATACTTTCAATTTCTTGCATGGAAAGAAAATCAATTTGATGTTTTGATGAAACATGCAAACGCAGACTGAATGCGTTCCGTGCCTGTCTAATGCCAGCACGCATTCTTTTGGTCGTAGGATGGCAAACTTAGAAAATACCACTTTTTCTGCTGGGTATTTCTCATTGAACTGATGGTATGCTTCGGATAGATTACATAATAATAGTCTGCGCTGCTTGTGTACTTTTTCTCCATCTTCACGTGTGATAACATAGTCACGTGTACCTGGGCAGGCGCGGCTGTTGTCATCATTGCAGTAAAAATCTTGAATCAATTTCACCGTTGCTTCGCTGAGGGTCCTTGAGCCAAATTTCTTGGTGGGAGTCGCCAATATGCCCTTCTGTCGAACTAATTCTTTGCTTCTTCTCGCGATGTAAAAAGATGTTTGAAACTGTTCAGAAATCTTGCGTATAGACCATGATTGAGGTAGCACAGATAAAATGAAATATTTCTCCGGAAAAGTGGTCGCTAAATTGAATTTTCTTTTCAACTACTCAATCATTTGTTTGCCGTCATCAACGTCATCTGCTTGACTGCATTCGTTATCAAAGCCTTCATAAAATATTGTCGCGATTGCACTCACAACCTTGCCTTTTTTCTCTTTCCTGTATGTTTCACTTCGCAACTTTCTTTTTCTAATAGGCGTTTCACCTAAAGTGGTAATAGCCTCATTCAAAGGACTCAAAGACATATGTCTACCTTACTATCAGATGGTGACAGGCAGACCATATTCACTACACACTCAACTTGGGACTCTTAAAAAAAAATTTGATTTTTTCTTCATAAATGTATTTTTAACTGTAAAATAATTTTTAAAATGTATTTTTAACAAGGTGCTCTCTTAAATGCTCTTCTCCTGTCCAAACAAGGAGTCGGGGCCCATTTTTTTATTGCTGATTCTTAAAGCAAAAATTATGAGGAATCCAAAAAAAAAAAAAATTAGCCGGAAAATTTAGGAGCTTCTGTGGAAAATCGGAAAATTTAATTTTTATGGGAAAATTTAAAGGTAAATTTCTAAGAAAAATTAGGAAAATTTTATTTTTCAATTAAAGCCTGATTCAATACCTTTCCAACGAGCTATCACTCGTTGCGATCGCTTTAGTAGTTTTTTTTTTTAAACAACTTTCAATGAGGTCCCTTATGAAGAATTCCTCAATTTTGTCACATACAGTGGTGTACACCACCACTAAACCAGTCACTTTAAAAAAAAAATATGTAGGTACATTATTTTTTGCTGGGCAATCGATTGAGACTATTTATTTTCAAATCGGAGAGGGGTCGTCCAAAAATTTGCCAATTTTGATCGTTTTCATATGGAATTGCTCTATACCCTTCACCCTCATGAGAAGGGTATATATAAGTTTGTCATTCCGTTTGTAATTTCCACAATATAATTTTCCGACCCTATAAAGTATATATATTCTGGATCCTTATAGATAGCGGAGTCGATTAAGCCATGTCCGTCTGTCTGTCTCTTAAAAACAGTGTTCTGAAGTCCCCAGATATCTGCGAGATCCAAATCTTCAACACTTCTGTCAGACATGCTTTCGAGAAGTCTGCTGTTTAAAATCAGCAAAATCGGTTTAGGCCAACCAGAGTTATGGACCAATAAGTGAGACAACCTCCATAAAAATTTGATATTTTTTGTACATTTTATTGCAATATTTTGAAATAAATTGCAGATAATGCCATGAAATTTTGTATACGTTGTTTTTATGATAATAGAAGAAAGTGCGCGGAAAATAGTATTAATCGTTCCATGATTTCTCATAGCCCCTCAATTATACATAAATGCATATATAATTGGAATATCAAGACAAAATTCAGCAAAAATAAGTTTTATGCAAAACTAAATCGCAAAACGAAATTTTTTTTTAGTTCGGTTCATGTTTGACCATAGCCCACATATAAAGTCCACTTCTAAAATTCACTTAAATACGTATAAAACAGATATAAATAATGTTAAACGGCTAAAATTAGACATGAATAATCTTTATAGGCAAATAAATTGTTGTACTAAATTTTATGGTGGTCGGCCCATCATTGGTCATAGCTCCCATACAAGGACCTCATCAGAAAAAGGCATTTATCCCTATATATATTGTACAAATATTGGTACTGACTCAAAACTTTACACAAATCATTTACATATATACAAAAATCATCCCACAAAATTTTGTGAATTTCGGTCCATTTTTATATAAAGCCCTCTTCCGAAAATTACTTTAACACTCATAATTCTCTTATAAATAATCCAACATTTTACAGGGATCATTTACATACATGCCTAAATCAAACTGCAGGATTTTGAGAATATCGGTCCATATTTGATTATGTCCCCCATATAAGATCCACTTCCGAAATCCACGCTAATACTAATATATATCTCAAATATACCGTTATTATGTGGAAATTCGACGTGAAATATCCTCATATGCATGAAAATCGCTGTTCCAAAATTTCAGAAGATCGACCCATAATTTGTCATAGCTGCCATATAAAAATTTCCAAAAAAACAAATAAATTCGGGTCAAAAAATATTCTTTTCGGATTTAACCCATATTCGGTCCATATTTTATAATCATCGTTGGAAAGGTATTTTAATACCTTTTATTTAATGTCTTACAAATTATCATACACCCAGTAGTTCCTAGGCCTATATATTTTCAACTTTACGGGCCCGCCCCCTCGAAAATTGGCGTAACCGCCAACATTTTTTTTGCTGGCATCTCCTCTAAAAGCCCTATTTGATGAAGTTCTTTTTTTTATGAGCAAAGTCACTAAAACCGAATTGTTCCCCTTTTTTATACTCTGTTTGTTAAATTACACTCAAGATTATTATGAACATCAGACAAACTATGGTAAGAATTGGTAATTAAATCAATGGTGAAAATTTGACAAAATTTCAAAATATTTAATATAAATTATGTTGGTCGTAAAATTGGCTTTCAAACAATATATAAAATAAAATTTAAATTTGCACTAAGACTGAATAGAAAACACAGAATAAGGATATTCTAGTCCTATAACCAGTGTAGTTTTTTATCTCTTATTACGTTTAGGTGAAGGATATTTAAGATTCGGCACAGCCGAATATAGCACTCTTACTTGTTTTTTTATAAATACGGCAGTTACTGTATATGCTAATATATTTAAAATTAAGTAAAAACTTGAAATTTTATTTTTTTCACATTTCTTTTGCAGATCAAATTCAAGTCGCAGCAGTATTAATTCACCTAGCACTTTGGGTCCATCAACAATGGCAAATCCTTACACAATGGGTTCAATTTATCATAGTCCTGGTGTTCAAAGTTATTGTGGACCTACAGAAAATTTATCTTTGGCAGGACATTATAGTGATATGCGAACATCAGCATCTTGGTATGGTACCACTGCAAATGATCCAAGATTTGCAAGTAAGTGCAATTATTTATTTTGTCTAAACTCCTGGTAATTTTATAAAATATATATGTATGAAAACCATGCAGTTTTTAAATAATTTTGAATTTTCGGTCAAAAGTTTAAAAATAATTTAGAGGAAACTAACTAACAAAGCATACATACTTATAACGTGGACATACATATATATAAAATATATTAAACATTAGAATATATTAAAGACAAGTTCCGATCAGTGTGACCAGATCTTAAAAAGTTATGCGGCTAAATCAGTTTAAAACTAAGCTAAAATATGTTTGAAAATGCCAAAACTGTGCTGAATTTTTTAAAATACTTTTTTGAAATAAGTTTTTGCAATTTGAGGTACGCATGATTTAAAAATAAACTTTTTATATAAATAATACAACTTTGAACTCAAGAATAAAACTCATTAAGGGTTTCTAAGACAGTGTAACCTTAAATATAACTTAGTTTTTAAATACTGTATCAGGAATTAATTAATGGTGTTTTCTTTTCTGGCAAATGTAATGTCTTGAATGCTACTTTTAAGTGAAATTGAAAAGTGAACTTTTCAACAATGTTTGCCCATATGGAACCTTACGCACGTACTGGCTGACTAGCTAGATCGAGAGATATGGGCGGGGATCTTGTTCCATTGGACGTGGTTCCGCACAATCAAAAAAAATTTACGTGCGATTCAGTTGCCCTTTTTTTTAATAATTATATAAGATTCTTCCTATTTCCCTAATTGTTTCCTTTGGTTAGCATTGGTGTCATTGCTAAAAGGCTCTCAACCCTCCCAACCGTGTTTTTCTCAGGCCTATTACTATTTTGAAGAAAACCCCTAACACACTTTATCTTACCTCTGTCCCTGTAGTTCTACATTAATCAAAAGATTTTTACGCTTGCATATTTTTCAATTTCAAAAGTATATTATGAACAAAATTCTCTTCATCATTAATAATTTCTCTTAAATTTAAGATTAGTAAAAGATCATATTCAAGGGTAATTTATAACACTAAAGTTAGAGTTAGTTAAAAAAAATATCATTCTCATTTAAATATCAAACAACAGAGAAAGATTTAATAAATTCAAAACAAGCTTCACTAACAGTTAGGCAACAAATTTTCTTTGTTGTTGTAATATATAATGATGAATGAGAGAAAAAAAAATAATAATAAGAAGTAATGATACTAAAATATCAACATCGTTTTGCAGATAAAAGAAATAAAACAATTTTTGATTTACAGTAGGGTCTCGATTCCAACGATGCTGAAGGCCTTCTGCTTGTTGTCTTTGGAGTCGATTTATACAATGTTCTTTTCTTTTTTTTTTATCGATTATTAAGATATTGATTATAGTTATAATGAATATTTAGGTAAATATTAGTAGGATACAACAAAAATTAGAATGCAATCGTATAATAAATAAGAGGTTTAGTTATATAAATTTATAATAATTTTTTTTTATAGCTAATTATATATAGGAAATTGCATGCTCAAATTTAAACAAACTTTTTTTTATTGTTAATATTTATTCTTTATCATATTATTTCAAATATTGTTGTTTCAATTTTGGTTGTAAGTAGAAAAGTATTAAAAGTTTTCATTTGTTGTAAATTTTTAGTAGTTGTTAAAAATTCAAATTGCGTTTAATATTGAATAGTGATTAGTAATTAAATTTTTAATACTGTATTAGCCGAATATATAAAATTTATTGGAGTTAATTGATCAGATACTATATGTAGTTTTTTTCTTGTTTAGATGATGTTAATATCAGCATTTCTTTTTCGGAATGTATTTGTCTGTCCTACTTATTCTTGTAAACCTGGGAAAAAGTTTATTTGTTGCCTTCTCAGATGGATCTTTGTTGTTCATGAGGCACAGATTTTATGCGTACAATTCGAGGAATATAATGCCGCTTAAACAATTTCTCGGGGGATACTAAAGATGTCACTCTCGAGTGAATATCTTGGAAATGGATCTCATGGACACAAAACTTAATCCAAGATAAATATTAATCACTCGAGAGTACGAAGCTGGAGTAAAATAACTTAATCAGTAACAGAAAACAAACTCAAGAACATCTAAAATTATTAATTACTTTTTTCTATGCTCCCAATAAAATGTATATTATTCTTATTTTCGGAATGAAAAATTTCAGAATTTTCCTTGTTTTTTTTTTTATTTAACAACCAAATTTTTCTTAATGTCAGCTATATGTTTTTAATGAATCGGTGCTTTTTATTCTTTGTTTTTAAACTTAATAAAATTTTCAAATGGTGAAAATGACCACGTTTAAAACAAAAAAAAATTAATTAAATTCGATGAATATAATATGATGTTTTCGCATTTAATGCTCGATGACAAAAAGATAGTTGTCAAGCAATTTACCATGTATCAAGCCTATCGTTCTTTTAGAAAATTTTATTCATTATCATGTATATATGTTTAATTAAAATATGCAAATATCTAAAAAAAGCTTTTATTTTTTTATTATGTTAAACCTTAATGTATAAAGGAAATAACAATATAAAAAATTTTTATATTTTTGTCTCTCTCATATCATGTATAATCTGCTGAGAAGATATACATGATTTAAATGCTGAATAAAGCAAAGAAGAATAAGAGAACAAAACTAATAATAATAATGTGGTATAGTGTAATGAAAAACAGTACTAAATAATGCATTGTTGTATTTCAAAAGTACTTAATATTAGTACTTTAGATGTTAGGGAAATATCCTTAAAAACATAATCTAAATATGTTTTTAACATGGAGTTAGAATTTTAAGAACAATTTATTATTTTTTTATTCGAACTGTTAATTATATTTTTTTTGATATTTTTATTTTATATATTTTTTATTTTTCTTTTGATATGAATAAAAAAACTGACTTGAAGATAAATGATAAAATTGTCACATTACAAAACAGGTTATGGCGAATTATTTTCAAATAATGAAACATAAGCTGAAGACAGCAATTTTCTACAGTAAAAATAAAATGTTTTAATATGAATTGTAGTGGCGTAGTTATGAACGAATGTCCTTGGCATGAAATTTTCCTGGAGGCTTGCCTTTCATGTCCTCTAATTCATAATAACACGTACCATATTTAGCTTTAACCCTAGCTTTTTCAAATTGATTTGCTAATTTGCTATTGTAATGTAGCCTTAGATTGAGAAAAGTTTTGTCTGTACACAATTTGGTCGATATTAAAATTTATAGGTCGAGATCTAAGGTTATAGTATTTTACGTTTTTATCGTAAGATTTTCGTATGTTGTCTCGTGCCTTTTCTCTCAAGAGCTCTAGTTTCTCATCGTGT
The DNA here is from genome assembly GCA_950370525.1 of Bellardia bayeri. Lineage (NCBI taxonomy): Eukaryota > Metazoa > Arthropoda > Insecta > Diptera > Calliphoridae > Bellardia > Bellardia bayeri. Next base: position 54,072,913 of record OX493264.1, on the reverse strand, counting down.
TTTAAGTCAACAGGAGTTTCTAACATATTAAGTGTACGCAAGAGGGAATACGTTTTTGCCGTTTGTCAGCATATTTTTGCCGAATAAGAGGAAATGAGGGGAATATCCTGTGGTATTATGTACTGAACTTCGCAATGCGCAACTAATTGCAGAAAGTTTTGCGTCCCAATCTTTTTGAGAGGGTTTCACATATGCCCTTATTGCCGCTAACACTGACCTATTTACTCGCTCACTTGCGTTAGCCTGAGGCGAATAAATGGCAGTAAAATTGTGAAAAACACCATACGACTCCATAAACTCTTTGAACAAATTAGATTTAAATTGTATCCCATTGTCAGTTTAATTGACTCCGGGACACCAAATATGTGAACAATTCTCTTTTCAATAAATTCTATAATGACATTAGAAGTAAATTTTTTAATGGGCTCTAAGAAATGAAATTTGGATAAATGATCCAACACTATAATCATTCCAATGTTTCCAGAAGAAGATCTAGGATATGGCCCTAGCAAATCTAAATAAAGTTTTTGAAAAGTACGAACAGATGTAGATGGTTGTCCCATAGGCGGTCGTAAGCATTTATTTGAAGCTTTAGTTTTTTTACAAATATCACAAGCAGAAACGTAGTCTGCAGTTTGCTTTGCCATTTTGGGCCAGAAGTAAAATGTCTTAAGGCGGCGTAAAGTTTTTCCATCTCCGCCATGTGAACACAACGGGTGGGCATGAGCTCTTTTAATAAGGTCATTTGTCATTGAAATAGGGACCCAAAGTTTCCAAGAAAATTCTGCCTGCCGCTCATCGCCAGTTGCAAACTCACACCTTTTTTATATAAAACCATCAACAATTTTGAAATCTGGTATTTTATTTATTTTGGAATTAAGTTTCTCTATCAAAGAAGATTTGAATTCATCAGATTGCATATCAATTTCAATCGAGTTTTCGATTTCCGATGCAAACTGTTGGTCTAAATTGTTAACACTAATTTCGTCGTTGTTTTCCGAATGTATCCGCGATAAAGAGGCGGGAACTATATTTTGACTACCTTTTCTGTGACATATTGTGAAATTAAAGCCTTGTTTTTTTAAGGCCCATCGGGCTAAAGGTCCATGTAAGTCAGACTGATTTATGAGCCATTTTAGCGAAACGTGGTCTGTTATGACTTCAAATTTGTGACATTCTACGTAGGCACGGAACTTTTTGATTGCCATAACAGCCGCCAAACATTCCTGTTCAGAAACTGTATAGTTTTTCTGTGCAGGTGTCAACTTATGGCTCATGAACGCAATCGATACTTCTTCCATGTCGTCGTTTCTCTGAGCGAGAACAGCCACAATCCCATATTGGCTCGCATCATATTGAATGGAGAACGGACGTGAAAAGTCTGGGTTGTGTAGGACAGGTGCGCAACAAAGAGAGTTCTTAAGCTCTTCGAATGAAGACTTAGCTTCGTCGGACCAGATAAATTTTCGGTTTTTTATAACATGTCCGTTAAGGGTGTCGTCAGGGTTGCAAAATTCCGGACAAAACGTCGGTACCAACCACAAGTACCTAAAAATCGTCTAAGTTGACGTACGGATGTTGTTAATGGAAATTCTCGAATGGACTATACTTTATCCGGGTCTGTTTTGAATGTCCCATGGCCGATGATATGACCTAAGTAATTCACTTGTTTAAGAAGAAATTTACTTTTTTCAATATTAATAGTCAAATTAGCTTTTCTAATACAAACTGCGACCTCATGTAATAGTAAGACATGTTCATCAAAAGTTTCCGTGATAAGAAGCAAATCGTCCAAATAAACAAATACTTTAGTGCGCAAATGAGCCGGAATCACTTTGTCCATAAGTCGGGACATCATCTGTGGCGCGTTGCGTAAACCGAAGGGCATAGTGACGAATTGGTACAAAGGCCGACCCGGTACAGTAAAAGCTGTCTTCTCCTTTGACATATCATCCAATGGAATTTGCAGGAAAGCATCCTTTAAGTCAAGACTCGAGATGAATCTTGCTTTTGGGAGTCGACTGAGAATTCCATCGATAAGAGGTAAAGGATAAGAATCTTTAACTGTAACGCTGTTGACCTTTCTAGCATCCAGACACATTCTGACCTTACCCGGTTTTTGCACGAGAGTCACAGGCGATGACCAAGGACTTTGGGACTCTTCAATGACTCCCAATTGCAACATACGGTCAATCTCTGCAAATAGAAGTTTTTCGACAGCAGGCGAAATGGAAAAATGCCTCTGTTTAATGGGTTTGTTATCAGCCGTGTCTATACTACGAGTGATGAGATGAGTTCTGCCTAATCCTTCTTTTGCATAGGACGGAAAGGAATTAATAGTTGACTCAAGTCTTGATCTCTGTTTTTCATCTAACAAATGGAAATTTTCATCAACTTTAACCTCATCTCAACTCATAACTCATAACCTCATTAATTGGAAAATTGTTAACACAATCAACAAACAAATCTTTGGCTAGGCCAAAGGTCTTAACAAAGTCTACGCCTAAATATATGTTTTGGGTCAAATAAGGAATTATTAAAAATGTTAATGGTTTACTTTCATCTCTAAACGTAACTAATGTTGTTACACTACCAATAGCAGAATGATTCGTACCATCAGCAGTCTTTAATGTAATTCTAAATTCTTAAAAATGTTGTTTTTGTTTTCTAAACATTTTCTAGCATAATCGCCAGCAAAACACGAAAGTGTAGCACCAGTATCTATTAAACCGACTACATTTTCATTAAAAATTTTAACCGTAGTAAATGGTCGAATATCAAATGGATTTACATTAGATACCGTAGCTGCACAAAAGTATTTCCGGTTTTTAATAATCCTCTTAAAATATTCTCTAAGTCTTTTAGTATTTCGTTTTATTTTTTTAACTACATCTTTTCTTGATACTACAACTTCTTCACAAAAAATTCTCAATCTGGCCTCGTTATATTCTCTAAGTCTCACATGAAATGGTTTAAAATATTTTGTAGTTAGATTATCATTTGAAGGTTTGGTTTTATAAGGATCTGTCTGACAAACAACAGATTTTAAATTTGGGTTGCTTTTGATTGAAACTGCTTTTGTCGTGGGTTGCTTTGGAAGTTTTTTGAAAACTTGTTGTTCACATAGTGTTGTTGAACTGTTCGGACGTGTTATTTTTAGTGCGGCTGAATTTTCGGCGAAAAAATCGTAATAGGTGAAAAAGTGTAATAGGTCGAAATAAAACAAAAAAGTTAAAAAATAATTCGTAATAGGTAAAAATACCTACGGTAAAAAAAAAAAAAAAAATAATAAAAAACATTAAAAATCGCATAAAAACTGTATGAGTGTTCCTCTCAGATGTAATTCTGAGAAAGAGCTTAGCTCGACTAGAAAATCTTTATGGATCTCTGAGGAAGAATCCTTAAAAAAATCTGTGGAGAATCTTCTCACTACAAGAGCCGTAGAACGACGCCGTTCCTGTTCGCCCAATATAGTGATTTCATCAGATGATACATCAATATCTTCTACATCAAATAATGCAGTCAAACCTAGAAAACAAGTAGGTATGGATAAATACGTCACAGTTCTGAAGCGACAGAGGAGCCCGACATCTGCTCAAATGTCATCAAATTCAAAAGCTCCCAAGACCGTGAGTATTGACAATCCAAATGATCAAAACAGGTTTGCTCTCCTCCAGACGGATGATCCAGAACTTCCTAAAAAGACGTTTAAGCCCCCACCAATTTATCTGAGAGAGCCCACTTCCAGTAAATTGGTACAAGGAATTGTTTCGGTAATAGGTGAAAATATGTTTAGCGTAACCTCAATTAAACATGGAAATATCAGCGAAACCAAAATTCAAGTGAAAAAGGAAGATGACTTTCGAAAATTGTTCAACCAGTTGGAGAGGGAGAGTAGGGATTTCTATACCTACCAGCTGAAAAGCGCAAAAGGACTCCAAGTCGTTCTAAAGGGTATAGACCCAGATGTTGATCCTGACGAGATAAAGACTAGTTTAATGGAAAATGGCTTCAAAATTAAGAGCATAACGAATATTAGAAACCGTGAAAAGATTCCTCAGCCTATGTTCAGGGTGGAATTGGAACCCGGAGATATAGTCTTAAAGAAAAACGAGTCCCATCCCATCTACAATCTGATTTACCTTCTGCATCGTAGAATCACCGTGGAAGAACCGCATAAGCGTCAGGGACCCGTCCAGTGTCTTAATTGTCAAGAATTTGGTCACACTAAAGGGTACTGTAAATTGCCGTCAGTTTGTGTTGCGTGTGGGGAACTACATACAACTGCTCAATGTGATAAGTCGAAAACCGACTCAAAAATCAAAAAATGCAGTAACTGCGGAGGTAATCATACCGCAAATTATAGAGGTTGTCCAGTTTACACTCATTTGAAAGGCATAAGGACCAACAAGACGTCAGTATTACCTGTTCATCCTCAACAGCCTAATTTTGCATCGAGTAACAATTTTCCTCAATTGTTACGGCCCACTAGTCATGAAAACGCGCCTAGTTCTAGACAAGTTTCTTACGCTAACGTGGTTAAATCTAATATGCCAGGTTTGGAGCAGGAACCTAAATCTCAATATTACGAGCCTAATATTAACACTCTAGAGACTACTTTGCAGACACTTGCCCAAACTATGAACACTTTTACGACCACTATGACATCCATGATGCAGGAAATGCTGAAAATGCAATCCACTATCTTACAAGCAATTTTAAAGAAATGATTTGTTTAAAAATTTGTTTTTGGAACGCGAACGGCCTCCGCCAACATAAAAACGAACTGGAACACTTCCTGATGGATAAGCAGATTGATGTCATGATGATTGCTGAAACTCACTTGACGGTGACAGGGTACTTCAAAATTAATGGCTACGTGTTGTATGATACTAAAGATCCCCGCGGAAGAGCATGTGGAGGTTCGGCAATTCTTATAAAGAACAGAATAAAACATTATTTAATGAACAACATATGTAAGGATTACCTACAAGCAACAAACATTTGTATTGAATTCTGTCAATACAACTTTGTTTTATCATCAATTTATTCGCCGCCTCGATTTTCAATAAAAGAACATCAATACTACAGCTTCTTCAATTCCCTTGGAGCTAGATTTTTGGTTGCTGGTGACTTTAACGCCAAACACACATTTTGTGGTTCACGTCTAGTGACCCCGAAGGGTCGTGAACTCTTCAACACCATTGCCAAAATGGGCTTAGATGTACTCTCAAGCGGGCATCCCACCTACTGGCCGACGGACCGACGGAAGATTCCCGATATTATTGACTTCGGAGTAGTGAAAAATATCCCTGTAGAATCGATACAAGTGGAGCCTTCATTAGACTTGTCTTCAGATCACTCTCCTTCTATTATTTCAATGCGTTTCCTTCAAGGGTATGGCTCTCCATTTCGGGACATGTCTAAATCCAGAGTAAGTTGGATAAAATATAAAAAGTATTTAAGTTCCCACTGCACGGAAAATGTAGTGTTGAGAACTACCGAGGATATTGATGGGTCGATTGGCAAGTTTACTGAGGACATACGAAGAGCTGTGCATCACGCTTCCACATATGACGTTGAATGCAGAAATAGGACAAACAGAACTTATTTCGCTGAACTCAAACATCTCCTGACAGAAAAAAGAAGAGTTAGAAGAGAGTGGCAAATTCACAGGTCTCCTCAACTGAATGCTAGGCTACGGGAATGCAGAGATATACTAAGAAATTTCTTAGAAACCCAAAGAATGGCTTCACTTAAATCATACTTGGAGGGAATTGACAGTTCCCCACAATCTGACTATTCGTTATGGAAGGCGGCACGAGGTTTAAAAAGACCAGTTAGAGGAAAGCCTTCTTTGCGAAATCCGACTGGTGACTGGGCTAGAAACGATTCCGAGAAGGGGACTTTATTTGTTAACCATTTGAGAAATGTGTTTACTATAAACAACTCAAATAATGCAACTGATTTGCCACCACTCGTTATTAGACCTCCTGTACCTCTAAGACTTAGCTTTAATGATATTCAAAGCGCTATTGGTACTCTGAACCTTAAAAAAGCTCCAGGTATGGATAAAATCAGCAACAAAATGCTTGTGGAGTTACCTCGTGTAGCTAGAAGAATTATTCTCTTTATCTTCAATGCTATTTTACGCCTAGAATACTATCCTGCAGATTGGAAGGTATCTATGATTACCATGATTCCTAAGCCGGGGAAGGACCTCACCAAAGTAGAGTCATATAGGCCAATTAGCCTACTGCCGACAATTTCAAAACTGTTTGAAAAATTGTTAATGGCTAAGTTGATATTGGAATCAACGACACTCAATGTATTCCAAATCATCAATTCGGGTTCAGAGCTAAACACAGTACCATCGAACAAACCCACAGATTAGTAAATGTGATAAGACGGTCGTTTGAAGAGAAAAAATACTGTTCCGCGCTTTTCATTGATATTTCCCAAGCGTTCGACAAAGTCTGGCATGAAGGTTTAATGCACAAAATAAAATTAGCTCTGCCTGCTAACACCTACAAACTTATGAAAAGTTATTTATATGGTCGCAAATTTACAATCAAAGAAGGCGATTTTTTAAGCCCCGCTCAGCCAATTGAAGCAGGAGTACCCCAGGGTAGCATACTGGGTCCTACTTTATATTTGATTTATGCATCCGATATGCCGTCAGACCCCAATATACATACTTCAACTTTTGCTGACGATACAGCCTTTATTAACCATCAAATAGCATCACAGAATTTGCAGAATTATATTTATAAACTAGAGAATTGGCTTGAGCTTTGGCAAATCAGGGTTAACGAACAGAAATGTATTCATATAACTTTCACATTGCGAATGATACGTTAAAAATTCTTGAATTCACAAAGATCTAGGCATTCCTTTGGTGAAAGACGAATTTACAAAATACGCCTCAAAATATGTCAGCAAACTTGAACACCATCCAAACCCACTTGCACGAGACATCCTTAAATTTAGTGGCCATGTTCGGTTGAGAAGTTGGGATACCCTTGCTTTAACTCAAACGCAAAACAGATGACTGGATCAGTGGATGTAAATTTTTTTGTAGTATCATAATATTTTGTCTAGCACTGGCTGGACTTATTATTTTCTTTTAGTATTAAGATTCGAAAACTTATTGTCATTTCAATATCTGAAGATTCAATAAATAAATATAATGTATTATAAAAAAAAAAAAAAACTTGGTGCAATTAGGTTTGAATATATTAGGTGCACCACATCCATAACAAAAAATGCGTCTTTCTCCTAAACAATCATCGAAACGATGGCCTTTTTCTAAGCAATTCCAGCATAATACTTCCTTTATTTCATCAATCTGAACTAATTCTTCTTCATCTCTAACAGTGGTCTAAATTTCCGATATAGTCTTACGAGGCATAAAGGTTCGATTAGATCTACGACCATCCAATTCCTCATCGAGAATCTCATGTTTGCGTACGAACTCTTTCAGTTGAGAAATATATTCCATTTCAAAATGTAACAACTCTTTGCGAACTTCAGGTTTTAAGTTACGCTTAATTATTTCAATTAATTCTAATTCGTTAATAGGAATAAAATTCAATACGTATTATGAAGCAATTTTACAGCTAACTGATCGTTTACAGAGATCAGTTAGCTGTAAAATTGCTTCTTAATACGTATCGAATTTTTCTCCTAACCTTTGTTTTCTGTTTCGTATTTGCTCTTTCAAGTCGAAATCAGTCCTGCGATCTCGAAACTGGTTTCTCAATTCAAAACACAATGTTTCCCAATCTAATCTATTTGCTGTGCGATGAAATCGCCAGAACCAATCTATGGCTTTTCCACTAAAGAGTAAATGTATATGTCTACATAAAATATCAAAGTCAGCACGTAAACTTTGTACTGTAAGTGCATGCGCTCTGTAGATGAAATTATCGACAGACAAGCCATCTTCATCTTGACCACTGAATTTTAAATGCCATCCCGACATAATGTTTGACACTTTATCTGTAGTAAGATCAAAATTTTGATGAAATGGTGTCCTTCTAATATTTTGCCTATTAGTCAAATTTCTATTCGAATTCGTATTAAAATTACGATTACCAAAACTTTGCCTAGTATTTTCCATGTTTTTATTTCGACATAGCTACGTCTATAAGTAGGATTCTGATTTACATTCAATGAAGACAATTGACTTTTAACAGCTTCATTGATTATAAATTGAAGGGTACTATCCGAGATATTGTGAGTATCCTGATTTTGTGGTACATTTTGAGAATTTACGTTTTACTGAGAAATGTTAACTAAACTATCTAATGAGCTTATCAGGTTATTTCTATTAAATGCTGGGGTTTGAGCCATGGTATTGTCAAGTAAATTGCGTTTAGCGTTTAGGTATAGCACCTTGGTTAGGGTTATTATGAATATTTGTGGGAGCTGGTGTAACATTAGGCTGTCTTTCAGTCTCTGCTAAAAGGTTAAAAGATTTTAATTTAGTTTGCCTACAGGCCTTGCCATATATTGGACAACCCTGAGTTTCCTTAAGTATGTCGATTATACATTCCTTGTGGAAAACGTGATTACAAGGTGTAGAAACCACTATGTCGTCAATTTCATAGTCCTTTTTGCAGACAGAACATTGACGAACATTATTATCTTCAGTTAATGAAGCAATATTCTCATTACTGTGAATAAGGGGCATTTCGAGAAAAAAAAAACAAAACTAATATATGATATCTGTAGAACTCATCTGGACTACGAGGTAAGGTTGTGTGTAAATATAAAAAAAAAAATTAAGATTTGATACAGGAAATTTGTTTTGGCATTTGAGTTATATGTTAATTCCAACATACTATCAATAAAGAATGAAAAGTCTATCAAAATCGTATTTCCAAAGCTTTTATTTCTAAATTAATGTATATGTTAATTAGCACCTTAAACAAACGCTAAGATAAAATTTTTTTTTTTAATATTTCACTAAACAGAAAGGAATGAATATAAACAGAGTGGTGGACTGCAAAAGAATTAGTTAAATCTAAATAATTACAACAATTCCAACTACACACTGCCTATATTTCATTCTTGGTCTAAACCAACAAAATGACAAACACTATCAATCAATCTATGAAATCTATGTATACTTATTAAAATAAAGTCATATTAGGATGTTAGTGTTGGGGACTCAAAACAAATGAATTTAAATTGCAAGCTGTTAAGAAACAATTAAGTATATCATGATTTTCCAATGTTCTGAGGGGCCCCACGTTGGGCGCCATTATTTTGTAATGTCTTGAATGCTACTTTTAAGTGAAATTGAAAAGTGAACTTTTCAACAATGTTTGGCCATATGGAACCTTACGCACGTACTGGCTGACTAGCTAGATCGGGAGATAGGGGCGGGGATCTTGTTCCATTGGACCTGGTTCCGCACAATCAAAAAAAATTTACGTGCGATTCAGTTGCCCTTTTTTTTTAATAATTATATAAGATTCTTCCTATTTCCCTAATTATTTCCTTTGGTTAGCATTGGTGTCATTGCTAAAAGGCTCTCAACCCTCCCAACCGTGTTTTTTTCGTGTGTTTTTCTACATTAATCAAAAGATTTTTACGCTTGCATATTTTTCAATTTCAAAAGTATATTATAAACAAAATTCTCTTCATCATTAATAATTTCTCTTAAATTTAAGATTAGTAAAAGATCATATTCAAGGGTAATTTATAACACTAAAGTTAGAGTTAGTTAAAAAAAAATATCATTCTCATTTAAATATCAAACAACAGAGAAAGATTTAATAAATTCAAAACAAGCTTCACTAACAGTTAGGCAACAAACTTTCTTTGTTGTTGTAATATATAATGATGAATGAGAGAAAAAAAAATAATAATAAGAAGTAATGATACTAAAATATCAACATCGTTTTGCAGATAAAAGAAATAAAACAATTTTTGACTTACAGTAGGGTCTCGATTCCAACGATGCTGAAGGCCTTCTGCTTGTTGTCTTTGGAGTCGATTTATACAATGTTCTTTTCTTTTTTTTTTTATCGATTATTAAGATATTGATTATAGTTATAATGAATATTTAGGTAAATATTAGTAGGATACAACAAAAATTAGAATGCAATCGTATAATAAATAAGAGGTTTAGCTATATAAATTTATAATAATTTTTTTTTATAGCTAATTATATATAGGAAATTGCATGCTCAAATTTAAACAAACTTTTTTTTATTGTTAATATTTATTCTTTATCATATTATTTCAAATATTGTTGTTTCAATTTTGGTTGTAAGTAGAAAAGTATTAAAAGATTTCATTTGTTGTAAATTTTTAGTAGTTGCTAAAAATTCAAATTGCTTTTAATATTGAATAGTGATTAGTAATTAAATTTTAAATACTGTATTAGCCGAATATATAAAATTTATTGGAGTTAATTGATCAGATACTATATGTAGTTTTTTTCTTGTTTAGATGATGTTAATATCAGCATTTCTTTTTCGGAATGTATTTGTATGTCCTACTTATTCTTGTAAACCTGGGAAAAAGTTTATTTGTTGCCTTCTCAGATGGATCTTTGTTGTTCATGAGGCACAGATTTTATGCGTACATTTCGAGGAATATAATGCCGCTTAAACAATTTCTCGGGGGATACTAAAGATGTCACTCTCGAGTGAATATCTTGGAAATGGATCTCATGGACACAAAACTTAATCCAAGATAAATATTAATCACTCGAGAGTACGAAGCTGGAGTAAAATAACTTAATCAGTAACAGAAAACAAACTCAAGAACATCTAAAATTATTAATTACCTTTTTCTATGCTCCCAATAAAATGTATATTATTCTTATTTTCGGAATGAAAAATTTCAGAATTTTCCTTGTTTTTTTTTTATTTAACAACCAAATTTTTCTTAATGTCAGCTATATGTTTTTAATGAATCGGTGCTTTTTATTCTTTGTTTTTAAACTTAATAAAATTTTCAAATGGTGAAAATGACCACGTTTAAAACAAAAAAAAATTAATTAAATTCGATGAATATAATATGATGTTTTCGCATTTAATGCTCGATGACAAAAAGATAGTTGTCAAGCAATTTACCATGTATCAAGCCTATCGTTCTTTTAGAAAATTTTATTCATTATCATGTATATATGTTTAATTAAAATATGCAAATATCTAAAAAAAGCTTTTATTTTTTTTATTATGTTAAACCTTAATGTATAAAGGAAATAACAATATAAAAAATTTTTATATTTTTGTCTCTCTCATATCATGTATAATCTGCTGAGAAGATATACATGATTTAAATGCTGAATAAAGCAAAGAAGAATAAGAGAACAAAACTAATAATAATAATAATGTGGTATAGTGTAATGAAAAACAGTACTAAATAATGCATTGTTGTATTTCAAAAGTACTTAATATTAGTACTTTAGATGTTAGGGAAATATCCTTAAAAACATAATCTAAATATGTTTTTAACATGGAGTTAGAATTTTAAGAACAATTTATTATTTTTTTATTCGAACTGTTAATTATATTTTTTTGATATTTTTATTTTATATATTTTTTATTTTTCTTTTGATATGAATAAAAAAACTGACTCGGAGATACATGATAAAATTGTCACATTACACAAAAATGTTACATATATGTTACACTTTTTACCTATTTCCCATATAAAAAAAGAAAAAAATGTAACATTTTTGCCAGAAAAGAAAACGCCAGAAGTCTTCTGTAATTTAAAAACATTTATTTAATCTTTTTAATCCTCATTTAATATAAGGAATAATGTTATTTGAATCATCATTATTATTAGCATTATGTTGGTTTTTATAGAGTATATTCCATTAAATATACGTATAACTTCTGAATTACTAAATAGCAAAACTAAAATCTTTATAACAAAAGATGAAAGGGAGTTTTCATAAAACGCATTCTTGTATTCACATATTTGCTTCCAAAATTTTACGGTTGGGTTTTAATTTTCCCACTATACGAAGTTAATTTTGCCATTATAGTTAAAGACTTGTAACTTCATTTGTTATTTAATTTGACATTTATGCTTTAAAATTTTCATATAATTTTCCTTTTTTTAATTTTAAGCTATTTTGAACAGGAAATTAATTAGTAATTAAACTTTAAAATGCTGAACATATAATAAAGAAATGCTTAATAAAATGCCAAATGATAAATAAAAATAAACTAACCCCCTGGCCCACGATGTCGAACGATAACGTTCGCTTAGATAAGACCGAAGCAGCAAAAATGCTAAAATGGTCACACTGTTTCCGATTAATCCAATAATATCAGATTTTATATACTTTGCTTATTGAAATCTTTAAGCTAGAGGTCCACAACTCGCGTCTTGGCGTCAACGCGTTTTAAGCTTTCTAAACGTTTTAAGCGTCAGGCATTTCAAGTTACATGCGAAGAATTTTCGCGTTAATATTTTTTTTATATGTATGTATGTACTTTTAGAAGTGATGATGTATGCCCAGCTCATTTTTTTTTATTTGAAGTTTTTTATCGGTTTGTTTGTCAAATTCATATAAAAAATGTTATTTCAACTGTCATTTTTTCTGGTGAAATCATCTTTAAAATAAATTTGCTTTGCATTTGTCAAATTCATCTGTAACGCGTGCACCGCGTTCAAAAGTAGAAAGTAAACGAACTTTTCGCGTTTCAGGCGTCAGCACGTGAAATTATACGTGAAATTCCATGGTGAAATTATACCAGCTGACAGCATAGCGCCAGCTGATTATTTTTTGCTCTATGTATGGTGAAATTGAAAATGTCAAAAAGTTGGTTACAAATAGTGAAAGTTTATATAAAAACGTTACAAAATTATTTTGTTTTTGAAAAATTGAGCTTAAAACTGTTAAAAAAAAAAACTATATTATATTAAATAGTGTGTTTGTTGAGTTGTTTTGCTAAAAATGTTAGTTTTTTTTGTAAGATAAATATTAAGATTCCTCTTTAAAGAGATTTTTTTTTGCTGCAGAAAAATGCGTTGTTTGAAAATAAAGAATTTTGCATGTTTTACTTAGCAAAATTACGTATTACTTGTATATTTAAATAAATATTATGCGTAACTTAAAGAAAAATTCTTTGAGAAAATAAAAGAAACAAAAAAAAATCCCAATTGTTTTCTGTTTTTATCCATGTTTGTAAATTTGTTTTCTTTATTTTATGCCAGATGTTTTTGACAGTAACGAAAGTATTACACAAGCAAAAATGCCTGTTGCCCTTGCCTTGTTGTAATTGTTATAGCAATGCTGTCACCTGGTATTTAATTTCACCATGATTAATTCTACATTTGTAATAGTTGCTCAAAACGCGTGAAACGCGTACCTTCAGCTTTATACATAAATTCACACAACATTCGAGTATGTTGTCAGTCCGTTTGGTTGGTTGTACATGTAAACCCTGTGCAAATTTCGCCACAAATAAGCATAAATGATTTCAAAATAATAAAACTAATAAGTTGCATTCCTTTTTTTTTGAATTTCGTTTATTTATTCACAATAGCTACATCAAATTTTAACTTTAAATAAACAAATAGTATGCATAAATATACTTTATAATACACAGTCACTTTCAATGAACACTCAAGTACAATATATAATATTATATAATTTATTATGTTTAGCAAATATTATAATTAATTGATAGTGTGTTTGTTTTCTACACTATATTTCTAATGTGATACAAAAAGTCGAAAAAAATCTCACTTTATTATTTGGAATTAAGAGTGTATGTCAAGGGTTAAAAAGAAAAAAAAACTTGATGGAATTATTCGGCGAGCCACCTATAATTTTTCTTGTTTTGATTTGTATTTTTGTTTTTATCCGCTTGATAAATATTATTTCAGATTTGAAATTTATATTAGTTAATTGATTACTTGTTATGGTTTTATTATTGGCTCTTCTATAGATGTGATAAAATATAAGTATGCCTACACCGCACAGTGGGGGATAATTGTAAAATTTAAAAAAAAATTAAAAAAACCAAAAAGCTATAGCAGCTTAAAAATTTAAATTTTCAAAAAAAAATTATCTTTTTTTTTGCAAAAAGTCTCCTATGAAGTTTTTAATTTTTAATATATTTAAAAATTTTTGAAAAGAAGATAGAATTTCCAAAATATTGATGTATAATATGTCTACCTTATTTTGTCCACGTGCCACAGTAATGAACGAATGATTAACATCTCTAGTGAAATTTCTTCACCAAGTCATTTTCTTCCATAACAAGTTCAATGTTAGGTACATACAGTGGCACAGTAAAGTATACATACCCCCTTGAAAAACGGGGGTTTGGGTTATATATGAACAATTTAGCAATAAAGTTAATTTCAAACAAATTCAATCGAACAACAAAAAATAAATTTTGACCAAAATTTTTTTTCCACTTAATATTTATTAACAAAAATATATAAAATTCATTTTTCAAGCATAGAAAAGTCTACATACTTTAAATAAAAAAAATTATTTGGGCTAGAAGTAAATAAAACAAAACAACAAAATTAATACTTAGTGGGTCCGCCTTGGCTTTGTAGAACAGCATTTAATCTATTTTTCATAGAATTTGCTAATTATTTGAAATTAAATTCCATTCTTCATGTAGAGCGTTTTTAAGATCCTGGTTATTTTTAATTGTCCTTTTTCTAACTTGGCGGTCTAATTCATCCCATAAATTCTCTATAGGTTTTAAATCCGGTGACTGAGGTGGCGAATGAAGTTGATGATGCACGTTATACAGTGGTCATTCTTTAACAACACCAGCGATATGCTTTGGGTCGTTGTCTTGCTGAAAGTACCAACCTTCTGCAAGACCCAATTTATTCGCGAATTGCCTCCGATTATCTTTAAGAATATTTAAGTATATCGATAAATACTAAATTACCCACCCCAGCCGCCGACGTGCAACCCCATACCATAATGGAGTTACCACCGTGTTTCACTATAGGAAGCAAGTTTTTCGGCAATAATGCTTCGTTATTACGACGCCATACTTTTTGTTTTCCGTCATAACCAAACAAGTTGAACTTGCTTTCGTCGCTAAATAAAATATTTGCTCAAAATCTCTCATCTGCATAAATTTATTTTTTTTTAGCAAATTCGACGCGTTTTTGCATATTTATTTTACTAATAAACGGCTTCTTTCGGGGCACACGACTATGAAATCCACTGCTTTTTAATACGTGTCTCACCATTTCTGGATGCACTGAAGCAATATGCTGGCATTCTAAAGTCTTTGCAATTTCTACTGCCGTAATTTTAGGCGTTTCTTAAACATTCAACATAATTTGCCGCTTTGCACGTGGAGTCAGTTTAGGTGGGCGACCACTTCTTGGTTTGTTTTCTACACTTTTTGTTACATTATATTTCCGAATTATTGTCTGAATGCTTGATTTTAGATGCCCAACTAGTTTTTCATCTCTATCAAAGATTTTTTTCTTTATGGAACTTTACAATAAGCTCACGACGCACTTTTACACCAAGTTTTTTACTCATTTTCGTTAAATAACAAAATTAACAACAATTAAACTTTTTTCTAAATAACAGTATCTCGTGAAGATGCCTGAAGTGTGTGGTAGCACAGTACGTAGTTCCATTTTATTTACTTTTCCACACAGACATGTGCACACTTTTCTGTGTTTGAAAAATGAATTTAATATATTTTTGTTAATAAATATTGTGTGTAAAAAAATTTCTGCTAAAAATATATTGTTTGTTGTTCGATTCAATTTGTTTGAAATGAACTTTATTGCTAAATTGTTCATAGATAACCCAAAACCCCGTTTTTCAAGGGGGTATGTATACTTTACTGTGCCACTGTATATAATACATAAGTGCAAACATAAACCGATTGCAACTCTTTTTTAACAATGAATCCCAGGTACAATATGAAATACCTGTGATATCCCTAAAACATATTTCATACCTAATACTATTTTTTTACTCCAGGTAATATAACACGTAGATTTCCAAATATACCTTTACCAAATAAACGTTGACTACAGGTAACCTATTATATGAAACTCATGAAGAATAATTAATATATAATCATACTCAATCCACAATTGACATTATTTATTTAAGAAAGGCATTGTTAGGAAAAGGAGTTGAAGTGTTACCATCATATGGCTCAATTCAGGAAAAGAAAAAGAGTATTATACCATCACCTATTGAAGTTACTGATCGGAAAGCTAGAATTGGACTCTCCACTCTACTCGAAAATACAGCATTAAGGATTGCGTGCGACTTTTCTACAGAACAGCTAAACAAAATAAATACTTATGATCTGCAACTAATCTGTAAGTGGAGATGTGATGGCTTATCATCACTTTCCGAAGATAAGCAAACTACATCGAGTCAAACATCATCAGAATATAAAAGTGTATTTATGTCATCATTGGTTCCATTAAGAATTCGGAAGTATGCTGCCAGTGATTCTCCATCAACTAGTTTTGAGGATATATGGATTAATTCAACTCCTGGATCGAAAGCCTTTTGTAGGCCAATATGTTTCGAATATACAAAAGAAACAAAGATTACGACACAAGATTTGATCAACTTAATTGAATCTGAAATTAAAGACTTGGTACCGGTTACAATCCAAATAGCTCAATATTCCTTCAACATTTCTTTTAATATGAAACTAACGATGATCGATGGAAAAGTCAGCAACGCCATAACAGGAACATCATCTACTTGGAACTGTTCCATATGTGGTGAAAAAAAAATCGGAATTTTCGAATATATCCAAGGAGAGAACAATTAACGAGGATGTGCTTAAATTCGGAATATCTCCTCTACATGCCGGTATAAGATTTCTTGAACATTTTCTACATCTGGCATATGATTTAATATATAGAAGCATACCAGAAAATATCAATAATTCAGTAAATAAAAATGAAGAACTGATGGAAATGAGAGCCACGGAGAAAAGAAGAATTCAAGAAGCAGATTGGATTAAACATTGATAAACCACTCGTAGAATATGGAAGCACAAATGATGGAAACACAGCTAGACGATTTTTCAACGATTTTGAAACAACTTTAGATATAACGGGAATAACTGAAAAAGTCAATATTATTTTTATGGCAATAAATAGTAAGCACAGTGAATGCAACAAAATTTGGCGAGTATTCCACAAAAATTTCAAAACTTCTATTATCGTTGTACCCTTGGATAGAAATGACACCAACAGTACATAAAATATTATGTCATGGAAAAATCATAATTGAACATAATATTTTGCCCTTAGGAGAACTTACAAAAGAACCCCAAGAATCGAGATATAGCGGCTTCAAGTATGTTCAGCAGTTCAGCTCCAGAAAGTGTTCTCGACAATCTCAAAATTAAGACATTTTGAATAATCTCATTTTATCATCAGATCCAGTCTTATCATCTATGAGGAAACGTTGGATTTGCTACAGAAGTTTGACGGTTGAAAATAGTCATGACTTTAAAGATTTGCTTTATCTTTTAGATATGGATTGCTCTGTTTCTGATTATTTTACTAAATTAACCTAATTATAAATTTGAAAATAAAAAATATTTTCCCAAAAAAACATTACTTCTTTCTTTAGTTTTTTGTTTATTTACCAAATATTTCACATGAACTGTATGTTATGAAATCTACCTGTTATATTACCTGGAGTAAAAAAATAGTATTAGGTATGAAATATGTTTTAGGGATATCGCAGGTGTTTCATATTGTACCTGGGATTCATTGTTAAAAAAGAGTTGCAATCGGTTTTTGTGTGTATTTATGTATTATATAGGTCCTAACATTGAACTTGGTATGGAAGAAAATAACTTGGTGAAGAAATTTCACTAGAGCTGTTAATCATTCGTTCATTACTGTGGCACATTTTTTGTTGAGAATCCCACAATTCCCAAAAAACTTTTCAAAAATCCCAAAATTGAGATTTTTTGATCTATTGAAGGCACCAAGCTCGGGGCTATGAAATCCATTTGCATAATATTGAAGAAGAGATTAGGACATACAAAACAGGTCTTAGTTTTTTGAAAGCAGCTTTGCGATTTTAGAATATAGACAACATAGTTGAAATTTTCATAAAAAATAGGTCTACTGCGGAAAGCTCTGGATAAAGCAATAATAACAATTTTGATATTATTTTGCTTTTATAATATTTCCCGTTACCTTTCAGAAAAATCTAAACACATTATTTATCTTTTACTCATTTTCTGGCGGAAAAACGACTTTTTTATTTTTTTTTAAGTTTGAATGCACATAACTTTTGACTGAGTAGATATTTTTTAACATTTCTTTCTTAAGATTATTAATAAATTGGATCCGTTATTAGCAAAATAGCAGACCAAGGTAGGCAAAAAAAATAAAATTTTACTTTTCAAATGCGAATCACTCGTAAACTATAAGAAATAATATATGGCTAAAGCAATGGTTTTTGTAGATCTCGTCTAGTACATTCCATATATATAAAAATCTTTCAAACCGGATCGCAAACAAAAACTTGGCATCATTTTTAATTTTTGGTATACCCGAGGTGCCCCACTTTGGGGCATTGTGTTTAAGCCCAAATTCAAAACTTAAACTTATCAACACCTCCTCTATAGCCATGGGAAATTTTATTAAAATCGAGCTATTCATTTAGCAGTTACAGATTTATTTCCACTTTTTTTTCAGATCCCCCACTGTGCGACTGTGTTTTCAATGACTAACAAAAAAATTTTTTAGTGAGGAAACAACATCGCAGCGCAAGCCAAACAAAACAAAAATAAAACTATTGACTGTAGCTTAACTATGAGATGTTATTTGCTGAGGCAGTCAGCCACAGCAATTCACTTTAAAAAATTTGCTTCTGCTTAAAACTTACAGTTTTTGATTTTTTCTTTTATGCTTTTGCTGAGCTAAAAACTGTTTTTTGTTTTTTGACTTTGTGCTCTGCTTTTTCTTGTGTATTTTCTCTTAGTTAAAGTTAAGCACATACATACGTAGTGCTTGAAAATAGTTAAGCATTTTTAAACCCTGCTCAATTCTTTTATTAGTTTCTTTTACATCTCTCTCTTAACAATATAATAATTTAATAAACAAAAAAATATTGCGTTACAATTTTAGTTTCTCGTCTAATGGGAGGATCTGCATCCGGTTCTATGGGACATATGGCCAATATGGGAAGCTTGGCTACTTGCTCTGTAAACGACGCAAAGTCGTTACAGTTTCCTTTGACACAAAGAAGAAAACGACGTGTATTATTTACACAAGCTCAGGTTAGTATAATACGTCCGTTTGTCAACTAAAATATTTTACTAATTATCGAAAGTTATTAATGGAGATGTATTTACGTATTATAAAATAATGCAAAAATATTTATATTATAATAATATTGTTTTTTGGAGTTGATGTTTTTACCCTATATTTCATATAATTACATGTATGTAATTATTATACATACATACATACATGTCGTGTTTGTTCTTTTTCTATTCTTATTTAAACAAGTCATCATGTTACATCCTGTTGATTTGTGAATAATAATAATTAGCATGGTAAGCAATTACGTTTAAGCATATAAATGTAGAATTTAAGTTTTCAGTTTTGAATAAAGACTCAAAAGCAGCGGGCACAGTTGTTTGATTATTAATGGCGCAGTCGGTAAACGAAACAACTCGGTTTTAAAGAAAATCCGTAGATTAGTGGTATTAATAAATTATTAAACATAAGAAAAATAAAACAAGTAAGAAAGTATAGTCGGTCAAGTCCGACCATATAATACCCTACACTCAGTATATGTATAAAACAGTTTTTCAGAAATGGGCATTATATGGAAGATATAACCTATTATGTTCCGATCATCCACAAATTTAGTGTCATGATTTCTGAGAATATATATATTATATGTACTAAACTTTACCTCGATATAAATACTTTTAAAAGATTTATGGAAGTTAAAGTGAATTACGGAGAGGGTCTTAGTTAGTAGTTTCGACTAATTATAGACCGACCATTATAAAATTAGGTGTCATTATTTCTGTATATAAGAAACTTGTTTGTGTCGAATTTTAGTTGATTACCAACAATTGTAAGAAATTTATGATCTTTAAAGTGATTTTCGGAAATAGGCCTTATATGGGAGCTATGACTAATTATGGACCGATCTGTGATTTGGTTTCATTTACCACTCATTTGTGATGAAATTTGTTTGGATACTTACATAATTGAAACATTTATGATCGGTAAACCCCAATTTCGGGAGGACATTTGTATGGAGGCCAGGTGAAATAATGGACCGATTTTCCCGAGTTTCAATCCCATCTTGGACCAAAAAAATATCACGTACCAAATTTTATCCAAATATCTTCAAAATTGTGACATGTACTCTGCGCACAAGCTTTACATGGATAGCCAGTCAGACGGACGGACTTCTTTAAATCCACTCAGAAAGTGATTCTGATCGATATACTATAAGGTGGGTGTTGGACGAATATTTCTGGGCATTACAAGCATCAGCACAACTCTAATATACTCTCCCCACTATGGTGGTGTAGGGTATAACAAATGCAAACTCAAGCATGAAAGACATTCCAAATAGCAGGCTACACGACTACACGAGTGCAAATGCCGCTGGGTGCTTATGCCGCTGGGTGCTTATGCCGCTGGGTGCTTATGCCGCCCTGTAGCCAGCTACTTAATTATTTTGAAAACGACAGCTACACAGTCAGCAGAGCTGATCCCGAAATCTGACGTTTTAATAAAAAATAAATTTGTTCTCTGAATTTTTAAAATAACATAACAGCTGACGAGAACTTTGTTGATTTTATAGAAGCTAGTACTAAAATACAACAAAAACGTAAATAAAAACATTAAAAATATTAAATCTTAAACAATAAAACACTTACTTCTTGATAATTTTAGTCAGGCTTGAGTTCATTAAATTTAATTTTAGAACGCAAAGAGAAAGCGGGATTTCTCGAAACATATGTAAATTCAACAACCCAGGTTCGAATCCCAGTCAAGAAAAATTATCAAAAATTTTTAATAATAAAATTTTTCAAGTTGTAATTCCTAACTTTAGTAAAAATAATTTAATGAACTCAAGCCTGACTAAAATTATCAAGAAGTAAAAATTAACAGTTCAGTTATGAAATAATAATTATTCTATAAAACACTTACTTTAATCAAATAAACCAATGAAAATATAAACAGCTGTTGACACAATTCATTTATATTTCAGTGGTGCCATTTATTGTATTTTTTTAAAGTAGCGTTTTTTCAGGTAACAGTTTCCTTGAAAATTAAAAAAAAGTTCCATTAAATAAAGCATTAAAGACTAAAGAAAACTGTTAAATTTTCTTTTTTATCGGTCACGCTTATAACATAATAGAAATACATATCGGGTTTTCCAATAGCTACTTGACAACTCTGAATTTAAATTGTGAATGCACTATTTCACTGATCATCTAATTGTTGCTTTCTTTTTTTTCAGTAAACTTAACATTTTCGTTATGGTAAAGTACACGAAGGAACAACGTTTGGAAATTATAAAAATGTACTACCGAAATTCGGAGTCGGTGACCGCAACTTTAAGAGCGTTAACTCCAATTTTCGGTCGTAATTATCGCCCTAGTAGACAAGCAATAACAAGTTTAGTGCAAAAATTTGAGTCTACATATTCATTGTGTGATGCTGTCGTGCCAGTGAGACAACGGCCTGGTCGAAGTTCCGAAAATATCGCTGCCGTTCAGGCGTCCGTAGCAAACGATTCAAATCAGTCGATTCCGCGGCGTTCTCAAGAACTGGGCATCCCCAAGACCACTTTATGGCGAATTTTGCGTAAGGATCTGGGTTTACACCCATACAAGATTAAGCTGACTCAAGAATTGAAGCCGATGGACCATTTGAGTCGACGTACGTTCTCCGATTGGGCTCTGGAGAAGATGCACCAAGATGATGAATTTCATCGCAAAATCATCTTCAGTGACGAAGCTCATTTTTGGCTCAATGGGTTCGTCAATAAGCAAAATATGCGTTATTGGTCTGCTGAAAATCCACATGTGCTTCACGAATCACCACTTCATCCACAAAAAATTACTGTTTGGTGCGCTTTGCATGCCGGCGGCGTCATTGGGCCATATTTTTTCGTCGACAATAACGATCGTCACGTTACTGTGAATGGCGATCGTTATCGCGCAATGATTAGCGATTATTTTTGGCCCGAATTGGAACACATGGACTTGGATGACATGTGGTTTCAACAAGACGGTGCCACAAGCCACACAGCACACGTTACAATCGATTTACTGAAGAGTAAGTTTGACGAGCGTGTTATCTCAAGAAATGGACCAGTCAATTGGCCGCCTCGTTCTTGCGATTTAACGCCTCTAGATTTTTTTCTTTGGGGCTACGTCAAATCATTGGTCTATGCCAACAAGCCGACAACGTTGGAAGAACTTAGAGCCAACATTGAACGCGAAATAGCGGCCATTCCGGCCGAAATGTGTGACCGAGTCATCCAAAATTGGGTCCAGCGAATCGACCACTGTCGACGTGGCCGCGGTGCCCATATGAACGAAGTCGAGTTCCATTCATAAATGTTTTGAATGTATTTCAAGTCGGTAATAAAGTTTTGGAAATATCTCAAACGGTTTGCGTTTTATTTAAAAAAAAAGTTGTCAAGTCCTTATTGGAAAACCCGTTATAATATAATGTAGGCTTTTAGTTATTAAGTTAGTAATCTATTTATATTATTTATAATTGTAAGTCTTTTCATAAAATGTAATTACTATTTATTTTTCTAAGTGTAAACATAGATTAATTGTATTATTCATATATTATAATGAACATGAGAAGGATAGACATATATCATAGGGATAAGTAAATGTATGTAAAAGAGACCTAAATAGAACATAAGAAAACATGTAAACCATAAACATTGAAATAAAAGTCAGTCGATAGAGAACCTTTGAAGACTAACGATCAGAATAGTTGATTTCACGCTACAAAAAAAAAAAATAAAAGTTTTGATTTTTACATACACGGACACGCACACATATGTACATACATATGTATATGTCGACCATCGACATAAAAAAATTATTACTAAGAAATTTAAAAGCGTGGTGTCAAGAGAACGGGATAGAATCTAGTGGCACAAAAAACGTAATTGTAGCTAAAATTCAAAATAACACGGACATTTTTAATAAATGCACAAAAAAACTGTGTATGGTTGAAGAATTACAACAAAACACAGTTTCACAGAATATGACCCAACAGAACAGCGAAGTTTTATTTGACGAAAAAATGAACAGCAACGACGAAGATACAAGCAGCAGCAGAGACGGCGCGGCTGGTGAGGTTACAAAACAACAACAACAATGTAAAGAAGTTATACATAAAATTGAGGAAAACGGTAAAGATGTTACAAACGAAATGTTACAACAATGTAAAGAAGACGGTAGAAACGACAACAAAGTAGAGCCAGACAAAATTAAAAATGTAGAGGACATAGTGGATAAGCTAAATAAAAATAAAAATGTGGAGAATACAGAGAATGCATTGAAAAATGTAACGGACAAACAACGTGAAGAAATAGAGACAATAACACGGCAAATAGAAGTTCTAAGGAAAAGAAAACAACTACTAGAACTACAAAATGAATTGGCAAAGTGCGAAATAAATGAAAACAAATGCACAAATAACAGGGTGGTGACTTGTGATGTGTCATTTGATACACTAAAGGAATTCCTGCCAGTATTTGACGGAGATAATAATTTTGAAATCTGGATGTCTTTACTGGAAAATGTACGAAACAATTACGTTGTGGGTGATGACATGATGCGTGCTTTGATATGTAACAAGTTAAAAGGCAGGGCACAATAATGGCTTTATACGAACCCAGTACATATGAGCGAAACTTTAGATGATTTTTTACAAGAAATGAAAAATCTGTTTGGCATGAAGGAGTCAAAGTTCGGTACAAGATGTTAAATCGTATTTGGCAAAAAGGTGAACGTTTCGATACTTATTATAATGAGAAACTGCTTTTAGCTAATAGCTTAAAAATCGATGAAGATGAATTTATTAATCTACGAAATACGGCAAAACTACGTTGCTTTACTACTAAAAGTGAAATCCTACAAGCTTTTCGAAATGTTGAGCTGATAACAAATACAACATTACAACAATCAAGTGGGTGTTCAAGTGCAACAAATAATTTTGCGGCTAAAACTCGTAAGGTAACAGAGCAGCCACCGAAACGAGACATCAAATGTTACAACTGCAACAGCAAAGTACATATAGCGAGCGAATGTCGTAAGCCTAAACGTGAAGACGGAGCTTGTTTTGCGTGTGCTGGATTCGGACATCAAGCTAAGAATTGCGAGTTATATAGGAAAACTGAGAAGAAAAACGAGCAAAATGATTATGTAAGCTATTTAGATGTTAGATTTTTAACGAATTGTAATAAAAATGTATCAATGTTTGTAGAATGTCTCCTAGATTCGGACAGCCCCATCAGTTTCATAAGGCGGTCAAATGTTCCAAGCGGTGTAGAAATTTTTGAAAGCGGAAATAAAATTTACTTTGGCATAAATAAAAGTGAATTGAGAATTAATGAAATTATAGAATGTTTAGTTTTGTTTGCGAATAAAAATATTGTAACGAAATTAATGGTTGTTGATGATGAATCTATGGGATATCCTATTGTTTTAGGTAGAGATTTTTTGCGGCAAAGTGGTACAAGACTTGTTGTTGATGATAAGTGTCTTAGAAGTATTGCTAATTTGACAAGTGAGGGAAACTGTGTATGTAATTCGGAAGTAGACGGCGCGTATGATGGGCCTGGTTTATCGCAGACGAGTAGGAAAATTGAACGGGCACAACATACGTTAATGAACATACCGAGTACTGACAATATGGGCGAAAAGGGTGACAATGACAATTTTGAAGTTCAGATGTTACTGATTGAGTGCGAAGAGGAAAAGGTAGAGTATAACGCTGACATTTGGACAAAAGAAATATTTTGAAAGATTATTTAAGGAATCGTATATAGATCCGGAACGACCGGATGAACCTTTGATAAAATGTGAGATGCGATTGATAATAGAGGACCAGAGGATATTTAATTATTCACCCAGGAGACTTTCATATGCGGAAAGGGAGAAGTTACAGATAATATTGGATGAGTACTTGGCAAAGGGTTTTATACGTCTAAGTGAGTCTGAATATGCCTCACCTATAGTGTTGGTAAGGAAGAAAACGGGTGATCTACAGATGTGTGTTGACTTTAGGCAACTTAATAAGATCACGACAAAGACGAAGTTTCCGATTCCTTTGATAGATGATTTGTTGGACAAATTAGTTAACAAAAATATATTTTCGAAAATGGATCTAAGAAACGGTTATTATCATGTTTATATGCACGAAGTAAAATATACGTCATTTACAACACCGTTAGGTCAGTTTGAGTTTCTTAGAATGCCCTTTGGACTAACAAATTCACCGTTTACGTTTCAGAAATTTATAAATATAATATTCAGTGATATGGTACAAGACGGAAGGGTGGTTATTTATCTTGACGATATAATGGTGGCGACGCAGGATGTACAGGAACACTTGGATATACTAAGAGAGGTTTTTAGAAGGTTAGTGAATAATAAGTTGGAGCTAAGGTTGGACAAATGCAGTTTTTTTCAGACTGAAGTCAAATATTTAGGGTATATGATATCGAGGGAGGGCATTAGAGCGGACGATGATGGGATTAGAGCGATCTTAGATTTTCCAATACCGAAAAAGGTGCGGGAAGTGCAGAGTTTCTTAGGGATGTGTTCGTACTTTCGTAGATTTATCAAGGATTTTTCGGTTATAGCAAAGCCACTTCACGACTTGACAAAAAAAGGAGAAAACGTTTAGCATGGCGTCGTCTGCACTGGAGGCTTTTGACACATTGAAAAGGAAAATGATAGCAGCGCCTATAGTGGCGCTATATGATCCAAAGGATGAGACGGAACTACATTGTGACGCAAGTTCAATAGGTGTTGGTGCAATATTACTACAGAAGAAGAGTGATGGCAAATTCCACCCTATATTCTACTTTTCGAAAAGGACTACGGCCACTGAATCGCGATACCACAGTTTTGAACTGGAGACACTGGCAATCGTGAACGCTTTGAAGAGATTTAGAGTGTACTTACAGGGGTTGAATTTTAAAATAGTTACGGACTGTAATTCCTTAACATTGACACTGAACCGAAGGGAACTGAACCCGAGAATAGCTAGATGGGCTTTAGAATTGCAGAACTATGAGTACAGGTTAGAGCACAGGTCAGGTAAGAGAATGCAACACGTAGATGCTCTAAGTAGGTGTAATACAATTCTTGCAATAGAAGAGCACATTTGAGGATAATTTGGTGATTTGCCAAACTAAGGACGAGAAGCATAACAAAATACGGGAACTTTTAGGTAAGGGGGAGCATAACCTTTATGAGATGAGGAACGGTGTGATTTATAGGAAAGTGAAGGGAAATTTATTGTTTTGCGTTCCGGAGGCAATGGAAAATCACGTTCTTTTTAAATATCATAACGAAAAGGGTCATGTGATGGAGATAATCGGAAGGAGTTATTGGTTCCCTAATCTTAGGAGGAAAGTGCAGGAGCATATAGCGAATTGTCTGAACATTGTACCAAAGGGGAATATTCCTTTTCAGGTAGTACATGTGGACCATTATGGGCCGATTATATGTAGGGATTCTATGAAGGGGCATATTTTAGTGAAAGTAGATGCATGTACTAAATTCGTAAGACTATACCCGACTAAGACGACGAAGTCTAGAGAGGCAATTGATGCACTGGATGATTATTTTAGAGCATATAGTAGGCCGAGTCACATAGTTTCGGACAGGGGATCTTGTTTTACGTCATAGGAATTCGAGGAGTTTTTACGGGACAATAATATTATTCACGTTAAAATTGCGACAGGATCTCCACAGGCGAATGGACAGGTGGAGAGGATTAACAGGGATTTGGGACTGATTAGTAAATTAATGAATCAGGGAGAGAGTAAACCATGGTATAGGGTGTTACCGGACGTAGAGCATGCGATGAATAATACTGTTCACAGGAGTATCAACCAATGTCCTAGCGTGATGTTGTTTGGAATAGGTCAAAAAGGGAAAATAGTGGATAGTCTAAGGGAGAATACAGTGGACGGCCAGCTGGGGTACGGTGACAGAAAATTAGATGAAATAAGGGGAGAGGCAGAGCAAGTGCAAAAAAGGGTTCAAGATTATAACAAATCTTATGTAGACAGGAAACGACAAAGTGCAAGACTATATAGGGAAGGGGATTATGTCATGGTTAGAAACTTTGACTCTACGGTGGGTGTGTCGAGTAAATTGTTACCGAAATTTAAGGGTCTTTTTAGGATATCTAAGGTGCTGGGAAATGGCAGATATTGTGTTAAGGATATTGAGGGATTCCAGCGGACACAGAGACCGTATGAGGGAATTTGGGCAGTTCAGAATATGAGGCCGTGGCTTAAAGAGACAAACGGGTGGACTCTTACTGTTGATGGTTTGAATGAGCAGGGCTCGGACAGAGACGGATATGGTGGTCATTTGGGAACGAATGAGGATACGCGACAAATGATAGGGGTGACGACTAGAAATATGCTGACTCGAAAGGGAAATCATGGCAATGACAAGGAGAGGTCGAGTTAGATAAATCGCCTAGTATCAGGATGGCCGAGTTGTAGGCTTTTAGGTATTAAGTTAGTTCATAAAATGTAATTACTATTTATTTTGCTAAGTGTAAACATAGATTAATTGTATTATTCATATATTATAATGAACATGAGAAGGATAGACATATATCATAGGGATAAGTAAATGTATGTAAAAGAGACCTAAATAGAACATAAGAAAACATGAGATAAAAGTCAGTCGATAGAGAACCTTTGAAGACTAAAATAATAACATAGTATAATAATAACCCCCTGGCCCACGATGTCGAACGATAACGTTCGCTTAGATAAGACTTAAGACACAAAGTTGATTGTGGAATAAACAAACTTGACTGAGTAAAAAGTCTTAAGTCTTATCTAAGCGAACGTTATCGTTCGACATAGAAATTAGTTTAATTTGACAGCGACAAAAAAATCAGAATGGACAACAACCTGCAGTCGTGTTGCCTGCTGTCTTCAATATAGTCACTTTTATCTAAACGTAGCCTGCTGTCTCGAATGTGTTTAATGCTTTAATGTGAGCTATTTAAACTAAAATCGCAACGAAATTGCCGCACTCAAAAGAAACAAACAAAACCAAATAAGAGTTATAATGCATTGCTATATAGTACAGTGACTCTCATTAATATTTGACACATAAAGAAAGACTAAAAAATTAACAAAGTTAAAACTGTAATTAAATTGCATAAAGATGAAAACTGTGAAACGGAATGGAACATACTAATAAATTTAAAAACAAATGTCAAAAATGCATTGTATGTACTTGAACTAAAGAATAAAATTGCTACGGAAACTAAGAAAAAACTGGAAAACAAAACAAAAAACAAGAACGTTAAAACTGAAAAAAACTTGTTTTACTTAAACTGTTCAATAATAAAAATTAATTAACAAAAAAGGAACTGCAGCTGAGAAATTACGACGCACAGTGGCTGAAAATAGTTTTTCATTGGCCAAAAGTCGAATTTTTTTTGTCACCGATTTTTTAAATTTTTACACCCTTTTGGAGCTAATATCCATATTAAGGTAGCCAAAAAATTAGGTTAAACTATTAATAATTGTAGGCGTGGCATGCTGTCAAACTCAACTTTTTTTTAATTTCAGAAACAGGTGTTTTTTATTTCTTTCTTGTCTAAAATAAATGGTTACTACTCGCAAGCTATCATCGATAATGGCCTGCGGTCTTCTTTATAATGTTGGTAGTCTTTAGTTGTTGTAAGTGGTTACCGCTCTAGCGTTTAATATTAGGGGCGTTATGAAATATTTATGAAACTACTATATTTTTCTGAAATTTAAACTTTAGTGGAATAGAACTTCTAGGGAACAAGAAACGTATACCACCCGAAGAAAGGTGAAAGTGTCTTCTTTAACCCTATATATACTTTTGCACCCGCCACGACCCGCGGGTAGAACACTTTTTTAATTTTAATGAAATTACTCTAAAAAAATTCAAATTACGATAATTTAAACAGCTCTATAATTACTCGTATAAAATGGTGTATTAAATTTTCACTTTTTCGCCTAAAGGTTTATTTTGTTTTACTTTAGACTACGTAAAACTAAAATAATTAAATATAATACCTGCGAAAGGGTTTTATGGTTTTGTTTTGATCAGCAAAAAATGTTGGATTAATTTTCAAAAATGTTTAATAGAACTAATGTTGTTGCACTTTTTTGATTGAAAGAAAGAATTTTGAAAATCTTGTTAATCTTCCAAAAAACCGGTTTATGCTAAATATATAATGCTTTCCCATTACCAGAGCTAAATTTTGACACCCATATTCGATATATTCTTAAAAATCAGTTTATGCTATATATCCCCGATATATCTCAATCAATTTCTGAAATTTTCATTTTTTACCTTGAATATATTTTTCTGCAAGCCATATCTTCCAAATAAAAAAAATTTTTTAAATTGATTCTTTAATCACGAAGTTATTCAACAATTTATAAAAGAAGCACAGCAAAATATATAGATAACGGTAAATAAAAAACCGTATGTCCGTCCGATCTTCATAAAAATTAAATGGGACCCACCTGCAAACAAACTAAATTTTTAAAATTGATTCAGAAATGGCGGAGTTATCGTGGAACAAACAAAAAAAAAGCAACATGCCATTCGAATTGATAACCTCCTTCTTTTTGAAGTTGGTTAAAAATAATAATAAATAGAACCTACTATTGTTACAAATGCTAATAAAATCTATTGCAGTTTTTATTTTTAAAATGTTTTTTAAAATTATCAAATCTGACAGCAAAAAAGAATAAATTTTTAGTAACAGCAAAATCTCCAGTTAATTTTACTTTTTTTTTTTTAGTGTTAACATTTTTTTGAGTGTAAAATTTTTTTTGAGTGTAACATTAAAAAAAATCCATTATCACAAAAAATAATTATAATTATTATTAAGTTCCAAATATTAAATTTTTTAATATGTAAATAAAAAAATTAACCCATATTTCACTCCAAAAGTTAAAAAAAATCAAAAGTTCAACTTTGACCTAGAAGACCTTAAAAAGTCATCAATCAATTTTAATGTAATTAAAACTGAGTCAAGCTGAACTAAATATCTATCCATTAAAAAAAATTACTTCAATATTTTGATCGGTTCAAAAGTTACAGAATTTTGGCCAATGAAAAACGATTTTCAGCCACTGTGCGACGTAAAGATCAACATATTCCAAACTGATTGTTTTTTATGTGCTATGTAGACCTTTTATATTGTTCAAAATCCTTTTATTTTATTAATTCGGTTTGAGGTCTCTTTTATTAAAAATATAAAAACTCTTTATTCGTTTTTAATTTTTATTATTTTTATTATTGATCATTTTTTTATTTGATCATCTTCAGGAAAGAAATATAATCTAAAAAACATAATTATTATAGATATAACAATTTTCTTTAAATTATATTAACAAACAATTTACTTACCCCCTTATTCAAAAACGATTATTAAATTTAACAAACGTTTATTGACAGATTTGCATATAAAAATTTTTATACTCGTTTTTGAATAAGGGGGTTAATATTTAATACAGTGTTTTCCGATGTTAATGGCTTAAGTTTCTTTCACTGACTGTTAGCTTTTTTGTTTATTATTATTTTTGTAGTTGTTTATTGTATGTCTATATATGTGAGCGCAATTATCAGTGTCTCTTTTGTAGTTCATTCTCTTATCTATTGGAGTATTAATTATATGTAACATCTCTTGCATATGTCGTTTATTAGTATTATTGTCTTCCACAATTACTCTTACATTATCACAGTTTGGTCGATGCCTAGTTATTGCACAAGGTGCAGCAAGTGCTGTTTTTTTGTGAAAGTGGTTTTTCATTTGATTTTAGTTCCGATTTATGTGATGACAATTTAGTTTTCAATTTTGTCTTTGTTGTACCTACGTATATTTTTGTACATATATCAGTATCGTCGCCGTCACATTTTATTTGGTATACTAGATTTGATTTTTCTAGTTTGTCCAATTTAGATTTCATGTTGTTGAATAATTTTGCCGTGGTATTACCCGTTTTCATTGCCAATATGTATTTTTCCTTGTCATATATGTATATCAGATTACTTTATCCTTTCTGATAATCCAGGTATATATTCAATAGATCTGTAAATTTTAGGTGGTTTCGTTTCCATCATATTGTTGTCAGATTTCTTCTTATTTATTGTATATTTTATCAAATTGTCTATAGTTATATATGAAAAGTCATTCTTGTGTAAAATATGTCTAATTTTTATTTTATTTTCTTAGTGAAATTCGGTATTACTCGTACTCGTGATAAAGTTCATTATTATTCTTCTAGAATGTTTGGAATAATAATTAATAGGCCTGCCAGAAGATACAGGTTTTTGGTAGCAGTTTATCTTAATTATATTACCATCCCTGATGACTAGGGAATCTTAATATGGTAATTTGTTATCCATTTCTCTCTCTAATGTAAACTGTATCTGTCTGTTAAATGAGTTCAACTTCATTCGTTTTTAAGATCCCAAATAGGTCGTCTACATCATTCTTGGTCTCACCTCCATTTTATTAAGAGTTGCGTCTAATAATTCTTCCATAACAATATCCGCAATAGTTGAAGAAATGGGAGATCCCATTCTGTGTAGAAATTGTCCTTAAATTTGAAATATCTACAATCTACTATACAAAACTTTAAAATATCCATGAACAAATCTTTAGGTTGTCTGGTATGTTCTTCTAACATAAACCATTTTTTCTCAATAATCTGAACAGCCAGGTTAACGGGAATGCAAGGAAATAGTGAAATCACATCAAATGATACTAGTATTTCATCGTTGTCTATTAATGTTTGTCAAGTTCTTTAAAATGTCAATTATATATTAGCTTAGTCCGTAAGATGGTGAGTTAATTGATGAGCATATTGGTTGTAATGGAATGTCGTTGTTATGAATTTTTGGTAGACCATATATCCTTGGGGGTATCGCAATTCTGGTTGTCAGTTTATTTTTGTCAGATATGGTAATTCACATAGTGTTGCTTGAACTGGTCGGACGTGTTATTTTTAGTGCGGCTGAATTTTCGTAATAGGTGAAAAAAAAAATAAAAAAAAAAAAACTTGTAATAAGTGAAAAAAAAAAAATATATATATATATAAAAAAAAGATATCGTAATAGGTGGAAAAATAGTGGTTTTTCGGTAATTTAAAAATCGCAAAACAACTGCATGAGTGTCCCGCTCAGATGTAATTCTGAGAAAGAGCTAAGCTACAGTAGAAAAAATTTATGGATCTCTGAGGAAGAATCCTTAAGAAAATCCGTGGAGTCTCTTCTCACTACAAAAGCCGAAATACGGCGCCGTTCCTGTTCGCCCAATATAGTTATCTCATCCGATGAGAAATCATCATCTTCATCAAATAGTGCAGTCAAACCCAAAAAACAAGTAGGTATGGATAAGTACATCACCGTTCTCAAGCGACAGAGGAGCCCGACATCTGCTCAAATGTCTTCCAATTCCAATAAAGTTCCTAAGACCGTCAGCAGTGATAAGCCAAATGATCAAAACAGATTTGCTCTACTTCAGACGGATGACCCAGAAATACCGAAAAAGACGTTTAAGCCCCCACCAATTTACCTGAGAGAGCCCACTTCCAATAAACTGGTACAAGGAATTGTTGCTGTAATAGGTGAGAACATGTTTAGCGTAACCTCAATTAAACATGGAAAAATCAGCGAGACAAAGATCCAAGTGAATAGGGAAGATGATTTTCGAAAATTGTCCAACCAGTTGGAGAGGGAGACCAGGGATTTCTATACCTATCAGCTCAAAAGCGCAAAAGGACTCCAAGTCGTTCTAAAGGGTATAGACCCATGTGTTGACTCTGCGGAGATAAAGAACGGATTAATGGACAAAGGGTTCAAAATCAAGAGCGTAGTGAATATTAGAAACCGTGAAAAGATTCCTCAGCCCATGTTCAGGGTAGAATTGGAACCTGGAGATGTTGCCTTAAAGAAAAACGAGTCCCATCCAATTTACAATCTTATTTATCTTCTGCATCGTAGAATTACCGTGGAGGAACCGCATAAGCGTGTTGGACCCGTCCAGTGTCTTAATTGTCAAGAATTTGGTCACACCAAAGCGTATTGTAAATTGCCGTCTGTTTGTG
Source organism: Bellardia bayeri (assembly GCA_950370525.1). NCBI lineage: Eukaryota > Metazoa > Arthropoda > Insecta > Diptera > Calliphoridae > Bellardia > Bellardia bayeri. Next base: position 54,039,558 of record OX493264.1, on the reverse strand, counting down.
TTGCATGTGGGGAACTACATGCAACTGCTCAATGTAATAAGTCCAAAACGGACTTAAAAATAAAAAAATGCAGTAACTGTGGAGGAAATCATACCGCTAATTATAGAGGTTGTCCAGTTTATACTTATTTGAAGGGCATAATGACCAATAAGTCGCCAGTATTACCTGACCATCCTCAACAACCTAATTTCACGTCGAGTAAGAATTTTCCTCAAATTGTACGACCAACTACTCACGTAAACACTCCTAATTCTAGACAAGTTTCTTACGCAAACGTGGTCAAATCTAATATGCCAGGTCTGGAGCAGGAACCTATATCGCAATACTCTGAGCCACATATCAACAATCTAGAGACAACATTGCAGACACTTGTCCAAACTATGAACACTTTTACGACCACCATGACATCCATGATGCAGGAAATGCTGAAAATGCAATCCACTATCTTGCAAGCCATTTTAAAGAAATGATTTATTTAAAAATTTGTTTTTGGAACGCGAACGGCCTCCGCCAACATAAAAACGAACTGGAATACTTCCTGATGGATAAGCAGATTGATGTTATGATGATTGCTGAAACTCCCTTGACGTCGACAGGGTACTTCAAAATTAATGGCTACGTGTTGTACGATACTAAAGATCCCCGCGGAAGAGCTTGTGGAGGTTCGGCAATTCTAATAAAGAACAGAATAAAACATTATCTAATGAATAACATAAGTGAGGATTACCTCCAAGCAACAAACATTTGCATTGAATTCTGTCAATACAAATTTGTTTTATCATCGATTTATTCTCCGCCTCGATTCTTAATAAAAGAACACCAATACCATAACTTCTTTAATTCCCTTGGAGCTAGATTTTTAGTTGCTGGCGACTTTAACGCCAAACACACATTTTGGGGTTCACGTCTGGTAACCCCAAAGGGTCGCGTACTCTTCAACACCATTGCTCAAATGGGCTTAGATGTACTCTCAAGCGGACATCCCATCTACTGGCCGACGGACCGACGGAAGATTCCCGATGTTATTGCCTTTGGAGTAGTGAAAAATATCCCTGTAGAATGGATGCAAGTGGATCCTTCATTAGACTTGTCCTCAGATCACTCTCCTACTATCATTTCAATGCATTTCCCTCAAGTGTGTGGCTCTCCATTTAGAAACATGACTAAGACCCGAGTAAGCTGGATAAAATACAAAAAGTATTTAAGTTCTCATTGCACGGAAAATATTGTGTTGAGAACTACCGACGATATCGATGAGTCGATTGGCAACTTTACCGAGGACCTTCGACGAGCTGTGCATCACGCTTCCACTTATCACGTTGAATGTAGAAATAGGACAAACAGAACTTATTTATCTGAACTCGAACATCTCCTATCAGAAAAAAGAAGAATGAGAAGAGAGTGGCAACTTCACAGATCTCCTGAACTGAAAGCTAGGCTACGGGTATGCAGAGATATACTAAGACATTTCTTAGAAACCCAAAGAACGGCTTCACTTACATCCTACTTGGAGGGTCTTGATAGTACCCCACAATCTGACTACTCGTTATGGAGGGCGGCAAGAGGTTTAAAAAGACCAGTGAGAGGAAAACCTCCTTTGCGAAATCCGACTGGTGACTGGGCTAGAAATGATTCCGAGAAAGGGACATTATTTGTTAACCATTTAAGAAATGTGTTTACTAAAAACAACTCAAATAACGTATCTGATTTGCCACCACTCGTTATTAGACCTCCTGTACCTCTAAAACTAAACTTTGGTGATGTTCAAAGCGCTATTGGTACTCTGAACCTTAGAAAGGCTCAAGGTATGGATAAAATCAGCAATAAAATGCTTGTGGAGTTACCTCGTGTAGCTAGCAGAATTATCCTCTTTATCTTCAACGCTATTTTACGCCTAGAATACTATCCTGCAGATTGGAAGGTGTCTATGATCACTATGATTCCTAAGTCAGGGAAGGATCACACCAAAGTAGAGTCATATAGGCCAAAGAGCCTATTGCCGACAATTTCTAAATTGTTCGAAAAATTGTTAATGACTAAGTTGATTCCAATTCTGAACGACACTGAATGCATTCCTAATCATCAATTCGGCTTCAGAGCTCAACACAGCACCATCGAACAAACACACAGATTGGTAAATGTGATAAGAGGGTCGTTTGAAGACAAAAAATACTGCTCCGCCCTTTTCATTGATGTGTCCCAAGCGTTCGACAAAGTTTGGCATGACGGTTTAATGCACAAAATAAAATTAACTCTGCCTGCTAACACCCATAAACTTATGGAAAGCTATTTATACGGTCGCAAATTTAAAATCAAAGAAGGCAATTTTTTAAGCCCCGCTCAGCCAATTGAAACAGGTGTGCCACAGGGTAGCATACTGGGTCCTACTTTATATTTGATTTATGCCTCCGACATGCCGTCAGACCCCAAAATCCACACGTCAACTTTCGCAGACGATACAGCCTTTATCAGCGTTCACAAGGACCACCAAGTAGCATCACAGAATTTGCAGAATTATGTTTATAAACTAGAGAATTGGCTAGAGCTTTGGAAAATCAGGGTTAATGAACAGAAATGTATTCATATCACTTTCACATTGCGAAATGAAACTTGCTCGTTCATCAAAATAAATAATCAAATTATTCCTCAACATAATGAAGTCAAATACCTCGGCATTCACCTCGACCGCCGTTTAACTTGGAAGTCTCATATTGAAGCGAAACTTACACAGATGAGATTAAAAGCAGTGCAACTTAATTGGCTAATTGGCAGAAATTCTTTACTAAAGTTGGACTGCAAACTATTGTTGTACAATGCAATTCTAAAGCCAATCTGGTGCTATGGAATTCAATTATGGGGTACTGCCTCAGCATCAAACATTGAAAAAATTCAAAGGGGTCAAAATAAAATTCTACGTATAATTACTGCAGCTCCATGGTATGTTAAATATTCTCGAATTCACAAAGATCTATGCGTGCCATCAGTAAAAGTTGAATTTACAAAACACGCGTCAAAGTATGTCAGCAAACTTGAACACCACCCAAACCCACTTGCACGAGACATCCTTAACTTTAGTGGTCATAATCGGTTGAGAAGGAGGGATACCCTTGCTTTAACTCAAGCGCAAAATAGATGACTGGATCAGTTGATGTGAAATTTTTTTAGTATCATAAAATTTTTGTCTAGCACTGGCTGGGCTTATTATTTTCTTTTTAGTATTAAGATTTGAATACTTATTGTCATTTCATTATATGAAGATTCAATAAATAAATAAAGGCTATAAAAAAAAAAAAAAAAAAAAAAAAAAATGGTAATTAAATTTAAATTATATAGTCTGTCAACAATAATATTGTTTTTGTTCTGTAGACTTAACGTAGGATTTTTCTTCAATCGTCTATATGTACACACATCATTAAGAATGTTTTTCATCTTTGTTTCATAGTCCTTTTTTATCATTGCCACAGTTTTATTTCCCTTATCCGAGTTCGTAATTATTATGTCTTAATTTTTCATCAAAAATTTCTTCGTTCGTCCCACTGTGGTTAATATAGGGTTGACAGATATAAAATCGACAAAAAAAAGTACAGATATCAAATCAAAGTAAAAACAGCAGTACAAATAAAAAAAAAGTACACTTTTTATTTTTAAAAAATCATATAAAAGAAATAATTGATGTAACTAAGAACTAGGAAATTCAGTATTAACAATAACAATTCAATGAAGAAAATAACAAATAATAAAAACAAAACAAAATAAGAGATCATGTATATTTTTGTGTAATAAAAATGAAATGGGTCAGGTGTATTATATTTTATTTTTCAAAAATAAAATATTTTTTTCCGATTCTATATTAAATGTTTTAATACAACTTGTTTTTTGGCAACTTGAAAAAATTATAAATATTTATCGCTTTTTTGAACTTGGTTAACTATTCCATTTTTACCATTTTCCCTTTTTCAAAAATTGCAAAATTCATTACAAGTGTACTCAAAATTTGTTTTTATTATTAATTCGCTTTCTACATTTTCAATTAGAAGCTTTTTTCGTTCTTCTCTCCAAAAATTGAACATCAAACTAAAAATTCTCTCGGTTGCCGCATTAGAATGAGGAATTGAAAATATAAACATACAATTTTTTTCGAAATTGGGATATGATCCACTTTTTAGGAATGATTTCCATTTTTCTTCAACAGAATTTTCTTCCGGAATATTTGAGCAAAAGTCTTTAAAGATATAAATATATATATTTGCTATGAAATAAGAAATTGTTCCTTAAAAAAAAAGTACAAAAAGAAGTACAGAGGCTGAAAAAAATACATTTGCGTACTTCTTTAGGTCTTATGCAGACAGAAGTACAGTTAGTAAAAAAAAGTACGAGTACTTCTAAATGCAGTACATCTGGCAAGCCTAGGTTAATATGAATTTGTCTCTTACATTACATACAAATTTGTTTCTCGGTATTTCTTGTTGTTCTTTATTCTCAATCATATACATTATTCTTCATCGGTTATACATATATTATAGTCAGGATTATCTGCTCTGTTTTATTCACAAACCAATCATTATTGTATTGCATTCCAATTCTCCCTGTATCATTTTTCAATCTCTCATATTTATGTATAACTCTATTATTGTTGTTGTCCTTAATATTATTGTAAATGGTCTTCTCACTCATTATTAATAAATCATAGTCTTGTCTCTTGAGTCTCTTTATCACGACTTCTCCTAATTTCCTCATCCTTTCAGTGTTGTTATATATTTGTTTATGTTTTTGTTGTATTCGTAATTTCAAAATAATATTGTGAAAATTATATATGTGTCTTTGTAAAATTCTATCCAAATATTCAGATATATTATCATTATCCACAAAAATGCATTGTATGTTTATTGTAGCTTTCTTGATAAATCCTGGAATTAATCCACTTTATCTGCATCTTATAAGAAAAGTGGTGGCTGATTTCAAGTTGGCCAATTGTTTGTTATGTTTCGAAAATGTTCTTATTATATTGTTTGTGTTTTTGTCTGATATTCTTATACAGCGTCATGTTGATACTGCTACGGCGTGCCTCCCGTGTATGTATGATTATTTTTTATATGCTATGTAGACCTTTTATATTGTAAAAAATCCTTTTATTTTATTAATTCGACTTGAGGTATCTTTGTTCGTTTTTAATTTTTATTATTATTTTTATAATTATCATCTATGTAAATCAAAAGATGAAGGCAGCATCATTGTTTATCATCCTTAAGCTAAAATTCAAGAGTTTATGCAGAACGTTTAACCCAAACAAGAGAAGAATTGAAGTAAAGTAACATTATCTAAGATAGTTTTTAAGTTATTTATTTAAAAGATATAGCGTTTGAAAATAGCAACAATGACAATAAAATGGATCAATTTAAAGTAGCTAGGAAGTGCATTTGCTCAACACAATAGTTTAATGGAAATACCTCAGATCTTCCAAGCTTTATTAAACGAATAGAATCGTTATCCTCTATTATTGAACCTCTTATTGTAAAATTGAAAATGATTTTGTTAAGCTTTATATAATATCGATTAGTAGGTAAGGCCAAAGACTCCCTTGCCAGGAATGGCCAAGTACAAACGTGGATGGAGTTGCGAGCAATGCTTATTAGGGAACATGGTGATCACACACCGAAAGAGAGAATTCTAGACGAAATAACTCTGTGTCGATGCACGGACGGTATGGGAAATTTTTGTGATAAATTGAATCAACTTCTGGTTAGACTTAACAACTCATATCTACTAGATGAACGACGTTTTAAGCAATTATGAGCAAAAATCTGACTTTAAAAGTATTCAAACAAAATTTACCTGAGCCAGCAAAAGGTATAATTATTAGTAGAAATCAAAACACCATGGCGGAGGCTTATTCGATAATAGAAGCAAATGGTTACTTAAAATTTACCGGGCTTTTATTTAATAACACAAATCGACAAAATATAAATGAGATGACTTAATGAATTATAACCCAGAAATTCGAAATTTTCGGCATCCGCAACAAAGTGCAAACTTTCGTCAAACAGACAATTTTCGGCTGAGGAATCAGGGAAACTTTAATAGAAATGTTGCAGGTCCAAGTACTTTGTAATATCAGAACCAAACCGATGAACATTTCAAATAATTTCCAAAATTTTTAGATAAGCGGCCCTCCAAATACATGCCTTATACAGTTGTCGATAATTCAGTAGGAAAACTTAGGTTTATAATAGATACTGGACAGAGTTTAGCATAATTAATCCTGGAGTATGTGTGAAAAATGGAAATCGCCTATAAATATAACACTTAATGTTTGTAATAACGACATTATAATTAAGGAAAAATGTACAATTCCACTTTTTAAAGAATTTGGACTCGAAAATTTTTACGTGGGCTTTTTACAATACAATTTTGCTGATAGATTTGATGGATTCATAGATAATAACATTTTAGTTAGCCTTGATGCCAACAGTTACTACAAAGACCGAGTTTCCACAGAAAATAGCATAGTTAAATTATTTTTTAACAAGGAGGAGGAAGAATATTACTGTCGTTAAGAAAATGAGTCGAGCATTTTGGCATATGGAGAGGCAAATATTTTACATAATAAGATACAGTCAAAGGACCTGATGCAATACATAAACGTAGACCATCTTAACGATAGGGAAGTTAAAAGCTTGAGTATATACTTTCCAAACACACAGGCTCATTTTATGGAGAATACGATGACTTGACTTTTACTAATTATTGGAAATACACTTTATCGGTTTATACCTTAATATTTATTATTATTACCATTAGTACTTTGAAAAATTAGTTTTATGTATTTCATTCTTTTTCAAATGTCTTATATATAAAATATAATTTTAAATAAAAGCGAACTCTGTTATTTTAAACTTTGTTGTTTGATATTATATTTTTTAATAGGTTATGGGCCCAGAAACCCAAACCTAATAAAGAATATATAATTGAGTGAATTATCTTAAACGTATAAAGATAAAAGAAATGGCGATTGTATCAGGAAGAATACCTTTGCTAAATGGAAAAAATTTTTCAACATGGTTACCGCAAATGGAATCGGTATTACACAAATATCGTTTATTGCGTGTTGTAAAAGGCGAAATAGCTCAACCAGTACTGCGATTCACTAACTTTTAACGATCCGACAATCGTAACATTTGTCGACATAAATATTCGTTTACAGTAACGATTGTGTGATTCTGTAACTTTTTTTAACGATACTATACAGCTGTTTTTTGTACTCATTTAATTTAATAAAATGTGGCACCTCTGTGTACAAAGTGCCAAAACATGGTGCAACTATACAAGGTGAGAGCAGCAGTAGCCCAGCTGACTGACTTTGTTTACAATTTACTTATGTCAAAAGTAATACTTGTTCATGTATTTTTGACAGTAGTCTGTTTTGTGTTGTATTTGTTGCCGACTTGCACTCACCTTGTATAGTTGCACCATGTGCCAAAATAAGAGAAAAGCCCAAAAGAGAATGAAAAAAAACAAATATAATTGTGCATAATTTGGGGGTTTTATTTATTTTTGTAAAAAATAAAAAAATGTGTAATTTAAATGATGCAAAAATGCAACTTCAAGCAAAACCGACTCTCAGAGAAAACAGCCCCATAACTGAAACGACGGCTGCAACTTCACGAACTGTCATTTAATGTTTTTATATTTCTTCTGTGTACCAACCTGTAATGCCGACGGCTTTTAAAATTTTTGTCCACAAATTTGTTTTAAATAAAAATTTTTGTACAATGGCGACTGCAAATTATATATGCAATCATGCTTTTGTACTTTTTCAATTAATTTTTCTATAATATAACTTATTTTCTTTGAAATTACAAAAATCTCACTTTTAAATTCATTTTTAAACGTTTCTTTCATTTTCTTTTGTTTTTATTTTTCTTGCGCCAAAGCTGCCAAAACACATGGTTTTGTTTACAAAATGTATAAAATTTTATAAAAGTATGGTAATATTGTTGAGAGCATTTGTGTTTTAAAGTGAGCGCATAAGAAAAATCGCTGTCAAAATAAAATAGATTCTATTTTCACGACCGCATTCTCTGGCATAATTTTATGTCAAACTGTATGGAAAACAAAGTTTAGCCCCAGTTCTGTTTCATCATTAATTATGTTTTTATTTTGTTATTTTATTTACATTTATATATGTATATACATTTTAAGTGCATTTAACAGAATGGCGACCAATTCTAAAAGGAGATGGGCTTCAGCAGAACAACTCAGACATTTAGTTGATTACATGGCAGAAAATTTCATTTTAACTTGAAGCTGGCATGTCTTACCTGCTTTGCTGTCGATATATGTAGATGTTATTCTAGATCAGGGATCCCCACACACATACATTTATGTTTGTGTGGGTTATTTGTTTTTGAGAGTAAAAAAAGTGGAAAAAATTTGTTTTAGAGAGTAAAAAAATTGGAAAAGAAACACAAGGGACTACACAACCTGCTCGCATGACATATAAATCAAGAGTAAATGTTTTTATTAAATAAAAATTCAAATTATCTTCTCATGCTCTCTTCTTAAGTAAGAGAGCATTCGCACATGTGCGGTACTTTGAAGATCTCTGTTCTAGATCCTCTTAGTTGATCATCTAGCTCAAAAATTAAATTTTCAGCCAAGTCCGGAGTTAGTCGGTATAATTTTTGAAATGCCTTCGCTGTCAACTCAAAAGGATTGTCCAAATTCCGAAGAACACGACGATTAACTGATGGAATGTAAAAAATTGTGTCATCCCTTGCTAATTCGTATGCCAAATACTCAAAAGCCATTTTAAACACAAAATAAACTTATATACACACTTTATATAATAAATACACTTTATCGGTAAAATAAACACAACTCAAGTTTTTGTCGCTAATATAACGATAGAAAAACTTGTTAGAGTAACAGCTTACTTCAGCCGACAGCGAATATCGTTAACAATGTTACTGAATTGCAAATTTTCGTTATATTTATTTGAACGATACGATTATCGTTAAAAAAGTTATTGAATCGCAGTACAGAAGAAGTTGTAATTACTAGCAATGCTACAGCAGCTGAAAGAAAAGCATGTGACGAATTTGTGAAGCAGAAACAAAATTATGAAGATGTTGATCAAGATGCCAAAGCAGAAATCATAATATCTCTAGAACCAGATATTGTACGCGTAGTAAAAAATTTTCAGTCTTCTTATAAGGTTTGGTGTTATCTTAAGAATACTTATGACCGTAAATCTACAAGAAAAAAGGCAGAACTATATCGAAAATTGCTGAACTTAAAGATGGGTGAAAATCAAAACATTTCTCAATATTTAGTAGAATTTGATATTGCAGTCTCTGAACTTTGTGAAATGGTAGCTGAAATAGATGAAGATTTTTTAGCGGTAATGCTTTTGGATGGTTTACCAACAAAATATAAAGAGGTAATAGCAGCATTTGACACTGCAAATGAGTTTCCTTCTCTTAACGTTCTACACTCAAGACTTTTGGAAATTGGTGATAAATCCGAAGAAGTAAGTGTTCAAGACAATGCTCTAAAGGTGTACAATTCTCAAAATAATAGCAAGAAGAAGTATGGTAATTTTAATAAATCAGAATATAAAGGTATGCAAATTTTTCCATTTAACTGTCATAATTGTGGAAAGAAAGGTCACATGGCAAAGAATTGTAAAATTAAAGTAAATGAAGCTTATGTAACGTCAGGTTTTGCAATTTCTGCTATAAAAACTAGTATGAATTGTGTTTATCAGAATTATAATTGGATAGTTGACAGTGGCGCATCGTCACACATGACAAACTTAAAGTCATAATTTATTGACTTAAATGAAACATTTAAAGGAAATGTCAGATTAGCAGATAATAAAAATTTGGAAATAAAAGGAATTGGTACAGCTCAAATTAATATTAATATTAATGGAAAAATAAGTACTGTAAACTTGTTAGAAACTTTGTATATACCAGATTTAAGAAATTTCAATTGGAAAGGCAACAGATAACAGGTGTAATATTGAAGTATCTAAAGAAAATATAGTTGTTTATAAGAATGGTAATATTTAAATATCATCTACTAAGAAAAATGGTATATACTGCATCGAATCTATTCAAAAGTATAATGATGTCGCAACAAATATCATTCAAAATCCAAACAATTTTAGAATTATGGCACAAACGTTATGGACATTTAAACCCACAAGATTTAGCAAACCTTTAGTCTAATGACATGGTCTATGGTCTGCCAAAGTTTCATATAAAAATGCATCAGTGTATAATAGGGTGGGTCGCTTGTGTATGGGAAAAAATAAAATTAATTAATAAAGTTCTATAGTAATATTTTGCTGCCTTAGACTTAAAAACGTAATACTTGAAAAAAAAATATTCAATTAAGTGATATCTTTAGCCCGCGCATGCGTCTTAAAATTTCTGGAATTTTCATAAAAACACTTTTCTTTTAAACTTCAATATTTTAAATATTTTATTATTTTGTTACTAAAAATTAATACATTGTACATAAAAAAATTATACACTATAGTTTTATTTAAGAAAAATATTACGTCTGTAAAGTAATTTAGTTACTGTTTGGCCATAAAATCTTTTTTGCTCTCGAACCTGGGTATAATTTTTCTTGATTCGAGTTTTGCTTGTATTAAGCCCTCTCTCGATTTCCTATCACATAAGGACATGGATGCTTCTGTCACTATTTTAACAGTGCGTTCTACAGCTTGAGTATGACATGGTAGTTTTAAAAAAGTCATGTTTTCTTCATCTGGAGTTTCAATAAATACATTTATTTCTTCATTAATGACATTTCGAAGAATAGGAGGATCAAAATACGTTTGCTGCCAATTTATTAGGTCAGTATAGTCATTCGAATCTATTTTTGGTACCTGAAATACACGAGTTTGCTTTCCAGCACATAGCTGGTTTCGAGCTTGTAGAATTCTATTTGCTGCAAGCTCTCTCACTTTTTTATTTTCGTCTGACAACATATACAGGAGCAAATTTTCTGGATGGGCAAAATAGGCGTTGCGTTGGATTACGGGGTCTATTATTTGTTTATACTCTGCGGTTAGATATCGAGAAATTTTAACCAATTTCCAAAAATTTTTAGATCCGTCTTTGCAAGTTGGATATGTTTTTATTTGGAACCATACTGGAGCGTAAACTTTAACGCAATATTCAGCTAATACTTGTAGATTATTTGATGGATTTAGTGTAGAAATGTAGAGCCTCAATATTCTGGGTGCTTTTGTTTACCATCGTGCGTGGGACATTTTTCCTGGGGATCTATTAGCTAAATAGTAGGGACATTGTCCACTAACAACGGATATTGTTATTTCATACAAGTATTTTTGATCTGAACTTAGGTCTTCAATCTTTATATTAGGAAGTTCACTTGGTATTTTTTCATATTTAACGATTGGAAATTTTTCCTAATAAACTACCAATAGGGCCAGCATCAGAAGATGGGCCTGTGGTAGCACCATCCAGTTTATTAAAGAGATGTCTTAGAGGTAACTCGTTTAAGTGCAGCATGCAGATAACCCACTGCAAGGGGCGCTGAAGCCTTTTTTCGAAAAGTTTAATTACTCCACTAAATTTTCCTGTGTTTAATGTCCTTTGACAAAAGCAGGTCAACAATCGACTTTTCAATACTTTAGACGTGCCATTTAGCGGTACTGCGTAACCAAGATAAAGTGAATCTGGCTCTTTAATAACAGATATCAATGTATTTCTGTATCTTTTGTTTCCTTTTTTAATAATATCCAGCGCCTTGTCTTTGCGACCATCAAAGTAAAGGGCTGGTAAGTATGTTTGCGTATGGGTTTCAATTAATTCATTGCGTTTTCTTTCTCGGCGGATTTTTGATTTATCAACTACTTCAATATCCGAAGATATATCCTGTAATTCTGAAGAGACGATAGTAGCCGCAGCCCTGTCAGAAATACCGTAACGATCGCAGGTTTTTGCCACCGTTGGCAAAATTTTAAGTGATTTGGTTGGTTTTTTCTTAGCTTTTGAAGTCGAAGGTACGTTCAACCTATCAGAAGACGAAGTATTGCTTTCAGAGCTATTCGAATATGTCTCCCAATTCAAGTTTTCAGAATTATTTTTATCCTGATTTTTGTGAGTTTTTGAGGAATTGGTTTGTGTCTTACGTATTCGTGCTTCTCTTTTTTGTAACGTAGCTGTTGCAACCCGATCAATTCCAGCAATAACCATCTTTCTTACCCCTCTATGGTCAAGCAAAACTCCATCTCTTCTTTCGGCGCCTTGTTTTTTTTGACACAAGTGCAAAATCTTATTTCTTTACATTTACATGAGCAAATGTCGAAAAGAACTCTGCTACCCTGTAGGATATCACTTTTCTGCTCAGTAGATAATTGTTTAAAAGATTTAATTAGCTTTTTGCATTTCAAATGATAAGCTTTCAATAGCTGAAGGCCTCTTGTATGCGAAACGAAAGGAAGGCTGGCTTTTCACCAAACATTTTCTAGCTTTTAAGACACTAGCTCAGCTATATCTAAAAATGATGGCTCTTTGAAAGTATTCCTTTTTAATTTAAGCTGTAATTTATTCCACTCATAACATTTCATGATGTCCTCGTAGGTCGGCAATACGTCGCCCTTAATATCTTCCACATTACCAAATATTGAGCAAATATAACTTTGACTTTTAGTTTCCATGATATAAATAACACAAAATAATGTATTATATTATATTATACAGAAAATATGTTCACAACGACGTATTATTATACTATTATCGCGCTAAAAAGTTAAAAAATACACCTTCACGTTCTGATTGACAAAACTAGACTCGCTTTATTTAAATCACTTTTATTGGAAAATCAAAATCAAACAAGGTTGCCAGATTTTGAAATAAATAGTAATGAATTCGTTCAGAGGAAGATAACCAGAACACAGGTGCAAATTGTTTATAAAAATGTTTATAAAAACCAACTGTATTTCTAAAAAATGATCTGCAGAAAAATTCATCATGCAAATTAAGCATAGAAAAGTAAAAAACTTTATTACCCTTACTGATAATACTGACATAGTTGCAATTCTGAGGAAAGTACTGAAGGATAAATACGTCATGTGTATTTTTTGCGAAGACGACCGACTTTTTGTGCAGCTTCAAGATGTCTATGTACATTATTTTTCCAATAAGAGAAATTTAAAAGTGCTAAGATCCACGAAAAAATTGATTGCAATTATAGATAGATAATAATAAAAGACGAACACTTGAAAAATAATCATCTTGGCGTCAATGAAGTATTTGGGGAGCTGAAATTTAAATATTACTTCCCTGGGTTGGTAGACTTAATAACAAAATTTATTAATAATTGCGAATTCTGTCAATTGGCTAAATTCGACAGAAGACTGGCAGAAATTCCATACCAAGTGAGTGAATCCCCAAGCAGTTTTAACGACATTGTCCACATGGACGTTTGGTTCCCATTTCGAAAGGTAATGTTTTTAACAACACACAGTGGGGGATCTGAAAAAAAGTGGAAATAAATCTGTAACTTCTAAACGAATAGCTCGATCCCATGGCTATAGAGGAGGTGTTGGTAAGTTTAAGTTTTGAATTTGGGCTTAAACAACCAAGGGGGGGCCGAGCCACAATGCCCCAAAGTGGGCCACCTCGAGTATACCAAAAATTAAAAATGATGCCAAATTTTTGTTTGCGATCCGATTTGAAAGATTTTTATATATATGGAATGTTGGTTGGTTGGTTGGTTTAGGTGGTAGTTCACTACGTGCGAACACTTAAGTAGAGTCGAAGGGACCCCGTTTTAAAAGCCACACCACTCGTCAGATTTAATGTCGTATACAACATAATGTAGCTGATATGTGTACAAAAAAAGTCATGTCTTGCTAGATCCAACCTGTAGCTGTGAGATATCTCAGTAGGTCATTGAGTTTTGACCCGGCTACCTCACCAAGGTTGTTCAATATATAGTTTCCCATGAATATATGTCTCTTGACAGAGAAGGTGGAAAACCGTTTCCTCTTTTTCCCTATCCTTAGAACTACGACAGTGGTCGTTAGAAGGGAGTCCCAGGCAATTTGCATGCTTGCCTAACGTCCAGTGTCCCGTTAATACTGCCAGCAACCTTGATATGTCCTTCTATTTTGGGTTATCAGTTGCATAGTACGTTTTTCGTTAAAAGACGGCCACATCAATTTGGCTATCCTACATTTGTCTAAATTACGCCATCTATACTCAGCCTTTATAAGAAAATGTCTGAAGATGATACCTTTGATAGTTCCCAGTGGAATTGCTACTGCGACCACATCGGAGATATCTAAGGCAGATCCCGTTCTGGCTAGTTCGTCTGCCCGTTCATTGCCGTGGTGATGCCCATGCGCAGGAACCCAGACCAAGGTAATAGCAGACAGACGACTAGCCTTGACAGAGAATTCCTACATTGCTTAACTAGTGTAAATGAAATTGTGTAGGCATTAAGTGCGAGAAGTTCCGCCTGACTGTCAACAAAAATACCTATATTGCCGCTAATGTTATGGTCATGTAGTGTATTACAAGCTGCCATGATTGCAATGATTTCCGCCTGGAAAACACTACACTCCTTCGGAAGACGATACGAGTTGCCTACCTCAGGTTCGTCACAGAAGACCCCAGAACCAACACCGCAGCTCATCTTAGAGCCGTCTGTGCATATCCTAGTGTCATATTTGTGCACGAGATTACCCCTATTCCACTCACTCCTGGAGGGAATTAAGACCTTGAATACCCTATCAAAATCCGTGTATGGAGTAATATAGTCAGATGATTGGAGAACGTTTGAAGGCAACTGGCCAAGAATCCCCGCGTGGCCATGTATTCTCGATCTCCAACAACCGGATGCTTAAAGCCTCGCTGCGCTGCAGGCAGAAGTGGCCATAATGTGAAGGTCAATTGGCATAAGGTGCAATATGGTGTTTAGTGCCTCTGACGGACTATTCCTAAGTGCGCCAGTTATGCCAATGCAGGCTGATCTCTGGACCATACAAGTTGGTCTACGACATACTTCCCTCTAGTTGCAGTCCACCATACAAGAGATCCGTAAGTAAGAATTGGACGTACTATAGCCGTATACATCCATTTAACTATGCTGGGACTAAGTCCTTATTTCCTACCAAACATCTTACGACAGGTGTAATAGGCCACCGTTGCCTTCTTTACCCTGCATTGAGTATTTAGCTTCCATGACAATTTAGAGTCCAGTATGATGCCTAGATATTTTGCATTATATGAAAGGGCGATTTCTCAGTTTTTCAACCTTGGAAGTTTGAAGCTTGAAATCTTGGTCTTCGTCGTGAAAAGTGCAAGTTCCGTTTTGCTTGGATTCACCCCAAGAACATTAACCGTGGCCCAGTTGTCGAGCAACCCCAAAGCAGTGGACATAATCTCACTGATCACGTCCGGAAACAGACCTGGTACGAGTATCACCACATCGTCCGCATAAGCGACAACTTTTATCCCCCTTCTGTCTAGATCAATGAGAATCGAGTTAATAACGATAAGCCACAGTAGTGGAGTGCCTCTCTCAAGTTGCTTAGACTTAACGGTACTACCAAGATTTGCTGTGACTATTCTTGAATTCAACATGGTAACCAACCAGTTATTGATGTGTTCTTCAACGTCTAGGTTAGTAAGAGCTTGCTGAATTGCAAGAGTAGTTACATTATCGAAGGCACCCTCTATATCCAGAAAGGCTGCCATTGTATACAGTTTAAATTCAAGAGATCTCTCTATAACTCTTACAACCTAATGCAGCGCTGTCTCTGTAGAGCGACCCTTAAGGTAGGCATGCTGACTGTTTGATAGCCATGTTGAACCCTCAAGGCGCTGCCTAATGTGAGCGTCAATGAGTCTTTCCAACATCTTAGGCAGGAAAGATGAAAGACTAATTGGACGGAAGTCCTTCGCCTTCTCATGACTTCTTTTGCCAATTTTGGGAATAAAAACGACCTTCACTCTCCTCCAGTTAATCGGAACATGGTTGAGGGAGAGACAGAGCGTAAAAATTCTATGAAGCCAGGGAATGATATGCCTTTTTGCACTTTGTAGCATGATATCCTGTCATAGGAGATGATGTTACTATCGATATTAGATAGAGTCCTACCTACATTCTCAATATCCATATCCATAGCAACATCCCTACAGCCTGGAAAATGCGTATTCAATAGGATGTCAAGTGACTCTGTTGAGGATTCAGACCAGGAGTCATCCTTCCTCCTGATATAAGTAGGACTGGATTGCCCCTTGGCTAGAATTCTGCTAAGCCTTGCAGAGTCTTTTGTGTTATCTGTAGATTCGCAGAAGTGTCTCCATGAGTTCCTTTTTGCGACCACTATAGCTTTCTTGTAAGCTTTCAATAGATCACGATAAGGTTGCCATGATTTACTATTGTAGCTAATGTTAAAGGCCCTACGAGTTTCCCTACGTAGTTTAGATAACTCCGAATTCCACAATGGAGGGAAGCTTTTCTTAGCCTTAGTGACTGAACACGAAACTTCAAAAGCCTTGACTACAGTTTTACTTAAGTTTTCCTCCAATCTTTCCAGACCAGTGCTCGAATCTTCTACACCTGGCATATCCTTAAGTTTATGTTTGAGGATCCCATTAAATTTGAACCAATCAGTCCTTCTTGGGTTCCTAAATTGTATTTTCTCTGTCGAGTTCTGAAGTCTAATTTCGAAGTGAATCCAGTTATGGTCAGGGAATGATCTTTCACTGGATACTCTCCACCTATCTACTGATACTTTAGACCAATCATTAATGAGTGTAATATCTAATATTTCCTCCCATCCATTATAGTTGTCCGAGCTTGGAAAAATGAATGTAGGCGTGTTACCAGAATTACATATACTTAGGTTGCTGGAATTAATGAAATCAAGTAAAGACTCACCCCTTTCATTTGTTTCCTTGCTGCCCCAGATTGAATGCCTAGCATTAGCATCGCAGCCCAGGATAATGTCAGATGCTCCGACAGAGGCCATTAGAGTACTCACCTCGACTGGAGGAGCTGTCTTCTCGTGTGCCATATAGCTGGAGGCAATCAAGAGGTTCCTGTTGCCCGGTAGCTCGACCCTTGCTTCTGTAAGGTCCTCTGAACTAAGCTGCGTACAGAGAAAGACGGTAATAGATTTTTTTGCAATAATACATGATCTTGGCCTACCATTTTTTCTTGCATAGAGGATATTATATTTTTTTTTTTTTATTATTATTAAGTTTTATTAAGTTAAAAAATTTCTTTACATATTTCACTTAGGACTAATCCCGCGAAACCATTCGGCTTATCTGCAGAATGCAAAATAAAAATATGATTTAAAAAATTTTGAGTTACAAAAAATAAAAAGTAAAAAAAAAAAAAGTACATATTTATATAATTCATTATAACACATACAAATTCATTGCGACGATAAGAAATATAATTTTAGAAGTGATTTCCTTTTAGAAATATTGGTTACATTAAAAAGATATATTGGCAATTTATTGCAAATAGTAGGTAGTATAACGGCTAAGGTGTTTTTGGCATAGTTGTTTTTGTAGCGATCCACTTTGAATCTTCCCTCAGTACGAAGTCTTGTGCTGTATGTGTGGTCCAATTGTTGTAAAAATCTGTTGTCTTTATAAAATTCATTTGCAAGTGTGTTGCAATACAGACTATGGATGTTGAGTACTTCTAATTCGGCTGCGATGTTATTATTGTTGTTGTTTCTGTTGGTGTTGCTTATATTTTGGATGTTGTTGTTGTTATGGTAGTGGTTATTTCTGGAGTTGTTTGTATTTATATTGTTTGCAGTGTTACCGTAAACCATGTTGTAGTTTAGGAATTGTTTATTGTGATGTAAATTTTTTAATAATATTTTCAGGATTTGGTTTTGAGTCTGTTCCAGTGATTTGCAATATGTAGAACTGCCCCAAGCAGTAATACCATGTCTTAAGTATGATTCAGCAAGCGAAAAGTATGCTTGCTTTAATACGTTAAACGTAGTACAATTACTGAGATGATATAGGCTGTACGCGGTTTTCCTTAATTTTTTGCGTAGGTATTGTATGTGAGTTAACCATTTGAAATTTTCGTCGACATAAATACCCAGATATTTGTACGACTTCACTACTTCGATAATTGTAGAACATTTATCAATATATGCTGTTTTTTTTTTGTTAACTGTATCATGTAGACATTTGGTATTGTGAAATTTTATGTTTATGTTTGTGTGTGTGATGTGAGGTGGTTTGATGTGCATTAGTTTTGACTTTGAGGCGTTTATTACAATCCCGTTGTCATGACACCATTTATTTATTAAGTCTAGTTGATTTTGCATTGTTGTGATAGCTGTATTTACATTTTTGTTGGTTACGATTATTGCAGTATCGTCGGCATAAGCGAATGTTGTGCAGTTTTTTAACATATTAATCATTTCATTTGCATAGACAAGATAAAGAATAGGTCCTAGTTTTGAACCTTGAGGTACACCGTTGTTTGAGGATGTCTGGTTGCTTGTTGTGTTTTGAATTTTGACACGATATGTTCGAAAATCAAGGTAGTTTTTGAATAATCTCAATGCGTTACCCCTGATTCCATTTCTTTCCAGTATATCAATAAGATTTGTATGTGATAAGGTATCAAAAGCTTTGCTAAAATCTATGAACAGAACTAGGCAGTGATTATTTTCGCTCAGGCTTTTGTTTACGCAATTAGAGAAATGTCCAAGCAATTTATTGATATTTTTCCCTTTCTGAAAACCAAATTAATTAGGGTTTATAATTTTATATTTTCTCAGAAAGGCAGTAAGTTGTTTTACTATTATTTCTTCTAGAACTTTTTCGATAACTGGGAGAATTGCTATTGGTCTATAATTGTTGTAATCGTTTTTTGTGCCGTTTTTGTAGATTGGTCGTATTATTGACGTTTTTAGTATATCTGGTATTGTTGCGCTGCTGATACATGTATTTATAAATGATGTTATTAGTGTTGTTAAAATATTAGCGTTGTATTTTAATTCCTTTGGTCTGATTCCATCTACACCAGCACCTTTATTGATATTTAGGTTTCTTAGAATGCTGTAAACTTCTGTCTCGTTTGTATTTGATATATATATTGAGTTTTGTACTGTTGTAGTGTTTTTATGTCACACTTGTGAAGTATGTTTTGTACATTTTCATTAAAGCTTTTCGCAAAATTATTTGTTAAATTGTAAACATTTTCATTTTTAAAGTTTGTTATTAATGTTTTATCAATGTTGGTCACATTTTTACCAGTGATTTCATTAATCAATTGCCACGTAACTCGCATATTATTTTTATTTTCCATAAATTTATTTTTGTAGTAATTGCTTTTTGCATAATTTAATTTTTTATTTAAAGAGTTTCTGAACTTTTTGTATTCAATTTCATATATTTTGTTTTTTTGATTATTAAGATATTTATTATAAAGTTTATCCCGTATTTCACAACCTTTTAACAATTCTTCGTTAAACCATGGATTTAATTTTCTTTTTTATTATTTTTATTAATTGTTTTTGATGTTTGATAAATATTCTTAAAAGTTGTATAGATTTTATTAAAATATTCATGTGCACTTAAATTTTGTTCAATAATATTGTTCCAGTTTGTTAGCTGAATTTTTTTGTTTACTTTAAAACTGTTGATTTGCGCACCCTGACAATATGTGTTTTCTATACCCTGGCTGTTTTCTTTTTGTTTTGGTACTCCTTCATCTACACAACAAAATAGAGAGTAATGGACAGAGATATTGCTTCTCACTATAGCAGCATATGTTGTTGTTGTTGTTTTGGTTTTTCTTACATGTGCATGATCAATGCATGTACTTGTTTTTCTGTTTACATCTTTTCTTGTGCATTGATTTACAATACTCTCTAGCCCATAAGATGAGATCATTTCCATATATTTTGTTGTTGTAATATTTTGTGTAAGTATATCGATATTCATATCACCAACAATAATAATGTCTTGTTTGTTTTTAATTTTGTTTATTATTTGATCGAGTTCTATTATGAACTCATTTACATTTTTATTTGGTGGTCGATAGAGCGCAATAAGAGAAAATGTTTTATTATTACTTGTTACATCAATTTGTATATTTTCAAAAGAGTTAGTACATGAAGATATGTTGGTGTGCATAATATTGTCCCTTACATATACAGCTATGCCTCCTCCTCTACTATCTCTATTTAAAAAGTAAGAGTTGAAACCATCTATATTATAGATATGATTTTCGGCATCGGTTATGTTTGTCTCTACTAAGAAAATAAATTTGATGTTTTTAATTATGTTATATATGCTTGTTATGAAGGGTGTAAAGTTTTTACGGAGTGAACGAATATTCATGTAGATGATCGTTGTGGGATAACTTAAGAAGGATTTTTTGATGTGAGAAAAACTCTCAAGTGATTCATTTTGTTTATGGTTCATTTTTTAATTTAATAAGAGTACAAATTGGAAAAGACTATTATATTAGTAGGTGTGTTTATTTTAAATTGTTAAAGTGATTAATTCAATATCTGCAGAGCTGTTTATTAAAATTGGGTTAGAGATTTCGTTTTTTTTTTGCAAAAATATTTCCATTTCGCACCCACGCAAATTTCCAATCGGTTTCTGTGGCTTTTGTTTTTGCTTGCCATAGTAACCGGCGTTTGTGTGTAGTTAGTTCATCGTTGATGTATATATAGTTGTTTTCATTAATATCATTGTTTATTATTTGATTTTCAACTCTATGGCGCTTAATTTTACTCATCAATTCTTTTCTCTTATTTAGCGAGTTGAATTCTATTATAACCTTCTGTGATTTTTTTAAATTGTACGAGTTACTAATGTCAACATCATTAATTTGTACATTTACAGATGCCCCAATTTTTTTAATAACTTCAGTGTGGGTAATATTTTCATTTGATATATTTTTTATTTCTATGTTTTTGTTTAACATTTGTTGTTCTAGATTACTTATTCTCTTATCCATTTCTTGAATTTGTTTGTCTTTCTCTTTATTACTTTCGCATAATTCACTCACTTGAGCAGTAAGGTTTGAAAGGGTATTTGTTATTTTATTTAGAGCCGTTTCTATATTTAAGTTCATTTGTGTATTATTCTGATCTATTTTGTTTGTTAAATCGTTCATTGTTTTTTTAATGTTACTTATATCGGCCTTTAAGCTTGTGACATCGGATATAACCATAAAAACGCTCTTATTTACATCGTTTAGAGATAGTGCCTCTTTGTAGCGTTTGGCGCCATCATTCTCTTCGTAATCCTCTTCTCGTTGCTGTTTTTGTTGTTGTTGTGGAGAGCACACATCAAATATGATGTGGTATGCATTGTTACTGCTAGTTGATCCCTTTCGTGTTCTGCATTTTTGACATCTCCAATTAGCTTTTCTCTCAGTATGCATTGTATCATATGTTTTTTCTGAGAGAGAGCAACACGATGAGAAGTGGTATTGCGAATTACAAGAAAAGCACTTAACAAATTTTGTTGGTAATTCTTTGTTACACTGATCACAGGGATTCATTTTGGTTTGCTTTTTTATTGTTTTCTTTTTAGAGAGTTCAATATTTTTATGTTTAGGGTTTTTAATTAACTTTAAACGAATTTTATTAATTAAAGTTTTAAATATTTTTTGTACAATTTGTAATATCGCTTTTTTAATAGAAATATGCAATTGTATCTATTTTTTTCAAGTTTTTAGAGTTTTGAACACTTTCTGTTTAATTTTACCAGAGCACAATAAAAGTTCGACCGTTCGCAATGACTGCTGAGGCCGGGAAACCCTTCACGTCCAGGTTTGAAACCCAGGGTTCCTGCACCAGCCCAATGTCCAGGTCCAGAGTACCCGAAGGTTATCTGTAGCACATTTCGAGTGCTGCATATCTGTGAGCAGAGAGTTTGCAACTTCAACCTCATCCGCCTCACCGCTACCTGTTCTTTTGAGCCGAAACACCCTGACCTTTGCGTCCCTCACTCCGAAGAACAGCTTGAAACCCGCCTTCTCAAGCTTAACTGAGCCAGATTCGGTGATGGCGATGATAAGGCATGTGTGGCCTTCGCCTTGCTCAATGCGGATGATGGACCAGTCATCCATGTGGATGTTGGGGTTCTGCAGCTTCAGACAGTCCAACATCTTATGTGCAGCGGTTGCCATCTTTGGTAACCAAATACGTGCACGCGGTCTCATCGGAATATCTTGAGCAGGGATCAGTTTAAGGCTTAAACCCTCCCATGCGCCACTGATATTAGCGATACATTTGCTAAGAAAGTCCTTTGAGAACTCGTCCATGCATTTGATCACCCTGTATTCCCGGTGAATTTCACCAGAGTCAAAGCGAGGTGCCGTACCAGTCCTATTAGCGATCAAGTATTCCATAACGAGCTCAGCTAATTTGGACTCGATAGCACCCCATTCTGTTACTACAGGATTGATGGTACCGTCTTTCTCTGTCGCCAGAGCCATTATAAGATGGTCTTTAACCACCTCATTAAAGGGTCGTCTGGCGGATGTGGTCGTGGTAGATGTGGGTCCCGGAGCGGCTTTTTTGTCGGCAACCTTTCTCCGTTTAGGCGATTTCTCACCCTCTGTTTGAGAGCGATTTCGCTTGACCCTCTCTGTTGCTAAGGCTGCTGCCTTTGATGTTCTGGGTACTGAATCCAAAAACTTTTGATATTCATCAACCACAGCCTAGTATTTGGCACGATCTGCCTCATCACGCTCATGAGGAGCACCACAGGCAGCATTCTTGTCAATCTTATCAAGAATGAATAGCGCCTTGGTGTAGCGAGCTTTGAGGATGTCTTTCTGACTCTTCCTCTTCTTTCTTTTCTTCTTCAACTGATCGCCAGCCTTTGCATCCACTTGAAGAGAAACATTTGTCAAGCTTTTTTTGGGCAGCAGAGTTCTGTGTCGGTCACCCACGCTGTCTTCCATTGCGACCAAGGTCTCTTGGCTAGAGGCCAGTAGGTCGCCTTCTGAAGAGGAACCGAGATCATCGGCACTCTTCAGGGAGTTGTTGTTGTTTTTGTTTTTATAATTTTTGTTCTGTTTCATTTTTTGGTCCTACGAGTAGGCACGTAAGTGGATGGACCATCCATGCAGTGACGGCGTACATGGACTAGGCAAGATACTGATTACAACCGACCCGTACCATGACGTCGGAGGGAAGCTGTTCGCGACTAATTTATTTAACCACTAACTAGCCATTCAGGTCCTCGGCACTGCTATCAACCATCTTGACCTTAAAAGTGGGGGATGTGAGAAAATAGGATATGGATAGGAATATAGGTAATGGGATAGGGGATGGATGGATAGATAACCCTTGGTCATGCTGGCCTTAAAGCTTATGCCTTCTAAATTATTCCGGCAAGAAATTACCGATGCAAGTTACAAGACATATACTACAGCCAGCATTTAAGCCACCACATCGCGGCAAGATAGTTATCCAGGTGGTGGCATATGGAATGTACTTTAGCCATATATTATCTCTTATAGTTTACGAGTTATTCGCATTTGAAAAGTAAAATTTTATTTTTTTTTGCCTACCTTGGTCTGCTATTTTGCTAATAACGGATCCAATTCTTTCCCGATTTTCTTGAAGTGTTTTTTTTGAATTAGCAACAAATTTATTAAAAATCTGAAGAGAGAAATGTTAAAAAATATCTACTGAGTCAAAAGTTATGTGAATTCAAACTTAAAAAAAAAATAAAAAAGTCGTGTTTCCGCCATCTTTTTTTCGAAAAAAGTAACTACATTAATTTTAAATTATACAGAAAATGAGAAAAAGACAAATAATGTGTTTATATTTTTCTGAAAGTTAACATTTCGGGAAATATTATAAAAGCAAAAGAATATCAAAATTTTTATTATTGCGTGGTCCAGAGCCTGCCGAAGTAGACCTATTTTTTATGAAAATTTCAACTTTAGACAACATATTCTAAAATCTCATAGTTGCTTTCAAAAAACTAAGACCTGTTTTGTATGTCCCAATCTGTTCTTCAATATTATGCAAAGCGATTTCATTGCGTCGAGCTTGGTGCCTTTAATAGATCCAAAAATCAAAAAAAATCCCAACTTTGGGATTTTGAAAAGTTTTTTTTGGAATTGTGGGATTCTCAATAACAAATCTAAATCCAAATTTTCACTTTTGCATTTCGACAAAAAAAGTCTATATAATTGTAAATACTAATTAAAAAATATTCATAAACCAAAAAGCTATAGCAGTTTAAAAATTTAAATTTTCAAAAAAAAAAATTATTTTTTTTGCAAAAAGTCTTCTGTGAAGTTTTTAAATTTTAATATATTTAAACATTTTTGAAAAGAAGATGCAATTTACAAAATACTGATGTATAATATGTCTACCTTATTTTCTCCACGTGCCAAAGTAATGAACGAATGATTAACATCTCTAGTGAAATTTCTTCACCAAGTTATTTTCTTCCATAACAAGTTCAATGTTAGGTGCCTATATAATACATAAGTACAAACATATACCGATTGCAACTCTTTTTTAACAATGAATCTCAGGTACAATATGAAATACCTGGGATATCCCTAAAACATATTTCATACCTAATACTATTTTTTTATTCCAGGTAATATAACAGGTAGATTTCATAACATACAGTTCATGTGAAATATTTGGTAAATAAACAAAAAACTAAAGAAACAATTAATGTTTTTTTGGGAAAAATAATTTTTATTTTTAAATTTATATGAAATACCTGGGATATCCCTAAAACATATTTCATACCTAAGACTATTTTTTTACTCCAGGTAGATTTCCAAATATACCTTTACCTATATAAAAGTTGACTACAGGTAACCTATTGTATGAAACGCTTGAAGAATAATTAATATATAATCATACTCAATCCACAATTGACATTATTTATAATTAGCTAAAGATGACGATCACGCAATTATGTAAAATCGAAAAGTTTGTTAAATCCTTTGTCATAAAATGGAAAACCGTAAAATTTTCTGCTACGAAATTTGAATCCAAATATTGTGATTGGTTGGATGAAAATATAGAATTTTATATGTCCTGCTTTTGGTTCTTCCCGTAAGCAATACTTGGAATTGTGCCCAAAATCCAAGAAAAAACGGTTATCGGATACACTACCACACCCTGTCTACTGAGGAAGTTTCAGATACATTTAAGGCTAAGCAAGAAAAACAGCATTTGGAAGCTGTTAAAATCGCTGATATTTTTCCAAATGCATCGCCTAGACGATTACAACGAATTGTTAAGAGCATACCTACACCATCATCTAATACTGCTTTTACCGAAGAAGAGGCTATTGCGCTTATGCTGCAGCTATATAACTTTAAGAAAGGCATTGTTGGGAAAGGAGTTGAAGTGTTACCATCATATGGCTCAATTCAGGAAAAGAAAAAGATTATTATACCATCACCTATTGAAGTTACTGATCGAAAAGCTAGAATTGGACTCTCCACTCTACTCGAAAAGACAGCATCAAGGATTGCGTGCGACTTTTCTTCAGAACTTCTAAACAAAATAATGTAAGTGGGAATGTGATGGCTTATCATCACTTTCGGAATATAAGCAAACTACATTGAGTCAAACATTATCAGAATATAAAAGTGTATTTATGTCATCATTGGTTCCATTAAGAATTCTGAAGTATGCTGCCAGTGATTCTCCATCAACTAGTTTTGAGGATATATGAATCAATTCAACTCCTGGATCGAAAGCCTTTTGTAGGCCAATATGTTTCGAATATACAACAGAAACAAAGACTACGACACAAGCTTTGATCAACTTAATTGAATCTGGAATTAAAGACTTGGTACCGGTTACAATCCAAATAGCTCAATATTCCTTCAACATTTCTTTTAATATGAAACTAACGATGATCGATGGAAAAGTCAGCAACGCTATAACAGGAACATCATCTACTTGGAACTGTTCCATATATAGTGAAAAAAAAATCGGAATTTTCGAATATATCCAAGGAGAGAACAGTTAACGAGGAAGTGCTCAAATTCGGAATATCTCCTCTACATGCCCGTATAAGATTTCTTGAACATTTTCTACATCTGGCATATGATTTAAAATATAGAAGCATACCAGAAAATATCAATAAATCAGTAAATAAAAATGAAGAACTGATGGAAATGAGAGCCACGGAGAAAAGAGGAATTCAAGAAGGAGATTGGATTAAACATTGATAAACCACTCGTAGGATATGGAAGCACAAATGATGGAAACACAGCTACACGATTTTTCAACGATTTTGAAACAACCTCAGATATAACGGGAATTAATATGGAATTACTGAAAAAAGTCAGTATTTTTTAATGGCAATAAATAGTAAGCACAAAGAGAATGCAGCAAAATTTGGCGAGTATTCCACAGAAATTTCAAAACTTCTATTATCGTTGTACCCTTGGATAGAAATGACACCAACAGTACATAAAGTATGTCCGTAATAACGGACGAACGACAAGAAGTTGCAATACTTACTGAAATTACAACGCTGTTGTTATTAACTGACGATTGGGAATGGGTTAGTGAAAGAACTGACGAGTATTGACTTCATCGACAGACGCAAAAGAACGGCCAGCACAGTTGAGGTATGGAGTTTGAACAATTAACATTAAATATTGAACGTTAAATTTAAGTATAGCACGTAAGCCTGCATTTTTTTAAATATACATATAATTAACTAAAATGATAAAAAAAAGGTGTTTTCATCAAAAAAAAACCCTACATTTTTTGGGGGCTCAACCGGGATTGTGCTAAAATGTTAATGTAATTGTTCTGAAGTGTGTGGAAATTCTGAGTGAATTTTAATAAATTTATGTAAAAATTTTGAGTGAATTTAGAGACAGAAAATATAGGAAATTCTGAGTGAATTTTGAAATTGACATTTGTTTAACTTGAGTGCTAAATAAATAAAACATTTAATTCTGAATGAATTACATAAATTGTGTTTTAACAAATTGCTGAGTGCAATTATGAGGAACCTGTGTGAAAATCAAAATGAGACATTTAATTCTGACTGAATTTTCAAGTCTGCATTTGTGTAAATATAGTGCTAAACAAATAAAACTTTTAATTCTGAGTAAATAACAAAAATTGTGTTTAGACAAATTACTGAGTGCAATTCGGAGAAAAATTTGAAACCAAACTGTGTAGTTGTGAAAAAAACATCAAATTCTTTACTTCAATTCGTACGAACAATAAAGAAAACATTAATTTTCTTCTAGAACATACGAGAGAGAGAGAATCTAAAAACAGATATTTCGTTTAAGGTGTGCAAAAAGGAACGAGTATCAGAAATCTTATGAGAGAGAGTGAAACGAAAATGTCTAGAATAAAATAACGATTTCGATACAACAAAGAGTAACAAGAAACAGTCAGTTAATTCAAACATAACGAATATAAGGTGCCGTTGATATTAATACAAGAAGCAATATGCTTTTGATCGTGTGTGTATAATACATTTTTTTTTCGTATATGAGAAATGAAAACTACGGAACTTTGAGAACAACAACATTGCAATAAAAGACAAAATACGTTGCAAGTTACCTGGCATTTACACATGCAAGTAACAGTTCGAAAAACTCAATACACTCACATTTTTTACTAATACACTCAAATTTGTTTCACTTGCAGAGCTAGTCGAGTTTTTCGAATAAGTTTTCGTATATAATACGTACACAGCATTACACATGCAAGTACTTGCATGCGAGGCCGGGTTATTGACTGAAAATACAACAACAAACCTACATATGTGTGTACCAACAATCTACAAATAAAGTCAACCCTTATTTTGATATTGAAATGCTCGTTGCCAAAAGAAGAGTAGCGGAAAAATTGCCTAGTGAGAAGCGAAGCTGTGAGTGTGTGCTGTTTTTATTGGAATCATCATTTGGTTATTTTTATGATTTTTTTTGTGAGCATTTTGCAATTTGATCTGGAATTTAAATTCGAAGAGAGAGTCCAATTGGATATTTATTTTTTTATTTGTTTTTAGAGAATTCGGGAAGATCAGTGGCTCGTTTCTGTATTTCTAGCATTGTAAAATTTTCCGCATGGAATTAGTGAATTGCAACAAAAACAGTGTAAAATGAAACAAAAAATGGTTTTTCTCACACAAGTGTTTCTGTAACTTTATTTTGCGAGAAATATCTGTCATTTAAATATTTTGGCAACAATTATTGGAAGAATGTGAGAAAAAGTGTTTCTGTAAGAATATTTTGCGAAAAGATTCTCACAAGAACTGTCAAAAAAATTCACAATTCAAATTGGTGCGATAAACACACAATTCAAAATATATATGTATGTACATAGATATTTTTAAATACATGTACATACATATATAATTTTTTTTTTACATTATAAAGCAGTGGAGTTCAGTTATTTTGAGAAAAAACAAAAATAAGCAGTTTTTTATTTTTCGTGTCCAACTGTAATTGAATCGCGTGTGTTTGCTATGCTTCATACAACAAATAGCAACAACAATTCTTAATAAGTTTCTGAAAAAAAGAGCCAACAACCATCCGCATGTGTTCTCATCCCTTGCTCAACGACGACTGCATAATTTTTGTTTTCATCGTTGACGTTTGGCGTGCATTTGACACTTAATTACTGGAATTATTCCAATAAAAATAGAATCACCGTTGTCCGTTTTCGCATTAAAATACAGAAACACGTTTTCTCACAAATCGAGAAACGATGGAATTTTTTGTGAGAAATTTTTCGATGCGGGAAATACAGAAAGGAGCTACTGATTGGAATTTGTATTAGTTTTTTTTTTAAATAAACGTATGTACATACATGCATGCATATGTATATATGCATGTGTCTATATGGATGTAATTGTGTTATTATTTGTGTAATTTCTGGAATTTTGTATTTTTTTTTTGGAATTTTAACGTAACATGAATTTAAGGCGGTTTATTTTGTTTGGATGATTTAAATTTTATGATTAATTTTGAAACAATTTTGTAATTGAATTTTTACTTTGATAACTTTTTTAGATTTTATTGAATATTATATTGTATTGTTGAAAATTTTTACTGTAATTGGACAGAATGGACTAACAGGAGATTTTGGCATTGGGTGTTAACGGGTTGAAGGCAAAGTTGAATGAGTTAGGTTTGTCATTGACAGGACGAAAGGCAGAGTTGCAGGAGAGATTAATGGGGCATTACGGTCTTGCTGCCGGTGATTCAGGTTCCCTATATGACGACACTGTTTCTGTACGAAGAGTAGATGCTGTTACTATGGAAAGAAGTATGTTTACGTTACGGGACATAGAAGATTCGTTGGAATCGTTTTGTGGCACGGATAACATTGAGATTTCTAATTGGTTGGAAGATTTCGAAGATAACCCTGAGGCAGTTGGCTGGAATCAGTTACAACGATTTATATATGCAAAACAACTTTTAAAGGATGCGGCAAAGATATTTATTCGTAGCCAGTCGGGAATAAAAAACTGGAGTTTACTGAAAGAGGCTTTCATTGAAGAATTTGGTACTAAATTAGCGTCAATAGATGTACACAGATTACTCAGGAATCGTAAAAAGAAAAATATCGAATTTTTAGGGAGTACCTCTACACATTAATGGAAACTGGTAAGCCTATAAGAATCGACGAGGAAAGTTTGATTCAGTACTTCGTTGAGGGAATACCAGACTCAAAGTTTGGGAAGAGCATTTTATATCAGGCAAAGAACATCGAAGATTTGAAGGAAAAACGTAAAACCTATGAGAAGATTAGAGGATCCTTTCAGCAGGCATCAACCTCGAGGGCATCATCTTTTGGCAAAAGAATGTAAATCGGCAACTCTTAAATGTTTTAAATGTGGCAAATCGGGTAATAAATCCTTCGAATGTAAAGACCAACGACAACAAACGAACGTGAAAACAGAGACGAACAATACGTGTATGATTAGATCGTTTGAAGGAATCACAGATGGTGTAAAATCGAAGGCGAATCGTAATTTTAAAAGTATTAAGATAAATGGTGTAAAATTTTCAGCTATTATTGATTCTGGAAGCGATGTTTCACTTATTAGATACAACGTTTTTTCAATGTTTAAGCCTAGTACTCTGTTCAAAATTTCAAGTGTAATGCTGTCCAAATACATGATAAAAAAATTCACATGAAATTTTCATGAAAAAATGTTGCATTGTTCATTTTGTAAAAAACATGTGAAATGTATCTGGCAACCTTATTTTTTCACAGCGAAATAATTAAAGTAGCAATTGTTTCCCGTGGAATTTTCATCCAAAAGCTCTTCTGTCGCAACAACAATATCTATTACTTGTTGTGCTGCTGCACAAGCGGCTAGTAATATTTGTTTATTCATTTTTATTTAACTATTTCGATTCAACACAGATTTTTAAATATTTTAACTTTTATTTAGTTTCGACTAAAATTTACAAAAAAGCAAAACATACATATGTGTTTTGTTTACATAAGTAAAACAATGTGGCGTACTTTCAATAAAAAAAAAACGTCAAATTATGTAAATTCGCGTGATAGGCAACATTGGCTACACGTCAAATTTTCCGTATGAAATAATTAATGTTGCTCAACATTTTTCCCAAATTTGAACAGAGTACTAGGCTTTAGGTAATGTTGAAATGATTTTAGAGGAGAGAAATTGCATTACTGCTGGAGATTATCTACTGACGACAATAGGATATTTTTACAGGGAAGTCAGGATTGATGGAAATGAGTTTAACATAAAATGTTTCGTTGCTGAAAACTTCGTTTATCCGGCAGCAATCGGTAACGATATATTGCAACAAGCAGACATGGTTATAAGTTCTGATGGCGAAAAATTGGTGAGAAAGAATATGTTGGTAACGTCTGGGAATCCAAATGAAATATTACCGGAGTCGTTAAATGAATTTGAGATATTTTGTTCTACAGTGGCGATAGATGAAATCAATCCAGATTATGATTTGTAACACCTACAAAATTAGTGAAAAATTTGATCGAAAATTATACTCCGAGCAAACAAGCACCGTCGCCAATTAGTATGAAGATAATTCTTTCAGATAGCGTCCCCATATTTCAAAGGCCTCGAAGATTGTCGTATGATGATCAACGTTTTGTGGAGCAACAAGTTGAAGAATGGTTAACGGAAGGTATTGTACGGCCAAGTACATCCGAATATGCATCGCATATCGTGATAGTGCCCAAGAAGGATGGAAGCAAAAAATTATGTTGTGATTTTCGTAAATTAAATCAGAAAATAATGAGGGATAATTTTCCGATGGTATTAATTGATGATGTGTTATACAAGTTACAATCTGCTATGATTTATACTACGTTAGATTTGAAAAATGGTTTTTTCCATGTACCAGTTGATGAGGAATCTCGGAAATATACTTCGTTTGTAACTCATAATGGTTAATATGAATTCATGTATGTACCATTTGGAATTTCCAATTCCCCTGTAGTATTTTCCAGATTCGTATTTTAAATTTTTAGAGAGCTAATACAGAATGGTACGATTATAATGTATATTGATGATATAATTATCTCGTCATTAAACGAGAGAGAAGGTATCGAGAAATTGGAGAAAGTTTTGAGTGGCGCTGAGGGGCATAATCTGCGGATTAAGTGGGAAAAGTGCCAATTTTTGGTAAACAGAGTAAATTTTTTAGGATACATTTTAGAGAACTCTACTATTACACCGTCGAAGGAGAAAACATCTGCTGTGTGCAAATTTTCCAGTACCAAAGGATAGGAAAGTGCTTCAACGTTTTTTAGGCCTGACAGCGTACTTTAGTAGGTTTGTGTGTAATTTTGCGATACTTGCAAAACCGCTTTCAGACTTGCTAAAGAAGGACGTAGCATTTAAGTTCGAGGATTCGCAGATGATTGCATTTGACCAATTGAAATCAAGTTTGACAATTTCACCTGTTTTACGTTTGTACAACCCAAGCGCTGAGACCGAGGTTTACACTGTTGCTAGCATGTTTGGGTACGGAGGTGTTTTGCTTCAAAAGGATGCAGAAGATAGACAATTCCACCCAGTGGAATATATGAGTCGTAAGACAACTAGTGCACAGGAAAAGTACCACTCGTATGAACTGGAGGTTCTTGCAATTGTAGAAGCGTTGAAAAAATGGAGAGTGTATTTGATGGGTTCGAAAATTAAGATAGTGACAGACTGCAATGCATTTGCTATGACCATCAGAAAGAAGGATGTACCGTTTAGAGTTTCGCGATGGGCAATGTTTCTGCAGGAGTTTGACTACACCATAGAACATAGGTCTGGTAGTAAAATGAGACATGTTGATGCACTCAGTAGAGTTTCATGTCTATTAGTAGAAGATACAATAAAACATCGACTCAAGGAGGCACAGCTAAAGGATGAGTGGGTTAAAGCAATCAGGAAAGTGGTTGAGAGGGAATGCTACGACGATTTCTACTTAAAATATATTTTGCTTTACAAGGACCCCAATAAGGAATTGATAGTGATCCCAGCTGCAATGGAAGAGGAGGTAATAAAGATTGCTCACTGAGAGGGTCATCTTGGTTCAAAGAAGACGAAAGAGTTAGTGGAAAGGGAATTTTATATACCGAATATAGCACCCAAGGTTAATAACGTGGTAAGAAGCTGTATAGAGTGCATCATTAACTAGGCAAAGGCTGGTAAGGGAGAAGGACTTTTAAGCCCGATCGATAAATCGGACAGATCCTTAGGAACTTACCATATAGATCATGTTGGACCTATGGAGTTAACACGGAAGCGATACAATCATTTTCTTGTCGTTGTGGATTCATTTTCAAAATTCGTGTGGTTATATGCTACAAGAAGTGCGGGAGTGGAAGAAGTTACTGACAGACGGAGAAGACAATCAACAATTTTTGGTAACCCAGAGAGGATAATTTCCAACCGCGGAATAGGTTTTACGTAAAACGTATTTAGGGAGTATTGCGAGAAATAAAATATACAACACTTATTGATTGCAACCGGCGTTCCCAGGGGAAATGGCCAGGTTGAGAGAATTAATAAGATCGTGGTTTCGATGCTATTAAAGTTATGCGTGGATGATCTTCAACAATGGTACATATAAACATATCGATAGAGTACAACAATGCATCAATAATACCTCGTCACGTAGTACCAAATTAACAACAGGTTGAGAGAATTAATAAGATCGTGGTTTCGATGCTGTTAAAGTTATGCGTGGATGATCATCAACAATGGTACATATAAACATATCGATAGAGTACAACAATGCATCAATAATACCTCGCCACGTAGTACCAAATTAACACCTTTTAGGATATTAACAGGTTTAGAGATGAAAGTTGCCAACCACGAGGATATTAGAAAATTAATAGAGGATTTTGCTGTTGAATGAAGAAAGGGATGAAATACGTAGTATTGCTAAACAAAATATAATCAAGATTCAATCGGAAAACAGGCGAGATTTTAATAAGAAGACAATCCAGGCACCTGTTTATGAAGTAAATGAACTTGTAGCAATAAAACGCACACAATTCGGAACAGGCCTGAAATTAAAGCCGAAATATTTTGGACCTTATAAAATATTGAAAAACTCAATCATGATCGGTATGAAGTTGAGAAAGTCGGTAATGGTGAAGGTCCTAACAAGACTAATACCATAGCTGAATTTCTGAAGCGATGGAACTCGTCATTCGGGGCGAATGACCATGCAGGGCGGCCGAATGTGGGGACGGGTAATAAGGGACGAACGACAAGAAGTGGCAATACTTACTGAAATTGCAACAATTGAGAATGGGCGAGTGCAAGAACTGACGAGTATTGACTTCATCGACAGACGCAAAAGAACGGACAGCACAGTTGAGGTATGGAGTTTGAACAATTAACATTAAATATTAAACGTTAAATTTAAGTATAGCACGTAAGCCTGATTTTTTTTAAATAAACATATAATTAACTAAAATTATAAAAAATGTGTTTTCATTAAAAACCCCTACAAGTATTATGTCATGGAAAAATCATACTTGAACATAATATTTTGCCCTTAGGAGAACTTACAGAAGAACCCCAAGAATCGAGAAATAAGGGCTTCAAGTATGTGCAGCAGTTCAGTTCCAGAAAGTGTTCTCGACAATCTCAAAATGAAGACATTTTGAATAATCTAATTTAATTATCAGATCCAGTCTTATCATCTATGAGGAAACGTTGGATTTGCTACAGAAATTTGACGTTTGAAAATAGTCATGACTTTAAAGATTTGTTTTATCTTTTAGATATGGATTGCTCTGTTTCTGATTATTTTACTAAATTAACCTAATTATAAATTTAAAAATAAGAAATATTTCCCCAAAAAAACATTACTTGTTTCTTTAGTTTTTTGTTTATTTACCAAATATTTCACATGAACTGTATGTTATGAAATCTACCTGTTATATTACCTGGAATAAAAAAATAGTATTAGGTATGAAATATGTTTTAGGGATATCCCAGGTATTTCATATTGTACCTGAGATTCATTGTTAAAAAAGAGTTGCAATCGGTATATGTTTGTACTTATGTATTATATAGGCACCTAACATTGAACTTGTTATGGAAGAAAATAACTTGGTGAAGAAATGTCACTAGAGATGTTAATCATTCGTTCATTACTGTCGCACGTGGCCAAAATAGACATATTATACAGCAATATTTTGGAAATTGTATCTTCTTTTCAAAAATGTTTAAATATATTAAAAATTAAAAACTTCATAGAACCCTTTTTGCAAACAAAAGATAATTTTTATTTTTTTTGAAAATTTAAATTTTTAAACTGTTATAGCTTTTTGGTTTATGAATATTTTTTTAATAAATTTTACAATTATATAGACATTTTTTGTCGAAATGCAAAAGTGAAAATTTGGATTTAGATTTGTTATTGAGAATCCCACAATTCCAAAAAAAACTTTTCAAAAATCCCAAAATTGGGATTTTTTGATTTTTGGATCTATTGAAGGCACCAAGCTCGGGGCTATGAAATCCCTTTGCATAATATTGAAGAAGAGATTAGGACATACAAAACAGGTCTTAGTTTTTTGAAAGCAGCTTTGCGATTTTAGAATATAGACAACATAGTTGAAATTTTTATAAAAAATAGGTCTACTTCGGAAGGCTCTGGACAAAGCAATAATACCAATTTTGATATTATTTTGCTTTTATAATATTTCCCGTTACCTTTCAGAAAAATCTAAACACATTATTTATCTTTTACTCATTTTCTGGCGGAAAAACGACTTTTTTATTTTTTTTAAGTTTGAATGCACATAACTTTTGACTGAGTAGATATTTTTTAACATTTCTTTCTTAAGATTATTAATAAATTGGATCCGTTATTAGCAAAATAGCAGACCAAGGTAGGCAAAAAAAATAAAATTTTACTTTTCAAATGCGAATAACTCGTAAACTATAAGAAATAATATATGGCTAAAGCAATGGTTTTTGTAGATCTCGTCTAGTACATTCCATATATATAAAAATCTTTCAAACCGGATCGCAAACAAAAACTTGGCATCATTTTTAATTTTTGGTATACCCGAGGTGCCCCACTTTGGGGCATTGTGTTTAAGCCCAAATTCAAAACTTAAACTTATCAACACCTCCTCTATAGCCATGGGAAATTTTATTAAAATCGAGCTATTCATTTAGAAGTTACAGATTTATTTCCACTTTTTTTTCAGATCCCCCACTGTGTAACAATAGATAAATTTTCAATATACGCAACAGTACATAAATGAACTATCTATACTTACTACACTCAAGATTTTTAGGGAAAATGAGAAAACTTGTCTTTGACAATGATAGGTGCATGCTTCACGTCTTTGTTAAATTGTTTTTAGAGGAAAATAACATTGATACTCATGTAACGACCGGCCACCACAAAGCAGACGTTGAACGCCTACATGGTACACTGAATGAACACATTCGAATTATAGCAGCTGATAAAACGGTAAAAGACGAAGATACGGATGACAAACTACATAGAATTATTACAATTTACAACAACACTATTCATTCACCGACCAAATTACGACCCATTGATTTTCTTGAGAAAAATTTCGTCAAAGAAAAGATCCAACAGCTTGCGGAATAATTTAGGAAAGAAAAGACTTTAAGAATTAATAGACTAAATTAAAATCGGACCGAAAATATTGACTTGACTTATACAATTGTACGAAATAGAATAATACAAAAAAATAGTCCTAAATATAACAGACTTTTACAATTCAAGAAAGACGGTAATTACTTTATAGACATTAGTAATAAGAGAAATAAGAAATATTACAGAACTAAAATGAAACGAAAGTTCAAAAAACAAACTTAATGGTCTTTTGCAGAATGGACTTTTTCATTTTCATCTTACTGATACTGATGGCAAGATCTGGGGCAAATAAAATCGAAACCTATCAGATAAAGCCAGATAGCGGATTTGTGATTTATACACTGGAACCCGAAGCAGTGGTAGACAATTACTTTAATGTGCTGCATATTGTGGATTTGGGAATTTTTGAAAATTGCTTTGAAAAAACAAACAAATTTGGCAAAACTGAACCTTGTTGACGAAAACGATATCGACCTAATTCAAAGGGAAATTAAACTGGCAAGGACAGCTATATGAACACTAATCCCACACATATGTAGAAGCAACAGAGCAAAACGGGACTGATAAATATTGGTGGATCGTTTTTAAAAATGATATCGGAAACAATGGACGACGATGATGCAAAGGAAATTTACAATCATCTAACAACATTAGACGACGCACAGTGGCGCCATTTGAGTTTTTTCGTTGCAAAAATCCTATCTTTTGAACCGAATAAGATAATTGAACAGTTTAAACAGCATATGATAAGTATTCAGCCTACAGTAGGGGCCTACTTATGGGTTATCAAAGTTAAAATTAGTAGAAAAATCAATCAAACATTTTTAAATTGTTTTTATTTTTTTTTCTTTAGGGTTTTATGTTTTAAATTATTACCCAAGAAATAAAAATAATTTTTTTTTTAAATTTTCTGTAAAATATTCATCACAATTCGTAAGAGAAGGTATATTGAAAAGACTAATCATTTCTAACCTATAATTATTTTCTAACTCTTTTCGTGACTTCACATGCCTCAGGGAAGAAATAAGTGGATAGGAAGATGCTGTCAACATGTTGAAGAGGTCCTAATATTGCCTTATCCTTGATGCTTTGAATGTGTTCTGCAATCTATATTTTTTATAAAATTTGTTAGGAGACTCCTGTGCTTCTTTCGAAAGCTCTCCAATCGGCAAAGACTGTGGATACATTTTTGCTAAAAGCGATGCAGTTTTCGATGCATATTCTCCATATTTGTAGAATTGACATTTTCTTTACAGTTTAAAACATCCAAGATCGTTCCCAATCTTTTCACGATTTGATTGTCAATTCCAGTGATTCTAATTACTGCCTCATCATTTTCAAAAAATCTCCTAGAAGTGTTTCCATCGTTTGAGTTACTATATCAGTCTACTTTTAGTCCAACTTCTTTAAAAAAAGCATCCTGTATTTGCTTCTTTCTGATCTTTTCCTTATCCTTTATTGATGTATTTTCATCGAAGTTTTCCTCCTCTTGTTTTATAATTTCGCTTCTCTCAATACTACTGTATAAGCTATCAAGTTCTTCTAAAGCAGCTTCCGTGTGGTGGACTTTCTAAACAGTTCAAATAATTTTAAATTGTTCAACGCCATGTTTTCAGTACATAAATTGTTTAATGGTTTCAGTAATTGTTGCGCAAACTTTCAGTAGTAGACTAATCCAGGCATTATGCTTATTTTGCAATATATAGGTTATGCTACCATGCCTAAAAATTTACTACTAAAAAAAATTTTTAAACAAAAATTTACTACTAAAACAAACTACTGTCAGTCAAAACATATAAGGGATGGACGCCATACAAATTCTGCAACCATGTCTTTTTAACCTTTTTTACCTCTAGAAGCCAAACGGGCACGTACGGGCAGATAAAATCTTTTGATTTATGTAAAGAAATAATCAAATAATTACAACGTTGGAAGGCAAAAATTTCAAGTTTACACGGTTGTTAGACATTTTGTGAACATTTTTCGGACAACGTTGTAATATCTGACGATCGTGTAAAAAAAACGCTAAAGCGCTGTAAAAAACTCCAGATTTCACGCTAACCACTAAAAAGCATTTTTTTCCCGCAATTGGCATTGCAAAAACGTCAGATTTGTCGGGAAAAACGTCAAATTGGCAACAATGATTACAGCCAGGTTGAATAAAGCCCTTGGTGTCGTGGAAAAGTTTAGGTTTGTTTTGCAAATATATGCTGTGTTGCGGTGGGTTTTTGACCAACCAATGTCAGAATATGATATGATAAAAATCATCCGTAGAACAATTACGCATTGAATGCAATGAGGCAGATCGTAATTTCCCCAGAAGAGATATGAAAAATTTAATTCCACCACCTCGTAGTGGTAAACATATAAATGAAGTCCAATTAGAAAGCAATGGTTATCCAGATAATGAAGTAAGTCCAATACAAGAAATAAGGGAAGTTGAGGCCTTACGAATAGGACAACAACAATTTAACAACAAAAACAGCTCCTAATATGTTGGAACTGCAGAACAGCTGGACATGTTTATATGTAGTGTTCAGTACAACAAAGAACTCTTTTTTGCTATAATTACGGAAAGCCAAACGTCACTACTCCGAAGTGTCCAATATGTCAACAAAAAAAAAATGCGATGAATGGCGTGAGTATAAGTCCCCTCGCGTCAGACGGGGAGTAAACTTTGAAAAAAATGGAAAGGAAATTGTATTAGATCTGTTTAGAAAAGCGAATAGTAAGGAAAATATATCTCAGATTAGACACTATTTCCCATTACAGGCGAGACAGGAAAATTATAATAGAGTTAGAACAAGGATATTCGGAATGGATTCGTTAAAAGCGACAGTATCGGAGAGGATTTTAAAGATCAGGCGTAAATTCAATGAGCGTCGTAAATTAAGGAAAAGGATAATAGAAGCGATTCATGGAATAGATAGAACTAGAGATCCAAGAATTTTTGTGAAAGTGGAGATATTTGGGCATGAGATGAAAGGATTGTTAGACTCGGGGGCATCTGTTAGTATCATTGGAAAAAATTGTAGGGAATTAATAACTAAGTTAGGTATTCTAGTTAATCCAATGCTGACCAGTGTGAAAACTGCCAGTGGTCAACATCACAGAATACTAGGAAAAACAAAAGTATCAATTAAGTATAAAGATCAAAGTTAGGATAGATGAGATGAATATTGAGAAAGTTCAACCTGATTTAGTAAATAGAGAGTTAGAATATAGAATGAAGCCGCATGTATTAACCGCTGATCAGCAGGATGAATTAGACAAGGTAATAAAACTTTTTAACACTTTTGAGGAAAATGGATTAGGTGTAACTCCTTTGGAGAAGCATACCATAAAATTGATTGAAGGTGCAGTACCCGTTAAAGACCGACATTATCCAATTTCGCCTTCTGTACAGGAAATAACATATAACGAAATTGATATAATGCTTAAGCTAAACGTAATAGAAGTCAGTGAAAGTCCATGGAACAATCGAACGACAGTGATACATAAGCCTGGGAAAAATGAATTTTGTCTGGATGCTAGAAAACTAAACAACCTTACAATAAAAGATGCATACCCATTGCAAAACATTGATGGAATAATAAGTCGAATAGACGAAACTTACTTTATTAGCAGCATTGACTTAAAATACGCCTTTTGGCAGATTGAACTAGATGAGGAAAGCAAGCCGTATACAGCCTTTACAGTACCTGGACGACCACTCTACCAGTTTAGAGTCATGTAATTTGGTCTTTGCAATGCGGTCCAACGCCTTTGCAGATTAATGGATAAAGTGGTACCACAACGAATAAAGCAAAATGTTTTCATGTATCTTCACGACCTGCTCATAATATCAAGCACTTTTGAAGAGCACATACGAATATTGGAAGAAGTGGCGAATTATTTAAGGAAGCTAATCTCACAATAGGTCTCAAAAAGTCGCAATTTTGCTTTCAAGAATTAAAATATCTAGGATTTATTATTGGAGGAGGAATGCTAAAAACCGATCCTGAGAAAGTTGTTGCGATAAGAAATATAAAGATTCCAAAAACGACACGAGAAGTAAGAAGTTTTCTCGGTACCGCCGGCTGGTACAGGCGGTTCATAAAAGACT
Source organism: Bellardia bayeri (assembly GCA_950370525.1). Classification (NCBI taxonomy): domain Eukaryota; kingdom Metazoa; phylum Arthropoda; class Insecta; order Diptera; family Calliphoridae; genus Bellardia; species Bellardia bayeri. The sequence goes on along the minus strand of OX493264.1, from coordinate 53,999,312 downwards.
TTGCTACAATCGCCACGCCTCTAACATATACATTAAAAAAATTGAAAAAGTTTGTCTTAACTCCGGAGGCTATTGAATCGTTTAATAAATTAAAAAGGGCTTTAACCAGCGCTCCAGTATTAAGACATCCTGATTTCACGAAACGTTTTTACATTCAGTGTGACGCGTCAGAGTATGGAATCGGGGCGGTGTTATTTCAGGTGAACGCTAGCGAAGAAGAATATCCTATCGGTTTCTATTCACAGAAGTTTAATTCATGTCAACGAAAATACAGCGTAACGGAGAAGGAATGCTTAGCAGCGATAATGGCAATGAAGCAATTCAGGCCGTATGTTGAGATGATGCCATTTACTATCATCACAGACCACGCGAGCCTAAAATGGCTAATGACGCTTAAGGATATAAGTGGTAGGCTAGCGCGTTGGTCACTCCAATTACAAGCGTACGATTTTGATATTCAACACCGAAAAGGCTCTGAAAATATAGTCGCAGATATGCTTTCCAGATCGCCAATAGAGAATATGGGTATAAAGAAGAAATAGATGGTGTAGGCTTACTAGATCTCGAAACTACTGACTTTAATAGCGAAGAATACTTAGAACTGATTGAAAATATTAAAGAAAATGCGAATCACCTTCCAGACTTAAAAATTGTAGAAGGTAAAGTTTTTAGGAAGACTGTAGTTGATCCAACACTAGGAGAACAATATGCATGGAAACTGTGGATTTCACCTAACCTAACATCAACGATGAATGGGAAAGCTCACAATGAGATTAGAGCTGCTCATGGTGGGATAGTTAACACTCTAGCAAGAGTTAAACGTTTATTTTACTGGCCTAGAATGACTCTTCAGGTAAAAGAATATGTGAATAGGTGTCAGATTTGTAAATAGGTCAAATCAGTAAACCAAAACCTAATGCCTGAAATAGGTAAGGAAGTGGTAACTGATCGACCATTTCAGAAATTATACGTCGATTTTCTCGGAAAATATCCTAGGTCAAAGAGCGGAAACTGTTATATATTTATTGCTGTAGATCATTTTACAAAATTTATCTTTTTTAAGGCAATGAGAGAGTCTACCGCAGGGAATGTTGTCAAATTTTTGATAAATGAAATTTTTCACAAATTAGGAGTACCAGAAATAATACACTCTGACAACGGTGTACAATTCGTATCAAAAACCTTTCAGGACATGATTCAGGCCTATAAGATCAGATTATAAGCTGGCGAGAAAACTAACATCATTAACGGATCATCAGATCCTAGGTTTAAGGGCAAATGATAAACTTGAACTAAGTAGAGAAAAAATTAAGCAGAATATGCATAAGGCATATGAGAAAAGTGCTGAAAGGTACAACAAACGTGCAAGAAATACAAAATTTTTACCAAGGCAAGAAGTTTTTAGCTACTTCGAAAGAAATAGGAACGCAAAGTTCATACAGTGTAGGGTACTTAAACCGATAGGCAACAACATGTACGAACTTGAAAATATGCAAGGGAAATCTATAGGTATTTATCATGCAAAAGACATTAAAAGATAGAACACAACAAATATACCAACGGATCTGTGATAGAGTTTTACTAGGTGCAATATTAAAATTTAAGAAATACAATTTAAATGACTTTTTTTAATGCAAATCTATGCTTAATCGGTGATTAGTTTTTTTTGTAGTTGTCATGTAAATATGTTTTTTTTATGTCTAGATTTAAGCACTTAGTACCTGATCTTTGTTCATGCTATATCCGTGATTATACACTTTTATTGATGTTTGTATGTTCATACTTTTAGAATCCCAATTGTGCAATTTACGACATAGTCCAGAATGTTGATAGAATTATAGTACCTGGAACAAAAAAAAATTACCACAAAGTGAAATCCTTAAAATAAGCTGGTGTATAATATTTGGAACTTATCTGAACATTCAGAGTAAGAATAATGGTCAGCGACACTACACCGCTCACAGAAAGCAACTAGAAATAATAGTAATGAAACAATGAATATATGAAATGGAATAGTATAATTGTGCATACTTACTTACTTGTATGTGCCCGGCTAGTGAGACTTCAGGGTGTGGGAGTTCCCCACGTAGGGAGTTAAATGTCCACACACACCGTCCATCTCTAATTGTCATTACGAAACCCGGTGTTTTGTTGCGGTGGGGTTTCGAGGGTGCCGAATGTATGGAGTATGAGAAAATTTTTTTTGCGTGGGTGTGCCAGGGAAAATTGATGGGGCGAGCACTAGTCCTCATGTCCATAGCACCTGCCAAAGTACCCAATGGTCGTACTACCCCATTATGTAGACATTTTAATATTTGTATGTTCGAAATAGTCTAGTTTGTGATAATGGGGATTGCCAATCCGCAGTAGGCCATTGGCAACCGGAGGGGGAAACCTTGTCATGCGACCGCCCGAATTAATGAATCACATTTAAGCCCCGCGTACAAACCTGAAAATAAAATAAAAGTATTAATTAATAATTTCTTTTAAAAATGTATGGGAACGATTCATACCATACCATATTGACTGTGTGTTTCTAGAAAAATTGAACAGATGGTGTTCAGTGTTGGGTAACGTTTAATGTGTAGTGTTTTTTTTACTATTGTACGTTTTACGTTTACGTTTTTGTTTACCGTACATAACGTAGGATGAATGAAATCATATCCTTTTTGTATTAATGTTTGAAGTGTTATATAATGGGCGGGACAAATAAGTAAATGTGAAGGCAAAAAGGGATAAATATTAATGGTTATGGTAGAAAAGGATAAATGCACATATACCCCGGAATACAAATAAGATGGAAATTTAAATACAGATGGCTCTATGGGAAGGCGCTATTAATCTAATCCAGCCGTAGCCATATATTGAAATTTGAGTTCATTGCAGTTCTGGACGTTGAAAAAGACAGTTGAGTAAGGCAGTGCGCAAAGGAAAAACAAATTAGAAAGAAAAAGTGAATACAAATAAGAAAAGTAAGAATTTACAAAAATTTAAAATACTGGATGAAAGTGAAGAATTAACTGTGTGGAAATAATTAGAAACGAAGGTGAGCTAATGATAAATAGGAAAACTAGTTAGTTCAACGTTAATTTATGTAATAATATCTTTTTGTTAGGCTGAATATAATATTTGTTTGGGAAGGCATACAACGTTGAATATTCCTGTTATTTGTGTCTGTGAAAAGGAGAACGTAAGTTTAGCTGATATGCCTATTAGTTTTTTTTTTAGAGATTGATTATGCTTGTGTGTTTTTTTTTTTGTTTAAATAAACAGCTTGAGACTGGTTTCTTTCTGGAACAGGACCAGAGAAAGAATAATAAGAAACCGGAAACTTCCTGGGAAGTGACTCAATAAAGATTCTTCATTAAAACCCCCACCCCACAAGAGAAATTAATAAGGTAACCAATAAGGAAATAAAGAAGAAAAGAGAAAGTAGAAATAACCAGTTCAGGATATAGAAAAAAGTAACGAATAGGAATAATACAGCGAATGAAAACGTCCAGATAGATAATAATAGTTATTATTATATTCCTCTATATTATTGAAGGCGATATTAATGAAATCAAAAAAATTAGATAATTAAGTCATAAATCTTAAGTGTAGGTCTTTGTGTAATTTTAAGTAAATGTCAAAGTTTATCAGTAATGAGTCTCATAATAGATATCAGATCCGAAGCGTTTTAGTTAAAAAAAAATATATATAAAAAAAATATACTAGATATTTGATTTTAGAGAGCTCTATCAAGTCATAGGATAAAATAAATTACTGAAACGATTTTCAAGGTACGGGAATTACTTTTCCGTGGCATGTAGAAACGCCTGATAGATATCATTGTGAAAATTGCTAATATATTGGTAGGAAAAAGAAAAGGTAAGTGGTGAACTGCGATCGGTGTTATGGGGGTTACTATCAATATTTGGTTTAGACGTAACCATGGTAGGGAAGGGCGGCTGGAATAACATCTACGTCCTATTGTATTGAGGTCTTAATATGTGCATACAACGTAGTGAAGTCATGTTAGTTTCTGTTTGTTTTTTTTTTGTGTTTAATAAATTTTTATTGGTACAGTCCTGAGTCTAGAATGAAGGGCGGGACCTCTCCTGAGTAATTCATGTTAAAAGCTACTCGGCCATGGTTCAATCTAGTGCTCCCAAAGGACATGTAACAGCTGATCTTAATATTCTGAACAAACAGCTAGAGGAAATATCAGATGTGGTTGGGATGAGCAAACAGAACATATTACGGCATGAAATACTGACCGAAGAAGAAAACATAAGATACAATATAACGATGTAAACATTGCCTTACCTTAAAACAAGTATAATGCCTTTTGAAATTGATTTGGTTTTTGTGCTTCAAATTCCGAAATTTACAACAGAAACATACTTTAGGGCCCTCATTATGTTATGATTTTGAATCGATCGGTACAACTCATATTTACAAATATGCAAATCCATATTTCGTATCCACTATAGTGATGTAGGCGATAATACACTAACGCAAAAAGTCGTATTGTTTATTTAACAGACACTTTAACCTTAGCATAATAAAAAGATTAGTATGCAAACGCATTTGTTAAAATATAGTGTATAAAAATAGTTATAGTTCTTTGACAATTTTTATTAAGATTTTAGTAATTATTTAAGCTTGAGGTTTTTTTTATAAAAATTTTAAATTTTATTTCAATATTTCGCTACTCTTTGAATAGCTTCTTCAGGAAAAATTTTAATTTTTTTGTCTTTTTTATGCAAAAAAAAGCTTAAATAATTACTAAAATCTCAATAAAAAAGGTCAAATAAACAATAAGAAGAACTTTAACTATCATATGCTAACTGTCAACTGGGCCGAACGACGAATTTTTGGTCCATATATTAATCGCCAAAAATAAAACACATTTGTGTATATGAAGACACGTTGACTGAATTAGTCATACGCGGCGAACTCAGAAATATATTTATACATGTATTTCTATTATTTACGCTGGCGAACGACGAACAGACAATACGGGTTGACCATGTATCATTTTACTGCCGCACAGTGATCTGAAAAAAAGTGGAAATAAATCTGTAACTTCTAAACGAATAGCTCGAATGGCTATAGAGGAGGTGTTGGTAAGTTTAATTTTGGAATTTGGGCTTAAACAACCAAGGGGGGGGCGAGCAACAATACCCTAAAGTGGGGCACCTCGGGTATACCAAAAATTAAAACTGATGCCAAATTTTTGTTTGCGATCCAATTGAAAGATTTCTATATATATGGAATGTACTAGACGAGATCTACAAAAAACATTGCAACCATATATTATCTCTTATCTTATAGTTTACAAGTTATTCGCATTTGAAAAGTAAAATTTTATTTTTTTCCTGCCTTGGTCTGCTATTTTGCTAATAACGGATCCAATTCTTTCCCGATTTTCTTGAAGTGTATTTTTTTGAATTACCAAAAAATTATTATTAATATTCTTTAGAAAGAAATGAGTCAAAAGTTATGTGCATTCAAACTTAAAAAAAATAAAAAAGTCGTTTTTCCGCCATTTTTTTTTTCGAAAAAAGTAACTACATTAATTTTATATTATACAGAAAATGAATAAAAGATAAATAATGTGTTTATATTTTTCTGAAAGGTAACGGGAAATATTATAAAAGCAAAATAACATCAAAATTGTTATTATTGCGTGGTCCAGAGCCTTCCGAAGTAGACCTATTTTTTATGAAAATTTTAACTTTAGCCAACATATTCTAAAATCGCATAGCTGCTTTCAAAAAACTAAGACCTGTTTTGTATGTCCCAATCTGTTCTTCAATATTATGCAAAGGGATTTCATAGCCCTGAGCTTGGTGCCTTCAATAGATCCAAAAATCAAAAAAATCCCAATTTTGGGATTTTGAAAAGTTTTTTTTGGAATTGTGGGATTCTCAATAACAAATCTAAATCCAAATTTTCACTTTTGCATTTCGACAAAAAATGTCTATATAATTGTAAACACTAATTAAAAAATATTCATAAACCAAAAAGCTATAGCAGTTTAAAAATTTAAATTTTCAAAAAAAAATAAAAAAAAATTATCTTTTTTTTTTGCAAAAAGTCTTCTATGAAGGTTTTAATTTTTAATATGTATATTTAAACATTTTTGAAAAGAAGATACAATTTCCAAAATATTGCTGTATAATATGTCTATTTTGGCCACGTGCCACAGTAATGAACGAATGATTAACATCTCTAGTGACATTTCTTCACCAAGTTATTTTCTTCCATAACAAGTTCAATGTTAGGACCTATATAATACATAAATACACACAAAACCCGATTGCAACTCTTTTTTAACAATGAATCCCAGGTACAATATGAAATACCTGGGATATCTCTACAACATATTTCATATTTCATTTCATTATTTTACTCCAGGTAATATAACAGGTAGATTTCATAACATACAGTTCATGTGAACTATTTGGTAAATTTGAAATTTTTATAAAAAATAGCTCTACTTCGGAAGGCTCTGGACCACGCAATAATAAAAATTTTCATATTATTTTGCGAATTACACATAGTGTTGTTGAACTGTTCGGACGTGTTATTTTTAGTGCGGCTGAATTTTCGGTGAAAAAATCGTAATAGGTGAAAAAGTGTAATAGGTCGAAATAAAACAAAAAAGTTAAAAAATAATTCGTAATAGGTAAAAATACCTACGGTAAAAAAATAAAAAACATTAAAAAAAATATAATAAAAAACATTAAAAATCGCATAAAAACTGTATGAGTGTTCCTCTCAGATGTAATTCTGAGAAAGAGCTTAGCTCGACTAGAAAATCTTTATGGATCTCTGAGGAAGAATCCTTAAAAAAATCTGTGGAGAATCTTCTCACTACAAGAGCCGTAGAACGGCGCCGTTCCTGTTCGCCCAATATAGTGATTTCATCAGATGCTACATCAATATCTTCTACATCAAATAGTGCAGTCAAACCTAGAAAACAAGTAGGTATGGATAAATACGTCACAGTTCTGAAGCGACAGAGGAGCCCGACATCTGCTCAAATGTCATCAAATTCAAAAGCTCCCAAGACCGTGAGTATTGACAATCCAAATGATCAAAACAGGTTTGCTCTCCTCCAGACGGATGATCCAGAACTTCCTAAAAAGACGTTTAAGCCCCCACCAATTTATCTGAGAGAGCCCACTTCCAGTAAATTGGTACAAGGAATTGTTTCGGTAATAGGTGAAAATATGTTTAGCGTAACCTCAATTAAACATGGAAATATCAGCGAAACCAAAATTCAAGTGAAAAAGGAAGATGACTTTCGAAAATTGTCCAACCAGTTGGAGAGGGAGAGTAGGGATTTCTATACCTACCAGCTGAAAAGCGCAAAAGGACTCCAAGTCGTTCTAAAGGGTATAGACCCAGATGTTGATCCTGACGAGATAAAGACTAGTTTAATGGAAAATGGCTTCAAAATTAAAAGCATAACGAATATTAGAAACCGTGAAAAGATTCCTCAGCCTATGTTCAGGGTGGAATTGGAACCCGGAGATATAGTCTTAAAGAAAAACGAGTCCCATCCCATCTACAATCTGATTTACCTTCTGCATCGTAGAATCACCGTGGAAGAACCGCATAAGCGTCAGGGACCCGTCCAGTGTCTTAATTGTCAAGAATTTGGTCACACTAAAGCGTATTGTAAATTGCCGTCAGTTTGTGTTGCGTGTGGGGAACTACATACAACTGCTCAATGTGATAAGTCGAAAACCGACTCAAAAATCAAAAAATGCAGTAACTGCGGAGGTAATCATACCGCAAATTATAGAGGTTGTCCAGTTTACACTCATTTGAAAGGCATAAGGACCAACAAGACGTCAGTATTACCTGATCATCCTCAACAGCCTAATTTTGCATCGAGTAACAATTTTCCTCAATTGTTACGGCCCACTAGTCATGAAAACGCGCCTAGTTCTAGACAAGTTTCTTACGCTAACGTGGTTAAATCTAATATGCCAGGTTTGGAGCAGGAACCTAAATCTCAATATTACGAGCCTAATATTAACACTCTAGAGACTACTTTGCAGACACTTGCCCAAACTATGAACACTTTTACGACCACTATGATATCCATGATGCAGGAAATGCTGAAAATGCAATCCACTATCTTACAAGCAATTTTAAAGAAATGATTTGTTTAAAAATTTGTTTTTGGAACGCGAACGGCCTCCGCCAACATAAAAACGAACTGGAACACTTCCTGATGGATAAGCAGATTGATGTCATGATGATTGCTGAAACTCACTTGACGGCGACAGGGTACTTCAAAATTAATGGCTACGTGTTGTATGATACTAAAGATCCCCGCGGAAGAGCATGTGGAGGTTCGGCAATTCTTATAAAGAACAGAATAAAACATTATTTAATGAACAACATATGTAAGGATTACCTACAAGCAACAAACATTTGTATTGAATTCTGTCAATACAACTTTGTTTTATCATCAATTTATTCGCCGCCTCGATTTTCAATAAAAGGACATCAATACTACAGCTTCTTCAATTCCCTTGGAGCTAGATTTTTGGTTGCTGGTGACTTTAACGCCAAACACACATTTTGGGGTTCACGTCTAGTGACCCCGAAGGGTCGTGAACTCTTCAACACCATTGCCAAAATGGGCTTAGATGTACTCTCAAGCGGGCATCCCACCTACTGGCCGACGGACCGACGGAAGATTCCCGATATTATTGACTTCGGAGTAGTGAAAAATATCCCTGTAGAATCGATACAAGTGGAGCCTTCATTAGACTTGTCTTCAGATCACTCTCCTTCTATTATTTCAATGCGTTTCCTTCAAGGGTATGGCTCTCCATTTCGGGACATGTCTAAATCCAGAGTAAGTTGGATAAAGTATAAAAAGTATTTAAATTCCCACTGCACGGAAAATGTAGTGTTGAGAACTACCGAGGATATTGATGGGTCGATTGGCAAGTTTACTGAGGACATACGAAGAGCTGTGCATCACGCTTCCACATATGACGTTGAATGCAGAAATAGGACAAACAGAACTTATTTCGCTGAACTCGAACATCTCCTGACAGAAAAAAGAAGAGTTAGAAGAGAGTGGCAAATTCACAGGTCTCCTCAACTGAAAGCTAGGCTACGGGAATGCAGAGATTTACTAAGAAATTTCTTAGAAACCCAAAGAATGGCTTCACTTAAATCGTACTTGGAGGGAATTGACAGTTCCCCACAATCTGACTATTCGTTATGGAAGGCGGCACGAGGTTTAAAAAGACCAGTTAGAGGAAAGCCTCCTTTGCGAAATCCGACTGGTGACTGGGCTAGAAACGATTCCGAGAAGGGGACTTTATTTGTTAACCATTTGAGAAATGTGTTTACTATAAACAACTCAAATAATGCAACTGATTTGCCAGCACTCGTTATTAGACCTCCTGTACCTCTAAGACTTAGCTTTAATGATATTCAAAGCGCTATTGGTACTCTGAACCTTAAAAAAGCTCCAGGTATGGATAAAATCAGCAACAAAATGCATGTGGAGTTACCTCGTGTAGCTAGAAGAATTATTCTCTTTATCTTCAATGCTATTTTACGCCTAGAATACTATCCTGCAGATTGGAAGGTATCTATGATTACCATGATTCCTAAGCCAGGGAAGGACCTCACCAAAGTAGAGTCATATAGGCCAATTAGCCTACTGCCGACAATTTCAAAACTGTTTGAAAAATTGTTAATGGCTAAGTTGATTCCAATTCTGAACGACACTCAATGTATTCCAAATCATCAATTCGGGTTCAGAGCTAAACACAGTACCATCGAACAAACACACAGATTAGTAAATGTGATAAGACGGTCGTTGGAAGAGAAAAAATACTGTTCCGCGCTTTTCATTGATGTTTCCCAAGCGTTCGACAAAGTCTGGCATGAAGGTTTAATGCACAAAATAAAATTAGCTCTGCCTGCTAACACCCACAAACTTATGAAAAGTTATTTATATGGTCGCAAATTTACAATCAAAGAAGGCGATTTTTTAAGCCCCGCTCAGCCAATTGAAGCAGGAGTACCCAAGGGTAGCATACTAGGTCCTACTTTATATTTGATTTATGCATCCGATATGCCGTCAGACCCCAATATACATACTTCAACTTTTGCTGACGATACAGCCTTTATTAGCGTTCATAAGGACCATCAAATAGCATCACAGAATTTGCAGAATTATATTTATAAACTAGAGAATTGGCTTGAGCTTTGGAAAATCAGGGTTAACGAACAGAAATGTATTCATATAACTTTCACATTGCGAAAAGATACCTGCTCGTCCATCAGAATAAATAACCAAATTATTCCGCAACACAATGAAGTCAAATACCTCGGAATCCACCTCGATCGTCGTTTAACCTAGAAGTCTCATATTGACGCAAAACTTACACAGATGAGATTAAAAGCAGTGCAACTTAATTGGCTAATCGGCAGAAATTCTACATTAAAGTTGGATTGTAAACTTTTGTTGTACAATGCAATTCTAAAGCCAATATGGTGTTATGGAATTCAATTATGGGGTACTGCCTCAGCATCCAACATTGAAAAAATTCAAAGAGGTCAAAATAAAATTCTATGTATACTTACTGCAGCTCCATGGTACGTTAAAAATTCTCGAATTCACAAAGATCTAGGCATTCCTTTGGTGAAAGACGAATTTACAAAATACGCCTCAAAATATGTCAGCAAACTTGAACACCATCCAAACCCACTTGCACGAGACATCCTTAACTTTAGTGGTCATGTTCGGTTGAGAAGGAGGGATACCCTTGCTTTAACTCAAACGCAAAACAGATGACTGGATCAGTGGATGTAAATTTTTTTGTAGTATCATAATATTTTGTCTAGCACTGGCTGGACTTATTATTTTCTTTTAGTATTAAGATTCGAAAACTTATTGTCATTTCAATATCAGAAGATTCAATAAATAAATATAATGTATTATAAAAAAAAAAAAAAAAAAAAAAAAAAAAAAAAATATTATTTTGCTTTTATAATATTTCCCGAAATGTTACCTTTCAGAAAAATATAAACACATTATTTATCTTTTTCTCATTTTCTGTATAATTTAAAATTAATGTAGTTACTTTTTTCGAAAAAAATGGCGGAAAAACGACTTTTTTATTTTTTTAAGTTTGAATGTACATAATTTTCGAGTCAGTAGATATTTTTTAACATTTCTTTGTTAAGATTATTAATAACTTTGTTGTTAATTCAAAAAAAGATACTTCAAGAAAATCGGGAAAGAATTTGATCCGTTATTAGCAAAATAGCAGATCAAGGTAGGCAAAAAATAAAATTTTACTTTTCAAATGCGAATAACTCGTAAACTATATGGCTAAAGTAATATTTTTTGTAGATCTCTAGTACATTCCATATATATAAAAATCTTTCAAATCGGATCGCAAACAAAAATTTGGCATCATTTTTAATTTTTGGTATACCCGAGGTGCCCCACTTTGGGGCATTGTGGCTCGGCCCCCCTTGGTTGTTTAAGCCCAAATTCAAAAATTAAACTTATCAACACCTCCTCTATAGCCATGGGAAATTTTATTAAAATCGAGCTATTCGTTTAGAAGTTACAGATTTATTTCCACTTTTTGTTCAGATCCCCCACTGTGATGCCGTATTCATAAAAAAATAAAGTAGGTTTAAAGTGTGCTTTTAGACAAAATTTTCTTAAAGTACATTTGAAGTGTACTTTAATTTTTTGTGAATAAGGGCAGTAGTTTTTAATATTTTAGTAAATAATGCTAATTTTTACTTTAATTATTGTTTTATTTTTGACTTTATATAATTAAAGTAAAATAAATATACAAAATAGATAACTATAAAAATTTTTTTACCTGTGCTTTTTAATGTTTTATTATATTTTTTTTAAATATGGTCACACTATCTATTAACTGTTCCACGAAAACTAAAATATGCTAAATAAAACGTGCGCAAAGATAGCGTCGATTATGGAAATTCAGAAAAATAGGAATTTAAAAATACTCAAAATATAAACACACACCCAATGGGAGTGGGAATTTTTCAAACAGAATTTAAAAATACTTAATATATAAAAATATTTTACGAGAAAAGTGGGTTCAAAATAGTCAGACAAATTTGCGATTACGAATTTAATGGCACAATGGCGACGTCCAGGAACTCGCTATATAGATTATGAATGTACATGGTATATATATTTTTTTAAGAGAAGTAACACTCAAGCAATTAATATGTCTATATTTAATTGAGTTACTTTCTTTGGAAAGGGACAGGTTAAAGAAGTAAAGGTAGTGAAAGTAGAATAACACTTTTTATATCACAACTCTGCAATTAAGCGTTATGTTTGTTTTTAGTGAAGCGTTGGTGAGTTATTTTAAAGCTTTATTTTATATCCCTTATTTAATTATTTAACTTCGGTGGCGTTTATAGCTATGCTACCGAAGAGGGCGCTGCGATAAATACTAGTTATGATAGATAGAAAAGTAATAATTATTATAAACTGATGTTGTTTGAGTGGTAGTGGCTGGGAAACGAACCTGGGGTACAAATACCAACTAATGCTTAATGATCAAACGTGGTAACCAATTAAGCTACAGCACTCTTAAGCACGCAAGTTTTCCAGAAAAGTAGGTTCATCCAAAAACTTCAGAAAAATCTGACGTTTATTTCTTGGAATACAGGAAACGCCAAGCAACCCCCTATATACTTAGATTTTGAAGGTATATCATCTAAGGTATATAAAACACCTTCCGTGCAAAATATTCGCTGGCCAGTTTTTCAGAAAAGTATGTTCATCCATGGTCAGAAAAAATTGGGATTATTTATTTAATCGAATACAGGCGACGTCAAGGAACTATATACGTATGTTCAACAAAAGGGTATTAACTCAAAATTTTGAAATTCTCACTTTTTATTAAAAACAAGTAAGAGTGCTATATTCGGCTGTGCCGAATCTTAAATACCCTCCACCCATACGTAATAAAAAATACAAAAGCTACACTGGTTATAGGACTAGAATATCCTTATTCTGTGTTTTCTATTCCGTCTTAGTGCAAATTTTATTAGTATTTTACATATTGTTTGAAAGACAATTTTACGACCAACATAATTTATGTGAAATATTTTGAAATTTTGTCTAATTTTCACTATTTTTAATTGATTTAATTACCAATTCTTACCATAACTTACAGTTTGTCTGATGTTCATAATAATCTTGAGTCTGTACCGATATTTATACAATATATATAGGGATAAATGTCTTTTTCAGATGTGGTCCTTGTATGGGAGCTATGACCAATTCTGGGCCGACCACCATAAAATTTAGTACATCAATTTATTTGCCTATAGAGATTATGTATGTCAAATTTTAGCCGTTTAACATTATTTATATCTGTTTTATACGTATTTAAGGAAATTTTGGAAGTGGACTTTATATGGGGTCTATAGTCGAACATGGACCGAACTAAAAAAAAATTCGTTTTACGATTTCTTTTTGCATGAAACTTATTCCTGCAGAATTTTGTATTGATATTTCAGTTTTACGGGCTTTTATAATTGAGAAAATATTTCGGGAAGATTTTTGTATGGGGGCTATGAGAAATCACAGAATTTCATGGTATTATCTGCAATAAATTTCAAAATATTGCAATAAAATGGACAAAAAATATCAAATTTTTATGGAGGTTGTCTCACATATTGGTCCATAACTCTGGTTGACCGAAACCGATTTTGCTGATTTTAAATAGCCAACTTCTCAAAAGCATGTCTGACAGAATTGTTGAAGATTTGGATCCCGAAGATATCTTGGGACTTCAGAAAATTGATTTCAAGAGACAGACAGACGGACATGGCTTAATCGACTCTGCTATCTATACGAATCAAGAATATATATACTTTATAGGGTCGAAAAATTATAATGTGGAAATTACAAACGGAATGAAAAACTTATATATACCCTTCTCATAAAGGTGAAGGGTATAAAAAAACAATACATAATGATCTACTCAACCCACTGTAAAAATCTCCCATTATTTTGTGTACTCTTTCGTCAAAAAATACCGTTGTGTCACTTTTCATATTTTCAGAGTTACTATTTGTAATAAGCAGTTTTTTGCCTCTACTGAAAAAAAAATAGAAAATTTTGAGTTACTACCATTTTGTTGAACAGGTGCGATATGTATTATGAAAATACATCATCTAAGGTATGTATATAAAACGCCATCCGTGTACAAATTCGCTGGTCAGTTTTCCAGAAAAGTGGGTTTATTCGATTTTTATTTCTGCGACTTTTTGACTTTTTTCGTAAAATATTTTCTATATTTATAAATTTAGTATTTCTAAATTCAGTTTGAACAATGGCTCTCATTGAGTTTATTTTTATGATTTTCCATTCCATTCCATATACTTTAAGTATATTTTGAGTGCCTTGATAGACTAAGCAATAGTGTGCCGGACTATCAGTCAGAGGGATGCGGGTTCGATTCCCTCCAAAGACAAAGGTGTTTTCTGCAGATAAGCCAGAAAGCTTCGCAGTTTCAGTTTGTTAATAAAAAAAATAAAAACAATAAAAAAATAAACGTATTACTTTGTCGAAAGCCGATATGATGTAAAAAGGTTCTTTAAAATTAAAAAAGACCTATTTTTCTGAATTCCCTCAATCGCTGACCTACTAACTTACACTTTATGAAAAATGAACAACAAACAATGTTATTTTAATATCACAACTTTTTAAACTTTAAGATCGAACAATAATTTGGCGCTTGGAGATCGATGGTCACCTCTTTTTCATAGATGGTTAACCGTTTCGAAATTTTGAAATATTCGAAAGAATATGGATTTAGCTCTAAAATGGCGTTAAAAACAATTCATGTTTGATTTGTAAAGCTTTTTTTTTTACAAATATATGCATTTTTTCTGAATTTTTAATTTTTAAAATATTGAGTGGAGTACATACCTATACATACATACATACATTTTTTTAAATTTTTTAAATATGTATATATATTTTCAGGTATATGAGCTGGAAAGGAGATTTAAACAACAAAGATACTTATCTGCACCTGAAAGAGAACATTTAGCAAGTCTAATTCACTTAACACCGACACAGGTAAATTTTGCATAAGCAAATTGTAAAAAGTGTTTTGTTGCATTAAACTAAATCTTGGCTTGTTTTCTTATGTTTCCCAAAATATGTTTGGTCAAGTGCATTTCTATAGTTTTTATACCCTCCACCAAAAAGATAAAGGATATATTAAGTGTGCCATTCCGTTTGTAATACCAAAACTTATAAGGATTGAGAATATATATGAGATGCCAAGACGATCTAGTCATGTCCGTCCATTTGTCCATCTGTTATAGCTTCAAAAAAAAAGACTTAAAACAATGATATTTTACCCAAACATTCTTTGTTTCACCGAAATGTTTGGTATTGAAAACGGAAAAAACGGTCCAATAGGATCCGAGTTATAGACCAAAATTTCAGACAATGTCGATATTTATCAGATATAATTTTTATATTTTCTTCAAATATAATGCAGATAATGTAATGAAATTTTGTACACTTTATTTTTATAACAGAAGGGCAAGCCCTGTTAACATTGGTAAAAACTGTTACACTTTTTCTTTAGCCCCATACAAATGTCTTTCCTGAATATAGCCCCATATAAGCAAATCAGTATTCATACCAGAGATCAGTTATGAGCACTGAAAAAGTGAGTATACTCGAATCATGACTTATAATTTATTGTACTTATACGTACTCATATTTGTCTCAATATCATCATACCAATACTCATCTTTAAAGATTGAAGTATTCATTATATTCATACTTAATCTCATGTATGATGTTGTTTATTTTGACTCTCCTTAACTCAATGTACATACGTAGACGATAAAAAATCTAAGTATGACTCGCATATACTCATGCGAGTGTCGTTCATTTTTTACAGCCTGCTTATAAAAATTATATAAAATAATAAATAGAACAATTATTATATTTTATTCGAACTGTTAATTTTAAATTTTTTATATTTATTTAGTCGGGCTCGAGTTTAATTTCCATTAATTTTCATTAAATTATTTTTACTGAAGGAATTATTTTACAACATGAAATCTCTATTAAAATTTTATTGATAATTTTTCTGGCTGAGCTGGGGATTGAACTTGGGTTGAATTTACATGTTTCGAGAATCACCATATTCTCTCATCAGAATTCTTTGCGTTCTAACCCCTGCACCACTGCCTGCTAGCCAACAGTCAAACATCAATCTTTTAACCAGTATTACCGGTGGTTCGAAATTTGCTGTAATTATCATTTTTTTTAATAGAGATTTCATGTTGTGAAACAATTCCTTCAGTAAAAAAATTTAATGAAAATTAAATTTAATGAACTCGAGCCCGATAAAATAAATATAAAAATTTTAAAATAATAAATTTTATATTTTCCTATAAACTTACTTGTATGTTTTTATATTTCTTTTTTACTTATTTTGTATAAATACCTAACAGATTAAGCTGAAAATTTTTTCAGTGACTTAACTGAGTTGCATACTTTATGAGTATATGAGTATTTTTCTTAAAATGTAAATCTAAATACCGCGGTTTATGTATAAAACATATTGGGAATGGTATGAGCTCGATGTCGGCGTAGTACTCATACTTATATCCACTTGCATTTATAAGTCAACGTTGTTGTGAGCTTGAGTAACTCGGAGTAGTTAAATTGCAATGATGTAAAACCACTTATACTTAAAATGTTATGAGTAGTTGTGAATCGTAAAAAAAAACGATTCATTGCCGATCTCTGATTCATACAAAATTCACCAAAAATAAATGACACGGAAAATGATAAAACGATTTTTGTTTAATTAAAAGTACATATTTTACCATAGCCTCCACTTAAAGACGTCTGCCAAAAATACCATAAATGTCATAAATATCTTACAAAAATCTCAGTTAAAATTCGACACAAACAATACACCTATACAGTGGCTCTTAGCTTATTTTAACCAACTTAAATTATAATATTTAACTGGCTACAACTTTCTTTGGTAAGTGAAATTTCCTCGGCCCAAGGACGGATGGGATTGAAACTGATTGAAATCGGTTCATTATTTCACCTGGTCCCATGCAAATGTCCTCCCGAAATTAGGGTTTAAAGATCATAAATGTTTGAATTATGCAAGTATCCAAACAAATTTCACCATAAATGAGTGATAAATGAAGCCAAATCAGATCTACAAATTGTGCGCAATCGGTCTATAATTTATTATAGCTCCAGAAAATCACTTTAAAGAGCATAACTCTTTTCAAAATGACGGTATCCAAATAATAGTGAACACAAATATATTTCATATATATAAAAATAATATGGTACAGTTTTATGATGATCGGTCCATAATTAATCATATCTCCCATATAGCGCCCATTTTTGAAAAACTTTTTATA
This sequence comes from Bellardia bayeri, assembly GCA_950370525.1. NCBI lineage: Eukaryota > Metazoa > Arthropoda > Insecta > Diptera > Calliphoridae > Bellardia > Bellardia bayeri. Next base: position 53,981,843 of record OX493264.1, on the reverse strand, counting down.
CTTTTAATAGGTGTAGTTCCAAACGCGATTTTTGCAGGTGTTCGAGAGGTGAAATCGTGAACAGCTGATCTGTATGCCAGCAGAAATTTTTATATGTGTTTATCCCAGTCCTTTTAATATACACTGATAACTTTTCTCAAATATTCCTCCAGAGTTCAATTAAATCTTTCGACCATGCCATCAGATTGTGGATTTAGTGGAGTTGTTCTGGTTTTTCTTATGCCATTTTTAACACACATTTCCTTGCATACTGCAGATTCAAATTTTTTTCCCTGGTCAGAGTGTAACTCCAATGGAACACCAAAACTGCACACCCAGTTGTTCACAAATTCATCTATAACTGTTAGTTTCTTGGTTCGGAATAGCATATACCTCTGGCCGCTTGCTGAAATAATCCATAACCACTAGGTAACGGTTGCCGTCATCACTAACAGGGAAAGGATCTGCCATACCCATTGCAATTCGCTCAAATGGTGCACCTGAGTTGCACTGCTGAAGTTGTCCTCGCCTTCTTTTTATTGGACCCTTGGCTGCTATGCATTGTGGGCAATTTGCTATCCATTCGACTACTGCTTGTTGACAACCGATCCAATAAAACAGTTGTTTTAACTTTTCTAGGGGTTTTGTCGCACCCATATGATCTCCACTGGGAACGTCATGGAATTCTTTAAGTATTTCATTTATTTTAGAGGCCGGCACCACAATAAAATTTGTAACCGTTTTGTCGTCTGCACTCTCCCATTTGCGGTATAAGCAGCCATTTAACAATTGTAGACTATTCCGTGAGCCCAATATGACTTCATTAGCGGACTTTCGGCAGCTATTTCATGGGTTTTCTTCTTTAGCTGATATTATTTTTGCCAAAATGGGATCACTTCTTTGCGCCGTAGACCAATCTTCACTGGAAAATATATGTGTTAGGCGAACATCGATGTCACTTTCCTTTACCTCTGCTTTTGTGCAATGCTTACATTCTATGTTGCATGGGTGTCTCGAGAGCGCACCTGCATTACCATATTTTCCACCTTACCTGTGCTCTATGATAAAATCGTAAGACTGGAGCCGATCGATCCAACGTCAATTGCCCTACAGGTTCTTTAAATTGCAACAACCGCCTCAGGGCATAATGATCGGTTCTCAGTTGGAAGTGCTGTCCATATAGATACTTATGGTAGTGATTCACACTCTCGACTTCTCTCAGGCTTCGAAAATCCTCGACTGAAGTAACCAATAGCTTTTTCTGTACCATCAACCACTTGTGAAAGCACATCGCCTATTCCGTATCCGCTCGCGTCTCTTTCCACCACAAGCTTCTCTCCAGGTATGGGATATGCTAAAATTGGTGCCGTACATAATAGTCCCTTCAGCTTCTGGAATGCTAATTCTTGTGCTTCAGTCCTCTGAAATTGTCGCAACTTCTTTGCCAGCTGCCACACTGGCGAAATTTGGAATAAAATGTTTGTAGTACGTACAAAGGCCATCTGTTGATATGCCATCTGTTGAGCACACCAAGCATGTCTTCCAGTGAATGCCTTTTAACACATGTTCCATCAGAAGCTCGAACGTGGCTGGATCATTACAGACTTCAAATGGCATCACATTAAACTGGCATAATCCAGCACCAGCACAAAATGCAGTTTTCTATTTGTCCTTGTCCAAAATTTCTACTTGCCAATAACCACTTTGCAAATCCAATTAGAGAACCATTTTGTTCCTGCAAGCGTGTGTAGAGTATCATCAATTCTAGGCAACGGGTAGCTGACCTTCAGCTTTCTATAATCTAGGGCTGTCGTCTGTCTTCTTAACCAAAACCACAGGCTAGCTCTAAGGACTTGAAGATGGTTCGATTACTCCCTTCCTTTATACTTCGTTTACCAGCTCTTTTAATTCGCTTCGTTTCGCTAGAGGTACTTCTGGGTGCCAGCTTTATTGGTCTGGCTTCGACAGTATCTATTTTGTGTTTTACAATTGCCGTGCTACCCTGGCTTTGACCTTTTGCGGCGAAAACGGAAACATGTTTCTTTAAACCCTAGACAGACATAGGATTTGCATACCATATTAGTATGTATACTATACTACATGTATGTTAATTTGTACTATTATTAAACCATAAAACAAACTGATTTATATCTTGTTTCAATACTACGAAAATAATCGTGGTATAAATGTAGTATGCTGTCTGTAGCTGTGTTCAATAAACATTGGGGAAACCCTCTCACAAAATCGATTTTCAGTTCTTTTAATAACAGTTATATTTTATTTAATTTCTTTGTCAAAAATTTTAATCCAAAAGAAAAATTTTAGGAAATAAAGAAATCAATATTTTGATTGATGTATGGAAAGAGCATATAAATGAGCTCAGAGGTGTTCATCGTAATATCCATATGTACCAGAATATGTGTGCGCAGCTAGAAAAACAGTATAGTACATAATTAATATATCCGAAAACACATTTTCTTTTTTCTCATGAAATATGCAATTTTATTGTTATTATTAGCAATTATGCTAATATTTTTTTCTTTTTCCATTTTTTTTTTCATCAAAAGTAAAAACAAAAATACTAGTATACATATGTATTACATGTCTGTCAAGGCAATTTAGTATCAAAAACCATAGTATTTGTCTTTAGGTATAGAAAAATTAGAATTTGTTTGGCCTTATTTTTATCTGGCGGGGCACGGCGGCCAAAACTCTTCAAAAAAAAAATTTTTTTTTTGTTTTGTATCACCGATTAAAATTTCCAAATCCGGAAATGTAAGTTTTTATTTCGATTATTTCTCTTCGAATAGGGTGACAAAACGCGCTTTTTTTAAGAGAAGCTGAAATTCAAAATATTTTGGAAAATTTTTAAACTTCAAGTGGGCATAACTTTTTTGGTTTTATATATTTTTGGAAAATAGTTTAAAAATATCGTGCTTTACTTTGCTTGAGTCCCAGATTTGGGCAGTTCCACTGAACTGTGCGACCATTTAAAAAAATTAACAATTTTTTAATGTTATAGAAATAAGGAAAAAATGTTTAACTGCAACAAACAATGGCTTACAAGCAAACTTGTATTTGAAAGCCAACCAAAACCAGCAAATGTGCCAGATTAGTTGAGGAGTGTAGTGAAAGGGCCCAAAGACGAAAGCTGCAAAGCATTAATGAAGAATTTTTTTTAAAGAAATAATTAAAGATACGTTTTCCCATCAACTAAGATCAACAAAAAATAAAACTAAAAAAAATTGATATAATAGAAAATGTAATGAAAGCGAGCCCCAAGCGTGTAAAAGGATTTTAAAGAACATTCCAACACCAACCGATGATAAAAAATTTACATCTGAAGCCGCATTTTCAATATTTCTGGACTTAAAGCTAACAAAATATCAGTATATGGAATTGCGAAAGCGGGCAGTTGGAAAACATTGCTTCATTTATCCAGAAAAAACGATTGTTTACCACCACAAAATTCTATAAACAGAAAGTTACAGAAAGTTCAGCAGAGGTAGTATTGCGAGATATATTAAATCATACTGCGGAAAGATTGTTGAATACATTGGACGCAGATAATATTAAAAAGCTTGGTGATTGTAGCTTAACATTAATTTCTAAATGGGGATGCGATGGATCTTCTGGACAAAAACGATATAAGCAGTATAATGCAGAAAAAATATCAGATTCTGACCTATTTATAATATATTTTTTTCCGTTAAGACTAAAAACAAATAACATTAATTTTGAGCCATCTACTAGCAAAACATATGGAAAAACGAAATACCTTCCGCAACAAAATATTGCAGACCAATTAAATTTGCTCTTAAGAAGGAAACGAAGGATGTAATATTAGAATCAACCGATAAATTTGTCACTTAACGATCAAGAGATTCAAATAAATTATCAAATGTTACTTACAATGATTGATGGAAAAGTTGCACAGGCCATAACTGAAACAAAATCATCTTCGAGCTGTAATATTTGAAAAAAAATCTGCAAGCCAATTAAATCAACTTCCAACAGAAGACACTACTTTCCAAGAAGCCTATGAGTTTGGCTTGTCCCCACTCCATGCTAAAATTAGATTTATGGAACACATATTAAAGCTAAGTTATGATTTAGATTTTAAAGGAACAGTACGAAGTAGTGACGAAAATAAAGCCAAAAGAGAGGCAAAAAAGAAACACGTACAAGAAAAATATTTAGAATTGGGTTTACTGATCGATTAGCCAAAGCAAGGAGAAGGAAACACAAATGATAGCAACACAGCAAGAAAATTTTTTTCTAATCCTGAAACTGCTGCATCTATTACAGGAGTAGATTTTGAATTAATAAAATGCTGCAAGTAATATCATGCAATAAAAAGGTAAATGCAAGAAAGTTTGGTTAGTATGCTGATGAAACAGCGAAACTATACAACGAAAAATATGATTGGATTAATATGCCATCGACAGTCCATAAAATACTATATCATGGGGAAAACATTATTCAACACAATATGCTGCCGATTGGAGATCTTTCTGAAGAAGCGCAAGAAAAAAGGAATAAAGATTATAGATATTTTCGCGAGCACAACACAAGAAAGATATCTAAATATAGTACCAATGAAGACCTCTTTAATATTTTACTGTGCACTTCTGATCCATATATCTCCAGCATTCGACAAAAATGGAATTCCACCCCCATGGAATTGGACAAAGACGCCAAGCAGCTCCTTAAAGATGAACAGGAGACATACTTAGATGAAATTTGCACTAAGACAGTTAAATGAAAAATGTATTCTATGCAAATTAACATGAAAATTAGAGCAGAAAAGCACAATAAAAATTGAAAGTTTATAAAAGAAATTTTATTTTATTTAGAATAAAATTATTTTCTTAGAATTTATGGTAAAACCTATTTTCGGATATGGATCTCCTACATATCTGTTATGGACTCCCGTTTTAAATTGTTCATATAATAATAACATTTAAGCTGTCGAATTTACATTTGTTAGTGACTTTTGCCCTCGTTATAAGATCACTTTTTATTTTTGAAGATTATACCACCTACAAACTGTTGTCCTCACAATCTCCCTCCACACGGGCCCATACTAAAGTTTCAGACTATGGTGGTAATTTCTGCTGCTCGATGGTAACTAGCTTTTTTACTTGATCCTTACTTTCATATCCGACATCAAGGGGTATTTCCATATTTCGCCAAATCATTACTTTTTGCCCCATATGAGGACTATTGCCGTGACTAATCATTGTCCACAATATCGGCAACAATAAATACATGATTGATGCTAATGTTGGCAATGGTTAATTTCACATTTACTTTACCAGAGACAGTGGCAGGTTCTCCAGTAGCTGTGCGTAGACTTACACTGCACAATGATTCAATAGTTTTCTTTACTAAATCGGGTCTGATGATAGACTGTGATGCTTCTGTGTCTATAGTAAAAATGTGCTTTCTACCGTTAATATAGCCACAAGCAGTAATATTGCTGTTTTTGTGCTGTATTACTGATATGGAGATTGGGGGAGCCAGCTCTTGCGCCGTAGTGCTTGCTCGTTTTATTCTATAGGTGACTCTTGAGATAATTAATTATTAGCCTGCAGGTTGTTTCTTGGTGGCGAAACAGATCTGGTTCGTTTTCTAAGTGCTTTGCAGTTTCGCTGAATATGGCCGGCCTTACCGCAGTTATAATATTTTACTTTAGCTTTGCTTTTCATCTAGTGCCTGCATAACTGCCTGTTTTAAATCATTCACTATATTCCTTTCATTTTCAGTGATAACCTCTATGTTTTGCACCTTGCATATTTGCGGTTTAGAAATTATTGTCGCTATTTCCTGCGCAAATGCCTCGATCTGAAATTGTTTCAAAAGGGGATAATTTTTTCCTGTATAAATCAGCTGTAAACGTTCAACACCCATCGCAAAGTTCTGAAGACTCTCATTGGAATTCTGCTCTCAACCACGTAATTCCATTCGGTATATTTCTTTCTTATGTTCGCCATCATACTTGCGTTGTAGTGCATCCATTATGTCATCATAACTATTTCTGTTGCTCATTAGGACGCTTTCAAGAACTACAGCTGCGTTTTCTTTTAAGGCCAGAATCAACTCTAAAGCCTTGTCTCCACATGTTTCTAATAGCAACTGTATCAAACTGGAATTTGAACACATTGAACGGAGTGGTGCCATCAAAACAAGGAGTCTTTATTTTGCTAGAGGTTTCTGGAATAATTCGAACTGCTCCATTCTGGCATTGAAGATTATTAATTTTTATTTCCATATCGTCCAGATTGTCGTTAACATATTTAGCTTGTATTTCCATGCCATTTTCTAGATCGGATAGCTGTTTGTCAAATTTGCTGACTTGTATTTCAAGTTTGTCTACTCTGCTGTTTATGGCTCTAGAACTTTTTTGAACTTTAGCTATACTTCAACTAACATTTCCATCATAGCCGCGAACATTGTACTTAAATCCATGTTGCTTGTAGTTGCACGTCTACAAACCTCCATTTCTTCTTTATCCTCAAATTCGTAAGTACTGATGTCGATGTCGCGTCGCATGAATTCATCGCTCAACTTCTATTGCAATTTCGCTTTATTACATGTGGTCGGTAACTCCAATTTACTCAATTCTCTCTTGAGTTGCTATTTTTCAGTTCTTCAAATTTTATTATTTTTTTTATTTCGCCATCCCATTTCTGACACCAATTGTTACGTGTTTACCTTTTTATTGCAAAATAAAAGAGTCAAGTACTTTGAAGAAAATATGACGAATCTTTATTTATTTAAATGTATACAAAACAAAATTAAAAATTAACAGTGTGTCTTTTTACATACTTATATTACGGTTTAAGAACACACTTAAAGTTTTAGAACACTTTGATGTTTACACAACAATGATTCACAATAAACTGATTAACTTGATTGGCCCTATTAGTCTATTTATACAGCAATCATAATTTTTGGAAGATTCGAAACTAAGATACTACCATGGTGAAATTAAATACCAGGTGACAGCATTGCTACAACAATTACAACAAGGCAAGAACAACAGGCATTTTTGTTTGTGTAATACTTTCGTTACTGTCAAAAACATCTGGCATAAAATAAAGAAAACAACATACAAACATGGATAAAAACAGAAAACAATTGTGATTTTTTTGTTTCTTTTATTTTCTCAAAGAATTATTCTTTAAGTTACGCATAATATTTATTTAAATATACAAGTACTACGTAATTTTGCAAAGTAAAACATGCAAAATTCTTTATTTTCAAAATTAATGTATGTATATATGTATGTATAGGTATTGTATAACAACGCATTTTTCTGCAGCAAAAAAAATCACTTTAAAGAGGAATCTTAATACATATTTATCTGACAAAAAAAACTAACATTTTTAGCAAAACAACTCAAACAACAATTACACTATTTAACATAATATAGTTTTTTTTAACAGTTTTAAGCTATTGCACGCAGATAAAACGTTTTTATATAAACTTTGACTATTTGTATACAACTTTTTGACATTTTCAATTTCACCATGAACAGAGCAAAAAATAATCAGCTGGCGCTATGCTGTCACCTGGTATAATTTCACCATGGATACTACAATGTACATTAAAACTCAATGTTGCCATATTGATCAGCTATGTTTATAACAGGTGGTCAGAATAATGTTTATAAATTACAAAATTTTTAAATGCTAAACAAGTTGTATGACAATAAAGACGCCATCTGTTGTATGTTGTTAAACATCATAGTTACAGCATGTTGATACCGACCGTTAAATTTAAATTGAAAAACAATATAAATGAACTTATTTAAGTTTTTTGTGTAAAGCATGGTACTCTGTTCATTATTTCGTGCGAAATACTATCAAAAGCCCATATAAAAAAAATTTATGCGAAATAAATGCGGCAACATTTTTTTCAACTCTGAAATAATGTAAGCGGCACTTATTTCGCTCGAAATTGAAAAAAAACAGCCAAAAACATATGGTTTTTGTTTACATAAAAGAAACAATGTTGCATACCTAAGGGCAATAAAAACGACAATTTTCTTTAAATCGCGACATTGGCACCACTTGCTAATTGTCAAAATTTTCAAATAAAATAATTGATGTTGCTCAACAAATTTCGCAAATTTGAATAGAGTACCGTTAAGACGAATATTTTCAAAAAGTTCATGGTCTATTAAGTACAGTTTTCAATATCATTGATTGCATTTTGAAAATTTCCTGTACCATATTGCTCATAGAATTCGTAAAATTATTAACCGATTGAACAAGGGTTTCTACTGTAGCCTCGAGCAGGCAAAAGTTAAAAGATGGGCTTTAATTTTTTAGCTATATGTTGACACTTCGTTAGCGAAAAAATGTGGAAATAACAAAACAACTACATAAATTATTTTAAAATGTTTATTATAGAACTTTTAATTATTGTGTAAAATAAATACACCTTACAACACGATATAGGTTGTTTCCAACATTATTAAAACGTATACTAAATCTTGAACTACGATTGAATTAAAAATCTTTTATGAAATTTACAAATTATTCTTGTGATCGTACATGTTGCATTAGAAAACATTTGAGATCGTACAGCGGCTGCCAAATAGATATTGCGTATCATAACTTCAATATCATTGATGTCCAATAGCTTTTAAAGTATTTATACCCTACACCACCATAGTGGGGAGAAATATTGGTCTAACAACCTCCTTAAATGATGTCCATCCGTCTAGCTGTCCATGTAAAGCTTGTGCGCAGAGTACAGGTATTTCGATAAAATTTCGTACATGATATTTTTTCGGAAACTGGTGGAAATCGGTCCCTTATTTCACCTGGCCCCCATACAAATGCCCTCCCAAAATTGGGGTTTACCGATCAGAAAATGTTTAAATTATTTAAGTATCCAAACAATTTCATCACAAATGAGTGGTAAATAAAGCCAACTCACATGTACAAATTTTGTGCAGATCGGTCCATAATTAGTCGTAGCTCCCATATAAGGCTCACTTCCAAAAATCACTTTAAAGATCATAACTCTCTCAAAAATGTTAATATTGAAAGCAAATATATTTCATATGCATAACAATAATACGGTAAAAAAAAATCGGTCCATAATTAGTCGTATCTCCCATATAAAACCCACTTTTTAAATTCACTTTAACGATCATAAATTTCCTTAAAATGTTGGTATCCAAATAAAATTGGACACAAATAAGTTTCTTATATACAGAAATAATGACACCTAATTTTATAATGGTCGGACCTTAATTAGTCGAAACTCCCATATAAGACCCTCTCCGATTAATTAATGTGATACTATATAAATAAAACTAATGTTAACTTGAATAATCAATCGCAAGTCCTAAATGATCAGTGTAATCAAATGTTTTCCCCAATATGGGTTCATAACATCTCTTAACTCAAGATCATTTGAAGAATTTTATTTTGTTAGATTTCTCGTTTTTTTATTTTTAAATTGAAAAAATAATATCAAATGTCCGATTTTACCCCGTTTTTGTCACCCGTGAAAAAATAATTTTCAAAAACGTACATATTAATTATCGGTAATACGTACTATTTCTTTAGTTCTGTTAAGCAAGCTTTTACTGCCGGAGCTCTAATTTCCTTTGCATCTGTGGTAACTAATTGACACAATTTGTTAATAGGCCTATTTAGTGTATTATTCTGAAGCCTTAATGTAACCACTTTTACTTTCACATCTATACCGCAATGTGTTTCAGTAATTCTCGCAAGCGGTTGAGTATTTTCATCTTTTATCAGAACAACAGTACCTATTTTTAAATTCTCATAGGAAATGGAAATTTATTTCGTTGTTGTAAAGTGCTAAGATATTCATCTTTATATCTATTCCAAAAGTCTTTTCTTAATTTTTGGATTAATTTCCATCTATTCAATGAGCTTACATTTGTTTCTTCAATATGTTGAGGCGGTCTTCCAATTAGAAAATGTCCTGGAGTTAACACATCTATTTGAGTCGCATCATTATTACTTAATTCAACTAGAGGTCTGGAATTCAATACTCCTTCTATTTGTATAAGCAAAGTACTCATTACCTCATATGTTAGTTTAGTTTCACCAACTGTTCTTTTTAAATGAAATTTAACTGATTTTACACCAGCTTCCCAAATTCCTCCGAAGTGAGGAGCTGCCCCCCCGGCAATAAAATGCCAGCGAATTTTTTGTGATGCAAGAATTGGAATTTTTGTCTGATTTTTTCGAATTGCTTCTTTGAAATCTTTGTCTAATTTTCTATTTGCACCATTAAAATTTGTTCCATTATCAGAATAAATATCGGAACTAACACCTCTTCTGCCAGAAAATCTCTTTAACGCCGCTGGAAATGCTTCCGATGTCAGATCACTGACTGATTCTAGGTGGATGGCTTTTGTTGTCATACACACAAAAACTGCTATATAGGCCTTAAATGTTTTCTGACCCCTGCCTTTCGAACACCTTAATTGAATAGTTACATCCTTACCGGAACTGCATCCCTGTTCAACTATGTTCGAGTCATTCGATGACCATTTCCTTAATATGAAGCCAAACCGTGCAATATGGTTTTGTATTTCGTGACGCTTTCGTTTGCATTCTGTAATTGTATCAGCTCCTGTCATAAGGTCATCCATGTAGGAATATTATTTAATAGTATTACTTATTTCTCCGTTCTTATCAGCCATATAACCCAATGGGGCGGATGATGTTCCATAAGTAACCGTTGTTAGTTTATATTCCGTAATACGTTCTTTTTTGCTTTCTCTCCACAAAACATGTTGATAAGGCTGATGTTTTTGTGCGACCTTAATTTTCCGGTACATTTTTTCTACGTCGGCACTGATGACGTATTTCCACATTCTCCATTTCGTAAGGATATCGAATATATCACTTTGTAGTCTAGGTTCAGTATTCATTATATCATTCAGGCTGTTTCCATTTAATGATTTTGCCGACGCATCGAAAACAATTCTTAATTTCGTTGTTAAGCTCTCTTCTCTAATAACCGCTTGTGAAAGGAGTCTTGCTACAGCTTGCTTCCTGGAGTCTCCTAACTGATTGTCTTATTTTGTAATAGATAGGTTCACTACTATCCTGTTATCTATTTCTACTACAGTGGTTTCATGGAAGAGATTTTGGCATTCTTTATCTTCTTCATAATTGTTAGCATCCGAAAATAACTCCTCGAGCTCCAAGAAACGTTATAAGTTTGAAGTAGCTACCAATGCTTTACTTGAATTATGTCTTTTTTACGATACCGGATAAAATCCATCTAAAGATAGTAGATTGCGCCAATATGCCTTCTTTTTTGAACATGCTTTCTTCCATTATATTGGTTATAATATCCATGTCCAATAATGATGTCCATACGATCTGATTTATTCAAAGCTGGATCTGCCAATACATAATTATACCATTCGATTATATCGAATTTGAATGGTTGTGCTCCAATAAGTAAAATAGCGCATCTGTTTCCACAAAAGTATCACTCAAAAATCGGGGTTTCAATTTTAATTTTAGCTTTCGATACACCAACCATTGCACCTCCTAGACGATAAATTTCGGTCTTACATTTAATTCGTGGTAACGCGAATATGTGAGAAGCCTCCTCTGACATAGTGGTTAATTGTGAACCATGATCGATTAAAGCTCTTAATAATATATATTCACCATATATTGATTTTACCTTAACTTGTGTAGTAGCAAGAAACACATCTACTGGAGCCCTTGTATTCATTGAATTTGTTGTTTGGTATGGAGATGTGTTCATTGCTTGTTTATTGTTAATATGTAAAATACTATGATGCATTTTGCCACAGCGTTGACACTTAATTTTCTGGAAGCATCTTTTATCCATTTTATGATTTAAACACACTATGCAAATTTTAGCGCCTCTCACCCAAGTATTTCTACCCTCGACTTTTAAAGTTAAAAATTTGGTACATTCTTGCATTTGATGGCCACTTCTTTTACAGTAGCTATAGTATCCATTTTCCGTTGAAAGGATTGATGCTCGAAATTGCTGTTTTTTGTTATTGCCCGGATCAATGCTATTATACTTCTTGCACACATTGTAGCTCAATAAATTTCATCACATCGTTTAACTTTTGAATATCTTTCGATTTTTTTGTACTTTGCTCATATAAAACTAGACCTGTGTCTAATTTTTTTTAAATAATTCTGGCAATTATTGGAGCACCATTCTCTAATTGAATGTTCATTGCCTTCAAAGCTTGAATACTTTCGTTTGTACTAGTTAGCAAATGTCTTAAGTTACTAGCTGAATTTACGTTTGTTTTTGGTTGCTCTAGTATTTTATCCACTAGCTTTGTGGACAATATTATTTTATTATCATACCGTTGGTTTAAAAATTCCCAGGATGCTTCATAATTATTCTCAGTAATCGAAAGATTTTGAATTAATTTTATGGCTTCCCTTCCACATGATTTTTTAGCCTCACCAATTTTTCTATAGCTGAAAGTTTACTCAAATGTACGAATTGATTGAACATATTTTTAAATGATAGCCATTCTTCAATTTCGCCATTAAAATTTGGTATTGTTATTGCTTCTAATACCACTGCCTTTTTTCTTCCTTTTATGCAGACATTTTTATTAATAAGTTACATACCGCTTCCTCATACTGCCTGTCATTTGTCTCCAATTCTTCATCAATATCGTCATCAACGTTGTGACTGACTACCAGCTCATGGTAAATATTTTTTATGTTCACGATTTTCTTCTCCAATACACTTTTTTTGTGATCCAATATTAAAATATTGTTTTCATCTAGGTCAGCTAAGTTTTTTTCAAGTTTTTGAATTTCTCTTCGGAACTGTATAAGCAAGTTACTTATCACTTTCTCTTTGGAAATTATTCAAACTTCTGAATTATTTTTCCGTTGTTTCGAATCTTGTATGGAGCTTTTATCTTCTCTTTGGATACCTTGAATTTCAAGAAATTGTTAAAATTGTTTATTCAACCTTGTTAGTTTCTTCATATTTTTGTGCTGCTATCTTGCAAAGCTCAATCATTTGTATTACCATATTAAAGTAATTTTTTTCAAAATAGTCTTCTGAGGTCGTCCCCATTTTGAGAAGTTTGTCGTCATTGCTCCTGAATTTAGCTTCCAGGTTCTCAATTCGTGTTTTGTATTGAACGATTGACGAATGACAGGAATTTCACCGCCTATTTCCTTCTGGCATTCGAACAACTGTTGTCTTTGTGCCATTTTATTTTTTTTTTTCTTTAATTTCAAGCTGATTCAAATTTTTTATCGAAGGACCATGTAAAAAAATAACAAGTATTTATGTAAAAAGTAACACAAGTGTTTCTGATGAGTTTTAAATAAAAACTAACTTTATTATAACAATTATTTTCCTTAGGAGCTAACAAACAAATTCTTAAATCTAGTCTAGCACATGCGCAAGTGTTTTACATATGCTTACGACAAAAATATCCATCATTATGTCTAGCACATGCGCATGTGTTTTACATATGCTTATGACAAAAATATCCATCATTATGTCTAGCACATGCGCATGTGTTTTACATATGTTTTGTGATACAAAAATAAAACTTATCTAATGATTATTTATACATAGCTTTTACATTTTAAAACTATTGAGAACTAAAATATAAACATTCTACAACTACATAATAATATTTACTCTACTTTACCCGTGTTCAATTATGAACAGTCAGTCACGTTACTCTTTTATATACATACATATTAAAGACGTGTACGAGTGTAACTTAAGCTGTGTTCACATTGTATGTATTTGTCATGTGGACTGTCACTTTTTTGCATGTCAAATTTGTACATATAGTCTGAACACCTGCAAACAATATCATGTGTTATTTCTCTGTGTACAATACACATGACATTTTTATTTAGAACGAGTTCTATTTTCAAGTGACAAACCATCTGACATCAGCTGTTTTTTATAACTAAAATTTTGTGGCGGCAAAAATTAATTAAAATTTTAATAAATATAATTTATACAAAACAAAAATACAAAAAAAAACTACACAAATTTATTATTGAAAATGTAGGGAAAATTGAAAAGGCGTTAACAAAAGTAAGTATGTATGTACATACATATGCATTTTTTTATTGCAATTTTTATACCCTACACCACCATAGTGGGGAGGGTATATTGGATTTGTGCTGATGTTTGTAACGCCCAGAAATATTGGTCCAACACCCACCTTAAAGTATACCGATCGACTTAGAATCGCTTCCTGAGTCGATTTAACGATGTCCGTCCGTCCGTCCGTCTGGTTGGCTGGTTGTCCATGTAAAGCTTGTGCGCAGAGTACAGGTCGCAATTTTAAAGATATTTCGATAAAATTTGGTACGTGATATTTTTTCGGCCTAAAGATGGATGGGATTGAAACTGGTGGAAATCAGTCCATTATTTCACCTAGCCCCCATACAAATGTCCTCCCGAAATTGGGGTTTACCGGTCTTAAATCTTTGAATTATGCAAGTATGCAAACAAAATTTGCCACAGATGAGTAGTAAATGAAGCTAAAACAAATAAAACAATCTACAAATTTCGTAAAGATCGGTCCATAATTAGTCGTAGCTCCCATATAAGGACCATTTCCAAAAATCACTTAAAAGAACATAACTCTTTTAAAAATGTTGGCATCCAAATAAAATTGAACACAAATATGTTTTTTATATATACATATAATATGGTAGAAGTTTATGATGATCGGTCCATAATTAGTCGTAGCTCGCATATAAGACCCACTTCCAAAAATCACTTTAAAGAGCATAACTCACTCAAAAATGTTGGTAGCCAAATAATATTTAACACAAATATGTTTCGTGCATATACATATAACATGGTCAAAGTTTTGATGATCGGTCCATAATTAGTCGTAGCTCGCATATAAGACCCACTTCCAAAAATCACTTTAAAGAGCATAACTCACTCAAAAATGTTGGTAGCCAAATAATATTTAACACAAATATATTTCATATGCATACTAATAATACGGTACAATTTTATTATGATCGGTCCATAATTAGTCGTAGCTCCCATATAAGACGAAAATCACTTTAAAGAGCATACATTTCTTAAAAATGTTGGTAATCAAATAAAATTCGACACAAATAATATACAGAAATGATGACACCTAATTTTATAATGGTCGGTCCATAATTAGTCGAAACTCCCATATAAGACCCTCTCCGTAATTCACTTTAACTTCCATAAATCTTTTAAAAGTATTTATATCGAGATAAAGTTTAATACATATAATATATTCACAGAAATCATGACACTGACTTTTGGTCCAAAATAGGTGATATCTCCCATATAACGCCCATTTCTGAAAAACTGATGTATATTTACATATACATACTAGGTGTAGGGTTTTATATGGTCGGGCTTGACCGACTATACTTTCCTACTTGTTATAGTTATTTTTATGTTGCTCCAGTTTGACTGGTGAAAAGAAGCTGTTGATCGAAATGTGGCAGGAGAAGGAATGCTTGTATAACCCGCGGAACAAGTTTTAGCATTAATGATATGACTGACAAATTAAAAATTTTCAATTCATCTTTTGGCCCTAATGAAGTTTACCTTAATTAAGTTAATTTAAAGCATTTGGCAATTGTTATTTGTAATAAATGTAACGCAATATATTTCCAGAATACAATAACATACTTGCGCGGTTAATATAGCCGGGAAATTGCAAAAGCAAACGAAAAAAGAAGCGGGGCCGGTGCAGATGATGTGCATGTGCCATGTGTGTTTCGGTTCAACGAAATGGGTTTCCTGGAAAAATATGCAACTATTTTATTAACCTCTCGTTCCATTTTTAAATAAAATTTTATTTAAGTACAAATTTAATTATTATATATGTACATACATACAGCAATTAGCTGTTTTAAGATTTTTTTATAGGTTATGTCAAATGTATTTGACATATCAACATATGAACATGTAAATTATAAACCGTATGTAAAACTCAAATTTTGACACACACATGAAATTATATATGGGTAGAAAAGTGACATTCCACATGACAAATACACACAATGTGAATACAGCTTTATTGTATTGTCAAAACAAATACACCATATACATATCTGTTACTATGGATATAAATGAGAGAATGAGTGTAACCAGTATTGTATGGTTTTGCTTTTGCATACACACAAATTCTAAACAACAAATACAGTTGTTTATTGTATTGTTTTGAGTACGTTATAGATTTTTTTGCTCTGAAATATCTGTTGTAACCATAAGTATTTTTAAATATTTGTTGTGTTATGTTGTTTTCGTGTGGCACTAGACAAGAAATACATAGTTGGCTTTATTCGTGCTTGTATGTAAGGTTTAATATTGTTTTTTTATTTACTTATATAGGTATGTATCATGGTGAAATTAAATACAAGGTGACAGCATAGCGCCAGCTGATTATTTTTTGCTCTGTTCATGGTGAAATTGAAAATGTCAAAGAGTTGTTTACAAATAGTCAAAGTTTATATAAAAACGTTACAAAATTATTTTGTTTTTGAAAAATTGAGTTTTTTCGCCGTTTTATCTGCGTAAAATAGCTTAAAAGTGTTAAAAAAAAACTATATTATATTAAATAGTGTGTTTGTTTTTTGAGTTGTTTTACTAAAAGTGTTAGTTTTTTTCTGTAAGATAAATGTTAAGATTCCTCTTTAAAAGTGATTTTTTTTGCTGCAGAAAAATTCGTTGTTGCATCTTATGCCGTAAAAAAGGAGTAGCTGGAAGTGGTACTTTCTTTAAGGTCCTTCAAGACCCAAGAAAAAGAGAACAGTGGAGTAAATTATGCCAAAAGAATCTTACTCCAAGCAGCTTTATTTCCAATAAAGCCAGTTCCAGAACACACTATAAATTTTATTTTATTATGTATATTTCCAATCTTTTATTTTAAAATTTGAATAAAAATAAAAACTTTTTTGGAAGAATAAGACTGCATTAATTTTAATTAAAACATTAATTTTAGAGGGTTCCTTAATGGTGGGCAAACTGAAAATAGCCTTAACCACATTAAAGTTGACCTCTTTGAGAGACATGTTGTACGCGTAGCGGGAAGATTTAATTTCGGGTATATAGAAATCTGGATTTGATTTCTCCTGAAAACCTCTGGACAAAGAATCGACCACTTACGATAGGAAAACTAAAAAATAAAGTAGCCTGTATTAACAAAATTATACAAATCTGTTATTTAAATGGCCTCACTATTGGCATCATCAGGTAGGGGAGAAAAAGGTTGTGAATCTTCTTCATCACTGCTGGAAAAGTAATCACTTTCATCCTGTTTCAGAGGTAATTTCATAATTTTTACAGCAGCAGTCTTAATTGCCAATATATCAGCCAATTGTTCACCTTTCGAGCATACTGTTCGCGTGGCAAGAGGGAAACACAGATACGACTGTCTAGAATTTCCTCATTAATCAAAATTCCCCGAACAAAATCATCACGAGTTTCGAAATTGTTTAAGAAAATAAAATAAACAATTTTTCACTACTATTGTTTTCTGTTTTATCCATGTTTGTATGTTTGTTTTCTTTATTTTATGCCAGACGTTTTTGACAGTAACGAAAGTATTACACAAACAAAAATGCCTGTTGTTCTTGCCTTGTTGTAATTGTTGTAGCAATGCTGTCACCTTGTATTTAATTTCACCATGGTATGTATGTTATATGAAAAAGAGAAAATAAGAAACTATTTCTTATAGTTTATTTGACCTTTTTTGTTTTTTTTTATTAATATTTTAATAATTATTTAAGCTTTAGATCTTTTTTTTGTTAAAAAATAGTAACTTTGTTTTTGATATTGAAAATTTTTTTCTGAAGATGCTACACAAAGAAGGAGCGAAATATCAAAAATAATAATTAGTATTTTTTGATAAAAAAAAAGACTTAAAGCTTAACCCCCTTATTCAAAAACGATTATTAAATTTAACAAACGTTTATTAGGACAGATTTGCATATAAAAATTTGCTTAATTAACGTTTGTTAAATTTATTAATCGTTTTTGAATAAGGGGGTAAATAATTATTAAAATATTAATAAAAAGAAAGACTTTTTTAATACATTGGATATTTTTGAGAAGTGTACTTGTGAATGCATTTTTATGCATATGAATTTTACAAGAATTATTGAATTAAGATTACGCCATCCCGAATTCAAAAATTGATTTTCTGCTCATGTTGGTCAAATCACTTCATACATATGTATACATGGAACATGGAATAGAAAACTTTTGCATGGGTTAAACTACGTCATCTAACGGGAAATCATGAGCATAGTGCATGATGGATATGATTATTTTCAAAATACATATTAATAATTTACAATGTTAGAAATTATTATTAGAATTTTATTTTTATTTCCATTATGTTTAATAATGTACCTAATGTTTATTGAATGGTACAGAGTTTTTTATTTTCTATCATTTTGGAACTGCATAGCGAGTTCTGAATAGCACCTGTATATGTACACTATATTTACTTACCATTTTACAATTCCTTTTTATGTTCTTTTTTGCCTGTTTTTTCTAAAGTAATATAAAAATTTTCGTAATAAGCGTGTGTATTTTACAGGTAATAAAACGCGAGAAACCGCATCATAAATATATTGTTTTTTTTAACAATTTTCCAAGAAAATTCATTTTTTAAATATTTTTCACAGGAATTGATATACATATTTCTATGCAGTTTTTGGAATGGGTTATAAAAAAAAGTTCATCATGACAATTATTGCGAAATAAAATAAGAAACCGACTCATATTCATCAATTTGATCAATTAATAGCAATTCTTAAACCTTTCATTTATGCCTCAAAAGAACTTGATGTCGGTTCCTATTTAACAATTCATATAGTTCATCCACATGTTCGTAATTTAAAAGCCATATGTAATACCACTAATAAAAATGAACCCAGTTTTATATCACAATTTAAAAAAAAAATTACACGACACTTTAATTTCGTTAGTAGACAGCAAGAGCACAATTTATCATAAATTAGCAATATTTTTATTTCCGCTAATCAACTTACTTAGTTTAGTTTAGAAGAACAAACAGATGTAATAACCAACTGCAAAATTTTGATGCTTCCTTATTTAAATGACATTACTATTTTAAATCCAAACATTGAAATGACTTCATCAAAAATATATATGTACATTAATTGGAAATTATATACAGCCAAAAGAGGGAGCTAGTTCTAACCAGTCCATAATTGCAAATGAAATAATTAAATATAAAAATGCTAATGTACCCCTAACAAATGATTTCAATGTTTTAAAATGGTGGCATGACAGAAAAAATGAATTTCGAATGTTATACAAAAAAGCTGCCGAATATTCGCTATATCAGCATCTTCGCCCCTTCAGAAAGGATATTTTCTATTGCCCGGGCACTAATAACAGATAAACGATCAAAACTCGGATCTAATGGAAAATGATTTAATGAAATTTTATTCGTGAATGTAAATTCGAAAAACTAATTATTAGCTCCAAACCAAGTAACTAACAAAAAAATTATGTTTTTTATAAATGATTGTCTACTATATCTAAGCTAATGATATGTATGTTCCTATTAAAATAAATTTAATATATTATAATTATATTATTAAAATATTAATAAATATTATTATCAAAAATATAAAATATTAAAAAATATTTATTTTAATTTAATTCTTATTTTGTTTGTCCTTCAAGGATAGAAGTTTTATTTATATAATACCTCGTGTAGTATTCTTAAGTTTAAAAGACTAAATTATTTTTGTTACCTATAATTTATTACTCCTTATTCTTGCTTAGAAGTGTAAATAAATATAATTTGAATAATTTAATATCTTAATATTAAGATTTTGGTTTTATTATACATATGTATACCTCCTTGTGTTAAAATCATGTTTTAAATATGTAATCATTTTTGGCCGATATAGGCTTTTCGATTTCGAATGAAAATTGTTAAGTTTATCTGAATAAATAAAACGGTTGCTTTAAAATAATTGTTTTCATATTTACATAATACACAACGTATTCTAAAGTACTATTTTAGGCTAAATAGCAATGTTGTGAGCAGCCTGTTGTATTATAATATAAGTGCAAATATCAAATTTGATTGAGAAATAAATATAAAAATAAGTATATTTTTTCTATATATCGTCCAGAAATAAAAAATAATGATTTAAAATAGTAAGCGAAACCCATATAATACTAGTCTACATATTAATATTGAAAATAAAACAACATTTTTATGAGACTCATAAAATTTTAGTTAAACAACCAATATGAAACAATAGAACACTTTGTTAATTGCTTTATTTCCTTTATTTTTATAAATAAGTATGTATGTACTCACGCGAATTTTTCTTGTCATCATACAATAAGTTATTTGTTGTATTCCATATTTATCTACAAGTATCTGCTTGTGCGAAATATAGGAAAACATATATGTTATTCTCATGGTAGAATTCGGCATCCGTCTACGTCCCGTACTGTACTTTAACGAAACAGCTGATCCCGTTTTGTTATTTGAAACCAATGAAAATGCTTACCGAATATTAATATCACGTTGACGGATCGACATAAAGAAAACAACTATTTTCAACCGCAAGCCAACAACTATTTTCTGTTACGCACGTGTTTACCATGTGCACAATAAAAACAAACAAAATAAGTAAACAAAACAAAGGCAAAAATATAGCAAAGTTTCTTCTTATTACCAACAAGTCAATTTTTAACGAATTTTAACATTTTAAAGAACCACGGATAGAAAAGCCACTCAGTAACCTAATTTTGTGGTGCCCACGTTATAAATCTTAATATTTTTTTAAAAAAATAAGGTTTAAAATCAAACCTAAAATATCAAGTTTCATGTGAATATTTCCAGTTATTTTAGCGGTTTTCGAATTTTGAAAACAGATTTCAATAGCCTGTAACTAGGGCTATTAAAATCCAGGAATGTCACTTTCGAGAAATTAGCCGATTTAATAATAACCAAAATAATTATACTTTAATATGGAATGACCCATAATCAGGTAATTTCTCGAAAGTGGCATTCTTGGATTTTAATATTCCTAGTTGGGGGCTATTGAAATCCGGTTGCAAAAAGCGTAAACCGCTCAATTTGAAAGAGTTACAGAGCAACAACCTTTTTGCAATATTTAAAAAAAAATTATTTTAATATGGAATGCCCCATATTCGGCTAATTTCTCGAAAGTGACATTCCCCCAACTAGGGCTATTAAAATCCGCTTTCAAAATGCCTAAACCGCTTAATTTGAAAGATTTACAGAGCAGCAACCTTTTTTAATTTGCCCTATAAACGCCTAATTTTTCGAAAGTTACAGTTGTGAATTTCAATAGCCCTAGTTACAGGCTATTGAAATCCGTTTTCAAAATTCAAAAACCTCTAAAATAACTGGAAATATTCATATGAAACTTGATATTTTAGGTTTGATTTGAAACCCTAATTTTTGAAAAAATACTAAAATTTATAACGTGGGCACAAAAAAATTAGGTTGCTGAGTGGATTCTCTGTCCGTGGTTCTTTAAAATTTTAAAATTCGTTAAAAATAGACCTGTTAGTAATAACCGAAACTTTACTATATTTTTGTAATTTTGTGTTTACCTTTTTTGTTGTGGTTTTACATGCACGTGTTTTTTTTATATGATTCCAACAACAACATGTATACATGCACGTGGCATATGAAAAAAATGTTGCGGTTGATTTGCACTGTTTATTTCTTCACATACGCCGTTGACGGAACGGCAACGCTCATAAAACCGCCAAATGTAATCGTTCTAAAGCTGACCCGAATGTTAAGAAATGCAGCAACTGTGGCGAAAATCACACGGCAAACTATAGGGGTTGTAAAGTGTTCTTGCATTTAAAAAAACCTGCTTTAGTTCAAAAATATACTCACTCCCAATATGTTCCGTCATATGCGCCCAGCCAAGCCGCTGGCTCTGTTGCTAGTATTACACAAACAATCAAACAAAACCAATCATATGCCCAGGTATTAAAACGAAACCCTAATGCGAAAAATCCCCCGAGTACTGCTAACGCAAAGCAGCGATACGCTGATGTTCCTAGGGAAGGTCTACAAATGCCTTCTGGCTTAATTGAAAATTGAATTCAAACTATGAATAACTTCATGGCCACTATGCAGAACATATTTCAGGAAATGATGCGAAACTAGAACATGCTCCTGCTCCTGCAAGTGCTACTCAACAACAAATGAACCAGTTAAAAATATGTTTCTGGAATGCAAACGGGTTATCCCAACATAAACACGAAGTTGCAAACTTTCTTCATAGGCAGAAAATCTACGTACTTCTTGTCTCTGAAACACACTTTACTCATAAAAACTGCTTTAGGGTAAATGGATACCTTACGTATGACACAAAACATTCCAGCGGACGGGCTTGTGGTGGCACAGCCATAATTGTGCACAAACACATCAGACACCATTGCCAGAGTTCGAAGAAGATTGTATCCAGGCCACATCTATAAATCTTACTGATTTCAAAATTACTTTGTCATCCGTTTATTGTCCCCCGAGGCACAATATTGTACACGATAAATTTCTCAACTTCTTCTCCACATTGGGCCAGAAATTCATTGCTGTGGGCGATTACAACGCTAAACATACATATTGGGGCTCCAGACTTATTAATCCTATATAATACCGTAACTGCAAATAATTTTGATGTCGTATCGAGTGGTGAGCCTACCTATTGGCCAACCGACTTCAACAGACCTTATTGACTTTGCTGCAATTAAAAACATCAAGCGCGATCAGGTACTAGTTAGTTCCTCCTATGATGTATCGTCTGATCATTCACCTTCAATCCTCATTTTAAAAGACAACTCTGACGCCGCAGCTGAAAATTATGTATCCTATCCAAACAGAAACACAAATTGGTTAAAGTATAAAATGTATGTGAGCTGTCACCTATCACAGTGCATTCCCCTAAAAAATTTATCTGACATCCAGATAGCTGTCGACCGACTTACAGCAAGAAATGCAACCCCAATCAATCGGACAATTAAACGTGCTCCTTACATTACATCGACGGATGTAGGACCCTGATCAGAGAAAAAAGGGACGTTAAGAATACAATGGCAAAACAATCGTTCCCCAACCACTAAGGCCCAACTACAATTATGTCTGACGACTCTTCGCAACAAATTGAGACAGAACCACGAGTCTGCAATAGAGAGCTATCTAAACAGCCTAGATGCCACTAACAACTCCAATTACAGCTTTTGGAAGGCTGTACGGCATATGAAATGCCCTATAACCCAAGAATCTCCATTAAGACTGGAAAACCGCACTTGGGCCAAAAACACAAATGAAAAATTAAACGCTTTCGCGGGCTACCTTGAGTAAGTTTTCACGCCATATGATGCACATACATGTTTCTGTCGTCCAATCATTCCTGATAAGGTAAACCATCCAATAAAAATTAACATAAATCAAGTAAAATCTGCAATAGAAAAAGTGAATATTAGAAAATCTGCCGGGCCTGACCGCATCACAGGGTCAATGATAAGGAACTTACCATCGTCTGCTTCTAGAATCTTGCTGCTCATTTTTAACGCAATATTAAGAGTCGGATACTTCCCATCGTGGAAGAGTCGTGGAAGAGGTCTATAATTATTATGATTCCCAAGTCAGGTAAAGATGTTAGCCATGTTGCGTCGTACAGACCGATAAGCTTATTATCAATCCTATCGAAGCTTTTCGAAAAAATATTCGTGTTAAGTATAACTCCTCATCTAAATGAACACGAAATCATCCCGGATCACCAATTCGGATTCAGAGCAAAACATGGTACAATAGAACAAGTGCATAGAATTGTCACCCTAATTAGATCGGCGTTTGAGAAAAAGCAATACTGCTCAGCCCTGTTTATAGACATTTCCCAAGCATTTGACAAAGTTTGGCATGATGGGCTACTTATCAAAATAACACGAATGCTTCCTCAAAACACTCACAAGCTTCTGGAGAGCTATCTAACAGGCAGAACATTCATGGTAAGGTCACAAGATAAATACTCCCCCCTCAAGAAAATTACTTCTGGTGTCCCCCAAGGCAGCATATTAGGACCGCTTCTATATATAATATACACAGCGGATATGCCAAACAACCTGAGCACGTATACCACTATATTTGCAGACGACACAGCATTTATTAGCGTTAACCATGACCCAAAAGTCGCATCGCAAAATCTGCAGTCCCACATCAATGAACTAGAGGCCTGGCTAGAAAAATGGAGAATAAAGGTTAACCCGGCTAAATGTGCTCACTTAACTTTCACGCTCAGAAGACAAACCTGCTGTAAAAATAAATAACATCACTGTTCCGGTAGAAAACCATGTTAAGTACTTGGGAATTCATATAGATAGACGCTTGACCTGGTCTCGTCATATTGACGGCTATGAAACTTAAAGCAGCTCAACTACATTGGCTTCTCGGTCGAAATTCAAACTTGTCGTTAGACAACAAAATTCTCTTATACAAGTCCATCATAAAACCAATATGAACATATGGCATCCAATTATGGGGTACTGCATGCTCATCTAACATCCAAAAGCTTCAAAGAAAACAGTCCAGAATATTACGACAAATTGTCTGCGCCCCATGGTATATACGTAATAATATTATCCACAGAGATCTCAACGGTCCCACTATACAGGAGAAAATATTCAACTAGCTACATCGATAAACTAATGGCCCACCCTAACTACCTAGCTCGGGGTCTGCTTCAGTTCGAAGGTCACCAGAGGCTAAAAAGAACCGATACTTTGAACCTAACTAGAAGACATTTTTAAAATTTGAATACAGCAGTTAGTGGTTATATTGGTAACAACTAATAAACAACAAGTAGAATTAAGATTTGAATACAAATTGTAAATTTCGATAAGAAAGATTCAATAATAAAAAAAAATATATTTAAAAACAAAAAAAAAATTTTGTACAGCTATGATGGGCTGTTTGTATGTTAAATTATATTGGGGTAAATTCGGTCTATTTTGTGGTACTTTTCTTAAATAATACTGTTTGTGGAAATTGAGCAACACGTTTTTTATAATACACATCTGCATATATGAATATGTTTATATGTATGTATATAATAAAGAAAAAACAATCACATACAATATCAGCAAAATCTTGAATAAAAATTCCGCGAGAGTTTTTTCCATTTTTCCTATTCAAATTTAATGTTAACAAAATAAAAAGCGAAACAACTTCTTCGGAATTTTTATTCATGATTGGGCTGTATTATAAATATAACAAATTTAATGCATACATTTAATTATTAAATTAAATAACTATCAAACTGCTACATTACGTACATATGTAAATGTGCAGACACACACAATTTTACTCCTATTAAAGCCATTTTAGTACTTTTTCAAGCAAGCATATACGAAAAGAAACTTTACAACGACAATCACTGTTTCGAACAGCTGACTCTTTATTTATTGTATCGAGGCATATTGATTATAAGGTAGTGTTGAAGACACAGCTGATTTTTTTTTTGTTCATTTTATATTGTCAAACGTTGTTTATGTTTACAAATTTATTATTATTATTGTTGTCGTTTTCTATTTCCATCACATACCTGAATCAGTGATGGAAAATGGGTTTTTGTTTTTCGTACCAACTATATAAATAAAATGTACTTTTTAGACCTCCATGGTACCGAGTCATTTGCGAAAACTTAAAATTGGTAAATATATATATTTCCAAAATATTAAATTAAATTTTGATTTTTTCGACCTTTCTTTTGATAAATTAAAAAGTTTTTTCGAGCTCGAGGCCAATTATTTGTAAAAAATGTATATATTGTTTATTAATTTATTTTTTCCAATATTTCGATATTCTTCGGATATCATTATCAAGGCTGTAGTAACAATAAAAGAAAAAACACAAATGTACGAAAAATATTAACAACGACTGTGTGTTAAATAAACGTAAAAAACATAATAACAACAAAAATAAAACAAAAAAGAAAAAAAAAAATAACTAGAATTATTATTGTACCAATAAAAGAAATAGAAGAGTTAACTTCTAACGATTTTGAAATCCTGATTAACTACATTTTAAGCTTTAGTTTTTGAATTCAGCCACAAAATCATTTAATGTAAATGAATATGTCAAAGACTCATATTGTTCAATAATTCAACCAAAAATATATTGTCGTAATAATCATCTTATAGATACATATTTAAAGATCAAAATGATTTCAGTTCCAAAATGTTCATGAAATTTAATAAAATCTCTTTTGCTTGCACTATTACACAAATAGTAACTTATATGATATACAGCCATGTCACAGAATTTAATTCCGTTCGGAAGTGAAATTAATTCTATAGAAAAAGCAAAACGAAAAATTTGTTTGGAATGAAACCAATTGTTCGTTTTACTTTTTCTTTGGAAGCAAAATACGGAAATAATTCCACTTCCGAGCGGAATTAAATTCTGTGACATGGCTGATATTTATCTGTTTCATCTGAAGTACCAAATTTTGATGAAACAGTATTTTGAAATTGTACCATATGACTCGTGGTAGTACCACGATACCAACTGTGTTTAATATGTATCAATAAAAGTACAATTGTACCATGTTTGCGATCGTTTTGGCGAATCGCCTGACCATAGTTTAATAGTTGCGATCTGTCGCCGCGACTATACACAACTCAACGGCGATTCGCAGACGATCATTAGGTGAATCGCGTGAATTATATTTTTAAAATAATCTTGTTCCTAATGAACAAAAGAAAAACACAATGTATAAAAATATAAACTACTTTGTTTATATTTAAAAACACTAAAAAGGACAAGTTTATCCTAACAATTTTCGAGAAAACTAAGAAACTTTTAAGAAAATATAAAGACATAATTATTATACAGGCTGACAAAGGGAATAAGACGGTAGCAATGTATAAGAATGAGTATGAGGGGAAAATGCAAGCACTTATAGGAGACAAAAACACCTACAGAATTTCAAGAGCAGATCCAACTGCCAAACTTCACAGACAAAACAATACCATCATTGCGGACCTCTACAAAAGTAATAATATTAATATAGTGGAAAAACGTAGACTTCTTTGTTCCGCAGCTACTGCACCTAGAATATACGGCTTACCCAAAATACATAAAGAAGGGACACCCCTACGACCTATTGTATCATCAGTGCAGAACCATGTTACCAGTTATCAAAATACGTTGGTAATATTCTAAAAGTCATAATGTTAAAAATTTCCTAAAAGTAAAGGAGCAACTGAGCGACGTAAAAATTGACAACAATGAAATATTAATATCGTTTGACGTAATTTCACTATTCACGAACATCCCGATTCGCCAAAACGATCGCCTGTGTGACTGGGATTCAATGTTGATTCGCTGGCGAATCGCCTGACCATAGTTTAATGATCGCAAGCGATCAATCGCCGCGACCATACACAACTCAACGGCGATTCGCGGGCGATTATTAGGCGATTAAAAATGTTTGCAGGGCACTCATCAATAAGCACTCACTTCAGTAACTTTTTTCTTTATATTTATCTATTATTTAATTTTATTTTCCAATATTTCCAAATGAAAACTATTTTGGCAGATATGATTACCTACAGACGTTTAAAAAAGGATCCAACATTAGCATTACAAAACAAGAACAACACGTTAATAACAAGACTTTTCAATATGAATTTGATTACTACGTTTGACAAGAATAGGATAATAACTAACATAGCAACTGCACCAAGAATATATGGTCTACCAAAGATTCACAAAACAGGAATGCCGCTACGCCCTATTTGTTCGTCTGTCAATTCAATTCAATTCGTCCTACGAATTATGCAAATATTTGATTCCAATTTTGGGTAACTTGACAATGGACTTTACATACAATGTAAAAGACTCAATAGAATTCAAGAAAAGAGTTAATAATACTTATATATATGAAGACGAAGTCCTTGTTTCCTTTGACGTAATTTCACTTTTCCCAAGCATTCCAGTTAACATGGCGTTAAGAACTATTGAACGAAAATGGCACTTACTAAAAGAACATACACAAATACCTAAGGATTTATTCTTAGAACTAATAAC
The DNA here is from genome assembly GCA_950370525.1 of Bellardia bayeri. Taxonomy (NCBI): domain Eukaryota; kingdom Metazoa; phylum Arthropoda; class Insecta; order Diptera; family Calliphoridae; genus Bellardia; species Bellardia bayeri. Next base: position 53,953,717 of record OX493264.1, on the reverse strand, counting down.
GTTTTGTATTAAGGAAACAAGATATTTTAAGTATGAAGATAAATACTATGAACAAAATAGGGGAATGCCCATGGGATCCCCAGCTTCACCAGTCATTGCGGACATAATTATGGAAGAACTATTGAATGCATCAATAGGGAAGATGAGAAGAAAACCGAGACTTTTTACAAAATATGTGGATGATTTGTTTGGAATCGTTAAGAAAGATGATATTGAAGAAACCCTGAAAATATTGAATGATTTTAATAGACAAATACAATTTACGTTTGAAATGGAAACAGATAACAAACTAGTCTATTTAGATTCGGTTATAGTTAGACGAGACATACTTAAACTAGATTGGTACCAAAAACCGATGGCGTCTGGTAGATTAATAAATTTCTACTCAAAACATCCGAGAAGTACAATTTTGAATACAGCGAACAACTTCATTAATAGGGTTCTAGAAATAAGTGACGAAGTTTTCCACTCAATAAATATCTGCAAAATAAGGAACATATTGAGTAAAAATGATTTTCCAAATAGAACCATTAATGAACTAATTGACAAGGTGAAAACTACGATAGTAAAAGGAACAACTAGAGAAGAGCGACCACCATTAATATATAAGACTATGACATATGTAAAAAACTTTTCCGAAAGAATTAAACATTCCAACATTTACAATCGGGAAAGATATGAATTGACTTTTAAAGCAGAAAATACTACAAAGAGACTTTTTAGTAATATGAAGTCTAGGATTGAAAAGGGAGAAAAATCACAGTTAGTTTACAGAATACACTGTAATGGGGACAAAACTGATGCATGCGGAAAAGTATATGTTGGCACGACAAAAAACAAATTGAAGACCAGATTGGCAGCACATAGGTCAGATGAAAGGGCTACTAATAAACCATTAGAGCAAAAAACTGCACTGGCGGCCCACTGTACTATAACTGGGCACAAACCGAATTTTAATGATGTAGACATTTTAGTGAGAGAGAATAACTACAGGAAGAGATTTACACTTGAGATGCTACATATAGTTGATCAAGAGACAGAAAAGACACTAAATTTTAAGAGAGACACAGAAAATTGTGCAGGAATTTATAAACATGCAATAGACAAACACAAATCAAAGATTTAATAGTGAAGTGTTGAATGTGTCGGAGCTTTGAATAAGAACAATTTTTGTTTATTTATTTAAATGTAAATATTAAATTTGTTTGTATAAAATATTTCGTGTTTTTTAATGTTATTTTTGTTTTGTATTTTTAAATAAACACCAGTTCCCTGATGATGGTCAAAGATTTTGACCGAAATATTGGAAAATAAAATTAAATAATAGATAAATATAAAGAAAAAAGTTTTTTATTTATTGTTTAAATCTGACCTCAAGCCGAAATAAGAAAACAACGTTATCCAGACTTATTATGAAAATGGGCGTTCAACTCAAAATGCATATCGTGCACTTCGTGATTTTTTTTGGTCAATTTGATCGTCCAAATGTGCGTACAATCGCAAAAATCGTGGAAAAATTCGAGCAAACCGGGTCTGTAGAAGATGTGAGAACACCAGTGCATGCTCGTACAGCTCGTACTGCAGAAAATATTGCTGCTGTTCGCGATAGTGTGGCTGAAGAGCCGTCCACCTCAACTCGTCGTCGTGCCCAACAATTGCACCTCTCACGCTCGTCGTTGATGAACATTATGCATAAATACTTGCATTTACACGCTTACAAGGTGCAATTGGCTCAAGAACTAAAGCCTCTTGACCATTCCAAACGTCGTGAATGGGCAGAATGGTGGCAAGAAATGGCAACAGTGGATGATCAATTTTCGAAGAAAATAATCTTCAGTGATGAGGCACATTTTCACCTCAGTGGATTCGTCAATAAACAGAATTGCCGCATTTGAGCGAATGAGAATCCAAGAGTGATTGTCGAAAAACCAATGCACCCACAAAGAGTGACTGTTTAATGCGGTTAATGGGCTGGCGGCATCATCGGGCCGTATTTTTGCCAAAATGAGGCCGGTCAGGCAGTTACTGTGAATGGTGTTCGCTATCGTGAGATAATAACGAACTTTTTATGGTCCGAATTGGAAGATATGAATGTGGACGATATGTGGTTTCAGCAGGACGGTGCCACTTGCGACACAGCTAACGAAACAATGGCTCTTTTGCGCAACAAATTCAATGGCCGTGTTATCTCACGTAATGGCGATGTCAATTGGCCGCCAAGATCATGTGATTTGACACCGTTGGACTTTTTTCTTTGGGGTTATTTGAAAGAAAAGGTGTACGTCGATAAGCCAGCAACAATTCAAGAGCTAAAGGATGAGATAATTCGGCACATTAAAGGCATAGAACCTCCATTATGCCTCAGGGTCATCGAAAATTTGGACCATCGGATGGAGGTGTGCCGCCGTGGTCGCGGCGCCCATTTGGCCGATATTTTGTTCCGTACATAATTGAGTAATACCAATATATCATAATAAAATAAAATTACAATAATAATATAAAATTTATTCAAAATCAACATCGGCCCTTGAAATTTAACCACCCGTTACGATAAGAACATGGTATCGCAGAAGATGAGTTTCAACTTCTTAGCGTCACTTCTGAGTCACTTCCGCAATAGAAAATGTTGGCAGGGTATGGATATAAATGAGAGGATGAGTGTAACCAATATTATATTGTTTGCGTTTGCATACACACAAACTTTAAAAAACAAAAAAGTTGTTTATTGTATTGCATTGAGTATGTTAAAGATTGTTTTTGCTCTCAAATATGTGTTGTAACCAGTGCTGCCAACTTTTTTGAGAAATTGTCAATTTAAAAAAATCAAAATCGTCAAGTTAAAAAGAAAAAAATCGTCAAGACAAAAATACGTTAAAAATACCAAAAACATTTTTTTATTAACTCTTTGAATATTTTTTTTTATTTACATGTAAATACGTTATTAATTTAAAAAAAAATAATTAATTTAATTTTGGTATTATGTGATTTTGCTCTGGTAAATTTCTTTGTGACATTTGTTTAATAAGTCATTTTTAATTGCAAATTTAAAACACAGAGTAATAAGTACAATTGAAAACAATATTCCTTTTAATGTTGAAGAATTTCTGGCTTTTGTTTAAATTTACAATATTAAAAATTCTTACAACGTTGGCCGACGAATGTGGTAGTGCCATTAAACTCGAAACAAATTGTCTTAAAATTGGGAAGGCCTTTGCATTATTGACACTCTTTAAATTAGAAGCATTTTTCCAAAGCGCCAATGTTTCGAGTTCGGTGAATTTCATATTACGTAAATTCTCAAACTTCATTATCAAGTTCTTGATTTAATAAATTTAGAAAAAGTTTGGCCACTTGTAAAATTTAATAATTTTTTTGTTTAAAGCTACGCTTGTTGGTTCAATGGAGTTTACCTTCTAAAAGTCTATTGCCAAAAACAAAACGTTTTAAAATTTGTGGAACCAATTCAATATAAAATTGGACGCGGAATTCAACAAATATGTATATTATATTGACTATATTCAATATTTAAACTAGACTGGTTCTCCTTCACGTAAATGCCAAGATACACTTTATCTTTATTTAAAAAATTGTCTTCGTTATTAAAACTTTGGATTTCAAAATTAACCAAATACTCTTCTACAAAAAAGATAGTCGTGTACTACACACTCTTCCTCTTCAACTCTTCGCCAACAATCTTCGTCTGTCTGCCTCTCAATTTTACATTGCAAAAGGGGACTTACAAAATTTGAATTTTAGGAAAAAAGGTTACTATATGTTATGCTTTTAAAAAACCGTCATTTTTGTTCGAGGTGAAAATGAAAAATCGTCAATCGTCATTTCAATAAATTTGACTTAAAAAATCGTCAAAATGACGACAAATCGTCAAAGTTGGCAGCGCTAGTTGTAACCAAAAGTATTTTTAAATATTTGTTGTGTTATGTTGTTTTCGTGTGGCACTAGACTAGATATAGTTGACTTTATTCGTTCTTGTATGTAAGGTTTTGTATTATTATAGCCTTCACCATCATGAGAAGGGTATATATAAGTTTGTCATTCCATTTAATTTACACAATATAATTTTCCGACCCTATAAAGTATATATATTCTGGATCCTTATAGATAGCGGAGTCTATTAAGCCATGCCCGTCTGTCTGTCTGAGTGTTGAAATCAATTTTCTGAAGTCCCCAGATATCTTCGGGATCCAAATCTTCAATAATTCTGTCAGACATGCTTTTGAGAAATTTGCTATTTAAAATCAGAAAAATCGGTTTAGGCCAACCAGAGTTATGGACCAATATGTGAGATAACCTCCATAAAAATTTTATATTTTTTGTACATTTTATTGCAATATTTTGAAATATATTGCAGATAATACCATGAAATTTTGTATACGTTGCTTTTATTATAAAAAAAGAAAGTTTCTCATAGCCCCCATACAAAAATCTTCCCGAAATATTGCTTAATTATCCATAAATGCCTATAAAATTGGAATATCAAGACAAAATTAAGCAAAAATAAGTTTTATGCAAAAATAAATCGCAAAAAGAATTTTTTTAGTTCGGTATATGTTTGACCATAGCCCCCACATAAAGTCCACTTCCAAAATTCACTTAAATACGTATAAAACATATATAAATAATGTTAAACGGCTAAAATTTGACAGGAATAATCTTTATAGGCAAATAAATTGTTGTACTAACTTTTATGGTCGTCGGCCCAGAATTGGTCATAGTTCCCATACAAGGACCACATCTGAAAAAGACATTTATCCCTATATATATTGTATAAATATCGGTACCGACTCAAAACGTTGCACAGATCATTTACATATATACAAAAATCATCCCAAAAAATTTTGTGAATTTCGGATATTTTTAACCGTATGCTCCATATAAAGACCTATTCCGAAAATCACTTTAATACTCATAAATCTCTTATAAATAAGGGTACCAATCCAAAATTTTACACGGATGATTTACATACACGCCCAAATTAAACTGCTGGATTTTGAGAATAGCAGTCCATATTTGTCAATATCCCCCACATAAGGTCGACTCTCGAAATCAACGTTAATACCAATATATATCTTAAATATACCGTTATTATGTTGAAATTCGACGTGAAATATCCCCATATGCGTGAAAATAACTGTTACTAAATTTAAGAAGACCGGCCCATAATGTGTCATAGCTGCCATATAAGAACCATTTCCAAATAACAAATAAACACACAAAAATGTCTAATAAATATCGATATCGAACCAACTTTTATATGGATCAGAAATTTTAATCCAGAAATCATATTATTATTGATTATACGGCAATTAGGCTACTGGATTTTGTAGCTGCCAGTCAATAATTGGCAATAGCTCCCGAATTAAGTCCACTTCCGAGCATAGCAACCAACCATACAACTCTTGTAAATAAAGCTATTGAGATGAAATTCAACCAAAATAATCCTAAAATACATAGAAATCACATTAGATGCTGGATTTAGAAGCCATCGTTCCACAATTGGTCCACTTCTTCTATGCCACCCATAAATCTTTTGTAAATAATGTTATTGAGATCAATCAATTATTTATATATGTTTTATACGTATTTAAGTGAATTTTGGAAGTAGACTTTATATGGGGGCTATGGTCAAACATATACCGAACTAAAAAAAATTCTTTTTACGATTTATTTTTGCATAAAACTTATTTATTCTTAATAACAACCAACCATACATCTCTTGTAAATAAAGATATTGAGATGAAATTCAACCAAAATAATCCGAAAATACATAGAAATCACATTAGCGGATGCTGGATTTAGAAGCCATCGTTCCACAATTGGTCCACTTCTATTTCTGAAGTCCCCAGATATGTTCGGGATCCAAATCTGCAATAATTCTATCAGACATGCTATTTAAAATCAGCATGCTATTTAAAATCAGCAAAATCCGTGCAAAAATAACGGAGATATGAGCAAAAATCCGAGACAACCTCTGAAAATTTCATCAAAAAAAACTAAGTGTATTAATATTGTTACGATTAATTTCATCAACAGATGGCGTTGATCACACAAAGTTTATTAATATTGTTACGAACAAATACAGCAACAGATGGCGTGTTTATCGACATAATTATGCATACAAACGTGGTGGTGGAGTTCTTATTGCCGATGTAAACTCATACTCATGTGAACAAATTTTATTTAATCATAATGATGATATTGAATTTGTAGCTGTCAAAATTTTGCTTAGAAATAGATCTTTGTTTGTTACAAGTTCTTACATCCCCCCAAATTCTTCATCTGATGTAAATGATAATTACTTCTCTAGAATTTCATCTATTTTGCAACGATCTAATCCAACCGACTTATTTATCGCACTTGGAGACTTTAACCTTCCTACCGTATTATGGAACAACCCGTTGGAAGTAAATTACTTAATCCTGTCATGCTCAATTGAATTTATTAAAACAATGCTGGCGTCTGGAATATTCCAAATTAACAACGTTCCTAATATTTTTGGTAGACTTCTGTACATTGTGTTTGTTACGCAGCTTATGGACATACATATTCGAAATTCACTTCCTTTAACTTTTCCAGAAGATAAATAGTACGGTGACTACACTTTATTTGAAATTTACTCTCCTGCTAATCATTTGTCATCGTCACCAAATGAGATGAAGCACAAATCTAATAAGGTTTACTGCTTTCAGCGTACAGATTACATAAAACTTAATTATTTGTTGTCTAATGTTACTGGAGTGCCATAATTTCTGATAACAATCTCGAAGATACTGTTTCTAACTTTTATCCCGAACTACATGAACTCATCTTGGAGGCTGTCCCAAAAATAACAAGTCATACTAATAAAGGTCCACCTTGGAATAATAAAGTATTAGGAAAGGCCAAAAATAAGAAAAACAAACTTTACAAAAAATTTAAAAGGTCTGGCTCTACAGTAGATTTTAGAAATTACTCCCTTACACGTTCTGAATATAATATTACGAATAAACTTGCATATGATAATTATATTTCTCGCATGAGATCAAAGCTGAAATTTAATCCGAAATCATTTTATAAATTTATTAACTCTAAACGTCGAACTTGTGATTATCCAAAGTATCTGAAGTTTGGTTCCTGTAGTGCTGATGATGACATATCAATTAGTAACATGTTTGCGGACTTTCGAATTCATTTATTATTCATTTAATTCATTTAATATTAAGCATTCATCGAATATAAATTTTTCATCTATCGACATTGAAACCGTTTCATCAAACCTTAAATCATTAAAATCTTCATTTCACGCTGGTCCGGATGGAATTCCCAGTTGTCTTCTCAAAAACTGTGCCGAAACATTATGTGGTCCCCTAACAGTAATTTTTAACAAATCTATTGACTCTGTTATTTGCGACAATTATGGAAAAAATCGCATATTATTCCTTTGTTCAAAAAGTGGAAGCAAAATTTAAGTATCAAACTACCTACTACTAAATTAAATGCTATCCCTAAGTTATTAGAGAAAATCCTTGCTGATATCCTATCGCGTCAAACATCCTCTTTATTGTCTACTCGTCAACATGGTTTCTGCAGATTGCGTTCTACAACAACAAACTTACTTGAATTGACTACTTTAATAAATAATGGTTTTGTAAAGAAACTGCAAACTGACGTAATATACGTAAAGCATTTGACAAAGTAAACCACGTTATTTTACTTCAAAAATTATCGCATAATTATTAGCATTCCGGCTTTAAAATGGTTGAGCTCTTACTTAACCAATAGAACTCAACAAGTAAAGTTTAGAGAAGCTGTTTCAAACGTTATTAAAGTTATTTCAGAAGTACCTCAGGGCAGTCACCTTGGTCCTGTTCTATTTACACTTTTTATAAATGATCTTCCTAATGTCATCCTCCATTCTAAAGTACTAATGTATGCCGGTGATGTCAAGATTTTTAAGAGCTTGGAAAACTCTAATGATATACGATTCTACAGAAAGATTTAGACATGTTTTCTCAATGGAACTTAATATTAAAAAATGCAAACACATGTCGTCTTACAGAAATAACAAAATTAATTCGAACTATAATATAAATAGCACAACTCTGGAAGAAGTTAACACTATTGTTGATCTTAGAATTTTGCTAGATCACAGACTAAACTTCTGTGATCATATTGCGCTAACAGTTAAAAAAGCTTTCGGTATGCTTGGATTCATGAAACGCTGGTCTAAGGTGTCTTCTGGACCATATATTACCAAATAGCTATATACTGTCTTGGTTCGCCCCATTCTACAATATGGTTGTATCATTTGGGATCCTTGCTACAGTATACATATTAACAGCATTGAATCTGTTCAAAAACAGTTTTTGATATTTTGTTTACGTCACCTCGGATGGATCATTTACATAATTATATATACATGCATAAATCAACCTGCTGGATTTTGAGAATATCGGTCCATTTTTGACTATGTCCCCCATATAAAGTTCACTTTCGAAATCCACGTTAATACTAATATATATCTTAAATAAACCGTTATTATGTTGAAATTCGACGTGAAATATTCTCATATGCATGAAAATCACCGTTCCGAAATTTAAGAAGATCGGCCCATAATTTTTCATAGCTGCCATATAAGAACTACTTCCAAAAAACAAATAAATCCACAAAAGTGCCTAATAAATATCGATATCTGTATACCATAGAGGAAAAAATTGTTGAAACAACATTGTTTATTTCACACTGTAATATTGCATTATTTGTATTATATTATTCTTCGTTTTTAACCTTTGCAAATACATTAACTAAAATACTTAATCCACTCGTATTTTATTTTATCAGGTTATGGGACCAGTTGAGTTTGTTTAAACTTTAAAATTACTGTGTTTGCATATGTTAAATAGTAGAGAGCTTTAAATTAAAATAAAAAATCATTTTAAAAGATGACTGATGATACCATCCATATTTTTCACCGACTGAACAACAGAAACTACAGGCTATGGAATTTCAATGTTAATGCGGTTTTAAAAGGCCAGGAATTGCTAGGAATAGTACTAGGAAAGGCGCATTTAGATAATGCTGCCTCCCAAGATGAAAAGGATTTATGGATGAAGCGTGATGGTAAAGCAATGGGTATATTAATTTCGTCTATCGAAAAGGAACAGGCAAATCATATTTTGTTGTGTACAACCTCAAATGAAGTATACAACAAATTGCAAAACATTCATGACAAACAAAGCGAGGTAAAAGTTATGTGCCTTTATGAAGAATATTTCTCACTGAAAATGCAAGAGGACGAGTCAGTGGCAGCATATGTGTCAAAGGTGTCTTCATTAGCAACTGAAATTGAGGCACAAGGAGAAAAACATTCTGATAACATCAAAATTGTTCGCATTATTAGCAGCTTGACACCAAAATATCGAAATTTTAAAACGGTATGGTATACCATCAAAGAGGGAAGAACGATTGAAAATCTCATGGCAAAACTTCAACTTGAAGAGGATCAGCTCAAAATGAATTGTGAAGTTGATGTCACAGATGCTGCTTTTAATGTCAAAACCGAAAAATACAAAAAATCAATTGCAGAGAGAAATAAAACATGAAAATGCTATTTTTCCACAAGCTCGATCACTGGGAAAGAGAATGTCGTGCAAAGAAACAATTAAAAAACAAAACCGAATATGGAAGACAAAGAGACAAAAGTGTCGATGAAGTAGCTTTCGTTGCATCAACATCATATGTAGTCTCTGCGCCCTATAAAGATGTGTGGATTGCGGATTCTGGTGCAACTCAGCATATGAAATCACGCAAAGAGTGGTTCTCTGATCTAGAAATAATAAGTTCTGACCGTTTTGTTTGTATTGCCAACAATGAGAAATTGCCAATAAAGGGTTACGGTACGATACATATTAATGCTCTAGTAAACGATAAGTGGGTTCCGCGTGTTCTCAGAAAAGTTCAATATGTTTCGCAGTTGGGACAAAATCTTTTTTCTGCTGCAGCTGCAACGTCAAATGGGTTTTCAATGTTAATTGAAACAACAACTTGCGTTTTGATGGATAAAAGCAAAAATATCTTAGCAACAGGTGTTAAAGATTCTAAAAATCAATTCCGTATGTTTTTTACAGTACGAAGTAATGATGCGGCTAATTCAGCAAAACTAGATTCTCTTCAATTAGGACACATCAAGACGGCTTCAATTAAATACGTATTTGATAAAAATCTTGCTGACGGAATATCTTTTTCCGATAAAGATAATTTCTTCTGCGAGGATTGCAAGCGTGGTAAAATGCATCGTTTGTCGCTTGGTATGACTACTAAACGTGAAGCAGAAAAATGTGAATATATTCATATGGATTTGTGCGGCCCAATGAGTGAAATTGGCATTCAAGGAGTTCGTATTTCAAAATCGGTTCATCGAAAGAGACAATAGAACGGTACCAGAGTCGGCACGTACCATGTTACCTGCAAGCGGTTTAAATAAATTTTTTTGGCCCGAGGCTGTAAGAACAGCTGTTTACGTACTAAACAGATCCACAACAACAAAAATCGAACAATAACACCGTATGAAAGTTGGTTTGGCAAAAAGCCAGACTTAAGTCACATCAAGGTTTTTGGCACTGAATGCATGGTTTATCAACCGAAACAGCTCGAAAGGAAGAAGTGGGATCCAAAAGCAAAAAAAATGGTCTTAGTCGGTTACGAACCCACAGCAAAAAACTTTCGTCTGTATGATCGAGAACCTAGAAAGGTAATTGTAAGCTGCGACGTAGTGTTTAATGAGAAGCCCATTCAGGTAGGAACAATAAGTGAAGAGGAAATAGAGGAGGAACAAGCAAACGAAATAAAAGTTAATCAACAGCAAGATGTTTCTAATACTTCTCTGTTTAAACATCAAGCATCCAGTACTCCAATATCGTCAATTAAAAATGAACAATCCACCTCCAACACAATTACAACACCAACGAGCTCAAGAGATCTAGATCCTGATGTCGAAACGAATCGAGAAAGTAAGAGATATGGTCTTCGAAAAGAAATAAATCCACCAAAGAGACTAGGCTATGATTATATAAGCTGTTTGGCAACCATTTTAGAACCAGATTCTTACCATGAAGCTGTAACTTCAGAATATGCAGAAAATTGGATTTCTGCCATTAATGACGAACTTACTTCACTCGAAAACCACAACACTTGGCAATTAGTTAAGAAACGCAGCAACAAAAATATTGTTGGATCTAAATGGGTGTTTAAAATAAAGTCCAGCCCATGCAGTCTGAAACCAGTTTTCAAAGCGCAATTAGTGACCAAGGGCTATTCTTAGCAAGCTGGAATCGAATATAAGGAAACATATTCTCCAGTCGTGAGATTCGACTCAGTGAGAGCACTTCTAGCATAAGCGGCGATCGAAGACATGGAGATGATGCGGAGAACTTGACGAAGAAGTGTATATGGAAATTCCAGATGGCATAAGCCTAGCAGATATTAAGGACTATGTTTGCCATCTCAAAAAGGGTCTTTATGGCCTCAAACAAGCTTCTCGTAACTGGAACTTTAAATTCGTTGAGTTTCTTAAAACTTTTAATTTAAAACAATCAATTGCCGACCCATGCGTTTTCTTTGGAAATATTAATGACAGTACAATAATTTTGTTATTGTACTTTGATGATGGTTTAATTATATCTCCCAGCAAACCAGCAATTGATATGTTCATTGATAAACTATCAACAAATTTTCGTATTACATATGGTGAACATAATTATTATGTTGGACTTGAAATCCACCGCTATAGATTAAACAAAAGCGTTAAAATAAATCAACAATTATACATAAAGAAAATTATAAACAGATATAATATGAATAATGCAAATCCAATTTCAACACCTTTCGACTCTAATATATATTTGTCAAAATCAAGTGGGGAATGTGAGGAAAAATTTCCATTTAGACAAGCTGTTGGTTCTCTTATGTTTGCTGCAATGTTGTCCAAACCCGACATTTCCTATGCAGTAGGAGAAGTGAGCAAATGCACCGAGAGTCCAAAAAATAGTCATGTTATGGCTTTAAAACGAATTTTTCGATATCTAAAAGCTACATTAGACTATTGTATTATATATAAATCAGAAAATAATTTTAAATTCGAGGGTTATACAGATGCCAATTTTGCTTGTGATATCGACACAAGAAGATCTACAACAGGCTATGTGTTTTTGATCAAAAACAGCGCAATAACTTGGAGAAGTCATCGGCAAAAAACAGTTGCGCTATCGACGGCCGAAGCAGAATGCATGGCCGTGTGCGAAGTTGCCAAAAAGGCAATTTGGCTGCAGCAACTATTGGCCGATGTTAGCTATAATCAGAAAGGGCCAATATGTTTAAATGTTGACAACCAAGGAAAAATGCGTCTTGTTGCCAATCCAGAATTACATCACCGCACAAAACACATTGACATCAGATTGCAATTCATCAGAGAGCAGAACAATAAAAGCATAGAACTTAAATATGTTAAAACTGATCTACAACGAGCGGATATTTTTTTTAAGCCGTTAACTCCACAACGATTCAAGAAATTAAATTAAAATTATTGGGAGTGTTTGAAGCAAACAATGAGTGAGAGTGTTGAAACAACATTGTTTCTTTCACACTGTAATATTACATTATTTGTATTATCTTATTCTTCGTTTTTAACCTTTGCAAATACATGAACTAAAATACTTAATCCACTCGTATTTTATTTTATCAAAAATCCTATCCCGCATACAAAATTTTGAAAAAATGTGTTTGTTTTTAATTTTTCAGATCTTATAATTCTATGATTATAGTACCTACAGACGCATATGATACCTTAAATTAAAGCTTAATGTCTTGGCTATTAATATTAATAAACTAAAATAACACTTACATCTATAGACATTTATTTAAATTTTTTTTAAATATTGAAAAAAATTCGGGTCAAAAAATATTCTTTTCGGATTCGGTCCATATTTTATAATCATGAAATATATCGTTGGAAAGGTATTTTAATACCTTTTATTTAATGTATTACAAGTTATCAGACACCCAGTATTTCCCAAGATATGGGCTTATATATTTTCGACTTTACAGGTCCGCCCTCTCTAAAATAGGCATGAACGCTAACAATTTTTTTTGCTGGCATCTCCTCTAAGCCCCATTTGATGAAGTTTTTTTTTCGAGCAAAGTCACTAAAACGAAATTGTTCCCTTTTTATACCCTTCACCTTCATGAGAAGGGTATATATAAGTTTGTCATTCCGTTTGTAATTTCCACAATATAATTTTCCGACCCTATAAAGTATATATATTCTGGATCCTTATAGATAGCGGAGTCGATTAAGCCATGTCCGTCTGTCTGGATGTTGAAATCAGTTTTCTGAAGTCCGCAGATATCTTCGAGATCCAAATCTTCAACAACTCTGTCAGACATGCTGTCGAGAAGTTTGCTATTTAAAATCAGCAAAATCGGTTTAGGCCGACCAGAGTTATGAACCGATATGTGAGACAACCTCCATAAAAATTTGATATTTTTTGTCCATTTTATTGCAATATTTTAACATATTGCAGATAATGCCATGAAATTTTGTATACGTTGTTTTTATGATAATAGAAGAAAGTGTGCGGAAAATAGTATGAATCGGTCCATGATTTCTCATAGCCCCCATACAAAAATCTTCCCGAAATATTGCTCCGTTATACATAAGTGCCTATAAAATTGCAATATCAAGACAAAATTCCGCAAAAATAAGTTTTATGCAAAAATAAATCGCAAAACGAAATTTTTTTTTAGCTCGGTCCATGTTTGACCATAGCCCCCATATAAAGTCCACTTCCAAAATTCACTTAAATACGTATAAAACAGATATAAACAATGTTAAACGGCTAAAATTTGACATGAAGAATCTTTATAGGCAAATAAATTGTTGTACTAAATTCTATGGTGGTAGGCCCAGAATTGGTCATAGCTCCCATACAAGGACCACATCTGAAAAAGACATTTATCCCTATATATATTGTATAAATATCGGTACTGACTCAAAACTTTACACAAATCATTTACATATATACAAAAATCATCCCACAAAATTTTGTGAATTTCGGTCTATTTTTAACCTCTTCCCTCTTCCGAAAATGACTTTAATACTCATAAAACTCTTATAAATGAGGGTGGCAATCCAAAATTTTACACGGATCATTTACATACATGCCTAAATCAAACTGCAGGATTTTGAGAATATCGGTCCATATTTGACTATGTCCCCCATATAAGGTCCACTTCCGAAATCCACGCTAATACTAATATATATCTTAAATATACCGTTATTATGTTGAAATTCGACGTGAAATATCCTCATATGCATGAAAATCACTGTTTCAAAATTTAAGAAGATCGGCCCATAAAATTTCCAAAAAAAAAAGAAAAATTCGGGTCAACAAATATTCTTTTCCGCTTTAACCCATATTCGGTCCATATTTTATAATCATGATATATATCGTTGGAAAGGTATTTTTAATACCTTTTATTTAGTGTATTACAAATTATCATACACTTGGTAGTTCCCGAGATATAGGCCTATATATTTTCAACTCTACGGGCCGGCCCCCTCGAAAATAGGCGTGACCGGCAACAAATTTTTTTTTGCTAGCATCTCCTCTAAAAGCCCTATTTGATGAAGTTTTTTTTTTGAGCAAAGTCACTAAAACCGAATTGATCCCCTTTTTTATACTCTGTTTGTTAAATTACACTCATGCTTATTCTGAACATCAGACAAACTCTCAATTAAAAATGGTGAAAATTAGACAAAATTTCAAAATATTCAACATAAATTATGTTGGTCGTAAAATTGTCTTTCAAACAATATATAAAATAATAATTAACTTTGAACTAAAACTGAATAAAAAATACAGAATAAGGAGGTGGAGGGTATTTAAGATTCGGCACAGCACTCTTACTTGTTTTTATTTTCATTATGTTTCATATAAAATGTTTATTGAATGGTACAGAGTTTTTTTATTTTCTATCATTCTTGGAACTGCATAGCGGGTTCCGAATAGTACCTACATATGCACACTATATTTACATACCATTTTACAATTCCTTTTTATGTTCTTTTTTTCCTGTTTTTTTCCAAAGTAATATAAAAATGTTCGTAATAGGCGTGTGTGTTTCTTACAGGTAATAAAACGCAAGAAACCGCATTATAAAAATATCGCTTTTTTAACAATTTTCAAAGGAAATTCATTTTTTAAATATTTATCACAGGAATTGATATACATATTTCTATGCAGTTTTTGGAATGGGTTATAAACAAAAATTCATCATGACAATTATTCCGAAATAAAATAAGAAACCAACTCATATTTATCAATTTGCCTTCCAAGAAATTGTTTTTAAAATGCATTTTTCATTCAGGCAGTTCTTTGTGATATATTTAAATTGAGGTCAGTGCAAATTTGTTTGTGTCGCACATTGTATATCGAAAACAGTTTCGTGACACGAAAATTTTTTTTATTTTTGAAAATATATTGAAAATAATATATTGTACAAGTGAACTTTTGTTCGTTGCTGTATGTAAATATTAATAATAATAAAATACGTGTTTGAAAACGAATAACAGTGAAATAAAAGAAAACATTTTATCAAATATAAACAAAATTATTGAAAAGAAAGTGCGATACTTTGGATATATTAAAGACGAAAATGATATTGAACTAATTAATTTTGTTGCATGCAGAATGTGCAAAAATGTATACAAATATGTATAATAAAAATGCCTTATCAAATTTAAATAAGCACAAGTGCTATGAATTATTAAAAAATGAAACAGAAAATGAAGTGATTGAACCAACCCAAGAGGCTAAAAAAGCTTGTACCGATGTTATGACCGAATGGGTGCCTCTTTCTCCTTCCTTTATTTTCCAACTACACTATGCAAAAGTCAAAATCAGGATGAAGCCAACGGGAAATGTTAAATCGGTAAAAAAAAATAAGTTATACGTGTTCTACGTTCGCTGGATCACGTCTAGTAATGGAGATACATATATCGATTTGAAGTTAGTAACTATCATATAGTGGAAATTGTCACCTTTGGTGGTCTTTGTTTGACATAACTCTAGAACCTCTCGTCCGATTTTGTTGAAAAAATTAGGAATTACAATTCCTTTAATCTGTTCATACAACGTTTCGCTACATATGCAACAGTTTCGCAGTTATAAATAAATGTATGAAGAGAAAAAATATTTGTTGCCTAAAATATTGAATTTTTTTTCTTTTTAATTCATAAAAAATGTAAAACGGTAAAAAAAGAGTCAAGTCCTATTACTTTCACGTAAAGTCACATAACCTTTAAACAAAATGCGACATAGATCATGAAAATCGACGGACGCGTTTCGCTTTTATTCACAATTAAGTGAAGGTATCTCATTTTGTCAAGAATATTGATTTTATGTTTCAATAAATTTGGATAATATTTAGGTATCATATATTATTTCTTATAATTATTAACACGTTTTTTTTTTTTTTTTTTTTTTTGTATAATACATTATATTTATTTATTGAATCTTCAGATATTGAAATGACAATAAGTTTTCGAATCTTAATACTAAAAGAAAATAATAAGTCCAGCCAGTGCTAGACAAAATATTATGATACTACAAAAAAATTTACATCCACTGAGCCAGTCATCTGTTTTGCGTTTGAGTTAAAGCAAGGGTATCCCTCCTTCTCAACCGAACATGGCCACTAAAGTTAAGGATGTCTCGTGCAAGTGGGTTTGGATGGTGTTCAAGTTTGCTGACATATTTTGAGGCGTATTTTGTAAATTCGTCTTTCACCAAAGGAATGCCTAGATCTTTGTGAATTCGAGAATTTTTAACGTACCATGGAGCTGCAGTAATTATACGTAGAATTTTATTTTGACATCTTTGAATTTTTTCAATGTTGGATTCTGAGGCAGTACCCCATAATTGAATTCCATAACACCATATTGGCTTTAGAATTGCATTGTACAACAAAAGTTTACAATCCAACTTTAATGTAGAATTTCTGCCGATTAGCCAATTAAGTTGCACTGCTTTTAATCTCATCTGTGTAAGTTTTGCGTCAATATGAGACTTCCAGGTTAAACGACGATCGAGGTGGATTCCGAGGTATTTGACTTCATTGTGTTGCGGAATAATTTGGTTATTTATTCTGATGGACGAGCAGGTATCTTTTCGCAATGTGAAAGTTATATGAATACATTTCTGTTCGTTAACCCTGATTTTCCAAAGCTCAAGCCAATTCTCTAGTTTATAAATATAATTCTGCAAATTCTGTGATGCTATTTGATGGTCCTTATGAACGCTAATAAAGGCTGTATCGTCAGCAAAAGTTGAAGTATGTATATTGGGGTCTGACGGCATATCGGATGCATAAATCAAATATAAAGTAGGACCCAGTATGCTACCCTGGGGTACTCCTGCTTCAATTGGCTGAGCGGGGCTTAAAAAATCGCCTTCTTTGATTGTAAATTTGCGACCATATAAATAACTTTTCATAAGTTTGTGGGTGTTAGCAGGCAGAGCTAATTTTATTTTGTACATTAAACCTTCATGCCAGACTTTGTCAAACGCTTGGGAAACATCAATGAAAAGCGCGGAACAGTATTTTTTCTCTTCAAACGACCGTCTTATCACATTTACTAATCTGTGTGTTTGTTCGATGGTACTGTGTTTAGCTCTGAACCCGAATTGATGATTTGGAATACATTGAGTGTCGTTCAGAATTGGAATCAACTTAGCCATTAACAATTTTTCAAACAGTTTTGAAATTGTCGGCAGTAGGCTAATTGGCCTATATGATTCTACTTTGGTGAGGTCCTTCCCTGGCTTAGGAATCATGGTAATCATAGATACCTTCCAATCTGCAGGATAGTATTCTAGGCGTAAAATAGCATTGAAGATAAAGAGAATAATTCTTCTAGCTACACGAGGTAACTCCACATGCATTTTGTTGCTGATTTTATCCATACCTGGAGCTTTTTTAAGGTTCAGAGTACCAATAGCGCTTTGAATATCATTAAAGCTAAGTCTTAGAGGTACAGGAGGTCTAATAAGGAGTGGTGGCAATTCAGTTGCATTATTTGAGTTGTTTATAGTAAACACATTTCTCAAATGGTTAACAAATAAAGTCCCCTTCTCGGAATCGTTTCTAGCCCAGTCACCAATCGGATTTCGCAAAGGAGGCTTTCCTCTAACTGGTCTTTTTAAACCTCGTGCCGCCTTCCATAACGAATAGTCAGATTGTGGGGAACTGTCAATTCCCTCCAAGTATGATTTAAGTGAAGCCATTCTTTGGGTTTCTAAGAAATTTCTTAGTATATCTCTGCATTCCCGTAGCCTAGCATTCAGTTGAGGAGACCTGTGAATTTGCCACTCTCTTCTAACTCTTCTTTTTTCTGTCAGGAGATGTTCGAGTTCAGCGAAATAAGTTCTGTTTGTCCTATTTCTGCATTCAACGTCATATGTGGAAGCGTGATGCACAGCTCTTCGTATGTCCTCAGTAAACTTGCCAATCGACCCATCAATATCCTCGGTAGTTCTCAACACTACATTTTCCGTGCAGTGGGAACTTAAATACTTTTTATACTTTATCCAACTTACTCTGGATTTAGACATGTCCCGAAATGGAGAGCCATACCCTTGAAGGAAACGCATTGAAATAATAGAAGGAGAGTGATCTGAAGACAAGTCTAATGAAGGCTCCACTTGTATCGATTCTACAGGGATATTTTTCACTACTCCGAAGTCAATAATATCGGGAATCTTCCGTCGGTCCGTCGGCCAGTAGGTGGGATGCCCGCTTGAGAGTACATCTAAGCCCATTTTGGCAATGGTGTTGAAGAGTTCACGACCCTTCGGGGTCACTAGACGTGAACCCCAAAATGTGTGTTTGGCGTTAAAGTCACCAGCAACCAAAAATCTAGCTCCAAGGGAATTGAAGAAGCTGTAGTATTGATGTTCTTTTATTGAAAATCGAGGCGGCGAATAAATTGATGATAAAACAAAGTTGTATTGACAGAATTCAATACAAATGTTTGTTGCTTGTAGGTAATCCTTACATATGTTGTTCATTAAATAATGTTTTATTCTGTTCTTTATAAGAATTGCCGAACCTCCACATGCTCTTCCGCGGGGATCTTTAGTATCATACAACACGTAGCCATTAATTTTGAAGTACCCTGTCGCCGTCAAGTGAGTTTCAGCAATCATCATGACATCAATCTGCTTATCCATCAGGAAGTGTTCCAGTTCGTTTTTATGTTGGCGGAGGCCGTTCGCGTTCCAAAAACAAATTTTTAAACAAATCATTTCTTTAAAATTGCTTGTAAGATAGTGGATTGCATTTTCAGCATTTCCTGCATCATGGATATCATAGTGGTCGTAAAAGTGTTCATAGTTTGGGCAAGTGTCTGCAAAGTAGTCTCTAGAGTGTTAATATTAGGCTCGTAATATTGAGATTTAGGTTCCTGCTCCAAACCTGGCATATTAGATTTAACCACGTTAGCGTAAGAAACTTGTCGAGAACTAGGCGCGTTTTCATGACTAGTGGGCCGTAACAATTGAGGAAAATTGTTACTCGATGCAAAATTAGGCTGTTGTGGATGAACAGGTAATACTGACGTCTTGTTGGTCCTTATGCCTTTCAAATGAGTGTAAACTGGACAACCTCTATAATTTGCGGTATGATTACCTCCGCAGTTACTGCATTTTTTGATTTTTGAGTCGGTTTTCGACTTATCACATTGAGCAGTTGTATGTAGTTCCCCACACGCAACACAAACTGACGGCAATTTACAATACGCTTTAGTGTGACCAAATTCTTGACAATTAAGACACTGGACGGGTCCCTGACGCTTATGCGGTTCTTCCACGGTGATTCTACGATGCAGAAGGTAAATCAGATTGTAGATGGGATGGGACTCGTTTTTCTTTAAGACTATATCTCCGGGTTCCAATTCCACCCTGAACATAGGCTGAGGAATCTCTTCACGGTTTCTAATATTCGTTATGTTCTTAATTTTGAAGCCATTTTCCATTAAACTAGTCTTTATCTCGTCAGGATCAACATCTGGGTCTATACCCTTTAGAACGACTTGGAGTCCTTTTGCGCTTTTCAGCTGGTAGGTATAGAAATCCATACTCTCCCTCTCCAACTGGTTGGACAATTTTCGAAAGTCATCTTCCTTTTTCACTTGAATTTTGGTTTCGCTGATATTTTCATGTTTTATTGAGGTTACGCTAAACATATTTTCACCTATTACCGAAACAATTCCTTGTACCAATTTACTGGAAGTGGGCTCTCTCAGATAAATTGGTGGGGGCTTAAACGTCTTTTTAGGAAGTTCTGGATCATCCGTCTGGAGGAGAGCAAACCTGTTTTGATCATTTGGATTGTCAATACTCACGGTCTTGGGAGCTTTTGAATTTGATGACATTTGAGCAGATGCCGGGCTCCTCTGTCGCTTAAGAACTGTGACGTATTTATCCATACCTACTTGTTTTCTAGGTCTGATGAAATCACTATATTGGGCGAACAGGAACGGCGCCGTTCTACGGCTCTTGTAGTGAGAAGATTCTCCACAGATTTTTTTAAGGATTCTTCCTCAGAGATCCATAAAGATTTTCTAGTCGAGCTAAGCTCTTTCTCAGAATTACATCTGAGAGGAACACTCATACAGTTTTTATGCGATTTTTAATGTTTTTTATTATTATTTTTTTTAATGTTTTTTATTTTCTAATGTTTTTTATTTTTTTTTACCGTAGGTATTTTTACCTATTACGAATTATTTTTTAACTTTTTTGTTTTATTTCGACCTATTACACTTTTTCACCTATTACGATTTTTTTACCGAAAATTCAGCCGCACTAAAAATAACACGTCCGAACAGTTCAACAACACTATGTGTAAAATTAAAAATTATTACAGGTAATTATTAGGTTATTACATAGATACATAGGTTATAAAAATCGATGAACGCAAAACTTATTTTCGTTTGTTTGCGCCCTTTACTTTCGTGCGTGGTGGTTCGACGACTTGTTCAGAGTCTGTATCGGATGAGGATCTGTCTTCATCTGGAAAAAATCAATTGTTTTTAATCTGTCAGTTAATTTAATTTTTGTGACTTACCCTCGGAGGAAACTCCCATTGTATATTCTTCATCTTCATTCAGCCACCAGCGAATCGAGCCTTTTGCCTTTATGTTTCCATTGGCATTGCCACTTGATGGAAGCGCTCGCCATGTTCATGCGACTCTGAGGCTAGCTGCTTGCTGAAGTATTTGAGATGGTGATGCAAGAAGTGAATTTGGAGGGACATATAACTTCAATTTTCTGAAAGTAGTGATACATCTTTTTCACAAGAGCAGGGTAATTGTGTGCTCGCGTCTAAAGCACCATTAAATTCCTTTGATTTCATGAGCTTTCATATATCCCGCACATTCAGAACACATTCCTTCAATTTTGCTTCGCTGATTCGTGGGAAAATATTTTTCAGACAATCAAGAATTTTCTGTTGCTTCACAATGGCCTTGATGAAATTTTTTACGATTCCCAGGTTGATATGGAGAGTGGGCATGAGGACGTTCTCCACTGGCACCAGTGGATCATTTACGCAGTTGTGTCCTTTCTCCGTTGGATCTCGAGCAAGCCAGTAATGCGTTTCGTATTGGTTTCCTTAAAATCGGGTATCCCAAAACCACGTGTTTTTCGTATAGCCTCCTTGGAGACCTCTTAGCATCGCCACGACTTTCAGATCACAACTGATCCGCCACATGTGATCAGTGTAGCAAATTTTATTCAAAATTATTTTCATGGTATCGTATGTTTCGCTCATGACTGTGCTGTAGCCAATGGGAATGCTTGGTTTTTTATTATATTTATGTACCAAAATGAATTTCAGGCTTGATTTCGAAGAATCGATGAACATTCGCCAATCAGCTGCCACATAATTAATGGCCATCGCCTCCATGAGTCCCTTTATATCGTGACAGTAAACAAATGTGTTCCCTTCGTTGAGTGTGTAGTACCGTTGGAATAGCAGTTGTCGTCTTCGATATCCGGTGACTTTGACATTAGGCTACAAATTGTTGCCTTCTTTCAAAAGCTGGGCAAGTTTTTCTGCTTCACATTGTGAAAGGTTTAATTCTGCAACAATCTTGTCCATTCTTGGTGGTATTGGTATTTCATCCGAATGCGGTAGAGGTATTTGTGCACTTTTAACAGATATGTAAATTCTTCGTTTAAGTCCTTTACGAGTTACTCCACATATTTTGTTCGCGCAAGCGTAATAGTTGTCGGAATTGTGCTCTCCTGGATCAGTCCAAATCATTGGTACACCAAAACGAAGTGAACTGCGTTTCCCTTGGATCCACATGTTAAGACCATTGTAGCACGTTTTAAAAATTTTGTCAGGGACCCACGAAACGCCGCAAATTATTTCGCAATCAAAATAAAGTTTGAAAGCGCGCTCCTCTTGCTCAGTGAGTAATGCAGCATTTGTTGAAAAAGCTCTTTTGCCACAAACGTAACAAAATAAATTGATATTTTCTGGACAATTTGCACTCATTTCGGTTTTATACTTTTTCGTCACTTTAAAAAAAAACCGTACTTTACGCGTTCGGAGACACTTGTTGAATGACAAAAATCGATCAGTGAACACCTACAATACTACGTAAGTTCCAATATTTTACTGAGAGGTACATAGGAATTCGCGCATCTTTTAAGGGTGGCTGGTTCGTGTGCGTTTTAAATTTTTCGAAACGTTCTAAAACATGACCACTCATAAATGTGGGTGCAATTTGTGTAAAAGAAACCATGCAGGTAGCCAACGAAAAAAACCCAAATAATTAAAAAAGGGCACTTTCCTTTTTTCCTTTTAATTGTCCACGCACATTTATGACCGTTTTTAGTTTTTTAACGCTACCATAAAAATCAAATAACTTTTTGTTTATTACTTTTTTTTTCATTCTGACAATCATAAAAAAAGTCATCAATGTTTCTCGAGCAAATTTTTGAAATTCATACCTTCACTTAATTGTGAATAAAAGCGAATTGCGTCCATCGACGCATTCATGATCTATGTCTCATTTTGTTTAAAGATTATGTGACTTTACGTGAAAGTAATAGGACTTGACACTTTTTTACCGTTTTGGATTTTTTTTTATGAATTAAAAATAAAAAAATTAAATTTTTTAGGCAAAAAATATTTTTTTCTTCATACATTTATTTATAACTGCGAAACTGTTGCTTATGTAGCGAAATGTTGTATGAACAGATGATAGGAATTGTAATTCCTAATTTTTTTAAATTTGCTTCAGCAAAATTGGACTAGGGGTTCTCGAGTTATGTCAAAAAAGACCACCAAAGGTCACATTTTCCCCTATATGATAGTTACTAACTTCGATATATCTCGATTCTTGGACGTGACCCAGCGAAACGCCGGGACACGTATAACTTCTTTTTTACCGATATAACTTTCCGCGGTAGTTTGAACGCTTCCCGATCACTGACCCCTACCATTTGTCTCACAGTGTTATACTCGTTATATACCGTTCATTATCTTAAAGCCTTTAGATTCCAAACTGATCTCTTTTTACTAGGGCTTTACACTATTCTTTAATTGATAGGTATTGAAACTTTTTTGCATGTTTTAAACTCAGTTACAATTTTACGATAATAATTTTCATAATCCTGAATTTTAGTTTCATTGATTTTATATTCGATTTATGTACATATAAGTATTTATTGATTACACTGTGCTAGTTGGAAAAAATGACAAGCGGGCACCTGTCGGGTTAACCTAATTCGGGTACGCTAAATCCAGTGGTGCTAACCGTTTTTAGGTTAGCTCTTGTTTTCGAAATATACCGTTATTTCGAAAATGGAAGAGGTTGCACAACATATATTCGCCTAACTCAAAAACGGTTTAGTTTATTAAATAAACTAAAAAAAACGATATTCCGCAATGAAATGTTCTTTAAGTAAGGTTAAACTTTTTCCAATATACGTTGTAGAAACATAATTATTTTTTTACAAAAAAAAAAAATAGTTTGTTAGCAAAATTTCGAAAATTTTGTTTTTTAAACCGGCATAAAAAATTGGAAAACGCAGCTGTGCTTCTAATTTTTTCTGCATGTATAGCAAAAAAACAAAATAGAACACAAATAATTAAAATCTGTCTACAACTTTTGATTTTATTCACAAAAGATGAAATATATAATAACCAGACGAAACTTCAAGAATTAAAACATTTATTTTTGTTGTTAATTAAAGTTCAAGTTTTTATTTACAAATTTATTCTTCTTCCACCTGCAGATTCCAACAAATATCCCCTAATAGCGAATCAAGTTGTTTGCCACTATACCAGAGTTCGAGTCTGGCTGTTACTAGGTGAAATCTCTCGTCATGTTCTTCAGACTCGGATGGTGATTGTTCATTAAATTTTTCTGCATTTCAATGCAAAAAATGTATTTTCAATGACATTCTGACGTTTAAGCGGTTAGCATATTTCCAATTAAAATTCGCCAATTTTCAGACCGATGATTTCCTAATACATTTTCTATTACTGATTTCACACAATTCCAGCCCAATAGATCCATATCATTCAGTGCAAGTTCAAATTGTTGGTCCTTCATTAGACGACGAATGTCCGGTCCATTAAGAATTCCTGTAAAATAAAAACATTATGATATGAAATATAAATCTAATTTAATAAAGTAGCTAGAGTTCATACCTTCTTTTACTTTCATGCCGCTTAATCGTGGAAAAATTCGGCGCAATTCGGTAAAAGCAATTCCATCTGTGTTCAATGCTTTTATAAAATTTTTTACAATACCCAGTTTGATGTGGAGTGGGCGAAGCAAAATCTTTTCCATCGGCACAAGTGGTAATTCAATAATATTATTTTTATGCAATCTACTTTCTTCACGTATAGCCCAATCCCGTGTATTGTACTGGTTGTCATGGAAACGCGTATTCCATAAGCACATGAAGCACATATTTTTAGTATATCCCAATTGCATGCCTCTTAAAAGAGCCACCACTTTCAAATCTGCGCATTTTTTTCACTTGTGGTCTTCATATTTAATTAACTCTATTATTTTTTTCATTGATCGTATGTCTCTTTAGTATTTGTGCTGAGTGCTATCGGAATAGTACTTTTTAAATTAGTGACATGTAGCAAAACTGCTTTTAAGCTACTTTTGGACGAATCGATGAATAAGCGCCAATCTTCAGGCTTATATTCGTGTTGCATTGTTAAAACCAAGCCGCGGATGTCAGTACAATACGAGAGAATTATTCTCAATAGATTTAAAAAAAGTCGTAAATCGACGATGGCGATTGATAGCCACGTATATTTCTACATCTGGTGCTAAATTATTAGCTTGTTTTAACTCTTTTTTAAAAAAATGCTCTGTCTTTGAGACAATTCATTATATTCACACGATTTTGCGTTATTTCATTGTGGTTACATGTAATCGTGAAGTATGACGGTTGATACATCGGTGCAGCTGCTCCACAGGTTTCAACAGATTGAATTATTGAGGGAATATCTTCTGTTGGTATTGGGCTATCCGGAACAGGAATTTCGTCAGAATGTGGTAGCGGAAATTGAGCATATATTGTTGCAGTGTAAGATATAGAACCACTTTTTCTTCCGTTCATGCCGGCTATATGATTTATGCACGCAAAACACTCATCTTCAGCATGGAGTGTGGGATCTCTCCACATCATTGGAACATCAAATGGCATGGCGTCTCCATTTTTTCCCCACTTATTTAAATGGTAAATGCATTTTGTACACAGAAAAAAATAAATATCTGATTCAATTCAAAAAATCAAATACAAAATTGTCTTAAATCGGACCTACAACGAAAATTGTATATTCAGCGAACAAATTCGTAAAAAATTATTTGAAAAGGAAAAGCATTTTTTTTTAATTAAATAATTATGTTATTAGCCAAAAAAGTTTATTAAATTTTACAATAATTTTCAAACAATTTTTTTGTTTAAATCAATAAGTAATTTGTTTGAAATTTGTATTACAATTTCAAACAAATTTTTTAACTCAAACAAACATAACTTTTATTAAATTTTATAACAATTTTTCAACCAAATTTTTTGTTTGAATCAATAAGTAATTTGTTTGAAATTTTTATTACAATTTGTTTGAAATTTTTATTACAATTTCAAACAAATATATTCACTGAAACAAACATAACATTTATTATGTTTTAGACTAATTATCAAACAATTTATTGTTTGAAACAATAAATAATGGTTTTTTCTACCCTTTCTATAAAATTTCTTTAAACGAAAAATTAACAGATAAATCCTTTACAAATATTTTATTATTTTTTTTAATTTAACACAAATACTTTAAAATAATACATTTATAAATTTATATAAAATTATTGTGTTCAGATTGTTTTTGAGTCCCTTGTTTTTAAATATAATATAATTTAAAAAAATAAATTTTATATTACTAAAAATACTCTTAAAATTTTATTTTAGATTTAAAATTTCATGTTTAATGGTTGATACTTTTGAATACTTCTTTGCAGTAGGTAAATCGTATAAAAATTATTGTATAAAATTATAAAAAACTTTTGTAACAAAAGTAATTATTAAAATAAATTTTATCTTTTAAATTAGAGTAAAAACTCTGGACTCAATATCGGCAAGCATTTTAGAAATGTATGCGGAAGAAATTTTAGTTTTTAAAACGCACAGAATTTGTTCGCGAAATTGCGGCCATCGTTCATGCAAATTTTTGGCCATCGGAAATTTTAGGGAGAAATCTATATCAATCTAAAAGAAAAAGTGGAATTACAACAAATAAGCTATATATATATATATAAATATTGGTATGTCAGAAATTTACCAAATGAAAACCTAAGGGTTTTATGTAGTCAGGCCATAGCTTAAAAATATCTGCCGTTGTCTGAGATTCCGATATCTGTTTGAACCGAAATGTCGAACATTTACGCCAATAAAGATCAAATTCCTCCTTTTTAAATTAGCCAATTTATTGTAAATTTTTCCTCTTCTATAAAAATCCTGTCGATTGAAAATTAAAATATTAAAAATGTGAAAACAAAATACTTTTAGAATTTATACTCACCAGTTCCTCTGAGGGAAATATTAAACATATTTCTTTTTCCATCTCAGAACAGTCAGATAAACTGCATACAACACCTTTTGCCTCAATGTATTTGATAATGGTATAAGCAAGTTGCGTTGTTCTTCGTGAAGCGTTTCATTTTTTTGGTAGAAATCCAGTATTTCACGTCCATTGTGGGTACACTTAAGTATTTCCATAACAGACATTTTTGTTGTAACCTGCTTATATTGGGAGTTGTAAGTTTCACTTTTATTTGTTGATTTCTTCCATTCATCCAAGTTATACTCAAATTTGACCATATCTCCAATTTGGCTATCAACAAAGAGTCGTTCGATAGGGTTACTTTTGAGCATGTGGAGAATTTCTACTGTAATCCCTTGCTCTGTAAATAAATAATTTAAAATAAAATTAATGAAATATGTAATATAGAGCAATTCCCTATGAAAGCGATCACCTTTTGGACGACCCCTCTCCGATTTTAAAATAAATAGTCTCAATCGATTGCCCAGCAAAAAATAATGTACCTACATATTTTTTTTTATAGTGACTGGTTTAGTGGTGGTGTACACCACTGTCATGTGACAAAATTGAAGAATTCTTCATAAGGGACCTCATTGAAAGTTGTTTAAAAAAAAAAAACTACTAAAGCGATCGCAACGAGTGATAGCTCGTTGGAAAGGTATTGAATCAGGCTTTAATTGAAAAATAAAATTTTCCTAATTTTTCTTAGAAATTTACCTTTAAATTTTCCCATGAAAATTAAATTTTCCGATTTTCCACAGAAGCTCCTAAATTTTCCGGCTAATTTTTTTTTTTGGATTCCTCATAATTTTTGCTTTAAGAATCAGCAATAAAAAAAATGGGCCCCGACTCCTTGTTTGGAGAGGAGAAGAGCATTTAAGAGACCATCTTGTTAAAAATACATTTTAAAAATTATTTAATAGTTTCTTCTTTTTTCAAGCAATAAGGTCAATTGCATTTTATATACAAATATTTTATTTTATTTATATATATTAATTTCCAATTGGAAAATAATAAAAAAATAAAATAAAATATTGGAAATTAATATATATAAATAAAATAAAATATTTGTATATAAAATGCAATTGACCTTATTGCTTGAAAAAAGAAGAAACTATTAAATATTAGAAAAGGTCAAATAAACGAACTAAATATTTTAAAAATTATTTTACAGTTAAAAATACATTTATGAACAAAAAATCAATTTTTTTTTAAGAGAATCCAAGAGTGATTGGCGAAAAACCAATGCACCCACAAAGAGTGATGTTTGGTGCGGTTTATGGGCTGGCGGCATCATCGGGCCGTATTTCTTCCAAAATGAGGCCGGTCAGGCAGTTACTGTGAATGGTGTTCGCTATCGTGAGATGATAACGAACTTTTTATGGCCCGAATTGGAAGATATGGATGTGGACGATATGTGGTTTCAGCAGGACGGTGCCACTTGCCGCAATGGCTCTTTTGCGCAACAAATTCAATGGCCGTGTTATCTCACGTAATGGCGATGTCAATTGGCCGCCAAGATCATGTGATTTGACACCGTTGGACTTTTTTCTTTGGGGTTATTTGAAAGAAAAGGTGTACGTCGATAAGCCAGCAACAATTCAAGAGCTAAAGGATGAGATAATTCGGCACATTAACGGCATAGAACCTCCATTATGCCTCAGGGTCATCGAAAATTTGAACCATCGGATGGAGGTGTGCCGCCGTGGTCGCGGCGCCCATTTGGCTGATATTTTGTTCCATACATACATATACCAATATATCATAATAAAATAAAATTACAATAATTTCCTAAATAGTTTGTTAACTACCCGTTATTTTCCCAAAAAAACATTACTTGTTTCTTTAGTTTTTTGTTTATTTACCAAATATTTCACATGAACCGTATGTTATGAAATCTACCTGTTATGTTAATAAAATAGTATTAGGTATGAAATATGTTTTAGGGATATCCCAGGTGTTTCATATTGTACCTGGGATTCATTGTTAAAAAAGAGTTGCAATCGGTATATGTTTGTACATATGTATTATATAGGTACCTAACATTGAAATTGTTATGGAAGAAAATAACTTGGTGAAGAAATTCCACTAGAGATGTGAACCCTTTCGCGGACACACGAAATTTAGAAAATGTTCGCAGAATGACACATGCATTTATTTGGCTATAGCCGACGTGATATTTTTGTCCTACTCATAAAAATTTCCGTTATAGTTAAACAAAAAATATCAAAAAAAAAAATCGAATTGGAGCATTAACTTAAATCTGATTGCTTCTTCAGTGGCACACAATATGCTACTACATATAAAACTAACACAGTTGACGTCGCCTATGTGCGACATGTTTATATACGATTTTTTTCTATGTCGGCATATACCGACGTGTCCAATTATAAGCCATTCGTAGTGTCGGCTTATGCCGACGTGTCCGCGACGTGTCATTCGTTCATTACTGTGGCACGTGGACAAATAAAGGTAGACATATTATACATCAATATTTTGGAAATTGTATCTTCTTTTCAAAAATGTTCCAATATATTAAAAATTAAAAACTTCATAGAAGACTTTTTGCAAAAAAAAAAAATAATTTTTTTTTTGAAAATTTAATGATATTTTTTAATTAGATTTTACAATTATATAGACATTTTTTGTCGAAATGCAAAAGTGAAAATTAGATTTGTTATTGAGAATCCCACAATTCCCAAAAAACTTTTCAAAAATCCCAAAATTGAGATTTTTTTGATTTTTGGATCTATTGAAGGCACTAGCTCGGGGCTATGAAATCCCTTTGCATAATATTGAAGAACAGATTGGGACATACAAAACAGGACTTAGTTTTTTGAAAGCAGCTATGAGGTTTTAGAATATGTTGTCTAAAGTTGAAATTTTCATAAAAAATAGGTCTACTTCGGAAAGCTCTGGACCACGCAATAATACAAATTTTGATATTATTTTGCCTTTATAATATTTCCCGAAATATTACCTTTCAGAAAAATATAAACACATTATTTACCTTTTTCTCATTTCTGTATAATTTAAAATTAATGTAGTTACTTTTTTCGAAAAAAAAAAAAAAAAAAAATGGCGGAAAAACGACTTTTTTTATTTTTTTAAGTTTGAATGCACATAACTTTTGACTCAGTAAATATTTTTTAACATTTCTTTCTTAAGATTATTAATTTGTTGTTAATTCAAAAAAAGACACTTGAAGAAAATTGGACCCATTATTAACAAAATAGCAGACCAACGTAGGCAAAAAAAATAAAATTTTACTTTTCAAATGCGAATAAATCGTAAACTATAAGAGATAATACATGGCTAAAGCAATGTTTTTTGTACAGTCTAGTACATTCCATATATATAAAAATTTTTCAAATCGGATCGCAAACAAAAATTTGGCATCATTTTTAATTTTTGGAATACCCGAGGTGCCACACTTTGGGGCATTGTGGCTCCGCCCCCCCCCCCCCTTGGTTGTTTAAGCCAAAATTGGAAACTTAAACTTATGAACACCTCTATAGCCATCGGAAATTTTATTAAAATCGAGCTATTCGTTTCGAAGTTACAGATTTATTTCGATTTTTTTTTCAGATCCCCCACTGTGCTGCGGTTGATTTAGTGTAGGCTTGTTATTTCTTGAACATTTTTAAGTAAACATTATTAAATTGATTAAGACTACAAACAGGCTAATAATTAAACACAGAAAGATATAAATATTGATAAAAAAAAAACAGCTCAAAAAGGATGACAAAATATAACAACAACTGGGAAATATAGTGTTCTTGGGCAAAGAAGCGAAAAGCTATGTTTATGGTAAAATGTACTATATGCAACAAAGAGTTTAACATTGGACACGGTGGAAAAGCCGACATAAAAAAAATTCATTGTATAAATCACACACATAGTACTCTGTTCAAAATTTCAAGTGGAATGCTCTCAAAATACATGTTAAAAAAATAAACATGAAATTTTCATGAAAAAATGTTGCAGAAGTAGTACTCTGTTCATTTTGTGAAAAACATGTGAAATGTATCTGGCAACATTATTTTTTCACAGCGAAATAATTAAAGTAGCAATTGTTTCACGTGGAATTTTTATCCAAAAGCTCTTCTTGTTGTTCTGCTGCACAAGCAGCTAGTAATATTTGTTTATTCATTTTTATTTACAGATTTCGATTCAACACAGATTTTTTAATATTTCAACTTTTATTTATTTTCGATTTAAATTCACAAAAAAGCAAAACATATGTGTTTTGTTTACATAAGTAAAACAATGTGGCGTACTTTCATTAAAAAAAAACGTCAAATTATGTAAATTCGCGTGATAGGCAACATTGGCTATACGTCAAATTTTCCGTATGAAATAATTAATGTTGCTCAACATTTTTCCCAAATTTGAACAGAGTACTAGGCTTAAACGTAATAAGAAATACAAAAACTACACTGGTTATAGGACTAGAATATTCTTATTCTGTGTTTTCTATTCAGTCTTAGTGCAAATTTAATTATTATTTTATATATTGTTTGAAAGACAATTTTACGACATAACATAATTTATGTGAAATATTTTGAAATTTTGTCTAATTTTCACAATTTTTAATTGATTTAATTACCAATTCTTACCATAATTTACTGAGTTTGTCTGATGTTCATAATAATCTTGAGTGTAATTTAACAAACAGAGTATAAAAAAGGGGAACAAGTCGGTTTTAGTGACTTTGCTCAAAAAAAAAAAAATCATAAAATAGTGCTGTTAGAGGAGATGCCAGCAAAAAAAAATTTGTTGGCGGTCACGCATATTTTCAAGGGGGCGGGCCCGTAAAATTCAAAATATATAGGCCTATATCTCAGGAACCACTGGGTGACTGATAATTTGTTATGCATTAAATAAAAGGTATTAAAAACGATATATATCATGATTATAAAATATGGACCGAATATGGGTTAAATCCGAGAAGAATATTTTTTGGCCGATTTTTTTTAATATCTAAAAAAATTTAAATAAATGTCTATACAAGGTGGCGCAAAAGTAAACTTCCGATGTTTTTTGGCTGTAATGAAAAACTTTGATTCTTCTTGTGGATTATTTTTATTTGGTCTTTTAATTTTTTTTACATCAAGTCGAGAATATGATGTCATGTAAATGGCCGCCGCCACAGTTGATTGTCA
Source organism: Bellardia bayeri (assembly GCA_950370525.1). NCBI lineage: Eukaryota > Metazoa > Arthropoda > Insecta > Diptera > Calliphoridae > Bellardia > Bellardia bayeri. The sequence goes on along the minus strand of OX493264.1, from coordinate 53,921,360 downwards.
TTTGAGCCCTTTTTATGGCATTTTCCATTACTTTGTCCAAAACTTCCGGCGATAGGTCCTCACATTCTTGACGGATATTGTCTTTAAGAGCTGCAAGAGTCTGAGGCTTGTTGACATAAACCCGCGACTTCAAAAAGCCCCACAAAAACAAGTCTGGAGCGGTCAAATCAGGCGATCATGCTGGCCAGTGCAAATCGCCAAAATCTTGGTGGTGATTAAGGATGGCTGGAGCGTATGTTAGACCCGATTGGCGGTCAGCAGCTAACAGCTGATGCGCGTAATCATATAACATACACTTCATGCCTTTCAAAATATCATTAGTGTATGCAAAATTATAAAAGAAAAGAAATCCAAAATTGGTAAATAAATAAAAAAAATGTCAACTGAATAAACGTAACCATGACAAGATGGTATGTCATGTAGGGTACACTTTTCCCTCCCGGCAATTAACTGCTACACCTTGACAGAATTGTTACCCTAATATTTCAAAATCTGTCCCTAAAATATAACTGCATAACTCTACTTACATATTTCCATTATTTTTTTTTTTGGTTATTCTTCCCTTACAATTTAAAATGCTTTATAGATGCATAAAAGAAAATTATGAATGAATTTTATTACATTTCGTAAACTAAATTAGTTGATAATTACTCTGAGAACAAGTGAATATACAACAACAACAAAATTTACTTGTTATTGAGAACCTTTGAATTACATATTATCGAGAGGAATAATTTGGATAACGGACCGACGTATGAACAAAATATAATAATAACAATAAAATAATAAAGAAATAGTGTAAAAAAAATGTTTAATTCATGAGTACTCACTGAGATAATTTACGAGGTTTGGTGTTCCATTACTAACGTTTCATTGATGGGCCCAGCAATCTGTTGTAATTGGTGATGTTGCGATTTAGCTCAAACGATGTAAATTAATAAATAGTGTTTAATAAAAAAAATTTTAGATATTCATACACTCAAAGAAAAATATTAGGTATAACATTAATAAATTGTAATTATAAAACATTAGTAAAATAAATAAGGTAGTATAAATTTTGGAAATAAAATGTTTATCAATATTAAGACAGAATATAATTCATTTAATATAATTCAAAATGTTTAAAGTTTATAAAGTTTTAAATAGGTCCTTAATATCTTAAATTACATTTTGTATTAATAATTCAATTTTTTTAAATTAATCAAAGGTAATCTTTAAAATAATTCTTGTAATACTAATATTATGCGATATTGGTTTAATTTATTAGTTAATTTAGTCAAAATATGTTTTAGTTGTTTATTTTAATTTAATTTTGAGGTAGTTTAATAGATAGAATTGCCATATTTATTCTTTTTGGAAAATTTAGTTAGTAGTTAAATTTAGGTAATTTTAATATTAAATTTTAAATATTGGTTAAGTTAAGTTGTTTTTAACAATGTGTAATTAGAAAATTTTAGAAAAATTAAGTTATTTGAATTCTTTCTTCAAGTTCAGTAGTGGCGAGTCTCAAAGCCACGTGTCGATTTTACCTTTTCCGAAAATTATTTAAGTATGGCCTCATGGCCACGTGAGAACTTCAAAGTGTAGAGGTTTGTGCTACGATGCTTTAGGTGACAGCGGCCTCGTGGCCACGTGTGGACTTCAAATTTAGGACTTTCTGGTGACTTTGATTATAAAGCCATGTGAATTTTTCTTTGTAATAATGGATTTATTACGACCTTCGAAGGTAATTTAAGAAAGACTTAAATCATTATACTAATCGAAGTAATATTTAAACCACTCCTATCATTGTTCTTACCTGGATTTGGGACTATTATACAATAGAAATTCAAGTAATAATGATTTGGAAAATGGATAATTAACTATATCTATTGGTAATTTGTACAATCCGAAGCACATGTAAAATTTTATTGTTTTAACTTTTTAATTTTTTTTCAATCGACTGACCGCAAACACTTTTACTTTAATAATGAAATGAAGTTGGTGAAGGAAGAAATAATTTAGTCAAAAGTTATTACGTAGTTACCAAAAAAAAAAATACAATATCATAATGAAAATGAAAGAAACGTAATCTAATCATGTTTGAAGTCCGTCTGTTAAAAGAGGACAGAAATATTAATATATCTATCTACAAAAAAATGAGAATTACAAATGTATGTACAGTGTTGCCAAATTTTTTTCGCAATTTCCCATCATGCTATTTTTTTGGAGAGGATACCTCACTAATAAATGCAGATTTATATATAATCAATGTTTTGTTAATTTCGTTCAACTAGAAAAATATTATTTATATTATATTTATATAAATATATATATATATATATTTTTTTTTTTAATAGAAAAAAAATCGCAATATTACTTTTGCGCCACCTTGTATAAGTGTTATTTTAGTTTATTAATATTAATTAATTTAAAGTATCATATGTGTCTGTAGGTACTATAATCATAGAATTATAAGATCTGAAAAATTAAAAAACACATTTTTTAAAAATTTTGTATGCAGGATAGGATTTTTTCCTCTATGGTATACAGATATCGATATTTATTAGGCATTTTTGTGGGTTTATTTGTTTTTTGGAAATAGTTCTTATATGGCAGCTATGACAAATTATGGGGCGATCTTCTTAAATTTTGGAACAGTGATTTTGATGCATATGAGAATATTTCACGTCGAATTTCAACATAATAACGGTATATTTAAGATATATATTAGTATTAACGTGGATTTCGGAAGTGGACCTTATATGGGGGACATAGTCAAATATAGACCGATATTCTCAAAATCCAGCAGTTTGATTTAGGCATGAAATTGAAAGAAACGAAATATAATCATGTTTGAAGTCCGTCTGTTAAAAGAGGACAGAAATATTAATATATCTATCTACAAAAAAATGAGAATTACAAATGTATGTACAGTGTTGCCAAATTTTTTTCGCAATTTCCCATCAAATTGGGGTTTAAAAATCGCCAGAAATCGCAAAATAAATTTTTTTACAAAACCGTCAGAAAACAGTCAAATAAATAATTTTAAAAATTTGAATTTACGTTAAATAAAAATAACTGGTAAAATAAAATGTAAATTAATTACACATATGTATTTTTATTCAATTGTTTTTAATCATTTACAAACAAAATTAGGTATTTTCAAAAATATAGTGCGAGTCTTCAGCATTTTGTGTATAAGTGGCCTTTGTACCTATTTCGCTTAGAACAGATTTTGGAAATTCACAATCAAAACAACATTTACTCTCAAGTTAAAGACCGTATCTGTAATTAAAATTGAATTCGTTTACAAAATATTACATTGCAAAAATATTAAATCAACATTCAAAAATTTTATTGAATAAAAATAAGAAACCACAAAATTTAATAAATTGCTTTTTAAAACTTTTTAAAGAAATTATGTATGGATATTCCCAGTAAAAAAAATCGTGTTTTTTGAAGCACTTAAGAGAAAAAGCGCATAATCGAGTGCTTCAATAAAGGCGCTCTTTTGAAGCAGTAAATGTTTACGAATAAAATATACAAAAAAGATGCTTTTTTTAGTGCTGACAACGAAGAAGGTTTTAAAGCGAAAAACAAAAATGTAATTATAGCCTACGTATGACAACGAAAGTCAATTAAAAAACGAATATCGCGCTTCTCAGTTACTACGAATTTTTCTTAAGCGAAAACATTCAGATAGAATTAAAAAAAAAACACTTTAGGAAAGTGCTTTATTTGCATGTAGGTTAAAAGAAGCGATTATTGTCAGCAGAAAGTAGTCCGCCAAACCGGGAACAAAAATACAAAAATCATACATCCCATCAGCAGGTTTGAAGCGATTTGAGGTATGAATTCATACATAAAAGCTGCTCCTTTTGGAGCACATTTATTACTGGGGTTTTTTTTTAATTTATTTAGCTTTTTGAGAATTCTTAAAATATTTTAATAAAAAATGTATATAAATTTAAATGTTTGCGTTAAAAGTAAATTTAACTTACTCGAAGCACATCATTGACTGTACTGGTATTAGCCTGTTTCGTAGTTTGGTTTTAAATAGGTTGAGTTACTAGTTAAGTTATACCATATAATTCAACATTGGAAAAAACGCTAAAGCGCTGTAAAAAAAGTACAGATTTCACGCCAACCGCTAAAAAGCATTTTTCCCCGCAATTGGCATTGCAAAAACGTCAGATTTGAAGGGAAAAACGTCAAATTGGCAACAATGTGTATGTACAATGTATATTGCACAAAAACACATGACGACAAACATAATTAAACGTGAGAGTTTGAAGTAAGACTTCCCTACAAGAAATGTGACGGTCATTTGACCGGTCAAATGACCGTCATTGCTGACAGATATATCGGTCATCTCGTAGAACAAAGTTTCTATCATTTTCTTAAGGCCAATATGAAAAAAATGATGGAAACTTTTGTGTACGTGTGATCTTGCATCCCTGTCTAACTAACAAGTTTAACCGTATGTAGAACATATGTCTGAACTGCTTACTCTAATACTATTTACTGATCAGCGTTGATAGAAATATTGGTCACATTTGATTAAACAACAATGATAGATATATCGGTCATCGCTGCCTTGTCAAACTTGACGGATATATCGGTCATCGCTGACATATCAAACGTGATGAATTTATTCGTCAACGTTGATGGAAATAAAACACACTTTTTTCAATTCAGTCATGTGTTTATTATAATAAAGTAAATAAATAAAATAATAAAGTAATAAATAAAATAGATTAAATAAGAAAATAAATAAATGTAATTAAAAATAAAAATAAAGAAATTGAAATATAAAAAGAAAAATTGAAATTTAAAAAGAAAACAAATTGAAGTTTAAAAAGAAAACAAATTGAAATTTAAAAAGAAAACAAATTGAAATTTAAAAAGAAAACAAATTGAAATTTAAAAAGAACACAAATTGAAATTTGAAAAGAAAACAAGAGTAAAAAACAAAGTAAAAAATATGCAAATTAAATAACTTAAAACTATTTTCTTGATTTTAAATATTTTTTTTGTTTATTTCTATGGTGGGCACGCTCCACCGCCTTCTTCATACTTCTCTCAAATTCCAGAGCACCTTGCTTTTGGAAAACAGCTGCTATTTTTAAAAAATATTGAAACATATTAAATATTATAGAGATTAAAATATATGCATAAATATACCTCTTAAATTTTGTTTATAAGCATGAGGCTTGCCAAGGAGAGTTTTTCCCACCTTCCATCCCAATTGTATCGCTCTAACAGGTCATCCGTAAATGTTGCACGGATAACGCTGCCGACATCATCTGGAAGGCCTTTGGATTTTATGAAGAAGGAATTCTGTGAAGTGTTAAATAAGAAATTAAATACATATATAGTATATTAAATTGCGTATTTGTTTAGTTTTGGGACGTATCTGCCTCTATACTATGCGACCTTTCATTAGACAAAAGCCTTATAGCACAGTGTAATAATAAAAAATGGTAATATTGGTCACTAGATACACAATCTTTTAAAATAAAAATACCAGTGTATAACAAAAACTGCCTTAACTCAGTAGATTTCCAATTACATAATTCATCTAAACTTCTAGGTGCACGGCGAAACTCCGATGGAACATGTTTGGCAATTTAATTAATTTTTTCATTAATTTTATTTATATTCGATTTGCAAATCAAAAGTTTAAGCAATTTTTTAGTAACTCCTAGGTCAACCAAATGCATGCTATCTATGGGAAACTGAGAAACCATTCCAAAACCACAATCTTCTACCACACTTCTTCTGATTTTATATTCTTCCCTGTGATGAGACGGATTACATCGCGATTGAAATGTTACATCTGTTCTTGGAAGGCCAACTTCTTTCAAAAAACACACCCTTCTCTCCTTGTATAGCCCTTCTTGGCAACATTTGGAACAACCATTCTTCCAGCCCTAGCTGGAGAATCACTAACAAACAACCGAACATTGAACCGCACAAGCCTTTCATTAGAACCAACTTTTACACCATTTTCTTTAAGCACTTTCACCTCTTCACAAAAATCTTTCATGAAGGCATCCAAATTTTTTGGCTTTGTAAATCCTAAAAAGCAGCCGAATACGAATGGACTAACGTTCGGAAAGCCTACGACTGCCCCGAGAATAGGCCACAACACCCTGTTCGAACTTTTGAATAGTTTTAACCCATCAATTCCGACGTCGATTAAAATTTCATCTTTTTCAGCTAAATATTCGAATGGGCCCGAAAGAAAATGCTTTTGTATACCTAAGTATAAGAATTCGCCACCTCTTTTGTACTCGTACCTAAGAGAGTTTTGGCAGACAGCGGCAAGTCTTCCACCCTTTTCAATGTATGCAGCAAATCCTCTAACGCGTGTTGAGATATTTTATTCCTTAGAGCCCACGATTTGATCTCTTTACATTTTGTCTTATCTTCGCTATTCCCCGATACTTCTACAAAAGAGGATGTGTTATGCCCTGACTCGCTTTGAACACTATTCCTATCATCATTCACACTTGCAACCTCATCAGCAAACAAACCTGCGGATGTGGATACAATAGGTACTGACTATATTTTTTTGGACATTCATCACTATTTTCACCAAAACACTTTTCCATTAATTTTTTATATTTTTTATATTGGACTCATATGTCCTTTTTTCCTTTGACAGGCAGTTTTCAAAATGCCTTTTATTCATTTTTTTTTATTTCGTGTAAATAATTAAACACTTATCTTTTTTAAAAGCACTTTTTTTAGGATTTATTAGGTTTTGTTTTAATTTTGTATTACTTAAGAAAAATTTTTGCTCTGTTTTCAATTTCAAACAAACAATATATGCCATTTTCGGGGATTTACAGAAATTATTTACACTACAAAAATAATTATGATAAATATGTAAAAAATGCAACCCTATTGGTCAATGTTGATGAATTTTTCTGTCATCAATGACAATCATATGTTTGTTATAATATAAATGTATTTGTAAAAATATTTTGTATGTATTAGTTTCAGTCATACATTTCTTGCAGGGTTAACAACAAGTGCAATTTTATCGCATGCTATTTTTTTGGAGAGGATACCTCACTAATAAATGCAGATTTATATATAAATATATTTTTTTTTAAATAGAAAAAAAATCGCAACATTACTTTTGCGCCACCTTGTATAAGTGTTATTTTAGTTTATTAATATTAATTAATTTAAAGTATCATATGTGTCTGTAGGTACTATAATCATAGAATTATAAGATCTGAAAAATTAAAAAACACATTTTTTAAAAATTTTGTATGCAGGATAGGATTTTTTCCTCTATGGTATACAGATATCGATATTTATTAGGCATTTTTGTGGGTTTATTTGTTTTTTGGAAATAGTTCTTATATGGCAGCTATGACAAATTATGGGGCGATCTTCTTAAATTTTGGAACAGTGATTTTCATGCATATGAGGGTATTTCACGTCGAATTTCAACATAATAACGGTATATTTAAGATATATATTAGTATTAACGTGGATTTCGGAAGTGGACCTTATATGGGGGACATAGTCAAATATAGACCGATATTCTCAAAATCCAGCAGTTTGATTTAGGCATGTATGTAAATGATCCGTGTAAAATTTTGGATTGGTACCCTTGTTTATAAGAGATTTATGCGTATTAAAGTGATTTTCGGAAAAGGGTTTATATGGGGAATACGGTTAAAAATAGACCGACATTCACAACATTTTTTGGGAAGATTTTTGTATATATTAAGATGATCTATGCAAAGTTTTGAGTCGGTACCGAAATTTATACAATATATATGGGGATAAATGTCTTTTTCAGATGTGGTCCTTGTATCCATATATCTTTTATATGGTATATTCCAGTTTAGTGGCCATCAACCCCCTTTACACCAGTAGGTGCAAGTTTGGCATTAAAAATTTGTGTAAAATTTCGACGTATCACCATTTGGCCAATATTTACCTCACGTTTTCGGGATCGTAAATTGTAGGATTTTACATTTTTGTCATAAGCTTCCTTAATTTTCTTCCCAATGGAGTCACGTAATAGTGTAAAATTGTCTTGTCTTTCCAATTCTGTATCTGTTTCCGCTAGAAGTTTCAAGTTGCGCAAAGTTTGGTAATCCTGCCCATGCGTTATCATTGTTTATTCGAACAATAGTTCGTAAGGAGTCCGACCTGTTGTTTGATGGATACTACTTCGGATTGCACAGTTAACACTTGGTAAATATTCATCCCATTTGCGTTAATCGTTTTGAACATATGATCGCAAGCCTCGTTTATAAATCGATCAACCCTCTCACTAGCATTCGATTGAGGACTGTGAACTGATGAGTAATACCAAATTTGTCAAATAGCTTCCTAAAATCGATAGATTTAAATTGACTTCAATTGTCAGAAATAATTATTTCAGGAACACAAAAACAAGTGAATATTTCGTTTAGAGATATTCAATAATAGGCTTTGTTACAAATTTCTTCAAAAAATGTAAATTTCGTACAATGGTCCAAGATAATTAATATTCCTATATTGCCATTCATAGTACGTGGGAAAGGTCCAATTAGATCAATGTTGAAATGGTCTTTCTGTATCTATCATTTGTCCCATAGGTGGTTTGAGTGTGTTTGTTGGTGCGTTCTTTTACATCACTGACTAATTTAGGCCAGTAAAAATTTTTTCGAACACGATGTACAGTTTTAGCAATGCCAACATGAGCTGCATTTGGTACATCATGTAATGCAAAAATCACTTTCTGACGAAGTTCTTCTGGTACATAAAGTTTCCAACTATGTTTCCTGATGTGAAATAATTCCTCTTGTAGATAAATTTGTCAACCACTTTATAATCAACTAGTTCAGATTTTAGACATTCATTTCTCAACCAAGTATATTCTGGAGAGTCATAAGCTTTGGAATTCAAATCAATAGACGGCAATACTTGTGACTCTATTTCGGCTACAGTTGTTCATCATCAATGGCGCGCGAAAAGGCATCCGGCACAACATTATCCTTACCTTTTCGATGTTCTATGGTAAAGTCGAATCCGTGCAATTTCAGTGCCCATCAGGCCAATCGTCCGGATAGATTCTTCTGTCTCATAAGCCATTTGAGACTGGCGTGGTCACCAATAATGTTGAATTCATGTCCTTCAATATACGCTCTGATTTCTGATAGTTAAAATTACCGCCAAACACTCTAGTTCCGTAATTGAAGAACTTCTCTGAGCTTTATTCAACTTTTGAGACATAAAAGCTATTGGCCTTTCGATTCCATTATCGTCTAATTGGGCTAAAACTGCACCTATACCAACAGTACTGGCATCACATTGGACAATAAATGGTTTATTAAAGTTCGCATGTACCAATATGGGTGCTGAAGTCAACTTCTCCTTAATGGTTTCAATCAAGGTACTTTTGAGCATCATGCGTCCATATACAAGTTTTTTTTTTTCGATAACAGTTCTGTCATAGGAAATGTTACAGTGGCGTAATCATGGATAAATCGACGGTACCAACCGGCCATACCGAGAAACTGGCGGAGTTGTCGAACTGTTTTGGGCACCGGAATTTGAGAAATGGCATTAACTTTTCCGGGATCAACTTTCAATGATCCTTCCCCAACAACATAACCCAAGTACTGGATTTGACGAAGACAAAAACTGCTTTTCTGGACGTTTATTGTTAAATTTTCTCTTCAAAGTTGTGTAGCTACCTCTTGCAAATGTTTTAGATGTCCTTCAAAGTCTTCCGAAATTATTAATAGGTCATCAAGATAGACGAAAACGTTTGTTTTTAAATTAAACAGAATGACCTGATCCATCAGTCTACATATTGTTTGTGGTGCATTACACAATCCAAACGGCATACTTGTAAATTGGTACAAAGGCCGATTAGGTATCGTGAACGCGGTATCTTACCTGGTTTTACAATTAATACACCAGGTGATGTAGGGCACTCTCGATAACACCTAACTTCAACATCTGATCTATCTCGCCAGATGACGGTTTTTCTCGCGCTGGTTATATAGGGTAATATCTCTGTTTAATCGGGGTTGCGTTGCCAGAATCGATATTATGCTCCAACAATATGGTACATCCTATTCCATCGCGTTCGGAGTTAGAAAAATAATCAATTACTTTCTGTAACTGTTGTTTCTGTGACAGTGTTATTGGAATTTTGTCCGGATCCTCGTCAGTAAGAATTTCGTTTCCCAAAAGTTCATGCCACAAATAAAATTTTGGGTAATTTATGGAATTAAAAGAAACTCAACTGATTTATTTTGACCATTATAACCGATATCAAGAATAACGGTTCCGGTATAATGCTGACGTTGTCCGTCGGCGGTCTTGACATTACCGACAGAACGTTTAAAATTTCCAAATTCAACTATTTCCGAACATAATTCTCCCCCAATAGCATTAATATTAGCGCCACTATCAAGCAAAGCAAAATAATTTTTATCTCGAATCTTCAAGCTAATGTATGGTCTATTATCATTTTCCTTATTTATCAATGATGATATGATATATTTTCTGAAACGGTTTCTCCTCACGTAATCTCCTGGACGATCTGCTGGTTTTTTGTTTAATGTAAGGTATATTAAAAATTCTATCTTCAATGCCATTATATTCCTCCAAGCGAATGTGGTATGGTCGTTGCAACGGCTGAATCAATGTTTCGTCGTTTTCACAGTAGGTGGAGTATTGTTTTTACTAGTTTGGTTTGTCACGTCAGGGATGTTCGACTTAGAATTTAATAATTTTATTTTGGATGCCCGTCCTTCTTTGTACGGACATCCCTCAACCCGTTTCCCCGCTTCTGAGAACAATTAGGACATTTAGGTTTAAAAATATGTTTCGCCCCACAACCGTAACAAAATATAGACCTAGGTTCTAGGCAATCTATGAAACTGTGTCCTACTTGGTCACAATTCCAACACTTACTGTTTCCTAACATCAAACAATTTTCATCATCTTCTTCCAAAGTTTTGACCTCATCTATAATGACCTCGGAAATATGAGTCTTATTAAAACCACGTTTATTTAAATTTGTAACTGACATATCCTTAATAAATTTCTCGTGTCTTCGAACTGCACGCTTTAATGGGAAACTCTAGTAATATCTAAATGTAGAATTTCGTGTCTAACCTCCGGTCTTAAATTACGTTGTATGGCCTCGCACAATTCATATTCTGATAAAGGTGTTCGAAGCTTATCACAAAGAACCATAATCGCTTCATAAAACTCATCAAAGATCTCATTGTGTCTCTGTTTTCTTCTTAAGATGTCCTACCTAATATCAAAATCTGTTTTGTCATCTTTATATTGTCATTTCATTGCATTACATAATACATACCAATCCATGTCAACACAGCTACGATGAAATCGCCAATACCACTTCAAGCCTTTATCTTCGAAAATAATATGAGCATTATACTCGACACTCTTTCGGAATTTCTATCAAAATTTGTGTCGATATAACGAATTTCAGGATTTCGTCCAATATCATGGCCTCTCACGGTTTCATTTCGAGCATCTCGATTCTCGCGTTCAGTGCGGTTCAGAGATATTTGATCGGTGCGCTCTGGTCTGTTCAATTGATCTTTGATTGGCAAAAGATAAATCTCTAAAACCTTCTGCAATCATGTTGGCTACTTCATTTCTAAATTCCCTTAAATAATTAGCAACTATGCGATGAACATTATCATCAATATTTTTTTCTGTTCAGCTTCCCTACGCGCTTGTCACAGGTCTTCTAATTTGATTAGCAGGTATTTGTGTATCACCACCAGCTTCCTGATCTTTGGTAATGTCTTGTTCTATCTGAGATGCTATATCTCCGGTACTTCGGACCAGAAACATTTTTCTTTTCGTTAACTGATTAAGGAAATTTACGTAAAAAATTAGGTAAAGTCAAGGTTATCGACGTATCAAATTCGTTTACAATAAATAAAATTCTATCAAAAAAAAAATCGATATCAAGAATCAATATAATTACTACTCAGTGAAGTTTTTAGGTAGGAGTATAGAGGGGAAAAGAAAATAAATAAAAAAATAAACAAAATTAAAAGGTTCAAAGAAAAATCAAAAAATACCACAACTATAAAGAAAATAATAAGGAAATGGAGAATAACTCATAATTGTTGGACATCTTCGACTGAAGTCAAAGAATGTTAATTCCGAAACAAAAAAATAAGTTATAGAATGAAAGTTATGTATTGATTACTCGGTGCTACAAAAGTTCCTTTTTTGCAAGCACTTTCAAAGTGACCGAGTGTATGTTATAGGTCTAAATGAGTGTATTACAAAACGGGGTTTAAAACTTTCATTATCCCTAAATATTCTCGAGTTATGGACCACAGAAATTTTTTTGAGGCTGCTACTTTTAAATATTTATAACTTTTTATACCGTTCACCTTCATGAGAAGTTTGTCATTGCGTTTGTAATTTCCACAATATAATTTTCCGACCCTATAAAGTATATATATTCTGGATCCATATAGATAGTGGAGTCGATCTGTCTGGCTGTTGAAATCAGTGTCTTCAATAATTCTGTCAGACATGCTTTCGAGAAGTTTGCTATTTAAAATCAGTAAAATCGGTTTAGGTTACCCAGAGTTATGGACCAATATGTGAGACAACCTCCATAAAAATTTGATATTTTTTGTCCATTTTATTGCAATATTTTGAAATATATTGAAGATAATACATCAAATTTTATATACGTTGTTCTTATGATGAAAGAAGAAAGTTTGCGGAAAATAGTATGAATCGGTCCATGATTTCTCATAGCCCCTATACAAAAATCTTCCCGAAATATTGCTTAATTATACATAAGTGCCTATAAAATTGGAATATCAAGACAAAATTCAGCAAATATAAGTTTTACGCAAAAATAAATCGTAAAACGAAATTTTTTTTAATTCGGTCCATGTTTGACCATAGCCTATATACAAGGTGGCGCAAAAGTAAACTTCCGATGTTTTTTGGCTGTAATTAAAAAAAAAATGAAAAACTTTGGTTTTTCTTGTGGATTATTATTATTATATCTTTTAATTTTGTTTACATCAAGTCGAGAATATGATGTCATGTAAATGGCCGCCGCCACAGTAGATTGTCATTTGCCATCACTTTGGCCAAAACTTCCGGCCATAGGTCCTCACATTCTTGTCGGATATTGTCTTTAAGAGCTGCAAGAGTCTGAGACTTGTTGACATAAACCTGCGACTTCAAAAAGCCCCACAAAAAGAAGTCTGGACCGTCCTGTTGGAAGCACATGTTTTCCAATCCCAATTCATCAAGTTGCGGCAAAAATAAATCATTGATCATTGCTCTGTAGCGATCACCATTCACAGTAGCCGTTTGGCCCGCGACGTCTTCGAAGAAAAAAGGTCCGATGACTATTCCAGCGAAAACAGCACACCATACAGTGACTTTGAGCGGGTGTAGTGGCACTTCGTGGGTTACACGCGGATTTTCAGTGCCCCAGAAACGTAAATTTTGCGTATTTTCGTACCCGCTAAGATGGAAATGGGCCTCATCACTCGTGATTATTTTTGATGAAAAATCATCTTCCTCTTGGTGGTGATTAAGGATGGCTTGAGCGTACGTACGTAGACGCGATTGGCGGTCAGCAGCTAAAAGCTGCTCTTCGAGGCGAGCGGCTAAACGTCGCAGTGTTTCACCAGTAGGCGTTGGACGGCCAAGAAATCTGCGACGAAATTCACGTTGTGCCAAAGTCACCGACCGATTATTCGCCAAATAAATAGTTAGCAATATTCCGCGTTCTGGAGCAGTGTAGCGTAACATTGTTTATTAACGTGTATTTCGCATGTGTTTACTACACAAATTTATAGCATTTTCTGATAGGAGGATTACTTTTGCGCCACCTTGTATAAGTCCACTTCCAAAATTCACTTAAATACGTATAAAACAGATACAAATAATGTTAAACGGCTAAAATTTGGCATGAATAACCTTTATAGGCAAATAAATTGTTGTACTAAATTTTATGGTGGTCGGCCCAGAATTGGTCATAGCTCCCATACAAGGGCCTCATCTGAAAAATACATTTATCCCTATATATATTGTATAAATATCGATACTGACTCAAAACTTTACACAAATCATTTACATATATACAAAAATCATCCCACCAAATTTTGTGAATTTCGGTCCATTTTTAACCGTATGCCCCATATAAAGCCCTCTTCCGAAAATTACTTTAATACTCATAAATCTCTTATAAATAAGGGCACCAACCCAAAATTTTATACGGATCATTTACATACATGCCTAAATCAAACTACAGGATTTTGAGAATATCGGTCCATATTTGACTATTTCCCCCATATAAGGGCCACTTCCGAAATCCACGCTAATACTAATATATATCTTAAATATGCAGTTATTATGTTGAAATTCGACGTGAAATATCCTCATATGCATGAAAATCACTGTTCCAAAATTTAAGAAGATCGGCCCATAATTTGTCATAGCTGCCATATAAAAATTTCCAAAACAACAATTAACAGCCTGTTTATGTTACACGTTTAAAGTTAGATGAAACTGGACGAAACGTCAACAATAACGTAACAATTTTCGTTTATGTAACGCGCTCTCTATTGTTCGTCTTCATTTGCGTTATGGACGTATAAATTAACAAAGTGTCAAATCACAGTATTGCCTGTATGTAAATATATCTGTTTTGTTTACTTTTGTTCATATTGAATATCTTAATTTACTATAAACAATGGGTACCCTACTAACACCAAAAAAATAAACAGCTGATATACATTATAAACAAATCAAATTATTTACAAATTTGTCTAATTTTGAAAAATTATTAAATTAATAAAAAAATGTGTTTTCGTCATTATTATACATTGCTTTTACATAAACAAGCACATAATTGTTTGTGTATATTTACCTTTTTTAGTTTCAATTTCAAAATTTTTAAAATTTTTCTGTTTCTTATATGTATATTTCTTTAGGACCAATGAATTATTTTATTCGTCTTTCTTTCGTTTGTTTGACATTTAAAAACGCGATACACAACCCAATATATATGATATATATATATGATATATATATATGAAAAGGTATTTGTAATACCTTTTATTTAATGTATTACAAATTATTAGACACCCAGTAGTTCCCGAGATATAGGCCTATATATTTTCAACTGTATGGGCCCGCCCCCTCGAAAATAGGCGTGATCGCCAACAAATTTATTTTTTCTGGCATCTCCTCTAAAAGCCTTGTTTGATGAAGTTTTTTTTTGAGCAAAGTCACTAAAACCGAATTGTTCCCCTTTTTTATCCTCTGTTTGTTAAAGTAGACTCAAGATTACTATGAACATCAGACAAACTCTGTAAATTATGATAAGAATTGCATCCACAACAAAGGTGAAGGGTATATAAGATTCGGCATAACCGAATATAGCACTCTTACTTGTTTATACTCGGTTTGTTAAATTACACTCAAGATTACACAAGTTTGTTAAATTACACTCAAGAACATCAGCCAAAGTCTGTAAATTATGGTAAGAATTGGTAATTAAATCAATTAAAAATAGTGAAAATTAGAAATTGGTCGTAAATTGTCTTTCCAACAATATATAAAATACTAATAAAATTTGCACTAAGACTGAATAGAAAACACAGAAAAAGGATATTCTAGTCCTATAACCAGTGTAGTTTTTGTATGTCTTATTACGTTTAGGTGGAGGGTATATAAGATTCGGCATAGCCGAATATAGCACTCTTACGTGTTTATTTATTTACAGATTTTTGAAATTGGTTTTGGAAAGCCAAATAATTGCTATTTATAAATATATATACTTCTCATACAATATTAGCACAATATGAATAGATTTTTTCAATTATATGGAAAATTTTTAATTTTTTTAAACTTTTTAAATTTCTTCGAGACTTTTTTACGAATTTAGTTTAAAGACAACAAATATATTAAACATAATTCATGTTAAATATTTCGAAATTTTGTCTAATTTTCATCATTTTTAATTGATTTAATTACCAATTCTCACCATAATTTACAGAGTTTGTCTGATGTTCATAATAATCTTGATTGTAATTTAACAATTTATAAAATTAAAAGAACATTTTTCCATATTCACAACAAGTTAAGAAACAGAGTATAAAAAGGGATAATATATAAGATTAGGCTTTTTTGTTTGAATGTGATCTCAATAACATTATTTACGAAAGATTTATGGGTGGCATAGAAGAAGTGGATCAATAATGGACCGATGGTTTCTAAATCCGGTATCCACTAATGTGATTTCTACACACAAAAAAAAAGCTGTAATGCCAAGAAAATTTGACTTTGATTCAAATAGAATTTACATTCGGATTGTGCCCAACAACATTTTGCATTTGTACCAACAAGTCTGTTTCTTTTGTCCCAAAGTGTAAATTCATTGTAGAGGCAAAGTTAAAAATGTTGCCTAAAATGTCATATTTGTTGCCCCAACGGTTCAGTTGCTGTTGTCGCAACTGCAACAATTGTTGCCTCAAGAGTTCAATATACTTTTGTCGCAAATGCAGAAATTGTTGCCTCAACAGTTCAATATACTTTTGTCGCAAATGCAGATATTGTTGCCTCAAGAGTTCAATATACTTTTGTCGCAAATGCAGAAATTGTTGCCTCAACAGTTCAATATACTTTTGTCGCAAATGCAGAAATTGTTGCCTCGAACAGTTCAATATACTTTTACCCCAATTGCAAAAATTGTTGCCTCAACAGTTCAATATACTTTTGTCGCAAATGCAGAAATTGTTGCCTCAACAGTTTAATATACTTTTACCCCAATTGCAAAAATTGTTGCCTCAACAGGTCAATATACTTTTGTCGCAAATGCAGAAATTGTTGCCTCAAGAGTTCAATATACTTTTGTCGCAAATGCAGAAATAGTTGCCTCAACAGTTCAATATACTTTTGTCGCAAATGCAGAAATTGTTGCCTCAACAGTTCAATATACTTTTGTCGCAAATGCAAATATTGGTAAGGTATATAATATAAATGAAAATATTATTTTTAGTTTGAGAATATTTATTTTAAATTCTTGCAATTTTAAGTTTATTGTTTAAAATATTTATTTTTCGGGGTTTTGAGCTTAAAAATAATTAAATTTTTTTTAAATAATATGCATTCATTTCTTGTAATATAACAAAGCCTTGAAATTTAAAAAAAAAATCATTTGTTACTTCCTGTCGTGTTTTATAACATGTTGTTTGAATTTATAAA
This sequence comes from Bellardia bayeri, assembly GCA_950370525.1. NCBI lineage: Eukaryota > Metazoa > Arthropoda > Insecta > Diptera > Calliphoridae > Bellardia > Bellardia bayeri. The sequence goes on along the minus strand of OX493264.1, from coordinate 53,904,110 downwards.
AATTTTGATAATATCTACTTATTGAATTCGTTAAAATTACAATAATATTGAAAGGTATTTGGAGTCATATGACAACCTTTTAATGAGAAAGTAACAAATAAGCATTGTCAAAAACGTCGGAGCAAATATAGCAATTATGTGTGAGCATTTTTTTGATAAAAATTTTTGATAACGTTTAAAGTTTTTTAAGTTTGTTTAATATAGTTTATAATTTTGCAATTTTATCTTGTGAAGGAATGTTATAAACGTAATTTTGTAAAAATACCCATACATATTTGCTCTTTTTGGTATATTCTAAATCCATGACGAAATATATTTTAATTATCAAATCGACAGCACGAAGTAAGGTTTCGACGCCACTAAAAAGTACGTAAAATTCGCTCAACTTATCCAACGATTCACCAACCACTAGTATTTTAGGCTGCAATGTAAGCTTTTCTTTCGCAGCAAGAGATCTGGCATCATCTTCCCACTGGATCAAATTGTTTATATTTATTATATGGCCAATCATTTCGTTTTGTGCATCAGATATAGATGGTTTCGCTCCCTTGTTGATGCGTATACGAGTTATAACTGCATGTAGTAAATAAAATAAATAAAGATGTCGCGAATCTGTAAAAATATTTTTCATGCAATAAATTAAAGCAAATAATATACTTATCTCATAAACTTACCAAGATTTTCTGCGGATTTATATTTTTCAAAATTCTGCAAATTTAGTTTATCTGTGAAACGTTTTTCTCAAAGGAATTTTTTCAAGCAATAAAGATTTTTTTCCTCGATGCATTATTTCGAAATCCACATCAATAAGTTCAAATCCGTTAGGGTCTTTGTATCTGGGCCATGCTTTTAAAAATTCGTCCAGTGATGTTTTATTTTCTTTTTCAGATTTTCGGATGTTTCTACAGTGCTATGCTCAGCAGATTTAAACTTTTTTGACGAATCCATGGCCTTGCGCCTGTGTTTTTCATTATAGTATCTGTCATATAGTTTTCCTGATGCATTTTTTTTTGGCACTACGTGGAATGAAATAGGTGCATTAATTTTCGTTCGGGAAAACAAAAGTAACTGCTTGTGCTACTGCCGTCATGACTTTGGCATCCATTTTAATACAATTCATAATAAAATTATCAATAACAATGCGAACCACATTATTTTGTTCAATGTCAGTTAACATATAATTTTTCAGAATGTCTATTCCTGTAATTGTTTTACTTAGAATGTTTTTAGTTCATAATTATAAGAGTAAGATTGATTGGTATTATTAACCCAATTATTTATTTCGTTTGAAGTTTGATTTGAATTAGTGATTGTTATGTCCGATCCGCAGCTAAATAGTAATGGAAGCTGTCCATGTTGATAAATATAAAACATAAAATAATTATAATAATTTTGCATAACTGTACAATAGTATGTATTAGCATTTATTGTATATTCTTATAACAGCACGGTAACACTATTTTTTTGTTTACATTTTTCTTTATTCGCAATGTTGATTAATCAATAATACGTGCATGCAAAAGGGGGAATCCCAAAAAGATAAAAAGCCTGTTGTCTTAAATGTTGTAAATACATACAAACATTTTAAGATTCTTATTGTATGTACATTTGGATTACTAATGAAAATTTTGTCTATTTTCTCTTATTTTCAACATACATATGTATGTTTTGGGAATATGTAAAACTGTTTAAAGATTTTTGATATACATAGTATATGTATAGTAACTTTTGTTACAAGCGTGCAAAAAGTTCATAAGAATGTACTAGTAAATGAACAAAATAACCTTACGTGCCTTATTTTGATTCCGCCACTTTTGCAATTCATGACGAAAAATTATTTTTTTCTCCGATAAACCCCCTTTCTAATTTTGAAAATACTTTGAATGCATTATTTTCAAAATATCGACTTTGTTGATGCCGCATTCTATGAATGCACAAATTGTTTCCATTGAAATATTCATTTTTGAAAGCAATGCAACCACTTCATTGGATAAATCCACCGTACAAATTTTTTCCTGAAAAATATCTTCGGACATTGTTGTTTGTTTATTTGAAACACTTTAATTTTTTATTTTAATTATTTTAAACTAAAAAGCACACTTTTCACTTGTTTCACACTGACAAACTACTCAATACTGATCGCAATGATAATAAATAATTTAGAGAGCGGCACAACTCTACCAATCATGTCATTGCCAAATGCACATTTTTTACAACAACAGTAATATTATTTGATTCAAAAAATAAATATTTTATGGCAACAAAAATTGTTATTTCCTGCAAATACAAATCATTTACGTTAACAGCAATTTTCAATGTGCCGTTATTTCAGAGGAAAACCTTTAACGACAAAAGTTATTCTATTTGCAACAAATAATTTTGCTGTTAAAAAACTTCAAATACTTCCATGTCGTTGCGGTAAAAAAATATTGTTGGAAAATTTCTTGCGACAAAAGGTTTTCATTTTCTCCAACAAGTTTTTATTCACCCCAATAGCAAAATCATCAAATGCTAAAATTATTTGCCGTCACAATATTTTTTTTTGTGTACGTATTTTAGGATTATAATGGTTGAATTTCATCTCAATAGCGTTATTTACAAGAGTTGTATGGTTGGTTGTTATGCTCGGAAGTGGACTTAATTCAGGAGCTATTATTGACTGACAGCTACAAAATCCAGTAGCTTAATTGCTGTATAACCGATACTAATATGATTTCTGAATTAAAATTTCTGATCCAAATAAAAGTTGGTTCGATATCGATATTTATTAGACATTTTTGTGTGTTTATTTGTTTTTTGGAAATGGTTCTTATATGGCAGCTATGACAAATTATGGGCCGATCTTTTTAAATTTTGGAACAGTTATTTCCATTCATATGAGGATATTTCACGTCGAATTTCAACATAATAACGGTATATTAAAGATATATATTAGTACTAACGTGGATTTCGGGAGTGGACCCTATGTGGGGGATATTGTCAAATATGGACCGATATTCTCAAAATCCAGCAGTTTGATTTAGGCTTGTATGTAAATGCTCCGTGTAAAATATTGGATTGGTACCCTTATTTATAAGATATTTATGAGTATTAAAGTAATTTTCGGAAGAGAGCTTTATATGGGGCATACGGTTAAAAATAGACCGAAATTCACAAAATTTTGTGAGATGATTTTTGTATATATGGAAATGACCTGTGCAAAGTTTTGAGTCGGCACCGATATTTATACAATATATATAGGGATAAATGTCTTTTTCAGATGTGGTCCTTGTATGGGATCTATGACCAATTTTGGGCCGACCACTATAAAATTTAGTACAACAATTCATTTGCCTATAACGATTATTTGTGTCAAATTTTGACCGTTTAACATTATTTATATCTGTTTTATACGTATTTGCGTGATTTTTGGAAATGGACTTTGTATGGGGTCTATGGTCAAACATGGACCGAACGATTTCTTTTTACATAAAACTTTTTTTTGCTGAATTTTGTCTTGATATTCTAATTTTATAGGCATTTATGTATAATTAAGCAATATTTCGGGAAGATTTTTGTATGGGGGCTATGAGAAATCATGAACCAATTCTTACTATTTTCCGCACGCTTTCTTTTTTATCATTAAAACAACGTATACAAAATTTCATGGTATTATATGCAATATATTTCAAAATATTGCAATAAAATGGACAAAAAATATCAAATTTTTATGTATAATTGAGCAATATTTCGGGAAGATTTTTGTATGGGATCTATGAGAAATCATGGATCAATTCTTACTATTTTCCGCACACTTTTTTCTTTTATCATAAAAACAACGTATACAAAACTGCATGGTATTATATGCAATATATTTCAAAATATTGCAATAAAATGGACAAAAAATATAAAATTTTTATGGAGGTTGTCTCGCATATTGGTCCATAACTCTGGTTGGCCTAAACCGATTTTGCTGATTTTCAATAACAAGGAAATGCAAAATAAAAAATATTTTTCTGGAAATTTTGTTTCGTTAAGTTGTATAGTTTGGAAGTGAGAGTGTTTTACACAGCCAGACAGGCGGACGTGGCTAAATCGACTTCGAATTTCATAAGGATCAAGAAAATATATACTTTGTTGGGTGTCAGATGAATATTAAACAGTTTCACACAGTTTCACACGGAATGACAAACGTAATATACCCTCATTCACCACTCTTAATGGTGAAATGAAAAGAAATGGAAATAGAATAAGCAGAATGAAAGAGTTAAACGGTATTGAACCGACAACTACCAGAACAACTTCTCCAGTTCGAAACCAAGCCCTGATAAACTTCAGGCTCATTAATTATCAGACTGGGAATTGTTGATCATAGATACAATTAAGAATTGGTCCACGACGAAAAATAACGAAAACAAAAAATCAAAAGAAATTTTAAAAATATATAAAAAAACATATACACTGTAAATCATTAACCTCAAAGGTTTCAGAGCCCTCAGCTTCTAGATGAAATTGCACAAAAATTTTTTTTTTTTAATTGCGATAACTAGGCCCCACGTTGGGCGCTTACGGCCGTGTTACCTAATATTACGGCCGTGCTCATCGGTGGGATGAATGATTTGTTCGCAAATACATCTTTAAAAAAAATTTCAGAATCATTTACATAGATTTTACTTTAGGTAGCAAATATATATATGGGCAATTTCACTTCAAGTGACCCAACTTTTAAAATCGATGTCTTCCGATTTGGATGAAATTTGCACCAAGGTTAGTATTATTGGATACTAGGCCAGACACAAATTTTCAGCTCTAACAGTCAAGAACTACCGGAGTTAGAGGGGGGTCATTTGGACATTTTGGGCATACTGGGTTATTTTAAAATTAGTGTAACTTTTCACCTATTGGTCCGAGCAAAAATTGTTCAAAGTATATAAATTGTATAAATTCATATAGAGATTTCTTCAATCATTCCAAAAATATTTTTTTTTAAACTATTTTTTAAATTTTTTTCAAAATGGGCCTTTTTTTCTCAAAAGAAAGCTTACAGCCTTTATAATCGCTTAATGGGATGCGAGTGGGATATCTACCAAAAAAATTATTTTTTAACTCAAGTGTAAGATTTTTCAATATTTGGCACATGTATGATTTTCATTTTCCGCCATTTTTTTCAAAATGGATTTTTTTTTTATTTTTCCTCAAAAGAAACTTTAGACCATTTCCTTTAAGAGCTTTGTGTGCAATTTGTAGCAAGGCATATCTATAAAAAAATATTTCAACTCAGAAAACAAAGTTTTTGAGTTTTACCATATGCACTATATTTTTTTCTTTTTTTAATGGAAGTTTTTTGTTTTTCTTTTTTTGCTCACAGAAAGCTTAGTTCTTTTCCTTTAAGAGCTTCGTGGTCAGTTAATGGGATGCAAGTGGGGTATCTATAGAAAAAATTGCAACTCAAAGAAGAAAGTCTTTCAATTATTACCATATGTACTATTTTAATTTGTTTCCTATTTGTGTGTAAGTTTTATTAAAATGATAAAAATAAAAACTCCAACAACAGAATATGAATGCCCGTGAAATGTTACTGTGTGAGCCCAACCGCTATTAATTTCTATCTGTGATTTTCTTTTCATTGAGCTTTGCCAATTCTACAGGTAGTTTAGAGCGCCCGTAATATTGAATGGAATTTTTATTTTCAAAGTAACAGGTACCCCTGATACCCTTTTTGAATCAAGTGGAGTCATTCTCTGAAATTTTATGACACTTGACTTTAAAATGTGGGTGGAGAGGTAGAAGTTAACAGTTACTTTATTATAAAGCTACGTTTAAGGTTAACGAACCTTATTGGTACTTTGTTATTTTGCCATTATAGGCCCAAATAAAGGATTTTAGACTCTTTCATAAAAATTTACCACCTAAATGATCTTAAAAAAGTATTTATTTACATTCTAAACATTCGGAAAATAGTTTTTTACAAACAATGTTAAAGTTTGGACGTGCGTTATTTACTAATTACTTAGATAATTAATCCTCACGATGACTTCCGCTTCCAAAACGGAAATGTCTACTTCTTTTTGTTGTAATCCCTTAAACAAAAGGACGCACAGATCATCAGATATGCAAAATATTTCCGACAACTTATTGAAAAAATTCCCAACGCTTTCAAAATTATTTGCTAATTTGAGGATCGTGCTGGAAAATGGAGGGAAAGTTGGACACATTACCGGTTATTCCAGATGAGAACAAAATCAATTCTGAAAATGATGAAATCGACTTAAAAGTTGGGTCACTTAACGCGAAATTGCCCATATATATGTATATAGATAATTGGCTTTTTCAAATGTGGTGACTGAGTTTTTGATCCTTCCTAGTATCAGTTAATATAAGTATATAAATGCTAATAGTCACAAGATAGATAGTTATCGCAATAGCTATACAATACAATATATAGGGTGGTTAAATTGTAAGGGCCGATGTTGAATGTGAACCACACCTAAACGCCAAGCTTTTTTTTTGAATTTTATTTGAAATTTCTCTATTTCAGACTTACTCAATTTGAACCATGGAGAGATACACAATCCAACAACGTGTTAAAGTTATCCAGACTTATTATGAAAATGGGCGTTCAAATCAAAATGCATATCGTGCACTTCGTGATTTTTTTGGTCAATTTGATCGTCCAAATGTGCGTACAATCGCAAAAATCGTGGAAAAATTCGAGCAAACCGGGTCTGTAGAAGATGTGAGAACACCAGTGCATGCTCGTACAGCTCGTACTGTAGAAAATATTGCTGCTGTTCGCGATAGTGTGGCTGAAGAGCCGTCCACCTCAACTCGTCGTCGTGCCCAACAATTGCACCTCTCACGCTCGTCGTTGATGAACATTATGCATAAAGACTTGCATTTACACGCTTACAAGATGCAATTGGCTCAAGAACTAAAGCCTCTTGACCATTCCAAACGTCGTGAATGGGCATAATGGTGGCAAGAAATGGCAACAGTGGATGATCAATTTTCGAAGAAAATCATCTTCAGTGATGAGGCACATTTTCACCTCAGTTGATTCGTCAATAAACAGAATTGCCGCATTTGGGCGAATGAGAATCCAAGAGTGATTGGCGAAAAACCAATGCACCCACAAAGAGTGATGTTTGGTGCGGTTTATGGGCTGGCGGCATCATCGGGCCTTATTTTTTCCAAAATGAGGCCGGTCAGGCAGTTACTGTGAATGGTGTTCGCTATCGTGAGATGATAACGAACTTTTTATGGCCCGAATTGGAAGATATGGATGTGGACGATATGTGGTTTCAGCAGGACGGTGCCACTTGCCGCAATGGCTCTTTTGCGCAACAAATTCAATGGCCGTGTTATCTCACGTAATGGCGATGTCAATTGGCCGCCAAGATCATGTGATTTGACACCGTTGGACTTTTTTCTTTGGGGTTATTTGAAAGAAAAGGTTTACGTCGATAAGCCAGCAACAATTCAAGAGCTAAAGGATGAGATAATTTGGCACATTAACGGCATAGAACCTCCATTATGCCTCAGGATCATCGAAAATTTGGACCATCGGATGGAGGTGTGCCGCCGTGGTCGCGGCGCCCATTTGGCCGATATTTTGTTCCATACAATAATTTCCTAAATAGTTTGTGTTTTATTCAAAATCAACATCGGCCCTTGAAATTTAACCACCCGTTACAATAATCTTTTCCTTTTTTGTTTCAATCAAAATGTCAAATTGGTAAAATGTCTAAGCTGCTGTTTCTGGCCTTTGACTTAAAAAAAGTTTACTCCTTGCCTTTAATACAGCCGAACAGAGAGGTAACAAAATTTCCACTATCCTAATTCCAAAATTCTAATTCTTGGTTTTTTATTTCTTTATTTTACATTCCCATTAATTTCCTATTGGTGCTTCCTTTATGCTCAGTACTGAGAAAACTAAATAATATTAATTATTTTGTTTAAATGGTACTGAGATTATCTTTGTCCACTTCCCCACCAGCATTCTACTCCTCACCTCATCAGGGGCTATAATAAATCATGGACCTATTCATACTGTTTTCCTCACACTTTCTTCTTTTATCAATAAAATAACGTATACAAAATTTCATGGTATTATCTGCAATATATTTGAAAATATTGAATAAAAAAGATCAAATTTTGATGGAGGTTGCCTCACATTTTAGTCCATAACTCTGGTTTTACTATAACGATTTTGCTGATTTTCAATACTAGAGTAACGCGGGCGAATTCAAAAGTTACTATACATATCAATTAAAAAGTGCTAAGGTATTGATTATTGTCATAAAAGGCATAGATAGTTCTGTTCCTACAGAGGAAATAAAATCTGCCGTACAGCTAGAGTGGTATGAGGTAAAATCTTTTCATAACATTATGAACAGGAATAAAGTTCCTCAACCAATGCACTGCATTGAGATATCGTTTGATTCATCGGTCCTCAAAACCAAAAATTCAGTTCAGCCGTATACAACTTGCGCTACCTACTCAATAGAAGAATAACTGTTGAGGAGCTATTAAAACGAAAGGGTCCCTCCCAATGCACAAACTGTCAGGAATATGGGCATACAAAAACATATTGTAAATTGCCTCACGCCGAATGTAATCGATCTAAAGCTGACCCGAATCTTAAGAAATGCAGCAACTATGGCGAAAATCACACGGCAAACTATAGGGGTTGTAAAGTCTTCTTGTATTTAAAAAAACCTGCTTTAGTTCAAAAATATACTCACTCCTAATATGGTCCGTCATATGCGCCCAGCCAAGCCGCTGGCTCTGTTGCTAGTATTACACAAACAATCAAACAAAACCAATCCTATGCCCAGGTCTTAAAACGAAACCCTAATGCGAAAAATCCCCCGAGTACTTCTAACGCAAAGCAGTCTCCATACGCTGATGTTCCTAGGGAAGGTCTACAAATGCCTTCTGGCTTAATTGAAAATTTAATTCAAACTATGAATAACTTCATGGCCACTATGCAGAACATATTTGAGGAAATGATGCGAAACCAGAACATGCTCCTGCAAGTTCTACTCAACAACAAATGAACCAGTTAAAAATATGTTTCTGGAATGCAAACGGGTTATCCCAACATAAACACGAAGTTGCAAACTTTCTTCATAGGCATGAAATCTACGTAGTTCTTGTCTCTGAAACACACTTTACTCATAAAAACTGCTTTAGGGTAAATGGATACCTTACGTATGAAACAAAACATTCCAGCGGACGGGCTTGTGGTGGCACAGCCATAATTGTGCACAAACACATCAAACACCATTGCCAGAGTTCGAAGAAGATTGTATCCAGGCCACATCTATAAATCTTACTGATTTCAAAATTACTTTGTCATCCGTTTTTTGTCCCCCGAGGCACAATATTGTACACGATAAATTTCTCAACTTCTTGGGCCAGAAATTCATTGCTGCGGGCGATTACAACGCTAAACATACACATTGGGGCTCCAGACTTATTAATCCTAGAGGTAATCAGCTATATAATACCGTAACTGCAAATAATTTTGATGTCGTATCGAGTGGTGAGCCTACCTATTGGTTACCAGACCTTATTGACTTTGCTACAATTAAAAACATCAAGCGCGATCAGGTACTAGTTAGTTCCTCCTATGATCTATCGTCTGATCATTCACCTTCAATCCTCATTTTAAAAGACGACTCTGACTCCGCAGCTGAAAATTATATATCCTATCCAAACAGAAACACAAATTGGTTAAAGTATAAAATGTATGTGAGCTGTCACCTATCACAGTGCATTCCCCTAAAAAATTCATCTGACATCCAGATAGCTGTCGACCGACTTACAGCAAGAAATGCAACCCCAATCAATCGGACAATTAAACGTGCTCCTTACATTACATCGACGGATGTAGGACCCTGATCAGAAAAAAAGGGAAGTTAAGAAGACAATGGCAAAACAATCGTTCCCCAACCACTAAGGCCCAACTACAATTATGCCTGACGCCTCTTCGCAATAAATTGAGACAGAACCACGAGTCTGCAATAGAGAGCTATCTAAACAGCCTAGATGCCACTAACAACTCCAATTACAGCTTATGGAAGGCTGTACGGCATATGAAATGCCCTATAAGCCAAGAATCTCCATTAAGACTGGAAAACCGCACTTGGGCCAAAAACACAAATGAAAAATTAAACGCTTTCGCGGGCCACCTTGAGTAAGTTTTCACGCCATATGATGCACATACATGTTTCTGTCGTCCAATCATTCCTGATAAGGTAAACCATCCAATAAAAATTAACATAAATCAAGTAAAATCTGCAATAGAAAAAGTGAATATTAGAAAATCTGCCGGGCCTGACCGCATCACAGGGTCAATGATAAGGAACTTACCATCATCTGCTTCTAGAATCTTGCTGCTCATTTTTAACGCGATATTAAGAGTCGGATACTTCCCATCGTGGAAGAGGTCTATAATTATTATGATTCCCAAGTCAGGTAAAGATGTTAGCCATGTTGCGTCGTACAGACCGATAAGCTTATTATCAATCCTATCGAAGCTTTTCGAAAAAATATTCGTGTTAAGTATAACTCCTCACCTAAATGAACACGAAATCATCCCGGATCACCAATTCGGATTCAGAGCGAAACATGGTACAATAGAACAAGTGCATAGAATTGTCACCCTAATTTGATCGGCGTTTGAGAAAAAGCAATACTGCTCAGCCCTGTTTATAGACATTTCCCATAAAGATCAAGAAAATATATATAAATATATAAAAAATATATGGGGCTCCGATGAATATTAACAAAGTTTCACACGGAACGACATATAACGTTTGTCATTCAGCACTCTTGGTGGAGGGTATAAAAAACAAAAATGAAGAAAAGGTCCGTTCAGCCGTTTAGAAATGATTTAGAATAAAAACAAACAAATATAAAAAGACATTTATAATATGTGACCCGGCCAAGGAAAAGGTGGCTTATGACTCAAAAAAAATTTTTCCACGTGGTGAAAACTAGAAAGTCCTAACTTGCTTAGAAGTGTGCAAAGAATGTAGAGAAAGAAGAGCACAAATTAAAGAAAAACAGAATTTCATGGAAAATTTTTTTCGGTCAGAAACTGGTTTGTGCTTTGCCACAGATGCGAACTATTCAATGGCAAAACGTGCCGACCGAGCAGTCAAAAAGAGCTAAAAAGTGCTAAATTTAAAAATCATTCTGTTTTAAACCCATTTATTATTAATTTTTATGTTAATGTTTAATAAAATTATTACTTAAAAATTGTATACAAATATTTACATTACAATATACATATGTATCATTTCAATAAGTAGAATTAAAAATATGAAGTCATTTTCAAAAAGTGTTAAATTTTCTTTATCTTCTGGCCATATGTTTGTTTTTATACATATAATATTTTGACCTTTTATATGTTTCAATTGAATTAATTTTTACAAACACGCTTGCTGGCAAATCGTAACTTGAACCATATTTTATATGAAATAAGCTGTAACCGTATTCAAAGCCATACGGTTTCTAATTTAATTCTTCAAAAAATTTATAGCACTGAATGTTCTTTGGAGTATGGATATGATAATAATTTTAAGACAAACAATGACAATTTTTGAAAAGGATTCTCATTAACCGAATTCTTGAATTGATGCACCTCGATCCAAAATTGTACTATTCTGTCAAAATTTTTCCACTGGTATGATCTTAAGTTTTTTAAAGACTTTTTCAGTTCTTCAATTTCTTTAACATCAAAGTCAAATTCTTTTATTACATTTAATGTATTTTCTGGCTTGCAAAAAAAAAACATGTTGAAATTTTTCTAACAACTTAAAATTTGTTGGAAGTTTTGTCCTAATTTTATAAGTGAGACTTTTTACGAACTGTATTAAATTCTGTTTAATTATATATTTATCTGATTCACTTATATGAGAATCATCACAAACCTTCTCAAAACTATATATATATACATATATGTATATACATATTTGCAAAAAACATTGTTGCATAAAATGTGTACAAATATTATCTTTATAATGAATCAAAGACGAAACAAGAGGTTAAAAACGGCATATTTACTGATAGATGCAAAAAGTGTTAAACGTGCCAATATCATGTTTGAAAAGAGCCAGGAGTTATTAAAAAGAGCTAAATCTTGCCCCAAAATAGCTAAGTTGGCATCACTGTGCTTTGCATTGAAAAAGCATCGCGCTTTATATACACACACGAACTTATCCAAGAATGATAAAATAAAGATTACGCCATGCGCATGATTTCCCGTTATGTGACATAGAAGTTCCATTCTAAGGGGTACCAAGAATGTTTCATGTGTTAGAATTAAAATTTTTTACGAAAAATGTATGTATTATGTGATAGTTGGCAACCTTACAATTGAAATCTCTCTGAGAGTTCTAAAATAAAAGCTGTTTAAAAAAGAAAAACAAACAACAAAAAATATAAGAGCAATTCCATATGAAAACGATCAAAATTGGCAAATTTTTGGACGACCCCTCTCCGATTTTAAAATAAATAGTCTCAATTGATTGCCCAGCAAAAAATAATGTACCTACATATTTCTTTTTTTTTTACAGTGACTGGTTTAGTGGTGATGTACACCACTGTCATGTGACAAAATTGAAGAATTCTTCATAAGGGACCTCATTGAAAGTTGTTTTAAAAAAAACTACTAAAGCGATCTCAACGAGTGATAGCTCGTTGGAAAGGTATTGAATCAGGCTTTAATTGAAAAATAAAATTTTCCTAATTTTTCTTAGAAATTTACCTTTAAATTTTCCCATGAAAATTAAATTTTCCGATTTTCCACAGAAGCTCCTAAATTTTCCGGCTAATTTTTTTTTTTGGATTCCTCATAATTTTTGCTTTAAGAATCAGCAATAAAAAAATGGGCCCCGACTTCTTGTTTGGACAGGAGAAGAGCATTTAAGAGACCACCTTGTTAAAAATACATTTTAAAAATTATTTTACAGTTAAAAATACATTTATAAAGAAAAAATCTTTCTTATTTTGCTGCTTCTACTTAATTACAATATTTATTAAAAATTCCAATTGTCTTGGCATCATTATAAAATTAAAGTAACTTTAAATTTAGCACGTCGGCAGACGAAGAGTACCGCTTTACATTAATTGACATATCAGAAATATTTGGTATGAAGCAATGAAACTTTTGAGTTCCAGTTATAGTTTTGACATTATTATATCTGTTTTGAATTCGTCGCTCCATGGCATCGTGTTCTTTTTGAGTACATAAAACTGTGTTTATGGCAATTTCCTTGCTTTGAATCCACGAAAACAAATGTTGTACATTTAAGATCTGGTCAGTATATGGCCTTTGGAAACTTGCCTTCGTCGCCATGCGTTTTAGGGTTCCCCCTAACGCATCGCATGGGCCCTTACCGTGGGACGTCGCGAAAAAGTGCCACTCGACCTTGCAGTTTTGTTCTTCTTCAATTATGCAAAGATTGTAAAAATTTGTTTTATTCTTGTACTGAGAAGCCGCACCGTCTGAGAAAAAACGTTACTTTGTCGATTGCATCGAATTTTGATCTTAAGAATTCAAACAGTTTCATTTGAAATAAATAAACGGACACATAATTATGAGCTAAACTCTCCGCGACAACAACAAGGCTTACGGTCTGTAGTTCGTTATGTTCGTTTTTGAAATAAATGCAAAAAGGATGCACCGTGCACTGGTCGTTTGCCCAGTGATAAGCCTGAATTTCATCCTGAACGAGAAAAGTGTAATTCTCGGCAAAGTCGCTTATCACAATGAATTCATTTTGGGCTAATTTCTCCTTACTTTCCTTTAGAAATTTCGATTGCATCTCGGATATGAAATGGTGCGCCTTCAGTTCATTCAACTTGAATCCGAATTCCTCGATGAATTCCGGAATCTGCTTTACCACGGTCTCAAGGGAACATCTGGCGCTGCTAATTATCCACTGTTTGAAATGCACCTCCTGAATTAACAGCTGTTCAAACTTTTCCGCCAAATATTGCTTTAGCTCGTCAATATTCGGACAATTGTCGGATTTGGACAGATGACAATTTTCCGGGGGTATGCGCACAAATACTTCGACAGGAGGTTCCTATATGTTTCAATTTCACTGTGAAATACTTTCAATTTCTTGCATGGAAAGAAAATTAATTTGATCTTTTGATGAAACATGCAAACGCAGACTGAATGCGTTCCGTGCCAGCACGCATTCTTTTGGTCGTAGGATGGCAAACTTAGAAAATCTCACTTTTTTGCTGGGTATTTCTCATTGAACTGATGGTATGCTTCGGATAGATTACATAATAATAATCTGCGCTGCTTGTGTACTTTTTCTCCATCTTCACGTGCGATAACATAGTCACGTGTACCTGGGCAGGCGCGGCTGTTGTCATCATTGCAGTAAAAATCTTGAATCAATTTCACCGTTGCTTCGCTGAGGCTCCTTGAGCCAAATTTCTTGGTGGGAGTCGCCAATATGCCCTTCTGTCGAACTAATTCTTTGCTTCTTCTCGCGATGTAAAAAGATGTTTGAAACTGTTCAGAAATCTTGCGTATAGACCATGATTGAGGCAGCACAGATAAAATGAGATATTTCTCCGGAAAAGTGGTCGCTAAATTGAATTTTATTTTCAACTGCTCAATCATTTGTTTGCCATCATCAACGTCATCTGCTTGACTGCATTCGTTATCAGAGCCTTCATCAAATATTGTTGCGATTGCACTCACAACCTTGCCTTTTTTCTCTTTCCTGTATGTTTCACTTCGCAACTTTCTTTTTCTAATAGGCGTTTCACCTAAAGTGGTAATATCCTCATTCAAAGGACTCAAAGACATATTGACCATCGGAATGTCTGCCTCACTATCAGATGAAACATTTTGTTCACTTGTCATTTCACTCTCAGATTGTGGCTGCATTTGTTTCAATGTATTTGTTTGTTGAGACAAATCGATTTTACACTTGGGGTAAATGAATTCTGCTTCTTTAACGTATTGTGTATTTAATTCATTCATGTATCGCTTCGAAACACCAGTTAATTTTAATACTTTTATCTTTTTCGAACGACGTCCACTCTTGTTATTCATTTTCCTTTAAATTGTCTTTACAGCTTCACTCTTTACTTTACAAAAAAAAACTCTTTAACACTTTCACGTTTAGTATTCAACTAAATTTGACTCAGAGTGTGTGAAGTATTTATATTTATTTTTTATTAAAAAATAGGTAAAAAAAACACTTTAACACTTTCACGTTTAGTATTCAACTAAATTTGACTCAGAGTGTGTGAAGTATTTATATTTATTTTTTGTTAAAAAATAGGTAAAAAAATAAGCGATATTTGCTTTTCTTTAATAGGAAAATTTGCGTATAAAATGTTTTTTAAAGAGGGACTTAATTGGTTACTGCCAATAAGCCGACCACAGGTCATAAAATGTTTTGTAAATTTTTTAAATTACCAGGTAATAAATATTTCCCCATATTTATGGAAAATACGTGTTTTATGACTTGTTTCTGCACGTGTCATTTTAGGCGAAATATTTATTACCTGGTAATTTAAAAAATTTACAAAACATTTTATGACCTGTAGCCTCAGTCGGGTTTGGTGTGCCATTACATGCCACTGCTGCTATTATCCATGGATGAATAATGGCCGATCTTGTGAAGGCAGGCAGACCATATTCACTACACACTCAACTTGGGGCTCTTAAATAAAAAATTGATTTTTTCTTCATAAATGTATTTTTAACTGTAAAATAATTTTTAAAATGTATTTTTAACAAGGTGGTCTCTTAAATGCTCTTCTCCTGTCCAAACAAGGAGTCGGGGCTCATTTGTTTATTGCTGATTCTTAAAGCAAAAATTATGAGGAATCCAAAAAAAAAAAAAAATTAGCCGGAAAATTTAGGAAAATTTAATTTTCATGGGAAAATTTAAAGGTAAATTTCTAAGAAAAATTAGGAAAATTTTATTTTTCAATTAAAGCCTGATTCAATACCTTTCCAACGAGCTATCACATCGTTGCGATCGCTTTAGTTTTTTTTTTAAACAACTTTCAATGAGGTCCCTTATGAAGAATTCTTCAATTTTGTCACATGACAGTGGTGTACACCACCACTAAACCAGTCACTGTAAAAAAAAAAAATATGTAGGTACATTATTTTTTGCTGGGCAATCGATTGAGACTATTTATTTTAAAATCGGAGAGGGGTCGTTCAAAAGGTGATCGCTTTTCTTTATTTTATCATTCTTGAATTTATTTCATTTATACTATTTTGCCTTTTTTTTAGGCCTTTTGGGCATGACTGTTCATAATGCAAAAGAAAAAGTACTAAGAAACTGTCAAAATGCATTGTTTATCTTTAAAGCTGTGTCTCGCAATTTCTTTTTTGAGTCATAAGCCACCTTTTAATAGGCCGGGTCAGATATATGTATGTATGTATATGTGGATTATAAAATAGCACTCGAATTATTTTGGAAATAATTCGGTATCGCAGGAGTCATTACTTATCGTGTTTTGGAAGAAAGGCCGGTAAGTGGCTACTCAAAGTTCGTCACCTCGAGTCTCATATTCTTTTTACAACCTCGACAAAAATCAATTTACGAACCTAATTAGCTGATATTTAAAATATAAACAGTCCTTAAGAAGATCTACAAAAAACACGCTTACATGTTATTTTGGGGTTTTTAGATATGATGGGCCTGCGACGGTCGACTAAGTTTTCTTAAATATCAGCTATATTTGTGTTAAAATTCTAAGTAAAATTTAAGAAATTTTCACGCATCCAAAGTTGGACCTTTTCAAGGAATTTTTATATTTAAAATTTCAGCTCATTCGCGAATTCTTCGCGAATTAAAAAAAAGATGCCAAACTTTGAGAGGCCACCTACAACGCCAAACAATATTAAATTAACTCAAAAACACCGCAGTTCCAACCGTGTGAAATTACGATATCTGCAATAACTTGCGAGATACCAAATAATTTCGAAATAAAATGTTTCTAAACTACTGTGTAGCACTGAGTAAGATTATTAACTAATTTTTAAATTCTATTTTCAGGTTAAAATATGGTTTCAAAATCATAGATATAAATGCAAAAGACAAGCCAAGGAAAAGGCAATGGCTGAACAAAATCAACAAAATCAGGTATTATATAGTTAGCTTATAATAAATAATTTACTCATAACTAACTAAAAAGTTTTAAATCAAGTTTTTAATTTATTGTGGGAGATTTTATGACATAACTGCCATATCTCAACACATTTTATGAATTCTCTGATAGAAAATTGGTATAAAAATAACAAGATTATTTTGGTAGCCGCATTATAATGATAACGATAATATCGCTTAACTTAAACTATTAAAAAAATTTTAAATTAATCATTTAAACTTAGAGTATTTTTATACCCAAAACCAAAAAGATAGAAATAATGGTCGTAGAACCAAAAAGTCTATATACGATTCTAAGACAATAAAGCAATGTCCGTCTGTTGTTGGCACGATAGAGCTTCGAAAAGAGACATAGAACAATTGCATTTTTACCAAACATCCTTTGTTCCACCGAACTGTTTGGTATTGCAAATGGGCAAAATTGGTAAAGTCGGATCTGAGTTATAGATCAAAGCTTCAGACTACCTCAATATTTGTTAGATATTTTTTGCTGTTTTTTTAAATATATTGCAGTTACAATTATGAAATTTTGCACACTTAATTTTATTATAGAAGAACAAGTGCTGTTGAAAATGGTAGGAATCGGTCCACGATTTCTCATAGCCCCTATACAAATGTCTTCCTCGAATATGGATTTATGGTACATAGATGTCTATGGAAAAGACGTATCTAAATAAAATTCTGCAATAATAAGTTTCATGCAAAGTGAAATCTCAAAACAATATTCTGTTTGTATTGTCCCATAAATTTGACATAGCCCCATACAAAGACCACTTCCGAAAATCACTTAAATGAACACAAATCGTTTGTAAAAATTAATATCAAGTTGAAATTCGACAAGCACAATCAAAGTATACATTTAAATCGTCATAACAAATTTCATGATGATCGGTCCATATTTGACCATAGCCCCCATATAAAGACCAGTTCCGAAAATCACTTAGATTGGAATAAATCCCCTATAAAAACCACTATAAAGTTTACATTCAACACAAATAGTCCATGCGTATATAAAGTCTACTTCCGAAAATCAATAAAATTCGCTAAATTCTCTTAAATATACCAATAAGAAGTCAAAATTCTACACAAGTAATTCGTATATACATTTAAATCGTCCTTCTAGATTTCATAATAATGGGTTCATAGTTGACCATATCCCCAATATAAAGTCCACTTTCGAAAATCAATAAAATTCGCAAAAATCTCTAATCAAAAAGACTATCAAGTTGAAATTTGACAAGCATAATCAGAACATACATACATTTAAATTGTCGTAGCAAACTTCATGATGATCAGTCCATATTTAATCATAATCCCAAATATAAAGCAGATATTTTGTACACACTGATGAACATGGTAAGAATCAGTTCACGATATCATTAGACCTCACAAATGTATTCCCGGAATTTGGCTCTATGGAATAGCAGTACTCATACAAAATTCAGCAAAAAATTCATGATTAGGGAAATCACAAAAACTATTTTTTGTTCACATCCGTCCAAATTTACCATAGTCCCCATATACAGTTCACTTCAGAAAATAACTTAAATGCTCAGATTTATGAGATTTATAAAAATCTCTATCACGTATCACATTCGACGGAAATAGTACAAATATACATATAAATCAGCGTACCGAATTTTATGATAATCGGACCATATTTCACCATAGCCCCCATATAAATTTCATGGCATCGAACTTTATGGTCGGCTCATAAATGGTCATAGCTTCCATATGGGAACCACTTCCAAAAAACACATTAGCCTACGTAAATATTTTATAAATATCATAATCGAAACGAAGTTTTGCACAGATCAGTTCTATGTAAGTATAAATTTAACTATTGGATTTTGTGAAGGTCAGCCCATAATTGGCCATAGCTTCTACATAAAATCCACTTTCCAGAATAACTGAAATACCTAAAATCTCGCAAATGTATTGTTATTGAGATGAAATTTCATGACTCAAAAAAAATGTTTCCACTTTTTTTTTTGGTTTCGATAGTTTTTGAGACGCTCTTTGGTGAAAACTAGAAAGTCCTACCTTGCTTAGAAGTGTACTAAAACTGTAGAGAAAGAAGAGCACAAATGAAAGAAAAACAGAATTTTATTGAAAATCCAGAATCAAGATAATAAATGGAATTGAAAAATTTAAAAACAGGTTTGAACGCTGCAAATAATACTGCTAAATTCTTTAATTTCTTTTTTAAGCAATGAGGTCACTTTTAATATTTATATAAAAATGTATTTATATCCAATATTTCGTTATCTCAATTTTAAATTTGTAAATCCCTGAAGAATTTATCCATTGAGATAACGAAATATTGGATATATAGAACATTTTTATATAAATATTAAAAGTGACCTCATTGCTTGAAAAAGAAATTAAAAAATATTGAAAAAGGTCGAATAAAAGAACTAAATAACACTGCCAAGTATTTATTTAGCAGTATTAAGTAGTTTTCATCGTCGCTATCCTTGTTGAAACCTTTGAAGTTGCTCGTAGTTCGTCCTCGTAAATGATACCAACATTATCGAAAGAATCATCATCATTCTCTTCGTTTTCACAGAAATATGTTTGAAAAACCTCGCTAAATTCTTCTTTGATTACTCACAAGCGACACACGTCCTACTCGTTGCTTTTAAATCTGAGCACTCACACGATTTTTTTCGGTCAGAAACTGGTTTGTACTCGCAATTTCTTTTTGGAGTCATAAGCCACCTCTTCATAAGCCGGCTCACATTTCTTAATTTTTATTTTCTGGGGGGTTACTATGTAACTCGATTCGAAAGTATGAACAGCTTGAAAGTTGTATTCGATCCGAATTTAAACTCTTACCATGCAACAGTTTCGGATCGAGCGAAAAGTGCTGTCACTAATTGCAATAATTTTGGCACGACTTTCGAATGTATTATTCAACATTGGTAGCACTTATTACGTAAAATGTCAAAACAATGAAAATAAAAAAAGTAAACAAGAAATTTGTGCGTTATAAAAATGGATACCACAGAGAACACAGAGGCGACAATTTTGACGTTTCAAAATCGCTACAATCAGCTAAAAAGGCAGGTATATTAAAAAGAGAAAGAAAATATTTTCTGGTAGTAAATTTGTAATGTGAAAAAGCAAAGCACTACAAGAATTTTGTGGACAAAACAAAATAAACAAAACAATTTGAGTTAGACTATTTGAATTGAAATTTTGTTTATATGTTTGTGATTTTAATAACTAAATTGTATTTTAAAAACTGTTATACTTTGCGGTATGCATTGTGGAGTTTGTGCATTCGTTAGATGATATAAATGCATTTTTTATGGTTGTATCAAACAATACAAAAATACTCTGTGCCAAAAATTAATTTTATTGCGTCAGAAAAATAGTAACATAAAGAAAACAAAAAGGCAGGTTCCAAAGAAAGAGACAAGAAAAAAACTACACTATCTTTGCTCTTCTGTCGCCTTTGTGTACTCTGTGCTTGGATACGGTTTCCCTTTGGATGGAAAATGAAGACGAGCGATTGGAACGTAAAATCCTACGCGATGGTGTAGATTTTATGCAGTTGACGGATGTTATGTAAGTAACAATTTATTAAATATGCAGTATGTAACTAAATATTTTTATTTGTAGGTTTGTGCGAAATTTCCGGCTTAACAAGGAAGCTTTTAAATATGTGTTGGAGAGCATTAGTGCGGAGCTTCCAACAACAGTGATATCGACTGCATAACACCATCAATTAAATTAGGTGCTACACTCAAGTTTCTTGGACAAGGTGGGTACCAACACCAAATCGGTCAAGACCGGTTTGCTGGCGTGGCACTACAAACTGTGTCAAACTGCATTACAGAAGTGTGCAATGCTATAGAGAAGGTGTTGTGTCCCAAGCACATAAATTTCGTCATGAGCGAAGACGAAAAAAGAGCTGCCAAAAATTTCTTTTATGCCACGTCTGGAATTCCAAGAATAATAGGAGATGTTGATGGTACTCATATACAAATAGTCCGGCCATCTAAAAACGAGCACTTGTTTTTCAACCGGAAACTCAAACACAGCATAAATGCAATGGTCGTAAATATTTCCAATATGATATCATCCCCTAAATACATATAATAATGCCATTAATACTTACACCGTGTGTAGAATGTGGTATTATTTATTTAGACAAGAGATATTTCAATCATTCTACCTTTTACAAGCACTTTCTTTGATATTTTGGATATGTGATCATACAATGCGCATAAGAATGGATGTTATGGAGGAGCATCGCATGACTCTCACGTATGGAGCCTGTCGGCTGAGCGCCGACATATATTATATTAATGGCGACAAGTCATCGTGGATAATAGGTAATTTAATTATTTCATTATTTAATTCCTCATTTTAATTTATTTTATCCGTAGGAGACTCTGGGTACCCATAAATTATATTCTAAATGCTATTATGAACTCTATGGAACGAAATGTTGCATTGCATACTGCGTTTATGAAAACAGCCTATGTATGTCTTACATAGACTTCTAAACTATGCATCTGATCATGTGATGATCTTCGGTAAAGTTGTTGTGCATGAGACCGGGAAGGTTTCTGAGTTGGTACGACCACGCCTTCTCTAACGCCCACTTTTTTAATTGATTAATTGCTTCTGCATGAGTTTTTACAGATTTACTTCATACAAATTGTATCCACATCTTACTGAAGACGAGGTAAAAATAAAAATTTTATGTGCCACGCCCACTTTCACGCCCCATCTCAAAAAATTAATGTTTGTATGTATGCCCTTTATAGAATCGTAAACTATGCATTTGGTCATGTGATGATCTTCGGTAAAGTTATTGTGCATGAGTCCGGGAAGATTTCTCAGTTGGTATGACCACGCCTACTTTAACCCCCATTTTATTTTTTAATTGATTACTTGCTTCTGCATGGGGTTTTACAGATTTACTTCAAACAAATTGTATACACATCTTACTGAAGACGAGGTAAGAATAAAAATTGTATGTGACACGCCCACTTTCACGCCTCATTTAAAAAAATTAATGTTTGTATGGATGTCCTTTATAGGCTCCTGAACTATGCATCTGATCATGTGATGATCTTCGGCAAAGTTGTTGTGCATGAGACCTGGAAGGTTTCTGAGTTGGTACGACTACGCCTACTCTAACGCCCACTTTTTTAAATTGATTAATTTCTTCTGCATGGGTTTTTACAGATTTACTTCAAACAGTTTGTATACACATCTTACTGAAGGCGAGGTAAAAATAAAAATTGTATGTGTCAAAGCTTCTTATTTCTTTCGACCACTTCTGGTTTTTTAAATTGTGTAATTGATTCTACTGGGATTTTAACATATTTACTTCAAATCGAATACACATGTTGCATGACCTAGCCCACTGAAATGCATCGCTCATATGACGCGCTTCAGTATCCTATTATTTTTTCAAATGGAGAAGATTGATATCACTTTGAAATGCGTCAAATCAATCAAGTTGAGTTGTTAAATTCACTCGATGTGCCAGGCTTTCCACCACATGTACTACAACTTAAAATTGGAGTGCCAATTATTTTACTGCGTAATATCGATCACCACGGCTTTCAATGGCACTTGACTTGCAGTAAAAAAAACTGAGAAATAATTTAATAGAAGCGACTATTATAACAGGAAAATATAAAGGTACAGATGTACTTTTGCTACGTATTCCAATGCTACCAACAGATTTACTATTCGATTTTAAACAATTGTAGTTTCCTGTTCGGCAACTGATTTTAGCTTCAAAAAACGCCAAAATTGTCCACTCTGTATTTGTGGTTCTTCTCGGAAGGGGAGCTTGTACGGGAGCCACTTTCAAATTTGGACATGCTTATAACTGATCTGTGTAAATTTTCGGTTCGAAATTAATGTTTATGTAGGTTAAAGAGTTTTCGGGAGTAGTCCTCATACCTATTACGGGCCGAACGTCATGAAATTCTGTACGACGATTTATAGTACATGCGAATTATTTTTGTTGAATTTCAACGTAATAATAATTTTTATATAATGATTTATGCGCATTTAAGTGATTTTTCAAAGTGAACTTTATATGACGACTAGGGTCAAATATGGACCGATCATCATTAAATTGGATGTGAATATTTCTATATATGTATGTAATGTTTCTTTCGAATTTAAACTTGCTGCTGATGCTTATAAGAGATTTATGCTATTGTCAAATATGGTCCGATCATCATGAAATTTAGTACGACAATTTAATTGTGTCTACGGATTCCTTGTGTTAAATTTCGATTTGTTAGTGATTTTTATAAAAGTTTTATGCGCTATGGTTAAAATATGAACCGATGCAAACAAAATATTGTTTTGAGATTTCACTTGGCATGAAACTTATTATTGCAGACTTTTGTATGGATACGGCTTTCTATAGATATTTATGTACCATAAAGCCATATTCCGTGAAGACATTTGTATGGGGGCTATGAAATGACTTGTCGATGAATTTTCGAAATTACGGGAATTTTGTAAAGAATCTACCTAAGAAAAAGTACATTTCTTGGAATTGTGCTTTAATAGGGTAATAATATGGGTCATGTTATACATCGTTTAAAATGCATAATGGTAAACAAATTTCTATGAACATTAGGTATGGCAGGATCAAAATGCAGAGTCCTAAAAAATAAGTGAAAACAATAGAGAGCTCAAGCAGAAGCAGCAGAAATTCAATCTCAATCAACTTTACAGCAAACTAAAGCCTTCCAAGAAATTGCGGAATCGTTTAGGGTCATGTTCAAAATATTAGTGGATTTATTCTATATAAGGTACGGTCACACTTGGCAAATATTTGCCGAAAAAGACGTCACCACTAAATAACGTATATTTGAACTCGTTTATTTATTTAAAAAAAAACTTCTTAATTAGGTCCATATTTAGTTTTAATTTATTTTATGCTGTTTGATTTTGCAAAACTCTTGGAAGAGTAACCAACGTTAAATAAATTTGTGCTAAAACAAGTGGTTACGCTATTTTCAGCAAATATTTGCCAAATCTGACCGTACCTTTATAATGATTATAAATTGATGGAAACATTTCTCTCTCTTTTTTATTTATTTTTAAAATATTAACACAAAATATAATTTTTATCACTATTATTATGTAAGTCAGATGTTGTTTTGGTTTAGTTTTACACTAGGCCTTTTAGTATTATAGTACCAAAATGGAAAAAATAAAAAACTTTAATTTGTGAAATTGTCAACAAATATTTGTCAAACATAAAAGAAACGAGGCTAAAAATGTTTCAAAAGTAAAATAATCGAAAATAAATAATAAAAAATCACATTCTTTATATTTACTCATTCCTTGCATCAGCCATGATTAGAATTTTTTTGTTAATTTGCACCTAATATGTAGTAGTGTTGCATTTTTGAATAATTAACAATTGCAGTGATGTTTGCATTACTGAATGTAATGCGCATATTATGCAGTGCAGTAATGCATTTACGAACAGGCATTTAAACGCAAAACCATTAAAATTATTATTGGTAAACCAGAATTAATTTTCTTATAGTAAGTTACGTACTCATCCTATTGCTTATACGTACTTTTCGTTTATAGTCCACTACTATAGTTGCACAACTTTTGTGAACTTTAAGCGTATTTAGACTATATCGATTTTTTATAAGCAATTTTATGGATTATATCTGCAAGTAAATATGTCAGTTTTGACTTATATCCGTTTTTGGCCCTTGCATAATAGGCAATAAAATACCTCCAAGTCTCTAGGCTGGTGGCTGTTGTTGCTAATAGGGTTACGGCTTGTGCTGATTATTCTTGTAGCATAATTTTATGATGGGCCTAGTAATAACTCCTGAGCATATTATTACGTCGGCAATGCGTCCATTATTATCTGAACCAACATAAGTTTTATCTATTCTTCCTAACCGCCATTCATGCGGTGGCTGTAAATCATCAATTACGACAACTAAATCTCCAACTTGTAAATTTC
This sequence comes from Bellardia bayeri, assembly GCA_950370525.1. NCBI lineage: Eukaryota > Metazoa > Arthropoda > Insecta > Diptera > Calliphoridae > Bellardia > Bellardia bayeri. Next base: position 53,878,970 of record OX493264.1, on the reverse strand, counting down.
GCGAGGGGTATTTCCATTTATCTCGTTTGTGCAAGGCCTTTAAATATTCATCTTTCCACCTTATGAAGAACTGGTGGTGAATAACTTTTAACTTCTCCCACCTGTTAATCAGAGACATTTTCTGGTAGTTTTGTTCTGGAAAAGCCAATAAGGGTGCTTCTCTCAGAACGTGACCGGTGGTTAATGCCGTCATATCTGACGGATCTTTCGACATGGCAGACAGTGGACGCTAATTCAAAACACCTTCTATTCTAGCCAATATAGTAAAAAATTCTTCGAAAGTAAACTTATGAGGCATTCTTTTAAAGTGAAATTTAAAACTTTTCACTTGGGCTTCCCATAAGCCGCCCATGTGTTTAGCGTGTGGTGAGATGAATTTCCATTCGAATCCGTGAGTAATATACTGCTGAGATATGTCTTCAGCTGTGGTTTTAACAAAAGTTGAAAACTCTCTTTCGAGTGCTTTACTAGCCCGGACAAAGTTTTTACCGTTGTCGGTTATTACCCTGTAGGGTAGGCCCCGCCTCCCGACAAATCGAGCAAACGCAGCTTGAAAAGCAGCTGAGAACAGATCAGAGCAAGTGGACGGCTTTCGTACTGAAACAAACAAATACGCTTATACATATATCCTTTAAAGTAAGTAGCTTTACTCAAAGTTGAGGTTTTAATCTCGAAAGGGGCGGCAAAATCTATGCCGGTGACTTGAAAGGGTAAAGACAATGTACATCTCTCAGAAGGTAAAGGGGCCATTATCTGAGTACATGGCTGCTGTTTGTTAATGATGCAAGTTTTACAATGACGTATAATACTTTTTACTCGTGGTTTTAATCTGAAAATGAAAAATTCAGTTTGTGCAAGTCTACACATTTGACCACATTCTGCGTGGGCTAGAAAATTATGAATGTGCGTGAGGTAAAGATGACACAGTCGAGAGTTACCTGGTAATATTATCGGATAGCGTTCACTGTAAGGGAGTGAGTACCGGGCTAATCGACCATTTACTCTTAAGACTGAATTAGAATCAATGAATGGATTAAGAGATTTCAAAGAGCTTTTATTGGAAAGTGGGTGAGAATTGGATATACATTCATACTCTTCATTATAATAAGTTTTTTGAGCTAACATTATTGGTCGAGATTTTACAAATTTCATCTCAGCATGTGCCCAACTTTGATTTTCGGGTTGATTGTCGTCTTTTCCCTTATTCATCTTAAATTTATTATAAAAGCGAAAAACAACACATAACGCTCTATTATACGAAGAAAATAGCACAAGAATATTATTTTTTTCTGTTTCGACATGAAGAGATTGAGTTTCTTTTCGATGTGTTTCCCAATGGATTCCGATTAGGTCATTCTGATTGAGGTTTTTTCATCCATTGAGGCCCGTGCAACCAGAGGGTGTTATTGGCCAGATCTTGAGGCCTACATCCACGGGTTCCAACATCAGCAGGGTTGTCATGAGACGGGACGTGACGCCATGTTGGATTTGACATCAAACTATGAATTCTAGAAGTCCGGTTTGCAACATATGTTTCCCATGATGACGGTGGTTTGGAAAGCCATCCTAAAACAATGGACGAATCGGTCCACAAAAATATTTCCTTGACCTCTAATTTCAGAGATGAACTAACGTAATCTACAAGATTTGATAATAAAACCCCTCCATTGAGCTCAAGGTGAGGGAGACATATTGTCTTAATGGGCGCTACTTTACTTTTAGGTACTATTAAGTTCGTAAACGTGTTGTAATTTTGAGTTTGAGACCAAATGTAAACGGGTAGGCACAATATGCTGATTTTAATGCATATATTGTAACCATCGAGGTATGGAAATTGATTCTATGTGTGAGAGATCATGAACCAAATTATTCCATTTTTGAAGTAATTCTAAATAAACTTCATCGTCCCATTGAAGGCCCTCTAGCCATAATTGTTGCATTAACAGTTTAGCTGGAATGACTGTGGGTGCAATCCATCCAGGAGGATCAAACAGTTTTGCAAGTGATGATACAAACTGACGTTTAGAGATTTTCGTCGATTGTTCCATTGGAGAAAAACTATAGGAAAAGGAATCTGTTAGTGCATTCATTTTAATGCCAAGTGTTTTTGTGGCACTTGTTTCTAGAAACCGGAGAAAGTCTAGATCATATAAATCTTCTTTGGGTAAATGTTTGAGTAATTCTTTGTTATTTGCTGTAATCTTTTTCAATGGCAAACCAGCTGATTTCAAAACCTTAATCAACTGTTTCTGAGCATCGAGTGACTCTTCTGTGGAGTAACCTCCGGAGAGAATGTCATCGACATAAGTCTCGGTTCACAAAATTTCTGCTGCCTTAGGGTAATCCGATTCGGTATCAGATGCTAATTGAAGAAGCGTCCGAATCGCAAGGTAAGGCGTACAATTTACCCCAAATGTTACTCTGTTTAGCTCAAAATCTTTAATAGGGTCATTAGTGTTTAATTGAAATAAAATTCTCTGAAAAGATCTATCAGCAGGATGTACCAGTATTTGGCGATACATTTTCTGAATATCGCCGCTGAATACGTACTTGTATTTTCTCCAACTGAGAATAATAGTTATTAATTCATTTTGTAGTGTTGGGCCTGTGTATAATACATAATTTAAAGAATATTGAGATTTAGTCTTTCTTGATGCATTAAAGACAACTCTGACTTTCGTTGTTTTATGTTCTGGGCGAATAATTTCATGGTGTGGTAGATAAAATGAATTGAATTTGGCTTCAACTGCGAGTTCATGTGAGTGGCTTTCGGTCATGTGTCCGAGTTCTAAATATGCATTTAGAACAGCTTGATATTGAGCTTTGACATCTGGATTTTTAGATAAAGTTTTTTTCCATTTCAGAGTATTGAGCTAATGCTACAAATCGAGAAGAACCCAAAAATATTTTGTCTGGAAATTCAGGTTTAAACGGCAATCTTACAATATATCTGCCGTTGTTATCACGAGAGGTAGTTTGGCTATAAAAGTTTTCGCAAAAATCATGTTCTTCCGAGTGTAAATGAGGTTTGAGTTTCAGATGCATGAACAGTTGTTGTTAAAGAGTGAACTTCTTGGGTTTTCATTGGGCCACTAAGCACCCATCCAAAAATGGTATTATAAGCGGATGTTCGCCCGCGAATGTTTTTCTTTATCCCTTCTATATTAAGGAAGTGTTCATCGTCATTTCCTAGGATTAAGTCTATTTGAGCGGACTGATTAAATGTTGGGTCAACTAAATCTAGTTTTGCTAGTTCCGTCGATTGAGGAATTTCAAAAGAACAAGCTGGAAGTCTTTTTGTCGGTAAGACTATAGCCGTAATCGGAATTCTGAGATCATATCTTTTAGCGTATAAGTCCAGGGAACATGCTTTTGATACAGTTTGTTTCTGACTACCGACACCAATAATTTAAAATTGATTTTTCTGATACAGAAGTTGAAGACGATTCCGTATTTTTTTACTCAGAAAGGTTCGTTGAGAACCTGGGTTAATAAGAGTTCGTATTGTAAACAATTGACTTCTATTTGCATTAATGCAGTGCGAAGAAGAACGTTATCATGACTTGACGAATAGTTTGCTTGAACAGGTCTTGACGTTTGAGGACGTTCTTCCCGACTTCTATCAGAATCTTAAGTATTGTGAATGCTTCTGCTGTTTGAATTTTGATTCTGGTTAATATTTTCATTATTTTGAAAGTTCTCGTTCTTGTCATTAGAAAAATTTTGTTTAAAATGAAGTAGTGTGTGATGTGGCTTTTGCACTGAAGGCATGTAAATTTACTTTTGTAATTTGCCTTTAAATGAGAAGACGCTAAGCGGTTACTGCAAATTTTATTGCGAAAAACATAATTTGATCTTTGTTGTACTGTAAATGATTTAAATTTGAGACCTGATCTCAATGAATGGTTTTCATTACAAAGTTTACAAAGAGGTTCGTTAATATCCTCTTGAGAGACAAATGTTTGGGCATTGGATCGGCTATTATTTGAGAGATTGAAACCATCTTTAGAGGTTCTCAAATTTGCGAGTCTTTCCACAGCCTCGTATCTGGCAATGAGAAATTGAGACATTTGAGACCATTATGGAAGCTCTCTAAGGGATGTTAGAGACTGCTCCCATAGAGATATAGTTAAGTTTGGCAATTTAATAGATATCAATCGCACTAGTATAGGGTCCCAGCTATCTACTTCAACACCAAGCGTTCTAAGAGTAGCGAGGGAATCGTTGACAGAAGAATTAATTTTTCTAATGGATTCAATATCCTCTTTTGTCGCCGGAGGAATATCAAACAAGAGTTTTATTTGATTATCAACAAGTACGCGTTTGTTTTCATATCGGGTTGTGAGTGCGTTTCAAGCTATCTCGAAATTGTCGTGAGAGAGTATATCTTCTGACTATTGCCCCTGCTTCACCTTTCATTTTGTTTCGAAGATAATATAATTTTGTGACCGGAGATAGCTTAGGGTGATTAATGTATACAGCTGTGAACATGTCACGGAATGATGGCCAATTCTCATAGCTGCCCTTAAAAATTTCTGTGTCACATGGTGGGAGTTTTATGCAGGAACCATCCGCTACATAATTTTGAGTGGAAGCTTGCTGAGGCATGGGAGGTGTCGAGTCGTTATGACTTTACCAAATCCTTTATTTGCGAGTTACAGTGATAATGCTCTTCAATGCAAGCATCGAAACCAGCCTTAGCACTTTTCTTGAATTCTGAGTCTAGTAACTCTGCAGAAGATGTCATAATCTTTTGATAGGAAGTGTCTAGCTTCGCTCATCTCGATTCCAAATCTCTCAATTTCACATCGAGAACCGATTCAGTTTGGTCCTCGATATTAATTGCATTAAATTTTTCACAGAATTGTAATAAATGATCACAGTTAAATACAAAGTGATCTCTTAGGGGAGAATTGGTAGTGTTTTGCTCTTGGGTAGCCATTTTAAGTAGTTTTGACAATAGCTGAGATTTATTATGGATAGCACTGGATTTAATATCCAATTTCAATATTGTCTATATTAGGTGTTATTCGCGAACTAGTAGTCGATTCTTTAATTTATAGTTTCAATACCAGGTATAATTTTGGGGCTATTAGAGAACTACATTTTTACGATATAGTTTTAATATTCAGTATATATTTGGGGCTATTTGCGAAATAGCACTAGATTTTACTATCTAGTTTCAACAGTAAATATATTTTGGGGCTATTAGAGAAATAGCACTAGATTTATAATCTCTAGTTTCAATGTTACTTATATTTGGGGCTATTAGAGAAATAGCACTAGATTTATAATAATTTGGGAAATAGCAATAGATTTTTAAATCGAGTTAAATATATTTTGTAGATTTGTGGCTATTTTGGGAATAGCTTTAGATATTTTTTTTAGATTTGGGGCTATTTGAGAAATAGCACTATATTTTTGTATCTATTTAAATTTATTTTTGGGATTTGGGGCTATTTGAGAAATAGCAATACATTTTGTTATCTACTTAAATTTATTTTTTGGATTTGGGGCTATTTTTAGAAATAGCAATAGATGTTGGTATCTATTTAAATTAATTTCTGAGATTTGGGGCTATTTTAGAAATAGCACTAGATTTTTGTATCTAGTTAAATTTTTAAAAATAGGAATAGATTTTCGTATCTATTTTAATATATCGTTTTTGGTTTGGGGCTATTTTTAATAGATTTTGGTATCTATTTAATTTTATTTTTGGGGCTATTTTTAGAAATAGCTCTAGATTTAAGTATCTAATGAAAATTGTTTTTGAGATTTGGGGCTATTTTAAAAATAGCTCTAGATTTGAGTATCTAGTTAAAATTATTTTTGAGAATTGGGGCTGTAGATTTAAGTATCTAGTTAATTTTATTTATTTTTAGGAAATTTTTCATATAATGAGTTATTTTGTTCATGGCAACTTTAGAATTTTTATAAAATTTATTTAAATAATTCGAAAATTTTTAAACTGTTCTAATGTTGTGTTATGAAAGTTATTTTAATCAGAACATGATCATTTGGTAAGGGGTACTACTTTGTTTAAATTTGTAGCGCACCAATTAAATATAAAAGCTGGGATTACGGTTCTCTTTTGTTGTTCTCTTTCCACTCTTTTCTATGATTTTTGAAATCACTCAAACAAATTGAGTAATTGTGATTAAATAATTTTGGTTTTTTAAGCCAAACAAATCTAAAAAAATATCTAAAGCTATTCCCAAAATAGCCACAAATCTACAAAATATATTTAACTCGATTTAAAAATCTACTGCTATTTCCCACATAGCTTCAAATCTATAAGTAACATTGAAACTAGATATTATGAATCTAGTGCTATTTCTCTAATAGCCCCAAATATAAGTAACATTGAAACTAGAGATTATAAATCTAGTGCTATTTCTCTAATAGAGTTAGAAAGTTGAACAATTTTTGTAATACATAGCTTTTATTTTTAAGAGATTCTATTTAAACTCAACAAAGATAACACAATAAACATTTCTAGGCAAGATTATAGCTGTAATAAAAGTATGAAATATTATATATTATATAAAGAAATAAATTAATAAGTTTGGGTTAAAATTATATTCTTTGTAATTCAATTTAGATAATTTTTTGTATTATCTTTATTAAAGAGCAGGTTCTGTTTTTCGTTGTTAATTATTTGTTTTCTGTGTGTTGTGGCTGTATATGTATTTTAAATACACATAAGTTTTAATTTTGTCTTCCTTTTAGAAAATAAAAACCACTTGCGAATTTGTTAAACAGACTTTTATAAAATTTTTCTTTTTATGGTTTTTTGTTTATTGTGGCTGTATATGTATTTTAAATACACATAACTTTTTAATTTTATCTTCCTTTTAGAATATAAAAACCACTTACGAATTTGTTAAACAGACTATTATAAAATTTTCACCCGTTTTTGGTTTATTTATGTCAATAGAAAATTTATTTTGTTTATATGTTATTATTTTTTAAAATTTAAACAACACTCACTTTTTTATGTTCTTTGTGTATATATTGTGTATAGAGATTATTTTTTTTCAATTTTAATTTTAATTTCAATAATTAATAAATTGTTTTTTTTTTTTAATTTGAACCCCCTAATGTTTTTTATACTTTATTTTCTTCACTGCGTTTCTTCCTTTTTTTATTTGTTTTTATTAACATTTTTATTAAAGCAAAGAGAATTAAGTGGGTTTCTTTTTTCTTTTATTAATTAAGAGATCGCGATTATAAGCAAAGAGAATTACTTTAATGCATCTTGTGCGAGAGATTTAAATGGAATTAACACAATAAATAATTGTAAAGGGATTTTTATGGGAGTATGTATTTATTTTAATTTATTTTTGTTTTAAAAAGCATAAATTTTAAATTAGTTAAAAGCAACGAGACTTTGCCATAAAAAAAAGAAATTTTATTATTATTGTTGTAAATACCCTTGGTGTGATGACAAACGGGGTTTTTCTTTTGTTATTTACCTATTTAAAATATCTAAATGTTATATGTTGATTTATAGCGGGAATTTTTAAATTTTTACAGTTTTCTTTTTTTCTTTATTAACTGCATTTTTTTCGTATTTTTTTCAATTATTTTCACTTTATATAATCGGCCCTATTCCCGTTGGCTTTGTCGTTTCTATGTCGTTGTCGTTTTTATCTTCGCTTCGTTTCTATTCTGGCATTCTTAATACATATTGAAACGAAGGCGAGAAGTTATCGAAAAGAACCAAAAAAAAAAATTGCCAGCACTATTACAGTGATGCCAAATTTTACCTTGTTTTTCTTACATTTTCACAAATTTTTGCTTTTTTTATTTAAAAATTTCAAACGAAAAATAAAACTGCCAAATTCAAGTCCCCAGACGAGCAAATTTCATTTGCCGTCAGATTTCTTTGATGGTATACGGTCGGCTAAACAAAAAGTAAATAAAAATTAAAATAAAAGTAAACTAATTACTCTCTTGTCCAATATTAATTAGCTGATTTTCCAATAATTCTAACTTTTTCTTTTTTATGGAGGCATCAAGAGACAGGAGCTTTTCTTCTTTTTCTGTTTTGCTTTTGTAAATTTCAAAACGTAAACGTTCCTCTTCTATTAGCAGTCTCCTTTTCTGGTAATTAGATATATCTTTCAAATATCCCTGGATTTGGAATAACTGCATCGCTCTTGTAGCACTTCGGTTTGCGTTCTTAATAATGTGATTCTTTCACGTCATTAACGTCTGGTTCTGTGGTGGAAGCATCCTTGTTGAAACAGTAGGTAAACCGCCATTAACGTTTGATTCTGTGGTGGAAGTTAAAATTAAATTTTCCGAGATAGCATTGTGTGTTCCTTGTCCAACTGGGTACGCCGGAACTTGCAATTCTTCTCCGAATCCTAACTCATCACCTGTCGGGTTTACCTGCTTTTCAAATTCTAATAAATTAGCCACAGCTTCTTCCAATGGCGACAACGGAACCTGTTTATAAACTCCTCCTCCTGTTGCTCTACATTCAGCTTCTTTTTAACTTTGAACTTCAAGTCCTTCCACACCTTTAAATTTGTTAATAAAATTTTAATTATTTGTTATCGCTATTTTATTCTTAGTTACTTTGTGCCAAAATCCACAACAATTTGAGTATTTACTCGAAAAACGAAATTAAAAAATAACAGCGAAATTTTCACATATCTTCGCATTCTTTACATAAGAACTTATTTTCATACCCCCTTATTCATAAAACTTACAACAGTTTTAGTTTTTTTATGGTTTCTACATTGAAATTTCAATCGTCCTACTGTCAAAAACAGACGAGTAGAAATAAGTGCTTGTGTGCATAACAAAACAATTATTTCGTATATTTCTACAGCATAAATTGTTGTCTACTACCTTAACTTTCAATTTCAATGTTAATTGCGATAAATTTAAACATTTTTAATTCAATTTATTACAAAATTAAAAAATTCATAGCAATTTCAATTTCCATAAATAATTTTTGTATTGTAAATAAAACACAGCTGTTTTTATTTTGGTTTCTATGGTTGCCCCTAAAAAATTAAAATATTGAACAATAACATGGAAAAAATTATGCAAAATATGTAATTAAATAATTTGGCAATAATGCAATATAACAACTAAATATTACCAAGGTAAGTAACACAAAGCTATGTCCACGATCGTCAGATATTACAACGTTGTCAGAAAAATGTGCATAAATTGTCTAACAACCGTGTAAACTTAAAATTTTTGTCTTCCGACGTTGTAAGAAAAAGCATTTTCAGTACATTGGAAGACAAAAATATTGTCATACATCTAAAAATCGTGTAAACACACAATTTTGGCATTGTCAGTGTTTTAAGACAATTGTCAAACACTTTTCATTGTCATATGTGCAAAGTTTATGCATCTGCCAATGGCAGCATTGTCATAGAAATTATTTCTAAATGCAACTCTGTATATTCATAAACAAACAAACAAGTGTGTATTAATAAAATTTTTGGAAAAAATGGAAGAAAATTAAAGAATTAAAATAAAGTGTGCATTAATAAAATTTTTAAAAAAAGTGGAAGAAAATTAAAGAATTAAATTAAAGTGTGTATTAATAAAATTTTTCAAAAAAGTGGAAGAAAATTAAAGAATTAAATTAAAGAAAATAAAAAATGGATAGCGACATATTTTTTGATGAATCGTGTTTAATAGAGTGCAGATAAAATGGTTCCCATTTTTTTTTTGTTCCATGACAATATTTAAAATTTTTAAACACACACACAGAGCTGCAAAACGAATTTGACAATGGCACAGAACAATCTGACAACCGTGTGAACTGACAATTTCGGTTGACAGCTAAATTCATTGTGGACAATTGTGTGCAAATGAAATTTTTAGTTTTCTTACAGTCGTGTAAACTGACAATTAACCTTTTGCTAAAAATTTTTCAATGTCAGTCCATTGCTAGCATATTGGAAGATATGACAACGTTGTAATATCTGACGATCGTGGGCACATAGCTTAAGTCAGACGAGTATATTATAAAAACTCATTTGTTTACGTACTCGTTTGGTTACCATTCGTTCGCATGAGAATATACTAGTTATCTAGAAACATGCCATAAGTTTTTAACCTTGGCCGTTTATCTACAGCGCCAATTATATTTTTTATTATTTTTAGTAGCTGCTCTTTGGAGTAGCTACTTCTTCCTTTTGATTGAATCTTAAAATTAAAATATAAAAATTCAAAAATTGTAACTTTAAACTTATATTTAATTAAAGATAAGCAACATAAACATATGGGCAATTTCACGTCAAGTGACCCAATTTTAAAATCGATGTCTTCCGATTTGGATGAACCAAGGTTAGTACTATTAGATAGTATGCCAGCCCAAATTTTCAGCTCTATCATTCAAGAACTGCCGGAGTTAGAGGGGGTCAAAGTTGGACATTTTGGTCATGCAGGGTTTTTTAAAATGAGTGTAACTTTTCACCTATTGGTCCTAGCAAAAATTGTCAATTTATAGAGAATATTATTTCGACATTTTGGTGATTTAATTGAAATTAAAAGTAACTACACTGTTGAAACAGCTGTTATTTTCATTTTTATACCCTTCACCTTCATGAGAAGGGATATATAAGTTTGTCATTCCGTTTGTAATTTCCACAATGTAATTTTCCGACCCTATAAATTATATGTATATATTCTGGATCCTTATAGATAGCGGAGTCTATTAAGCTATGTCCGTCTGTCTCTTGAAATCAATTTTCTGAAGTCCCCAGATATCTTCGGGATCCAAATCTTCAAAAATTCTGTCAGACAGGCTTTCGAGAAGTATGCTATTTAAAATCAGCAAAATCCGTTCATAACGGAGATATGAGAAAAAATCGGAGACTTCTTCTGAAAATTTCCTCAAAAAAAACTATCAAAGAATATAATATAATTATGCGTCCACAACAAAGGTGAAGGGTATATAAGATTCGCCATAGCCGAATATAGCACTCTTACTTGTTTTATACTCTGTTTGTTAAATTACACTCAAGATTATTATGATTATTATGGTAAGAATTGGTAATTAAATCAATTAAAAATTGTGAAAATTAGATAAAATTTCAAAATATTTAACATAAATTATGTTGGTCGTAAAATTGTCTTTCAAACAATATATCAAATACTAATAAAATTTGCACTAAAACTGAATAGAAAACACAGAATAAGGATATTCTAGTCCTATAACCAGTGTAGGTTTTGTATTTCTTATTAAGTTTAGGTGGAGGGTATTTAAGATTCGGCACAGCCGAATATAGCACTTTTACTTCTTTCTTTTAATTTTGTTTTTTATTTTAACTAACAATTGATATTAGTGTTATTAAATTACACTTTTTTCACTAGCTGTTTCTTTTATATGTACCTTTTGTTTATTTATATACTTTCTCTAATAAATTTTGTTCTTTTAACACTTTCACAAAGTTTGTTTAATTATTAATGTCAATTTTTTCGCGTTTAATTTTATTTATTTTATATTATTCGCTTTTTAATTTAATTTGACCGCCCGCACTGATCTGTGTACTCTTTGCTTTTATCTATGTAAATTTTACATGGAAGCAGCGTTGCCATATATTTTTTTAAGAAAACTTTTTATTTCTAAAAAAAACTTTTTTAAGTAGTAACATTTCAAAACCCAATTTTATTGAAAACAAAACAACTTTTATTTTTACATATTTGCTTGAGAACTCCTAACTGTCCAACTCCATATATAGGGTTTTCTAATAGCTACTTGACAACTCTGAATTTAAATTGTGAACGCACTATTTCACTGATCATCTAATTGTTGCTTTCTTTTTTTTCAGTAAACTTAACATTTTCGTTATGGTAAAGTACACGAAGGAACAACGTTTGGAAATTATAAAAATGTACTACCGAAATTCGGAGTCGGTGACCGCAACTTTAAGAGCGTTAACTCCAATTTTCGGTCGTAATTATCGCCCTAGTAGACAAGCAATAACAAGTTTAGTGCAAAAATTTGAGTCTACATATTCATTGTGTGATGCTGTCGTGCCAGTGAGACAACGGCCTGGTCGAAGTTCCGAAAATATCGCTGCCGTTCAGGCGTCCGTAGCAAACGATTCAAATCAGTCGATTCCGCGGCGTTCTCAAGAACTGGGCATCCCCAAGACCACTTTATGGCGAATTTTGCGTAAGGATCTGGGTTTACACCCATACAAGATTAAGCTGACTCAAGAATTGAAGCCGATGGACCATTTGAGTCGACGTACGTTCTCCGATTGGGCTCTGGAGAAGATGCACCAAGATGATGAATTTCATCGCAAAATCATCTTCAGTGACGAAGCTCATTTTTGGCTCAATGGGTTCGTCAATAAGCAAAATATGCGTTATTGGTCTGCTGAAAATCCACATGTGCTTCACGAATCACCACTTCATCCACAAAAAATTACTGTTTGGTGCGCTTTGCATGCCGGCGGCGTCATTGGGCCATATTTTTTCGTCGACAATAACGATCGTCACGTTACTGTGAATGGCGATCGTTATCGCGCAATGATTAGCGATTATTTTTGGCCCGAATTGGAACACATGGACTTGGATGACATGTGGTTTCAACAAGACGGTGCCACAAGCCACACAGCACACGTTACAATCGATTTACTGAAGAGTAAGTTTGAGTTGTCAAGTCCTTATTGGAAAACCCTATATATGTAGTCGTATGTACAGAAAAAGGAGTTTATTTCTGTTGTAAACTGGTAAAATGTTATAAATATTTGATGACATTTATTGTATTTAAGACTAATACTAAATTAAACATTGTTGCAGTAAAATGGATTAAAAAGGTATAATATCGTTAAATTACTAACGCAGTGCAGCATAGTTGAAAAACATTGTTTTGTTAATGGTGAAAATAATTTGTTTTAAAAACTAAATTAAACTTATAAATAAATTATAAATTTGCAAAAAATTTTTTTTATAATAAAACTTGAAAACTTTATTGCATAGCATTAAACACATTCGAGAGAGCAGACTACAATATGTCAAAAATAAAATACACACGTTTATATGAGAGTGACTATATTGACGACAGCAGGCAACACGACTGCAGGTTGCTGTCCATGCTGATTTTTTCGTCGCTGTCAAATTAAACTAATTTCTATTTTTATTGGCGACAAAACAAAAACAGTGTTGACCATATAGCAAAATGTATAAAGCAAATTAAATAAAATAAAAAGCACAATGCACAATTAAAATGTCGTGGTCATTTATGCGTCAAGAGTTGTTAAATGTATCAATAATATTACATTAATAATATTAAATTTTATATTAAAAAAAATGAGTGAAGTTTATTAGCATGTCTGGAATCATATATATATGTTTTTCATGTTTCATAAATAAAACGCTACTTTAAACAAAAATAAAGGCCTTAAGTGGCACCACTGAAATATAAATGGATTACTACAACAGCTGTTTGTATTTTTATTGTTTTGTTTGATTAAAGTTTGTAAGTGTGTTATTGTTTAAGATTTATTGTTTTTAATGTTTTTATTTACTTTTTTGTTGTATTTTTGTAATAGCTTTTATAAAATCAACAAACTTCTTTTCAGCCATTATGTTATTTAAAAAATTCGAAGAACAAATTTATTTTTTATTAAAACGTCAGATTTCGGGATCAGCTGCTGACTATGTAGCTGTCGTTTTCAAAATAATTAAGCAGCTGAATAGAGGGCGGCATAAGTACCCAGCGGCATTTGCACTCATATAGTCGTGTAGCCTGCTGTCTCAAATGTATTTAATGCTCATCTCAAAAAACTTGCAAAAAAAGGGGAAACTTGGCAAATGGCAACGCTGCATGGAAGTAAATATCCTCATTGAGAGAGCTTTAGAATTTCTATATATACTCTTGGGTTTAAGAGATTTTAGGCAATAATAATTTAATTTCAATAAAATTTTCTTCAATATGCGTTGTTATGGTTTTTATAGGTTTTGTTTAATAATTGAGTGTGGGTACTTACATGTATTTTTTCTTAGATATATTTGAGCCTTTTAGATAAATTTTTTATATTACCTCATCTTTCTTTGGGTTTTTTTGGGTAGAGATAAATTGGCTGAGTTTTTTCTGCCTTTAGCTTGAGAAAATCTTCAGGGATCTTGGGATGCTTTAGGGATGGTTCAAAGTATTCAAAGTAATCCGGCTCGAAGGACCATAAAATAATCTATTTGGGTTATAGATTATTTTAAATCTTCCAAAGTTGAGGAAATTGGAAGATTATAATTTTAATTACTACTGGAGTAATTTATATAGGGTTGATAGGAAAAAGAGAGGGGTTAATAATTTCCTTTCAACGTTATAATATTTTTTATTTATATAAAGTATTTTACCTTTTAATTTGGGTTACAGTTGTTACTGTAAGTATGTGTTTTATATGTAGGTATTTATATAAATTTAGAGTAGATATGTATTTGTTGTAGTTTATATGTATATAAACAATAAGTATTAATAAAATTGTATTGTATTGTAAATGTTTTCTGTTAGCAACAATTACAAAGAATTTGGAACGTTTCCGTTATTATGTTGCTAGCAACATCAACTTGGTTAATTAATTAAGGTAATACATATTAGCTTTTGTTAACAATTCATATGAAAAAAAAGAATCAAGTAATCCGTACTTGAATCAAGCCAGATAGGGGTCAATAGTACGGTAAGTACGGTTTTACTTGAACCGAGTACAAAATACTTGAATCAAGTATGAATCTTCCAAGTACGAAAAAGTTGATTTTAGCGCGATTTAATCATATTTTTTGTCAAAATGATCTCAGCACGTACTTGATTTAAGAATTTTTTTTCTTGATTTAAGCTCGAATCCATACTTGATTTAAGCCTATTTGGGGTCGAAATGATCTCAGCACGTACTTGATTTAAGCAATTTTTTTCTTGATTTAATGACGGATCCATACTTGATTTAAGTATGTCTGAAGTTGAATTAATCCTAAAGCGTACTTGTTTAAAGTATTATAAACTTAATTTAAGTTCGTTTTCGTACTTGAATTAACCTATAAATAAGGTTAAATTGAGCGCAAACGTGTTTGTTTCAAGCATTATATCCTTGATTAAAGCTTAAACTCGTACTTAATTTAATTTCAAAATTGATTGAATAAAGTATGTTTACACTTAAATTGAGCCAAAATGCGCTTGATTTAAGATTGAAGTCGTACTTGATTTAAGTACTAAAATCCTAAGATAAAATTAATTTAAAAACGTTTTTTTATTTTTGTATTTATACATGTTTATTTAAATATTATACAACGAAAACATTTTTTTTAATATTTTCATTCAATTATCAATTATTTTTAATAAATAATTATAATAAAACAATAATAGTCCTTAATTATTATGGTAATTTATTTTTATTTTATATAAATAACACACTTAAATAATATTAAAAGGATACATTTTATTAAAATATGTGTTTAATTCTAATGTAGGTTTTTCCGTTGTTAAGTGGATACAAGTGTAAAGGAGGAGTATTAAATTCATTTATATTTTTAATCTGTGTTTTATTTATTACTGAACCAATTTCATATGCTCTAAAGTGGCTATCAAAATGTTTAATTGTTACCTTCCTGCAGACTATAAAAATTTCTTTATTATTACTTATGATGATATATATTATTTAATATAATTCAAAATCTTTTACTTCAAATCTATCAACTCCTAAATAATATGTTGGTTTATAATGTGTGCCCTTGAATGTTAAATCATCACATAATTCATATCCTTTAGAACATATTTCTTGTATTTCGCCTAGAATATCTAAATATTGTGTTGATATTTCAGAATTTGAAGAACGCGAAGTAAAAATAGGTTTTAATCCGGACTTGTGTTCAATTAAAAACTTAGAAAATTTGAAACCGTTTTTGATTGACAGGGAATATGATGGATTTCTCCGAGATGTTATACTGTTAAAATAACTTTTTGCGTCTTTGTGTTTAGCTTCAAAGCGCATGCACCATAAATATTTTAAAGGACCACATTTTTGTATTGCAGTTGCGTAATGCACAAGAAATTGATGCTTAGGTTTCAATGTACCAAAAAGAGTTATGTATAATGCATGATGTTTGTTTACCAATAATTTCAATTTATGTAAGTCATTTGGAGAATACTTTGACATAAACAACATATCAATTATGTCCAATAAAATAAGTAAGAGTTGCCAGTGTTTATTATCAATTGGTACTAAGTCTCCAATCAATAATGTTGTAAAATGAATGAAAGAAGCTATTTCACTAGCTGTCATTCTTAAATTACAAGATTTTAAACGCTCAAGACTTAAAGGACCAGAATTATTTCCAATTTCTGTTTCTCCATATGTAAACAGTTCTTTTCTGCTATTAATAGTATTCAATGATATTATATTGTCGTTTATTAATGCAACTAAAATCTTGCAAACATCATACATACACACGCCTTCGTACATGTCATGCATTATGTCGAAGGAGAAATTCTCGCAAACATTGTAGTGTTTTAAGTTGTTAAATATGCAGGAATTCTTCAAACCAGTTTCTTTGAAATTATTTTCAACTAAATCATTTTCATAAGTACTACTACTTCTTAGGTCTCTCGTAATTTCACAGTTATCGAACTGCATTTCTGATTTCTCTCGTCTACAAGCGCGGCAATATCTTTTAGCATTAAAAGATTGAACATAGCCTAAAATGCTGTTAACTGCCAAATTATCTCCAACTATTAAACCTAAAATGAAATGTACTTTACGAATTTCATTACCCACAGTAATTTCTATTCCAAATTCTAACTGCTTTAATTCTTCTACAAGAGAGTTAAATGAACGTTCTTGACCACATTCTTTAAGATTAGATGTAGATATAAATGCAGCTGGAAAAATAAACTGAAGCTGCGATAGAAGATATTTTGGCATTAATGGAAACTGTATATAGCAACCGCAAATGGAGTTTGTATGACTTCCAAGATGATTATTTATTTGAAAATCATCAAAGTACAAAATATAGGGAATTACTATATCAGACTGAAATTGTTGCATCTTTTCCATAAAAATTTCTCCATTTGAAAAACTGCTAAAATGTTTTTGTATTTTCCAAAGTCTCATTAAGAAGATTGGGTATTTCGAAAATGGATTTGAGCATAAATCGTAAAGGCATAATAATAATAAAATATGTTTTAGGTCCTAAAGTGGGATTTCTGTGAAGAATTATTTCAGTGATTTTTTCGTCAATAACAATTAATTTCGGATCTTCATATAAATTTAAATTTTTCAACATTTTTATCATTCTATATTCTGTTAATATATCTTCAAACGGATTCTTGCAAAAGTCCAAAATAGTATTTAAATCATTTTTGATTTCACCTTCTTCAAGTAAGCTACTTATGGCATCTGCTATAGAAGAAACTAATGAAGTTACTAGTTTTTGCACTTCAATTACATGACTTCTAGGCATTGAATTTTTATTATATAAGCTTAAAGATAAATTAAGTGCTTTAAATTTTAATTCCTGAATTTTTAATGTACTATTTTGCTTAGGGGTAACTGAATTAGGAGTGGATTGTGTTTCTAGCAAACTAAACGCTTCATTGGAAAGATTTAAAAGATATATGATTAGTGTTTTGAAAATTATCATTTATATGAACTTTTTCTAAATGAAGTCGGAAATAGGAAAAGTTAGTAAAAGTTTGGTTACAAAAATTTTGCATACAAATAATTTTTAAATATTGGCGAGTTAACAAATGAATTGATTTAAAGTGTATTATTAATAGAGTTGGTGTTTGAAGTGTTTTTTTACATTTAAAACACATATACATATTGTTTATTTTAATTGTTTAAATAATTTATAACCGAAAAAATATTAGATGAATAAGAATCAAATTTAGTATTAATTTCAAAAAAGTACTTTTGTATAAACAACCAGGATTGTTCACATGCTATTGGGTATTTTAATGAAAGTACTTGAAAGATTTTAAAACAAATATCGAGACTTTGTATAAACGAATCAAATTTAAGTAAATTTTGATCAAAATATATATAAAAACCTTTTATATTTGTTCCGATACATTTCACAATCAAAAATGGCTGGATTGTCAAACCGGCTGAGTAATATTTATTTATTATATCCTCCACTCTCCTCTTATAATCATTTAGTGTTGGTAGATGGAGAACAAAACTCTCCTCCGAGTCTGCGATGGTGATTTTTTTGTTTTTTTTCCGTCCTTATTTTTGAAACGGGCGGAAGATTGCAATATCGAATTCAATAACACAGTAATTGCAAAATCTTGAAAATCTGAAAAAATAAATGTGTATTAATTTTAGCTTAGAAAAAATATAATTGTTAATTTACCTATATTTTCACTTTCTTTCGCTTTTGTCACCAGTTGTTTCGAGACTTCATTTACAATGTGTTTTTCATAGTATCCAAAAATTTTATTTTTAAATTGTTGCCATTTGGAAAAAAGTATTAAATTTTTTCCAGAGTATAATAAATTGAAATCAATGTTTATCTGTAAAAAGATAATTTTAAATAAAATTATTATTATACCATGCAACACCCTTCTTACAAATAAGAAAATCACAAAAAATAGTATATTAAAATTTTAATAAAACTTACCAAATCAGCAGCTTTTGCATGGCCTAGTTTGGACCATGATTGTAGAAAATCGATGTTATTTAGGTTCTGTAATTCCCGACGACGTATTTTAAATGTTCTTTTCCATTTCTCACAAACGTCTGCCCAATCAGATGAATCTCTATTTAAAGATGTTTTAAAGGCTGTGGCAACAGAATCGTCTATCTCTTCATCTTGTTCGATCTGCTCAGATGCGCTTTCAGTTTCATCTTGACTGGACAGTGCAGAATCAAATTTTCCACGTTTACGCCGGAAGTTTCTATATTTGGAGTACAGCTTTCCACTTGGGCTGCCTTTACTGCCTCTTGGAATAAAATAATATCCCTTAAAATTTAAAGATAAAAATTAAATAACTGATTCTATATGTGGTCAAAATTTGCACAAAGTGGGTCAAAAGATTAATGGAAATATTAGTTTCGTTCTAGATGTATACTAACACAAACATTTTAAACTCAATTATTTTGAAATGGCAAAAAAAATTATACACTATTGCTTTATTAAGGGGTCGATATAGTCTCCAACAAATTCCGTTTTTAATAAGTAACAAATCTACACCATTTCTAATTAAATTTAACTGCTTTCATTCATTTCAATTTGAATGCAGTTCAATATTAAATTTATTTTAATTTTCAATTGTATTTCGGAATTTTTGCCATTTTTGATATATTTAATTTTATAAATTAAAATAATTTTAATATTTCTTTAATTTTGTATCAAATTAATTTTAATAATACATTTAGTCACCTGAACTTCTTTTTCTGATGGAAAAACTGAGACTATTTCATCTAGCCATAGCGGAAAATCTGGAACTCTTATTATAATTTGGCTGCACATAGCTTCTTCAACAATTAATTTTATAAGGAAATTCCTTTGGTCGATAGTTAGCTTTTTCGTCCTATATTCTAATATTGCCCTTTCGCCTGCCGTTTCTTTTAATATCTCTATCAAACTCTTAACGATAATAATTGCGATTAACTATAAAATTTTGAAAATAAAATTAGTTTACCTTATGCAAAACTCTTTTGCCACTAAATCCTTCCTCAGACATCCAATTATCCACCTTCGACTCGACTGAAATTGTTTCGTCGTCAATTTCAAACTAAAATTAAATTCACAAAACAATGTGATCAAATACAAATAATACAGATATTTATTATTTACCTGCTGTTTTCTCCATTTAAAAAGCTTCTCCCGAAATTCAATTCGGAGGCCAAGAGGTGGTATGGCTTCTTTGATATCTTCCTTTTGCATATATTGTAAACTTTTATAAGTTACCTTAGCGGCTACAGAAAAAACAGTGTTAATAAAAGCATTGTTGAAAAGTTTCAATAAATTAACAAAAAAATAATACACTTGTATATTTTATTTAGGTTTAAGCAAAAAAGTAATTGCTTAAAAACTTACTTCAAACTTAAATAAAATCAATTTTCATAACCGCACTTGTCAAATAATTGTACAGAAATTATAAATTTACCACGCACATAACAAACAAATTTGTGTAAGAAAAACAACAAAACATACACAAAAAAAGGAGAGCATATCAGAAAAACAACCACTTGAAAAAAGAAGAAGTAAGCAAGAGAATTCTACTTCTTTTTTCTTACTAATTTTCTATAAGAATTTTTTTATATATGTATGTTTCCAAGTGAAAAATTTATTGTTTCGTTTGTAAACTTATGTATATGTTGTTGTACGTAAAAAACAACAACAAGCATACAAACGCAACAACAAAATTTTTACTTAGTCCGCTTTTACAATGTAGAAACTGAAAGGTAGGCATTTTTCTCATTCTCTTTTAAACTAACCTAAACCCGTGTAATACACACTCTACATCTTCAACCCCTCGCCACCAAACTTCGTCTCTCTGCCTTTCAATTTCTGCATTGTAAAAGGGGACTTAGAAATATTTTTTGACATGCTTTGTTTTGTTAAAAAATAAGTAAGAAAACAAAAAAATGTTAATATAACTTGTTGCTTATTTTCTTTTTTTATGTGCGTACACTAAAAACCGTTAAAAATACTGACGTTTGCAAACAAAAAACAATAAACAAGAACTTACATAAAATACCACTATTTTATTTTCTATGTGGCGTTTATGTGCAAGCTGTTTTTTTAAACGTTAATATTTCTATGTATGTATATTAAATTACTTACCTTTTAAGTATGGATACACCTCCTCCAACTCAAAGCCTTTGAGGAGCACTTTTAAAAGACCGTCTTCATTACATTCATCTTCCATTGTCAACACGAGCAAATTAATTAAAACTTTAGGTACGCGCACTCAACAAACTTACAAAACAGACTGATACATTTCATCCCTTGAAAATAACCAGTAACTTGCTTTCAATATGAAACAACTTCATATTGAGAGCACATGAGAGAGTAAGTTTTAATTTGCTCATTTTCTCTCAGGGATTGATTTAACCCTTTGTTTACTTAATTCAAGCAAAACACTTGTTATTTTTTATTTATGCCTGTTTTGTACTCAAATCAACATATATTTTAGTCAATTTAAGCAATTTATACTTGAATTAAGTAATATAAGGGTTAGTTTTTCAAATTAATCCCGATTTTTACTTAATTTAAGTAAATGGTAGTATAAACGTACTTAAATTTTCAAGTACGTATTCTGGCTAAAATTGAGAATAGAATACTAGATTTTAGTACTCCATTTTTCTTTCTGTGTATGCATATAATTCATTAGGAATTCATAAAAGGTAATAGTAATTCATAATTTTACAAAATTTAACTTAAAACTACAATTTTCAATTCTTAAATAATATGGAAATTGATAAATTATAAAATTCATTTATTAAGTTTATTGTCTAAACTTAAGTTTCGACAGTTTGAATTACAGCTTTAAATTTTGTTCCCGCACTTTGCCAGACAGTAACATAATCATTTACATATCTAAATTAAACATTTTTCTTTTTAAAAAATCTTTGAATACAAAAAGCTTTAGATTTAACATAGAAATTAAATTTAACATAAATAAGAGAAAATCTTAAAAAACAAAAAAATTTCTTAGCTTATGATATTATATAGTCATTAACCTCCAGACAGGGTAACAACAATTATTTCCCACTAAAAACTTAGGTACAATACTAAAATTATATAATATTTTTATTAAAATCCACAGTAGTATATTTTAAGCAATATTTCGGTTAATTCAACATTTAATACTCGGGTTTTAACAATATTATTATTGAATTCTTTAAAATAGAAACAAATTAATTTTAGTATGGCCACTTTAATTAAAAAAACAAAAAAAAACTTTAAGTACAAAATAAGAAAAAAATACAAAAATTTGTCCAGAGAACGAAAGTAAAACAAATAAATAATAAAAGAGAGACTACATATCACATTGTTGTTCCCACGTCGAAAGATTTTTCGATGAGTACAGCATGCAGGTATTCTTTTTTTTTAAGAGAGAGATATTAATTTAAAGTTGTTTTCACGTTCTCAGTAAATTTTGTTTTTAATAACATACACTACAACAATAATTTTTCTTTATTTTTGCACTAACCGACTACAAATAATTAAATTATAAATTTTTAAATGTATCATTGACACTTTAAGCTTTACTTTCTTTTTGTTTTTAATTTAATAATTAACTTATTTAATTATTTTTCTTTCTTTAACAATAATCTCTAAACTTAATTTCTTCTTTAAAAAAAAAATTAAAAAAATATTTAGTTTCCTTAATTTTTTTAATTTAACATTTCATTTTAACATTAATTTTCCCAAAAAACATAATTTTGCTTTTTCTTTATTTTTGATTTCAGTCAATTTTCTTGTTTCTTTTAACTTTTTTTTGTGGAACAGTTTTGTTCTGTGTATAATTACAATTTTGTATGTTTTCTTCGTTTGTTTGATTTTTTTTTAATTTTATTTGTTTTCTTTTTTTTTACTCTAATTATTTTGTTATTTTAATTATTTAATTTTAATATGTATTTAAAATGGTTAGGCTTCACTTTTTAATTTTTCATACAACACTCTCCGCCTATATCACCGAACTGAATTCCTTCTCATTTTCACATAAATAACTCATCTTCATTAGGTAGTTTGGGACAGAGAAATACACAGTAGATGAACAATAATTATATGTATGTACTTATAATTGGGTTCCAATCATTAAATTGGCGCCTTTTCTATTAAAGTAACAAACGATACAGCCAGCCAAAGGGAAAAATGGTTGCTCTCAGTATATAAATGTGGCAGCACAGCATAATGACATTTGCACAAAAAGGAAACCTTAATGGCAACGCTGGCAAAACTTCGCACTTGTCAATTTGGTTTGTTCCGTTTATTCAGACTACCTTCGTCTATCACTCAACACGCGTTTTTTAAAATAATTTGTTAAATTAAATTTAAGAAATTTAAGAATGTTAAATTAAATATTTATTAGTGGAACTTAAATTTCTTAATTTATTTTGCAGTTGTTTCTTTGGCCAGAGTGATGAATTTAAGAATGTTATTTTTTTCAAGCTAAAATGGCCTAAATTTATTCAATGTAAATAAAAATCCAATTTTTAATTACAAATATTGTAATTAAAAATTGGATTACAAATATTGTAATTAAAAATTGGATTTTTTTGAATAAATTTGAATAAATTTAGGCCATTTTAGTTTGAAAAAAATAACATTCTTAAATTCATCACTCTGGCCAAAGAAACAACTGCAAAATAAATTAAGAAATTTAAGTTCCACTAAGAAATATTTAAGTAAAAAAGTAATAGCGTTTATCAATTCTTTGTTTATCTATCATAGAAGAGAAACGTTATATTGGTGACCCCGACGTGATAGAAGGTAGTCTCTGAAATTAAAGTTCACAAAATGGCCGACGAAAAAGTACAAGACGACGCCAGCTCGGACTTTGATGCGCCACCCGCTACCAGCGGCAATATGGAAGCCATTTCGGTCGTGCGCCTATATCCACCGAGCATGACCTCATCAAACATCGACTCGTATTTTATGACATTGGAATTCTGGTTTGCGGCTTCAGGTATACACCGTGATCAACTTAAATACAATATTGCGATGGCACAAGTTCCACCACAAATGTTAAGCGAATTGCGCGCAATAATTGAGGCAACACCAGCACAAAATAAGTACAAGTACATTAAGTATGAGTTATTGGAGCATTTTGCTGACAGCCAGCAACGTCGTCTACAACGTGTTTTATCTGAAATGCCCTTAGGAGATATGAAACCGTCACAGCTGTTGCATGAAATGAGAAGAGTTGCGGGAACTGCTCTAAGCGAAAACATTCTGTTTGATCTGTGGGCCGCACGGCTACCACCACATGCACAAGCTGCCCTGATTGCAGCCAAGGTTGACATCAACGCAAACAACGATTGCCGACGCAATTGTGGAGTCTCTTGGCTTGCGAAACATTTGTTAGGTAAACTTAACCTCAAAAAATACAACGTCACCGCCGGCAGTTAGCGAGCTAAGTGCAATTAAACAGCAATTAGCGCAACTCACACAAATGATGAAAAATTGTAAACCATTTGAAAGAGGCCACCGATCACGAGGCAGCTGATCGCGATCTCGTAGCAGAACTACCGACAACAAAAATAGCCAAACAATGTGCTGGTATCACCGAACGTATGGCGAAAGGGCTCGGTCTTGCCGCAAACCATGTGCTTTTACGCGAAGTGGCGTAACTACCGACCAGCAACAATGACTAATTGCTGCAAGTAAAGCACCTGAAATTGGCGAGTTTACGGGTGCAACAAAATCGTATCGCCTCCAAATAACAGATGTAGACACTAACATACGGTACTTTATTGATTCTGGCGCCGATGTTTCAGTGATCCCAAAATCAAGACACGTGGCCACTCTGCGGCCAACCGACATGCAACTTTTTGCCGCTAACGGCTCGCCAATTAAGGTATATGGCGAGGCATTGATAAAGATCAACCTTGGTCTTCGACGCGAATTTTTATGGACTTTTTTAATTGCGGACGTAGGTACTCATATCATAGGAGCAGATTTCTTATGCCACTTTGATTTGCTCATAGACCTGAAACGACAACTTGACGCAATTAAAATCCGTAGGTATTCTCAGACGATGTAAAGATTTTTCAGTAAAGACCCTCCAGTCTTCGGTACCGTTCTCAGACGATGTAAAGATTTTTCAGTAAAGACCCTCCTCAACCGGGGTCGTTCGTGAAATCATCGGTGGTTTACCGCATTGAAACAACAGGGTTTCCGGTATTTGCGCGACCACGCCGCTTATCACCTGAGAAATTGGTATCCGCTCGCTTAGAATTTGAAAATCTTATCAAATTAGGCATTTGTAGACCTTCAATCAGCTGTTGGTCAAGTCCATTACACATGGTGAGAAAACCTGATGGTACTTGGCGCCCATGTGGTGACTATAGGGCACTAAACGCCATTACCATACCAGACCGTTACCCACTGCCGTATCTTCAGGATTTTACAACAATTTTGCATGGCATGACTATATTTTCAAAGATCGATCTTCAGAAGGCCTTTCACCAAGTGCCCGTACTTAAAGATGACATTCCAAAGACGGCTATTACCACGCCCTTTGGTCTATTTGAGTTTGCGTACATGACCTTTGGACTTAGAAACGTGGCTCAAACGTTTCAGCGCTTGGCACATGATGTATTCAGAGGGCTCGATTTCGTGTTCCGGCATCATCATCACCGGACGAGCACCGAGTCCACTTAAAACTAGTTTTTGAACGTTTACAACAGCACAGTTTGTCAAAAATGTGAATTCGGGAAGTCTGAGATTTCGTTCTTAGGATATAAAGTTACGTTTCAGGGCATACAACCTTTACCAGAACGCGTCGAAGCAATCAGAAAATACGAAAAACCAACACAAGCAAAAGATCTAAAGCGATTTCTGGCGGTTATAAATTTCTACAGACGGTTTATACCAAATGCTATTCAAGCTCAAGCACCACTTTTTGGAGTGATACCTGGCAAAAATGATAAAACGCAATTGAATTGGAGCGAAGAAACGATCACTGCATTCGAAGAATGTAAACAACAACTCTGCAACGCTACGCTGCTCGCACACCCAGCACGAGACGCTGAACTCTCACTGTTGATCGATGCCTCTGAAATAGCCGCCGGCGCCGCCCTGCATCAAATTGTCAACGGGCATCTACAGCCGCTTGGTTTCTTTTGGATGTAATTCGACAAAACACAGCTTCGTTACAGCACGTATGATCGTGAGCTTACAGCCATGTATTAAGCAGTGGTGCATTTTAAATATATGATGGAAGGTCGTAATTGCCACATATATACGGATCACAAGCCTATCACATATGCATTTCGCCAAAAGCTAGAAAAGGCAAACAATCGTCAAGCCAGACAACTTGACTATATCGATCAAATTACAACCGATATTAGGCATACACCAGGAAAAGAGAATATCACCGCAGACCTGCTTTCACGAATTTCTAGTGTTACACTTTCTCCAGATATTGTTTTCGAAGAACTAGCCCGTGCGCAAGAGTCTGACGAAGAGCTCCAGACAATTCTTAAAGGTAAATCACCCTACAAGATACAACTAAAACGTTTTATTATTCCAGGAACAGAAAGCCAACTGTATTGTGACTACTCCACTGGGAGATTGCGTCCGTTTATAACTTCTTCCCTGCGAAATAATTTTTTACGAACAACACACAATATGTCACACTCTGGTACTAGAGTCACAGCCAAATTAATGATGAGCATTTTCATATGGCCAAACATTAGAAAGCACAGCATAGAATTCGCTCGCAGTTGCATACAATGTCAACGTGCAAAAGTGATACAGCACACAAAATCACCACTTCAAAAATACGAAATGGTAGACAGTCGTTTTTCGCATTTAAATATGGACACAGTGGGACCATTTCCACCTAGTACGGGTACCGATACTGCCTCACCATAATAGACCGATTTAGTCGCTGGCCGGAGGCAATATCCATAGGTGACATAACAGCAACTACAGTTGCTCAGGCACTCATATCAGGTTGGATCTCTCGTTTTGGAATCCCAGCCGATAATTCGAATCACATCTTTTCAACGAGCTAACAAAATATTTAGGAATCAAACATTTTAGAACTACGTATATCATCCCCAAGCTAATGGACTGATCGAAAGATAACATAGGGTACAAAGAGGATATACAGGCTTCACCAGCTGAATTGGTCCTAGGTACTACACTACTTATACCCGGCGAATTTTTGTTTCTCATACCACAATGAGAACAGAAACCGAGGTCCTAGAAGACCTGCCTGAAGCCATGCAAAATATCCAACCACAACAGACGATTTGGCATGGCAAGGCTAGTACATTTAAACATCCAGCCATGGATACGTGCACACATGTATTCATACGCAACGATACAATTCGTCACTCTTTATCACACCCATATGATGGGCCGTATCAGGTGGTAAATAGAGGTTAAAAATACTACAAAATAAAAATTAATAACAAGGTTGTTAACATATCGATCGACAGGCTTAAACCTGCATATATAGCTAACGAACAACAAACATCAAAAAACAATTTTCACATGCAAACACCGACAACTACAGTAATGGCTACAGATAACTCTACGCAAAACGCAACAACACTACCTACAGCTGAGTCTACGCAACCTACTGCGCCAAAGCGGCCAGAAAAATCATTATCTCCCACGACACATCACCAAAAGGAGTTTGAAACAACAACAACTGCCACTAAAACAACAGAAATCTTATCGCCTGCAACCACACGCTCTGGACGTCATGTAAGACTCCCAGTAAGATTTTTATGAGCTCGGTTTAGTCTACGCGGGGAGTACTGTGGCAGCACAGCGTAATGACATTTGCACAAAAAAGAAACCTTAATGGCAACGCTAGCAAAACTTCGCACTTGTCCGTTTATTCAGACTACCTTCTTCTATCACTCAACACGCGTTTTTTTTAAATCATTTGTTAAATTAAATTTAAGTTGCACTAATAAATAATTAAGTAAAGAAGTAATAGCGTTTATCAATTCTTTGTTTATTTATAATAGAAGAGAAACGTTATATACATTTTGTCTTAAAAAAATGACTGTTAGAAACTGATGAAAATCTTGTTTTACTAAGAAAATCTCACCTTTTAATTTTGGTTTTTATTAGATTTTAAAATAAATTCTATTCGACCAAGTTGGGGCTTATAAAAAAACTTTGTCTTCGCTTGGGAATCTAATAGAAAATAAAAATGTAAAAAAATGTTTTTTTTTTCATTTGAAAAAAATTATTGTTCCTTGAAAGGACTAAAAACACTATTAATCTAACGATTTCGCATATAATACTTACTATTTTTCTTTATAAAAAAAAACACTTGGAACCTCTTTCAACACTAATTGGGGTAATTATTACTTATTGAGTTTTAATAAGTTAAAGCAATTATTGTTCTGATTCCATTTTTAGAATTGTTCATTGTATCATTGTTATTATTCTATTTTTAGGATTGTTCACTGTATCATTATTCTTATTCTGTTTTTAGAATTTTTTACATTACATTTTTTCTTGACTTAATTTTTGTTATTATTATCCCTATTAAAATTTATAATATTGTTTTATAATTTCTTCATAATCATAAAAGCGAATTGGAGAAGAGAGCAATACGAGTCTTTCGAATTGTCACTCAAATTGAAATGGTACTAAAAAGTTAGTCTAGTTAGTTAGTTGAGTTTGGTTGGAGTAAGCAATCCTCATAGGAAGGAGCGCAATTTTAAACAATAAATCACTAAAAGAAATTTATTGAAATTATAAAAAATAGATTCAGTCGCATAAGCTATCCTCATAGTAAGGTACGCGAATTAAAATAATAATAAGACTTAAAACTAATAAAATTTATTTTTACCACGAACCTTAAAAAATAGTGTTTTACTTAAATAGAAAGAAGGTAAAAAATTAACTGGCGCCCAACGTGGGGCAAACCGAATGTGAAATTTAATTCTAATCTTATCAAATCAGTTATTGTGACAATAAAGCAAAAATTATATAAATAATACAGAAACGCTTCTAAAGACTTCGAAAAGTTAACTAAAAGTTCAAAAACAATACAGGGATATAAATCATCATAGCATGAAACCAAGAAATAATCACTTTAAATTTGAAGAAATTTGTTAGAATATAATTGTTCTAATTGAAAATAAGAATTTATAAGACATTTAGAAAAAAACACATGTGTGATTAGTGAAGTTAAGAGTTGATCTTGCCAATGAGTAAATTGTAGTGTAACTGCATTAAAAACATCACGTTTTTTTTAATGGTTTGCCAATGGTTTGACATGATTTTAATTCTCAAAAAATTAATATTGATATTAAATAAAATCTAACAAATTTTTCAAAACTCTTAAAAATTACTTATATAACAATACGTAAAACATGTTTAATATAATAGAATCTAAAAGTATAACCGCATAAAATAATACAATATAAGGGTATTATAAAATTATCACCCTGCGTTGCTAAAGTGGACAATTTATTCCCAGTTAATATTTGATTGAACATTGCCGAGCTGTGCACTATTTTTCTAGTGCATGTTTGTTAAAGTTAGATAGTCTTAATTTTATTATTACCATTATTTAGATTATTAATTTCCTATTTAAGTTATCATGAATTCAATTTATAATTTAAGTTTATTTAAATAACTATTACAATAGCTATAGGCTAAACAAAATTTATCTTAATAAAACTATTATTTAACATTTTCTTTTTACAAAAGTAAAACTTTACTGAAAGCTTTTTATAAAAAAAATAAAAGAATTAAATTCTTCAAATTTTAGTTTTTATACGAGAGAGCCCACAGGAAACGCAATGGACCTGAACGCTGTACAGATTAAGCTAGACTCTGCTGTTTGGCTGGCAACTGACCAAGTACGACAGAATTTTGAGGGCAGAGTCAATGACTTGACACGAAGATTAGCTATATTGGAAACTCCCGTTCGCGTAGAAGAGTACAGACCCATTGAAATTATGTCTGGAATAGAGTGTAATGAGCGGCTATTACTGCGCACAAACTTTATGAACAATTTAATGGTAGCTCAAAATATTATCAGGCTGTAGCCATTATTCGAAATAAAGTCGTAGGTGTGGCGGATACGCTGTTTAGTTCTTACAACACCGTACTTAATTTTAAAGCAACTATATCACGATTAGATTTTTCTTACGCTGATAAGCGCTCAATTTATACCTTAGAACAGGAGCTTGCAACATTAAGGCAAGGTTCAAGAAGCATTGTCGATTTTTACGACGAAGTAAAAAAAATTAACACTTATTATAAATAAGGTTATTATAATGAACGAAGGTAATGCATCCTGAAGCTTTGAATAAAAAATATAGAGACGATGCTTTGCGTGTTTTTATTTCTGGTTTAAGACGACCAATGTCAGACGTTTTATTTTCATGCAAACCCCCTGATATGCCTTCTGCACTTGCCCTTTCTCAAGAGCTAGAAACTAACCAGATAAGATACAATTTTGCCTCTACATTTGCGAATCATTTGACCCAAAGTACTTTCCAAACCTCACCATATTACCAACCAATGCATCAAGCCCCTTTTCCCCAACACCGTTTCCAACAATTTCCTCAACCATCACATTTTCAATACGGGCAAAGTGAACTTTATTTTCCTAATCCACATCAACATAACATATACGGCAGGTTCGAGTCCACTCAACAAACTCTAAACTCAAATCAAAACACAAATATATTTAGTAACCCTTCGTCCTGCAGTAAATAGAAATAGTGGCACAAAGCAACAATTTGGTTATAATCACCACCAACACATGGCTCAAAATTATTCGAAAAGAAACGCTGATTATTTTAGACATAATAATGTGAAAGTACAAAGAGTGAATCATTTGAACCAATGTTATCCTAATCCTATATATTCTGTTGAGGATTCATTTGGGCATGAGTTTATTGAAGAAACTCCGACAGCCAGTGCTCCACATAATAGAAATTATGATTGCCATGTAGAGGATGATATACATTTTTTAGAATCGGGTCCTTCCTCCCGTATATAGAAAGGTCATTTGCCGGAAGGACGTTAAAGTTACTAATTGATACGGGAACGTCAAAAAACTATATTAAAATTTTTTTTTTTAAATCTATCAAACCACTTCAAAAATGTTTTATTGTAAAATCTATTCATGGCAATTCGAAGGTAACTTCAAAGTGGTTGATAAATTTGTTAGGAGGAACTACATATTTTTTGTGTTGCCAGATTTGCAAACATTTGATGGTATTATAGGATTCGATTATCTAAATGAAATAAAGGCACAAATCGATTGTCAAGAAGGTGTTTTAAAACATGAGAAAGGAAAAGAAAAGCTTTCATATGTTTATTCTAATGCAGTCAATATACTTCTAAATCATATAACATGCGATATTCCTGCCAATATAGGTAACAGATTTTCGGAAATTTTGGAAAACAATAAACACGTTTTTACTGATCTGGTTGAAGCTCTTCCATTTGCGAATAATGTCATTGCTACAATAAGAACACTAGATCAAGATCCAGTTTATTCAAGGTCGTATCCGTATCCACTAGCGTTCAATGAATTTGTGAATGATGAAATTTCGGAATTACTTAGAAGTGGAATAATTAGACCCTCCCGATCGCCATATAATAACCCTATATGGATTGTGGACAAAAAAGGGTTCGATGAATATGTAAAACCAAAAAAACGTCTTCTAATCGACTTGAGGAAGCTAAACTCGAAAACTACAAGTGATTACTATCTAATACCGGACATAAATATAATTTTAGCAAATCTAGGTAAATCTATGTTTTTTTCCACTTTGGATCTGAAATCAGGCTTTCATCAAATTAATTTAGCAGAAAAAGATAGAGAAAAGACTGCATTTAGTGTTAATAATGGGAAGTTTGAGTTCTGCCGATTACCCTTTGGTCTTTAAAATGCACCCAGTATTTTCCAACGTGCCATTTATGATATACTGTGAGAGGAAATCGGTAAAACATGCCATATTTATATGGATGATGTTATTATCTTTTCACCTTCTGCCGAAAGGCATCTTATTGACATTGACCGAATTTTAAAAAAAACTGTATGAGGCGAATATGAGGGATCTGGTGAAAAGTCAAAATTTTTTAAAAAATCTGTAGAGTTTCTGGGGTTTGTAATCTCCGAAAACATGTCCGGAAAAGATTAAAGACAATGTTAACTACAAAAATTCTACAACTCTGCGCAGTTTGAGATCTTTTTTGGGACTGGCTGGTTACTACCATCGCTTTGTAAATACTACGCTAATATAACAAAGCCTCTCACAAAATATTTGCGTGGCGAGAATGGTCATATTTCCGCAAAGAAGTCAAAAAATATAAAAATTGTTTTAGACGAAGAAGCATTAAATGCGTATCGAAAAATAAAACGCATCTTAGCTTCGGAGGAAGTTTTGCTACTTCATCCTAATTTCGAATACCCTTTTGATTTATGTACCGACGCCTCGTCAAATGCAATCGTGAACTATTAGCTATTGTGTGGTCGTTGCAAAAATTAAGAAATTACCTCTGTGGAGCAAAAAACCTTAATATATTTACGCATCATCAACCCTTGTCCTTTTCCTTGTCAGAAAATAACCCAAATACGAAAATAAGGAGATGGAAATCTTTCATAGAGGAGTTTTCTCTAAAATTCTTTTATAAGCCTGGGAAACAAAACATTGTTGCTGACGCTCTTTCTCGGCAGTATATTAATCATATAGAAAATGATTTGGTGGGTGTGAATGATATAATCGGTTCTGATACAGAAAC
This sequence comes from Bellardia bayeri, assembly GCA_950370525.1. Classification (NCBI taxonomy): domain Eukaryota; kingdom Metazoa; phylum Arthropoda; class Insecta; order Diptera; family Calliphoridae; genus Bellardia; species Bellardia bayeri. The sequence goes on along the minus strand of OX493264.1, from coordinate 53,846,567 downwards.
AGCATCGGAAGGTAGGAACACACAGTATGCGTTTGCATTTACCATGAAAATGTTAAACTCATGTTGAAGGAAATCAACTTAAAGTATTTGACAGATGATTCCTCAGAAGATTTGAACGATTACCGTGATTACCTTAAATTGACTATGTGTCCTTATGTAACAACTTCTTGCCACTTAAGCGATTGTTCAAATTACCCGAAGACCACATTCATTAAGGAGAATTTAATGAACTCTTTTGATCGAGCATGTATTGATGAGATAAAATTTGAATCTTGGCTTCAGACTGAAAGATGTACCTTAAAAACAGTAATTTTAAATGTAGAAGAAATATGCAAAGCTTTGCTAAATTTGAGAACCCATGACTTTTTAGTCAAACAGCAATGGTAATTTTTGAATGATTTGAAGACACATTTGAAGCCTTGTGAATTCGTGATTTCATATGATTTCGCAGAGAACTATAAATATGTTATTCAGGATGCCATACAAGGATTCCACTTTAATAATGACCAAGCAACTATATTCACAGTTATTATTTACTACATAGAAGATGAAAAACTGGAACACAAAAGTATGGCAATCATATCCGATGACTTAAAACATGATACCGCTACAGTTTATGAATACCAGAAGATAATTCTAAATTATTTAAAATCTAAATTTATAGTGGAGAAGGCATACTACGATGGATGGAGCTCGTCAACATTTTAAAAACAAAAAGAGCTTCGCAAATCATATAGTTCACGAAAAATATTTTGCAATTCCAGCTGAATGGCATTTTCATCCAACTGCATATGGTAAAGGAGCATGTGATGACATTGGAGCAAATCTCAAAAGAAATGCAGTGCTCTCATCAAGATCGCATCTTAGATGCGAGCGCTTTATTCCGATGGGCAGAGAACCATTGTAAAGAAATTGAAGTAGTTTTTAGTAGTAAAGCTGATCATGAGGAAACATTAAAAACATTGAAGAGTAGACTGACAATTGATGGCACATCTCAATACTATACTTTTATACCACTTATCGATGAAAGACTCCAGTTGAAAAAGTTTTCTGCATCTACTCAATGCGATTTCTTTCCAAAGCCAAAAAAGACAGCTCAGGATTGGCAAAATAGTTAAAAATAAAGGAAATAAATAAGAAGGTAGAAAGATTGGCAATTTCAAAATTTATATACTAATTTTGTTAAATTATTTATTATTATTATTATTGTTATTTAGTATTATAAGTAATAAATAGGAAAAAAATGAAAACATCATCTATTTAACTCACCATTTATTGAGAAATATAGTTTGGGAATTATCATATTTCTCATTACATGTTATGAGTAAGAACGAAATTTACTTTTGTTTTTTACAAATTCTTCTTTTATTCTTCTTTATTATTATTATTATTATTATTATTACACATTTTTGTATTACTACAAATTTGTTTTTCCTTTTGCTGCGTCCACCGTCGGTTGACAATATCAACAAATTATGTTGTTGTTGTCATTTCTCCTTTTATGGTAGATGCTTGTTGTTTTGTAACTATAAAACACCGGAGAGGGGATGACAACTTCTTACACCGTACCCTGTGTGTTTGTTAATTTATAGAGAATATTATGTCGAACTTTTTTCATATTTATATATTAGAGAAAATTTCTTTATTTAGGCTTGAGTTAATTTTTTATAATTAATAAACTCTATTTCTCAATAAATGGTGAGTTAAATATATGATGTTTACAAGTAGATCTTGGACAATAAACATTGCTGATGAAGGCCTTGGCAGGGCAGAAAATGCATTTCAGTGTGCCATTTGTCTAGAAAATATAGTTTTCACAATGGTATTCTTCGAGTTATTAATTATAAAAAATGAATTCAAGCCTAATTAAAGAAATTTTCTCTAATATATAAATATGAAAAAAGTTCGAAATAATATTCTCAATTTTTGCTAGGACCAATAGGTGAAAAGTTACACTCATTTTAAAAAACCCTGCATGACCAAAATGTCCAACTTTGACCCCCTCTAACTCCGGCAGTTCTTGAATGATAGAGCTGAAAATTTGGGCTGGCATACTATCTAATAGTACTAACCTTGGTTCATCCAAATCGGAAGACATCGATTTTAAAATTGGGTCACTTGACGTGAAATTGCTCATATGTTTATGTTGCTTATCTTTAATTAAATATAAGTTTAAAGTTACAATTTTTGTATTTTTATATTTTAATTTTAGTTTTAAGATTCAATCAAAAGGAAGAAGTAGCTACTTAAAAGAGCAGCTACTAAAAATAATAAAAAATATAATTGGGGCTGTAGATAAACGGCCAAGGTTAAAAACTTATGGCATGTTTCTAGATAACTAGTATATTCTCATGCGAACGAATGGTAACCGAACGAGTACGTAAGCAAATGAGTTTCTATAATATACTCGTCTGACTTAAGCTATGTGAGCACGATCGTCAGATATTACAACGTTGTCATATCTACCAATGTACTGACATTGAAAAATTTTTAGCAAAAGGTAAATTGTCAGTTTACACGACTATAAGAAAACTAACAATTTCATTTGCACACAATTGTCACCCAATGAATTTAGCTGTCAACCGAAATTGTCAGTTCACACGGTTTTCAGATTGTTGTGTGGCATTGTCAAATTCGTTTTGCAGCTCTGTGTGGGTGTTGAAAAATTTTAAATATTGTCATGGAACAAAAAAAAAAATGGGAACCATTTTATCTGCACTCTATTAAACACGATTCATCAAAAAATATGTCGCTATCCATTTTTTATTTTCTTTAATTTAATTCTTTAATTTTCTTCCACTTTTTTGAAAAATTTTATTAATACACACTTGTTTGTTTGTTTATGAATATACAGAGTTGCATTTAGAAATAATTTCTATGACAATGGTGCCATTGGCAGATGCATAAACTTTGAACATATGAAAATGAAAAGTGTTTGACAATTGTCTTAAAATACTGACAATGTCAAAATTGTGTGTTTACACGATGTGTGACAATATTTTTGTCTTCCAATGTACTGAAAATGCTTTTTCTTACAACGTCGGAAGACAAAAATTTTAAGTTTACACGGTTGTTAGACAATTTCTGCACATTTTTCTGACAACGTTGTAATATCTGACGATCGTGGACACATAGCTTTACGTTAGTTACCTTGGTAATATTTAGTTGTTATATTGCATTTTTGCCAAATTATTTAATTACATATTTTGCATAATTTTTTCCATGTTATTGTTCAATATTTTAATTTTTTAGGGGCAACCATAGAAACCAAAATAAAAACAGTTGTGTTTTATGTACAATACAAAAATTATTTATGGAAATTGAAATTGCTATGAATTTTTTAATTTTGTAATAAATTGAATTAAAAATGTTTAAATTTATCGCAATTAACATTGAAATTGAAAGTTAAGGTAGTAGACAACAGTTTATGCTGTAGAAATATACGAAATAATATATAAAATATTGTTTTGTTATCCACACAAGTACTTATTGCTACTCGTCTGTTTTTGACAGTAGGACGATTGAAATTTCAATGTAGCAACCATAAAAAAAGATAGTCTTACGTTTTTACTCAAGGGAATTGACACTAGTGTTATAGAACCCTAAAACTAATTTTTGCACTCATTTGGGCGAAAAATTTGAGTCACTCGTTATTTAGAAACATGCCATTAATCAAGAAACTGAAAGAGTTAGCATTAAAAAAAAATAAAATTGAGTTAAAAGTAACAAAAAAAAAATGAGTAAAATAAAAAAGTTAAAATAAAAAAGATTTTTAAGTGAAAAAAGACAATAATGAGTAGATTTGATGTAAACAGAGATATGTAGCAAGCCGACTCAATGGAAGGAAAGATCGCTTAATTAGAAGCGGTCCTGTGGCTACAGGAACAGAAAATCCTCCAATAACAGAATAATAGCTGTAAATGCAACAGCAGTTGCAAGAACGACAAGTACACCATCAACAGCAGTTGCAAGGACAACAACAGCAACAACTAGAACAGGCTTAACAAGAACAGCAACAGCGTTAACAATTACAATAACTTAATTTACAACAACAACAGCAATTACAAGAGCAATTACAACAACAACAAGTACACCAAAAACAGCAGTTACAGGAATAACAGTTGCAAAGACAACAACAACAATAGGCTCAACAACATAATTACCTGTTTATGAGGCCGAAAGACATTATTCAGCAGTTTCGCCAAATTAGACCGCTGAATGGTAACCGCAACATTAACGGATTAATAAAGTCTGTGGAAATGAAAATAGAGCTCTGCGAGAACAACGACGCTTTCATAACATTCCGAGTCCAAATAATCATAAACGAAAAGATCACTGAAGACTTCGGGACATACATAAGGCAACTTGGATAACTTTCATGGGAGCAGTTGAAAATCAAGCTGAAGGCCCAAGCCAGACCGAGTTCATCATACTCCGAGATATTTAATAGGTGTCATTATGTTAAGGTAAATTATTTAAGAGACCTATTTGATTTCTTTGAAACAGCCAAGAATCAAATAAGCCAAATTTACGAAATGGATGGCAAAAGATCTACGCTATATAGTTGCGAAAATGCTGATAGGGACTTAGTAAATATCTTAATCGAGAAAATAGACGGACGACTTAGAGTTCATTTAGGACAAAATTTGACCCTATTTGACATAATTAATAGGTATACGAGACTTAGATTGCTTGACAATAGTAGAGTAGCGTGACCGCAAGTTATATGGACAATTTTTTTTTCGTATTTTCACTTGGCAAACCCCTTAGATTGATTCCAAATTAGAAAAAAATATATATATACATATAGCCCACAAAGTTTGCTAAAAATGCTATTTTTCTCACTAAGGCTCACCTTAATTGTTCATAACTTCAGGATGTTGTGGATTTTGGCACAAAGTAACTAAGAATAAAATAGCGATAACAAATAATTAAAATTTTATTAACAAATTTATTTAATACAACTTAAAGGTGTGGAAGGACTTGAAGTTCAAAGTTAAAAAGAAGCTGGTAAACAATAAAGCTGAATGTAGAGCAACAGGAGGAGGAGTTTATAAACAGGTTCCGTTGTCTCCATTGGAAGAAGCTGTGGCTAATTTATTAGAATTTGAAAAGCAGGTAAACCCGACAGGTGATGAGTTAGGATTCGGAGAAGAATTGCAAGTTCCGGCGTACCCAGTTGGACAAGGAACACACAATGCTATCTCGGAAAATTTAAGTATAACTTCCACCACAGAATCAAACGTTAATGACGGTTTACCTACTATTTCAACAATGAGGTCTACAGCTTCCACCACAGAACCAGACGTTAGTGACGATTTACCTACTGTTTCGACAAGAGTGAGGTCCACAGCTAATTCCAAAGCTTCTGAAAAGGAAAGAATCACATTATTAAGAACGCAAACCGAAGTGCTACAAGAGCGATGCAGTTATTCCAAATCCAGGGATATTTGAAAGATATATCTAATTACCAGAAAAGGAGACTGCTAATAGAAGAGGAACGTCTTGAAATTTACAAAAGCAAAACAGAAAAAGAAGAAAAGCTCCTGTCTCTTGATGCCTCCATAAAAAAGAAAAAGTTAGAATTATTGGAAAATCAGCTAATTAATATTGGACAAGAGAGTAATTAGTTTACTTTTATTTTAATTTTTATTTACTTTTTGTTTAGCCGACCGTATACCATCAAAGAAATCTGACGGCAAATGAAATTTGATCGTCTGGGGACTTGAATTTGGCAGTTTTATTTTTCGTTTGAAATTTTTAAATAAAAAAAGCAAAAATTTGTGAAAATGTAAGAAAAACAAGGTAAAATTTGGCATCACTGTAATAGTGCTGGCAATTTTTTTTTTGGTATTTTTCGATAACTTCTTGTCTTCGTTTCAATAAGTTTCAAGAATGCCAGAATAGACACGAAGCGATGATAAAAACGACAACGACAATAAAAACGACAACGCCACCGGGAATAGGGCCGATTATAAATAAAACGTCTATACATAACGCATGGGAAAAAATACGAGCAGAACAGTTTAAAAATGTAAAAGAACGTTTCAACAAGAACGAACGGAAAGCTGTTACCAGCTATTACTGGAAATGAAAAAGTTGACAGGCTTCCAGTCATAATTTCACGCGGACGTACGGAGCAACTACGAATTTAATAGTAGAACTGGCAGAGAGCAGGCGTCTGCTGTTTGTAAAGCTATATTTGAATGGGGACTTCAAGATCATATAAAAGCCTTGGTGTTCGACACAACTGCCGTTTTAATGCAACCTGTACGACTATTGAACACAGTCTTCAAAAGCAGCTTCTTTGGCACATTTTGGAACTTGTATTTAAAAGTGCCTTTGAAGTTAAGATGAGCAAAACCGAAAGCCCAAATGTAAAAATATTTGAGCAATTTCAAAATACATGATGAAATATAAACCAAAATAATTATCAGTCTAGATTGAAAGATAATGATGTCAAAAAATATTTAACAGCAGATAAAGATAAAATAATTGAATTTGTGAACGATGCGATCAAAACTAAACAGCCAAGAGATGATTACAGGGAGTTTCTTGAGCTAACACAAATATTTCTTGGCGACCCTGTGGCTGTCCACTACGCGAGATGGATGGCAAAAGCTATATACTGCTTAAAAATATTTTTATTTCAACGTGAATTTGATTTGGCAGTAAAAGATAGGAAAGCTTTACGTAATATATGTATTTATATTGTTTCAATATATGTTGAGATGTGGTTCTCTGCCTCTTCTGCTGCTCAAGCACCATACAAAGATTTCCAGCTTTTGAAAAATGTGGATTCTTTTAAAAAAATTGATGCTGATATATTTCAAGTTGCATTACACAAATTTAAAAACCACTTATGGTACTTGAGTCCTGAGTGTGTGGCTTTAACATTTTTTGATAACACTGTTTCTTTTGACTGAAAAAAAGAGATGGTGAAGTCATTTAGTCGTGAGGCTTTAGATGAAGACATAAAACGCGCCTCAATTCAAAATTTAAATGTTGTGCAGGTTATCGAAGACGGAATGGATCAGTTAATTTCTTCTGAGACAAACAACTTTTTTCTTCGATTTAATATCAATACAGCGTTTTTAAAATTTAATCCAACTTCATGCCCTGCGGATAATAATTTTAAAACTGCTCTTCAAATTGTTAATAACATTAACGTGGTAAACGATACGGTTGAACGAGCGGTGAAATTGATGCAAAACTACAACCCAATGCTCACAAAATATGAGGAACAAAAACAATATATATTGCAAGTAGTCAAAAACTATCAAAAACAATTTCCCATGAGCACGAAGGAGATTTTATTAAAACACTTTTTACAATTATACTATTTAATAAAATAAATAATCACCAGGCAAAGAATGCGATGATATGTGAAAATTTCGCTGTTATTTTTTAATTTCGTTTTTTCTGGATTAAAATTAATGTTAAAGAAAACTAATATAGAGCAACATTGTTTACAGATATAGCCCTAAAATATTTGTGAGTAAGGTTTGTCTCTAAAATAAATATTACTGACGTTATGAACAATTAAGGCGAGCCTTAGTGAGAGTGAGTGTGGGCTCAAGGCACGCCTAATAATTATGCAAACGATCTGAAAATTTATATATATATTTTATTTCTAATTTGGAATCAATCTAAGGGGTTTGTCAAGTGAAAATACGAAAAAAACAAGTAATAGTGCTAGTTTCGGCTGTGCCGAATCTTAAATACCCTCCACCTAAATGTAAAAACAAATACAAAAACTACATTGGTTATAGGACTAGAATATCCTTATTCTATGTTTTCTATTCAGTCTTAGTGCAAATTTAATTAGTATTTCATATATTGTTTAAAAGACAATTTTACGACCAACATAATTTATGTTAAATATTTTGGAATTTTGTCTAATTTTCACCATTTTTATTGATTTAATTACCAATTCTTACCATAATTTACAGAGTTTGTCTGATGTTCATAATAATCTTGAATGTAATTTAACAGAGTATAAAAAAGGTTTTAGTGACTTTGCTCAAAAAAAAAAACTTCATCAAATAGGGCTTTTAGAGGATATGCTGAAAAGATATAGGCATATATCTCGGGAACTACTGGGTGTCTGATAAGTTGTAATACATTAAATAAAATGTATTAAAAATACCTTTCCAACGATATATATAAATATGGACAAAATATGGGTTAAATCCGAAAATAATATTTTTTGACCCGAATATATTTGTTTTTTTGGAAATGGTTCTTATATGGCAGCTATGACAAATTATGGGCCGAACTTCTTAAATTTTGGACAGTGATTTTCATGCATATGAGGATATTTCACGTCGAATTTCAACATAATAACGGTATATATAAGATATATATATTCGTATTAACGTGGATTTCGGAAGTGGACCTTATATGGGGGACATAGTCAAATATGGACCGATATTCTCAAAATCCTGCAGTTTGATTTAGGCATGTATGTAAATGATCTGTGTAAAATTTTAGATTGGCACCCTCATTTATAAGAGTTTTAGGAGTATTTAAGTGATTTTCGGAAGAGGGCTTTATATGGGGCATACGGTTAAAAATAGACCGAAATTCACAAAATTTTGGGTATATGTAAATGATTTGTGTAAAGTTTTGAGTCAGTACCGATATTTATACAATATATATATAGGGATAAATGTCTTTTTCAGATGAGGTCTTGTATGGGTGCTATGACCAATTCTGGGCCGACCACCATAAAATTTAGTACAACAATTTATTTGCCTATAAAGATTATTCATGTCAAATTTTAGCCGTATAACATTATTTGTATCTGTTTTATACGTATTTAAGTGAATTTTGGAAGTGGACTTTATATGAGGGCTATGGTCAAACATGGACCGAACTAAAAAAAATTTCGTTTTGCGATTTATTTTTGCATAAAACTTATTTTTGCTGAATTTTGTCTTGATATTCCAATTTCATAGGCACTTATATATAATTGAGCAATATTTCGGGAAGATTTTTGTATGGGGGCTATGAGAAATCATGGACCAATTCATACTATTTCCCGCAAACTTTCTTCTTTGATCATAAAAACAACGTATACAAAATTTCATGGTATTGTCTTCAATATATTTCAAAATATTGTAATAAAATGGACAAAAAATATCAAATTTTTATGGAGGTTGTCTCACATATTGGTTCATAACTCTGGTTGGCCTAAACCGATTTAACTGATTTTAAATAGCAAACTTCTCGAAAGCATGTCTGACAGAATTATTGAAGATTTGGATCCGGAAGATATATGGGGACTGATTTCAACATGCATACAGAAAGACAGACGGACATGGCTTAATCGACTCCGCTATCTATAAGGATCTAGATACGGTTGCGATTGACGACACCGTATCACCAATGTAAATAATCATTGTAGTTATATTAATACTTGTAAATTTAACTTTAATAACATTACTTCTGTATCCAGTCTTGAGGAAGAAACAATTATTACAAAAAAATGTCTTTTCCGAAAAAATAAAACATGATTGCGATGATAGCAAATTTAAATTGAAAGGAAATTTCTTGATAAATTTTAACAATTGAAGTATAACAATTCATAATCAAACATTTTCTAACAGAAAACATATAATCAAAGAAAAATATTTTTATCCAAACATTAATAAACTTGAGAACTTTATTATATCAGGTGTAAAAGTTAAATTCGATAATATAACTATAGAGCACTTTCAGAATATTAGAGAAATTGAGAAACTCAAATTTTATAAAAGTATATCTTGTAGCATAAATACAACACTAGTAATGGTTGGGTTGTCTGTAGTATTGGGTTGCTTCGGTAAAAGAAGTGGTGTAAAGGTGACTATTAAGGAAAATGTTCCAGCTAAAAGTAGGAAAGCGAAGACGTTGGATTCAATTGAGTTGGACGAAATAATAAAAAAATATAGGCCATAGTACCATGACAGTGTTGAACCATTTGGATAAATGCTATTCACAAGGAAATATTGTATCGTTATGTTGGACTTAAAATAAATAAAATAAAAATATACAAGTATAACAAATGTGTATTTATGTAGGTTATTTTTTTAGTTACTTATAAAATTATTAAATATACAAAATTTAATTGCATTGCAAAATATATAACTATTTATTTAAAAGAACAAAAATAATTTTTTAAATAAATTTAATGTAAATTTTAAATGTATCTAAGTACAACTAAAGAAATCAAACCAAGCAAAAATAACTTAACTTTAATTGTACTTGCAATTGTAAATTGATTCATTAAATCACAAAAAAAATCACTTAAATAAAAATAATTTTGCCTGAGAAGCAAAATTTAATAAAAAATCTGAAAACCAAAATAATAAAAAAAGTAATAAATAAAACTCTGGACTTTTTTAAAGAATCGGTGGAGGAGTTACGTACTCACCCTATTTCTAATAGTAATTGCTGGTAAAGTGTAGTGACCCTAATAGTTGGAATAACATCATTAAATTTTGTTCCCACACTTTTCCAGTAACATAAGCATTTACATATACTACATATATGTATGTATGTTTATGTTGCTTATCTTTAATTAAATATAAGTTTAAAGTTACAATTTTTGTATTTTTATATTTTAATTTTAGTTTTAAGATTCAATCAAAAGGAAGAAGTAGCTACTTAAAAGAGCAGCTACTAAAAATAATAAAAAATATAATTGGGGCTGTAGATAAACGGCCAAGGTTAAAAACTTATGGCATGTTTCTAGATAACTAGTATATTCTCATGCGAACGAATGGTAACCGAACGAGTACGTAAGCAAATGAGTTTCTATAATATACTCGTCTGACTTAAGCTATGTGAGCACGATCGTCAGATATTACAACGTTGTCATATCTACCAATGTACTGACATTGAAAAATTTTTAGCAAAAGGTAAATTGTCAGTTTACACGACTATAAGAAAACTAACAATTTCATTTGCACACAATTGTCACCCAATGAATTTAGCTGTCAACCGAAATTGTCAGTTCACACGGTTTTCAGATTGTTGTGTGGCATTGTCAAATTCGTTTTGCAGCTCTGTGTGGGTGTTGAAAAATTTTAAATATTGTCATGGAACAAAAAAAAAAATGGGAACCATTTTATCTGCACTCTATTAAACACGATTCATCAAAAAATATGTCGCTATCCATTTTTTATTTTCTTTAATTTAATTCTTTAATTTTCTTCCACTTTTTTGAAAAATTTTATTAATACACACTTGTTTGTTTGTTTATGAATATACAGAGTTGCATTTAGAAATAATTTCTATGACAATGGTGCCATTGGCAGATGCATAAACTTTGAACATATGAAAATGAAAAGTGTTTGACAATTGTCTTAAAATACTGACAATGTCAAAATTGTGTGTTTACACGATGTGTGACAATATTTTTGTCTTCCAATGTACTGAAAATGCTTTTTCTTACAACGTCGGAAGACAAAAATTTTAAGTTTACACGGTTGTTAGACAATTTCTGCACATTTTTCTGACAACGTTGTAATATCTGACGATCGTGGACACATAGCTTTACGTTAGTTACCTTGGTAATATTTAGTTGTTATATTGCATTTTTGCCAAATTATTTAATTACATATTTTGCATAATTTTTTCCATGTTATTGTTCAATATTTTAATTTTTTAGGGGCAACCATAGAAACCAAAATAAAAACAGTTGTGTTTTATGTACAATACAAAAATTATTTATGGAAATTGAAATTGCTATGAATTTTTTAATTTTGTAATAAATTGAATTAAAAATGTTTAAATTTATCGCAATTAACATTGAAATTGAAAGTTAAGGTAGTAGACAACAGTTTATGCTGTAGAAATATACGAAATAATATATAAAATATTGTTTTGTTATCCACACAAGTACTTATTGCTACTCGTCTGTTTTTGACAGTAGGACGATTGAAATTTCAATGTAGCAACCATAAAAAAAGATAGTCTTACGTTTTTACTCAAGGGAATTGACACTAGTGTTATAGAACCCTAAAACTAATTTTTGCACTCATTTGGGCGAAAAATTTGAGTCACTCGTTATTTAGAAACATGCCATTAATCAAGAAACTGAAAGAGTTAGCATTAAAAAAAAATAAAATTGAGTTAAAAGTAACAAAAAAAAAATGAGTAAAATAAAAAAGTTAAAATAAAAAAGATTTTTAAGTGAAAAAAGACAATAATGAGTAGATTTGATGTAAACAGAGATATGTAGCAAGCCGACTCAATGGAAGGAAAGATCGCTTAATTAGAAGCGGTCCTGTGGCTACAGGAACAGAAAATCCTCCAATAACAGAATAATAGCTGTAAATGCAACAGCAGTTGCAAGAACGACAAGTACACCATCAACAGCAGTTGCAAGGACAACAACAGCAACAACTAGAACAGGCTTAACAAGAACAGCAACAGCGTTAACAATTACAATAACTTAATTTACAACAACAACAGCAATTACAAGAGCAATTACAACAACAACAAGTACACCAAAAACAGCAGTTACAGGAATAACAGTTGCAAAGACAACAACAACAATAGGCTCAACAACATAATTACCTGTTTATGAGGCCGAAAGACATTATTCAGCAGTTTCGCCAAATTAGACCGCTGAATGGTAACCGCAACATTAACGGATTAATAAAGTCTGTGGAAATGAAAATAGAGCTCTGCGAGAACAACGACGCTTTCATAACATTCCGAGTCCAAATAATCATAAACGAAAAGATCACTGAAGACTTCGGGACATACATAAGGCAACTTGGATAACTTTCATGGGAGCAGTTGAAAATCAAGCTGAAGGCCCAAGCCAGACCGAGTTCATCATACTCCGAGATATTTAATAGGTGTCATTATGTTAAGGTAAATTATTTAAGAGACCTATTTGATTTCTTTGAAACAGCCAAGAATCAAATAAGCCAAATTTACGAAATGGATGGCAAAAGATCTACGCTATATAGTTGCGAAAATGCTGATAGGGACTTAGTAAATATCTTAATCGAGAAAATAGACGGACGACTTAGAGTTCATTTAGGACAAAATTTGACCCTATTTGACATAATTAATAGGTATACGAGACTTAGATTGCTTGACAATAGTAGAGTAGCGTGACCGCAAGTTATATGGACAATTTTTTTTTCGTATTTTCACTTGGCAAACCCCTTAGATTGATTCCAAATTAGAAAAAAATATATATATACATATAGCCCACAAAGTTTGCTAAAAATGCTATTTTTCTCACTAAGGCTCACCTTAATTGTTCATAACTTCAGGATGTTGTGGATTTTGGCACAAAGTAACTAAGAATAAAATAGCGATAACAAATAATTAAAATTTTATTAACAAATTTATTTAATACAACTTAAAGGTGTGGAAGGACTTGAAGTTCAAAGTTAAAAAGAAGCTGGTAAACAATAAAGCTGAATGTAGAGCAACAGGAGGAGGAGTTTATAAACAGGTTCCGTTGTCTCCATTGGAAGAAGCTGTGGCTAATTTATTAGAATTTGAAAAGCAGGTAAACCCGACAGGTGATGAGTTAGGATTCGGAGAAGAATTGCAAGTTCCGGCGTACCCAGTTGGACAAGGAACACACAATGCTATCTCGGAAAATTTAAGTATAACTTCCACCACAGAATCAAACGTTAATGACGGTTTACCTACTATTTCAACAATGAGGTCTACAGCTTCCACCACAGAACCAGACGTTAGTGACGATTTACCTACTGTTTCGACAAGAGTGAGGTCCACAGCTAATTCCAAAGCTTCTGAAAAGGAAAGAATCACATTATTAAGAACGCAAACCGAAGTGCTACAAGAGCGATGCAGTTATTCCAAATCCAGGGATATTTGAAAGATATATCTAATTACCAGAAAAGGAGACTGCTAATAGAAGAGGAACGTCTTGAAATTTACAAAAGCAAAACAGAAAAAGAAGAAAAGCTCCTGTCTCTTGATGCCTCCATAAAAAAGAAAAAGTTAGAATTATTGGAAAATCAGCTAATTAATATTGGACAAGAGAGTAATTAGTTTACTTTTATTTTAATTTTTATTTACTTTTTGTTTAGCCGACCGTATACCATCAAAGAAATCTGACGGCAAATGAAATTTGATCGTCTGGGGACTTGAATTTGGCAGTTTTATTTTTCGTTTGAAATTTTTAAATAAAAAAAGCAAAAATTTGTGAAAATGTAAGAAAAACAAGGTAAAATTTGGCATCACTGTAATAGTGCTGGCAATTTTTTTTTTGGTATTTTTCGATAACTTCTTGTCTTCGTTTCAATAAGTTTCAAGAATGCCAGAATAGACACGAAGCGATGATAAAAACGACAACGACAATAAAAACGACAACGCCACCGGGAATAGGGCCGATTATAAATAAAACGTCTATACATAACGCATGGGAAAAAATACGAGCAGAACAGTTTAAAAATGTAAAAGAACGTTTCAACAAGAACGAACGGAAAGCTGTTACCAGCTATTACTGGAAATGAAAAAGTTGACAGGCTTCCAGTCATAATTTCACGCGGACGTACGGAGCAACTACGAATTTAATAGTAGAACTGGCAGAGAGCAGGCGTCTGCTGTTTGTAAAGCTATATTTGAATGGGGACTTCAAGATCATATAAAAGCCTTGGTGTTCGACACAACTGCCGTTTTAATGCAACCTGTACGACTATTGAACACAGTCTTCAAAAGCAGCTTCTTTGGCACATTTTGGAACTTGTATTTAAAAGTGCCTTTGAAGTTAAGATGAGCAAAACCGAAAGCCCAAATGTAAAAATATTTGAGCAATTTCAAAATACATGGGGAAATATAAACCAAAATAATTATCAGTCTAGATTGAAAGATAATGATGTCAAAAAATATTTAACAGCAGATAAAGATAAAATAATTGAATTTGTGAACGATGCGATCAAAACTAAACAGCCAAGAGATGATTACAGGGAGTTTCTTGAGCTAACACAAATATTTCTTGGCGACCCTGTGGCTGTCCACTACGCGAGATGGATGGCAAAAGCTATATACTGCTTAAAAATATTTTTATTTCAACGTGAATTTGATTTGGCAGTAAAAGATAGGAAAGCTTTACGTAATATATGTATTTATATTGTTTCAATATATGTTGAGATGTGGTTCTCTGCCTCTTCTGCTGCTCAAGCACCATACAAAGATTTCCAGCTTTTGAAAAATGTGGATTCTTTTAAAAAAATTGATGCTGATATATTTCAAGTTGCATTACACAAATTTAAAAACCACTTATGGTACTTGAGTCCTGAGTGTGTGGCTTTAACATTTTTTGATAACACTGTTTCTTTTGACTGAAAAAAAGAGATGGTGAAGTCATTTAGTCGTGAGGCTTTAGATGAAGACATAAAACGCGCCTCAATTCAAAATTTAAATGTTGTGCAGGTTATCGAAGACGGAATGGATCAGTTAATTTCTTCTGAGACAAACAACTTTTTTCTTCGATTTAATATCAATACAGCGTTTTTAAAATTTAATCCAACTTCATGCCCTGCGGATAATAATTTTAAAACTGCTCTTCAAATTGTTAATAACATTAACGTGGTAAACGATACGGTTGAACGAGCGGTGAAATTGATGCAAAACTACAACCCAATGCTCACAAAATATGAGGAACAAAAACAATATATATTGCAAGTAGTCAAAAACTATCAAAAACAATTTCCCATGAGCACGAAGGAGATTTTATTAAAACACTTTTTACAATTATACTATTTAATAAAATAAATAATCACCAGGCAAAGAATGCGATGATATGTGAAAATTTCGCTGTTATTTTTTAATTTCGTTTTTTCTGGATTAAAATTAATGTTAAAGAAAACTAATATAGAGCAACATTGTTTACAGATATAGCCCTAAAATATTTGTGAGTAAGGTTTGTCTCTAAAATAAATATTACTGACGTTATGAACAATTAAGGCGAGCCTTAGTGAGAGTGAGTGTGGGCTCAAGGCACGCCTAATAATTATGCAAACGATCTGAAAATTTATATATATATTTTATTTCTAATTTGGAATCAATCTAAGGGGTTTGTCAAGTGAAAATACGAAAAAAACAAGTAATAGTGCTAGTTTCGGCTGTGCCGAATCTTAAATACCCTCCACCTAAATGTAAAAACAAATACAAAAACTACATTGGTTATAGGACTAGAATATCCTTATTCTATGTTTTCTATTCAGTCTTAGTGCAAATTTAATTAGTATTTCATATATTGTTTAAAAGACAATTTTACGACCAACATAATTTATGTTAAATATTTTGGAATTTTGTCTAATTTTCACCATTTTTATTGATTTAATTACCAATTCTTACCATAATTTACAGAGTTTGTCTGATGTTCATAATAATCTTGAATGTAATTTAACAGAGTATAAAAAAGGTTTTAGTGACTTTGCTCAAAAAAAAAAACTTCATCAAATAGGGCTTTTAGAGGATATGCTGAAAAGATATAGGCATATATCTCGGGAACTACTGGGTGTCTGATAAGTTGTAATACATTAAATAAAATGTATTAAAAATACCTTTCCAACGATATATATAAATATGGACAAAATATGGGTTAAATCCGAAAATAATATTTTTTGACCCGAATATATTTGTTTTTTTGGAAATGGTTCTTATATGGCAGCTATGACAAATTATGGGCCGAACTTCTTAAATTTTGGACAGTGATTTTCATGCATATGAGGATATTTCACGTCGAATTTCAACATAATAACGGTATATATAAGATATATATATTCGTATTAACGTGGATTTCGGAAGTGGACCTTATATGGGGGACATAGTCAAATATGGACCGATATTCTCAAAATCCTGCAGTTTGATTTAGGCATGTATGTAAATGATCTGTGTAAAATTTTAGATTGGCACCCTCATTTATAAGAGTTTTAGGAGTATTTAAGTGATTTTCGGAAGAGGGCTTTATATGGGGCATACGGTTAAAAATAGACCGAAATTCACAAAATTTTGGGTATATGTAAATGATTTGTGTAAAGTTTTGAGTCAGTACCGATATTTATACAATATATATATAGGGATAAATGTCTTTTTCAGATGAGGTCTTGTATGGGTGCTATGACCAATTCTGGGCCGACCACCATAAAATTTAGTACAACAATTTATTTGCCTATAAAGATTATTCATGTCAAATTTTAGCCGTATAACATTATTTGTATCTGTTTTATACGTATTTAAGTGAATTTTGGAAGTGGACTTTATATGAGGGCTATGGTCAAACATGGACCGAACTAAAAAAAATTTCGTTTTGCGATTTATTTTTGCATAAAACTTATTTTTGCTGAATTTTGTCTTGATATTCCAATTTCATAGGCACTTATATATAATTGAGCAATATTTCGGGAAGATTTTTGTATGGGGGCTATGAGAAATCATGGACCAATTCATACTATTTCCCGCAAACTTTCTTCTTTGATCATAAAAACAACGTATACAAAATTTCATGGTATTGTCTTCAATATATTTCAAAATATTGTAATAAAATGGACAAAAAATATCAAATTTTTATGGAGGTTGTCTCACATATTGGTTCATAACTCTGGTTGGCCTAAACCGATTTAACTGATTTTAAATAGCAAACTTCTCGAAAGCATGTCTGACAGAATTATTGAAGATTTGGATCCGGAAGATATATGGGGACTGATTTCAACATGCATACAGAAAGACAGACGGACATGGCTTAATCGACTCCGCTATCTATAAGGATCTAGATACGGTTGCGATTGACGACACCGTATCACCAATGTAAATAATCATTGTAGTTATATTAATACTTGTAAATTTAACTTTAATAACATTACTTCTGTATCCAGTCTTGAGGAAGAAACAATTATTACAAAAAAATGTCTTTTCCGAAAAAATAAAACATGATTGCGATGATAGCAAATTTAAATTGAAAGGAAATTTCTTGATAAATTTTAACAATTGAAGTATAACAATTCATAATCAAACATTTTCTAACAGAAAACATATAATCAAAGAAAAATATTTTTATCCAAACATTAATAAACTTGAGAACTTTATTATATCAGGTGTAAAAGTTAAATTCGATAATATAACTATAGAGCACTTTCAGAATATTAGAGAAATTGAGAAACTCAAATTTTATAAAAGTATATCTTGTAGCATAAATACAACACTAGTAATGGTTGGGTTGTCTGTAGTATTGGGTTGCTTCGGTAAAAGAAGTGGTGTAAAGGTGACTATTAAGGAAAATGTTCCAGCTAAAAGTAGGAAAGCGAAGACGTTGGATTCAATTGAGTTGGACGAAATAATAAAAAAATATAGGCCATAGTACCATGACAGTGTTGAACCATTTGGATAAATGCTATTCACAAGGAAATATTGTATCGTTATGTTGGACTTAAAATAAATAAAATAAAAATATACAAGTATAACAAATGTGTATTTATGTAGGTTATTTTTTTAGTTACTTATAAAATTATTAAATATACAAAATTTAATTGCATTGCAAAATATATAACTATTTATTTAAAAGAACAAAAATAATTTTTTAAATAAATTTAATGTAAATTTTAAATGTATCTAAGTACAACTAAAGAAATCAAACCAAGCAAAAATAACTTAACTTTAATTGTACTTGCAATTGTAAATTGATTCATTAAATCACAAAAAAAATCACTTAAATAAAAATAATTTTGCCTGAGAAGCAAAATTTAATAAAAAATCTGAAAACCAAAATAATAAAAAAAGTAATAAATAAAACTCTGGACTTTTTTAAAGAATCGGTGGAGGAGTTACGTACTCACCCTATTTCTAATAGTAATTGCTGGTAAAGTGTAGTGACCCTAATAGTTGGAATAACATCATTAAATTTTGTTCCCACACTTTTCCAGTAACATAAGCATTTACATATACTACATATATGTATGTATGTTTATGTTGCTTATCTTTAATTAAATATAAGTTTAAAGTTATAATTTTTGTGTTTTTATATTTTAATTTTAGTCTTAAGATTCAATCAAAAAGTAAAAGCAATTAGTAAAAATTTTAAATATAGAGCAATTCCATATGAAAACGATCAAAATTGGCAAATTTTTGGACGACCCCTCTCCAATTTTAAAATAAATAGTCTCAATCGATTGCCCAGCAAAAAATAATGTACCTACATATTTTTTTTTTTTTTACAGTGACTGGTTTAGTGGTGGTGTACACCACTGTCATGTGACAAAATTGAAGAATTCTTCATAAGGGACCTCATTGAAAGTTGTTTAAAAAAAAAACTAAAGTGATCGCAACGATGTGATAGCTCGTTGGAAAGGTATTGAATCAGGCTTTAATTGAAAAATTAAAATTTTCCTAATTTTTCTTAGAAATTTACCTTTAAATTTTCCCATGAAAATTAAATTTTCCGATTTTCCACAGAAGCTCCTAAATTTTCCGGCTAATTTTTTTTTTTTTTGGATTCCTCACAATTTTTGCTTTAAGAATCAGCAATAAACAAATGGGCCCCGACTCCTTGTTTGGACAGGAGAAGAGCATTTAAGAGACCACCTTGTTAAAAATACATTTTAAAAATTATTTTACAGTTAAAAATACATTTATGAAGAAAAAATCTTTCTTATTTTGCTGCTTATACTTAATTACAATATTTATTAAAAATTTCAATTGTCTTGGCATCATTATAAAATTAAAGTAACTTTAAATTTAGCACGTCGGCAGACGAAGAGTACCGCTTTACATTAATTGACATATCAGAAATATTTGGTATGAAGCAATGAAACTTTTGCGTTCCAGTTATAGTTTTGACATTATTATATCTGTTTTGAATTCGTCGCTCCATGGCATCGTGTTCTTTTTGAGTGCATAAAACTGTGTTAATGGCAATTTCCTTGCTTTGAATCCACGAAAACAAATGTTGTACATTTAAGATCTGGTCAGTATATGGCCTTTGCAAACTTGCCTTAGTCGCCATGCGTTTTAGGGTTCCCCCTAACGCATCGCATGGGCCCTTACCGTGGGACGTCGCGAAAAAGTGCCACTCGACCTTGCAGTTTTGTTCTTCTTCAATTATGCAAAGATTGTAAAAATTTATTTTATTCTTGTACTGAGAATAAATTCTTATTAATAAAGAGATCAACTTTATTTTTAACAAAAAGTATAGTCACATTTTTTAAAATGTGTAAAAAATTGTATGTATATAAACAAGTAAGTGTGCTATATTCGGCTATGCCGAATCTTATATACCTTTCACCTTTGTTGTGGACGCATAACTATATTATATATTACATATATATATTATATTAATACACTTTCTTTGATAGTTTTTTTGATGAAATTTTCAGAGGTAGTCTCCGATTTTTGCTCATATCTCTGTTATTTATGGGCAGATTTTGCTGATGTATGACAGAATTATTGAAGATTTGGATCCCGAAGATATCTGTTGACTTCAGAAAATTGATTTCAACAGACAGACGGGCATAGCTTAATAGACTCCGCAATCTATAAGGATCCAGAATATATAGACTTTATATGGTCGGAAAATTATATTGTGGAAATTACAAACGGAATGACAACCTTATATATACCCTTCTCATGAAGGTGAAGGGTATCAAAAAGAATAAGATATAAGATTAGGCTTTTTTGTTCGAATTTGATCTTAATAACATTATTTACAAAATATTTATGGCTGGCATAGAAGAAATGGACCAATTATGGACAGATAGCTTCTAAATCCAGTATCCACTAATGCGATTTCTATGTATTTTAGTATTATATTGGTTGAATTTCATCTCAATTATTTACAAGAGTTGTATGGTTGGTTGTTATGCTCGGAAGTGGACTTAATTTAGGAGCTATTATTGACTGACAGCTACAAAATCCAGTAGCTTAATTGCGAATAACCGATACTACTATTATTTCTAGATTAAAATTTCTGATCTAGTTGGTTCGATATCGATATTTAGACATTTTTGTGGGTTTATTTGTTTTTTGGAAATGGTTCTTATATGGCAGCTATGACATATTATGGGCTGATCTTCTTAAATTTTGGAACAGTTATTTTCATGCATATGAGGATATTTCACGTCGAATTTCAACATAATAACGGTATATATAAGATATATATATTCGTATTAACGTGGATTTCGGAAGTGGACCTTATATGGGGGACATAGTCAAATATGGACCGATATTCTCAAAATCCAGCAGTTTCATTTAGGCATATATGTAAATGCTCCGTGTAAAATTTTGGATTGGTTCCCTTATTTGTAAGAGATTTATGAGTATTAAATTGATTTTCGGAAGAGGTCTTTAATCGGGCATACGGTTAAAAATCTACTGAATTCACAAAAATTTGTGGGATGATTTTTGTATATATGTAACTGATCTGTGCAAAGTTTTGAGATAAAGTCTTTTTCAGATGTGGTCCTTGTATGGGAGCTATGACCAATTCTGGGCCAACCACCATAACATTTAGTACAACAATTTATTTGCCTATAGCCGTTTAACATTATTTGTATCTGTTTTATACGTATTTAAGTGAATTTTGAAAGTGGACTTTATATGGGGGCTATAGTCAAACATGGACCGAACTAAAAAAAATTTCAAGAGAATAGTTTTTTATTCAGGCTAATAGTTCGAATAATCAAGAATACTATTGTAAAGTACTGGAACAATTGGCAAATTGGAATGCATTTTCTACCCTGCCAAAGGCGTCATCAGCAATCTTCATTGTCCATGATCAATCTGTAAACATCATCTATTTAACTCACCGTTTTTTTGAGAAATAGAATACGAGAATTATAATATTTCTTTTTTACGTGTTGTGAATTAGAACGAAATGTACGTACGTTTACAATGTGTGTGTATTCTTTATTATTATTTATAAATCTTGTATTATTACAAATTTGTTTTTTTGCTTTTCTTGCTGCGTCTACTTTTTTGTAGATCAATAACAGCAATGTATGTATATTTTTGTTGGCATTTAGCCTTTTGTGTTGGTGGATTATGTTATTTTTTGTAACTACTAAACACCGGAGATGGGATGATGACTACATACTTTGATACACCGCGCCATGGTGTCGTTTTTTCGTTTTGAGATTTCTTTTTGCATAAAACTTATTTTTGCTGAATTTTGTCTTGATATTCCAATTTTATATGCATTTATGTATAATTGAGCAATATTTCGGGAAGATTTTTGTATGGGGGCTATGAGAAATCATGGACCAATTCATACTATTTTCCGCACACTTCTTTTATCATAAAAGCAACGTATACAAAATTTCATGGTATTTCTGCAATATATTTCAAAATATTGCAAAAAAAATGGACAAAAATATAAAATTTTTATGGAGGTTGTCTCACATATTGGTCCATAACTCTGGTTGGCCTAAACCGATTTTGCTGATTTTAAATAGAAAACTTCTCGAAAGCATGTCTGACAGAATTATTGAAGATTTGGATCCCAAAGATATCTGGGGACTTCAAAAAACTGATTTCAACAGACAGACAGACGGACATGGAAATTGTGGAAATTACAAACGGAATGACCATATTATATTTGTATACCCGATTCTGAAGGGTATAAAAAAGACTTATAAAAAATTTAAGAAAGATATTATAATCTTTATATACATACATATATATGTATGTATATGTAACTATACATTCGTAAGAACTTAGAAAAATTTACACATATATATTGCAATTAACCAATTTTATTAAATCAGGTACATCTTTTAGGTCAAAACAATTACAATTATTTATATTTTAAATGATCCTTGGTATACAAAATTGCTTCGAGATAATCTTTTTCCAACCGATGTCTAACTTTGGTTTTGTTTAAATTTACTTGACTAAATACTCTCTACATTTGCTAAAGAATGCGGTAAGACTAAATTTTGATACAATAAGTTAGGGTAGGAAATAAAACACTCCCTTTTTTATTTCCGAAATTCTAGAATTTGTATGTCTGTATCAGAGAAAAAAATGTTCAAGTTCGTTAATTTTAGTTGTCTGAATTCAGATTCAATTTCCTGTGATTGTCAACAAAGTGTGAAAATTCTTTTAGAATATCATGAAAAGAACTATTATTGTCTTCAATTATATTATATGGATTTATTAGCCTCCAATTTATTTTTAAAAAATTACTCATAACCGTTTTTGCATCTGACCATATAAATTTTGTATTTCTGTTGTTTCATTTTGAAACATTTTAATAATGTAACAACGGCCAAACATATTTTATAAAACACAAGTAAATTTTATTGGTGGAATTTAGGTTATTTAAAATCAGTCTGGCTATGTCAATGTTATCTATATTTGCAGCAAATGAAAAATAAAGTAGCCTAACAACCACAATTTCAAGCGATAGCCAACGTGTTTGACAGGGATGTAAAATTTTCTTCTGTTTAATATCTAACAAAGTTAATATTGCGTCAAAATGGTTGCTTCTTTTTGGGTTATTGGACAAATAGTTGTATATACTTAAACATATTTAAAAATCGTCCAGTCGTCAAAATGCTATTTTTGCCACTCAAAATCGCCAAAATGACGATAAATCGTCAAATCTGGCAACCGTGCCAACAGTTGTTATAGTTAATACTTTAATAAACAACCCTGAAAATATTAATATGCGTAAACATTTTAAGCTGGAGGTCCACACCAAGCGGCTACGCGTTTCACGCGTTTAAAGCAACTGTCAAAAAAGTAGAATCAATGTAGTTGTAGGAGTTAAGTTACACACTCAAAAGTGTAGGACGCGCTGACGCTTGAAACGCGAAAAGTTCGTTTACTTTCTACTTTTGAACGCGGTGCACGCGTCACAGCTGACTTTGACAAATGCAAAGCAAATTTATTTTATAGATGATGTCACCAGAAAAAATGACAGTTGAAATAACATTTTTTATATGAGTTTGACAAACAAAACGATAAAGAACTTTATATAAAAAAATCAGCTGGGCATACGGCATCACCTCCAAAAGTACATACATATAAAAAAAAAAATATTGACTCGACAAATCTTCGCATGTAACTTGAAATGCCTTTTTTTATAACTTTTGACTATTTATTGAATCTGCTTTATTTCCTTAGGCCTAACAATTAGTATTTAAATCTTAAAACTAAAATAAATCTAATTACTCTCTAAGAGAGCATAAATTTCTTATTGGCTGTTAAGCTCTACGAAGCCTCGAATCCGTCTGGCTCTGAGCTAGAATTCTAGCCAGTGGATTCGGGTGGGTTTGAGCTTTTTGATGTAGTTCTCGCGGACCCTTCCGAATTCATCCTTTACCAATGTTACTTCTAGATCTCTGTAGATGTTTTCATATCTTATGTACCATGTAACATAATCGGACTGAGGTATATTTACATTGACAAGTGTGACACGTGGACAGCAACCCCTCCTCCATGTGAACGTAACATGTTTGCTTTTTAACTCATTTACTCGCATTCTCGATTTGTTTAACCATGGTTCCACAGACCTTAGATAGCTATCTAGTATACTAGATGCTATATATGGATTTTTATGCGAGCTAATAATTGCGGTGTCATCAGCAAATGTAGAAATAGTTAATATATCGTTCGTAGGCAAATCAGAGGTGTAAATCAAATAGAGGGTAGGTCCAAGAACACTTCCTTGTGGTACTCCTGCTCCAATCCTATATTCTCTTGTCACGTAATCGTTTTACTTAACTGTAAATAAGCGGTCCGATAGATAAGATTCCAATAGTTTATGGGTACATGATTTTAGCAAGCATTTTATTTTATATACCAGTCCTTTGTGCCATACTTTATCGAAGGCTTGCGACACATCCTGTGGTATCATTATTATTTGAGAAGTTTTCCAATTTGTCGGGAAAACTCCATGTTTAAAGATCGCATTAAATATTATAGACAACACAATTATTGCCACACTCAGTAGGTTTTTAATCATAGCAGGCCTAACTGAATCATTTCCAGGTGATTTACTTAATATTATATTACCCTTGATTACTTCTTTAATGTCTTCTGGGCTTATAGTCATCATTAGATAATGTTGACACAGGTGGCTCTTCAAGTTCAGAAATAGTTGTTGGCGAGACTGTATTTAGATGGTCAGCAAAAATTGTAGCCTTTTCCTCTGTGCTACGAGCCCAAGTACCGTCAGCTTTCCCTAAAGGGCTTTGCCTCTCTACCGGTGGCTTGATATTTTTCGTTGCCTTCCAAAGGGAAAAATTTGTATGTTTGGTATTTGTCAAACTTTGAATGTAATTTCTATTTCTGCGATCCTCTTCCAATTGAAGGGCTTTTATCAGATTTTTACTAGCAGCAGACAGCCTCTGTTTTGCAGCGAGTGATATATTTTGTTGACATTCTCTTCTGAGTTTTCTCTTTCCGAAAAGAAGTCGTTCAATATCTGAGTTGGAAATGTGCATATTAGTTCTAGGAAATGTTTGACTCTTAGAATGATTAAGAGCCGATACCATTAATGACGTGAAGTCATTGACACAGTTATCTACATCTTCCTCACACTGAATACAAAGATCTGTGTGGATATGACTGCTGATATATTTCTTGTATTTAAGTCAATTTGATTTAAAGTAATATGTTTCATTATGCATTTTTGAAATGTTAGTCCTCCCATAATAAGATAGTATAATTGGGGAATGATCAGAAGATAAATCATATGAAATTTTTTTTAGTATCATAAAATTTTTGTCTAGCACTGGCTGGGCTTATTATTTTCTTTTTAGTATTAAGATTTGAATACTGATTGTCATTTCATTATATGAAGATTCAATAAATAAATAAAGGCTAAAAAAAAAAAAAAAAAAAAAAAAAAAAAAAAAAAAAAAAAAAAAAAAAAAATATGATATTTCTGTAGATATTGAATTTCGATTTATATTTCTTGTTATGGCAAAGTCTGTGACATCAGGAATTTTTTAGGATCAGTAGGCCAGTGTGTTGGTTGTCCAGGGGACACAAAATCCAAGCCATTTTAACGATCAACTAATGCTTTATCAAGCTGTCTACCTCTGGGATTCATTAGTCGAGAGCCCCAGTAAGTGTGTTTGGCATTATAGTCGCCATATGCCAGAAAGCGACCTCCTAGCGTGCTAAAGAATTCTTCAAACTTCTCCTTTGTCATTGCAAAGCGTGGTGGGCAATATATCGCACTTATATTTAAATCTTCAGCAAAACTTTCCAGATGAATGGATGTTGTCTTTTGAGAATTCATCTAGGCGATAATGTTTCAAACGATTTCTAATTAAAATACCAGTACCACCATGTGCTTTACCATCTGGATGATTTGTACCGTAGAATGTATAACCTGAAATAAAAAAGTTATACCTGTTGGTAAGATGAGTTTCCGAAATCAATAGCACGCGGATGTTTTTATTCTGCATGAAATGGGATACCTCTGATTTGTGTTGGTTTAAACCGTTTGCATTCCAGAAACATATTCTCAAATAACTCATTTGTTTGTTAAGAGGATTTGTATCATTTCGTTCTGCGCTCTTAAAAGCTCTTGTATTGTGTTTTGCATGGATAACATAAAGTTTGTCATATTTTGATTAAGAGAGGTAATATTCAGGGTAAGCACCTGCATAAGTGCTTCCAACCATCCCGTATTTTGGGGAACACTAGGTTGCTGGTAACCCATTCTCAAAACATTGGCATAGGAACCTGCTCCATTTTTAGGCTGTTCAATTTGGGTGTATTGTAGATTTAATTGAGTTGAGGCTGCATTTTTGTTCAATAACGGAACTTCAGAATTGACTGGAGTATAGGTGTTTACAAATTTGTAGGCTGGTACTTCAGAAGTTTTCCCTCTTATTAGCTTTTGCCTCTCTCTTAATCTGTTCAGTAGCTCCTTATAAACTGGGCACCCTCATTCAGTGTGCCATCATTATTTCTTGTGGTTTGTTTAGCGTTAAAAACATTCAAACTCTCACTCTTCTTTGTTAGTGGATCACTAGCTTGGTTGTTAGTAGTATTTGTTTGTGTTTTTAAAACTGGTGTAGTTGTTTTTGTATTTGTTTATTTATTTTTTTATTTATTTATTGAATTTTTTCATTTCCTGTACAACAAGACTAAGTCTTATATTTATAGTACAGGAACGCATTACGTTATAAACAATTTTATCATGAGCATGAACAAATTAGTTACAGAAAAACCTATATTGATAACATCTTACGTGTAAAAGTTATATAACAAATTTCTGAAACTATTAGCATTACTATTTATTTGTTGATGTCGTGGAAGATTGTTCCAAAGACGAGCGGCATGTACATAAAACTGCCATTCAGACACTAGATATTGATGTCGAGGTATTATAATATTTCGATTTCGAGACGATTGGAAGAAACGTATTTTTTCAAATATATATTTGGGAGTTTGAGTATTTATTATTTTGTGCAAGAAGACAAGAATACGAATTTTTAATAGGCTATCAAGTGAAACTCCGTAAAGTTTATTGGAAACAGCAGAAACATGATCAAACCTTCTCAATCCATACACATATCTTATAATGTTGTTAAACAATATATTAAGCTTACTTTTACTACTTGAATCACAGCTTCCAAATAACTCGCACCCATAAATTAGAGAAGGAATCAGATACGTCTTGGCTAGTAAGGTTCGTATTCTTATTGGTGTAAAATATTGTGTAGACCAGAGAGCTCGTAACTTTATATAAGTTTGACCAACCAGTGAGTTTATATGATCAGTCCATGTCAGATTGCTATTGAAAATTACACCGAGATTTTTCGCTGAATTAACAATTTTAATTTTTTCGCCATTTAAAACAATATCTTCTGGAATGTAACGATTTAAGCTCCTTTTACATATCACAATGCATTTAGATTTGTGTGGATTCAAACAGAGTCCATTTGCACAAGCCCAGAGGTAAATTTTGTTCAAATCCTCATTTAGAGATGATATTCCTGAAACTATATTTTGAACAGAGCTACTTAGAGTAAGTTGCACGTCATCTGCGTATAAATGGATGTTGCATTTAGAGAGTTGGTTTGGCAAATCGGTTGGTTTTTGCAAAGAGTGGTCCTAAAATAGAACCTTGAGGTACTCCTCTATTAAGGGATACGCTATCTGACCATGTATTGTTCACAAACACCGATTGTGTGCGGTTCGTAAGATACGAAGATATAAGTTTAGTAGAAGTGTCGTTAAACTGAAAAAAGTGGTCCGGTTTTTTAATAAGTATATTATGGTCTACTGTATCGAACGCCTTAGAATGGTCTAGAAGTACTAAAAAATTCATACAACCTTCATCTAATCCTTGACGTATATTTTCACTAACCTCCACAAGAGCCGTAACGCAGCTGTGATTCTGACGAAACCCCGATTGCGTGCTGGAAAGTAAACTATGAGTATCAATATATTCCATCATTTGTTTGTACAAGAGCTTCTCTAAAACCTTCGATAGAAAACACAAGATAGCTATCGGTCTATATTCTCCATTCGATTTAGGTAATGGTATAATTTTTGCGTGTTTCCAGTTTAACGGATACGTACTTGACATTATAATAGTATTAAATAAATAAGTAACATACGGTAGAATCACGGGTAAAAGTAATCTTATAAACTTCGGGTGTATGTCGTCAATTCCTACTGCATTTGATTTTATCAAAGAGCTTGTTGAAATAACGTCATATTGAGTAACGCACGAAAATTGGAAATATTCACTAATTATTCCAGTATCTGTATTTGGCGAGCTTGAGGAAAAATTAAAAAAAGTAGGATTTGCCTGTACTACAGGTATGGTAGTGAAAGTTCTGTTAAGCATGTTTGCATCCACATTACAATCTATACGGTTATTAGTATTGCCAATTCCTATTTCGCGAATGGTATTCCAAGTTTGTTGAGAGTTGATTGCTGAGTCAAAGCGTTTGGAATAATATTCAGTTTTTGCCTGTTTAATATGTTTATTTACATTTTTCCTGGCATTGGAATATTGTAATTTTAGTTCAGGAGTTTTAAATCTTTTCCACCTGGCATATGCTAAGTCCCTCAATTGTATTGCATTCTTAACAGAATTTGGAAACCATGGTTTTTGAGTATGTAATATTTTTTTATATTTCAGTGGTACTGTTAGATCGAAAAGATATTGAATATTGTGTTCCAGAAATGAAGATTGTTCATCAACGGTGTACATAAAATAGATATCATTCCAGGCAATATAGGAACAATATTCATATAAAATATTTAAATCTAAATGCTTAAAGTCACGATAACTGAAACACTGTTCAATTTGATGGATTTGAAAGTTATAAGTTAGGAATATTAGGTCATGTTTAGAAAAACACGGAGCAGATATTTGATCATACAGAATTACATTCGTAGTGTTGGACACAAAGAAAAGGTCAATCAGCGTGCTTGCTGTGGATGTATGGTGCGTTGGATTAATCATGTTGACTGGAAAAAGACCGAGCGATAACATATTATCTAGGAGCGTCGTCTCCAGTAATACGTTTGAATTAAAATCACCAGTAATAACTATATCATTATACACTGTGGCGAGAGTTTCTAGTGTTGAATACAAAACAGTTAGTGGTATTCTCTTATTAGGCCTATAAACACAACCTACCAGCATCTTTTTGCCAAATGAAGAAATTTCAATAAATATAAACTCAACCGCTTGCTCAGTTGTACTGTATGTTAAAGATGACTTGTTGCATATTTTGCAAGAAATACTATTCTTAGTAAAAATGGCCACACCGCCACCATGACTTCCTCTATCATTTCTAAATACCTTGTACCCATTGGGACATATATTATGATGTTAACAGCCATGTTTCCGAAACACAAATAACATCAATACCAGAGTTCTCAAAAACAATTTTAAATTCATCCAATTTATTATTTAAACTTTGTGCATTTATGTGTACGATTTTAAAACCTCTTTTATAGTTAGCCAAAATTCTAACCATATTCAGTGTTAAATCTTTGGACCTTCCACGCTCATCACTGATAAAGGCCATAAAAGTGCATAATAATGTGTGTAATGTTAATAAAATCAGAAATTATATAAAATAAAGATACTATTAAATTAAGAAATGGAATCATTGGAATTAAAGCAAAAATAACTAAGTATTGAAAAAGTAAAATTAAATTAAATATTGAAGTAAGATAAAATAATAAAGTCATGTAATTATTAAAGAAATTCCAAACAATTAGTAAAGCAACAAACAACATTATCATAAGGATATTAAAAAACTTATGTAGTACAGCGAAAAAACTGCCTCAATTGCTCCGGAAAAATAATTTTGTTGGCTTCATCATTCTCATGTTGCTTAATGTAGACAATTCCCCTTAGAGTATAAACTGTTTTTAATAGCATATCCTTTTTTAGTCCAATCGCTGTTTTAAATATACCATAATTGTGCGGGGTAAGGCTTTCATTGATGTAAAAACTCTTATCACTTTGAAAACCGGCATCGGACAGTCGTAGCGGCGATTTAAATTTACGACGATGAGCTGCAACAACTCTCAGAAAATAGTTTTTCTCATACGGCGTGTTAAATTTTATTACAATGGGTGGATCAATAACACTTCCGTGGTTTTTGTAGTGTTTTACACGAAAAATAGATTTAATCACAGGCATAGTAGTGTTTAGAGAGTTGCATATATTTTTCATATTTTCTTTTATGCTTTGTTCTACACATAAATTGGATGGTGATATTGTTTGCGTAATATTTTGTTCATATTTTGTTCATGTAACAAGAGCGTGCTCTCTCAGCTGGTTTGGCAGTTAAATAATTTTTGTTGTAGCTGGGGTCATTAATTTTTTTGATTTTATCACTCTCCGCGTTTAGGAATATGTAGGCATTCCTACCGTTCACACTGAGCTTCCTCTCATCATGAGAATTCATGTGCTCTTAATAAATTTGCCACTGTTTTCTCTTTCTGTTTTTTTTTTATTTATTTAATTATTTTGTTGGTTTTCCACAGTTTATTTTTGTATAACTTTATATAATTAAAGAATTAGCGTCTATTCGCTTATTTAAAAGTTTAAAATAACAAAAAAAACCTATTTAATATTATTTTTAACTTGCGGTGTAAAATTAAACACGTCCGTACTCGTACACTGTCTGCTACAGAAAATAACTTGAAATGCGTGACGCTTAAGACGTTTAGAAAGCTTAAAACGCGAGTTGTGGACCTCCAGCTTTAGAGTTGCGAAATTAATAGACAGACAGAAATTTTTTGTTTATTTTCTTCGTTCTTCTTCTATGTTGATTGTTGTGGAAATTTTTATTATAACAAGTTCGAGTGCTATATTCGAATCTTAAATACCCTCCACCTAAACGTACTAAGAAATAGAAAAACTACACTGGTTATAGGACTAGAATATTCCTATTCTGTGTTTTCTATTCAGTCTTAGTGCAAATTTAATTATTATTTGATATATTGTTTGAAACACAATTTTACGACCAACATAATTTATGTTAAATATTTTGAAATTTTATCTAATATCGACCATTTATAATTGATGTAATTACCGATTCTTACTGTAATTTACAGAGGGTGTTTAAAAAAATATTTTTCCATATTCACAACAAGTTAAGAAGCAGAGTATAAAAAAGAATAAGATATAAGATTAGGCTTTTTTGTTTGAATTTGATCTTAATAAAATTATTTACAAAAGATTTATGGGTGGCATAGAAGAAATGGACCAATTATCGACTAATAGCGTCTAAATCCACTTATGTGATTTCTACGTATTTTAGGATTATATTGGTTGAATTTTATCTCAATAGCGTTATTTACAAGAGTTGTATGGTTGGTTGTTATGCTCGGAAGTGGACTTAATTCAGGAGCTATTATTGACTGACAGCTACAAAATCCAGTAGCTTAATTGCCGTATAACCGATACTAATATGATTTCTGAATTAAAATTTCTGATCCATATAAAAGTTGGTTCGATATCGATATTTATTAGAAATTTTTGTGGCTTTATTTGTTTTTCGGAAATGGTTCTTATATGGCAGCTATGAAAAATTATGGGCCGATCTTCTTAAATTTTGGAACAATTATTTCCATGCATATGAGGATATTTCACGTCGAATTTCAACATAATAACGGTATATTTAAGATATATATTGGTATTAACGTAGATTTCAGGAGTGGAATTTATGTTGGGGATATTGTCAAATATGGACCGATATTCTCAAAATCCAGCAGTTTGAATTAGTAATTTATGTAAATGGTCCGTGTAAAATTTTGTATCGGTACCCTTATTTTTATGAGAGATTTATAAGTGTTAAAGTGATTTTCGAAAGTGAGCTTTATATTTGGCATACGGTTAAAAATAGACCGAAATTCACAAAATTTTATGGGATGATTTTTGTATATACGCAAATGATTTGTGTAAAGTTTTGAGTCGGTACCGATATTTATATAATATATATAGGGATAAATGTCTTTTTGAGATGTGGCCCTTGTTTGGGAGCTATGACCAATTCTGGACCGGCCACCATAAAATTTAGTACAATTTGCTTATAAAGATTATTCATGTAAAATTTTAGCCGTTTAACATTATTTATATTTGTTTTATACGTATTTAAGTGAATTTTGGAAGTGGACTTTATATGGGGTCCATGCTCAAACATGAACCGAACTAATAAAAATTGGTTTTGCGATTTATTTTTGCATAAAACTTATTTTTGTTGAATTTTGTCTTGATATTCAAATTTTATAGGCATTTATGAATAATTGAGCAATATTTCGGGAAGATTTTTGTACGGGGGCTATGGGAAATCATGGACCGATTCTTACTATTTTCCGCAAACTTTCTTCTTTTATCATAAAAACAACGTATACAAAATTTCATGGTATTATCTGCAATATATTTTAAAACATTGCATTAAAATGGACAAAAAATATCAAATTTTCACGGAGGTTGTCTGACATATTGGTCCATAACTCTGGTTGGCCTTAACCGATTTTGCTGTTTTTCAATACCAAAGTTACCTGCAAAATAAGAAATATTTTTCTGGAAATTTCGTTTAGTTAAGTTGTATAGTTTGGGCGTGTGAGTGTTTTACACAGCCGGACATGCCTAAATCGACTTAGAATTTCATAAGGAGCAAGAAAATATATACTTTGTTGGGTCTCAGATGAATATTAAAAAAGTTTGACACGGAATGACAAACGTAATATACCCTCATTCACAACACTTGGTGGTGGAGGGTATAAAAACGCATTGAGAATAAAATAAATTAAAAAATATATGCAAACAACTTTTAATTATAAAGTTTTTCTTATCAATAAATCTATTTGGTTAATAAATTTAATTATTTTTGCAATACGCGCGTTAAAGTGAGAAAAATGATGTAAAGCAATAACATGAAAAAATGCGAAGAGTGGAAACTGTAAACGAGGAATGTCTTAAAATGTCCAGTACAGTAGAGGTTTATCGCACACTCTTCCTCTTTAATACATCACCTACAAACTTCGTCTGTCTGTCTTTCAATTTCTCCATTGTGACTAAGTACAAAAACCAATACTAAAACGCGAACTTTACCCAAAACTGCTCAATTTGATGAAATTACCTAAAAATGCTCAGTACAAATGGGTATTGATAGATATATTACTGCCTTGAAACGAAGACGAAGTCCCAACTCCTCCAAAGTGACTTCTAATTCGAAAGTACCGAAGGATAATGATAGGCCGAACTTTGCTTGCTATATTGGATAATGAAATAAATGATAGACCCATAACAAAATTATTTAGATCCCACCAATATACCTGTGATCAAAACTCCAGCAAACTACTGAATGATTTAATTTTGTTAATTGGCGAAAATTCTTTTTTAGTGGTCCTTTTCAATACTAATATTACTAATCTTACTAGTGAAACCAAAATTCAGGTTAATCATGAAAATGATTGTCAGAATATTGTAACTGATTTTGAATCCCGCAAAAAAAGCTTCTATACCTATCAGCTAAAGAGCAGTAAAAAATTATTATTTAAATTCTTACTAAGGGTATCGACCCTCTGTAGAACCCCAGGAAATAACGAGCAGTTTGGAAACTAAAGGCTTTAAGATAAAGAACGTGATAAATATTAAAAACCGTGAAACAATCCCCAACCACTTTTTCAAGTAGAATTTGAACCTGGTGATGTCCTTTTTAAGCGAAGTAATATTAGTGACACCAAAATTCAGGTTAATCATGAAAATGATTGTCGGAAAATTGTAACTGATTTTGAATCCCGCAAAAAAAGTTTCTATACCTATCAGCTAAACAGCAGTATAAGATTATTATTCAAATTCTTATTAAGGGTATCGACTCGTCTGTAGAACCCCAGGAAATAAAGAGCTGTTTGGAAACCAAAGGCTTTAAGATAAAGAACGTGATCAATGTTAAAAATCGTGAAAGAATCCCCAACCACTTTTCCAAGTAGAATTTAAACCTGGTGATGTTAAACCAAAAAAAGGTGAAACACACCCAATTTATGATCTGAGATATTTATTGCACCGAAGAATAACGGTGGAAGAACGATGCAAATGATCTGGCCCAGTCTAATGTTTCAACTGCCAAGAGTATGGTAATACTAGATCATATGGTAAGTTGCCACCAGTTTGAGTTACATTGTTCATCTCAGTGTGATAAACACAGAAATGATAGAAATAAAGTACCCGCCGTACAAGTACCGAACCTTCAAAACGTAACTTTAGTACATTACACTAATGTACTAAAAAGCAACCAAAATGTTCAGAACCCGTTACCCAATAATAATGTCAACATGAAACCAAACAATCAAACTCCATCTTTTAACTTTAGCCGGCTAGAGGCTACAATGGAAACCCTTGTTCAATTGGTTAATAATTTTACGAATTCTATGAGTAACATGATGCAGGAAATGCTAAAAATGCAATCAATGATATTGGAAGCTGTACTTAATAGACCATGAACTGTTTGAAAATATGTTTCTGGAACGCAAACGGCATTCGCCAACATAAAAACGAAGTTGAATATTTCCTAAAAAAATCACCAAATCACTATGATGCTGATTTCGGAAACACATTTGACGCCTAGAAGTTTATTTCGCATAAATGGTTATCTCAAGTATGATACTAAGGACTCCAGAGGCTGAGCATTTTAATGAAAAGAGAGCAACTTTAATAAAAACTCGAATTAAACACTTTGACTGATTTTTGTGAAGATTATCTTCATGCCACAACGATCTGTATCGAAGATTGTTATCGAAATATAATTATTTAGTATATATTCACCCCCTAGATTTCAAATAACAAAAAGTCAATACAACAATGTTTTTAGGCCCCTATTTTTTCGAAATCAAGCCTGATTACTCCAAAAGATCGTGTTTTATTTATGTGATTTTGAGCGGATTGAATGTGATTTTGAGTAGGCCTAGTGATCTACAGAAGATACCAGATGTTATTGATTTTGAAGCACTAAAAAATATCCTGAGAGAAGTAATTCATGTCGAATCTTCGTTAGAGTTATCGTCAGATCACTCACTCACAATTGTTACTATATCAAGGCCCCGACTGGTGATTTAGCGATAAATTGAATTAAATATAGAAAATACCTATGTACACATTGTTCTGAAAACATACCAGATAATAACGATTACTTATCATTTTAAATAATGATATTATACTGGCTGCGCAACTTGCTGCCCAATCTCCCCGACTAACTAGATACATATAACAGAAATATTTCTGCAGATCCCGAACGGCTCTTAAATAAAAAAAGAAGAACTCGAAGAGAGTAGCAATTACAAAGATCGCCCAAACTTAAATATGAGCTAAAAGATTGCTTAAAAAGACTTAAAGAGCTCCTGGAATATCGGAAAATTTAATCAATACATATTTAGAAAATCTGGACGCAACTCCGCAATCAGATTACTCACTATGGCGAGCGACTAAAAAACTTAAAAGACCACATAAGTGGTGGTTGGGCAAGAAATGACACTGAAAAAGGCAATTTATTTGTAAATCATTTGAATAAAGTATTTACCCCAAGCCCATCAAATCACCAGTCACACACCATTTAGGACCAGCTGTACCCCTAGTTTTGAGATTCGAGAGATTGAAAAGGCTATAATTGACTTATACTCTAAGAAAGCACCTGGTATTAACAAAATCAGTAACAAGATGCTTATGGAGCTACCCCGGATGACAATAAAAATAATACTTCTTATTTTCAATCCTACATTACTCCATGAATATTATCCACTGAAATATAAGGTTTCATTGGTTACCATGATATCAAAGCCGGGAAAATATTACACAATAGTAGACCCTTCAGAATATTTTCAAATATGTCGAAGCTTTTTGAGAAAATGCTCATGAGCAAGTTATACCCAATTTTAAGTGAAAACAATTGTGTTCCGAATCATCAATTTGGATTTAGAGGAAAGCACAGTACTATTGAACAAATCCATAGACTTGTCAATGTTGTCAAAAAACATTTGAAGAAAAAATATTGTTGGGCCTTTTTTATTGAGATTTCTCAAGCGTTTGATAAAGTGTGGCATGACGGTCTAATATACCACCAAATTTACCCATAAACACACATAAGCCATTAGAAAGCTACTTATCTGGTTAACATTTAAGCTTAAATACGCTCCGCACGACCTATTGAAGCAGTAGTAACTCAATATCCTGGGACCCTTCTTTTATTTGATATATACATCTGATATGCCAACAAACAATCGTACTTACACAAAAACATTTGCTGATGATACTGCTATTCTAAGCATTCATGAAAACCCTGAAAATCATA
This sequence comes from Bellardia bayeri, assembly GCA_950370525.1. Classification (NCBI taxonomy): domain Eukaryota; kingdom Metazoa; phylum Arthropoda; class Insecta; order Diptera; family Calliphoridae; genus Bellardia; species Bellardia bayeri. The sequence continues at coordinate 53,809,797 of OX493264.1, read as the reverse complement.
TCTCTGTATTAGAAAACTGGTCAAAGCAATGGAGAATAAAAGATAATGAGCAGAAACGCACACACATAACTTTTATATTGCGTAGAGAATCATGCTCTCCTATTTATATTAATAATCAAGCCATACCACAACAATCCGAAATTAAATAAATTAGTGTAATTTCACGTCAAGTGATCCAATTTTTAAAATGTCTTCCGATTTGGATTAAATTTGCACCAAGGTTAGTTCTATTCGATAATTAATAAGTGCCGGAGTTAGAGGGGGTCAAAGTTGGACACTTTGGTCATTAAGGGTTTTTTTTTAAATGAGTGCAACTTTTCACCTATTGGTCCCAGCAAAAATTGCCCAAAAGACTTTAGATAGCTATTTCTTCAATTATTTCAAAAATATTTTTTTTTTAATTTTTAATTTTGTTTTAAAAATTATTTTTTTTTAATTTGGGCGTTTTTTTCCTTAAAAGAAAGCTTATACAATTTCCTTTAAGGCCTTTATAACCGCTTAATGGGAGTGGGATATCTATCAAAAAAATTATTTTTTAACTCAAGAATAGGATTTTTCAATATTTGGCACATGTATCATTTTTATTTTCCCCCATTTTTTTTATTTTTTTTTTTCAAAATGGAGTTTTTTTTTATTTTTCCTCAAAAGAAACTTTAGACCACTCCTTTAAGAGCTTTGTAGTCACTTAGTAGCAAGAGGCATATCTATAAAAAAAATATTTTAACTCAAAAAACACAGTTTTTAAATTTTACCATATCCACAAACATTTTTTTTTTCTTTTTTTTTAATGGATGATTTTTGTTTTTTTGCTCAAAGAAAGCTTATTTCTTTTCCTTTAAGAGCTTTGTGGCAACTTAATAGGATGCAAGTGGGGTATCTATAAAACTTGCAACTTAAGCAAAAAGTGTTTCAATTTTTACCATAAGCACTATTTTCATTTTTTTCCTATTTGTGTGTAAGTTTTATTAAATTGATAAAAATAGAAACTCCAACAACAGCCTAGAAACGCCCGTGAAATGGTTCTGTGTGAGACCAACCGCTATTAATTTCTAGCTGCGATTTTCTAAGTCACACATCTTTTCATTGAGGCTTTTTTTGTCAGTTCTATAGGTAGTTTAGAGCGAACGTAATATTGAATGAAATTTTTATTATTAAAGTACCAGGTACCCCTGAGACCCCTTTTCAATCAAGTGGAAAGCCATTCTCTGAAATTTTATGACACTTGAGTTTAAAATGTGGGTGGAGAGGGATAAGTTAACAGGTACTTTATTATAATGCTACGTTTAACTTCTTTTTGTTATAATCCTCTAAACAAAAAGAAGCACAGACCATCAGATATGCGAAATATCTCCGACAACTTATTGAAAAAATACCCAACGCTTTCATAACGCTTGCTAATTTGTGGATCGTGCAGGAAAATGATGGGAAAGTTGGACACATTACCCGTTATTCCAGATGAGAACAAAATCAATTCTGAAAATAATGACAGTTCTGCAGGAGATGATAGTTGTTCTAACTTTTCAGTAAAACCTATAAGACCTAATGAGTGCCAAGGTGAATTCCTGATTTCATATGATTTTGCAGAGCACTATAAATATGTTAATTAGGATGCCATGCAAGGTGGAATCAATAATGACCAAGCAACTATATTTACAGTTGTTATTTACTACATAGAAGATGAAAAACTGAAACACAAAAGTATGGCAAGCATATCCTATGATTTAATACATGATGTTTATGAATACCAGAAGATAATTCTAAATTATCTAAAATCTAAATTAATAGTGGAGGTATACTATGATTCGGATGGAGCTCGTCAACATTTTAAAAACAAAAATAGCTACGCAAATCTTATAGCTCACGAAAAAGATTTGGGAATTCCAGCTAAATGGCATTCTCATCCAACTGCACATGTGTTGGCATTGGAGAAAATCTCAAAAGAGATGCAGCGAGGTATAGCCTGCAGTGCTCTCATCAAGATCGCATCTTAGATGGGAATGCTTTATTCCGATAGGCAAAGAACCATTGTAAAGAAACTGAAGTAGTTTTTAGTAGCAAAGATGATCATGAGGGAACATTAAAAACATTGAAGAGTAGATATCATGCTTTTATACCACTTATCGATGGAAGACTCCATCCAGTTGAAAAAGTTTTCTGCATCTACTCAATGCGATTTCTTTCCAAAGCCAAAAAAAAACAGCAGCAGCGAAATCAGCAGCTGAACTACTTACTAGGTTCAAGAAAGGATTGGCAAAAAAAGCTAAAAATAAAGGCAATAAATAAGAAGGAAGAAAGATTGGAAATTTCAAAATGTATATATTTATTTTATTAAATTATTGATTATTATTATTCTTATTTAGTATTATTAGGAAAAAATGAAAATAGTGCATATGGTAAAAATTGAAACACTTTCTTCTTTGAGTTGCAAATTTTTTTGATAGATATCCCACTCGCATCCCATTAAGCGATTATAAAAGCCTTAAAGGAAATTGTATATGCTTTCTTTTGAGGAAAAAAGGGCCCAAATTAAAAAAAAATTAAAAATAAATTTTTAAATTAAAAAAAAATATTTTTGGAATGATTGAAGAAATAGCTATCTAAATTCCTTTGGACAATTTTTTCTAGGACCAATAGGTGAAAAGTTACACTTATTTTAAAAAAACCCTGTACGACCAAAATATCCAATTTTGACCCCTCTAACTCCGGCACTTCTTGACTTATAGAGCAGAAAATTTTTGCCTGGCCTACTATCGAATAGTAGTAACCTTGGTGCAAATTTGATCTAAATCGGAAGACATCGATTTTAAAAATTGGGGCACTTGACGTGAAATTGCCCATTAATTCAAATTAATTGTCTCATTGACAGAAACTCTAAGCTAGGTTAAACTCTTATTTTACAACTTAACCATAAAACCTACATGGTGTTATGGAAAAAATTGGAATATCCATAAAGACTTAAACGCGCCTTTGGTAAAAACTAGACCCCAAACAAATGCAGAAAAACAATTAAAAAAGTTTGAAGTACACCCAAATTTATTGGCCAGCAGCATAATAAATAATAGTGGCTATATTCGACAAAGAAGATGGGATACAGCGGATCTGAGACATAAAATATAAATAATGATCAAACAATTTACGCCCTGCACTGGCTGAACTAATAATTGAAATTCTTTTTATATAAAATTTCAAAACTTATTGTTAGTTCATTTTTAATAAACACACAATAAATAAATAAGTGAAAAAAGAACAAAAATATTTTTTTAAACAGAAATTTTAAAAGAAAACAATAAAAACTAAGGGTGTCAGAAGAAATTTTAGCAATTATTGAAGTTTGCCAAACTATAAAGACAACAATATTAAGACTCCAGGTTGGGACCATTATAGAAAGCATAATTTCGAGATATGTTTAAGAGTTACATAGCAAGATTCTAAGTTTAAAAATTAAACATAATCACTTAAAAATTAATTAAAACAAAGATTTTACAAATTAAATTTCCTCATTTTACAAATTTTGATAATCACCCCTATCGTGAATAAAAATTCCACATGAAATTTGTTCCCTTTTTACACTTTTCCTATTAAACTTCAATGTTAAAAAAAATAAAAGGGAACAAATTTCATGTGGAATTTTTATCCACGATAGGGGTGATTAATATCAAGATAGAGTAGAGCGAATTAAAATAAGAAGAAATTTATTAATTTACAAATGAGAGAATTTATTAATTTACAAATTAAAAGAAATCGTTGGTAAACAAAACCCAGTAGAAAAGAACAGTTTTAAATTAAAATGATTATAATAGAGAGAGAGGATTTTATACCGACTAGTAAAAATGAACAGGATTTCGGTAGCTCTAACAATGACAACAATTATTGACAATCATATTAATAAAATCAGATTATGAAATGTCGTTACATTTTCTTGATAATATAAATTATACTGATAAATATTTGAAATGTAATAGGAACATAATTATTTTGACTGCTGATAAAGGGAATACGATAGTAGCAATAAATAAAACGGATTACTAATCAAGAATAAATTATATTTTGAGTAATGTTCCACCATATCAAATAGTGAATAAGAACAAATTTTATATGTTAAATAATGGTATTGTTGATGGTAATAACAAATAAACTAATAACAAATGTGGCAAATGCACATAAACTATTTAAGAATTATAATACATTTCACAAGTCAAAAAGAAGTACAAAGACTAAACTATTTTGATTTGGTGTACTTTTTAACGAGTTACGCAAGTTAAATTAAATAAAGTTTATCAAAGTCACTCATTCTTTATGTAAATGAAGTTTCTTTTGCTTACTTTACAAATTATTTTTTGTTTTATTTAATAAACGAAACACAAATGTGGTAAATGACAGACATAGCGTCAGCACTTATAAATACAATATTTGTTATTATTAAAATTCTTTTTAATTGATTGCGACACACAATAGTGTGAGTCGTAATTGGGTCACAATTTATGGAATTTAATAATTTTTATTTTTAGGTTCCACCGGAAACATGCAAAAAAGACAAAATTATTGTTAACTACAAAATTATTGTTAACTCTTCCCCCTTTAGATTCCAGCGTCCGCGTTGGATGAGTCATGGGCAGGGTATTCAACCGAATGAACATGAATCGTTTCTATTTTCAGGGTTTCTTTTTAGCTAAAATTTTTTTATTACGAGACAGATTAACCCCATGATAAAAATTCGGGGAATGGCGAGTCAAATTACGTATTTCTTCTAGATTGTTAATGTGAAGGTCTTTTAGCATTTTTAGGGATAATATTTCCTCGTAAAAAGATACTTTATTTGAATTTTGGACCATAGCTGGCATTGGCCGAGCCATTGTTCTCTCTTTACTAAAGTACGTTTTATCCCCGATTGTGACGGTGGTGTTGTGAAACTTTACTAGGAAAGTTCCGTTCTTCTTTGTCTACTGAAATTATACCCCTATACCCATTTAATAGTATCAAGCCGGACTTGACCTCTTCTACTATTGGCAGATGATAATGATTTGTTGTCGGACAAACGGAAGGCATCCCTGTACTGCGATGTTTATGTTTTCCATCGTTGAGGTAAATGTTTTTTTAAAGAAGAAAGCGTTAAAGTGAGTGTTGCGTTTTCCATCGTTGGTGCAAAATGTTTTGTGGAATGGTGTGTGTGTGTACCAAAGCGTGTTTGTTATTTAAAAAATATCTGAATATTTTTAAATGTTTTTGTTGAATGGTGTGTGTGTGTGTATGTTTTTGTTTTTTAAAAAATTATGATAAGCCAAAAGCGTGTTTGTTATTTAAAAAATATGTGAATATTTTTAAATGTTTTTGTTGAATGATGTGTGTGTGTGTATATAACATGTATTATCAATTCGAACATATTATATGTATCTATAGGTATATCATTGTGTGACTAATTAATGAACTCATTGAAGATTATTATTTATATTTAAATATTTATAGCAATATTAATACATTTATTTACATATAAAAATCATCTAATGTAAGCCAACTTTGAGTTAGAAACAAAATAGTTTTCGTTTTTAGAAAATGTACTATAAAAAGGCTAGAATTGAAAATATTTCTATTAGTAACTCTTAAAAAACTATTTTTAAAAATGAGCGCCACCATATTTACATTAACTGATGATGAAGAGACTCAGTTTGTGGAACCGGTTTAACTACTTGAAATTTTACCCAACAGTCCATTGAACGGTGTCTCAATTGTTCTCAACGATGATAGTGATGGTGATGACGATGAAGAGACTCAGTTTGTGGAACCGGGTCAACTACTTGAAGTTTTACCCAACAGTCCGTTGAACGGTAACTCAATTGTTCACAACAATGATGGTGATGATGAAGAGACTCAGTTTGTGGAACCGGTTTAACTACTTGAAATTTTACCCAACAGTCCATTGAACGGTGACTCAATTGTTCTCAACGATGATAGTGATGGTAATGACGATGAAGAGACTCAGTTTGTGGAACCGGGTCAACTACTTGAAGTTTTACCCAACAGTCCGTTGAACGGTAACTCAATTGTTCACATCAATGATAGTGATGGTGATGATGAAGAGACTCAGTTTGTGGCACCGAGTCAACTACTTGAAGTTTTACCCAACAGTCCATTGAACAAATAATACAAACTCAAATAGATATGACAAAAACACGAGCAGAAGAGTTAGTACAAACACTTGAGAAATATTTAATTTCCTTAGAAAAGGAGATAAAACTTAAAATAATGATACAAAAGACAAAGAAAATATATCAGTATATGAATATCAGTATATGAAAAATTAAACCAAAAAACGAATTTGAAACAATTTATCGAAAGTTGTATAGCTGTCCGGTATGTTTGGAAGATAACATTCCAGGAAGGGATGTTTATTTTCTAAATTGCAGCTATCAAATCTGCAAAAAATGTTATAGATCACTAAAAAAAAAGAATGCCCTCAATGTAGGAAAAGGATAGACGCTGTACAAATAATTAAACATTTTGGAGATCGCTTTTTATGCAAGCAATAATAAATAAAATAATTAATATAAATTTATATTGGTTATTTTATTATTATATATGTACATGAGAAATAAAATACAATAAATCTTAATACTAAAATTATTTCTTTTAAAATTAAAATTATATTGTTTTTTTATTTTTTTCTGTAGAAAAATTAAAAATACGTTTGTATAAATTATAAAGCTTTATTGTTAACATATATTGATTATAATATAATTTACAGCCACATATATTAAACGATTCCATTTGTATATTTTTACGATCATATTTATGAATATTATTATTAAAATATATAAATGGTATACTAATGTTATTATACATTCGCAATTCATTAATAATTTTCAGAAATAAATCTATATGATTATGATCAATATGGTTACTATATTTATCCAACAGCTCCTTTAGTTCATCTGATGTCACCATTTTTAATTTAACTTTATAAAATTGAAATTATTAGAGAGACTTAATGTTATCCATATAACGAACAATTAATAACTGATTATAAATTAATAGAGTTCATTAAGAGTTTAGACTAATTATGAACCGTATATATCTGTATATAAGAAATTTATTTGTGTCAAATTTTATTTGAATACCAACATTTTTAAGAAATTTATATACATTTAAGTGATTTTTGGAAGTGGACTTTATATTGGGGACTGCTATTTTATCAGCAATCAGTGTGTTTTACAACTTTTACAATACTGTCAAAAACTAACACGTCTTATTTTGAGATCTTGTAGGATATTAACCTCAGATGTTATTCTGAATATGTTGCAAGTGTTATACTATCAACGCCAACTTCACATAAATCCAGCAATCAAAACTTACAACACAATTTCATGCAAAATTGTGGTAAGCATAAAATAGTTTTGCTTGTATTCTTATATATTTTCTATTTTGGGAAATTGAACTAGAAGATTTATTAGATATAATCATCCTGTCCTTCAAATATATAGATCTTGATTATGAGCGTATTACAAAAATAATACAAATAATAAAATAAATTAAATTAGTAAAAAAAACTATTCTTGCTTAATTTCACAATATTTTGTAATAAAATTAATAACTTACCACTACTAAAAAATTAAAGATAAATAGAAAAACCATATATTTTATTTAAAGAAAAAAATTTATATTTTATTGAAACAAAAATTATATATATATAATATATATCGGAGTTTTTACTTCATTTGTGAGAGGAATGTATTGAAACATTTTATCATGTATAATTAGACAATATGCAGATGTATCAGCTGATATATTTTTTAGAGTTAAAACGTGGTCTTTCGTTTTCGTTCGTTAGTTTAACATTCCACAAGACGGCTATTAACTTTATGCTTCAACTCTTCTGTATCAGCTGTAATTGTACTATTTAAATACGCTTTTGTAACGGCATCTTTAGGATCAATAGGTTCTAGCATATTACAAATTCTTTTTTTATTAAGATCAAAACATTCATTATTTATACTAACATCAAGTACTTTAAATAGATCAATATTTAATTTATCATTAACGATTTCTTTTCGATGTTCATTTAAACTTTCTCCAAATTTATTAATATAACTCATTTTCCGTTTGTTATTAGCAAATTATAATAGCTTCTTTTAGTTCCTCAATAATGGAATTTATTTCGTTTTAATGATTATTATGACCAGCACCTGTTGACTAATTCATTAAGATCACCCCAATATATATAGTCTGATTTTCTATTGTCTACTGATTTTAATAATCTACTGCCTTTTGTTAGAATATTGAATTTTTCATTAAATACAGTTTTTATAACACGTTAATATTTAATTGCTTTTGTACCTTTAATTTGTTTATTTGATTGATAGTTACGTTTGTGTACATTTATATTATATTATTATCCGAATGCACGTTTTCTGATTTCGATTATGATCATATTCTTCCTCACACCCCCTTCCGCACATCACCCCCTTGTACACAAACGTAACTATCAATCAAATAAACAAATTAAAGGTACAAAAGCAATAATTTATTTTTTTGGTTGAGTTTAGACCTCCTGTTTAGTATGGGGAACAGAGCGCGACCACACTTTATAGCTTTATCACAGATGTAATTAACGTGTTGTTTAAACAAAAGTTTTTTTATCTAAGACTAGACCTTAATAGGAATGAAATTTCCCCGAGTGTACAATATTTTTGTAGGAATACGTTTGGGCGATTTATTGTATGGAAATATGATGGCTTGCGTTTTATTATCATTAACTTTAATTTTCCATTTGTCAAAATATTTTTGGCTTGAGGAAAGGTTCTCCTGCATCCTCTTGACTTTTGCATTTGAGACTTTACCAGAGCAAATGAAAGCACTGTCGTCAGCATAAAATGCTGCTACTTGATTCCTATGGAGAGGAATATCAGACGTGTATAAACAGTACAGTATGGGAGATTACACTGATCCCTGAGGCAGTCTTGTTTTTTCGCTAGATAATTCGCCGTCAACAAGGACAACAAAAGAGCGATTTTTTAGAAAACTTTTATTGTTAACTGCAATTAAATTGGGAAATTTAAAGAATTGAGCTTGAATATCATTCCATCGTACCAGATAGTATCAAAAGCTTTTTCAATATCAAGGAAAATAATGCCAGTGCTCTTGCGATTCCCTTTGTTTTTGTCTATAATATTCAATACTCGTTTTAATGGGTGTACCGTGGAGTGTTCCTTACGGAATCCGAATTGTTGGTGGTTAATCAAACTGTATTGGTCAGTAAAATCTATTAATCTTTTTAGAATTATTTTTTCGAAGACTTTGTCCAGTAAACTCAAAATGCTTATTGGCCTGTAACTGGAAGGTAATTTCGGATCCTTGTCCTTTTTTGGGATAGGGATTACTTTCGATTTCTTGAAAGTCTCGGGAAAATAGCCGTGTTTTAGACAACAGTTGAATAATTTGCTAAGTATTTCATAAAATCTATCTGGCATATTTTTTAAAATAATGCTATTTATACCATCTAGACCTGGAGCTTTATTATTTTTTAATAACATAATAAATGCTTTAACTTCAGAGTAATCTGTGAGATCAATGTTACTATTACTGCAAGAAATGTTATCAAGATAATTAGCATAATTAGATACAGTTGTGTCTAAAGGAGATGGGTTATCACAGGTTATAGTATGAGACTTGCAGAAAGTCTCGGCTATTTCGTTAGCTTTTTCTGCTCCGGTTTTTAGAATTGAGCCATTTATATTAAGGTCAGAAAAAGATGAGTTCCTTCCCTTTAAAACTCTTGATAATTTCCAGAATTTTTGGATCCTGTAGGAAGCTTAGAGATAAATCTTGACCATGAACCATTTCTGTCCTTATCGAGGTGGAAATTAATTAGCCTATTCAACTGCCTTAATATACTATTTAAATGGGCCCTATAATTTGAATCCCTACATCTCTGAAGTTTACGATTGAATTTGTTACGTTGAGCAATAAGCATCTTAGATGTATCCGAAATTTCTCTTTGCCATGGGGTTTTGCTTTCTGTTGGCACTTAGCCTATCTAATAGTAAATCTATGTTGTTAGCCGCAAAATCAGCTTGATGAAGATTTTGACGTAAAATTTCGCTCTCTACCCAGAGTTTAATTGCTAGCCAGTCTGCACGGTTATACAAAGGAACTGAAATTACTTTATTTTCAACCTGACCGTAAATAGTACAGGTTATTGGAACATGGTCTGATTGTAGAATATTTGGATGCGACTCTAAATTTGAAAAGGGAATACTGGAGTTGGATAACAAAATATCTATTGTAGAGGGTTGTACGTATGTTGAATTTAGTCCGAAACGAGTAAATGAGAATGGGAAATATATATAATAATTGGAAAGCAGACAATGTCTGTAAAGCTCATTACCAGCTGAGTTATTTGAAACACAATTCCAATGAGTGTGTCGTGCATTGAAATCACCAAAAATGAAATACTCACAAGACTGGTTTGTAAGAAGATCCAAATCTTTCTTGAAGTCCGGGAGTAATTTGGGCTGTAAACAGCAGTAAAAACTAATGGACGTCTATTAATTATGACCTGAACGGAAATATTTTCTATACTACGTGTGTTAATTTTAGGTAATAGCTTATGAACTATGTTACTTTTTATTGCAATGAGAACTCCTCCGCCATGGGTTAGCCGGCCTTCACGGTAAATTTTGTAACTTCCTAATTGAAGTTTGTGGTGTGGGTCTAAAAATGATTCGTTTAGCAGAAGGATGTCGATCTTTTTGTCGAGAATAACTTTTTCGAGCTGGGAAGCTGCTGACTCGGTTGTTATGCCTTGAGCATTCCAGTGCATAACCTGAACATTTTGTACAACAAAGGTTTTATATTGCATGTTGGAGCATCTCAGTTTGTCAAACTTGGTTTGACATTTTTCCAAAGCATCAACTGCATTAAAAAATATTTCCAATAGTTTCTCATTGGTTAAGTCACCGGTGTTGTCATTAGTTTTACCTCTAGACACAAATGAGAATAACTTTTTTCCTTGGGGGAGTGTGTTTTCAACATTAACAGCCTGCTCTTGTCTGGCTAGTTGTGGGAAACCTCCTTCATCTAATACAAAGTTAGAACTGCGATTCCTTATGTCTGAGTTGGATTTGGAGGTTAAACGTTGCCGAATTTCAAGATATTCTTTACGGCACGGGCATCTGGGGTCATCTGCCCTGTGGTTTACGAATTTATAGTTTTTCTTAAAACAGTTGTGGCATTTGTAAACCACATTTTTACCGGGACAACTTTTGTTTAGAGAACAATTGCCGGAATCATGATTACCGGCACAGGCGGCGCATATTTGCACTCTATTGCAGTTTTTGGCACCATGCCCATACATTGAACACTTGGTACACTGTGTAGGACCTTTATTGCCTTTATCCAATAAATAGCAATTTGACAAAAATATTTTATTTTCAAAACCTCACGCTTTGAGATGTGTTGTCTGTCAAATTCTACCAGATAAAGAGCATCGTCCTCGTTCGATCTTTTTGTCACAATTTTTTACGCTTACGGGCGTAATGTTATGGGCTTTTTTAAATTCGTCCATTATAATATCACTCGATTGTCTTGGAAGACCAAATAAAACCATCTTAAAGATTTTACTGTCTTTTACCTCGTGAGTGTAAAAATGCATTTGTCTTTCTTTAAGTACCTGTATCGCCTCATTATACAGATCGATCGTGCTAGACATTATTTTTATGCCTATTGACATTCTTTTATACATATAGTTATCACCAAATAAACCCAGTACTTTGCTGAAACTTACGCTGGAGTCCACAATAATTGGTGGAATTCTTTCCGTTTTTAATGTGTCAACGTCTTCATCATTGGACAGTAGATGAAATCTGTTGGCCGAGTTTATCCCATCACTTAACTTGGGTAGCTTATGCTTAGGGACATTACCCCAAAATTTCTTACGCTTTTGAGAATTCATAAACGCTAACAAAGATTTTATTTAAATAAAATTTGTAATATTTTCTGCGAGCAAAAAATTTCACGTTGTTTTCAGTTTAGGACAGAGTTGCCAGATGTTTCAATAAAATATAAATTTTTTTCTTTAAATAAAATATATGGTTTTTCTATTTATCTTTAATTTTTTAGTAGTGGTAAGTTATTAATGTTATTACAAAATATTGTGAAATTAAGCAAGAATAGGTTTTTTTTACTAATTTAATTTATTTTATTATTTGTATTATTTTTGTAATACGCTCATAATCAAGATCTATATATTTGTAGGACAGGATGATTATATCTAATAAATCGTCTAGTTCAATTTCCTAAAATAGAAAATATATAAGAATACAAGCAAAACTATTTTATGCTTACCACAATTTTGCATGAAATTGTGTTGTAAGTTTTGATTGCTGGATTTATGTGAAGTTGGCGTTGATAGTATAACACTTGCAACATATTCAGAATAACATCTGAGGTTAATATCCTACAAGATCTCAAACTAAGACGTGTTAGTTTTTGACAGTATTGTAAAAGTTGTAAAACACACTGATTGCTGATAAAATAGCAGTCCCCAATATAAAGTCCACTTCCAAAAATCACTTAAATGTATATAAATTTCTTAAAAATGTTGGTATTCAAATAAAATTTGACACAAATAAATTTCTTATATACAGATATATACGGTTCATAATTAGTCTAAACTCTTAATGAACTCTATTAATTTATAATCAGTCATTAATTGTTCGTTATATGGATAACATTAAGTCTCTCTAATAATTTCAATTTTATAAAGTTAAATTAAAAATGGTGACATCAGATGAACTAAAGGAGCTGTTGGATAAATATAGTAACCATATTGATCATAATCATATAGATTTATTGCTGAAAATTATTAATGAATTGCGAATGTATAATAACATTAGTATACCATTTATATATTTTAATAATAATATTCATAAATATGATCGTAAAAATATACAAATGGAATCGTTTAATATATGTGGCTGTAAATTATATTATAATCAATATATATTAACAATAAAGCTTTATAATTTATACAAACGTATTTTTAATTTTTCTACAGAAAAAAATAAAAAAACAATATAATTCTTGATAATTTTAGTTAGGCTCGAGTTCATTAAATTTAATTTTCAATAAATTATTTTACTGAAGTTAGGAATTACAACTTGAAAAATTTATTATTAAAAAGTTTGGTAATTTTTCTTGACTGGGGATCGAATCTGGGTTGTTGAATTTACATATGTTTCGAGAAATCCCACTTTCTCTCATCAGAATTCTTTGCGTTCTACCACATGCACCACTGCGGTGCCGGTCAGCCAACAGACAAACATCAATCCTTTAACCAGTGTTAGTTCTGGTAGTTCGAAGTTTTTGCTGTAATTATCATTTTTTATTAATTTCTATTCATAGTTGTTTTTTTTTCTTCAGTTTTTTTTTCGTATTCATGTCAAGACTTTGTCTCGAAAACTTGAATACATTTGTTTTTGTTTATTATGTTTTTTGTACACTTTTGTACAACATGTAAACATTATAGCTAGTGCCCTAGCTATTTTATATTTTTATTAATTTATATTCATAGTTGTTTTTTCCTTTTTTCTTCAGTTTTTTCGTATTCATGTCAATACTTGATAATTACAGCAAAAACTTCGAATTACCAGAACTAACACTGGTTAAAGGATTGATGTTTGTCTGTTGGCTGACCGGCACCGCAGTGGTGCATGTGGTAGAACGCAAAGAATTCTGATGAGAGAAAGTGGGATTTCTCGAAACATATGTAAATTCAACAACCCAGGTTCGATCCCTAGTCAAGAAAAATTATCAAAATTTTTAACAATAAATTTTTCAAGTTGTAATTCGTAACTTCAGTAAAATAATTTAATGAAAATTAAATTTAATGAACTCGAGCCTAACTAAAATTATCAAGAAGTAAAAATTAACAGTTCGATTATGAAATAATAATTATTCAATAAAACAATATAATTTTAATTTTAAAAGAAATAATTTTAGTATTAAGATTTATTGTATTTTATTTCTCAGGTACATATATAATAATAAAATAAGCAATATAAGTTTATATTAATTATTTTCAATGATTGGGATTGCTTGCAAATCTCCAAAATGTTTAATTATTTGTAGAGCGTCTATCTTTTTCCTACATTGAGGGCATTCTTTTTTTCTCAGTGATCTATAACATTTTTTGCAGCTTTGATGGCTGCAATTTAGAAAATAAACATCCCTTCCTGGAATGTTATCTTCCAAACATACCGGACAGCTATACAACTTTCGATAAATTGTTTCAAATTCGTTTTTTGGTTTAATTTTTTCATATATTTTCTTTGTCTTTTGTATCTTTATTTTATGTTTTCTCTCCTTTTCTAAGGAAATTACATATTTCTCAAGTGTTTGTTCTAACTCTTCTGCTCGTATTTTTGTCATAGCTATTTGAGTTTGTATTACACTATAAAACTCATTCTGAATATTCTGCATATTCCACCTTTATATTTATCTCCATGTCTGAAGTAGAATCGGAATCTAAATTAATAATGACTGCTTCTATTTCTCCTTCATCATCATCATCACTATCATCGTTGAGAACAATTGAGTCACCGTTCAATGGACTGTTGGGTAAAACTTCAAGTAGTTGACTCGGTTCCACAAACTGAGTCTCTTCATCATCACCATCACTATCATTGTTGTGAACAATTAAGTTACCGTTCAACGGACTGTTGGGTAAAACTTCAAGTAGTTGACCCAGTTCCACAAACTGAGTCTCTTCATCATCACCATCACTTTCATCCTTGTGAACAATTGAGTCACCGTTCAATGGACTGTTGGGTAAAACTTCAAGTAGTTGACTCGGTTCCACAAACTGAGTCTCTTCGTCATCATCACCATCACTATCATCGTTGAGAACAATTGAGTCATCGTTCAATGGACTGTTGGGTAAAATTTCAAGTAGTTGACCCAGTTCCACAAACTGACTCTCTTCATCATCAGTTAATGTAAATATGGTGGCGCTCATTTTTAAAAATAGTGTTTTTTTTATAAGTTTTTTAAGAGTTACTAATAGAAATATTTTCAATTCTAGCCTTTTTATACTACATTTCCTAAAAACGAAAACTATTTTGTTTCTAACTCAAAGTTGGCTTACATTAGATGATTTTTATATGTAAATAAATATATTAATATTGCTATAAATATTTAAACTATAAATTAAAATAATAATCTTCAATGAGTTCATTAATTAGTCACACAATGATATACCTATAGATACCTATGTACATATAATATTTTTGAATAGATAATACATGTTATATAAACACACACGCACACACACACATCATTCAACAAACACGCTTTTGGCTTACCATAATTTTTTAAAAAACAAAAAACATACACATACACACACACACACACACCATTCAACAAAAACATTTAAAAATATTCATATATTATTTTAAATAACAAACACGCTTTTGGCTTATCATAATTTTTTAAAAAACAAAAACATACACACACACACACCATTCAACAAAAACATTTAAAAATATTCATATATTATTTTAAATAACAAACACGCTTTTGTATACACACAAACCATTCAACAAAACATTTTGCACCAACGATGGAAAACGCAACACTCACTTTAACGCTTTCTTATTTAAAAAAACATTTACCTTAATGATGGAAAACATAACACAACCCCCTCCTCACACCACCCATCCTTAAACACCTTTCCTACTCAAACACCCTACTCACACCCCCTACTCATCATTTAACAATCACATACTCCCATCCAACAAACACTCATTACACTAACAACAACTATATCCAGGCATGGAAACACCAACACAAAACCACATTCACAAAACACAAACACATTTTACACTAACTATTTCATTTAACAATCACATACTCCCAGCCAGGCATGCACCAAAATTTGTATGGAAAAAGTGTCACCAAACATACACTAATTTGCAATTCAGTAACATTTTCAACGATATTCGCTGTCGGCTGAAGTCAGCTGTTACTCTAACAAGTTTTTCTATCGTTATATTAGTGTCAAAAACTTGAGTTGTGTTTATTTGATCGATAAAGTGTATTTATTATATAAAGTGTGTATATGAGTTTATTTTGTGTTCAAAATGGCTTTTGAGTATATGGCATACGAATTAGCAAGGGATTACCCAATTGTTTACGTTCCATCAGTTAATCGTCGTGTTCTTCGGAATTTGGACAATCCTTTTAAGTTGACAGCGAAGGAATTTCAAAAATTATACCGACTAACTCCGGGCTTGGCTGAAAATTTAATTTTTGAGCTAGATGAGCAACTAAGAGGATGTAGAATAACATCTACATATATCGACAGAAAAGCAGGTAAGACATGCCAGCTACAAGTTAAAATGTAATTTTCTGCCATGTAATCAACTAAATGGCTGAGTTGTTCTGCTGAAGCCCGACTCCTTTTAGAAGTAGAATTGGTCGCCATTCTGTTAAATGCACTTAAAATGTATGTACATATATAAATGTAAATAAAATAACAAAATAAAAATATAATTAAATCACACATAAATAATTAAAATAACAAAATAAAACCATAATTAAATCACACATTTTTTTACTTTTTACAAAAATAAATAAAACCCCCAAATTATGCACAATTATATTTGTTTTTTTTTTCATTCTCTTTTATGCTTTGCGCTTATTTTGGCACTTTGTATACAGAGGTGCCACATTTTATTAAATTATATGAGTACAAAAAGCAGCTGTATACTATCGTTAAAAAAGTTACAGAATCACACAATCGTTACTGCAAACGAATATTTATGTCGACAAATGTTACGATTGTCGGATCGTTAAAAGTTAGTGAATCGCAGTACTAATAAGTAAACGTTTAGTCTCAGTAATGTTATCGACATTTTCGCTTTTGCATAATGATATTTCGTTAATAGTTTTATAATTATTTTTATCTTAAGTACTGAATTTTGACATAACATTAAATTTTGATATTTGAGATTTATTGTTAGATTCCCTTTTCTTACGGGTCTTAAAAATAAAATTTTACAAATTATTGGAACTTATTTTTACCTCTCCGAATTCGAATCCCTTAGCCCACTGGATTGCGTAGTTAATATTCACCAACTCCTCATTTATCATTTTTAACTTCCTTTCGGTATCCTTTACTATTAGAGACCTTAATGAATTGCAGGTTTTGATGGAATTAAGTATTGTGTTGGTCATATTTGTAATTATCTGAAGTCGGTCTTCGATGGCCTTGTTAATGACTGTCTGGTTCTGGTTATTTGTTAATAGCTTGTTTGTTTGGTTTGAAAGGACCTAGAAGTATTCATGGTCAGATGTCCCAGAAATCCATTTCCATGCGCTGCCAATGACGTCTATGGCTTTTGCAGAACGTCTGGGTCTCTATTCATTGAGAACTTTATTTGCCGAGTTTACTTCGTGCATGAGAAAATGGTAGTTTGCGTCTTTCTTCGGAATGGGTCTATCTATGGTGTCCTTCAGGGTCGTTTGTATTTTGTCTTATTGTTCCAAGTCGATCACATGTAACAGTTTGAAAATTCCCGACACTAGTTTTGACTGTCCAGTCTCGGTGGCTATGATTTGAGTAGTCCAAAATTTGAGTTTCACATCCAACTAAGTTAAGGTCCTAAAAAAGATACAAGGTTATTTTCTGATTCAATTCTTGTGGACTATTCTATTTCTGTCAAAATTGTTCCTCCTTTGTCTTCCTTTACAATTTCCTGCTTGTACCTTGGGGTCAATTTATTCCCTAATCTTTTATTGATTTTAACGTAAACGACATCCCCTGGCGTATACGTTCTTACTCTCTTTCTCTTCATATAGTGTGTCTTTAGGTCCTTATTTTGTTTTTCTAATATTATCTTAGTGGTCAACAGTTGCGAAGGGTCAAAATAAACTTTTCTTCCGAAAAATTCTTCGATTGGTTTTTTGTTTATTGTAGAGTGTACCGAACGGTTATATTTGTTAAGGGAATTGTTTAATAGGTCTTCAAAAGAATTGGAAATTTTCTCGGCATTTAGACACCTCATTTTTTCTGTTAGAGTGGAAAGAAAGCGCTCTACCTGGCCGTTTACTGTACTAGTATACGGAGGAATTTAGGGATTTCTCATTTTCTATTATAATATTTTCAGGAGTCCCGAAAGAAATCAATAATTCCTGTAAGGGTGTTTTGATGTCTTCAGTTGCCCTTGATTTGACAATCCGTACCTGAGCGTATTTCGAGTATTTGTCTATTGCCGTCAGAATGACTCTATTATTTGTATGGTGAATGAATTGTCCAGGATATTCTGGAAGTGGGGTATGTTTTAAAATTGCTTTACTCGGATGCCTTTCGTATTTGTTTTCTTGGCAAATTCTGCACTGTTTGACTATCTTTGATAGTTTTGCTAGCATTTCTGGAAAATAGCATTTTTGTAAAAGTTGTACTTTGTTTTCTTTCGCGTTTCGATGAGCTCTTTTGTGCTCATTACCAATTTATATTTGTTGTCTCGTGTCCAATGTTAAGTTCTTTACTATCGTCCTCGTATATCTGATTAGGTATTATCCGAAATGGTTTGCGTAAATGTCCTGTATTTCCCCCAAGATTTTGTCTTCTGTTTTGATAGCGTTTGTTACGGATGGGTTCAAATATTTCTTTAGTAATAATTTTAATTTCTCTTTCGTGAAGTCCGTGTCAGAGATAGTATGTCTGTGGTAGGTTGGAAATACTATTTCAAATTTATACGAAGGGTTGCCGTTTGAAATTATTAGTTGGTTTTTAAACACATTAATTGGGGTGCCAGAAAAAGGGATTACGTTATGGTATGAACTTTCGTCACTATGTTGGGTCGGTGTCAAAGAGTTAATTTGCGTTGGTCTGGAGAGTGCGTCGGCTACTATGTTTGTGCTTGTATTTTAATTCGTAGTTATATTCTTCCAGGGTAGCATTCCAGCGTGTGAGCTTGCTGTTAGTATTTTTGTTGCTGAGTACGTATGTTAGGGGTTGGTGGTCTGTAAAAATCTTTACAGCGGATACTCCATAAAGGTAGCTTCTTAAAGATTTTAAGGCCCAAATTATGGCAAGCATCTCATTTTCATTAGTTGCATAGTGCTCTTCACTCTGACTAAATGTTCTTGAGATGAACGTGATGGGTTTTTAATCTTGCTCTAGGACGGCGCCAATCGCGAAATTGGAAGAATCAGTGGTCAGGTGGAACTCACGCTCGAAGTTGGGAAAATAAAGTTGACGGCAGAGTGCGTTTTTTTTGTCGAAAGCGAGAAAGAATATTATAAGAATCTTAGCCGACATTTTTATTGACATGCGTCCCTCCTCCCCTCTTAAAAGTTTCGTTAGAGGTTTTGCGATTTTCGCATTGTCCTTGATAAAACGTCTATAAAATCCTGACATCCCTAAGAATGATATTAGTTCTTTTATTGTAGTTGGGGGTTTTAGAGCTTGAATAGCTGCAACTTTAGAAGGGTTCATTTTTATACCGTTTGTGGAGATAATTAAGCCTAAGTATTCAACTTCTTTTTTTAAAAACTCGCATTTGTTTAGTTAAACTTTTACGTTGGCTTTCTGTCTAATTTTTCGATTTAATTCCAAATTATTGAAATGGGTTTGCTCGTCCGAACCGAAAATTATGATGTCGTGTATGGAAATGTAACAGATTTTCCCTATGTGTTCCCTTAAGATGTCGTCTAAGGCTCTTTGAAACATGGCGGGGGCGTTTTTAAGTCCGAACGAATTCATATTTTGCGTTATTGACAGAAAAGGCCGTTTTTTCCATATCTTCCTCCTTAAAAGGCATTTGTTGGAAACCGCTCTTTAATTAGATAACGGAAAACCACTTATTATTGCCGAGCTGGGAAAGCACCTGGTTAATTTCTGGTATGGGATATCTATCGGGAATTGTGACGTTGTTTAATTTTCTAAAATCTATAACCACTCTATCCTCTTTAATTCTTGAGGCGTTAATTTTTTTTTTTTTGTATAGCCCATACAGCCCATTGCGTGGGGATTTGGATGGTCGAATTATCCCGTGATCTAGTTGCTTTTGGTTATTCTTTTCTATTGAGTCTTTCATTGCCATTGGATAGGGGTAATGTCTTGAATATATTGGTTCATCGGTAGTTGTCCGTATTTCTGCTTTTACCGTAGTAATAAATGTTAATTTTTCATCCGGGTCTAGGAAAAGAGTTGGGTATTTTTGGCAGAGTAGTTGTAGTTTATGTGTTTGGCTGTCTGTTAAATGGTCCGTCCTGATATCTATGTTATTTACTGACTGTATAGCTGTTGTTTTATTGGAATTTTTATTGTGATATTAAGTAACATAAGGTTTTTTGATGTGAAAATTATCGCATTCAGTTCTTTTAAGCTGTCGTTCCTAAGTATTCCATGAAATGATTTTAAGTTTGGGAAAATGAAAAATTTTAAGTTTTTGGATTTTATTCTGAATAAGTTTATAAATGTATGGTGAGTTATTTGAATTTTCCCGCCAACAGAGTTCGCTTGAAAAGAGATATTTGTTAGATCCTGTGTCTATAAGAATTTTGACGATATGTCCACTAGATGTTTTGCACTGAAAATACGGTAAGGTAGAGTACGTTAGCCTAAAAATGTATGTCTGAAAATTCGTCTTCTTGTAAGTTGTCGTCCTGTCGAAAGTACTGTTCAAGGTATTCAGTAAGTTCTTCGTCCGGTTGTGTTTCCTGTTGGAGCTTTGAGTTGTCGTCTGTTATTTAGTCAGATAAATCATTGTCTGCATTATTTGCTTCGATATTATTAATTCTTTGAATCTTTGAGGGACGGTGCGCTTGTGCTGATTGCGGTAAGGGTCTTATTCCTAAAAACCTATTGTTATTTGCTGCAGGCCTATTCATATAATTGACCATTCTTGATCTTAAAGATTGGTCTACCTCCACTGGAACTGATGGTTTTTGCTTATTCGGTCTAGGCGGAGGCTGCTAATTATTCCAGTTGGATATGTTGATTGATTCTGAGGATTGAAATATCTATTTGTGTTCATGGGTATTGGATTTGGATTGATTCTTTGGTCGAATTGTGGCATTTGTGGGCGCATATTGTTGTAAGAAGCATAGTTCACTCTTGGATAATTTGGTATTTGAGGCGAGTAAGCCAGTTGAGGGAAAAATTTTGATTTTAGTTATTATTATATTATTTATTTTGCGTTGGAGAATTTGAGGTAGTGTGTTCTGAATTGCTGGTTTTCCAGCTTTAAACATAAACATAAGTGTAGGGCTTCCTTGTCCGCATTCCTAATAACCTAGGTAAGTCTCCTCTCAGTCCTCTAACAAAAGCGTCTAGAGCTTTATTTCGCATCGCTTTCTTCCATACAGTCAATTTTATTTAAAATCAGGTACAAATGAGCATAAACTTCTTTGTAGAAGTCTTGAACTAAATTGTGACCTTGTATCATGGAGGACATTTGGTATTCGAAGGTGCCTAACCCTCTTATCCGCGTAATGTGTGGTAAGACACTTTATTATACAGTCCGAGTTTAATGGTGTGTTGAGTCGTACATTATCTGCGTTACCTATAATTTTATTTCGAACAATGTTCAGAATTTCGAAGTATTTGGGGGTTCCTTTAAGATTTTTTGAGGATCTTTTCCACATTTTTTTTCCAGGATCCGAATTCTGTTGGATTCCCAGAGAAATCCCTAAGACATTTGACTATGTCCAGAACTTTATCGAGGTCAGATAAGTTATTATTATGCTGGGCGTCTGGCCTACCTGTATTTGTACCAAATTCCTTGAAGTTCGTTCTTCTTCGTAATCTCTACGAACTAAGTTAGTAATTTGTGCTAGAATTTCAGGAGATAGGACAAAGGGTATTGGAGGCTGTTGATTTCCGACATTTTGATTTGCTAAAGCTTGCTGATTTGCGTTGAGTAGTGGGGGTCTGAGGAGGTTATTTGGATTAGACATCTTGGTTCTCTAGTCTTTGTTGCTTTAGATTGAAAAGGATTTGTCCGCGTTCTCTTGTCAAAAATATTTTCTTTCTAAACTCTGTTTCTGTCGTATTCGACACTGAGTCACTCGAGGAAGTTATTTCGGTACTTGATCCGTCTGTCCCGTAGTCACTATTTTCTCTCTCTGACATTAATTTCGGAATTTGTAGGAGTCGTTTTACGCTAAGAACTTGCCTTTTACAAAAGTTTTATTTTTATGGGTTTCACAATGAAAAATGTGTTCTTTGGATTAATTTCACTTTAAACATTGTTTTTCTTATTTAATTGATTTTACAGATTCATAAATATTTTATCTTAAAATTTTAGTTTCACTTAGTAATTAAAATAAATTTAAAAATAAAACTGAAGTTTTAACTTACATTAATAAAAATATCTGCATTTTGGCCGCTGTTGCCTTTGAGATTGAAATTTGTATGGTGTTGTTTATTGTTGTAGATGTTGTTTTAGCTGATATTTTGTTGTTTTGTCTTAATGATGTATGGTTTACTGATAATATTGTTGTTTTGTAAAATCTTGTTTGCTTTATATTTAGTTTTGTTTATAATATTTTTATATTTTTTCGGTTATTAATTAATAGTCACTAAGTCTACACGCTAACGTCCCTAAATTTGTCCTTTTTGATGTCTCTACTAAGGTTTCGTAGTACGTTATCTATGCGTGGTATACCTTTCCTACAGGAACTTGGCATTTTTTTTAATGGCACTACTTAGGGCCTTTTGGCATTTAATTATAGTCAGTACTCAAGAAGTGTTCTATAACTTCTGCACTTTTTTATGCGCTTTAGCACTTTTGTCTATTAAAATAGCACTACTTTAGGGCCTATTTTACTTTTTACTTTTAGTTGTACACTTTTGTATTAGTGTTAGCACTTTTCTCAATAGTTTCAGCACTTTGTTATTAATATTGCTGATTTTTTCGTGGGTTTACGCGGCACTACTTAAGGGCCTTATTACCACTTTCGTTGGTCGCCAGTTAAATAAAATAAAGTTTATTTGTTTTGTGTTTTCAAGTGCTTGAAGTGCTTGACTACGACTGACCATCCAAGTCACTCATTCCTTATTTAAATGAAGTTTCTTTTGCTTACATTACAAATTATTTTTTGTTTTATTTAACAAAAGAAATACAAATGTGGTACAAGTAAGTGGCAGACATAGCGTCAGCACTTATAAATACAATATTTGTTATTATTAAAATTATTTTTAATTGATTGCGGCACACTATAGTGTGAGTCGTAATTGGGTCACAATTTATGGAAGGGAATTTGTAAATCAGCAAGATGCATTGATTTTAATTTTAGTTGGAATTTAATAATTTTTATTTTGAGGTTCAACCGGAAATATGCAAAAAAGACAAAATTATTGTTAACTTGCATTCAGAAAGCAGCTTTCGATAAATATGTATTTATTTTTCAGCATATTTTCTAGTATTAATAAAAACGTTAACTGTTTTAAAAACCTAATCAAAGAAATTAACTTGAATAAATTTTACCTTTTGAATAATATATGATCCTTTCATTTACAGTCCGCGAGCTCCCCACGGCGTGTTGCTGTTCCCGTTTTAGTGAAGGATGGAAAACCTTGCTCAGGAGGAAATACTGTACAGTCACACTCACAACAGCAAGTCAGTAGCATAAATAACGTGGTGCCCAATGTCGCAAATGGAAACACCTCTTTACCTAGCAATATAAATCTAATTACAGAATCCGCAGGCTCCCATTCTCCGGATACCTCTTCTTCAATTCATGCGTCATACAATGGGGCTGTAACTGCTAGCAATACTCAGATGTTACAGCAGCCATGTAATAACACAATTGTATCTAATAGCTTAGCTATGGCATACAGAAATCAAAATAATTTTATGTCGAACGGACACCAACAGCAATGTGGTGGTTACTTGCCTTTGCAAGGAAGAGCGTGGTAAAAACAAATAAAACAAATTATTATTATAAAGCTCTGTTAATACATAAATATTCAATATTATTTACTAATTTTTTCATAGTAAGGTAGAGACATTTATATACAAATAATTACAATAAAACAAAAATAAAAAAAATGTTAAATGTATTATGCATTTTTTATTGTTTTTTCAAATTAATATAAAACTAAAGTATTTGGAAAAACTTACTCATTGGAATACGATGAATTACTTCGTCTAAATTAGAGGAAAGTGTTTGTGTTACCCTAAGTGTTGCCACTATATGTGTAATTATACCCTCCACCAGAGAACGGATTGATTGGTTAATTTTAGATTTTGAATACAATCACAAAAAACGAACCTCATGGTTGATAACATAAATCAATCAATTCCGTGAAGCAATACATTATTCACAAAACTGAGTGTAACGAAAAATTATTGCATGTCTTGCACAAATGTAAACGTATACTCCCAAAAGCAACGAATACTTAACGATTGGTACGAATGGTTAACAACTGGTATATATGGTGTCAATGCTTTTTTTACTTTTTCAATTTTTTCTAAAATTTTATTGGAGTTCACTTTTCTTTGCCAAAATATCAAACTTTACTAGTTTACTGTCAACAAACCAAAAAATATTTATTTTCTCATTAGGTTTTGTATTGTTTTTGCTTTTTCTTTCTGTTTTCATTCACTGAAAGCTACGAATACTGAACGAATGGTGTGAATGTTTTTAGTTTGTTCATGTGGCATTGAATTATTTCGTTGCTTGAAGTATAACGACATAACAAAAAGCGAATGTAAAATAGCAAACAGTAATAAGGAATGAGTAAACATACAGCAATGCACATTTTTATTATTGTCGAGTAAAACCAATGCAAAAGCAATGAATTTGCGAATGGTTATCAAATGTGAATGGTCTCTTTCTGTCCACCACCCAGAGTGGTGAATGAGGGTATATTACGTTTGTCATTCCTTGTGAAACTTTTTTAATATTCATCATACGAAACTCTTGACGAGTACGGACGTGTAGCAGTGAGTAAAAAATAAAAAAAGTTCGAAGTGAAAAAAAAATATTTGTAATAGGTAAAAAAGAAAAATAAAAACAAATATTTGTAATAGGTAAAAAAGAAAACAACAATGACTAAGGTGCCTGAAGAGATTTGTGAATGAGCCTCACAAATACTCCAAACAAGCAGAATAGCAGAAATGCATATATTGTGGTAAGCTCTCCGAGCGTGAGCAATGAAAATATTCGATACCCAGTATTAAATAAAAATTATTTAAGTGCAAAAATTGCCAGCGAAACTGGTTTTCCGTACAGCAATTTAAGTGCAGGTGTGCCCAACCTGAGCAAGTGTGTTGACCGTAAATGTGGTTCAAACTGTGAAGTCTTCTGACCAGAAGAATAATAACGATAAACCTGGAACATCACGATCAGCATTAATAAATACAGAAGCTGTGCCAAAAAGTACTAAAGTACAAACAGGCATGGACAGATATATTACAATAACTAAGAGAAAGGCTAGCCCTAGGTCCACCCAACAGGAACGCATGGCCAAACAATACAAAGGCTCTAACGTAGTCTTTTTGCCAACAAGTGGTAACAGATTCTCTATACTATCCGTACCTGACGATGAAGAAGCAGAATCAGCTAATGCAACAGCCACTAAAGAAGTTAAACCGCCACCTATCTATCTGCGGGAGCAAACATCAAATAGCATTGTCAACATGTTGACTCAACTTGTAGGTAAGAATAATTTCTAGTCGTTTCTATACGACGCGGGCAAATTCAAGCCAGAACAGAAACGAACTTTCGTATTATATCAAGACACCTGGACGCAGAAAATAAAAGTTACTATACATATCAATTAAAAAGTGCTAAGGGTTTAATTATTGTCATAAAAGGCATAGATAGTTCTGTTCCTACAGAGGAAATAAAATCTGCCGTAGAGCAAGAGGGGTATGAGGTAAAATCAGTTCATAACATTTTGAACAGGAATAAAGTTCCTCAACCAATGCACGGCATTGAGATATCGTTTGATTCATCGGTTCTCAAAACCAAAAATTCAGTTCATCCCATATACAACTTGCGTTACCTACTCAATAGAAGAATAACTGTTGAGGAGCTATTAAAACGAAAGGGTCCCTCCCAATGCACAAACTGTCAGGAATATGGGCATACAAAAACGTATTGTAAATTGCCTCACGCCGAATGTAATCGATCTAAAGCTGACCCGAATGTTAAGAAATGCAGCAACTGTGGCGAAAATCACACGGCAAACTATAGGGGTTGTAAAGTCTTCTTGTATTTAAAAGTTTAGTTTAAAAATATACTCACTCCTAATATGGTCCGTCATATGCGCCCAGCCAAGCCGCTGGCTCTGTTGCTAGTATTACACAAACAAAACCAATCATATGCCCAGGTCTTAAAACGAAACCCTAATGCGAAAAATCCCCCGAGTACTTCTAACGCGAAGCAGTCTCCATACGCTGATGTTCCTAGGGAAGGTCTACAAATGCCTTCTGGCTTAATTGAAAATTTAATTCAAACTATGAATAACTTCATGGCCACTATGCAGAACATATTTCAGGAAATGATGCGAAACCAGAACATGCTCCTGCAAGTTCTACTCAACAACAAATGAACCAGTTAAAAATATGTTTCTGGAATGCAAACGGGTTATCCCAACATAAACACGAAGTTGCAAACTTTCTTCATAGGCATGAAATCTACGTAGTTCTTGTCTCTGAAACACACTTTACTCATAAAAACTGCTTTAGGGTAAATGGAAACCTTACGTATGACACAAAACATTCCAGCGGACGGGCTTGTGGTGGCACAGCCATAATTGTGCACAAACACATCAGACACCATTGCCAGAGTTCGAAGAAGATTGTATCCAGGCCACATCTATAAATCTTACTGATTTCAAAATTACTTTGTCATCCGTTTATTGTCCCCCGAGGCACAATATTGTACACGATAAATTTCTCAACTTCTTCTCTACATTGGGCCAGAAATTCATTGTTGCGGGCGATTAAAACGCTAAACATACATATTGGGGCTCCAGACTTATTAATCCTAGAGGTAATCAGTTATACAATACCGTAACTGCAAATAATTTTGATGTCGTATCGAGTGGTGAGCCTACCTATTGGCCAACCGACTTCAACAAGCTACCAGACCTTATTGACTTTGCTGTAAGTACGGCATATGAAATGCCCTATAACCCAAGAATCTCCATTAAGACTGGAAAACCGCAGGACCTGACCGCATCACAGGGCCAATGATAATGAACTTACTTATTAAGAGTCGGATACTTCCCATCCTCGTGGAAGAGATCTATAATTATTATGATTCCCAAGCCAGGAAAAGATGCAAGCCAGGTTGCGTCGTACAGACCGATAAGCTTGTTATCAATCGTATCGAAGCTTTTCGCAAAAAATATTCGTTTTAAGTATAATTCCTCACCTAAATGAACACGAAATCATCCCGGATCACCAATTCGGATTCAGAGCGAAACATGGTACAATAGAACACGTGCATAGAATTGTCACCCTAATTAGATCGGCGTTTGAGAAAAAGCAATACTGCTCAGCCCTGTTTATAGACATTTCCCAAGCATTTGACAAAGTTTGGCATGATGGGCTACTTATCAAAATAACACGAATGCTTCCTCAGAACACTCACAAGCTTCTGGAGAGCTATCTAATAGGCAGGACATTCATGGTAAGGTTGAAAGATAAATACTCCACCCTCAAGAAAATTACTGCTGGACCGCTTCTATATATAATATACACAGCGGATATGCCAACAAACCTGAGCACGCATACCTCCACATTTGCAGACGACACAGCATTTATTAGCGTTAACCATGACCCAAAAGTCGCATCGCAAAATCTGCAGTCCCACATCAATGAACTAGAGGCCTGGCTAGAAAAATTGAGAATAAAAGTTAACCCGGCTAAATGTGCTCACTTAACTTTCACGCTCAGAAGACAAACCTGCCCAGCTGTAAAAATAAATAACATCACTGTTCCGGTAAAAAACCATGTTAAGTACTTGGGAATTCATATAGATAGACGCTTGACCTGGTCTCGTCATATTGAAGCGAAAATAACGGCTATGAAACTGAAAGCAGCTCAACTACATTGGCTTCTCAGTCGAAACTCAAACTTGTCGTTAGACAAAAAAATTCTCTTATACAAGTCCATCATAAAACCAATATGAACATATGGCATCCAATTATGGGGAACTGCATGCTCATCTAACATACAAAAGCTTCAAAGAAGACAGTCCAGAATATTACGACAAATTGTCTGCGCCCCATGGTATATACGTAATGATATTATCCACAGAGATCTTAACGTTCCCAATATCCAGGAGGAAATTAAAAAATATTCAACTAGCTACATCGATAAACTAATGGCTCACCCTAACTACCTAGCTCGGGGTCTGCTTCAGTTCGAAGGTCACCAGAGGCTAAAAAGAACCGATACTTTGGCCTAACTAGAAGACATTTTAAAATTTGAATACAGCAGTTAGTGGTTACATTGGTATAAACTAATAAACAACAAATAGAATTAAGATTTGAATACATATTGTAAACTTCGATAAGAAAGATTCAATAATAAAAAAACAAAAAAAAAATCTGAGACCCAACAAAGTATATATTTTTTCTTTGTGCAATTCTAAGTCGATTGGGCCATCTCCGTCTGTGTAAAACACTCTCACGTCCAAACTACACAACTACAAACAAAAATTACAGAAAAATATTTCTTAGTTTGCTGGTAACTTTGGTATTGAAAATCAGCAAAATCGGTTTAGGTCAACCAGAGTTATGGATGGACCAAAATGTGAGTCAATCTCCATTAAAAATTTGATATTTTTTGTTAATTTTATTGCAATATTTTGAAATTTTGTATACGTTATTTTTATGATAAAAAAGGTGTAAGGAAAATAGTAAAAATCGGTCCATGATTTCTCATAGCCCCCATACAAAAATCTTCCCGAAATATTGCTCAATTATACATAAATGCCTATAAACTTAGAATATCAACACAAAATTCAGCAAACATAAGTTTCAAGCAAAAAAAAATCGGAAAACGATTTTTTTCAGTTTGGTCCATGTTTGACCATAGACCTCATATAAAGTCCACTTCCAAAATTCACTTAAATACGTATAAAACTGGTATTAATAATGATAAAATGTTAATATTTGACATAAATAATCCTTATAGGTAAATAAATTGTTGTACTAAATTTTATAGTGGTCCCCATATAAGGTCCACTTCCGAAATTGACGTAATACATACTAATATGTATTTTAAATATAGCGTTATTTT
Source organism: Bellardia bayeri (assembly GCA_950370525.1). Classification (NCBI taxonomy): domain Eukaryota; kingdom Metazoa; phylum Arthropoda; class Insecta; order Diptera; family Calliphoridae; genus Bellardia; species Bellardia bayeri. The sequence continues at coordinate 53,780,533 of OX493264.1, read as the reverse complement.
GTTGAAATTCGACGTGAGATATCCTTATCTGCATTAAATTCATTGTTCCAATATTTAATAAGTTCGGCCCATGAATTGTCATAGCTACCATATAAGGACTATTTCCGAAAAACAATTTAACCCACAAAAATGTCTAATAAATATTGATATGGAAACAACTTTTATACAGATTAGAAAGTTTAATCAAGAAATCATACTAATATCACTTATACTGCAATTATGCTACTGGGTTTTGTCAGTCAATAATGGAAAATAGCTCCCGAATTAAGTCCATCCGAGCACACCGAAGAATTCTTGTAAATAACGTTATTGAGATGGATTTAACCATCTCACATTACTGGATACTGGATTTAGAAGCTATCAGTCCATAATTGGTCTACTTCTACTATACCACCCATAAATCACTTGTAAATAATGATATTGAGACCAAATTCAAACAAAACGGCTCACCTTATATCCTATCCTTTTTCATACTCTGTTTCCTAACTTGTTATAAATAAGGAAAAATGTTCTTTTAATTTTATATATTGTTAAATTACACTCAAAATTAATATGAATATCAGACAAACTCTGCAAATTATAGCAAGAATCGGTAATTACATCAATTATAAATGTTCCAAATTGGATAAAATTTAAAAACATTTAAAATATATTATGTTGGTCGTAAAATTGTCTTTCAAACAATATGTAAAATTATAATAACATTTGCACTAAAACTGAATAGAAAACACAGAATAAGATATTCTGGTCCTAAAACCAGTGTAGTTTTGGTATTTCTTATTACGTTTAGGTGGATGGTATTAAAGATTCGGCACAGCCGAATATTGCACTCTAACTTATTACTAATTACACTTATCGTATCTTCTGAATACTACTGAAGACGTCTTATGAATATGAAGTAACGCTCCACAGTAGTTTAGAAACGTTTTATTTTGGACCTATTACACATATCGATACGAAATTTTACATGGAAGGAGCGATCTTATTTTCATTTTCGTTGCATAGAAGGCGGAAGGGGTCAGTTGGTGGCCATTCAAAGTTCGTTACTTAGGGTCTCACATTTTTTAAAAAAATTGCAAAAAATCCATATGAATAAACTGAAATTTGAAATGATAATCAGTCGTTGAGAAGATCTACAAAAAATATAGGTTTTTTTAAAATCTTGCTCGATCTTTTTGGCGGGCCAACGAAGGGTCGAACAAATTTTCTAAAATATCAGTTATATTTATGATAAACTTCGAAATAAAAAAGTTACACTATGTTAAAATTTCCTTATTTTTACGTTTTTCCCCAAAGAAAAGTCACAGTGGTCACTTTTTTATATTATAAGCATTTAAAATTTAAATTTACGTACATAGCTCTTCCCAGCCCTATCCAAAATTAACCAATTTCAAAAAAAATGTAGGTTTAAGTTCAAAATTCTAAAAATGCAAAGCACCGGTCCTTTAAAAAGATATATATTTGTATAGCTCTTTATCTATCCTATATCTATTACATGGTAAATAGCGTCACAGTGGTCATTTTTTAAAAAAATTAAAATTTTACAACACATTTTCCCCGTTTTAGAGATTTCGGTACATGAAAATAAGATATAGTAAAAATTTAATGCCATTGTTTAAAGGACCTATATTAGTGTTCCATTTTTTATGATATCTTTAACCGTTAAAATTTTACAATAATTAAAATCTTATATTTTTCATCAAGGAAAATCAGAATATTATAATATTTTTACTTTGTAAGGTAAATTTTTTAGTTAAACAATAAAACTGCTTATCAGATTGCTTATATAACAGATATATTTTAAAAAAATTAAAATTCTGCCCCATTGTGTGTATATATATTTTGCATACAATACGAGTACATGAAACAAGTTAGAGTGTAAACTACTGTAATGAAAATACCATCTTTATTCGTTGAAGTCACTTTATTGATTAAATTAAATTCTTAAGTCTATCTGAGCAAGCATAATACATGCTTTCCAGCTATGTGCATTGTGGACAACAACACCCAACAAAATACGGGTGTTTAGTGTGTTTATTTACAAAAAATGGCCATATTAGTCCGAAAAGAGTTTTTCCTGACACCTTTTCGGAGCGTTAATGCTCTTTATGAGCCCAAAAAACAATCATAATTGCTCCGAAAACCTTCAGAAAAGAGGGTCAGTACATTCGAAAATGGTCCGTCAGAAAGAGTTCTGACAGAAAAGAGTCTTTTATGAGGGGGTTTTGGGCTCTTAAAGAGCTCATAGATAATGTCAGAAAAGTGTCTGGGCTCTGAAAGAGCTCTTAGATAATGTCAGAAAAGAGTCTTTTATGAAGTTTTTTTGGGATCTGTGTAATCTGGTGTAGTAAAAGTGTATACATGTTTATAAACATCCGTGTTGCGAACAGGATTATTTAAGGTGACCATATAAATGTTTATGTAATTAATTTACATTAATGAATTACACATACACACGCAAACAATTTACTGTCAGTGAATTTTTAGATCATTTATATACGTAAAAAAACAATATATGAGTAATTTGTTGGAATAGAATTTTAAATTAAGAATTACAAAATAAAATTAAATGTATCAAAATACAAAAAAAAAAAAAACAATCTGGGGTTGAGTCTCAAACGTTCATTACACCTAATGCAAGATCGGATGCCTCAGTTGTTAATACAAAAGGTTTATCAAAATCAGGATACTTCAGAACAGGGGCGCTTATAAGTTTCTGTTTCAATGATTCAAATGCTGTTTCACATTGTACTGTCCATTGAAATCTTTTGCCTTTCTTTAGTATTCGGTTTAAACAACTTGCCACTTCAGCAAAATTTTCAATAAATTTTTATTGTGTAATGTAATTATTTATACTTATATTATTCAGGTCTATGGGGAATACGTGCTTCACTTCTTCGTCGTCGAACGTTCACTTTAGACATTTCGTCTTCGACATATTCTAAAATACGAGTGAAGAATTGTCGTTTGCAGTAATCGATTTTTTGTAATATCTTATGAAAAACATAAACATTGAAAACAGCTGTCTAATTAATACACAGAAAAATTTAAAAACAAAAGTGATTTTCGGAAGTGGGTCTTATTTGGGAGTTTCGACTAATTATGGACCGATCATCATAAAATTAGACCATATTATTTGTACACATACGAAATATATTTTCGTGCAATATGATTTGGATACCAACATTTTTGAGAGAGTTATGTTCTTTAAAGTGATTTTCGGAAGTGGGGCTTATATGGGAGCTAAGAGTAATTATGGACCAATCTGCACAAAATTTGCAGATGTGATTTGTCTTCATTTACCACTCATTTTTAATGAAATTTGTTTGGATACTTGCATAATTCAAGCATTTATGATCAGTAAACCCCAATTTCGGGAGAACATTTGTATGGGGGCCACGTGAAATAATGGACCGATTGACACCAGTTTCAATCCCATCCATCGTTGGGCCAAAAAAATATAAAGTACCAAATTTGATCGAAATATCTTCAAAACTGCGATCTGTACTCTGCGCACAAGCTTTACATGGACAGCCAGCCGGACGGACGGACATCGTTAAATCGACTCAGAAAGTGATTCTGGCCGATCGGTATATAACGTAGTTATATCGGTCCATAATAGATAATATCTCCCATATAGCGCCCATATCTGAAAAACTGTTTTATTGATATACTGGGTGTAGGGTATTATATGGTCGGGCTTGACCGACTATACTTTCTTTCTTGTTAGACTCTAATTTTAATCCGCTTACTGACCGTAAAATTATTTTATCTATTTTTGATACTGGCAGCCTGGTAAATTTGGTACGCGCATCTGAAGTGCCATTTAAAATTAATAGCGAAAAAATTAAAACCAATTTTCACGGTCTTATGGTTGGGCTCCATAAGGGTTTGAATGGGACCATACACCGAAAAACAAAAGTACCGTTATCTAAAACAGAAAAAAAATTACAGCGTTTTTCGTGTTTAGGAGGTCCCAACTAACTTATCTAGGCATGTGGCGTTCTTGGTATTTTTTGGCTGTAAACCAGTGTTATAAATATAGAACGGTAATCACTGCCAGGGTTCAAATTAGCTCTGAGTCAGATTATGTCCATTAATTTAAATTCTGGATCTGATGTCTTGGATATTAACCCTGAACGAAACGGTCATGATAGTAAGATTATTAAAGATATAGTTGAAAATTATTATGTATTTAAAATGTAATTTTGGACCTCTTCCTAGTAATTATAAAATGACCATTAGGCTTAATAGTGACACTCGTTTCTATTTTCGGCCCCGAAAATTAGCTGTTGCGGAACGTGAGGCTCTCAGACGAATTGTTAACGAGTTATTAGAAAATTTAACCATTAGGCAAAGTGAATCACCATATGCATCGCCAGTAGTAATGGTTTTAAAGAAAAATGGGGAATATCGTAAATGCGTCGATTATCGAGCATTAAATAAAATTACTGTGCGTGATAATTTTCCCTTGCCTATTATAGAAGCTTGTATGGAATATTTAGGTGGTAATAGATATTTTTCAACTCTTGACTTAAAAAATGGGTTTTTTCATGTGAAAGTAGATGAAGATTTGAAAAAATATACGTCATTTGTAACACACATAGTGTTGCTTGAACTGGTCGGACGTGTTATTTTTAGTGCGGCTGAATTTTCGTAATAAGTGAAAAAATATATATATATATATATATATAAAAAAAAGATATCGTAATAGGTGGAAAAATATCTATAGTGGTTTTTCGGTAATTTAAAAATCGCATAACAACTGCATGAGTGTCCCGCTCAGATGTAATTCTGAGAAAGAGCTAAGCTACAGTAGAAAAAATTTATGGATCTCTGAGGAAGAATCCTTAAGAAAATCCGTGGAGTCTCTTCTCACTACAAAAGCCGAAATACGGCGCCGTTCCTGTTCGCCCAATATAGTTATCTCATCCGATGAGAAATCATCATCTTCATCAAATAGTGCAGTCAAACCCAAAAAACAAGTAGGTATGGATAAGTACATCACCGTTCTCAAGCGACAGAGGAGCCCGACATCTGCTCAAATGTCTTCCAATTCTAAAGTTCCTAAGACCGTCAGCAGTGATAAGCCAAATGATCAAAACAGATTTGCTCTACTTCAGACGGATGACCCAGAAATACCGAAAAAGACGTTTAAGCCCCCACCAATTTACCTGAGAGAGCCCACTTCCAATAAACTGGTACAAGGAATTGTTGCTGTAATAGGTGAGAACATGTTTAGCGTAACCTCAATTAAACATGGAAAAATCAGCGAGACAAAGATCCAAGTGAATAGGGAAGATGATTTTCGAAAATTGTCCAACCAGTTGGAGAGGGAGACCAGGGATTTCTATACCTATCAGCTCAAAAGCGCAAAAGGACTCCAAGTCGTTCTAAAGAGTATAGACCCATGTGTTGATCCTGCGGAGATAAAGAACGGATTAATGGACAAAGGGTTCAAAATCAAGAGCGTAGTGAATATTAGAAACCGTGAAAAGATTCCTCAGCCCATGTTCAGGGTAGAATTGGAACCTGGAGATGTTGCCTTAAAGAAAAACGAGTCCCATCCAATTTACAATCTTATTTATCTTCTGCATCGTAGAATTACCGTGGAGGAACCGCATAAGCGTGTTGGACCCGTCCAGTGTCTTAATTGTCAAGAATTTGGTCACACCAAAGCGTATTGTAAATTGCCGTCTGTTTGTGTTGCATGTGGAGAACTACATGCAACTGCTCAATGTAATAAGTCCAAAACGGACTTAAAAATAAAAAAATGCAGTAACTGTGGAGGAAATCATACCGCTAATTATAGAGGTTGTCCAGTTTATACTTATTTGAAGGGCATAAGGACCAATAAGTCGCCAGTATTACCTGACCATCCTCAACAACCTAATTTCACGTCGAGTAAGAATTTTCCTCAAATTGTACGACCAACTACTCACGTAAACGCTCCTAATTCTAGACAAGTTTCTTACGCAAACGTAAGAGCAGGTCTGGAGCAGGAACCTATATCGCAATATTCTGAGCCACATATCAACAATCTAGAGACAACATTGCAGACACTTGTCCAAACTATGAACACTTTTACGACCACCATGACATCCATGATGCAGGAAATGCTGAAAATGCAATCCACTATCTTGCAAGCCATTTTAAAGAAATGATTTATTTAAAATTTTGTTTTTGGAACGCGAACGGCCTCCGCCAACATAAAAACGAACTGGAATACTTCCTGATGGATAAGCAGATTGATGTTATGATGATTGCTGAAACTCACTTGACGTCCACAGGGTACTTCAAAATTAATGGCTACGTGTTGTACGATACTAAAGATCCCCGCGGAAGAGCTTGTGGAGGTTCGGCAATTCTTATAAAGAACAGAATAAAACATTATCTAATGAATAACATAAGTGAGGATTACCTCCAAGCAACAAACATTTGCATTGAATTCTATCAATACAAATTTGTTTTATCATCGATTTATTCTCCGCCTCGATTCTCAATAAAAGAACACCAATACCATAACTTCTTTAATTCCCTTGGAGCTAGATTTTTAGTTGCTGGCGACTTTAACGCCAAACACACATTTTGGGGTTCACGTCTGGTAACCCCAAAGGGTCGCATACTCTTCAACACCATTGCTCAAATGGGCTTAGATGTACTCTCAAGCGGACATCCCACCTACTGGCCGACGGACCGACGGAAGATTCCTGATGTTATTGACTTTGGAGTAGTGAAAAATATCCCTGTAGAATGGATGCAAGTGGATCCTTCATTAGACTTGTCCTCAGATCACTCTCCTACTATCATTTCAATGCATTTCCCTCAAGTGTGTGGCTCTCCATTTAGAAACATGACTAAGACCCGAGTAAGCTGGATAAAATACAAAAAGTATTTAAGTTCTCATTGCACGGAAAATATTGTGTTGAGAACTACCGACGATATCGATGAGTCGATTGGCAACTTTACCGAGGACCTTCGACGAGCTGTGCATCACGCTTCCACTTATCACGTTGAATGTAGAAATAGGACAAACAGAACTTATTTATCTGAACTCGAACATCTCCTATCAGAAAAAAGAAGAATGAGAAGAGAGTGGCAACTTCACAGGTCTCCTGAACTGAAAGCTAGGCTACGGGTATGCAGAGATATACTATGATAAATGATTCCGAGAAAGGGACATTATTTGTTAACCATTTAATAAATGTGTTTACTAAAAACAACTCAAATAACGTACCTGATTTGCCACCACTCGTTATTAGACCTCCTGTACCTCTAAGACTAAACTTTGGTGATGTCCAAAGCGCTATTGGTACTCTTAACCTTAGAAAGTCTCCAGGTATGGATAAAATCAGCAATAAAATGCTTGTGGAGTTACCTCGTGTAGCTAGAAGAATTATCCTCTTTATCTTCAACGCTATTTTACGCCTAGAATACTATCCTGCAGATTGGAAGGTGTCTATGATCACTATGATTCCTAAGTCAGGGAAGGATCACACCAAAGTAGAGTCATATAGGCCAATTAGCCTACTGCCGACAATTTCTAAACTGTTCGAAAAATTGTTAATGACTAAGTTGATTCCAATTCTGAACGACACTGAATGCATTCCTAATCATCAATTCGGCTTCAGAGCTAAACACAGCACCATCGAACAAACACACAGATTGGTAAATGTGATAAGAGGGTCGTTTGAAGACAAAAAATACTGCTCCGCCCTTTTCATTGATGTGTCCCAAGCGTTCGACAAAGTTTGGCATGACGGTTTAATGCACAAAATAAAATTAACTCTGCCTGCTAACACCCATAAACTTATGGAAAGCTATTTATACGGTCGCAAATTTAAAATCAAAGAAGGCAATTTTTTAAGCCCCGCTCAGCCAATTGAAACAGGTGTGCCACAGGGTAGCATACTGGGTCCTACTTTATATTTGATTTATGCCTCCGACATGCCGTCAGACCCCAAAATCCACACGTCAACTTTCGCAGACGATACAGCCTTTATCAGCGTTCATAAGGACCACCAAGTAGCATCACAGAATTTGCAGAATTATGTTTATAAACTAGAGAATTGGCTAGAGCTTTGGAAAATCAGGGTTAATGAACAGAAATGTATTCATATCACTTTCACATTGCGAAAAGAAACTTGCTCGTTCATCAAAATAAATAATCAAATTATTCCTCAACATAATGAAGTCAAATACCTCGGCATTCACCTCGACCGCCGTTTAACTTGGAAGTCTCATATTGAAGCGAAACTTACACAGATGAGATTAAAAGCAGTGCAACTTAATTGGCTAATTGGCAGAAATTCTTCACTAAAGTTGGACTGCAAACTATTGTTGTACAATGCAATTCTAAAGCCAATCTGGTACTGCCTCAGCATCAAACATTGAAAAAATTCAAAGGGGTCAAAATAAAATTCTACGTATAATTACTGCAGCTCCATGGTATGTTAAAAATTCTCGAATTCACAAAGATCTATGCGTGCCATTAGTAAAAGTTGAATTTACAAAACACGCGTCAAAGTATGTCAGCAAACTTGAACACCACCCAAACCCACTTGCACGAGACATCCTTAACTTTAGTGGCCATAATCGGTTGAGAAGGAGGGATACCCTTGCTTTAACTCAAGCGGAAAATAGATGACTGGATCAGTTGATGTGAAATTTTTTTAGTATCATAAAATTTTTGTCTAGCACTGGCTGGGCTTATTATTTTCTTTTTAGTATTAAGATTTGAATACTTATTGTCATTTCATTATATGAAGATTCAATAAATAAATATATAAAGGCTAAAAAAAAAACAAAAAAATTGGTAACACCTGATGGCCAATATGAATACAATCGGCAGTCTTGCAGAGGTATATTCATTGTGTTCTACGCGATTTCATTGAGTCAGGAAAAATAATAGTTTATCTTGATAATATATCCATTGCAACAAAGGATTTTGACACACATTGTATTTTATTGTCAGAAGTTTTGCAACAGTTATCAAGTTTAGGTCTAGAATTGAATTTAAAAAAGTGCAGTTTTGCTTATCAAACGATTAACTATTTAGGTTCTACAGTTAACGACAATGGTGTCCGTCCTAATGATTCACACCTAAGAGCACTTGCGCAATATCCCCCTCCGAACAACTTTAAGCAATTACAGTCATGTCTTGGGCTTTTTTCGTATTTCCGAAAATTTGTGAAGGATTATGCAAGAATTGCACACCCTCTCTTCCGTTTACTTAGAGATGGTAAGGAATTTAATTTCGATGAAAATTGTGAGAAATCATTTTACGAGCTGAGGGAAAGATTAACAAAACCGCCAGTCTTAGCCCTATATAATATTCATAATGACACAGAATTGCACACAGGCGCGAGTAAAGTAGTGTTCGGAGCTGTATTATTGCAAAGACAGGCTGATGAAAAATTTCACTCCGTTTTCTTCTTTTCTAAAGCAACGACAGCATCTGAGTCTCGTATGCATAGCTTCGAACTTGAAACCCTGGCTATAATTTATGCGCTAAAACGCTTTGATGTTTATTTAAGGGGGATACATTTTAAGATCGTCACGGACTGTAATGTCCTCGCACTTACTTTAAACAAAAAAGATATTAGTCCGCAAATTGCTAGATGGACTTTACATATGAAGCATTATGACTATAGTGTTGTTCATAGAGGAAGGGTGACCATGGGTCATGCAGATGCGCTAAGCCGATGTCATGATTTGACGGTACCATCAAATGAGTGTTGTACTGTTCGTAGTTGTAATTTGTGCTCAAATATTCAACTGTGATCTCGATTACTAAACTGGAAGAAAAAGAGGAGATAGAAGAACATAAAAAAAATCAGAAAACACATTGCCAATGTTTTTTACCACTTCAACATTGATAACAATACCTAAAGCGGACAGTTTGTGAGCTAAACGGCTAAATTATAGATATACCAAAAGAAAAAAAACTAAAAGTAAAGTCTGAAGACATTTCCCGAAGATCCCAATATCCCAAAAAGAGAATATTTCTATTTAACATCTCATCGAAGTCTAGTGGACCTAACCTTCTCCGGCTGCTACTGGTCACAATTCCTACGGTTTTCCAGAGTCGTGAACACACGAGCCACGAACATAAATTATTTCTCCTATGTTATCTAGTCTGGGTAAACTAAATCAATTTTTCTAAAATGCCGACAGGGCAAATTTAATTCGTAATTAAAATTTTAATATTAAAAAAACGTGAAAATTGTATTAGTGTCCGAAAAATAATAACCAATATTACATGAAAAATTCGTCCAGACAATCTTGAAGTGCCAATGTCACATTTGCTTAAGATTTCAGTTAAACTCACCTTACACTATGAAACTATAAACTAATATCTTACGAACTAATATCACAGAAGAAAAATTTTTGTGTCTTAAAACTAGTATTGCACTCAGTCTACATTGCCCTGTCAAAAGAAATGTATTTTAGAACTATTGAAATTTAAACAAATTCACTTATTCTATATTAAACAAATTCTAATCAAGTTAAATTTTATTTAGATTTTATAAGCAAGAGTTAATTTATAAGGGAAAAGCTATAATTGCAAAACCTATCTACCTTTTTGTTTTACACCTTTTAATCAGCAACCTACAGCAGTTTGAAAAGGCCTCTTCATCCAGCAGTTGCCGAAATGTTTATAGAATTGGTGAGTGATTATCGTTTTAATATATCCTCATTGTTTTGCAATTTTAACTGCTTTTGCTATGCATAATTACCATTAAGTACCTTGAAAAATTACCTATAATTTGTTGAGAATTTATAACTTTAATTTAACAATTTTTTTTTTACACAAAAAGTTCATACCCTGCTTATTGAGGTATGTCTGTTTGCTAAAAAAAAAAAAAAAAAAAAAATTTTTCTCTTCTTGATCTTTTTTTTTTTGTTGTTAAAATTTTTTTTCTGGTATCTGAACAACGACACCCGAAAAAAAAACTAAAACAAGAAAAAAGAATACACTTGTTCTATTTATAGAATTTACTATGCTCATTCATAATTTATTCTACTGAGAGAGCAAATGCATTGATCAACAAAGAAAGCTTTTGTTGTTACAGTGTCTGTACTTTGTAAGTAGCTTTCGTTTAAAGTTATGCATTCAATACAACTCGTTAATAAAAAAAAAAAAAAAAAAAGAAAAAATTTAAGACAGTAGTGAAGTTACACATTATATATTTAATAATTGTTAACATCAGTTATGTAAAGTTGGTTAATGATGTTTCAAAATAATGAATAAATAATAGATTAATATAGAATTAGAATTTTTTTTCCTTTTACATGAATTATTCGTGTTACATATTATTTGAATAAATAACGAATTGAGTATAATGGAACTTTAAAATTTCTTAATTCTTACATAATGTGATTGGTTTTGAATAAGTTGCGTTAGGGATCTTAGACTTCACATCAGACGCTCTAAGATCACAGGTAGGGTGGGTAAAGAAGCGTCGAACCCCCAAAGACAGCTATGGGAGGTACTCTAAACAGTTGTATGATCCTGAATTGACCACTTTCTGTTATTATGTTGGTTAAACAGGGGTATCCTTCAACATCAATTATTAAATCAACATCCTAGTCCATTTCATAATTACATTTTTTTAAGGGAGTCTAAAATTATATTTATGTGTTGACGTCCCATCGGTAAGAGAGATTGACAGCACAAGAACCACCCCACCCGGCTGATTGCTAGCTTTTTAAATGGCTCCCGTTAGTCTTGACAATCTCTGAAAGCTAAAAGAAAATCGCCGATGCAATCTCTGAATTTTGTTGTCATTCTTTAGAGATTATAGTCTGGTTCATTACAGTGTTGTGATGTTATTGTAAATAAACTGCGTGAAACATTAAATGGAACGAACAATAATAAACCTCCGTATTCAGAACATCTATCGCCTACCCAAGATATCAATAAATCGACTTCTAATACCTACTTAAACCAATCTAATGTTTTAATTTGTAAACCTCCGATCTCTGAAAATATATGTCCGACGGAAAATTGCAATATGCCCATATCTGCTATTTTATATAATGGCACCGATATTACTGGATCTCGTGAAAACATTGACTTTGAATTACCTAACATTATACCATGCAGGGCGATCGATATTCCTTAGGAAGAACTCGACTTTATAATACAGGTTACCCAAAATAGAGACGACGATATTATAACAACTAAAATGCGCTTAGAAAATGAAGAAGTCACAAATTTCAAGCTTGTTGATGGTATAGTCTTTCGAGAGGGTAGCAAAGGGAATTTACTGTTTTACGTCCCACGTGAATTAGAGGAAAATGTTATTAGATTAACGCTTGAAAAAATTTGCCACTTAGGCATTGATAAAACATATGAGCAAGTGAGAAAAAACTATTGGTTTAAATATATGAGGGAAAAATTGAAAAACTTATAAAAAATTGTTTGCGGTGTATTATGTGCTCGCTTTCAGCCAAGCAGTCTCCTAGCAAGTTACTATTTGGTGTTGACCAGTGAGGTGTGGACGTAGAGATTTTAACTGAGTACTTACAAGAAAAAAATAAGAGTGAACATAGTCGTGACCTAGAGTAAATTCGAACAGATGCGTCAGAATCTATCATCAAATCTCAAGAAAGAAACTCGAAATATTTTTTAGAACGTAGTAAGCCTGCAAAATCATTTAATGAGGGTGATTTTGTTGTTATTCGATATACTGTAATGTATGTGTAATATAGACAGGATCGTCTTGTGGAGTTATTGTATAAAAGTTCAAAATCGCTATTTATACAGCTGTAGGGTAGCAGCTTAATTGTTAGGCGTTAGGCAAATAAAGCACTTTCCTAAAGTGTTTTTTTAAGGCCTAACTATATTAACATATTGATTAATGTATAAAAGCGCTTGTTAAGATGCTTCAATAGAGTATTTCCCAGGCGCTTTTCGCAATCGCTTTATTCAACCACTTTAAAAAGCATATACAGTTGTGCTTTCTTAAAGGCCTTATGCTATGGCTTTTTAATAGCCACCACAAAGCTTGTATTGATATAAAAACGTTTTTTTTTGTTTAGTTTTTTTTTATTTTATTATTTTGTGTTCTTTACATATGAAATATATAATATATGTATATGATATATACATATATACCAAATATATTTGTAAGTAAAATTATGGTTATGGTAAAAAAAAGAATTCATTTTTTAAGAACTGCGTAAAATAACTTTTTATATGTTAGTACACAGTTTGTATATATGTATGTACATACGTACATATGTCTAAACATAACAAGAAATAACATAAATTTTGATATATGTAAATACTATGATATAAATACCATGCACAAAAGCTTAATTTTAAGCACAATTTTCATCCTCTTTCTATTTAGAATATGTGGTTCTATACTGTCTATTTTTAGCTAATCTAATGTATTGTGTTGTGTAAAAATTCTGGCTTAGACAGGTTTCACCATAATGTGTTTCTAAAAAGAATACAAAAAAAGTATTTTTTAATTACACTGTCATAAAAATATGTTATGTAAATACTTACTATACAAAACATCCAAGAATTTTGGATAATTTAACAGACGTTTTTTTCTTTGCTTTCCGTCCATATTGAACTCAAGTATAATATCCATGTTCATTATGTTGGTTAAATTTTTTGATAATCCGCCAGGCTTCTTTTTGTAAATATCTAAAAATTAAAAAAATTTACAATGAAAATAATATGCATGTGTAAAATATACCATATCGTTAAAGTTTCTTCTCATATTTCTGCTTCTAAATTAAGTAACTCCTCTTCAGAAGAAATTGAAAAAAAGGTGAGCAAATTTTGTAGAAGTTTGGCCAATGGTTATTGACGACTTCGCCATTACTTTGATTTCAGAAAGTAACAAAACAATTACTTTATTTTGTTCAATTAATATGTCAAAAAAAAGCATAATATTAATAAAATATTATATATTATAATGTATACACTGATGTACATACCTTTAACAAGCTTGACTTCTTTAGCGGAATCTTCTAAAGCAATTTGTTGGATATTGGTGATATCTAAAAGAATATATTGTATGTATTATATATGTATGTGTGTATATTTTTCTAATCTAATTATGAATAAAATTTTCCCGTAAAATGCTTACTTTAATAAAATTAACCTTTTTCAAAACTTCTTGAATACAACTGTGCGTTTTTTCATTTATAGTTGTGCGACGCATTTTGATAAATATTTTAATTTTTAACAAAAATTGCAGCTAAATAGATGTATAAATTGTTAATTTAGCACTGTCAAGTGGTTATGTTGAAACTAGTTTTACTACTAACAACATATTCAAACAAATCAAATACAGACTTTGAAAAGTAAGTTCTACGTGTGCCCTTTTTATTTTATTTTTTTATTTGTTTTGTTCTTTCTTTTTGTCATTTTTTTATGTATGCATAAAAATGATTTTGATTTTTAGGGAAATAAAAGACATAATTAAAGACTATCCCTAGCGCTGCCAGAAGTAAGATTTTACCTTATTTTTTAAGATTTTTAACCGAAAAAAGAGTTTAAGATTTTTTCCCAAAAAAAAAGAAAAGATTTTTTGTTTTGTCTAGACGAAGGTTATTATTATTAAGTGAAACCTCAAGCACTACGACCTGTAAGATCTTTTGTGCAGCCTTGAAGTTTCATCATGTTAGATTTAGGCTGTGTATAAAGCCAATTATTCTGTTAGATGAGAGATTAAATACATCCCCTGGGGCCATAAAGGGCCTTCCGAGTCATCTTGTTCTGCGTATTGCCAGCATTGGGCAGTCGCAAAGAATATGTTCAGAGGTTTCGGATTCAAGTTCACAAAACCTACACTGTACATTCGCAACATTACCTAAAGTAAATTGTTGATACGTAAAGCCGTCATGTCCTGTGAATAATCCAGTAAGTAATCTCAATTCACCCTTTCCGAGCGATAGCAACAATTGAAATCTTTGTTTGCACAGAGTAATAAACCTTTTGGACTATCTAAGTCCTGGTAATTCAACCCAAGAACTAATTCGTTCCACAGTGTATCCACGTGGAATGCCAAAGAATGGTTCCGGGCCTATTAATGGGCGTCCAGCACCTCTATTGTCCAAGCAATCAGCACGTTCATTAACAGCATGGCCTTCATGGCCAGGTACCCAGCACAAAGTAAGTTCATTATGAGTGCTGAGTTCATTCAATGATGTCCAGCAGTCCATAACTACCCTAGACCTTATTTCATATGAAGATAAGGCTCTGAGAGCAGCTTGGCTATCAGATATAATAAAAATCCTATTATACCTAACTCTACGTCTCAGACATTCGTTAGAGCATATAAGGATGGCGTAAATTTCCTCCTGAAATATAGATGGGAATGTACCCATTGCGATACCCCTTTGAAAATTGGGCTCATATATGTCAGCCCCGGTGTCACCATTGGCCTGTTTGGGACCATCGGCAAACCACACTTGATCGGCATCCTTTTAGGTATAATGACTTTAAACCTCCTATTTAACACCAGAGTCTTTGACATATAATCTGGTACTGCAATACTAGGATCATTCACAAAGATACCTAGTATGCTCATGTGTCCAACCAGATCTACCGGCAATATACGGGATATCTCCGGTAGTCTGGATGCACTCCTATAGGCCTCCTCCATTATCAATAAATGTAGGGGTGGGATATGTAGGATTGCACCCAGAACATGAGTGGGGCAGGTCCTTATGGATACAGATGAACCGATAGACCTTGCCAAGTTTGATCTAGCAGTCCACTGTACAACTTTTTTCCACCATGCCAAAGCAGCGTATGTTATTATTGGTCTAATAATTGTAATAAAAGACCAGTAAATCATCTTTGGCTTAACCCCCTTTTGATAGTGTTGGATAAGTGAGAATTCCAAGTGGGAGTACTATCAAGTATAACCCCGAGATATTTTACCTCCTTCGAAAACCCGACAGATGAGCCATTCAATGTAGGCTCTATGAATCTAATAACTTTACGCTTTGTAAATGGTACAAGAATTGTCTTAGCTGGGTTGATGGTTAAACCATTATCCAAGCACCACTTGCTGGTTATATTTAGAGCAGTCTGCATCCTTTCCGATATCGTTACGTCATCCCACCCAGTATAATCACTTACCAAAGCTTCAAACTCAGTGGATGTGTTTGTTTTTTCAACTTTTATTATTCAACTTTAAATTTTCAATTCAGTGGACATCGGCACTTCGTTTTCGGATTTCGAAGTAACCCAGTAACCGAAATTACTAAGTCATCGGCGTAGCCATATGTACGGAATCCTAGGTTGTTAAGTTCTTCCAGTAGTTTATCGACATCCCCTGGTTGCCCATATGGTTTTCGATGACCCTCCCAAGTCCAACTTAATAACCCTGGATGACAGCATTTCCAAAATCCATTTCCTTTAATATACGGAACTCTTTTTCTATAGTGATAAATCAATAGCACTATATGACGTGTTGTCGAAGGCCCCCTTAATGTCAATAAACGCACAAAGTGATATGTTATTGCCACCAATGGCCTTTTCGATTCTCGATTCTGAGAATCTGAAGATTCTCGATAGTTGAGGAACGATAATGTCATTTCCTTTTTGTAAAAAGCATGGGAAAATTCCAAATGTTCCTGGGGATTTAAATGGGCTAAATTTAGATATCGCCCATTTTACCCGCTCTGTACTAAAAATCCTGCCTGCTAACCGACGCTTTCTAATGGATATTGAGAGAACCCTTGTGAAAGTCGCAGTTTCCCTGAAAGGCAATGAACCGCGAAAGTGAGTATCTAGGAGAAGTTCACAGGTCTCCTCCGGTGACTCAGTGTACGTACCATCTGGACGTTTCAGCATACAGAGACCATTGGTATGATCCCGAGATAAGGTCTTTTGTAGCCGAATAGTTTCCGGGAGATTATCAATTTCCTCGCAGTAGCTATGCCACGTTGATCTTTTTGATCTCCTGATTTCCTTATTGTATTCAGTGAGTGCCGTTTTTAGGTGATCCAGTCACCTGTAAGTTTGGCTCTGTTGAATAGTTGTCTAGTCTTAGCCCTCAGTTTTTGAAGCCCATTGTGCCACCAGGGCACATCCCTCTTCCGGCTTCTTGACTTTAACTTAGAACTAGATTCGAAAGCAGTACGAATGTTCGAACTTAATTCATTTGCCTCAAAATCGATTTCCGATTTACCAAATATTAAGTTCCTATTGAAATTTTCAGTGTTACTTAAGTGAAAGAGAAATAGTTCCCAATTCGTATTTTTGGGAATACGAAATTTCGCTTCGTACGACAAAGATCCTTCAATGTCGAACAATATATATTAATGGTCAAACATAGAAATATCATCAGAGACGTGCCAATTTCTTATGGCATATGATAGGTTATTACTAGATAATGTAAAATCCAACACCTCTTGTCTAATAATATTCCTAAAGGTGGGTTCATTACCCTTGTTTGCTATATATACATTGTAATTGCAAATGAATTCTAATAAAGACTCACCTCGTTTGTTGATATTACTGCTTCCCCAAACCGTATGATGAGCATTGGCATTACAGCAAATAATCCAACCCAGATTTTTCTTTAGGCAATACTCTACCAGCTTAAAAACCTCCGATTAAGGCGCCATCGTATCATCCCCTGGCATGTAGGCAGAGGCAATGTTCACTTCACGTTCGACTCCTATCGATGGAATATTTGCTCGTATCGCCACAAGATCCCCATAAAGGAATTCTGAGATAGTCAAAAATGTTAGATCATTTCTGACAAGCAGTGCCGCTCTGGGCCTTGTCACATTTGAATCATAAGTTACCATGATCGCAATGAAGTCCCTTGATTACCCCTGAGTTGATCCATGGTTCCTGGGTAAAACAGATACGTTTGCTAACGGTGGGAAATATTAGTATGTTTCCTGGACCGCGCTGCCATCTTTCTACCGCGGTTGGTGTTTTGTAGAGCTGCTTCCTCTGCTGAGGCACTGTCGCCTTTTCGCGGTCTGTATCCAGAGTTTCTCTTCATTTGGTTAGAGATTGGCTTTTTCGTTGAAGAAGTCATACCTTTTCTCGAACTGGTTGGTTCATCAGTGGACTTTTTGTGGACAATATTGTCCTTTAGGTCTTGACGAACCATTCCGGTTGAGTAGGGTACATCTTTCTTTAGCGTGTCGGGCTTGGTGATTATACCAGAACAAGAAGGTAAGTCTAATTGCATTTTAGAGCATTTACTGTCCTTTTTGCTAGAAGCTATTTGACTTGTTCTGTCACTCACTTTTGCCCTCATGGATAGGTCGTTCGCCCTGTGCTGGCGATTTGTAGGCCTCATGTGCCCATAGCAAATGTGGTAGCTCTTTTCCTTTAGTTTGGAAGCCGATTTAGGGTCAATTGCAAAGGTGATTTCAGCAATGCCACCCTTACTGACCCGATTCAATATCTTCCAGAATACTACCGTTAGGTCACCATTCTGGCCTTCTATGAGTGATAGAATTCAAGCTACTCTTTTAGGGGGGTTAGGTTTATCAGGAGGTGATTCGTCTGACCTGCCTCTTTTCCTGCGGATTTCAAGGTCTCTCAGCTCACTACGAACTTCTTTCATAGGCTTAGGCACAGTCTTCTTGCTTCTTCGATGTTCATACCTGGCTCCATAAAGAGCTTTAGACGTTTGCGTGCAGTTCCACATAATTTTGATCAATCGTTGGTAATTTTTGTCTGTTGCACCAGCAACGGTATTGGCGGATGTAAAGGGTTGCGTGTTAGGCGTTAACTCCAATAACGCATCTTCTTCATCCGTTGTGATGGCTACCTCAGTAGAGTCGGGACAAGAGTCCCCCAACGCTAAGGTATTAGCCGATATTACGGTTGACGTGTTAGGCACGTTTGAGCCTTCAACAGATTCAGTAAGGTCCATAGCGACCTGTTCTGATTCATTTGTTGTATTATTATTTTTAAGAGAATTATCCATCTGTAAATAAAGATATCTATTAATGGGGAGAAAACAAGACATCATGCAACAGAGCCCCATTTCGCAGATGGGCATATTACAACTGGACAATGCCTTTGTCCAGAGGCCACCGTTTAAAGACACATTAACGTGGTGCCATTTATTCCATGGACGCGGCGCGTATAACATCTGGAATTAGGGTTTTTATCGAGTGATCGCTCTAGATCCGCCATGTTCTGCTATTACAACAGAGACACTGTAGTGTGCGGCTCTGCACCGCGCATAGACGGTCATTGGATGCAGAAGAGGCTTATTCTGTACCCTGCAACCATTGCTGCTTGTCTTCTAGACGAAGGTTAGGTTCAATTAAAAAAATCTTCTTTGTTCCCATTTGAAAAATTTTAAACTAATTGATCTCAAAAAATGTACAATTTAGTATAAGAAAATTAATTTTTGTTGTTACTTTTTTGGTTAGTGTTAAATAAAATGTGAATTGTTTTTATTATTTACAACCAAAAATAAGATTTTTTTCCTCAAAAATAAGACTTTTTTTGCGAAATTAAAATTTTTTGCTTAAAATTTCTGGCAGCCCTGACTATCCTCCTTATTTATAAAACTTACAACAGGTTTATAAGAGGTTTATAAAGCAAATTTCCATACAAAATTTTTTGTAAGTTTTTATAAATAGGGGGTATAAATATATACAAAGACAGTGCACTTAGAGCCTTTAAAATTGACAACAGTTTTGTTCTTCTTCTGATCAGGGGGCACAGTAATTAGGAGAGCAAAACTTCGTGCTCACACTAAAGAGAGCAAAAACCCTACATACATATGCAAAAACTCATGTGACCAATGGTTTAATTGTAGGGTAGGAATTTGCGTAGAATTGTTGTACAGATGAAACTATATCGATTCGCGCCGAATTATAATTAAATTTTTTGACAATTCACTATGGCAGTGGAACATCTTTATGTACATATTTATAGTCTTTGGTATAATTATTATAGAAAACCATACTTTTGCATATGCAAACATATATACGTACAATTATATTTACATAACTATTAGATACATGAACCTTAAAAAAAGTGTGTATTAAGGGCATAAGTAACATTTTACTTTTGTAGAGAATACTAAAAAATTTTGCGTTGGCATAAGTAACATTTTACTTTTGTAGAGAATATTAAACAATTTTGCGTTGATTTCTTCAATTTTAATTATTTTCTCTTCAAAAAGTTATGGATCAGCTAAGCATATTCCAAGAGTTGTTGATGAAATAGGATGAAATAGAATAGCCTGTAGGAAACTCCTTAAAAATTATGAAATAGGATAAATTTTTGCTTTAGAAGTACCAGTATCTTGAAATTCAATTATTTCACATGGCCAGTTATCTTTTATAAAGCAATAGTTATCTGGAGCTTTAGTGGTAAAAGTCCCGATGTTAGATGAGTAAGAAATCGTTTTCTTTTAAATCCATAAGCTTTATTGCTATCTAATAATGAAATCTTGGAATACATGTTGTTCTATTTGGTGGGGTTTCTTTTCTGCTCTTTTAATAGATTGCAAGGCGTTTTTAAAAGGATATGCGGTTAAGTTGGCTAGATTTCCAAACTCTTTTATGGTTTCATTTAGATGTAGAAGATTATGGACAATATGTTACACTAGTTGATCCATAAATATTTTCAAAGAGCTGTACAAATTTAATTAACATATTTTGTGCTTCATTGCTTTTGGATTCTATTAGTTTGGGACAAGTCATTATTCTATATGCACATGACAGCAATAAAAAATGATTAAAAAAGTCATTACTTGTATATTCCTTTAATACGACAAGACCACTATATAAAATGAACTGTCTAAACTCAACAGCTTTCCATCTTAATATTTCAGTTAACGACCTAGGTTTTCTTTCAAATTCCTTGGGAACAGATGTACAAAGTGATGTCAGGAAAGAGGACATGTTCTGCTTAGATATTGAAGACATAGACTATGTCGTTTTAGACTGAAGCAAATACAACAACAAAATTTTTTTCATGCCACCTAAATCTATAAGGTAACGTCAAGCGGAAACTGTGTTATCATTTTAATATTTATACGTTCTAAATTGTTTATTTCCATTAAAAATTTTGGTTGTGTCCAAAATACTTTGGACTTTATTAATTTTTAAATAAAAAATTGAAATGAATTGTATTCATATTAGTATTATTATCTAAATTGTTAAATATATTGAATTATGTACCAGGAATAGAATTGTATTTATATTAGTTTAATAATATCTAAATTGTTATTGAATTAGTTACAAAAGAATGAATTGTACTTACACTAGTCGGCATATTTATTTTGACATATGGGAATATCGGCTTTTCGTTTATTGTTTACATTAAATCTTCATATAACGGAACTATTCTTGTGTTTTACTTTTTGAACCCATTCTAAGTAGTATGTATTTAAACTATTTCGTGATTTTGCTTATATATTTTGTTTTTCTGTAGCAAGATAATCAGGTGAGTAGAGAAATTTTAACGGCATAAGTATTTTGACATTTGCTGATTTCAATGGTTTTTTGTTCTTTTTTTTGAGTTCTGTACGTTGTAGTCGCTGTTTTTGATTTATTTATCATTCTTCATTATAAATACCATAAAAGTTTGTGTTTTAATTCACTAAGATGGTAAAAACAGCTGAATTAAATGAAACTGCTAGAACAGAAATTGTGACAAAATACAACTTGGGTAT
Source organism: Bellardia bayeri (assembly GCA_950370525.1). Lineage (NCBI taxonomy): Eukaryota > Metazoa > Arthropoda > Insecta > Diptera > Calliphoridae > Bellardia > Bellardia bayeri. The sequence continues at coordinate 53,758,883 of OX493264.1, read as the reverse complement.
TTCTGTTATAAATATTGCAAAAGAATATAATTTGTCACGACAAACAATTTATTATAAAATAAATAAATATAAAAATATCGGACGAACTACTAATTTGCGCCGAACAGGTAGAAAACGCAATACTACAATCTATGAGGACCGGCTGATTGTTCGACAATTTAAAAACAACCCACTGAAAACACCCAAAAATGCTGCTATGGAGTGGAATAACAGCACAAATAATCACATAAGTGAAAGAACAATTCGTCGGCGTTTAACTGAAGCCAATATAAATACATACATTGCAAACACCATCCCTTTTATTACTCCAAAAAATAAAATGAAGCGCGTTGAATTCGCTAAAAAGTATATCAATAAACCTCTGTCCTTTTGGCGTAATGTACTCTGGTCTGACGAGAGTAGTTTCGAGTACCACTCATCACACAAAAAAGTTTTTGTCAGATTAAATAAAAAAATCCATAAAAAAGTTGCACCTGTATGCCAAAAAGTAAGCCATGGAGGTGGAAACGTTATGTTTTGGGGATCTATTTCATGTAGTTGAGGGGACTTGATTCCTGTTGACGGTTCCATGAACCAACATCAATATTTAAGAATATTGAATGAATATGCGTTTCCCTCCGGTGATAGATTGATCGGAGAAACATTCATTTTCCAACAGGATAACGCTCCATGTCATAAGAGCAAGATGATCACAAAATTTCTAACAGAAGCCGGTGTTCAAACTCTGGAATGGCCTCCTCAAAGTCCAGATTTGAATGTAGTAGAAAATGTGTGGTCATACATAAAGCGAAATAGATCTGCGGATTTGACAAGAACAAAAGATGAAACGATCATTGAGGTCATGAATGCTTGGAAAGAGATTCCAATGGAGTTTCTACAGTCCTTGGTGGATTCCGTTCCGATTCGCCTCCAAAAAGTTTTAAATGCTAAAGGAGGATACATTTTTTATTAATTTAAATAAATATTATTAATTTTTATTTACCATGAAGTTCCCAATTTTTTTAAATATGCAATATAAAAACATGTCAAAATACTTATGCCACATACTGAATTCTCATTTTTAAGTTTCAATAAAAAAAAAAATAATACAAAACATTTAAACTGTGAAAGGTCTTTTGTGTTCTAATAAATTACAATATTTTTTACTATTTTAAATGTTTTTAATTTATTTTTTTAATTGCATAGGACCGGGAATAAAAAAAAGAATAAAAACAACTGGTATGTCAAAATAAATATGCCGACTAGGTACATTAGTAATTTTATTATTTACTTACCCTGTTGAATTATTCAAAAATCTATTACAATTTATGGTAACTAGTTATAAAAAGTAATCGTCAAATTTCACTCAAATCAATTTGCTTGAATCACGAGCTTGGTGCAAACTGAATTTGAGGAAATTAACTTACTTACTATCTGGCCTTTGTACATAGCACATCATAACAAAAATAATTCTTACAAATACAAATTGTGAACTTTAATAATAAAACAAATTGTGAACTTTAACAAACAAACCAAAATACATACAAATTTAAATTCAACACAATACATAATTAACTTCTCACTCTTAATTTATCAAGTCTACCACAATTATAATTATTCTCAAATAATTATAATTACTTCTTGCATAATAAGATTGCTCATCTCAATGCAATTCTATTATGCAAGATTACAATAACTCCCAAATTACAAAGGGTACGTTATTTCATGGTCCTTCGAGCCGGATCCAAACCGGATAATTTCGCAATCCCTCCCAACCAAGGAAGTTCATAATCCATCGAGCCGATAGGAAGTCAAGGCCCTTCAAGAGGTAAAAATTACAAGGTCCTTAAAGCAAAGGAAGAAGCCAACAAATTTCTTGGAAATAAATCTAGCCAAATCAACAAATGAGGTAATTCAACAAATATATATATCTACGCCCTCAGCTCCATTCAATCTTATTAAATACAAGTAAGTACCCACCCACAATAATTTAACAAAACCATACAACGACCATACATACATAAGTATATGAAAAGGTGTACAAATTTAAAACCCATCATTTCCACTGTAAAGTTTAATCATAATAGTAATCTTATAAAGCACAACCCTATAAAAGCTCTCTCTCAAAGTTATTAACATACTTAGTTGAATGCACAAGAGCACAAAGGTTAAACAGATCAGTTGAAATTTAATCTCGAAGCGGACGGTAAAACTGATTAGAGCGTTTTGTTTTGTTGTTGTGTTGTGAAAAAGTGTAACCTAAGTGATTGTGCAAATTTTCCATTTTCTTACTAAAAAATTCATAAAATTTAAGTGAAAACCGCGAAAAGAAATTGTTTTTTTTTTATATTTTAATTATAAATTCAAAAAAAAAAAATTGTATTAAAAACAAGTGACAAAAATAGGAAAGGGTCGTTTTTTCAATGCAGAAAATAATTGCATACACATATATGTAGGTACATACTTACATATATACATACATACATATATAGTGGTTAAATTAATCTGTGTGTACATATAACTAATTTAGAATAATTAAAACCAACAAAGAAAAAAAACCATCGCCATCACTTGTTACCAAGTCTTCTTAAGACATTCCATAATAGTCCAGGCGGAATTAAATGAATAGAGGCCCAACTCCAACTCCTTTTAGAAACGTAAATCAAGGAAAACAACACATACAGTGGGCACACATAGCCACATATACATATGTTACAAAAAGTGAGTACATATATACAAACATAAAGTAAAATTATTGTTCAAAAATACACAATTATAGCATTCCTAAAAAGTCATAAAATAGAAATTGACTTCAAAAAAAGAACAACAAAACATACACGAAAATTTTACCGCAATCGTAGTATAATTTGTTTTTGTAAAAAACCATCACCTTTTCAACCGTATTATATTCGCTCTTCTCTTTAAATTAAATCTCTATATATAAAAGCTTTTACTTGAATTATTGTATTATATTCGCTCTTCTCTTTAAATTAAATCTCTATATATAAAAGCTTTTACTTGAATTATTGTGATGCCAGATAATGAATAATAACAAATTGCTAAGTTGGAATTATTGTCGGAAATAACTGGCAGATTAAATTAAAACAAAGAAAATTTAAATAAATTATAAAGAAAAAAAAAATTATAAAAGAAAAATAGCGGAAAATTTATGAGAATTTACAGTTAGAAAAAGGGAACTGTTTTCTCATCTACATTTATATATATATGCATTTACATCTAAATTTCCCGCTATAATTCTATATATAATATAGAAATACCTTGAAAGAAGAACTAAAAAGAACAGAGAAAATTATTATTGTTGTATGTACATACATATGTATTTCATCGCACGGAAAGTATTTACAATTTCTACTTAATTGCAATTCAAAAGGAAAACGAAAATTTAAAAAGTAATAACAATTGGTTGTTGGGTGAACATAAGAACTAGAATATAAAGAAAAGAAAACAAATTTAGCAAGGAAACCCAACAAACAGTTTATATAAAAAATTTATATAATTTTCACAACACAATTTACATAAACAAAATAAATACACATAAGTTACACACAATTCTCAAATAAACAACATATTTACATAAAAGTTCCATATCAAATACAAAAATTTCACATAGCTAAAATTAAATGAAATTAAACATAAATCTATATCACATACAAAATTTTCACACACACAAATAAAAATTTAAAGAACAATAATTGCACAATTCATTACACGAAAAATACTAACTATATACAATTTATATGTATATATACAAATTTTCACATAAAACTCGCACATAGATATAAATATCATATTAATATTTCACACAGATAAATAAATGAAAATTATACATAATCATATACAATCAAAATTAAATGTTTGGTGGGTAAGAAATTATAAATGAAAAGAGAAAATTTCCCAATGAGTTAAATTTACACAAAATGAGAACATGAAAAATACCAACCAACATTTATATAAATAAAACTTAAATACTAGTTACACAACAATTAACATCCATACAAACATATATAAATATACAATAAATTGAGAACGTACAGTTTCAACCCTAAAGAATTATTCTCTCATAGAATTTCTTAACTTTTGAAAACGCTGTGTTATTTACTCTTTGTTTGTACTTGCATATAAATGCAATACAAGGAAAGCGAAAATAGCAAAGAAGAGAAAATTAAGAAATAACAACACATCGGTACACTACACTTGGAATTGTAGGTATGTACAGTTCAGTAAAAGATAAGTGTAGCGCTTGCGACAGTGGTTCTTATTTTATTTAAAATAAAATGAGATTAAAAGTAATTGTATGAAAATACATTTACAGCCACATAAGGCCACAGCTGGTCGAATTTATAGAATAAAAAATTATTAAAAGGAGCGAAAGTTTACGGTAACATACTGTGTAGTACTTGCGATAGTGGTTCTTATTTTATACAGAATAAAATAAGATTAAAAGTAAATGTAGAGAATACATTTACAGCCACATATACTCACAGCTGATTGAAATTTAGGATCAATCATTGCGTTGATTATTGGTTTTTTTTTAATTAACACTAATATATCTCTTACTCACTAAACACTCAATTATACTTGAAAAGATTATACTTTTGATATTCTTATCCACTAAAAGCTAATCTCACTAACTACATGAAAATTTATAGTCACGCTATATAAATCGCGAATACCGGTGGTAAAAATAAGTGCGCTCGATTTAATATTAAACGTCTTGCGAAAATTCTCTTATTTAAGTAAAATATCAATAAAGTTACGCTTATAATTATTAGCCAGACGACTTAAGAGAAATAAACACAACGGCTCTTCGTGTTTAGTTTTTGGTCATTACGTGTACCCTATGAATTAAAGCGAAGTAATATTGATCGGAAGATTAATATAATACAAAATGCAAATTTGATGGTTGAAATCAAATATGTTTTAATGAAACGCATTAATAGCCCCGAATCCCAAAGATAACTTTAAATAGATAAATACAAAATCTATTGCTATTTCTCAAATAGCCCCAAATCTGGAAAATATCTAATGCTATTCCCAAAATAGCCACAAATCTACGAAAAACATTTAACTCTATTGCTATGTCCCACATAGCTTCAATTACATAAATAAAATTGAAACTAGATATTACAAATCTAGTGCTATTTCTCTAATAGCCCCAATATACCATTAATATTAAAACTAGATCGTAAAATCTAGTGCTATTTCTCAAATAGCCCCAAATATATAAATACCATTGAAACTAGATATTACAAATCTAGTGCTATTTAGCTAATAGCCCCAACTATATAAATAAAGTTAAAACTAGATACCCATATCTAGTAAAATCTCTAAATCACTCTTTTTTTTAACCAAACTTAAGCTAGTATATCATACCTATTGCTAAGTTCCCATTGGTTAAATACTTAACTAGATCCACATATTTAGTAAAATGCCAGTCTTGAACAGTCTTGAAAATTTTAAATTAACTTGCAATTTAAAAAACTCAATAACGTTCTTCATTACCCAATCCACATTTCAAAAATGCCTTCCGTAACTGAAGAATCTGTCACAGCTTTTAATCCGCTGTATAAAGAGCAGTTTCTGTTTGATTGTGGTCACTTGCTTGAGATCTGTGATACATTCAATAGTAATACGTTAGAAGAACCCAATGAATCAATTCTTGGATTAAAATTAAAAGAGCTAGACTCAGAGTCGGTAAATTTAAAGGATTCATATCGCAAAGTAATGGTTTCACGAGACGGATCAGTTGAAACTGAATTTAAAACAAAGGCAAAAGAGGATTATAATGCTTGCTCAGAAGCATATTACCACTGCCATTCTCAATTCAACGATATGCTAAAATTTAGCAGAGTAAATACGTCTCCAATTCTAATGCTCCAATCCACATCTCGTTATCCCGTCCCAAATCCCACCTTTATCACTGAGAAATCTAGCAATTGCACTATAAAGTTACCTCCTTGTGACACAGAGATTTTTCATGGCAGTTACGAGGAATGGCCATCATTTCGTGATATGTTCACAGCTGTGTACATTAATCATACAAAACTGTCACCGGTAACTAAACTATATCATCTTCGCAGTAAAACTAGAGGAGAAGCAGGCTCAATAGTAAAGAGATACAACTTATCAAATGAAAACTTTAATCTAGCATGGAATGCTCTCAAAACTCGTTATGAAAATAAACGAGTTCTTGTAGACAATCAGCTAAAATTACTTTTTGATATCCCTTCAGCTATCAATGAATATAGTGAATCTATAAGGATAATTCAGTCCTCAGTAAATGACTGCTTAGCCACTCTGAAAACCCTTGAAGTTGAAGTCAGCAGTTGGGAAACTATTCTTATTCGCTTAATTCCCACTAAATTGCCAGACACAACACTTTCTCTTTGGGAACAGTCACTCACATCTCCACGTGAACTTCCGAAATGGTCCCAAATGTCTCAGTTTCTCGTCGATAGATATGAGGCAGTAGAACGTCTCACTAATATTAGAGTCTCAAAAGATAGTTTCAACATGTCTAATAATATACACGATCCCAATATTCAAACGTATGTGTCACAAGAAAATTTGAAATTTTCTTGTAAATTATGTTCTGAAAATCACAATCTAAGGAATTGTCCCAAATTTCGAACATTCACTGTACAACAAAGAATCGATTTTGTCTTTAAGAACAAGTTTTGCAATAATTGTTTAGCTACTTCTCATTTTAAAACAAACTGCAAAAGTAAAAATACATGTCTCCATTGTAAAAAACATCATCACACTTTACTTCATATGAAACAAATGTTTAAAAATCCCATTCAAACTACAGAACATACCAAAAATAATGAAGAGCCAAAAGAAAATGACAATAATCCTCGAAATAATTTGTCAAAAACAGCTCAACCTCATCTGAACAGAAATCAAATTGAACTACCTTCAACTTCAAATCAAATTCAGTCTAATTGCTCTATGAGTAATGAAAATATTCTCTTGCGTACTGCTTTAGTACAAATTGATCATCAAGGTCAACTATTTACAGTTAGAGCCTTAATTGATCCCGGTTCTCAACGAACATTTTTAACAGAAAAAGTGCGAAATCGTCTACAACTCCCTTATCAAAAATGTCATTTTGAAATTGTTGGTATTGGCGGGCAAAAGCAGTCAGCAAACAAAGAGTGTGAATTCGTTATATATGCTAAAAGATATGAATTAAAAGTTCCAGTTAAAGCTATAGTATTGCCGAAAGTTACTAAATGGCTCCCTACATATTCAGTTGAAATTCTTTACTCATTAAAGCTTGCTGAATTAGATCTCGCAGATCCAAATTTCAATTAATCAGCTCAAATTGATTTAATTATAGGAAACGATTATGAACACTTTTTGAATTTAGAAGGTATAAAAAAGAATATTTGTGGTCAAACATCTGCGTACAGGACAGTATTTGGCTGGGTTCTTAGTGGTCCTATTAAAACTCAAACGATTCAAACGTTTACTACTTCAGTCGCATCATATGAGACTTCTGAATTAAATGAAACGTTAAAAAAGTTTTGGGAGCAGGAAGAAATCCCGACTACCAACGCAACCTCTATGGAACAGGAAATTTGTGAAAAGTTTTATACACAAACTAATACTCGTCAGGAGAATGGTAGGTACATCGTAAGACTACCATTCAAAACTGAATTTCCGGACAAAGTTTTCCTAGGCTCTTCTAGATTTATTGCTTTAGCGCAATATTCCAGAATGGAAAAAACACTCGCAAAAGACCCAGAACTTCAGGCTCAATATAAAGCGGTTCTGAATGAATACATAACTCTAAATCAAATGGAAGAAACTCATTCCTATGAAACTATATCTCAAGAAAAGCATTACTCATTTTACTTACCACACCATGCAGTTGTTCGCCCGGAACACAAAACTACGAAAGTAAGAGTCGTTTTTAATGCTTCTAGAAAGTCAAAATCCCAATTTTCTCTCAATAACATTCTATATACAGGTCCCACTCTACAAAATGAATTAATCACTATAATTCTTAATTGGAGAAAGTACCAATATGTGTTTTGTGGTGACATACAAAAAATGTATCGCCAAATACTCGTTCACCCTGCTGACAGACCGTTTCAACGAATTTTATTCCAAACTGAACCTGATGGTCCAGTCAAAGATTATCAACTCAAAACTGTCACTTTTGGTGTAAACTGTGCCCCGTATCTTGCGATTCGGACCCTACTTCAACTCGCATCCGATTCTGAATCTGCCTACCCTAAAGCAGCATCAATACTGCGCACAGAAACATATGTTGATGACATTCTCTCAGGAGGTCATACTATTGAAGAAGCACGTTCTGCTCAAACTCAGCTCATTGAAACATTAAACTCAGCGGGACTCCCATTAAAGAAAATGACTGCAAATTACCCAGAATTACTTGCTCATTTACCCAAAGAAGATCTTTATGACTCAGACTTTCTACGTTTTCACGAAGTAAGCTCTACTAAAACACTTGGCATTAAATGGAATGCAATTACAGACACATTCTCATACAGTTTTTCTGCCCTTGATGAATCCCAAAGAATAACCAAACGCCAAATTCTCTCGTCAGCAGCAAAACTTTTTGATCCAGCTGGATGGCTTGCATCTATAGTCATCAGAGCAAAAATGCTAATGCAGCAGCTGTGGTTAGAAGGTTAAGAATGGGATGAAGATGTTTCTGTTGAATCTCTTCAAAAATGGAATAATCTTCTTCGAGATTTATCCCAAGTGGAAACAATCTCTATTCCACGCTGGCTACAGTATAATCCATCTGACCATATTCAAATTCATGGCTTCTCAGATGCCTCTAAAACTGCATATTGTGCCACAATTTACATTCGATGTAAAACACAAACTTATAATACTTTCGTCAATTTACTAGTAGCAAAATGTAAAGTAGCACCAATTCAAACTGTTTGTCTTCCCAGATTAAAATTAAATGGTGCAGTATTGCTGGCAAAATTAGTAAACTACCTAATCACATCTGTGAATTTCAATACCCAAGAAATTTTTCTTTGGACCGACTCGTCCATAGTGTTAGGTTGGCTCTCGAAACACCCCTCTTCATGGGAAACATATGTGGCAAATCGCATCGCAGAAATTCACCGTATGACACCAAACGCAACATGGAAACATGTCCCAACTCATGACAATCCAGCAGATTTAGGAACTCGAGGTTGTAAACCGCAAGATCTCTTACACAATTCTCTTTGGTGGAATGGCCCATCATGGCTAAATAAACCCTCGTCTGAGTGGCCTAACCGTAACCCATTAAAAACTCCTGAAAGTTCTAAGAAAGTAATAGCAATGCATTCCGAAATTCAACATACAGATATTCTAGATAGATTCTCGTCATACAGCAAAGCTCTACGTGTTATCTGTTATGTTTACAGATTTATTAATAAATGCAGAAATATTATTTGCAGTAATCAAAACACTTTAACTCAAGAAGAAATGAAAATTGCAAAAACTAAACTCATGATACTCGCTCAAAAAACATTCTATTTCGAAGAATATGAATGTTGCCTAAAAACCAAAGTTTTACCCAATCAAAGTTCGTTAAAAGCTCTTAACCCATTTCTTGATTCAAACTCAGTTTTACGTGTAAATGGCAGACTATCTCAATCATCTCTTCCCTATAGAGAACGGTATCCCATAATTCCACACAAAATTCTGCAAACTGTATCTCAAATATTTGCACGAATTTTTATCTCATGCCGAATGCAGTCTAATGTGCCGAATGGTGCAAACTGAATTTTATGTGTTCAGACTCAAACCTCGTGTAAAAAACATAATACGACACTGTAAACCTTGTATAATTTACAAACAACAACCGTGTACACAGATAATGGCTCCACTACCTCCTACCCGATGTAATTTATCTCTACCCTTTCAAATAACAGGAATTGACTTCGCTGGACCTTTTGAACTTAAAGCTTCATCTTTGAGAAAATCTATATTGGTCAAAAGATATGTTAGCGTTTTTGTTTGCTTTAGTACGAAAGCCGTTCATTTAGAAGTATGTTCAGATCTGTCCTCAGCGGCATTTCAAGCTGCATTTGCTCGTTTCGTTGGGAGGCGAGGACTACCCCAAAGGGTAGTATCTGATAACGGCAGGAACTTTTTAGGCGCAAGCAGAGAACTTTTGCGTGAATTTTCATCTTTCATAAAAACACATCACAAGATATAGCTCAAAAATACATAACTCACGGATTTGAGTGGAAATTCATACCCCCACACGCTCCTCATATGGGCGGCTTATGGGAAGCCGCCGTGAAAACATTCAAGTTTCATTTAAAACGAATTACTGGTGCTCAAAAATACACTTTTGAAGAATTTTCAACAATTTTGACTCGAATTGAAGGTGTTCTAAACTCTCGCCCAATATCAGCTCTATCTGAAGATCCATCAGATTTAACGGCACTAACTCCAGGACATTTCCTCAGAGGAGCCCCTATAATGGCTCTCCCAGAACAAGGATTTGAAAATATGTCGCTAATTAACCGCTGGGAAAAACTGAAAGCTATTCATCATCAATTTTCTATACGATGGAAAAACGATTATCTTAAGACTCTACACAACCGCTACAAATGGAAAAACACTACGTCAAACCCTAAAATCGGAGATCTTGTCGTTGTAATGGACGATCATCAGGCGCCTTACGAATGGCGATTGGGAAGAATCGAGAAAACGTATTTGGGATCAGATAATAATGTACGAGTTGGCGACATACGCATAAGCTCAGGAATTATCACTCGACCTATCGTAAAATTATGCTACCTACCCTTTTTGAGCGAAAATGATGTTTAAAACATTACTAACATTACTTTATATTGCACTTAATTCTTCTCATTATTAAATTTAACTCATAATTATAAACCAACTCTAACCCTATCTCCCACTAAGAACATAAATGCACTTCTTTCCAGGTTCCAAAATAAATTTAACATCAACTAATCAAATTGTTTGTCTTTCTGTTATATCCCATTTATCAGTCATAGATCCAACCGCAGACTAACGGCTACAAGAATAACCAGCCCAAGCCGTGAACCCATCGACAGTAACAGCCAACAGCCTCGTGACCTAGAAGTCTTTTACTGCGTAATATGCAAGGGTTATCACGGGTTGAGATTCTGCCGGAAGTTTGCCAAGATGACGGTAGAGAGGAGGCGAGAGATAGTGAGCAATTTAGGCTATTGCTTTAATTGTTTGGCAAGAAGCCATAACCTGAACTCATGTACGTCTATGGGTGTATGCATGAAGTGTGCCCAACTGCATCACACACTGCTACATCTACCTCAACAACAAAGAAGGCAACGGGAAGCAACCCAAAGACGTAGCAGATCTCAACACCATTCCCCAAGCCCTAGAAGACCACATCTCCAACAACGTGAGCACCAGCGTCAACATCGTCATCGTCAACAACAACAACATCATCACCAGCAACAACCAGCTCAACAGCACCAATCATCTCAACAACAACATACACAACAATCTGTGCAACAAGTATCAGCACTAAAAACAACTTCAAATCCACTAATCATAGTTGCCGCCATTAAATCACTTGCATCTGTATTATGCCCAAATGAATAATTGCCTAGACGGCAAGGCCGGCGCCATGTCCAAAATACTTTGGACTTTATTAATTTTTAAATAAAAAATTTAAATGAATTGTATTCATATTAGTATTATTATCTAAATTGTTAAATATATTGAATTATGTACCAGGAATAGAATTGTATTTATATTAGTTTATTAATATCTAAATTGTTATTGAATTAGTTACAAAAGAATGAATTGTACTTACATTAGTAATTTTATTATTTACTTACCCTTTGAATTATTCAAAAATCTATTACAATTTATGGTAACTAGTTATAAAAAGTAATCGTCAAATTTCACTCAAATCAATTTGCTTGAATCACAAGCTTGGTGCAAACTGAATTTGAGGAAATTAACTTACTTACTATCTGGCCTTTGTACATAGCACATCATAACAAAAATAATTCTTACAAATACAAATTGTGAACTTTAATAATAAAACAAATTGTGAACTTTAACAAACAAACCAAAATACATACAAATTTAAATTCAACACAATACATAATTAACTTCTCACTCTTAATTTATCAAGTCTACCACAATTATAATTAT